>CM060990.1:487410973-488717416 GCA_030765065.1 Deroplatys truncata
GAAGCATTCTCACGCATATCTAACTCATGCTTGTACATCTCTTAAAGCAGACAAGAAGCCAATGTTTATGCATAATGGTATGGAGGAAGATAAATCTCCAGAATCTTTTAACAGGTATTCTCTTTACTACATAGCAGTAAACAATGGCCATTGAAATATAGTGGATACGTCTGTGGTTTCATCTGCTATCATTGCTATAAAATCATCCTCATGAATCTCTGTGGCAATTTCCTCTTGGCACACTTCTAGCATGACTTGAAGCAACTCATTTTGGATCGTCTTTAGATGTTCCCCTAAATACTGTTGCTTTTTCTAGGTGGCCCTTTTAGGCAGAATATAACTCTGTTCTGAAATTAATAAGTCCTCTATAAATACCAGGATTTAATGATGACTCTGTTTCACCATGCCCTCTTAAGACCAATTTGAAGACTCCACAGAATCTGATACAATTTATTAGTATGTTCAAATATTCTGCTTCACTTTTTCTTTTCCTCAGCAGTCCTGTGTCTGTATGCACTGTCTAGCTGCAAAGCCATATTTGACTTCCCAAAAAGCACTGGTTTTGACACATTATTCAAGTGGACAGAAGAGGTCTCATGTTTTTTTAAGTTTGAACTTAAATATTTTATATCTGTAACACTGGTTTTCATCCAGCATTGTTCGCCACCAAACAAACTACAAGGAAAACAAAACAGTGCATTCTTGACTTCACAGCCACAAAGCTGTTATGATTGTTATAAATATCTTGTTAAAACACTTGTTTATACTCTCTTTTATTTATTGTAATACTCTGAACAGTATTTAATTCTAGTAGTGGCCTACCTAGTTTTTTGATTTTCAACTGATCTTCATGAGAAAACGTAAGAAAGTCCTAGCTCTGCAGGTTACTCACCAAATTCATTATGAGAAATTGAACATACATGAAATTGTAAGAAAAATACAATAAACTTTACAGTAAATTAGGTTCACTGCACTTGTATCTTCCTAATATTAACCAAAATATAACATTCACCATAGGATTGAAGGCATAACAATTGGAAAAGAAAAGCCACAAGTTAACTTAGTAAATACATGTGAAGCCATAAGCATGTTCACATAATCGAGAAGAAACCAGAGAGCCGGAAACAAAACTATATACTTTTCGGAAGAACTCAGTAAGTACAGCATCTGCGCTTGTGTCCTTTCAGATAGAAGAAGAAAGCTGATGGTCACTGTTATACTCTAGGAGATGAAAGAAGGCGATGTTTGCAGTAGGTTTGCAATGACCAGCCAGTTTAATGAGTGGGTTAGGGAAGTCAGAAGCAAACCTCTCTGCCATACCACATACTGCAGGAATCTGTCTGTGGCTGAGCGGAATCATGACCAACAGGCGCAGCATTTTTTCATAGCAACCAATTAAACAGGTTGTTGAAATGCTTAGGAATAAATTAATATCATTTGTACACTATAAAAGAATTAAATATTTTTATTAGAAAACCCTTTTCTTTCCTCTAATAACACTGACTGTTGCACAATGCTGTAACATAATCAGCAGCTACCACTGTTGTTTATATCAATTTCCTTCAAACATGAAGGACATCTGATCAATGCATAAGTTATTTAGGTCCATTTAATCTTCAATTATGTGATCATCTAGTTAAGTAGATTTCAGCTATTTAATAGTATGTCCTCAATTTGTCTCTCAGAATGCTAGGGAATAGTGACTTAGCAATATATGACATCATTAATTAATTTGGGAACAATTTTGTCTTTAATATTTTCCAACATTTCCAAGGAGTTACTGTGCTCAAGGTCTCAAAAATTTGCAAGGCCTTGAAATTCTTAAACAAGCCATTTTGCTATTAAATAAGCTGGAAGATTCCTGTGGTTAATTATCAGACTCATGCTCATAACCATTTTATGTATTATAAGTAAACCATAAATTTGCAGCTATCTGTGTTGTCTACTATGAATTTAAACTGCTGTGCTTTAAAAATTACTTTCCTGTTTTTAATTCCATTGTTTAGCTGTGTCACATATTTTCTCAAAGAGTTTGATTTTACTTCCACAAATTTAAGAGCTCTTTGATTAATGTTTTGTACATTAATTGCTACCAATTAGTTCCCTTTATCTGCTTTTATGTATACTGTGTATGTTTGGTTAAGGGATTTTAAAATTCCTTGGTAACCAGAATATTTTAGTTTTTCATAAGTTATTTCCTTAAAAATTTAGATACAAGATTGAAGGTACATCTAAGGAACTTGAAAATCAAACAAATAGATAAATCTGCATTCACTCATCATTTTTGGGAAAAACAATATGACATAAAACAGGGAAATACATTTGGTGAAAGAAATAAACAATGCTAATGTGTTAAACATTTGGAAGAAAATTTACAAAAAGAAACACAAAAAGGAACTCTTGAGTTTTGGCATCCCAAAAGGTATTCCAAACTTCAAGTTCCTAAAACATACCAGAGCTACCTCACCTTAATAGCTCTTTGGATCTGGCAGTTAATGCTAGCTGATGATGTAGGCAACAGCTTGTGACTAATTTCTAGTTAATATAAGGTAGTTAAATTATATTCGAACCCACTTGCGGTCTCTCTCTACTGCGCGAGACAGCCGGCAGTCGATGGGGAAATTACGCCGGCAGAGGCAGACTAAAATCCGTACCTTATAATAGATGCTGGAAATGTTGACCTTCTGCTATCAAACGGCAGCATATCCCATGTAAATATATTCGCTCACTCTCTGAAGCTCAGCAGCAGGAATTCTTATGATCAAATGCCTCATTATGATCAGAAAATTAGAGTGTGGTGTGCGATAAGTGATAGAAGAATAATAGGGCCCATATTCCTTAATGAAACAATAAATGCAGAGCGATATCAGAGGTTAATTCTGAGGCCATTTTGCAATTGCTTGACAGAAGAAGAGAAATTGTATGGTTGATTCCAGCAAGATTATGCAACAGCACATATTGCTGCCAAATCATTACATGCAATAAGAGAGGTGTTTGATGACAAAATAATCAGTGTTGATTTGTGGCCCCCTTATTCTGCTGACTTAATGAGTTGTGATTTTTATTTATGGGGTTCTTTAAAAGACAAAGTGTATCGTTCCAATCCTCACGCACTACTGGAACATAGAGAAAACATTGTGCAAGAAATCACAAGAATTCCTGCTGCTGAGCTTCGGAGAGTGAGCGAGAATATTTACACAAGATATGCTGCCTGTTTGAGAGCAGAAGGTCAACATTTCCAGCATCTATTATAAGGTAAGGATTTTAGTCCACCTCTGCCGGTGTAATTTCCCTGGTGACTGCCGGCTGTCTCGCGCAGTAGAGAAAGGCCACGAGTGGGTTCAAATATAATTTAACTACCCTTTATTAATTAAGTGGAGTAAGTGAAGTGGTGTTAAACTCAATTGTAAATTCATTAATGTAGTATAGTATTTTTTCAACAGATGTCAGTATCCACATGTCTCTTATGACTAACAGGTGATGTATGATAGTGAATCAAAATGGCCAGGGCATGCTTGATGTTTGAGGAATGGAAGTTACTTTTAAAATGGTGGTTCAAGTTAGAAAATGTTCTGAAGTCCAATGCGCATGGATGCATGAGTTTGTGACACTACCTCCAATGTGCTTGGCAATTACATGGCTTTGTGATGAGTCTGAGATGCAGGGTAGGTACCATTTGTGATGTGCACAAGGGAAGATCCAGAAGACCTCATACAACTAAACACTGTTTCTTCTAAGCTTACTTCATATGTAAACATACCAAACTGCATTACTCTGTGCCCACTTTACCCTGACAACTAAAGCTGTTTGCAGCATAAAGTGTGCATTTTCTAACATGTAGAGACCATAGGACCAACAGACGACATAGCTGCGATTGAATTGTAGCAACATGCACTCATACAAATGAAGTGTCAGAAGCATGCAATTGTAAAGTACCTGCCTATTATTAAATAAGATTTGACTTTAAGTTATAGAATGCTTATAGTGGTGCAATTGCTTCCCTGTCAGTGTATAATTCAATGAGGTCAGGTTCACTATTTGAAGAAGAACCTTCCAGTTAGTTTTCCAGTTGTTTTAATTTCCTTTGTTGGAATATAGGTAAATTCATGTTACTGAGCTAGTGATATCTATACATAGAGAAGTGCAGGTATGCGGTAGTGTGTGACACTTGTGTGGGAGAGACAATGCACCAAGAAACATGTTGGTTGCTGGCCAAGCAAGCTGTCATATTTTGTAATGGTTTTGATAATGTTCACCAGTGATTATGTAAATTAAATGTGTTGTTATGTTAATCTGTGCTTCTTTATTGATCTACAGTCTCTGAGAGGATATTGTTATCCTCTAAGTTTAACATGTTAGCAGAGATGCATGGCTTTTTCATCTTTTTTCTCCTTATCTCCACCTGGGCTTTTGGATGCCATGGGATAGCAAAATACGTGCAAGTATTAAATAGTTGCTACTCGTGAAAGTGCTGAGCAAAAGGTGAAAACTTTGATAAAATTTATTGCAAAAAAATAGCGGATATAGTTATTTTAAAATGGTGTAATTGTGAAGAAAATCATAAGGAAAGGGAAAGTAGCCAAGATGACGGATGAAGTTAAAATTCCTGTTTTCAATGGCAAGGACTATGAGTGCTGGAAAAGAAGAATCACAATGATTTAAAGCTAAAGAAATGTGAGGAAGTAGCACGAGAGAAAAATTGATGACAGATAAAGAGCCTGATTCGGCAGAAAAAGATTTTAAAGCTATAAATGTCATATATAGTGGTATTTCGAATTATCAGCTACAGTTCATAAAAGACAACGAGACGGCGTATGAAATTATGAAAAAGTTTGGCGAAATGTGTTGAAAGGCATAAGAAATATGCATATATGCATAAGAAATAAATTGGAAAAATTAAAGTTGAAGGACTTTGAAGATTCAAGTGCCTTTTTTTACTGAGTTTGAAAAGTTAATTAATGATCTGAAAAGTGTAGATGCAAATGTTAGTGAAAAGGAAAAATTAAGTTATATGATTAAAATGCTTCCAAGTTCGTTAAGTTACGTTGGTAACTTAAATGATGTGTTGAAAGAAAGTGATCAGACTGTTGAATATGTGAAAAGTAAAATAAAAATGGCTGAATTAAAAGAAAAAGAAGAAGGAAGCAAAGACTGTTTGAGTGCATTTAAGATTGAAGGAAGAAAGGATAAAGCATGCTTCAAATGTGGCAAGTTTTGGCATTTTAAGGCGCAATCTACGAGCATGAGGCCAAGTGAAAATTTGTGGAAATCCAGAGGCCGTGCGCAACAGCAAGGAGGCGGACGCAAGCAATATTACCAACACTGGGAACATCATGGCGGCCATGGAGCTGGTGGAGGTTGGAGTCTACATTGTTGAGGTGGTGGTTGGCAGCAAAATCAAAGACAGCGAAATGATGATGGTAAAGCGAGTAATTTCAATACGGAAATTGAGGCTAGGCACGGTTGAGGAAAACCGAATGTTGAAGTAAATAGTTGTGTAAGTAAAGTAGATTGGTTACTGATAGTGGTTGCCCTGAACACATTGTGAATAATGATAAATATTTTCATGATTTTGTTGAACTTAAAGAACTGATAAGTGTAAAAATAGGAGATGGTCGTTCCTTAAAGGCAACAAAAGTGGGAAATGTTTTGAATAAATTTAATGTTTATGGTCAAAGTAAGCAAAATAAAATGAAAAATGTTCTTTATGTCAAAGATATGGACAGAAATTTAATAATCAGATGACTGAAAAATTCAATGCCATAGACGGAGACCGGGAGATCCGTGGTTCAAATCCCGGCTATGGCATTGAATTTTTCAGTCATCTGATTCTACCTTTCCAACCCTGTCCAACACACGGCTTGTGTGAAAGAACAATTAATTTCAGAAATTTAATAAGTTATGGAAAAGTAACTAAATTTAATAAAATTGTGTTGGTAGGAAATATGTCAAATGTTTATGACCCAAATGTAGATTTAGTTGCTTTGGCTGTTAAATGTGATATTTGTATCACATGACAAGTGAAATTATAGTAAGTGAATCAAATTTGATAACAAATGGTAAATTGCCCGAAAAGAAAAATTACATAGGACACTGGGGCATGTAAATTTTAATTTTTTGAAAACAATGTGTGACAAGCAAATGCTTGAAGCTTTGCCAAAATAATTGGAATCTGGTTATTTTTTAAGTGTGGGATATGCTTGGAAAATAAAATGCATAATTTGCCATTTATAAATGAAAGAACAAGAGCAAAGGAAATATTAGGGATAGTAAATACTGACTTGAATGGACCACATAAAGCTACTGGCTTAAACAGCGAAAAATATTTTTGAACCTTTATTGATGACTACAGTAAAGTAGCTAAAGTTTATCTTATCAAATCAAAGAGTGAAGTATATAATTGTTTAGTTTACTACATAATTAGAGGTATATATAATTTTGCTAGGGAAAAGGGTATATCTATTGAACCTTGTCCACCATATGTACATGAATTGAATGGTAAGGCAGAAAAATGCAATCAAGACATTATGGATATGTCTAGATGTTTATTGGCAGAGGCTAAAGTAGATAAAAGGTTCTGGCCTGAAATAGTTAAAACAGCAGCTTACTTAAAGAATAGAATTCTTGCTAATACAGTAGTAAAAGACAAAACACACTATGAAATAATGTTCAGTAAAAAAACCTAATATAGAACATTTAAGAATCTATGGAAGTAAAGTATTTTTCAGAGTGCCTGAACAGAAGACAAATTCAAAATGGGATAGAAAACCAGATTTAAGTATTTTGTTAGGGTATGAAAATGTTGGTTATAGAGATTTGATTAATAACAGAGTACATAGTTGTAGCAAGACATGTAGATATAATTGAAGATGGTACAAATTATATAGGCTTTAAAGATGAGTCAAGAGGGGCTCATGATAAAAGGAAAGTGAAAATGAAAATTAGGAAAATGAACGGATACTAGTGATGAGAATTTAAATGATAAAAATGAAGAATTAGGGTTGAGAAGGTCAACCAGGCAAAAAAAGGAAGCCTGCAAGATTTAATGAAGATTTTGTGTATAATAATGTTGTTTATGCAAATTATGTTAATGCTGAAAATCCTATTTCCTATAATGATGCTATTAATAGTAATGATTCTGAAAAATGGAGAAATACAATGGATAAAGAAATGAGTTGTTTAAATAAAAACAAAACTTGAATGTTTGTAAATGAGCCAAATGATAAAGAGATTGTAGATGTAAAATGGATCTATACAAAAAAAAAAAAAAAACTGATGATATCTATAAAGCTAGATTTGTAATAAGAGGATATCAACAGAATGATTTAATTGATATTTACTCTCCGGTGGCAAGAATGCAAACATTAAAAATTTTAATGGCATATTATCATCAAAATGGTTTAAATATTGAACAAATGTATGTAGAGACAGCCTTTTTGAATGGCAAATTTAAATCAGAAGTTTATGTAAAACAGCCACAAGGTTATGAGGATGGTACAAATAGAGTACTAAAATTGAACAAAGCATTTTATGGTTTAAGAGAAAGCCCGAGAGCTTGGTGTGAATGCTTTGATACTTATTTGAGAAGTTTAGGCTTTAAAAGAAGTATGATATTGCAAATTCTAATTTGTATGCTACTCCTATGGAACAAAATCTGAAGTTAGAACCTGTGCAATCAGCAAGTGAAGAAATCAAATATAGAAATTTAATTGGAGCTCTTTTGTATATCAGTTCAGGAACAAGACCTGATATAAGTTTCAGTATAAATTATTTGAGTAGATTTCAGAATTGCTATGGTAGTAGCCATTATAAGTTTGCTTTGAGAGTTTTAAAGTATTTAATCTTAACCAAGGACTTAAAGTTAACTTTTAATAAGAATACAAATGCTGAAATTTTAGATTGCTATGTAGACGCTGATTGGGCAGGCGATATTATTGATAGAAAATCAACAACTGGTTATGCAATTAAATTATATGGAAATGTAATTTATTGGAAATCAAAGAAACAGAACGCGTAACAAAGTCCTCCACATCAGCTGAATATGTAGCATTATCTGAGTGTGGGAGTGAATTAAAGGTTGTAAAAGATAGTTTGCTTGATTTTAATATGGGAATTTTTTATCCTATTAAAATTTATGAAGCTAATTCTGGTGCGATAGATATAGCAAAGTTTGGTAACTTTACGAAGAAATCAAAGTATATAGAAACTCATTACCACTTTGTAAATGAAAGTTGTATTAATGGTGAAATTGATATTGTAAAAGTGAATTCTGAAGAAAACATTGCAGATATTTTTACTAAGTCTTTAGGTCGAAACAGTTTAGAAAAGTTTAGAAATATATTAAATGTAAAGTAATTGATAATAGTAAATCTTGGACTGTAACATGAATTTAAGGTGGCATGTTGGAATATAGGTAAATTCATGTTACAGAGCTAGCGACATCTCTACATAGAGAAGTGAAGGTATGCGGTAGTGTGTGATGCTTGTGTGAGAGAGACAGTGCACCAAGAACATGTTGGTTGCCGGCCAAGCAAATTGTTGTATTTTGTAATGGTTATTATAATGTTTACCAGTGATTGTGTAAATAAATGTCTTATTGTGTTAATCTGTGGTTCTTTATCTATCTATAGCCTCTGAGAGGATATAGTTATCCTTTAATTCTAACATCCTTTTAGGATTTTCCTACACTGCTAACACTTAAATCTGTAAATTCAAATATGAGCTTCTCAGTTTGTCATATTGGTAGAAAATAACAACATCAAAAACATGTAACACAATTGTTTTCTTGCTACTACATAAGAGTTTCTACTTACAATATTTGAGCTCAAAGGTATCCGTGGATTCTGCCATTATGCAACATTTACATACTATGATATACAGAAAATGCACTCACTTTCAGTCATCAGTGAGTAACAGTCAATATTAATGCACTTCAGCTTTATGCTCAACTGAGGTATTAATCTGTGGTCATGCACTAAGCAGTAAACAATCTGTGGTAATTTAATCAAAGTACATGTGCCTTCTACTACCTGAGTCAGATTTAAATATGAGAAGTAACCTCCCGCACATTTTGCATTACTGTGACATTAATATACAAATGAGTCAATGCCTCCACTTACATATTTCATGCATGTACTTGCATTTTCTTGTGATTTTTTTGAATATATAAAGGCAAACTGCTGTTTTAAATGCAGAAGTAATTACTAGTTTCAAGCAGTTACGCATCCAGCAACCAATAAGAGAAGACTAGATGCACATTGTTTTGTTAACATGTAGAGAATAGTAAGGGGAAATGGATATACAAGTCCTGCTGTGGTATTATAAAAGTTTGCAATGTCACCCGAGAAGTCTGCTACACAATGTGCTCATGAGACAGTGGCTAACAGTGAATTCTGAAAGTCACTCAATGGAAAGTGTACATACCAAGTATATTGAAAGCATTAAATGACAATGACCCTGATGATCAAATGGAGTTTTGTGAATGGTTTCAGCATATGCTAAATGAGGATGAAGAGTTTGTGATGAAGGTCTGATGAGACTCAATTCAATCTAAACAGAACAGTGGAACACCAGAATGGTGTTTATTGGACATCAGGAAACCCTCATATTTACGTTGAGAAGGCAGAACATTGAACTTCTACATTTTCAAACTTAAACCACCATTTTTAAATGAACTTTCATTCCTCAAATGTTATGCATGTCCCAGTTATATTGATTCACTATCATACATCACACATTAGTCATAAGAGCCATATGAGTAAAGATTTCTGTTGAGAAAACACTGTAGTATATAATCTACAATTATTCAATGCAACTCTGAAAACAATACACAGATGCCAATTCTTAAAGTGTGTATACCCTTTTTGATGGACCCTGTCCATTATTCTTGCTTTTCCTGTGACAGTCCTTTTTTTTGGCAAAATGTTCCACTGTCCTGAAAGTTTTATTGGGGATGCCCAAATGTCCTACTTGTTTGTGATTCTGCTTGTCCAATGTATTTTACACTACATTATTTTGTTTTGTAGTTTACTGTGCAAGTACATATGCAAGGAAGCACCACTTGCGCAACTTGCTGAATCACATTTTTGACTGATTCGATTCTTCTGGTAGCTGTTGAGTTTATATTTTAGATCTATGAAATCAATGTTTCAACATGCTGAAGCAAAGGTGTAATTTTAATAATATAGAAAGTGAATTTCCTTTTTATCACCACTAGTGGGAAACTGTAGAATGTACATTGTGCAAATGTAAATTTGATATTAAACATGGTGGATGGTCTGACATTGTGAATCATGTTAAGATGAAGGAACATCACATGAGTGTTTAAACGAAAAGTGTAAATAAAAAGTATGAGCAATTCTGTAACCTTAAAGATGATGACTGCAATGGATAGACAGTTAGCAGCATAAAAGGCTACTTTTGCATATCACAATGCAAAGCATAACCATAGTTATGGATCAATGGACAGTACCACAACAGTTGCTAGGAAACTTTCCAATCCTAAACTCTCATTTGGTCATATACAATAATTTCTAATGTTATTGCACCTTATGTAGCTCGGTAGGTTTTAAATGAACTGAGCAGTGCTTGATTCATTTCAGTAATGATCAATACATCTAATCAACTGGATTTAAAGTTGGTTCCTCTTCTTGTGAAATATTTTCATCCTGAAAATGGTATCATTTAATATAGGGTCTTTCAACAAGAGTGTCCTATTTTTAACATGTGATAGCTGCCATTGTTATTGAGTTACAGCAGTCATTTTTTTCATGTGGTTACAGTTGTTATTGGCAAATAGCCATGGAACGTTACAGCATTCAGCAACACGTAGAAATTATGAAAATTTATCATCAAAATGGATCGTCTGTTCGCCAAACCTTCCGTGTATTGTGTGAAGTTTACGGTGTGCATAATCCTACCTGCAAGAGAACGATTCGGCGTTTGATCGATAAATTTGAAAGAAGTGGTTCTGTCAGCGATCAAAGAACGCCTGTACATAATCGACGTAAGCGCTCCAACGAAAACATAGGCGCCGTTCGTGAGAGTGTACGCGAGAATGGAAACAAATCAATTGCTCGTCGAGCGCAAGAATTGGGGCTTTCGCCGACCACAACTTGGGGAATTCTGCATCTGGACTTGAAGTTTCACGCTTACAAAATGGTGTTAACTCAAGAACTAAAGCCCAACAACCATAGGTTGCGCTGTGTATTCGCTGACTGAGCTATGGAGCAATTGGAAGCTGACCTGGATTTTTGTCAAAAAATCATCTTCATCGACGAAGCCCACTTTTGGATGGATGGTTGTGTTAACAAACAAAATTGCTGCTATTGGAGCAATCACAATCCAATGCGAATTCAAGAACGACCACTTCATCCCCAAAAAGTTGCTGTGTGGTGTGGATTTTGGTATGGTGGAATCATTGGTCCATATTTTTTCCAAGATGAAGATGGAGAAGATGTTACTGTCAATGGAGAAAGATACCGGGCTCTTATAAGGGACTATTTTTGGCCTCAATTGGATGGTATGGATCTCAGAAACATCTGGTTCCAGCAAGATGGTGCCACATGTCATACTGCTCTCGAAACAATCGATCTTTTGAAGGAGAATTTCAGAGGTTTCATCATTTCCCATGGTGGTGATGTTAACTGGCCCCCGAGGTCATGTGATTTAATGCCGTTGGATTACTTCTTGTGGGGTTATGTTAAATCCTGAGTTTATGTCAACAAGTCAGAAACAGTGAATGATCTTATGAATAACATCACGCGTGTTATTCGTGAAGTTGGACCTAATTTACATTCTTCTGTCATTGAAAATTTGGTCAACCGTATATGCGCAACCCAACGAAGTTGCGGCAGTCACTTAACTGATGTTCTCTTCCACATGTAATGACATTAATTATGTTCCAAAATAAAAAAAGAAATAAACCTTTATCATTTATAGAATGTGTTTTATTTAAGTTCAAAGATAGGACACTCTTGTTGAAAGACCCTTTATATCTAGAGAAACTTCAGATTTACTTCAGACTTATGTGTCAGAGGTTTTAAAGAAAAGTGAAGTTGAGGAAAAGGTAATTACAATTTCTACAGCTAACTCTTAACACCAATTTTGGTGGTAAACAGAGAAAAGGGAAAAACAATTTGTTTTGTAAATTGCAGCAAAACACAGTGATTAGTCTAATAGGCGTTGGCTGCCCTGTACATGTGATGCACAATTCTTTACAAATTTGTTCAGATTGCCCTCTCCATTGATTGCCAATTAATTGTGAATAAAATCTACCAGCACTTCCACATACAATGTGAAGGTTAAATCTCTCAAATCATTTTAAAGTTCACTGAAACTAATTACAAAACTATGATTGGGCACAGCAAGACAGATGACTATCCATGTTGCCAGCATTGCAAAGAACTGTGGAAGTATTTCCTACTTTGAAATCTTATTTTATGTCCATTAACCCATTGTGCCATATTTAATTACCATGATGGCTAAATCTGATTTCCATTCCTATAGAGCTGTGTGACTAAGCAGGATGGCTCAGGCAGTAATGTCTTTGGCCCGCATTAGGGAGGTCCCAAGTTCAAACTCCCGGGGCTCACCAACCTGATTGAAGGTTTTTTCATGGTTTTCCTCAGTCGCTAAGTAAACACTGGGTTGGATAATTTGATCTGCAAATTTTCCTATCATCCCTTTCATCACTACATTTCATTTCCTTCTTCTTAACTGCCATACCAGGCATTGGGTTGATCACCCATCCTGGATATGCTATGATCTAGAGTTTTCTTGCTCCCCGACAGGCTACTGACCCAAGGCATTGGCTTGTAAGTCTTTGGGGAGTTGTAAGTTCTAAAAAGAGGAAGGTAATCGGCTGAAGAAAAGAAAAAAGAAAGTAGAGTTGTGCGACATCATTTTAAAGTTTAAAATTCCATATAAATCATCAAATGTCAATTTTTTTATGAAATTTTGTATGCATGATACTGGAAGCATTGATTCAACAATTTTGATGGCCTAATATAATTGTTGGGTGTGGTAAATCCTAAAACAGTTCTCCAAATAAAGGACGACCCAGGTGGCATATCCTTCCTATTTGCTCTCATGGTACCAGGAGCATTAGATTTTGTGTCCATTAGTCCTAAAGACATCTGGGGATCCATTGAATGCTACCTGTGAGTTACAAATACAAGTACATGTAGTTTTATTGGTCAGCGCACATTTACAATCTCTGCTTGTCTTGAAATTTAAATGCCATTACCAACTTATGCGAGTACAGCTCGTCATATAACTTGACTGGGTTAATAAGTGCCATGTTATTCTCAAACAACTTTTTGGGATCCCTTTTTCTGTTACTCTTCTATATTTTCTTGTTAGTCAGCTAAAGTCTTTCTCCACAATAATTAAATCTATGAGAAACCAGAAATCACAGTAGTAGAAAGTCTATCAAGAAATAAACAAGTTATCAAATAAATTAGATTCTAGAAAGTGTGAAAGGTTTCTCACTTCTGTTGTATATGATCAACTAAGGGTGGTGTGCACCAGTCTAAAGTAAACTCTACTTCTGTAGTAAACTACTATTCAAGTCAACACTCGGTGGCTTCCATACGAGAGTGAACTACTTCTGAGGCATTTTACTCGTTTCAGATACTGCCATACTAAATTACCACAGAAGTAAATGTTGGAGAGCACCATCATGTAATGTGTTACTATGGAAGTAAACAGCAGGAATAGTTAGAATTTACTCTCAGGACTTTTGTTTGGAGAAACTTGCCTGTTGATTGAACTACAGTACTGTATCATATTTGGAGGAAGATATTTTGACATGTTCATGGATTACTTAGATTACATTGTTGATCTCATTGAAGAAAACAAAGATTATTTAGATTATATTGATAATCAAAAACAAAACAATGGGAATGCAATAGTGCATATATTATGGGTAAGACAAGATCCATATGATACAAGAGAGTTCAAGGAACGTTTCAGTATGAGGAAAGAATCTTCTGCATTCCTGTTGAACCTGCTTGGGGAGCATTTACAACAAAACTCAGACATGAATTTAGCTGTATCATCCAAACTGCAATTGTTATGCATCCTGCGAGTGTTCTGTATGGGAACATTTCAGATAGTTATAGACAATCTTATAAACATTCACTGTACACCTGCTGGTCACATCTTTCATCACGTTAGAGTGCTTTTGAGGTTAAGAGCAAGGTACATAAATAAATATACATGAGAGTTCAGAAAGTAAAAAGCAATTCTTCTTCACTTTTGCAGTTTTCTCACTCATTGTGGGTGCAATTGACTGCATGCCTGTTCCTATTTTGTGCCCATCCAGTGAAAATGTAGGACTTTTCCGAAATTAGAAAAGGTATTTCACCATCGTAATGCAAATGATCTGCGATGCAAATATGAAGATAAGGAACATTGTTTCCAAAGAATTTTAAGCTTCTTTTCATTACGTTTCCTGTTGCTTGAAGCATTAAACATCCGTCATGACTTTCTCGGTATTTCTCTTCCAGCATCTTTATATCATGCTTTTGCATTCTATATTGTTTACATGGATTTTCATTATCTCTACCAACAAACATATATCTCTTTTGATGACATTTTCCCTCCTTTTTCTATCTCACATAACCGTATCCATGATTGCTTCAAGTAAATGATGCAAACAAAACAATACTCTGGAGTAATGAGCTCTTACATCCATAGTAGTAACCAAAAGAATAAATGGTAGTTGAGCTCTCCAACATTACTTCTGGAGTAAATTACTCCCATAGTAACCCACTTCCATAGCAGGAGTTCTTTAGTAAATGTTACTTTCAAAGTAATTTACTCCAACATGGTGCACACTGCTCTAAGACAGCTAGAAGGGGAGGGGAAATTAGTTCAGAAAAATTTCACATTTATGCTACTATCTTCTTTGAGACTTGCACAAATAAACTAACATCAGCAAAAGAGAGAAATGTCGAATGGTGCTTATCTTTTCTCACAGCCTTTAAAGCATTTCATTGTATGATTATTGAAAAGGAGCAGCTGAAATGGAAGAATAATCAGGATTGTTGTGGTTTTGTTAAACATATAGTTGATGAAAACAAATTCTTTGATGAATTTTCATGCATACAGAGCTACTTAAAAAGTGAAAGTGAAGACAGTGATGCAAGAAACAATGAAACTATTTGTGAAAAGTGATGTAAAATTTTTGCCTATTTCAATAACAAAAACATAACATTAAAAACATGGTTAATGTAATAGGATTCTGTCTTTCAGTTTCTGGATCAAATGCTGTTGTGGAACATGTTTTCCCTCTGTTGAACTCATTGTGGTCAGATGAAAATAAACAGAATGAAAGTTGCAACAGTGAAGGCCTTATTCATTGTCAAAACATTAATACTTTAACTGGGCATCATGTGCTGACTTTTATGACAAAATATCAGAAGAAAATACACTTCTTGATACATTAACCTCCTCGGACCCATAACAAAACATGCAATGACATTAAAACAAAATATGGTTCTTTATTTCACATAAGAAATAACATAATATATTCCAATTTTTTTCATTGCCAGAAGGGCACAACAGGAGGTATTATATACGAGTATGATACTGTGGCTCTGAACCTATGCAGTGGTCTTACATACACACTTTCAGTTTTTCTATTTGTGGAAATACATGAAGCAATTCCTGTCATTATTGAAGTAAAGGAATACTTTACAAAAGGAACATCTGGCAAACGTTAATGCTTCACAGCCAGAGAGTCAACATTTTGACCTGTTTTTCTGTGTTTCTGACAGATTTTTGGGCATATGTATTGAAGATTCTTTCCTTGCAGCTGGGTGTGGTATTGGTGTTATTCTCCTCTGTTTCAGTGCAACAGTCTCTTCATCCGAAGAAATCTCATCTAAGAGCTTACTCTTGTGGATCATATTTTCTGCTGCATCCAAACGGAAATGGAAGTAATCCAGCACATCTTTCTTCTGAAGGCCGCTGTTGACATGCAATGCACGAGTTCTGTATCCTAGCCAAGAAGCAGGCATACAGAAATGAAAGTAATGAAAAATGGTTCTTATTGTCCATTTCTGACTCGATTTAACATATTGACTCCTTCCATGTTGATGTTGTATTCTGATACTGTTGATAGCCAGCTAATTTTCACATGCTGTTTTTCAGTTTTGCACCAATGCTTACATTTGTCTTTAGGTTCAACACCAAACTTGGATGAAACCAAAAATATGCCTCTATTATTATTTAATTATGGCAACATTTCCATCTGGGAGAACCACCTGATCATGGCTGCCTCATCCAGATCTCCCCATAGCAGAAAGTTTTGAAAATGACAGCTTTTGGAATTCTATTGGTCATAATAGTACCTGATGCTCTAATATTTCTATGCAATAACTCATTTAGTAATGGGATTGAGGTAAAATATTTGTCAATAAAGATAAATGATCCAGCAGGAAGCATATCAGATAGTTTCAGCACAGCTTTCCCTACAATATCTAAATTTTGGGGAATAACTTTAACTGTGCTCTCAAAAGATGTTGCTTTTCCCTGGTAGAGAATGAAGTCCAAGGGCACACCACTCTGTGATGTCATTACAAAAACTTTAATCCAACAGGATTTGGTTTACCCCTAATATACTGGTCTCTTTGCAACATGCCCATGAAGGGAATAAAAGGCCTAAAAAAAAAAAAGGCCTAGCTTTCCAGAAGTGATCAGATTGTCAATCCTGTTGAGACACACTATTGTCTTCAACAACTTTAAGGTTGACTCAAAGATGAAAACATCTGTTTCTGGAAATGTTGCCTACTATCATAGGACTTCTTGTTCCTGCAGCCCAAAACATTTGCAGACATGGATAACCAATTAGTGTTGTGTAAATACAACACCCAAAGAATGCTTTTATTTCATCTAAATCAATTTCAAATGATTTTCCTGTAAGTTCTATACCCCTCAGATTAGTTAGCTCCACTACTGATTGAAAAAAAATGTGTCATTTAGATGATCTTGAAAGTAGATGATGGTTGTGGTGAAACATTTTGAATTGGTGAAAATTCTGTTTGAAAGAAAAAAATGTTAAAACAAATTGGTACTTTTGAACTCCAGGTATTATAAATATCCAATAGAGTGATCATTAAACTATTGTACTTTCATCATGTGGAAGTTATTTAAAAGGAAAAGAAACTTAAAAATAATAAAACATCATTTTATTTCTTCAGTGGTTACATAATCTCAAAAACAAAACCTCCTCATTACTCAGTAAATGTTATCAGAACAGAACTAAACTTACATATTTGTGTGAATATAAGAATCCTGTTGGTGTTTTCTTCCTGCTGGATCCACAACTCCCTGGCATTGGCTAAGAGGTTCATCATCTGATGTTTCACAAGAAGAACTACCATTTTCTCCATTCAGTGTAACATTCTGTTGAAACTTGTCTTTGCTTTCTTCAAACTCAAAATCAGACAATATAGGTCTATCTGATTGAACAAAGCTATAATTTCATCATCTGTGAGGCCTACAAATGAAAGTAAAACAGAAGTATTAGCTTTGAAAAATGTTGATATTGTCATGCTAAAGGCCCAAAGTATCGAATATGATACCTTTACATTTTGAACCTATAAACTCCATATATATATGCATAGTATAATTATCAAGTATAACCATTAAGAGTAGCATACTTCAATGAAGCATAAGAAATCAAAACAGTTTTCAAAACTGAAGAAATAACTATTTATTTTCCTTTATTTCTCCTAGCAGTTAAGAACAGCTGGGAGACTCCATTTTGTATTGCCCTGACATCTTCTGGCAAAGCGGTAAATTTTGAAACATATGAAAATCGCATTCTACATGAAGTTCGGCTGTGGTACCACTGATTCTAGAGTAAAACACACACTCAAAAACATGCAAATAATTTTGAAATCAAGGTATCGTGTACGATAGAGGTTAAAGTGAAAGGTATGGTGACAATGAGGTATCTACTTCTGTGGAATAAATAATCAACATCAGTCTGCAGAACAAATTTAAGAAGTCATTTGGGATCACTGGTGTGCATGTTACAAAGGTGAATTTTAAATGTTCACTAAATTATGTCAATGAAATTTTTCCTCCGTTTTATTGTCAGGTATTTCCCAAAACATTTTTTAAAATGTCCCTTTTTTATATAAACATATTGGCACTCTACTGAAATTGAGTTTTATTTAAGGACACTCTTTCACTGCTGTGGCAAACGTGTACTAATGAAGGATATGATGTAAGGTGCTTCCCTGGCATTAAACTTCGCGAACTGCAGCACCAAGTTGATAAGCTCAACTTAAAAGAAACGAAACCAGAAGTGGTGATGATGCATGCCGGAACAAACAACATACGACCAGGGTTATGTGCACAAGAAATAATGGGTGAAACAATGGACCTCATTAACTGCATAAAGTGTGAAGCGCCTGAAGCGAAGATCATAGTCAGTGGCGTGCTAAGAAGACGCGATACTACAATAAGGAAGACGAGAAAAATCAACGAAGAACTTAACTGGCTATGTAACACAAAAAAGTGTACTTTTGTGGATGGTAACTTTTGGATTACCGAAGATCAATTTGCAGGTGATGGCGTACATTTAAATCGTAAAGGTTCCTTCAACTTCGGGAAACTACTATGTGAAGTAATCGACTGTGAATTAAAGGGAAACTGATAAACTGTGAGGTGGATGTTAAAGTGCCATTTAAAAAAAGCGATTGTAATAGAACCAGTAACAACTTCTGTGCATTATTGAGTAATATTGGTGGTTTCAATACTGTAAGGGGTGGATCATTAAATAACAGCTCACGTGTTTACAATAATATTGCTAGTATTAACAAGGGGAACTGTGATCTTGATTCAACAGCTAAGCAATATCGACAGACAGTTGAACATTCTTTTGTGCAAAGTAACTCTGTTTTTCAAAATGATAATCGACCCAAAAAACAAAACAAGAAGGCTGATACAAATTATACGTCGAGCTTATCAACTCCAGCTAAGAACCAGGGAACCTTGGATCACACTGTAAATATAAAGGTAAGTGGTTACTTAGATGTGCTAAAAGAGCATTTTATACTTCTACACCACAACGTTCAATCATTAAACAACAAAATCAGCTTCATAGAGATTCTACTTGCAACTTATCTACAGCATGTCAGTGTTCTGTGTTTTAGCGAACACTGGCTTCAGAAAAGTAACCTATTTGTGCTTGATAAATTCAAAGATTTCACGCTAGCAGCATGGTCATGTAGGGACAGTAAAAAAGGTGGGGGCACATGTATTCTTGTAAGAAAAGGCATTAATTTCAGAAACATAGAAACCATTGATCGTATTACAAAGGAACAGGACCTAGAAATATCAGGTGTGTATTTACCTGATTTGCAAATAACAACACTCTGTATATATAGAGCTCCCGACACCAACATAAATTCATTTCTGAGTGGACTGGAAATGGTTCTAGATAATATTAAACACTTTAAAAATACTGTAATAGTATGTGGTGACTTCAATATTGATTTTTGTAAAGAATCAAAAGCTACCTCTGACCTACTAAATACGTTAAAATCTTATAATCTGGAACCCACAATCCATGGTCCAACTCGAATCACAGAAAACTCTTCAACACTAATCGATCAAATTTTTGTTAACAATACTCTCCTGTGCAAAAGCCAAACCTTTGATATGGGTTTTAGTGACCATAATGCATAAATACTAAACCTTCCCTTGGCTAACAAATATTCCCAATCAATAGAATTCACTAAAAAAAGGATCTTCAATGATGAGAATATCCAATACTTTACTCACTTACTTAGCAGCGAAGCATGGGTAGAAATCTATAAAACCAAAAGTGTATCAGAAAAGTTTGAATTGTTCCTTCAGACACTACAACATTACATAAACTTAGCTTTTCCATTCAAAACTGTAAAAGATATTCCAGAAAAAAACGCTAAATCCTGGATTACTACAGGAATTAAAAAATCCTGTGAAACTAAACGCTATCTACATAAATTATCAAAAACATACCCATTAACCGTAGAATTCCAAAACTACATCAAGAAGTATAAACTAATCTTAAGTAAAGTAGTAAGAGAAGCAAAAACAATGACAAATGACCGACTCATCAATATAGCAAGTAACAAAACAAAAGCAATGTGGAAGATAATTAAAAAGGAAACGGGTACTAATAAAATAATAGTGAACAACATAAACTTGCTCATAAATTCTAAAAAAGTTGTAGATCCAATTGAAGTAGCAGAAAACTTTAATACATACTTTGTTAATATAGCAGATAATCTCATAAAACAAGCCTCGTTAAATAATCCCCCTCCTACATTAAATTTTCACAGCTCAATACATGAATCAATATACCTTACACCGACAAACGAGAAAGAAATTTTACAAATAATAAAAGATCTTAAGCCAAAAAACTCGGCTGGCATTGATAGGGTACCAGACTTTCTTATTAAAAAATGCGCACATGTAATTGTGAATCCAATAACACATCTATGTAATGAATCTTTAAGCTCAGGTTCTTTTCCCACTTGTCTAAAAACAGCCATAATCAAACCATTACATAAAAAAGGGAAAAACAATGATATGTCTAATTATCGGCCCATAGCGCTACTTTCAGTTTTCTCTAAAATATTGGAGAAACTGTTTCTTAAACGACTTTCCAACTTCTTAGAGAAACATAAATTATTATCGGACTCTCAGCACGGCTTCAGGAAAAATTACTCAACTGAATCTGGAATTTTCTCATTTATAACCGCGTCCCTTAAAGCCATTGATCAAAAGCAACATGCCTCGGCTATATTTTTAGACTTAACAAAGGCATTCGACACCATAGATCATCAGCTTTTGTTAACGAAAATAGAGGCTCTAGGCATAAGAGGGTTGGCCAATAAATGGTTAGAATCATATCTATGTGGTCGTATGCAAATAGTGGAAATAAAGAATAAATCAAATAATCAGATCAATTATTATCACTCCAGTCCACTCCAAGTAAGCTATGGTGTGCCACAAGGTTCTATACTAGGTCCTGTCCTATTTCTTCTTTTCATAAATGATTTCCACATAAATGATCCATGTACTAAAACCATTTTATATGCTGATGATACAAACATCCTGGTTAAGGCAACCCAAAAAGAAACCTTTCTAACCTCTATTCACCAAGTCTCAGAGAAAATCTCAAACTATTTTACATTGAATAATCTTATTATAAATACAAATAAAACTGTAGCAATGGATATACACACAAATATGAACAAAAATTATCTTGCCCCTCAAATACAGCTCTCTAATCAGACACTTAAAAAAGTAGAATCTATAAAATTCCTTGGGGTCTGCGTACAAAGCAATCTGAAATGGGATGCCCACACTAGCCTCATAAATAATAAACTCAGCTCTCTATGTTATATGCTAAGAATATTGACAACATGCACAAGTAAAGAAACAGTTAGAGCAGCATATTTTGCACATGTGCACTCACTCCTAAGTTATGGAGTAGTCTTCTGGGGTGAGTCTCCAACAAGCAAGTCAATCTTTATTGCACAGAAAAAAATTATCAGAACTATTGAAGGAGTCAGCCCAAAGTCGTCATGTAAACCTCTCTTTAAAAAACTGGGGATCCTCCCACTTCCCTGCATTTACATATATGCAGTTATTCTGCTTATAGTCAAGAACATTAATGCTTCTGATTCACTATTCATAACTAATAATATGGTGCATGAACACAATACTAGGGAAAATACACAAATACATGTGACCAGCTGCAACACCTCGCTCTACCAAAAAAGTATCTTATTCTCTGGCATTAAACTTTATAATAATTTACCAAGTAATATTAAGGCAATTAAAAATGTAAACCAGCTGAAATCCAGTCTCAAGGCACATCTAGTTAACCACTCCTTTTATTCTATTAATGATTTCCTTGAACACAAATGTATATCATGAACCATAGTATTTAGCATGTAAATACCTATTGTATAATGTAAAAACATATTGTATATATTGCAAAAACCTATTATTGTTTATGTTTATAGCTTGACGTGTCCAATAGTGAATGTACATTGTACCAAACCACTTTAACGGATGAATAAACTAACTAACTAACTAACTGGTCCTTAGCGTCTCATTCTACCTATATTGGGCATGAAAGACTGGTAATTTATTGCACAAAGGTGTCTTTATCAGGCATGGGATTCTTTTATGTGCTATAAATCTACAACACGGGATCACTGGCTTTACTTTCCCTTCTGGAGGAAGCCATGCTAAGGATTTTTACGCCTGAAAAAGTCCATCACCCTCCGCTAAGTTTGAACCCGCAACCTTGGGAACTAGAGGCTAGCAGGCACCTACTGTATTATCATATCTAATTCCATGTGAGTTTATGACTTTATCAGATGAAATTCATAACCTCAAATGGGATTCATTAAGAATATTCCACAAATAAAATGTAACAGATTATATAAATAATAATTACTTTCTTACATATGTTGTTTAAAATCAAAATCATCATTGTGTCAGCTGTCAGATCACAGTATGCTAAATGAATGAACAATTGAATGTGTTATGGAATGCTAACCAATGCTACCAACGTGGGATTGAGGCAATAGTTAATTAAATAAGATACAATCATAACAATAAAAACATTTTCTTTTTCAAGAACATACTTTATTTGGAAATTGACACCATTTGAATTTGCAGTGATTACATTTTCAAAGTTAAAAATTAAAGGACTCTGCGTAAGCTCAGCATATGGAAGCTGAAATGGATGTTGAGATTTTAGGATTTCATGATTTCTCCAGAACTGATAAATGGCTTATTAATCACTGAATGCTGATACTATTACATTCTGTAATGAACTGATGTTTCATCAAAAAAAATCACATCCTTGCAAGTATATTATAAGATAAATGACCATGATTGGTCAATATCAAAGGCATTGCTAAACATTATTGGTCAATATCATGTGCTGCATATGAATGGAATTGTTATTATTTATCAGTGTTTCTGCATTTTATAAAATGCATTTCATTATAATAGTTACCATCATTATTTTGCAGAGAAAAACTTTCTTTAAAAATTGGAAACCAGCCACAGAATGTGCAGGGGTTAAAGCCACCCAAGTGGGTGCAGATTTTTTGGCACATGTATAAGACAAATGCCCACTCAGCATCATGGTGAATTTGAGGAGCTATGGTAGATAGTGATCTCTAGGTCTAGGGAACCAACATTTCAGCTGGGGTGCTGAGCATCTCATCTCCCTGTATCGGTTGGATGATCATCCACCTCTGACATGTGCATGTGGGCATGAGGTCAGCAGTCAGGTTGGTCAGGCAAGGCCTGTCAGAGCTTTCTTGCCACAGATTAAAGATTAAGAACTGGAAACATGTGTTTGTTTACAAATGAAAGTGTAGCAATAAAAAGGAAAAGTGATGAATATCATTTTGAGCAATTAATAATACAATAATAATGTGCATTCATATGACATAAAGAATTCAATTAGATAATAGCTTAAGCAATTTCTTCCTCACTTATTTACAATAGAACATTATATGTGTTATCTAGAATGCAAGAAATAAATGTGAATGAAACCTACAATAGCATCATAAGTATTGTTTTCTTCTTATAACAAAGAGGCAAGGTGGTGATAAGTATTAGATATCACTCTTAGCTCATGAGGTTGGATTTTTTCCCAGATAGGGATATTATCTATTAAACTGTGAATACCAAGGTGAAAATTTCGGCATAAAGCCCATTAATTTGGATGGACCTTTTGCTCTGCTTGAAGAAAAATCTGGCAATTTGAATAAAATAATCAATGGAAACACACTTCTTGTTTGTCCGTAGTGTATGAAAGGTGGTGGTCCCTGCCCATAGTCCTCATCAGAATGACTGAATTGAAGCCTGCATAACGGTTTACATTGACCTGCTCAGGTTGGATTCAGTTTAACCTGGCTAGGAGAATAGAAGCCTGCCTGCTTTATATTCAGACAATCTTTGGCAAGTTAAAACTAGAATATGTACACTTCTGTCTGTTTTGCATATGGAACATTCCATGTTCACATTTTTTGTTTGCATTGTAATTTTTCCTATTAATAAGGGGTGCTAAGGAAAGCATATTTATCAAATATTAGTATCTAAAACCAAACGATTGTCACATTATTGAATGATAAATGTATCATATTAATTCATTTTATCACATCTTATTTTGTAGATAAAAGTCTGCATTTCATAACAGCATATACTCATTATTTTTATAATATTCACAAAAATCTATATACAGTTTTTACTTATTTTAAGCATATCTGGATTTTTATAAAATTAAAATATTGGATTGAGAATAATGCATAGTGTCATTAAGAGAAGTTGGCAATGTTGGTAAAGTGGTTATGTTTGGGTGTTCGTAGCTATAATGCAAAAAGTGAATAAATGCAGTGATTTACGTAGTGAATGCATGATGATCATCAAGTGCTCTGTGAATTTGTGAGGAAATACGCAGAATTGCATACTGCTTAGTAAGCGTTCTCATTGTTTAACCATGCACAGCAACTTCTTGATCTTCAGTTCAAAACAAACATGTGAGGGTGACCATGAGCACATAAAGTAATTTACTTCTTTAATTATTTTAGACGAAACCTTATCAGTAACCATTATAGAAAAATATATGTTTGATTGTGTTTAAATTACAGAATCTTACCATATATAATAAAATTATTTTTCTTAATCCATAACCCCTCACACTTGAAAAAATAGAAATTTGTTCACTTAAGTAAAAACAAGAAGAACATGTTTACTTATCAGTATGAAATTAAAGTTTAGGGAATCAAAATAAAGCTTGATTTAAATAATTAGATTTAAAGGTTTCAGAGTTATAACAGCTTGAAGTTGGAAATTTTAGGAAGATACAATAAATTTGAACAATTTTAATTGCAAAACTATGACATTCTAAATTTTAAGAGTTTGCATAAAGCATTTTATCAGATTTGTCTACAAATACAAAGAGTTTTGTTTTGTTTAAAAAATGCAAGGTTGATTTTCCTTCTATTTCAGATGATTTGAAATGGAATGTCCATATGCAGTCATGTTTGTTTTTCTATTTTATTCAATTTACTAACATTGTTTCTAAAATTAAACACAAGCCTTTCTTGTTCTAAAATTATTAGCTTTCTCTATGGTGCAATAGAGGTAAACATGATCAAACTGCACTGATATCACCACCATTATCACTTCATTAATAGCAAGGTAGATATCTTAGTTTGAAGCTGAGCTGCAATGTTTAATATGAATGATCCTGTTCTGTGAACTTACATAATTTTTACATCACTATTGAAGTAGTTTATCTTCACACAAAAATGTGTGATGAATATGTATTAAAGTATATTGCTGCTACTATATATTTGGGTGTGACCTACTGTTTAATAGGTAAAAATTAATTCTAATCTTTATTGTTATAACAAACTTATAAATAAATTGAAATCTCTGTTGTTGCAGGCACGGGTACATACTTCACAAACTCTTTGTCTCCTATCATCACGGCTAATGGTGACGTGGAAGCAGGGTCAAATTTGCGTGTATATCATCTCGTCAGGCAAATAGATGACCACTACCAGAACAACAAAACCTCTGAACGTACCCACAAAGCTATTCCTGAAATTTTTCTTACGCGATTACTGTCCACCAAAGGCACAATTCAGAAATTTGTGGATGATTTTTTCAATACTATTTTAACTGCAAATGAAGCCCTCCCACCAGCTGTGAAATGGCTGTTTGACTTACTGGATGATGCAGCCAGAAGGCACAGTATAGTAGATCCTGAAGTGGTTCATGCTTGGAAATCAAACAGGTGGGTCCAGTGCAAGACCTTATTCATGCACCCACATAATGAGGAACTGCATATACTAACAAATGGAAATGAGGCCTCTTGTGTGCAGTTTTTAACACTCCAATAGCTCATTTACTGTCCTTAATTATTGACTTGGAGTTCATTGGCTGCAATTACTTATGAGAATGGCACATTCTTGGCATAATACATCTCCACATGACTGGAGATATTTTGCATATGAGCTACTTTAGTTGTTTTATGGATGTCATTAATGTAATTGGAAGAGAATGTCAAAGAAAGAATAGTTCATCTAGCAGGAATGAAACCAAGATCAGTAATTAATGATGGTTTCTGGCCCTCTAATACAACACAGTATTTAATTTAATTTTAGTGCAGATTGTACATACAGGTCGGTTGTAGTGCTTAGTGAATCACTTTTCCTTTCATAAAGTCAGGATTTTTCTCTAAAATGGGTACTGAACTGAATGACATGAACTTTTATTCCATGTTTTATTCATTACAATAGTCACAACTTTTTTAAATTGCATTTTGATGCAATAATTGTTTCTGCTGTATTGATATCTCAGTGTGCAATGGGATAAGATCTAAAGGTCTGCATTTACTTTATTCCTTCTTTTTCGAGAAAGCAAGAACATTTTGTGAGGGGAAGACATGTGACCATGTGGCATACAATTTTTGTAATGAGAGTTAGCAAAAAGAATAGCATCTATATAAGAGATAAGTGAAATGTGCAGAAATTAATAAAAATAGAGTTACACTAGTGAGTATTGCATTTACATTAAGAAAGAAATGGGAATCCCTGAATTCAGATATATTTTAAAGGCATACATTAAATATGGAGAGTCTACTGCCTTTTTTATGGAAGAAGAGGAGCTTAATTATATGTATGTATTGCTTCTGGAGCATATGTGCATGAACTCTGATCTCTAAGAGAGAAATTGGAATAATGCAGACAAAAGTAAAAATACAGTGAGCTAAAATACCTTAAAAGTCAACGAGAGTTGTCGGTTAAAGAGATTGCATGATGATATCAAACCATTACAGCTATCTGAAATTACATATGGAACTAAAACAGGAAATACCTCTTGCATAATAGAAAACACTGGTGATGTACATACACTTTTTCTTTTGACTGAAGCTTGTTCACTTGTACTGTGGTTGCCCAATAGGATACAACTAAAAGCAAAGAATTTCAGAAGAGCTGTGTTGATATGTTGCCAAAGTGATTGCAGTCTATGAACACCATTTAAATAGCAATCACAGAGCTATGTTTAAGGACAGTATTTTAGACAAAAGTGAGCTGATATGTTGATAGACATGCTTACTAACATCTTTGAACTCTTCTATGAATGTTTGATTACAGAAAATTGAGTATTTAAGGATGCAATTGCAGTAGAATGAAAAAGCGCTTATGCTAAGAAGTGAAAATAAATTTGACTATGGACCACAATTAAATTTTGAGGGAAAAATACTCTTGACTTCTGTTTAATATCAAGAAAAAATAATATTATGAAGGAACTTTAATATGAAATTTACCATCAGCTAAGCATGCATTATTAAAAATAATGTGCCAGGAATGCAAAAGAGAAGAAATAAATTTATGGAAGCTTATGGAGTAGTGGTCACTAGCTTTCCCAGGATTTTAATTACGAATGCAGCCAGTAAATAATCAAAAGAATAATGAATGCTAAGTTATGTTATGCAGCAGCTACCATTGGAAGCATGGAAAGGAGAAATCCTGTATTTAATTAATGAAACTATTTGTGAATCTAAGTGTTAGCATTAAATTGTGCATGTGTCTCAACAGAATAAAAAGAAATGAGGAGGAGGATATTTCTTATGAATAAATAATATATTAAATGCAACTGTATATAGATATGACACAGTTCATAAAGGCATCCAGAAGAGTAAACAAAATTTAAGCAATTTTCTGATAAATATCGCTTTTATAAAGCAAAGTACACTTGAAAGTCAATGAATAGATTGTATCATATCTTATTTTAATAGTGATCATTGTATTGATGACATGTATGTCCTCCAGTGTAAAATACATTACAGTGTGTAATAAGACTGTATGCAGGTATTCTGGAGTTAGGGTTTGCACAGAGATACTGGAGCATTTTTAATTTACAATGGCCTGAAAAACATGTTTACCAGAGCAACAAATTCCTAATGAAAGTCCACAAATAAAATATAAAACAACAAACTATGAAGGTACCACAAACTTTCATATCTACTAAATTTTAAACTGTCTTAAAATTTTAGTAGTTCCATATTTGCAAAATTATAAGTCGACTGCAAAAATAAAATTGTTGTTAAAAGTGTCAGCAATGATGATGCACTTAAGTAAAACATGAAAATAAGGAGGAAAAGGTGTTGAACAACATGTTTGAATGAATAAAATGTGCAGAAAAAATGTTAATTTCACTTCTTTAGTCATTGTGCATTTGTTTACACAGACTTCGTACATTTTAGGCTCTCAGTAATTAAAATGGCTGGTGCCTGTATTAAAAAGAAAGAAAAAAAGTTCTCTTCATGAAAATGCAATGAAATATATAGCATAAGTTTTATATTGTAACAAGTGGGCACCAAATGTTTCATACTGATAAAGTAACTCCAAATTAATGAGTCCACTAAAATGCAAAGTGTACTAAAATGGACCAAAGTGTACAATGAACCATAAATATATTTAGTAAAACATGAAGAAAGCTGTCTAAAAAGCTAGCATAACTCCAAATTCTTAGTTTATGAAAATGAGATGAGCTAAAATCAAGAAGACAAAAACACTATGCTGAACAGATCAGTCTCAAATCAGGCTTTCAACAAGAGGAGATGTATACTTCATAACAACTTGTACATTATTGCAAAGGTTCCATCATAATTAAAAACCTAAGAATATGTGTTTACACTATAAGCAATTAACTGACAGTTACCCACATGTGTCACTTATGGAGATTTAATGACATTAAAATAAAATGAGTTAATAACACCAAGAACAGCTAATTACATAAGGTAGGTCTTTTCAGAGTAAAACAAATAATAAAAAAAAATAGAAATGTGATTCACTATTTTTGCATTACTATTTTGCTCTGTTGCTTTTTTAAAATGACACTTCTTTATTAGGAAGGCTGATTCTAATAGAGGAAAATTCCTGCTATACTAATAATATGGATATATCAGCAGGTCAAGTAGTGGTACAAGAATGGAGCATACATTCTCTGCTGAAGAACTGGCTTGTGGTGTGTTTTTACAACTCTCTATGAAATTATGTTCCTAAAATGCTGAGTATTACATTTATGAATAATGTGCTCAAAACAATAATTAGCATTTTTAAATTTCCAAATTTTATAAGTAATTCTTCCTAAGCCTTTTGAAATTGAAATATGACAGAGGTTTCCAATGAAGAGAACAACACTGTACAACATGAAAAATATAACACTTTAGGAAATTAGGAAATCTTTGATGTTGAAAGAATAATAAGAATTGCCTTAGGCATATTGTATAATTAATTGTTGGACACTATAGAAATACTTGTGCTGTTAAACATTTCAAAATTTTAACAGCTTGCCGGTACTTAGTATTGCTGATTTGAAGAAATTGGTGTATGTTTTGGTATCCATAGGAAAGCCCTGCTAATAAAACACACATGCCATTGCTTTCACAAAAGGAGCCTGTTTTGTATAAAGTTAAGAAATTATACTCCATAAGCAAACACAAGTTACAAATCTCAAGTTGAATGGATTTCTATTTCATAAAGCAAATGTTTATGTGTATGATTTATACCATATGGAAACTGCTGTTATTTAATTCAGTGTTACTGTACAGTTGGTTGTGGAAACTGCTGTTATTTAATTCAGTATTATTGTACAGTTGGTTGTTACTTGGATTAAGTCCACCCATGGACAGAATTGAGTTTTATGATTTTGTATTCTGAGTAACCTCTATTATGCTGTGAAATCTGGTTTTGTCTTGTATTAAATCCCCTTCAAAACAATGCATGGAACTGATTGTTCATGGCAAACTGTATTATGTCCAAATCTTCATCCACTTCAAACCACATTCCATCTAAAACCAATTAATATTAAATGTTCATTCTAAGGTGTGTGTCAAATGTGAAGTTTCCTGTGCAGAAAAACATTGAAGAGAATTTATAGTATTGACTATTGTTGACCTTGGTGTCAGTTCAGTGCTGCTGTAGTGATATGATGCATGTATTATTTGTGAAAATGGAGGGAGAAGTGTCAAATGTAGCTTTATTCCCCCCAGGGGCTCACCTTATGTGAGTACGCGTTTTGGCGCACCTGGGGGTTCCCGAGTCAATCATCGCCATATTCATCCCCTCACCCCATCTGGACTAGCCACGTTATGTTTCTTTACTTTACTCTTCCTCTTCTATAATTATTTCTTATACTAGGTTTAGGCTTCTTAGGTTTATTTACTCCTGTCTCACCAGCAGGGATCTTTTCTATTTCCGTGGTTGCTGTCCCACGGTTTCAGCGCAGCTTCCAACTTGTGTGCTCTCCGGAGGTCTCAAGCGTGAAGGTTGAGTGCACCCTCCTCACTACCCCTTTCCTGTGATACTAGGTGCGGAGCCATTCCATTGTCACGTACACCCACGTAGCCCCATAGGGGCCGGGTCCTCTCACAGTTTGGCGACCGCACATGGCTGGGTTGTCCAGGGGGGCTCGACGTGTTACCGCTGTCTGGGGCCCGATGTAATCTACCACAAGTCCCCTGAATCCACTTTTACTGTTGAGGCAGCGTGGCCTAAAGTGGGGGGCCACTGGCGGTTATTCCAGTGGTAGGGGCATAAAGTTGGGCCTGCCTATGGTGAACGTGTCATAAACCGGTAAGTAGTGACAGTCGGAGGGTAACTCCTCTGAGGTATTCTCTGAGATCAGGCCTGGAGTGGCCGGCACAGACCGGAAGATTAAGGTGTCTTTTCTTCTACATCCCCCAGATGGCAGGCTGACGCCGACGGTTCCGGAAGGGGGACCTTTCCATTATGGCTCCTCTGCGCTCCAATATTTCAACACCTCGTTTTTTTGTTATGCGGCTAAAGAACGACAGCAAAGATATGAAGCACCTCAGCCCCTTTTATATTCAGCGGGAGCTTGATAGAATCTGTGGTCCAGTGAAGAATGCTACACGGTGTAGAGATGGAAGCTTACTAATTGAAATTGCACAAGACGCCCAGGGCCTTAAACTGCTAAAGGCCAGTCTACTAGGTTCCTACCCGGTGACTGTGGAGAAACACAAAACCCTTAACAGCTGTCGTGGTGTGGTTACAACTTCATGTTTGGTCGGACTTTCTAATGAAGAAATCGTTAACTATCTCTCCGACCAAGGTGTTATTGCGGCATACAGGCTAATCGGGAGGAGGGACGATCAACCGTTTCCGCTGCGCACGGTCTTTCTTACCTTTGAAAGAACCGTGCTACCGCAGTTCATCTTGTGCGGCTATGAGCGCGCAGCTATTCGTCCCTATGTTCCTAACCCCATGCGTTGTTATCGCTGCCAGAAATTCGGTCACACACAACAACGTTGCACTGGCTCACCAGTTTGTCCTCGTTGTGGAAGCGACAGTTACGATGATTCCATGTGTGCTAAGGACCGCACCTGTGTCAACTATGGAGGTGCACACCCGTCGAATTCCAGGGAATGCCCACGCTTTATGGAGGAAAATACCATACAGGAGATTCGAGTGAAGAAACACCTGACCTTTCCAGAAGCGAGGAAGCGCTATCACGAACTAGACTCTACATCCACCATGAGGTATTCAGCTGCCGTCCGCCTCGCTGTCCGGAAACAAGATGCCGTTGTGCAGACCTGTCCCGGCTCGCCCTCGCAGGTTTCCATTGGGGTCCAAACTGATATACCTTCGGACCCGGTATCTACCTCGCCGGTTCCTGTTCGCACAAAAGATGCTTCCATCCCGTCAGCTTCGACAGCAGGTTCCACCTCTCTTGACCACACAAGTCGCAAATCACCTGTTCGTCGTCCCACGGGTCGCTCCCGTTCTCGCTCCAGGACTCGCACCACCTGCTCAGATTCCGTTAGCAGCGATGGCGGCACGGAGGGATTCGAGAGGCCTGCGCATTCTCGACCGGGGTGCAGTCCTACCCGGAACGAAAAGGTGAAACTCAACCGACCAACTGCGGCTACTATATAGCCGTTTTTCCTTACCCGCACGCGCTTCTTGCCTATTTTTATATTTATGGCTCTTAATCTGATCCTTAAGTGGAATATCCGTGGTCTCCGTGCACACCAGCGGAGTTGGACATGCTACTGCACACTCACTACCCCCTAGTCGTCTGTTTACAGGAGACAAAACTTCGACCTCAGGATACCTTTGCCATTCGTAGGTATACTCCGGAGCGCTTCGATCTTGCTCCGGCGGATGGTTCTCCTGCACACGGTGGTGTTGCAGTACTTGTTTGAGATGATGTGTTTTATAATCGGGTTCCGCTTGCCACACCTCTGCAAGCTGTTGGGATCCTCCTTTCTCTTCCTGGTTTTAACTTTTGTATCTGTAGTCTCTATGTTCCTCCTTCTTCTCCTCTTGTACAGGATGCCCTAGACCGCCTGATTCTACAGCTCCCTGCCCCTTATTTACTCTTGGGGATTTCAATGCACACCACCCTCTTTGGGGTTCTCCTAGGGCGTGCGCGAGGGGAGAGCTTTTGGCTGCACTTCTTGATCAGCATCACCTTTCTGTACTGAATACCGGCGAACCCACTTTTCTCTCCGATTCAACCGGCACATTTTCCCATTTGGATTTGTGTCTTTGCTCTGCGCAGCTTGCTCATCGTATGGAATGGTATGTCATAGCTGATACACATTCTAGCGATCACTTTCCTTGCGTAATTACTCTCCTGTCTTTCTGTCGATTGACCTGTCCTTCCTAAATGGCAGTTCCGCAAAGCTGACTGGTCTCTTTTTTCCCGTCTAGCGCGTTTTTCTCACTGCGCGTTTTCCTCTGTGGACCTCATGGCGGAACACCTGCGTACTGTCATTTTCGCCGCTGCCGAACGTTCCATTCCCCGCACGTCTTCGCATCCCAGGCGTTTACCGGTCCCTTGGTGGAACGCGGAATGTCGGGACGCCGTTCGTGCACGACGCGGTGCTCTTAGGGTATTTCGGCGGCATCCTACTCTTGATAATCTGGTCCGTTATAAGGAATTACGCGCTAAGGCTCGCAGAGTAATTCACAACAGCAAGAAAGCCTCCTGGGAGCGCTATGTAGCCGGTTTCAATAGCTCTACACCTACATCGGTCGTCTGGGACAAACTTAGGCGTGTGGCCGGCAAGACCCGTTCTTCTTCTATTCCCGGTCTTCAGGTAGGCTCTAGTACTATTTGCGAAACACCTGCTATTGCCGATACCCTCGGCAAAAACTTTGAACGCATTTCCAGCTCTGCCCGTTATGACCCGGATTTTCTTTCACACAAGGCTGCGGTGGAGGCCCATGCACTCTCTTTTCGCTCCAGCAACCAGGAGGAATATAATCGCCCATTTACCTTCTGCGAGCTAGAGAATACCCTAGCATCTTCTAAGCCTACCGCTCCTGGACCTGATTCTATTCACGTGGTGTTCCTTCAACATCTCTCCTCTGCTGGACTGCGCTTTCTCCTTCAGATTTACAGCCGCGTCTGGGAAACTAGTACTCTTCCTACAGGTTGGCGAGCAGCCACCATCGTTCCAGTTTTGAAACCCGGAAAAGATCGCCAACTACCATCTAGCTATCGCCCGATTTCCTTAACCAGTTGCATTTGCAAGGTTATGGAACGCATGATCAACGGGCGTTTGGTCTGGTGCCTTGAGTCTCGAAACCTTATAGCGAACGTGCAATGTGGTTTTCGCCGGCACCGTTCTTCTGTGGATCATCTTGTCCATTTTTTCGACCTCCATTCTGGACGGGTTCCTGAGAGGGTGCCAGACTGTGGCAGTATTTTTTGACTTGGAGAAAGCTTATGACACATGTTGGAGGACTGGCATTCTTCGTACACTCCATCAGTGGGGTTTCCGTGGTCGTCTCCCTGCTTCATTCGTGAGTTTATGAAGGACCGGGTATTTCGTGTGCGTGTGGGATCGATTTTATCTTTAACTTTTATCCAAGAGAACGGAGTACCTCAAGGCTCGGTACTCAGCGTCACACTGTTTACTATAGCGATTAACCCCATTGCTGACTGTGTTCCACCCTGAATTTCCTCGTCGCTTTTTGTTGACGATTTCGCCGTCTTCGCAACTTCTCGTCGTACTTGTCTTTTGGAACGCCGACTGCAGCAATGTCTTAACTCCCTTCACTCCTGGAGCGTTGCAAACGGGTTTCAATTTTCTCCCGAGAAGACAGTCTGCATTAATTTCTGGCGCCGTAAAGAGTTCCCTCCACCTTGTCTCCGACTCGGTGCGGCACTCCTCCCATTTTCGGACGAAACGAAATTCCTCGGGTTGATCTTGGATAGGAAGTTGTGTTGGTCGTCGCATATCAGCTATTTGAAAGCAAGGTGTGAACGTTCTCTTTGTATTGTACGTGTTTTAAGTGGCACATTCTGGGGTGCAGATCGCACGGTCCTTTTGCGACTTTATCGATCATTGGTTCGCTCAAAGCTTGAGTATGGGTGTATTGTGTATTCTGCTGCGCGTTCCATCCTGGGTCGCTTGAATCCAGTCCACCACCAGGGCCTTCGTCTCTCAACTGGTGCTTTTCGTACTAGCCCTGTTTTGAGTCTTTGTGCAGAAGCTGCAGAACCTCCGCTCTCTTATCGTCGTGACGTTCTTCTCTGCAGCTATGCTTGCCGGTTGTCCTTTATGCCTCAACACCCCACTTTCTTTGAGGACTCGCTGGATCGTCGTTATGCGTCTCGACCCCTGGCCTTGCTCCCACCAGGGGTACGTTTCCGCCGGATACTTCGGAACTTAAATATCACATTGCCAACTATACTTCCACGACGTCACACACACTTCCCCCTTGGCTGCATTCTGGAGTATCTTGCCACCTTGATTTGACGTCCATGTCAAAGTCCACGACCCCCGCTCCGGTCATCCTTTCGGCTTTTGCCGAAGTTCAGTCTCACTTTGGCAGCCATTGTTTTATTTATACCGACGACTCAAAGGATAATCGTGGAATTGGATGTGCCCTTTTATTTGGTGTAGAACGTTTTATGTTTCGTCTATCTGATCAGTGCTCGATTTTTACTGCTGAACTTATTGCTCTGGAACAAGCTCTGTCTTTTATTCGTCAACGTGGTCTGCAGAATTGTGTTTTATGCACGGACTCTTTAAGCGCCATTTCTAGCCTTCGTGCGCTGTACGTATGCCATCCTATCGTGCAGCGTCTCCAGGATTGTTCCCACCAGCTCACCTCTGATGGAGTCAGCCTATTCTTTGTCTGGGTTCCTGGACACGTTGGCATACCTGGTAATGAAGGTGCAGATGCCGCTGCCAAGAGTGCTATTTTATCTCGATCTTATTTTAGCGCCTATGTTCCTGCGGACGATTTTAGTCACTATTTAAAGAAGTCTATTCTCTCTCGTTGGTTTTCTGCCTGGTCCTCTGTCCAGGTTAGCAAATTGCGGGAGATAAAGCCTGTACCCTCTGCCTGAGCTACTTCTTCCCGATCCATCCGTCGGGAGGAAGTCATTTTATGTAGACTTCGAATCGGGCACTGTCGTTTTAGCCACTGTCACTTGTTGCGTCGAGAGCCAGCTCCCGTTTGTAATCGTTGCGGTGTACCGTTGACAGTGCGGCATGTTTTAGAGCAGTGTCAGTATTTTGCTACTCTTCGTACTGCTCTGCAGATGGATGTAGCATTGCCCGACATTTTAGCGGACAACATGTTAGCTGTGGAACGTGTTTTAACTTTCATCCGACGCAGCAGTTTCCAGGACAGCGTTTGAACTGTCTGTGTTATTTCTTTCTCGTTTTTAGTGTTTTAGACCCATTCTTTTTAGCTACTTTGTTTTTAGCTTCTCGTTCTACAGTCTCTGACACTGCTTCTTTTACTCCTTTTCGTCGACTTTTACCCTGACCTTTTATAGCCTTAAGTCCTTCATTTTCGGCCTTATTATCTGTCTGGTTTTCTAACTCCTCACTTACCTGTATTTTATCTGTGGCGGGCACTAATGACCTTTCTGATTTTGCGCCCCCCCCCATTCTCCCACTTCATTCATTCATTCATAGCTTTATTGAACAAATCTTACCTTTGTGAGTGAATATTAGCTAGGAGTAATTCCAGCAGTGTTACCTATTACTTGCACAATTTCTTTTGGTTGAATTTTACAAATACTGAGGTAAGAATCCTTTGTTATTGTTGTTGTTTTTGTTTTGTTTTGTTTGTTTATTTGCTTGCTTGTTTTATTTATTTCTTTATGTAAACCATATTATGTCAAAAATATTTTCTTTCAGGGTAGTCTGATGTACAACTGATTTCAAATATAAAGAATTCTGATAAAGGAAGAAGTCCCTTTAGTAATTAATAATTTTAATATTGTAATTTACCTCCCTTAGTTAACATATAAACATTTTTCTTCTGTCATGAAAAAGTTATATCAGTGGACTTAATACAGTTTGGAATGGATCTCCTCATTTCTAAAGAGTCTAAAATAGCCTTGTTACTCAATACTGTATGGTACTGTCTTTTGGTTCTAGTCCAGTCAAGGGGAATAACGAAATATCCTTTGGGAGATATGACCCTGTTCCTTTGTGTTGGTTTATATAGTAAATTGGATATTTCATTAAATACGGTTTGAATTTTTTCAGCACTAATTTTGAATCATTGTTGACGCTCAAAATGTGTTATAAAGTTTGCATAAATCCATTTTTTAACATTCTTTTTCTTCTGCCATTAACCTCTGAAGAATTATGTAAAATCATGCCCATTGCAAATAACTGAGAACTGTAAGGTCTGCTTTAAACCACAGATATGAATACAAATGTATTGTCACTTTGTCCAGTTTTCATGTCACTTCACTAATTCTCACTGTCACTTCACTAATGTGAACTAGTTTATCTCACTGTGGCTTCACCTAGTTCATACTGTCACTTCACTAAAGTGAACTGGTTCAAATTTCCTTGTCACTTCACTTTTCTTTGTGACATAGCAGCATAATGAAATACATGTAAAGTGGCCCCTTATTTGGATGGTTCACTCACTGGGGAGTTGAACATGGTCATCTCTAATCCCTCACAGTAGTAGCACTCACTGTATATAACAGCCTGTGTCACAAATGACTTGTAGAACTGCCGTTGATGTCACAACAGAAATGCACTCACCAACTCACTATCACTCACAAACTTATATAGTCTTATAGGCTTATGTAGTCACTGGAATTTTCCACAGAACATTCGAGAATGTTCTGGAGGCAGGGACAAGGGAAACTTCAAGAAGATTCCTTTTTTTCTGTTGATAGCAATTCTGGTGTTTATGCTGGGTGACAGTACTGCCATGTTTACTTATCTCTCTTTATCTGTCCAAATGCCTGGTGCTGACCTCCTGATAAGCTTGGGCCATAGCTGCTGTGTCACAGTGTTTATTGTATAAAACATGACCCTAATCTGTCCTTTAAGTTGTTACACCACTGTAAGTTCTAAAATAATGCAAACACATATAGGTTTTACAAGGATTTGTACTTGCGAAGAAATCTTTATGACATGAAATTGGAAATTACTTTGCTGAAATGCACTTGTGATTTATAATTCATTATTGTTTGCTTATGAAACAAAATTACACTTGTAATAAATGACATGCATGTTTTATGAAACAGTACTGAGGATGGCAATGCTTCTATGAAGTATCTCCTCTACCCTGCTGGAAACCAGTTCTTGAAGAAACTAATGGCTTAGAGTAAGACCTTTTTACTGAAATTTTTTCTTACTTTGGAGAAGTGAGTGCTGAATAACTTCTAATGCTGAAGAACTTAGGGCTGATGCAGATTTTAGAAACATAGTGTTTCATTTTTGTATTAGTGAAGTGAAATTTGTGTTTTAGTGAGCACATTGGTAATAAGTTTTAACTGAAGGGTTCATTCCATATTACTTTCACTTTGGCATGTATTTGCTATATTTATAGCACAGAATAGCAAGAAGTCAGAAACTGTATCTGAAAAAGTAGGACATCATTTAGCAGATACCCAATAATGTGAGCCAATTTTCCTAAACAGATATTAACAAATAAAGGTTATTACCCTGAACATTGTGACAAAACAATAAAAAGAAAAGAGAAAGATCCATATCCACACCTAATTATACTTTCTGTTGTCCTCTTGCTAATAGAGGCATAAATAAATGAAACTCTATCTGGCTCTGCCATTCTATTTAGGCAATTTCTGTGCCTTGTCTGCATAGAGTATAACATAATGTTCTCTAGCACACAATTAAGACTGTGATTACTTAGGAAGCTTCTCTATCTTGCCTGCACAGCATATAGAATATCCTCAAGTGACATAGGTCAACTGCAGCTAAAGAAGTGAATGCACATGACTCATACTCCATTGAAACAAATAATGAAGCATAGAATTGTTTCAAAAACTGGTACAAACACTGGCAGTAGTGTGTACTGTCCTAGGGACTCACTCTAAAGGTGGTGTTGGGTAATTCCAATTTTTTTTTCTATATACCTTTGATTTATTTCACACTCCACCAGTATCTCTAGTAAGTTAGCAAAATTAACCTAACTTAAATCAAATATGTGTTCAAGTAGAAGTCAAAAGCATGAGCAAATGTTGAACAATAACTAAAAAGTACAATATTGAAGTAAGCCATGCTTAAATTCAGGCTCCAAGACTTCATATAACTTAGATTAATATTTTTCCAATTTTGTTTAATTGTAGTGGCATAGCATTGCTTTCCAAGGTTGGGGAGACTCTGCAGTTAACATAGGGAGGAAATAAAATCTTCCAAGGAACAAACCAAACAAAATGTATACATTTAAAAGTAAATAACAATAGATACCAATAAATTTTAAAACTGAGCTGCTATATCAGTCTACTGTGTACGTACTAAGCTGTGTAAGAAATGATAACAAATTTTGAGAACTCCAACCACAAGGAGCAGAGCAGTTATATTTTCTTGTACACAAATGCAATGTGCCTGTCTTCTTTTCACGAATAAGTCTATAACCCTTTCCATCAACATTTGATCACTGGATAGTTCTCCAAGCAGTGTTTTTTCAATTGCTAATGTGCTCAGACACGACAGTCGAGTGTTAGACATTGAATTCCTTAAATAATTCTTCACTCTTTTAAGAGTACTCATGCTTCACTCACTGCTTGCTGTAGTTACGGTAACTTTGTTGTTTCCTCATAAACCGAATCTAAATCATTGTTAACAATGTATTTTAGGAGCTCCCATGGAGATATGTGTTTTCTCTTATCAGTGTAAATGTTACACAGTTCATTTTTTCAAGTTGTTCTTGGTTAAAAAAGGGATACTGTTCTAATAACTGAAGCAGTTTCAGCTTTGAAAATCCCTTTTGGTAGTCCGGGAAAGACTTTTCATTCAACAATTCAACGAATTGAATTTGAGGAAAATCTTAAAACCTTCTTTCCATCTGAACAATTTGTGAATCTAGTATCTCATAAGTTAATACCCTCAGGCTTGTCTTCTGATTGTCACAGAATGTTAAATTGGCATTCAATCTCAAGCTGCATTTAATGCATTTGTCAACAAAGGTTTCTCTTCTTAACTGTTGAATGTTTCGCAACACGGTTCTTATTTCGTTGTGGCAAGCAGTTATGCTGACAGTAGCTTTTGACTGGAAAACATTAAAGAGATGATCAACATAAACAAAGCATGCTCAGTATAAGCAAAGCAAGTAGACAAACACAGGATCATCCATTCGTCTTTTCAATCCCACAGCACCGTTCAAGGACTCTGGGTCCCACTGAGAGTCTATATCACCAATAATGTCATCAAAAACAATGTATAGTTCTGAGAAATGGTTTGATATTGTTGAAACTTCCCTGAATCGAAAGTTTCAGCGAGTATTGCTTGCATGTGGCAATTTAAATCCTTTTTCAGTTAGCAATACAGTTCATTTTGATGACTTGCTGAGAAAAGAATGAAATGCAGTAAGATTGCTTACAAATATATGTACTTCTCATATGGTTTTAGAAGCATATAATACAGGGAGAGCCAAAAAACTACGAACCGCCTGTGCGGTGTTTTTCCTGTCCGCGTCCTCGGCGCTCATTGCCATCTGCTGCTATCATAGAAAGGCATGGATGAAACCATACAACATTTTTAAAACTATTTTTAAAGACTTTACTTACCAACTTTATGAAAGGAGATGCTGAAACTGGCCACCGTCATTGTCCATACATTTTTGGCACCTCATTAGGAAACTATCCATCACTCGCCAATTTTTTTCGAGTTAACAGTTGAAGCCCATACATATGTGAATACAATTTTGCCCCCTTTTTTTTTAGAGAATTAACAGCCAGGGAGCGAAATTTTGCCTTTTATCAACAAGACTCTGCAACAGTTTATATGGCCAATATTTCGATGGGAAAAATTGAAAGTGTGTTTGAGGACAGAATTATGAGTACAGATTTGTGCCCCCTTTGATTCCCTGAACTAACCCCTGTGATTTCTATCTCTGGAGTAACTTAAAACAAAATATACAAGACAAACCCACACACCCTGGAAGAATTAAACAAAATATCTGCCAGGAAATTGCTAGCATTTCTCAACGTGAACTACGGCGAGTGATGGATAGTTTCCTAAAGAGGTGCCAAAAATACTAAACTTTGATTTGTCAAATATTTACTGTAGATCCTCTTCTATACACAGAGGAGCAGCAATTTTTGTTAAACATGGTTTAAAATCCATCCCAAGAACCCTTACAAATAGTTTAAACGTAGAAAAACATTTTGAACATGTAGTATGCGAAATCTGCCTGCTAAATTGTAAGTTGTTGATTGCTTGTATTTATAGACCCCAGATGGCTGCTTGGAATTATTTCTAGAGAATTTTGAAATTCTGCTCAATGCACTAGTGAGAGAAAATAAATTTCTACTGATATGTGGAGACTTTAATATAGACTTTCTAAGTAATAGTAGTAAAACCAACCTAGAATTTATGTCACTAGCTCAATCGTATTGCCTTAAAACAGTAATAAACAAACCTACTCGTATAACAAATAGTAGTTAAACATGCCTCGATCAGATACTAATTAGCGAAAACTACTCCTGTTCAACAGAAAATACAAATCTTGCTTTATCAGATCACAACTCCATATCAATACGGCTAAAGATCCCAGAGTTAGAGACAAGTTATCCAACACAGCAAATAATAATAAGCTATAATGAGGAAAACACTATTTCAAATATTTAATAAAAAATGAAAATTGGTCTGATGTAATAAAAGAAGCAAATTTAAACACCAAAGCAGAAAAGCTTACTGCTACTATTAAGTGCCACATGAATATTGCATTTCCTCTAAAAAAGCAAATAAAGAAGTATAACAAAAGCAAAAAAAGTAAGAAATGGATCACAAAAGGAATAATCATCTCATGTAGAAAGAAAAGACTCCTTTATAATATTAGTAAAAGCACAAATGATCCACAATTCATTGCCTACTTTAAGAACTATGTAGCAATTTTAAAATGAGTAATTCTAGAAGCCAAGCGATATTATAATAATAATGATGATGATGATAACAACAACACAACAATAATAATAATAATAACAACAACAACAACAACAACAACAATAATAATAATAATAATAATAATAATAATAATAATAATAATAATAATAATAATAATAATAATAATAATAATAATAATAATAATAAAGTATATCCTGAGATCTGCAAATAGAAGTAAAGCATTATGGAATGTAGTAAGAACAGAGTTAGCTACCACTAAACACAAAGAAAATATTGAACTACAGCAAAATAGGAAAAAAAGTAGTACAACCTATAGAAATAGCCCAAGCATTTAATAAATATTTTACAACTGTAGTAAATAAACTAATTGATATCTCCTCCAATCCTTTAACAAAGTGCCATTCTGGAGCCATACCCTTGAGTAGTAAAACAATGTTTCTAGTACCAGTAGACTCTTAGGAAATATTAAATGTAATAAATAGCTTAAAAAATAAATCCTCCTTTGGTGTAGATGGAATTCCCAGCCTTATTATTAAGAAATGCGCAAGCCATATAATTAATCCTCTTGTTGACATTTGTAATCCTTCCATCTCCTCAGGTGTCTACCCAGATGCATTTAAAATGGCAAAGGTAATACCAGTCTTTAAAAAGGGAGATAAAAGCAACATCGAAAACTACAGGCCCATATCACTTCTACCTGCGTTTTCAAAATTTCTTGAAAGAATAATGTACAACAGACTTACTTTATTTTTAGAAACAAACGGTTATTTTTCCTCTTTCCAGTTTGGTTTTAGAAAGAACAAATCTATTAATGAGGCTATATTTCGTTTCATTAAACAAGTCCTAGATGCAAAAGATAACAAAAACACTCTCTTGGACTTTTTATAGACCTCACCAAAGCTTTTGACTTAGTAAATCATGACATTTTGCTAAACAAATTAGATTATTTGGGAATCAGAGGAATAGCAAAAGATTGGTTTGCATCCGGCCTAAAAAAATAGAATACAAATTGTAGAAATTGACACAGTGCAATCAGAAACACTAAAAGTAAATCATGGAGTGCCACAAGGTTCAATCTGTGGACCACTATTGTTTCTTATATTCATAAACGATCTTCCATCGAACATTCCAAAAGCACATGCAATAATGTTTGCAGATGATACAAACCTAGTCTTCAGCAGTGAAAACTCATCCCTCCAGAATGTAGTAAATAAGCAAATAATAGCTTACAATGTTGGCTAACAGAGAACAAACTTTTATTCAATGTAGAAAAAACAATATATCTGTATTTCCATAACCAATCAAAAAACAATAATTTAGACTTATTATAAATCAAACTCCCATAGTTAAAAAATGTGTAACAAAATTCCTGGGAATCTGGATTGATAACAAATTCTCATGGGAAACCCATATATTACAACTAAGTGTCAAACTGAACAAATTATGTTATGCTGTTCATAAATTGGATAATATGTGCTCCAAAGAAATACTAAAGATAGTCCATCACAACTGCGTTGAGTTCCAAATTAGCTATGGCATCCCCTTTTGGGGTTCCTCTCCAAAAGCAACACATATTCTCACAATACAAAAAAGAATTTTAAAGGCAATTCTGAAGATACCCATAAGAACACCAAGTAGATACATATTCAAGAAACTTAAAGTTTTGCCTATCCCATGCCTATATATTCTTGAAACCTTAAAATTCATTTATAATAATATAACTATATTTCAAAAGAACTCAGAATATCATAACTACAACACCAGAAATCTCAATAACTTACATTTGGATAGCCACAGGCTTACAAAAAGCTAGCAAGCATTTCCCATCTGGGTATCTTAATGTATAAGATACTAGATACTTCAATAAAAAACTTAAATAAAGAATCTTTTAAAGGTAAACTAAGAAACCTACTTCTAAAAAGGCAATATTTACATATAAATGACTATTTAAATGAACCATGTTTTCCATAATCACATAATTAAAGTACATAGATTATTTAATTTTGCTATTCTGTGACATAGTATTTTTGTAAAGAAACTGACATGTAATTATTAATAAGAATTATTTTAGTATTACTTGCTGTAATGTAAAATTTCTACATATCCAATCCTGACGTGTTAGAAAACAATGTAAGTTGTTCTCAAAGGATGAAATAAATAAGTAAATAAATAAATAAATAAATAAAATATGGACAACGATGGTGGACAGTTTCAGCATTTCCTTTCATAAAGTTGGTAAGTAAAGGTTTTAAAAGTAGTTTTAAAAATGTTGTTTAGTTTCATCTGCACCTTTCTATGATAGCGGTAGACGGCAATGAGCGCCGAGGAAGCGGATAGGAAAAACACTGTGCAGCCGGTTCGTAGTTTTTTGGCTCACGCTGTAGTACCAAATTTAATTGGTGTGATAACAATGAATAAATAGCGCATATGGAGACCAAACTGCTTCACCAGTTGTAGTCCTCTTTCTCTGCCACGGAAGTGCTGTCATATGTTTGACTAACCACCTTTCCTTCCACATTCCATTCTTTCAATACTGCTTGAATAATTTTTGACAAAACTTTAGCAGTTTAATCTCTGGATACGTCTTAAAATCCAATGAATCTTTCTTCAATTCTATCTTCAATACAGCATCTGAATATTATACTCATTTGACTCTTGCAAGAATTGTCTAATATTTCATAAGCTTGAATCGATATGAAACTGCAGTCCTGAATTTCAGCTTTTATTTTTTCATTAACTGCTAGAGTTATTATTTCCATTAGATCATTCTGTATATCTGGAGAAGTTCCTTTAAAAGCTAAAGATTATGATGTAAATGATCTCAGATTATCTGCTCCCTTTGAGCTAGCAAATCCAACAATTCCAGAACCTTTGTTGCTGGAGGATTCGTCTTCTTGATGGCCGCAAAAGGCTAGTTCTTGTTTACAAGGAAACACAATTGCTTGAATAAGATGAGCTAATACTCTCCTGTTGGATGCAACTTGTTTGTTGCTGCGAGACAAGTGGCTTCAAAGGGCATGCCTATTTCAGCTTTTGCCTGATAACTGAAAGCATTCTTTGTTCTGCAGGTGACGTTTTAAAATTTGATGCTTTTGTGCTTGACAGAGTTCTTTATTGTACAAGTGCCCTCGTTGCACCATTCCTTTTCACCACCAGACATATATAATAATACAACTTACTATTAACAGCACTTGCAGTCAGCCACTTATACTTTTCGTACCAGCCAGTCTGAAATGTGAGTTTTTGTTTTGTTTCACTTAAAACTAAACTGAGTATAGGAGTAGGTCTTTTTATATTTTAATTCACATTTATTTTTCATAAGTTAATGAGGAAAAAGTAGTTTTTAATGTAAATTCTCAGAGGTTTTCACTTGCTGGCTCACTCATGTTGGCGACACAACAAATATATACACAAAAATGACATAATTAAAGAATTGCTTTGAATACAAACAATGCTTCGTTTCACACATGTTTAAAAGCCAGCAAAGAAATGGCTGAGACTAGAATCGGTATGCCACAAGCGCAACCCATTGCCGGAAAAGGGGAGTCAAGAATGTTGCAATAAGCATATAGCTAGCTGCAAGAGGGGAGGCAGAGACTGAGATCAGGCAAGTCTCAATATGCAGCCAACCCAATACAGTGGTGCAGCATGGGCTACAACTGATGTGTGTTGATGCATTTAGAACTTACAAGGGCTGTTCCAGAAGTACCCGATCTAACAAAGAAAACACAAAAATTTTGGGAAAAACATCTTTATTTCTCTACATAGTCTCCTTTCAGCTCAATACGCTTTTCCCAGCGATGTTCAATAGCTTTGATACCCTGTTTATAGTGAGAACTGTCGAGTTCTGCAAAATAGCCATCAACTGCAAGCTCCACCTCTTCAATGTTGGCAAATCTTTTACCACCAAGCCATTTCTTCAACTTTGGAAACAAAAAATAATCAGAGGGGGCTAAGTCTGGTGAATAGGGTTCATGAGGATGCAATTTGAACTTCAGTTCATTGATTTTGGCCATGGTGATAATGGATGTGTGACTGGTGCATTGTCTTGATGAAACAGAACTTCCTTTTTCACTAGATGCGGCCGTTTTTGCTTCATTTCATCATTCAAATGCTGCAATAAGTTTGCATAATACTCGTCATTGATTGCTTTTCCTTTTTGAAGATAATCAAGGAAAATTATCCCATGCGCATCCCAAAAAACTGATGCCATGACCTTGCCTGCAAATGGAACTGTCTTCGCCTTCTTTGGAGCCGATTCTCCCTTTTCAATCCACTGTTTTGACTGTTCTTTCGTCTCAGGTATGAAGTGATGGACCCATGTTTCATTCATGGTTATGAATTGACGCCAAAACTCGGCTTTATTGCAGCGAAACATCGCCAAACGCTCGACTGAAACATCCTCACAATGCTGCTTTTGTTCCATTGTGAGTAAACGCGGCACCCATGTTGCGCACAGCTTTCTCATGTCTAAATTTTCAGTTAGTATGCAATGTACAATACTTTTTGAAATGCCTATGATGTCTGCTAGCTCTCGCACTTTCAGTCGACGGTCATCCAATACCATTTTGTGGATTTTCTTCACAATTTCTGGCGTGGTCACCTCATTTGTTCGGCCACTGCGATGTTCATCTCGGCAGCTTAAACCCTGCCACCCAATATTTTACTGTTGTAAATGAAGGAGCAGACTCCCCCAGAGTAGAATCTAGCTCAGCTTTAATATTAGTTGGACTAAGACCTTTCAAATGAAAGTATTGTATCACATAAGGATGGCCAGTTTTATCCATGTTTACAAATTTGCTGAGAGTTCACTATTAATGGCTGCCAAACACTTACTACACAACATAGCATCATCAAACTTCAAACTTAAGGTTTATAAGGCTGGTACTTTCTACCATAGTCATTTGTTTGAAACAACAACCGCTATATATACATCAGGTCGGGTACTTCTGGGACTGCCCTCGTATATTTAGATTGTTGTTCATATTATCATATATTGATATTGCATTTTTTTAAGCGTATATTGACAGGGGAGACTAAGTCAAAGTCTCTCCTCATGCTATGCTACTGTTTAATTGCAATATATGTATTTTACATTAGTGCCATACCATAAGCCAGTAGTTGGAAAGTACCATGTCATTTTAATTTCAAGTCTCTATGGGAATCACCCTCCTTATATTCTTTGTATTAAATTTTTATAAATTGCTGCTTTTCCTTTTATTCCAGTCTTCCATTGAGGTTTTGGGTAAATTTCATCAAGAATCCTGACTTCATTTTTGACATCAACAAGACTAATACAGTGGATTCATGTTTGTCTGTCATTGCACAGACGTTCATGGATTCCTGTTCTACTACGGAGCACAGACTGGGCAAAGACTCCCCATCAAATAAACTCCTTTTTGCCAAGGATATTCCCCATTACAGAGAAATGGTCTCTCATTTTTATTGCAATGTGCAGATGTTGCCTCAAATCACAGATCAGGAGATGAGTACTGCCATGCAGCAACTTTCTGTATCACAAATTGGAGAGTTTGATACTGTGTCAGCATTGAAGGAGCTGTACATCTATGTCACCAAGTACAGTGAACAGGTATGACAAGCAGTAGAACTTAAGATTAAAAACAAAAATGTGCATAAATATTGTGCATGTAGCATATACATACAGAGTGTTAAAAGAAAGAGTTGTAATATTTTGAGAGGCAAGAGTATATATTACCAGATATATATAAAATTAAACATGAATCCTATAACAGATGCATTGTGAGATACCAACCCTTATTCATAGGAGATGCACAATATGATGTTCATTCATGATAGTGCACCCATTTGCCCTACAATTCTGCAGACTGTATCAAACAGTCACAGCCAACATCCCATACCATGTTCAGTGCCTCCAGGGTCATAGTCCACAAGGTTACCCATCCAGATTGAAGTTCTGCTTATAGCTCATACAAATATGTGGTGAAGATTCACTGTTCACAAAGAAGGTTTTGCTTACAGATGAGGTGAAGTTCAAGAAAGGCTCTTTGTATGTCCAGTGTGTGGGAGAAAGCACTAGGGAACATGTCAGTTGCCGAGCAAGCACGCTGTCATATTTTGTAATGGTTATTATAATGTTCACCAGTGATTGTGAAATAAATGCATTATAATGTTAATTTGTGGTTCTTAATTGATCTACAAATTAACATTATAACACCTTTATCACTGGTGAACATTGTAATAACCATTACAAAATATGACAGTGTGCTTGCTCGGCAACCGACATGTTCCTGCTGCTTTCTCTCTCACACACACATACAGCATCTCACTACCACACACCTGTAGATGTTCCTAGTTTCTCTGTAACATGAATTTACCTATATTCCAACATGCCTCCTTAAATTCATATTACAGACCAAAATTTACTATTATCAATTACTTAACATTTAACATATTTCTAAACTTTTCAAATTTGTTTTGTCCTAAAGACTTAGTAAAAATATCTGTAATGTTTTCTTGAGATTCACTTTTACAATATAGTTTCATCATTACTACAACTTTCATTTACGAAGTGGTAATAAGTTTCTATACACTTTGATTTCTTCATAAAATTATCAAACTTTGATATATCTACCACACCAGAATTATCTTCATAAATTTTAATAGGATAAAAAATTTCCATACTAAAATCAAGCAAAATATATTTTACAACCTTTAATTCACTCCCACGCTCAGATAATGTTACATATTCTGCTGAAGTGGAGGACTTTGTTGCATTGTTCTTTTCTTTGATTTCCAATAAATTATATTTCCATTTAATTTAATTACCTAATCAGTTGATTATCTATCAATAATATCGCCTGCCCAATCAGCATCTACATAGCAATCTAAAATTTCAGCATTTATATTCTTATTAAAAGTTAACTTTAAGTCTTTGGTTAAGACTAAGTACTTTAAAACTCTCAAAGCATACTTGTAATTACTACTACAATAGCAATTCTGAAATCTACTCAAATAATTTACACTGAAACTTATATCAGGTCTTGTTCCTGAACTAATATACAAAAGAGCTCCAATTAAATTTCTATATCTGATTTCATCACTTGCTGATTGTGTAGGTTCTAACTTCAAATTTTGTTCCACAGGAGTAGCATACAAATTAGAATTTGCAATATCATACTTCTTTTCTAATGACAAGACCCTTTGATCTAGGGTCATTTTTCCTTGAGTGCAATCATGATTAATATTAATAGCTAAATAGGCTTTTATTTTACCCAAATCTTTCAAGTAATAAATTTTTAAGAAAATTTAACTTTGTATCATCTTTACAACATATAAGTAGATCATCTACAAATAGAATTAGATAAACACTGTTTTTTTTCTCCTTTTCATTTAATATATATATATATATATATATATATATATATATATATATATATAAACAGCAATCATTTTCACTTCTTTCAAAGCCTAAACTTCTCAAATAAGTATCAAAGCATTCATATCAAGCCCTTGGGCTTTCTCTCATACCATATAATGCTTTGTTTAGTTTTAGTACTCTTATGTGTACCATCCTCATAGCCTTATGGTTGTTTTACATAAACTTCTGATTTAACTTTACCATTCAAAAAGGCTGTCTCTACATTCATTTGTTCAGTATGTAAACAATTTTTAAAACAGTATGACATTAACATTTTTAAAGTTTGAATTCTTGCCAGTTGAGAGTAAATATCATAAAATCATTCTGTTGATATCCTCTTACTACTAATCTAGCTTTATAGATATCATCAGTCCTTTTTTTGTAGACCCATTTTTCATCCAAAATCTTTTTGCCATTTGGTTCATTTACAAACATCCAAGTTTTATTTTTATTGAAAGAACTCATTTCTTTATCCATTGCATTTCTCCATTTTTCAGAATCATTACTATTAATAGCATCATTATAAGAAATAGGATTTTCAACATCAACATAATTTACATAAACAACATTATTACGTACAAAGTCATCATTAAATCTTGCAGGCTTCCTTTTTTGCCTGGTTGATCTTCTTAACCTTAATTTTTCAGTTTCATCATTTAAATTCTCATCACTATTATCGTATTCATTTTCATAATTTTCATTTTCCGCTTTCTTTTTTATCATGAGCACCTTTTGACTCATCTTTAAAGCCTATATAATTTGTACCATCTTCAATTATATCTACATGTCTTACTACAACGACTCTGTTATTAATCAAATCTCTATAACCAACATTTTCATACCCTAACAAAATACTTAAATCTGGTTTTCTATCCCATTTTGAATTTCTCTTCTGTACAGGCCTCTGACAAATATTTTACTTCCATAGATTCTTAAATGTTCTATATTAGGTTTTTTTCTGAACATTATTTCATAGGGTGTTTTGTCCTTTACTACCGTATTAGCAATAATTCTATTCTTTAACCCTTAAGTGGCAACATCGGTCTCTCAGACCATGGCGCTCTATTTTTCTGTGATATTGCCAATGCTGATTATGTCACAACTTTGAATGCCAAGCTATGTGTCACATGAACGTTTGTATTTGATGTGAAAATGTGGCTTTGTAATTGCTGCTACCCATTGTTACAAATTTATCAGGAAGGCTTCGTAGAGTGGTGTTACTGTTAATGTAAATATATTTTGCATAGGTACCTCTGATCTCTTATTTTATAAAAAAGGTCGTTGTTTTCTAGTATATTACAAGTAATAAGTTCACTCTCTTAGTACACAATCACCATTAAGTGGCATATAAATTTTTATTTTAGTTTGAATGAAAATGTCAAAAGAGAACCTGGATGTAATTAATGTGTTACGCCGAAGTCAGAGAAGTGAGGAAAATAATAACAGACACTTTCCCACAACAGGATGCCAAAGGAATACAGACCAGAGATCAGATAGACTTGAAAAAAGAAAGACATGCCACTATTGCCCATATGAAAAATACAGGAAAACTAATTACAAGTGCATCAAGTGTGGGACACGAAATTGTTGCTTGGAGTATTCTAAGAAGTTGTGCAAAGAATGTGTAATGAAACTGTAACTTTTTTCCTGGTGAGAATGCAAGTTATGAACAAGAAAGTTATGAACACAGTGTTATATTATTATGTGAAATAAAGTATATATCAATGCAAAAGTGGGGTATATTAAAATGAATTTCACACAAGCTTCATACTTTTCTAATAAGTGTTTTTTGTTACTTAATTGTAATTGGTTGTTTAAAAATGCTTTTATTATATTAAAAACATGAAACATATAATATATATAAGAAGTAACTTCAATACTGTAGTGAAAATGTGTAGATAAAATCAAATAAAAATGACAAGGTCTGAGAGACCGATATTACCTATAACGTGACAAAATTTATGTTACCACTTGAGGGTTAATTAAGCTGCTGTTTTAACTATTGCAGGCCAGAACCTTTTATCTACTTTAGCCTCTGCCAATAATTTCTAGACACATTCATAATGTCTCAATTGTATTTTTCTGCTGTGCCAATTTTTCTGCTCTTCAATTCATGTACATATGGTGGACAAGGTTCAATAGATATACCCTTTTCCCTAGCAAAATTATATATGTCTCCATTTATGTACTCCTTACCATTATCACACTTCAATCCACACCTTATACCCTTTTTCCTGTCTCACTTTCAATTAAATTTACATAGTCAACAAAACAATTATATACCTTGCTCTTTGATTTGATAAGATAAACTTTAGCTACTTTAGTGTAGTCATCAATAAAAGTTAAAAAATATTTCTCCGCATTTAAGCCAGTAGTTTTATGTGGTCGATTCAAATCAGTATGTACTGTCTGTAATATTTCCTTTGCTCTTGTTCTTTCACTTTTAAATAGCAAATTATGCATTTTATTTTCCAAGCATATCCCATAGTTAAAATAATCAGACTCCAATTCTTTTAGCAAACCTTCAAGCGTTTACTTGTCACACATTGTTTTCAAATAATTAAAATTTACATGTCCCAGTGTCCTATGTAATTTTTCTTTTTCGAACAATTCACCATTTGTTATCAAATTTGATTCACTTACTGTCATTTCACTTGTCATGTGATACAAATCATTATTTTTAATAGCTAAAGCAACTAAATCTCCATTTGGATCATAAACTTTTGACTATTTCTTACTGACACAATTTATTAAATTTAGTTACTTTTCCATAACATTAAAGTTCTGTCCATATCTTTGACATAAAGAACATTTTCCATTTTATTTACTTTAGTTTGACCATAAACATTAAACTTATTCAACATATTTCCCACTTTTGTTGCCTTTAAGGAACGGCCATCTCCGATTTTTACATTTATCGGTTCTTTAAGTTCCACAAATTCATAAAAGTATTTATAATTATTCACAATATGTTCAGAGCAACCACTATCGAGTAACCTATCTACTTTATTTACACAACTATTTACTTCAACATTCGGTTTTCCTAAACTGTGTCTAGCCTCAATTTCTGTATTGAAATTACTCATTTTACAATCATCATTTCGCTGTCCTTGATTTTGCTGCCAACCGCCACCTCAACAATGTTGACTCCAACCTCGACCAGCTCCTTGGCCGCTACAATGTTGCCAGTGTTGGTAATGTTGCTTGGGCCTGCCTCCTTGCTGCTGTGTGCCATCTCTGGATTTCCACAAATTTTCACTTGGCCTCATGCTCATACATTGCGCCTTAAAATGTCCAAACTTGCCACACTTGAAGCACGTTTTATATATTTTTTTCAGTCTTAAATGCACTCGAGCTGTTTTTGCTTTCTTCTTCCTTTTCTTTTAATTCCACCATTTTTATTTTACTTTTCACATATCACTTTCTTTCAACACATCAATTAAGTCACCAATGTAACTTAACGAACTTGGAAACATTTTAATCATATAACTTAATTTTTCCTTTTCACTAACATTTGCACCTGCACTTTTCAAACCATTAATTGACTTTTCAAACTCAGTACAAAGGCACTTAAATCTTCAAAGTCCTTCAACTTCAATTTTTCCAGTTTACTTCTTGTGCAAATTTGCAGTGCTGTAGACTCCTTTAAATACATTTCGTCAAACTTTTTCATAATTTCATGCGCCGTCTCTTTATGTTTTACAAACTGTAGCTGATCCTTTGAAATACCGCTATATATCACATTTATAGCTTTCAAATGTTTTTCTGTCCAATTGGGCTCTTTATCTGAAATCACTTTTTCTCTCGTTGCTACTTCCTCACAGTTCTTTAGCTTTAAAATCATTGTGATTCTCCTTTTCCAGCACTCAGAGTCTTTGCCGTCAAAAACAGGAATTTTAACTTCATCTGCCATCTTGGCTACTCTTCCTTTCCTTATGATTTTCTTCAAAATCACACCATTTTAAAATAATTATATGCATAATTATCCTTGCAATAACTTTTATCAAATGTTTCACTTTTTGCTTGGCACTTTCATGAGTAGCAACTATTTAACACTTGTATGCTATCCCCATGGCATCCAAAAGCTCACGTGGAGATAAGTAGAAAAAAAAGATGAAAAGCCATGCATCTCCGCTATCATGTAAGAATAGAGGATAACTATACCCTCTCAGAGGTTTTAGACCAGTTAAGAACCACAAATTAACATTATAACACATTTATTCACAATCACTGGTGAACATTATAATAACCATTGCAAAATATGACAGTGCGCTTGCTCGGCAACTGACACTGGTGCTCTCTCTTTCACACACATATGTGCATACATGCACACATGCACACACACCCCCACCCCCTTTCACATCTCTATGTATAGATGTCACTAATTTACCTAGATTCCAACAGAAGGTTTTGTTTACAAATGAGGTGAAGCTCAAGAGAGCTGGTATTTTTTCATTCCAAAATCAACAAGTATGACCTGCTGAAATTTCTCATGCATTTGGAGTGGCAAGTCGTCAGTATTATTTCTTAATCAGTGCAGCAGTAGGCATTTTTGAATGATAGATAAATACTACATTATGTGCCATCACACAGATTAACTGGCAGTGGTTATGTAGCAAACTTGTTTTTTATTTATTTATTTTATTTATTTATTTATTTATTTATTTATTTATTTATTTATTTGTGCTAGCAAGTTTCCTTAGAATATGGCTATACATCAGCCCAAGCTGTTATCTTGCCATATTCTACCCATATTACTTTCTTTATTTATAACATAAAAAAATAATAATACTAATAATACTAATGATAATGATAATGATGATGTTGATAATGATAATGATAATAATATAGTAGTAGTACCTAAATGATAATCTAATAATACTAATTTTATAATAATGATAACATAATTACATATCTTAACAACTCATGATGAAATTAATTCACATCTCATTTTATTGTCCATAACCATTTCTTTTTTACTTTGGACAGGTACTCTCCTACCTTTTTATTGTCCTTGTTAAAAATCTTGCTTAAGGCTACTTTCCTGTCCAATTTTAACCATTTCCCATCTATAGCTTGCTTTCTCCAATGCTGTGTACCATTACAATCAAACATGATATGTTCTAAATCTTCTCTTTCCCCACATATTGGACACTGGTTCTGTGGGAACCCATTTCTCATTCCTATTAGTCTCCATACACCTGCTCGTACCCAAGCTACACTCTCTCTTTGTTCCTTATTTGATTTATCCACATACTGTTCTCTAGCCCATACATTTTTTATTAATATATATGATTTCAAGGAACTTTTCTTCCCAATGCTATTAAATGAATTTTGTATCTCTATATCTTCAAACCTCCGCCTAGCTTCTTTCCAAAAACCCATAAGATTATTTACCCTCCTTCTCCAAATTTCTCCTAGATCACTATTTTCCAAGTTAGTTTTGTATACTATAACTCTACCCATTTTTCTTTAAGCTCTTTTCTTAAAATTCCAGACACTGCCTCAACAAGTTTTTCTCCTCTAAATTTAATAGTCTATACCAATATTTAAGAGCTCTCTCCATTATTACCCCTTTTCTCCCCACTCTCTGCATTTCAATTAGAGCAAATTCCTTTACTGTGGCATTTGGCAGGCCTAAAACTTCTACAAAAACTCCTATGTACCATATCTATCACTTCCCAGGCTCCTTCTACTCCCCATATTTCACTTCCATATAACATTTTTGCTTCAACTACTCTGTTATATATTTTCTCTATCCATTTAACATTTATATCTGGTATTCTATATTTACACCTCTAATCGCTGACATTGCCCCTTTCCCCTTCGCCAATACCAGCTTCTTCTGTTTCTTCCATTTTGCACCCCCATCCATTTTGACCCCTAAGTATATACAATCTCTGTTTACTTTATATTCCTTCTCTCCATTCTTCCGCTTTTCATACTTGCACAGTTTGGCACCTTTCTTAAACACTATGATTTGAGTCTTCTCTTGGTTTATTTTCAGATTCCATTCATCACAGTATTTATTCATTTGCTGTAGGGACTGCTTCAGACCAATCATTGAAACATATCCTAGCATTAAATCATCAGCAAATAATAACCCAGGAATTGATACCTTATTTATCACAGGCAACCAATTATTATTTCTTCCTATCTCAGTGAGGATATCATTCAATATACAGATTAAATAACACTGGACTTAGTTTACATACATGTCGTAACCCTTCCTTTGATTTACTTCTTTTGTTACCAATCCTACCCCTGCTTTCACACAAAATGTGTTCACCTTGTATAGAGCTTTAAGTAAATTCACCATCTGTTGGCTTAGTTCTTTCCTCAAGATTTTGTGCCACAACAAATTTAAATCAATGCGGTCATATGCTTTCTCCAAATCAACAAATGCCATGTACAATTTACCCCTTTTTTCTTTTAAATACTTATCCACCAGAGTTTTAATTATGAATAAGTTATCTACCGTTCTTCTCCTCTTATGGAAACCCATTTGAAACTCTGAGAGGATATTATATTCCTCTACCCAGTTTTGTATCCTATTTGCTAAAATCCCTGTGAAAATCTTTCCAACATTTGATAGTAATGCTATTCCCCTGTAATTATTGGGCTTATCAATGCTCCCCTTGCCTTTGTAGATAGGTTGAATTATTGCTTTCCTCCATTGCTCCGGTACATACCCTTTAAATTTTATTACATTGAACAAGCCTGTAAACATCTTTACTCTATTCTCACCACTACACCATTCTTTGATAAACTCTGAAGGAATTCCATCTATACCTGTTGCCTTATTATTTTTCATTGCCTTCACTTGTTTCAGTACCTCCTCATCTCTCACTTCACTATCTAATATATCTATGTATCCCACTCCAAAATCCACCACTAATTTCATCTTAATAACACCCTCCTCCTCAAATAACATTTTAAAATACTCCATCCAATCTGCTGAAATGATGTTTGGTTTACTTAACCATTTATTATACGTGGATTTTAAAGCTCTCCCCACCTTGCTGGTATTGTTCTCCCTTAAAACTTTAATCAGATTACTCTGTTCTTTAATTCTCCATTCTTGTTTCTTTTCTTCTAATAGTGCATTATAGAAATTTCTGCTCTTTAAATATTCCTTCTTTTCTTCCTCACCCCCTCTCTTTCCATCTTACTAATGCATGTTTCACCACTTTTTTTGTTATTTTGCATTCCTCATCGTACTACCCTATTTCCGTTTTTACTCTGCCCCTCCCCCTTTTCATCCCATCCTCTGCCCTTTGCATTAACATATTAAAAATATTAGTTGCATTCCCTATTTCCTGATTCCTTATCATAAAGCTCATTCCCTGTTGACATATTTGACCCTGCTTAGAATCTAATGTTAGTTTAAATTGTACCCTCTGTTCCTCCCTCCATTTAAATTCAATATACTGCTTTGTGTTCTTTCCCCATTCCCATCTGACTTCCCTTACTTCCTCTAATCGTCTTTGAGTCTCCACTACCAGCGGGAAGTGGCAACTATTAGATACAAAATTTAGCACCTTAAAGTTACTTATTGTATACACCGTGCTAATCGGTCATAATATATAGTCAATAACACTTTTCCCAATCATATTAACAAAGGTAAACTCTCCCTCCAAATCATCTCCATATTTACCGTTCAATATATCTAGAGTGTTCACTTCACAGAATTTGATAAATCCATCACTTGACTTATCAATACACTTGTCTTTACTTCACCTGAATTGTTCCCTTCTAGAACATGTTTCATTTCCAACAAACATAGCACACTCTATATTCACATCCCCTTCACCTATTTTGATATTAAAATCCCCCATTATTATTACTTCCGTATTCCCGTACTTCTCTCTTAACCTATCTATATATCTCTCAAGTGCCTTCAGCAATTCAGGATTATGGTATTGCGAGGGAGCAGGTGCCTTGTACACTACACCTAAAATATGGTAGCAAACTTGTTACCTTTCTTGTGGAGGATGTGCCATGCCAGCAGGTTACAGATATGTTTCATGTAATGATGGCACACATGCCAAGTTTGTTAACGGTTTTACTTGAACATCTAATACTGATATTTTAGGGATAATGATTGTCTGTAGAGACCGTATATACCTTAGCCTGCTCATTGCCTAGACATTAATTCATTAGACCTTTGTTTATGGAGACATGTGAATTGCTTGTTATATGCAAATCCTATAAATGATGTGCAGACTTCATTTCCTCTCAGCATGTATAAGAGGAACTAGGCTTGTTTCAAACCAAATGATTACACTAGGTTACAAATGAAAACTTTTTTCTGTGGTATGATTAAAAATAGGTGGCTTTTACTAATTTCAGTGTGCAGAATTAAAAAATGCATTCCATTTTTTCCATAGCACATCTCGTTTTGGCAATATGACAATGCTCAATGAAAATATAATGTAAAATTTGCAAAAATATTGCACACACATATACAGCTTTTAAAGAAAATAAAGAAGAATAATAACATGAAAGCATGCCTGAATTTGAGAATGTATGTTAGTTATCTTGTGTACCCCTTTTTCTTTTCCAATGGAACTTCAGTGTACATGATTTTCTCAAGTGTTCTCTGGTAGGTTCGTCGTATGCAAGACACCAGCAGTAATTGGCCATCATATGTACGTCCCAATGTCCCTGATAACGTCATTCAACATCTTTCAAGTTTTGGTGAAACCTTTCACCTTGCTCTTCACTGCAGCTCCTAAATTTGATGGGAAGTAGTCAAGATGTGACTTGAGGAAATGAAGCTTCTAACTCATATTACAGCCGAGCAGTCTGAAATTTTCCAGCATATTTCTGACAATTTCTATTTCGGGTTTTTCACATTGCCCAGAAATTTCTTAACAACCTCTCTGAATCCATTCCACACATTTTTTTCAATTTCATTCATAGAGCTGTTAAAATTAATATCTTTCATCAATTTCCTCATCTGTGATCCATCAAATGCTCCCTCTCTGATTTTAGCTTGTGACAGTAATGGAAACTTTGTGCATAAGTACTGAAAGCAAGGGCAACTTTTGTCAAGTGCTTTCAGAATTGTTTCATCACGCCAAGTTTTATGTGTAATGGAGGGAGTATAATATTTTGATGATCAACAAGAGGCACATTAGTAACATTTTTTTTATCTAGGTTCAAATTGCTGTCTCTCAGGCCATTGGTCAGGTTTGTCCCTTGCCCTGCTATGCCATTTGCAAAGAAAACAAGCGAATTTTGTGTATCCTCCCTGTTGTCCTAGTAACAGACCAATGACTTTCAAGTCACCAAATATTTGCCATCATGGTTGTGGTACTTCATTTTCTCAAGGACATGCTTTAGAGTTTCATAAGACTCTTTTAGGTTCGCAGAATGTGCAAGCGGTATTGAAGCTAACTTGTTGCCATTATGAAGTAACACTGCCTTAAGACTTCGTTTGGAAGAATCAACAAAATACGCCAGTTACTTGGCTCATATACTGCCCAACTATTGAATAAGATCACACACATCCACACAAAACACAAGTTGATCTTCTTCTGCATAATACTTGTGGAACTGCATTTCATGATTCCTATAACTCAAAAATGTAACGCCAGGTGATAACAAATTCTTCTCCTGTAGTCTTGAGCCCAGTAATTCACTTTTTTGTTTTGTGAGGCCTAAATCCCTCACTAAATCATTTAATTCAAATTGATTAAACAGTTGTGGTGATTTGTCAAATTCTTTTGGATCAGAAACCAACTCATTGTTGGAAGTCGTGGAGTTGCTTTCAGATTCACTAAAATTGAATCCTGCTGGTGTTGTAGGTATGGGTAGTATTCATCCATGAGAAATAGGCCATGTAGCTGAGTTCAGATTTAGATATTTAATTCCTGCCGTATTTTTTTTGTTGCAGCCAGCAACTTTGCACATGCAAAAGTAACAATCATCATGGTGATTCTGCTGCTCTTTCCAAATCATTGGTTTGGCAAACGGCATTGCCTTCTGTTTTCCTTCATACCAATAATGTAATCCCTCAACACAACTGTTACATGTAATATGAGGTGCGAATGATTTATCCAGATCAACTTTTCCTTTGAAATATGGGTAATATAATTTCTTTGTTTGTGAGTCTATTTTACATACTTTACTGTCAAACATGTAACACCCACAAATGTAACAAGACTTTTGAGGACTTTGTGGACACTGTCTCCTGCGTAATAATCCTGATGTAGAAGTCATACTCAAACTTATTTTAGCACTACACATACAGGTCTGTTCAATAAATTCTGGAACATTCATAATTTCACGCCAATGGAGTGTTGAAGTGAAATGTGATTGGCATCCCTGCACACACCTGTGTTTAATGTGTAACTGCCAGAAGTTTCATTATTCTATGCCTGTTAGTTATTGTTCAGTGCTGTATTGAGTGGAACATTGTGTCACACAGTTTGCAAATTTCGAGATGGCAGAATTAGAGGAGCAACATGTCTGCATTAAATTTTGCTTGGAACTCAAGAAAACCTTTACAGAGACACACCAAAGGATGCAGGAAGCCTATGGTGATGAGTGCTTAAGCCATACTTGGTGTTATAAATGGCTCATATGGTTTAAAGAAGACAGGATGGAAGTTAAAGATGACCCTCATTCAGGATGCCCTTCGACGTCTACTGACAACACTCATGCTAGGAATGTCAATGAAATTGTGCATGCCAATCGAAGACTGGCTATTGGGACGTGTTGAGACACCTGCGAGAAAATGTGAGAAGGAAATGGCCTGAAATGTGGGGAGACAATTCATGCCTCTTGCATCACAATAATGCAACTGTACTTCATCCCTGTTGGTGCGTGACTATTGCACAAAAAATGATATTACTGTGCTGCCTCATCCTCTGTACTCTCCAGACCTGGCCCCTGTGGACTTTTTTTTTATTTCCAAAGTTGAAAACCTCGTTGAAAGGATGAAGGTTTGCAATGATAGACGAGATAAAAGAAAATTCACAGATAGCGCTTCGCACGATCCAGAAAGAGATATACCAAGACTACTTCCGGAAGTGGAAACAGCGCTGGGAGTGGTGTATCAATTGTGGAGAACAGCGTTTCGAAGGAGACCATGCACAATAAGTAAAGGCTAAGCGTAGAAAAACGTTGCGGGCAAAATTCTGGAATTTTTTGAACAGACCTCGTATAGAAGACGAATGTGCCTATTAAACACAAGTTTTCAGGTCAACTGAAGTTGAGATCTATGATAGGTGTAAATGTAAACATAAATACCTCACAAGAAGACAGACCTAACCCATAGAACAAAACTGATAAGTGCTGGGAATATAAATATAAACATCTGGGTGATAGGGGAGAACGGAAGTGAGCTGATTAGAAAGAAAATCAACAGATTTAGAATAGCATAATGAAATGTAGCAGTAAGCTGTATAAGCTGAATGAATTTAGCACCATAGACATATGTGCACATATCATAAAAACTAGATGTGATAGGCAAAAACTGACTTCATTTTTGAAATCAGGGCACTGATTTCCATTAAAGTCACATATTTTCCTTTATAGGTACTACAGAATCAATGTTGACCAGTGTTATCCATCATATTGAAAAACCAAAATGTTTATAATAAACAGACATTTCATTGAGTACAGACAATGAGCAAGGCTTTATGTTTGAGAATGCATGTGCTACAGAACCCATGTTTATTTCATGTTTTTTTCTTGTTTTTATGCCTTCTATCTTCTCTCAAGATGTTATATAGGTGTTTTTATTTTCTCAACATATATGTATATTTCAGTTTTGAACAGTGGCTCAGTAGCAGGTAAAAAGAGACAATTTACCCAAGTTAATTGTTTCACTCAGTGAACCTTGGATTGCAATGGTGGAAATATAGAGTAGTGCTACTTATTTATTTGTCAATGTGTTGTAAAAGTATTCCATTCCTATAAAAAAAGCAGTCAGTTTGTCACATTTCTGCACTCTTGAGTGTCTGCTTGAAACAAGGAATTACAGTACTTGAAATCTGTCACAAGAATTATGTTATCCTTAACCCTGCTGTTGCCTTTGGGTCAATTTGACCCTATAAGATATGTATCCTCCTATTACTGACTTAAAATAGCTGATACTTGTAATTTCAAGTATTTATTTCTAGTCATATCTAGTTCCCATAAAAACATGAATTTTTTTATTTTCATATTTTTTTATAGGTGAAATTGTTATAGTTATGTTCCTTGGGTCATAATGACCTGATTGCTTTTAAATTCATTTCTACAGTTTGTGTAAATTGTCGTGACAGTCCCCCACTTCTGAAGCATATATGTGCAATAACACTGACCAGTGCACTTGCATAATAACAGAGGTGGGGATCAGTGTTCCGCCGCTGCGAGCTCAAATGCAAGGTAACCTTACACATTTGTTTACAGTGCGTTGTGCATGTGGCTTCCACCGAGTTCTGATATCACCTGCTCCCCACCACTCTCACAACTACTCCTCATTTCTCCTCTCTTGCGCATATGGAGTATCACAACATTTTACACAAGCTGTACATTTCCTTCATTAAGTTTCATGTTTCACTGTATCCAAATCTATACCCATATCAGTGTACAGAATAAGGCAGGTCTCTGCTTGGTTATGCAACATTGAAAAATAAGTATTTTGAGGATGTAAATATAGGGGAACATAAATCACTTATGTATGACTGACTGTTGAATGAAAATGAGATTTTAGCTATTGCAGTAAATAGTGACATATTCTATCATGGCAAAACATTGCCTAACTGAAAGTGAATTGGAAGCATTAGGCAAGCAGGAAGGATATTTCAGAAGAAAACCATACTAGTGAAGACAGCATTCACCCTACATCAGAATCAGAGGACTGTACTTCAGAGAATGGAGTTAGAAGCTACCATTTGCAAACCATGGAAGTGGTTCAATTGAAAGATAGGAACATCATGAAAGAGCATCCAGTGGAAACAATCAAACAAACACCTGGTCAAACTAAATATGCTATGTCCAGAGTAACTGATATGAAACCTTCTTTTCAAGTAATTATGAACAAAATCCTTTGCAATATTGTGTTGAAAATTTACTAATATTGAACACTGAAGAGTGTACAAATGGGAAGATTTAGCTGTATATCTGTCAAAGGAAGTTATGCAAATGTAGTGTAAATAATGCAGGGTCAGATCATATTAGTATCACATCATAGACCATTCTTCTGGTTCTGGCCAGCTATAGTCAGCATTATTAGGGAGCAAAGTCGATCTGCCTAACAGCAACAAAGTCAATACTGGGGTGGGCGAAGGATGGAGGCTTTTGGTATGCCTGTTCTAGTTGAACAATAGGGAGTAACTTTAAAATTTCACCATCGTTTCTTTAAGAATTAATTGCATTTGGAGCAGTTTGAGCCTTACTTACACTGTTATTAATAAGTGTTAGCATTGTCTGTACTTGCTCCTCTGCTTAAATTTACACTCTACCCTTCACATATCTGTGTATCATCATCTATTGTTTCTGTGTGGTTTTCAGTTTTGCATACATCTGAAATATATTCCTCCAAGATTTCTCTGTTGCTCCCTCATTTTCCTTCTCACTTCTTTGAGGCCATGATAGACCCAGGTTTCTGCATAATTCTTCCATGCAATTTTCACTTAGATGAAGATGGTAACACAGACCTGTTATGGCAACTGAGGAACATCATTTAAAACATATTATGTGCACAACAAAACATTTTTCAGAAATGAGGAAAAACGTTTTACTCTTTAAGAAGGAAATCTATTGCAAAATTGAGACGTCAGGGTTTAGATACTGGAGTAATGTTTGAGAATCGCCAAAAACTAAAATTGGTTTTTCATGAACTAGCATTATATTTTAATTTAAATTTGGCACTTAATACATTTTGAAACAATTTAATGAACATAATAGGTTTTGAACCATTTATTCAGTAAAAAATAGAGAGTAGGTAAAACACTAATAGCTTTCCAAAGAAATTTTGCTGCAATTTATATTCATATGTTTTTAAATCATTGTCTCAACTATACATACACTTCAGAGTAAGTAGAATAAATTAGTGTTAATGGCACTCATAAAATTTATCTTTTATTAACATAATAGGTCATAATAGATACACATACTTTGAGGTTACAAATTCTGCTGTTTAAATGCACATAGAAGCAAAAAAACTTGAATTTTGCGGCAGAGCTAGGACAACAATCACAATCTTTCAAGTCCTGTTTCCTCATGCAAACAGTCACAATCCTCAGGATCACAATTGTCAGGTGCTGCATCAAAGTTTAGAACTACTTTATGCATCTGTGAACTATCAACCTCTCTCCAGTTATCACCAAATTTTGCTTTCAAAAGATTATCTATATCTATTTTCTTTGCATCTGATAAAGCTCTCATTTTTTCAACCACAGGAGGTTCAAACACCTGCTCCATGTTTCCCTCGTTTTAGTAATGTTGTAAACATTTTTGATGAGTCATCACACTTATACGTTGGTTTCATCTTTACTCTGATGAGGGTCTTCCCTTTTATTGCACTTTTCTTCAAAATTACACTCTTCATGTCCTTTATTCCATCCAATTTCCTGAATTGTTTTGTGAGTATTTTGTAATCCCTAATGGCCCAATCTTTTCCAAGTGATCTTACTTTTCTTGTAGACTTGTAAACTTCTCTATATTCTCCAGGAGTGAGGATGTTAGAGGATTTCTGGAGAGCCTACTCTTCAACTCCAAACAAGTAATCTGCAGGTAAATAAGAATGCCCTCTCATGGGAAAGACTACTATAATATTTCTGAGGTGGGTTGGTGCTTTCTTTTGGAGCTAAAAAACAAGAGCATGAATTACATGCATGTTTTTATTTTGGCCTCCGCAGCCATCAGCAAAAAGCCTGATAGTGGTCACTGAATCCTCAAAATGGGCTTCCTCCAAGTAAGAAATTACACCTGATACCATCTCATTTGCCCTTCTGCCACCTTCAGTCTCATTCCATGTAAAGAATGTTGCATTCTTGATGTTGATGTCAGTAACACATAGTGCATAAAACAATATTTGATGGGAGTAGTATGCTTCGCCAATTGATAATTTTGTAAGGGGCTGTACCAGTTATAAATCAAAGCAGAAACTTCTTGTGTCAGCAGAATGCTCCCTCATTAATTTGTGGAATGTTTGGAACAAAGTTTGAGTGCTCCCAGATCAGCCAGTAAGTGACTCTTTCTTTGAATATCTGTTTCACACTTAATTTGAAAAGCCATACGAGCACAATAACTGCAAGCGTCAGTGGCAGGTGACCCAAAACTGATGTTAAATTTTGTGCGGAAAATGTTCTGGAAAAACCACTTTTTGACCATAAGCTGGGCAGAAACACTCACATTGTACATCTTAAATAATTTATTGATGCTTAAGTCAGCTGATAAATAAATCCTTTGACTTTTTTTCTACTATAATGTGATTCTCTTGCCCTAAGGTTTGAGATAAACTCACTCACACTTCTTTTCTTGGCGGTAAACAGAGTGTTTCTCCTATTCCCTCCTCTCTTCTATTTAATGGCCTGGCCACCCTTCACAGCCTTTGCTATGCTATTAAGTCTGGTTTGACTTATCCCAAATAAATGCTGGAAAAATTTTGAGCAGACTGGTTGTGTCTGGTCACCTGTTTTCAACTTAAAGGAGATAATAGCCAAAGTAAGGAAACATTCTCGAATTGTTAAAAAGTATATTAAATAAATAAATGAGATGATTACAATTATAAAATTTCAAGCTGAACAGAGCAAGGAATACTGTAAGTTTGATGTAGGTTTTGTGTTTTCACAGTAAGCTGTACTATGTATACAAAAGTGCTGCATTGGTTATAGTTTAATCATTTGAAGAAGTATCAACTAACAGCTAACATGTGAATGAGAATTGTCAACATGCTTCCACGCCAATCACATTTTTGCGCAAAGTTATATACAAGTAGTTGAGCCTCACAAAAATCTCAGATAGAATGCATTAATTCTAGAACTTACCTCGTAAGATACAATAATAGAAGTACGACTCCGATTGCCTCTCTGATTGATGTTCTCTGGGGCTTAAGAGATGTAACTTTTAGCATGTGGCTTAATTGGTGATCTTGATCTAGCTTGTTAGGTATTGAGTATACCAGATTCTTCCTTTTTGCTAGAAACTACATAGGAATGCTGCGACACTTAAACCTTTCTTCTTTGTGAGAACATGGAGGTTCAAAGTCCTGCAAATCTGGATCATGGTTTGTGTACCTATAGAGATATAATGTATGCAATGAGTTGTATAGAAACCTAACAACAATTAGGCTATATATCATTTAATATCAAATGTCTTGAACAGTAATCACATTATGGCTTTTGCTATGTAATTTCTTGCTAGTTATAACAGTATTTCTCATTAGTTCTACTCAAAAGCAAGCAAATTAAAAAGTGTGATACAAAAAATGCTACAGTGCTGATTAAAAAGTCATAAAACATAATAAATAAAAAAATAACACTTACCTAGCCTCCACTTCACGCTGGCGTTTGGTTTTTGCATTCTTGATTCACTTCCTACTTCCTTTCGATCGTCCTCTGACAGGTTCACTTCCCTCCATGATGATCACAATGAACTGATATGTAACTTCTAAGCTTACGGCCACATCAGCATAAGAGTTACCGGGAAATATCAGCACAAATGTGCATTGAATGTAGAGTGTAAAACTTAACAATATGAAAGTAGCACATAATACGCTTTAAACCGATCATTCCTTTGCACATAATACGATTTGATCCAATGCATATACTTCGACGCTGAAATAATAAGGGATATATTACAAAATGTTCCAATCTGAGTTAATAGCATTTAAGAGCGCTTACAAAATATGGGGAAATCAGATCAAACTGTATTTTGACCAAGAGTACACTTAATATGTTTTGAAACAATGCTTCTCAAGTATGATACAGATTAGGTCTTAGGAATTGCTGGAAATGAATGTAAGTTAACCAACATTTCAACATGCAGATGATGATGATGCAAGCAAATATTCATAAAATATGTTCTTACAATAAATTGGTTAGAGAAGCAAGTAAGAGTGTGGCAAATGTAAAACTTATGCTTTCACAGCTGGCATCAAGATTAATAAATGTGTTTCTATTTCCTGAGCTTTAGGCCATCTGACCAGTGCAGACCATGGATTACCATCACCCTGAAGATACCAAGCACAGTCCTTGGTGAAACATTGGTATCTTCAATGCTTTCTAGACCACGGCTTAAAAACCTGGGAAATGGAAATACATTTATTAAGAGTTGACTTAGCAGTTTTACATCATATTTAATGTCATTTGTGCTCACCCCCATGGTGTAGGGTTAGTGTGTCTGTCTTTCAGCCTAGCAGGCCGGAACTTGAATCTCAGTTTGGGTGATTTGCCTGAATAAGGTTTTTCTGGGGGTTTTCATTATTCTCATAAAACAATATCAGGCAAATCTTAGCTTATTGGATCCCAGGCTCATTTGAGCATCATTCCATCCATTTCAATTGCTGTCTCTGTAGACCTGAATTGTTAAAATGCATGTTAAACACGCCCCCTCCCAAAAGAAACGAAACAGTTTCTTCATTCCTTGTGATTCACCATAATTTAATCATTATAATGAATTATTATTTAAAGACAAAATGGAAAAAAAATATTGAAAAGCAAAAGCAGAAAGTGAAACAGCTACATATTCAACAGTTGAACACATTCACAGTTGTAATTGTTTTTAATGTCACTAAAAGAAATTAAAACTTTCCCATGTGAATGTGTTTTTATCTTGTTGAAATCCAGACAGCTATTTCATGGGGTTACCCACACATCTTCAGTGTTTAGTGGGGAACAGAAATGTAGAACAAGTGGGTTTCACATGTGAATAACTGGTGGGGCAAAATCAACTCCAAACACACACTGCAGTTCTTAACTCAGAACCTTCCAATATGTTTATTATTAGAAGAACAGGCATTAACTCAACAGGAAAAGTTGCTACAGTTAACTACAATAAAATGGGGAAAAGACAACAAATTTAAATCAAAACACAAGAAAGTTTCCTATCCTAAGTTACAAAAAATAAAAACAGAATTCAACCTTCCTAAATCCAAAGAAAATATTCTGACCAGAGAAAACCCTCTAACCTTTCAACCAATTAACATTCAACTAGATTTAAAAGGACCTGTTACAAAATTTGAAACTTCCAAATGTGTAATAAAACTCTAGGATTAGAAATTATTAACAGGTACCCACCAGAAGAATCATTATTAAAGATCAAGGGTTTGTGCGCAGCATGAAATACACATTGACTTGACAGTGAGCTTAGATGGACATACAGGTACACAACTAAGGGTAGTGCACCCAAAAGAAGTGCAACAAAGAAGTTGCAAATATCAAAGGGCATAACAGTAATAGAAGAGGTGTCAGAAAAATTCAAGAAAGGACCTCCAGGAACTTGCACACAGAGGATAAAGAATAAATGACAAAACATTGTGCAGAAAAATAAGGCCTATTTAACATTTTGTAACATGATGAAGAATATGAAATCATCAGACGGTAGCATAATATACTTGACATATGCACCATTATTGTTCTGTGACATTGAAAGAATCTTCTCGCAGTTCAAAAACTGTTTAAGTAATCAATACCTACATTTGACATTCAGTAATTTAAGAACGTCTATAGTAGTGCAGTGCAATTCAGCTTGTGATGGCTCTGAAGCTGTGAATGAAGCATAAAGGCAAGTTTCTTCTTACTAATGTTTCAACAAATCCCTCATATTTGTATATTGTCATCTAGTCATTTGTCATATTATGAGTCATATTGTCATCGAGACCATAACAGAGTGTTGCATTTCTCATTTTCAGATTGTACACTTCACATGGTTTGTGTATGTTGGAAGTCAACATACGCACTAGGCATACAGCTGTACAACATCTATGCACATGTAACCTGACGACAAACTGCACATACTCCTCATCTTTAATCATTACATATCTACACAAATGGGTCTACTGTTAATAGCAATGAGAATCAGGAGTATGTGCATTGTTCTCATTTTATAAACCAATTGGATATACAGCAAATTTTGATGCAGAAATACAACTATTCGTATTTAATTCCAGCATCTGATATATAGAATAGATACATTTCAAAATGCTGTCATATTCTCAGATTCTAAAGCAGCAACCTATGCAACAAGTTCATATAAAATGATATCAATCCAAATTAAAGAATGTTGCCAAATGATTCAACAACTTCAAAAACTACAGAAAAGAATTCAATTGCAATGGTTTCCTGCATTATGGAATTGTTGGAAACTGCTGATTTTCTTGCAAAAAAGATCTCCAATTTAATTCAAAGTACAATAAAAGATTACTTTCACATCCATAAAAGGCTAATTAAAATCAAGGATAAAGTCAAACAAACTCAAGAATTACACAACAAGTCAAAAATAAAAATTTGAATATTTTAATACGGAGACCAGAAATTATTTCAGAAACCCCATGTAGAACTGCAGTAGTAAAATTCAGACTCCTTACATAGCATGATTATTTACTAAAACATTTGCATAAATTAGGAATTTATACAAATCAAAATTGTCCTCTATACAACAAAGAAGATGAAATTACTGAGGAACATGTTCAAACCTGTGAAGCACTGCCTGCTGGATCCACCACAGAGAGATATTATAAAGTAAGAATGTAATGGTTTCATTGCCAAAGTCAGTTAACAACAAGATTTGTATAAATTTGTGTTGAAGGAGCAAAATACATATTTACCATCTATCAACATTTTCCTTACCAACTGAAAGCCTAACTTCCTTAAGAGACATAAGTTAGCTTCAGCATTAAGAAGAGGCTAAACTAGATGGTTTTTAAATATAAATTCTTCTTTTATCTATCTGGTTATTTTAGTCTTGAGTCTGTTTACTTTGTTTGTGTTAAAAGCAATAATGAAACTGTGTGACACATTTACATTCACTCCATGCATGTATGAATGTTCACATTGTTCACCGTTGCATAGGCCATGATTTATATGGAAGTGTATTTTAACCAAGGGTACCACAGGATCTAATGTCAGTAGATGACTGAAAGAAAATTAGGGAATTGCATGGATAAGGAAGAGAGAGGAAATTGAAAAAAGGAAAGGAAAAAAGACTGATTTCTAAGTTCCCAGCTTATCCTAAATTTCAAAAGACTGACTGATATATGTGGATTTTTCTTCTGAATGTTTTCTTTTTTTTCCCCATAAAACATCAAAGCACTCAAAATAAAAAACAGCTGAACTTCTTTGCCTTCCACTGACTTCCAATAATTAACTCCTTATTAGGTCTGTCATTGTTGCTAAGAAATTGCCTGATTTCTACAGTTTCTTTACCCCAGTTTGACATCATTAAAACAAGCAGGCCTTGAAGATGAAATGGGGTGTTTAAAATACCACCTTACTTCCTCCCATGTTTTAGTTTTGGTGTACAAAGGATGTGTAATTTAAAAGTGCATCACATATAACTTTTGAATAGCACAACTAGGGGTAAGATTTTAACTGATCATATCATGCACTCCCTTGAAGTTGTAACTTTTATTAGACTTCTAAGGTTGAGTAGAGCTTTCAGGAGGGTGGTTTCATTATTTTGCCTTGCTTAAGTTTTATGACATTCCTAGTAATATGCTAGGCTTGCACCTAAATAATTTTGTGTTGTATCCTACAATTTTAATATCTGCTGCTCCTCTTCCTCCTTGCTTTTCATGTTCATCACTTAATCCTTAAGCTTAAACCTACTGTCACTGTATTTCTGAATTTCACAATCAAGCTTGCCTTTAGATTCTAGGATTTGCTCTGTTTCATAACTTTAAGATGGAGCATCACTTTGTGCACAGATTGTGATTTTGTAAGCCGATACTATCTTCACATTTTTTTCTTTTCACTCCTACAAAAAAGTATTCTTTATATGCATACTCGAATGAAATTTTAACTTGTATCAGTGTTTAAGGACAACTATTCTTTATATAAAAATTAGTATGAACAAGACTAATACATTACACTGCATAAATATATTGAAAAATATATGCACTAGTAAAAAAATCAAATGTTACCGCTGGCTACCTTCAGCATTCATCCTAGGTTTAAATCATTGTAGTTTCAAACATGTACCTTAATCCATAGATGACAAAATAAACAATATTGATTGCTGTAAACTAATTGGTGGCTAAAATTTATTTTTCTTCACATGCAAGATTCATTTGTAAACCACGCTGTCCTTGTTATACCAAATTTTTAAAGGCAATGAAGAAAACAATGCTACACCATTCGCATAATACAATTCAAACACATTAGGGTTAATATAACTTAAAACCAAACTTAAAAATACAAGTATTGAAACAGTACTGAACATAATTGTACTTCAACATTGCTTCAAGAGTATTAAGAGCAGAGTATTTTTTGTCCTATATCTAAATACTGGTTCCTTCTCCTCCACCAAGACAATTAGGAATTTGATAACCTAAGAATATGATTTATTTTCAGATATTGGATTCACTGGACACAGATCCTTATTGCAAGAAAATGCATCTTGCTCATAAACTGGAAAATGTTGCATGTACATTAGAAGGTGAAGAAACATCAACATGCTGACGACGCGAGTCACCTGATCTCCTGCTAGCCAATCTCTATTGAGATGAGAAAAGATGAGACTGTGATATGAATGAAACTGCAGACTGTGATCCAAGGGGCTGCAAGTGACTGACTTCATACAAATGTGTTGTGATGTTTGTTAAGTTCTCTGTTGGGATCAGGTGGACATATTAAGGAAGTACAGACCAAGGCAGCCTCGGGAAGGTGGGGTTCTTCTGCACCAATTCTGATAATTACCCACCTGCCCTCTGGTTAAACTGGGAATAGAAAGAGGACAATTGGGACAACTAAATAGTCCATATGTCTTTGTAAAAGCACAATAGTTTCCTAACATTGAGTGCCTCGAATATGATACTAGAGAAAAAAAGTGTCAAAGTCCCTCACAAGGATCTAGATTTATGGGAGGATTTACAGAGCTATTATTTTAAACCCCCATTTTTATATAAAAATTAAACTCTTAGATAATACTGCTACAAAATTTTAACTTTGTAATTACGGTAAGTTGCTGGAAATTACTTACCATTATTTTGTTGTTCTTTTGTTAAAAGAAACGGCAAGGCCAGAAAGAGACTGTCCTTAAATATGTGTAAGTTTATATTGTATTGTACATTACTGGAAAGCTTTGATGATCACTATACCCATAGACATTTTGCCCCGTTAAAGATTATGTTGTCCGGTGTATGTGATTAAAAGCACTGTGCAGCAGATGTAGATTATAGCTTATCTTACAGACTTTGTATTCAGATGAATGTTACACTGACTTGATGACCCACAGTACAACACAAAGTGGTCTCCACCGATGTGTGTTTGATTTTCTTTCTTTCTTTCTTTCTTTCTTTCTTTCTTTCGTTCTTTCTATCCTCTTTTTTTTAACATAATAAAACTGCAAGGAAAAAGAGCATAAAGTTTTCATGTAATTAATATGAAATGAGTTATTCATTCTCATTTGTGTTTCCTATGTTTCCCTTCTTACATTCTTGAATGTGAAGCAAATATCATAGCTACATGCTGATGCACTGAACAAGTCTGTGTCTTGTGTTGTACGTGAAGGAGTTGGGACCAATCCAAGCATCAAGCATTGTAATAATGAATCTTCCCCCCAGCCTTGCTTGTGTTGAGATGCCAATTGAACTCTGAGTAATTGTACATCCTTGTAACAGGAAGCATCATCTCTTTTGCTCCTCTTTCACATTTTTATGTGATTGGAGCGTATAGTAAACAGTTTATTGTTGTGTATACTTTTTTATTACATATTTCTAAAAGTTAAACATAAATCATGGTGCAGATGGAGACTTTATGTGTCATTTACACTTTATTGCAGCTCCTGGTCTCTGAATGTATTTTTATCCATAATGCTTTTTTCATAAAAATATATAAACTATTTGAAGTTCCATTACATTTCACTTAAATTGTTACATATGGTTGTAATCTTATAATACATATGTTTGTGTTTCAGTGTGCTAGTTTTCAGTTGAATACCAGAATTATCTATTACCTCAAATGACTTAAACTACTCATATAAAAGAAGTGATGATATCAACAAATATCCTTATTTTTTTTTTTTTGCGATTTTATTTTGTGTTTTCTAACTTATCCCTGCATAAATAAAGTAACGGTAAGTGCCATAGGGGATAGAGTTCAATTGCTGTTATTTTGTTCATGCTTCTATACCTTGGCACATTAAAAATGTCCATGGGGAACAGTCACCAATATTGTGTTAACTTAAAAGTTTACATTTCAACACCATGCTTGTCCCTATTTTGGGATATATAAGAATTGCTCACTGATTATTAAACTTTGTTTCAGAAATTAAGCTACTGCAAACAATTAAAACTGTGCAAACCATTTAATCATTTGGAATATAATCCCCTCCAACTCCACAATTTAAGGTGGTGTTGTGTCGCTTATCTTCCAACACTAAAAATCAACATCTTTCAGTGTTGTTAGAAGATAAGAGTATGTATGACAGTGTTTAAATACCTAGATTCAATAGTCAGTATGTACTGGACACTTTCTGGTTACAGATTACAAAATAAAATATGTTGAATATTTCCTAATTTTTCTTTTTGTGTATGTATATTCATGCATATTCAATTGTGACTGGTAGCTATCAGTCCTATACTCCAGCAAAACCTATAATCCGTATTTCATTAATTTGTTAATTAAGTGCCTCTTTAGTAAAGCAACAAAGCTTCAAGGAAACTTAAAAAAGAAACACCTCTTTCCTTTCCCCTCCAAAAAAGAGTATCTATGTTATGCTATTTATTCTACAATGACCAGTTAATTTGTAGAGGCAGTGCACTGTTAGCACATCAAAGTCTATGTTGTTATCAATAGGATTTGTGTATATAGATGCCAATCAAGTCCGCATCAATGCAGTTTAACCCAGATAAGATTATGTGCAGGGTTGCCCTGCTTAAACCCAAACAACCTCAACCAATTCCTCTACTATGGCTATTTTTAGCACACATATGCATCCTCGTGAAATGTCAGCATCACCTTGGGGTAGTTGTTTGTATAGTTAAGTGATAGCCAACTAAATGTTCCGTGACTGCAGAGAATGTGACTTGCTTAGGGTTGTCATACTTCCCAAAAATTTGGGATTATGCTGATTTTGGTACTAAGAAAGGTGTCCCACTGGAATGCTGTTAAAAAATCCTGATGTATAGTTTATGGTGAAGTATGAACAGTTAAGACAGGCACAAGAATTTGACAATTTTGTCATATACTACAGTACTACAAAGTAGCATGATATTGGATAACAACATGATTTTGGTTATTTTTGAGTAATTTTAATTTTACGAGGGCTGTCCCAGAAGTACCCGACCTAACAAAAAAAAACACAAAAAGTTTGTGAAAAACATCTTTATTTCTCTACATAGTCTCCTTTCAGCTTGATACACTTTTCCCAGCAATGTTCAATAGTTTCGATACCCTCTTTATAGTGAGAACCGTTGAGTTCTGCAAAATAGCCATCAACTGCAAACTCCACCTCTTCATTGGTGGCAAATCTTTTACCACCAAGACATTTCTTCAACTTTGGAAACATAAAATAATCAGAGGGGGCTAAGTCTGGCGAATAGGGTGCATGAGGAAGCAATTCGAACTTTAACTCATTGATTTTGTCCATGGCAATAATGGATGTGTGAACTGGAGCATTGTCTTGATGAAACAGAACTTTCTTTTTCGCTAAATGTTGCCATTTTTGCTTGATTTCATCATTCAAATGCTGGAATAAGTTTGCATAATACTCATCATTGATTGCTTTTCCTTTTTGAAGATAATCAATGAAAATTATCCTACGCGCATCCCAAAAAACTGACGCTATGACCTTGCCTGCAAATGGAACTGTCTTTGCCTTCTTTGGAGTCGATTCTCCCCTTTCAATCCACTGTTTTGACTGTTCCTTCATCTCAGGTGTGAAGTGATGGACCTATGATTCATCCATGCAAAAACTTGACTTTATTGCAGCGAAACATTACCAAACACTCGACTGAAACATCCTCAAAATGCTGCTTTTGTTCCATTGTGAGTAAATGCAGCACCCATCTTGTGCACAGTTTTCTCATGTCTAAATTTTCAGTTAGTACGTGATGTACAGCACTTTTTGAAATGCCTATGATGTCTGCAAGCTCATGCACTTTCAGTCAATGGTCATCCAATAACATTTTGTGGATTTTCTTCACAATTTCTGGCGTGGTCACCTCATTTGGTCGAGCACTGTGATGTTCGTCTTGGCAGCTTGTATGGCCTTGCTTAAACTCTGCCACCCAATATTTTACTGTTGTAAACGAAGGAGCAGACTCCCCCAGAGTAGAATCTAGCTCAGCTTTAATATTAGTTGGACTAAGACCTTTCAAATGAAATTATTGCATCACATAACGATGGCCAGTTTTATCCATGTTTACAAATTCGCTGAGAGAGTTCACTATTAATGGCTGCCAAACAATTACTAAACTATGTAGATTTGTCAAACTTCAAACCTAAGCTTTATAAGGATGGTACTTTCTACCATAGTCATTTGTTTGAAACAAATACCGCTATATATACGTCAGGTCGAATACTTCTGAGATTGCCCTCGTATTTCATCCTCAAGGCATATTTGTACAACATAGAAAATGTCAAAACACTATTTACTGTAGTATACACACATATGTTTAACAAAGCAGTACTTAGAAATGTGGGTAATATTTTATAACAGAACTAGTATGAAGTATACATAACATTCTTGGAATAGATTGTAACAATATTTCAGCTCCCCTTTCTATTGGTGATTAGTTTTCTGTTCACTGATTCATGGTGGCAGTTCTTGGTCAAATGTAACAGAAAGTATGAAATCAGCATTAATTGCTATCTAGATAGACACTTCAGTAGTTACATATGTGGAAGAAGTGACCAAATTCATATCTTTTAAGTCTTTCCTTTGCAGTGATCGCTGAGTTCATTGGCTGAATAAAACTAATAGCTATAAAATATTTTCACTCTTTCTGTACATGGGGCAACTCTAGATTTGAGAACAGAGCAGTCATCTCCTTCCTTCCTTCCTGCATAACCATACCACATGACCTCATGCAAGTAACCTGCCACCAACTTTTACCATGATCACTGTCAAGGCTAGCTCAAGAGGGGGTTGAGCTGTGCCACCGCCCAGGATGGCAGGTTTTAGGGGTGGCAAAGTCTTAAAGCATGAACAAGTTATGTGAAAATAAAGGGAATTACAAATCATGCTTAAATTCTAGCAACCTTCTGTATATTTTTTGTTATAAAAATTGTGACAAAAGATGCTCCAGACTTGGTTGTTTTGGATGTGACCCTCATTCATGCATCATCACAGCATCCCATGTGCGCTGCATGGCAGGTATTCAACAATAAACATACCATTTAAAACCAGAGATTCAAGTTACTATAATGGGTCTCAACTTAAGACAGTATGGAGGTAAATGGTATATCTCAGTCTCTAACTAACGCATACATGTTGCCATTAGCTTTGTTCCTTTTCTACTTTCATGCTGTCATAACTTTGCTAGTAACACGGTGTAAATATTCAAATGTTATTATTTTCAGCTTTGAACACATTATCCTATGAAGAATATTTTTCTCTATCAGATTATATCATTTTTAGAGCCTTTTTATATTTCTATTGGCACAAATTTATAAAGAAAACAAGTTTTTCAATAAAAGTTTGATATTTGTTGTTTTTATGCTTATCACACTGTAACTAATAAACAGAAGGGTAGAATGCAACACTATTTTTTTCTTAGCTAGAGTAAACTAGAGTGCTGATGCCTACCAAGTTTGAGTTCTCCATCTTTAATAAGATGAGCATTATAAATTTTTAAATTAAATATTTTTGGAAAATTCTATATCTATAGAATAGAAAGGCTAGCCAACAAGAAACTGTTTTGTTATTGGGTTTACAACAGCGATCAAGTAAGAGAAAATGCTGAGGGGGTTGGAGACAGTTTTTAAAAGAAGCCAGAACCCTGTAACTTCTTTCATTCATTGTCTATGGCAAACAAAAGTCATCCATCTATTCAACAGGCACCAAGCATGAGGCAGAAGATGTTATAGGCTAACATCAGTTGTAAGGAAGTGTGTAGGTTTATACAATGTGAAGTGTTTTGAAGGTTATTTATTTAACATTTTACATAAATATTTATAGTTATGGAGGAGAAGCTAGGAAGATGCAAAATGCTGGTAAACTAAACAGAAATGTAAATCAATAATGAATGTGTTAGATTATTCAAGTAAAATGAATGTTAGTAAGGCAGTAAAAGAAACAGCTAAAGCTACTGTGTGTTCAGAAACAGCAGTGTATATGATAAAAAAGTAACAAATGAAATGACCTCTAAGGACACTATCAAAAGAGAAAGCAAAAAGGATGGGGGAAACAAAAACATGCTAGATTTACACAGTATGATGGAATAAAGCAAAGCAGAGTGAGGCACATAGTTCATTCTTTGTTGTTTGAAAACGTTCCACCTATGCTGAATGTAACTTTGTTAAGGATAAACAGTGATGATATCTTACCAAATTATAGCTTTTATTATTTTATATATCCAATATATATTTTTATGGCTGTGAAATCATATTTCAAAATGCTAAAAATACAGAGAGGAGAGATAAAGGCAGGTGAAAATTAAATGTCTTACAATAGCCTAAATAGCAGTGTAGATATTTCACTATTTGGTGATGTATCATTCACAAGGTAACATTAGATTTGTAGACTGATTGCAGCTGAGCACCAAAGCTGCAAGCGTACATATAGACATGTGGCAACAGTGCTCCCCATTTAACCTGTACTTTTTTTCAGCGTGAAGTGCGCTGTAGCTTTAGCTTATTTGCTTACTTGGTAACTCATAAACCTCTCAGGTCAGTTTTTGCACTAGTGATATCCTGGAAGTCCTGCTTGTTTATACATTCAGTGTTGTTAGAATACTTTGTTAATAACTACTACTTTTAACTCTAGATAAAATTAAATGGATCATTTTGAATTAAATGCAATAAGAAGTTATATCTATGACTACTACATCCGAAATGAGCATCCTACCATCTTATCTTCCTTAATGGAGAGGACTCGGCACTGATCAGAGGGGATAATGTACCTATGCCCTACAAGGGAGCATCCCGGGGAGGAAAAATGATGCGAGAGGACACTGGGTGGCCAGATCCAGGAGCGATGGTACAGCAATGACAGGGTCCATAAGAGTCCAGAAGCAGATGCTCAGCAAATGGTCAGGTAGACCAGGGACCCCTGCCCACACAGAGGGGTCCAATGCCCCTCAAGGGGGTTTGGATACCCCAGCAGCCAGCTGAAAGCCAAGGGACAGAGAGAGTTCACAGAGAGCATCCTTTTCCCCTGCCAGCTGCATCAAAACACCGTTGCCAACTTTTACGACCCTGAAAGAGACCAATAGGATGAATGAAATGATGAATGGAATGAAATGGAAGGACAGGAAATTTGGGGACTGAAAGAAACAACTCCAGCATTCGCCTGACAACCCAGAAAACTCCCTGGAAAAACCCATGGGTCAGAGTGGGCGGTCACCGGGGATCAAACCTGGGATCTCCCAAATGCGGGCCACAGACGTTGCTGCCTGAGCCATCCTGCTTGGTTGTCCTACCGTAAGCAAACTTATTTCTTCACTTAAGGAAGCAGAATTATTTCAGGGAAGCCTTAGCTCTTTGAACAAGGTTCTTTATTATCTGAGATTTGAGTTCAAGACATAAAATAAGAGAAAAATAATACTCAAAAGATTGATATTGTAGCCCTAAGAGCTTTTAACATAAATACAAAGTTAGAATTTGAGGGAAATAGTATAGTTGGCTGAAACGTGGTTAATACGATATCAAAGGGCTAGACTAATGATGGAATTGAAAGCTCCATGTCCATGCTGGAACATCTCATTTTTTATGGCTACCTACTGCTCTTCAATTCGAGATCTGGGTATTACCATGAAGACATTAATCATAACCATTTCTACAGGTTATTTAAGATTGATAGTAATTAATTGTTCTTTAACACAAGCCATGTGTAGGACAAGGTTGGAAAGGTAGAATCAGACTGAAATATTCAATGCCATAGATGGATTTGAACCATGGATCTTCCAGAACTGATTCACATTTTTTCTGGTAAACCACAAGGAAATATCAAATTCATTTTGAGATGACATACCCCAATGGCGATTTACAATATTATAAGTACTTTAAGCCCAGGCTTTATAGTTAACCAACTATTAGGTCAAATCATTGGCAGATCCATGGTTCATATCTCAGCTGTGCCATTGAATTTTTCAGTCTGGTTTAAGGATGAGTTTTACTCCTTAACATCCCATGTTATTGTTATGGACAATGCTCCATACTGGTCCAAATACATAGATAAGTGCAGAGGCATAGCTAAGGAGGGGTTTTGGTGCTTGTACCTCCCCCTTTACTAAAATAAATGTAAAAATTAACACCAGAAATATCTTCCTTAAAATAAAAGTATCCTTCTAGGTTGGTGGGAAAGGGATACATACTTCCTAATTGTGTCACTGGTAGTGCTATATTTATGCCCCAAGTCTTAGACAATATTGCCAAAGATGTCAGCAACAGAAGCAGTGCTTTAGATGGCATAGGTACAACCAAGTTAATATATTGGGGACATGTTTTCATTCTAGAGCTAAATTTGAGTCATTTCCAAGTCAGTGCATAACTCCCAGTTTAGAATATAACTGGAAACTCTATTTCATAGTGAATTAAAATGGCCTATATCCATTAAAATATGTCACAGTGGTTATTAATTCTCATGTCACAACACATTTGCCATTTAGAATATGCAAAACATTCTGTCCTAATTTTAATTCCAATTGCTGCACCTTACTCTGTGAATAAAATATCAATTTATTTAAATATTTCAACTTAGGATTAATTTACATTTATCATTTGAATTGTCACAAGTTGTTTAAAAATGGGTCCTTATACGTAACCCCCTTAATATTGAGACTTTGTCCAGTTTTTGACTGTTACTTCTCTAATGTTCTGAATGTTACTTCTATGTTTTTATCCAGTTCAACTTCATGAGACTTCACTTAGATCACAGTATAACTTCATCAATGTGAACTAGTTCATTATCCCTGTCACACTCATTTGTAGGACTGCATTCACTGATGCAGCAGAATTGTACTCACCAACTCACTCATTGACTCAACTCTTCTTGCGAGAATGCTTGCTTATATAGCCAATGCAATCTTATAAAGAACATTCTAGAACTATCTTGACCCATGTTCTGGAGGAGGGGCAAAGAAACTTTCAGGAAACTCTGGTTATCTCCGAGAGTGCTCCTGGTGATTATGCTGGTGAGTGCTACTTATCGTTGTTTATTCCAACTGCCCAGAGCTAACCTCTTGATAATCTTGGGCCATAGCCACTGTGTCACAATATTTTTTCTGGCTATGCCACTGGATAAGCGCACACTAACAATAAGACTAACTGAGCGAGGCTTGCATTCAAGATGTCCTGGACTTGATTCCTGGGGCCGGCCACTCTGACCAATGGTTTTTCATGGTTTTCTTAGGTTGGCAAGGTGAATCCTGAGGTGGTTTCTCTTCTACCATGAATTTCCTTTCCCTAATTTCCTATCATTTACTTCCACTTTCATTTTCCTGGCACACTTAGGCGCTGTGTAGTGTCAGTCGATGTTAGACAGATGGCGCGGATGCTTGCTCGAAAAGTTCTGGTTGGCCCTGCCAGATGGCAGCCTTCTCTGAGCTGCCTCAGATGGGTTGAGGTGTCCTCAGTTCCACCAGAGCAAAAACATCTCTGAGCAGCCCACCATTGTGACCAAGTCCTCAGGCTTGGAATCGTTAGGGATCTCTGTGCATCTCTGTTGGCTGACCTATGGCTTCCTGCAGTTCCTTCATTTCATCTGCTTCTCTTGGGGGTGGTAAGCACAAAGGATCCATGTTGGGTCGATGTGCGAGGTGTCCCCTACGTTCCTTGATAAATAGTAAAACTTAAGTACAAATGGCAGAATGGCTCAATCGCCATAATGTCATGCAACATTACAATGAAAAAAGGGGAACTTTTTAACTTCTGTTACGTATAAATGGAAACAAGCCTAAATCCAAATATATTCTGGATGAACTAACTAAAGAATATGGTCATCAAATCATCATATTGCCCTCATATCATTACCACTTCAACCTTATAGGACTAATCTAGGCAGAAGTAAAGGGCTATAACGCAAGACACAACAAAACGTTTACTTTGGCAGAAGTGGAACACCTCACAAGGGAAGCAGCGAATGAAGTGACACCAGAAAAATTGAGGAGCACTAATAAAGATATTATTAACCAGCGCAGTTGACTGTCAAGTGTGTTTCCATATTACATATGTTTTTAATCATATATATATATATTAATTGTGTAAGAATGAATGGTCATGGAGGACCGACATTGCAGATAAAAACTAGGTTATATCTGAAAGCATGAGGGGGTGGCACTTGCAATTATTGCATGGTGCAGCAAAACTCCTGGAGCCAGCCCTGTCACTGTCACATACATTGTGTTGCTTTTGCTGTGGTGTCTGATTGCTTTGTTATTTATCTTGATGGGACCAAAGAAACAAGCCAAGTTTAATGATGAAAATATGGTTAATGACTTTACATTAATTAAGAAAGAATGAACTGAACATTGAAGCTTATTCTAAGGTATATGAAAATAACTTTAGACCACATAATATTATGACTTAGGTTATAATTTACCAACTAATGGAATCTATTAGGCCTTACATTTAACCCTCTATCTGTTTCCAGTACTTATATCTCTATCTCACATTGAGGTAGAAGTGATTCGTCAACACGTGTCATCCATAAGGCATAAAAATGACTTGTCATCTTGTGCAACTTCTAGAATACATTAGATTTTCGTTAAAGACATTAATGAAGCTATGTCTGTAACAGTGGCAGAAGCAACAATGGTCTTCCACTCAACCAAACATCACATGTCTTGTAGCTCTACGAATTGTAGTAATAAACTACATGTTTAGTGACTTGAAAATCACAACAAAGTTTTTCAGTTCCAAGACAAAGCATAAGAAATTATAAACAATGTTTTAACACCTCTCAATGTAAAAGTAGTAAAAAGTGCTGTACAAAACATGAATTTTGCAAGTATAAGCACTAATGCAAGCAACAAGAGCTATCAAAAAACATTTCCAAATTTAGTCCTGTATTTTGATGAACACTTTGGTGTTTGATGTAAACTGTCAAACTTGATAAACCAATTAATAAAAAATCTGCTAGAGTTTCTCAGTATGTATAAAATTATATGAAATGTTTTGACATTTCTAAAAAGACCATCATATTTGGAAGGAATCACACATAACTCCAATTCGGTGGATTAAATCAAAAGGAGGTTAATAATGCTTTTACTTCTCTAAAAATTTGCTTCCTACTGGTCCAGGCACAGTCATCATCGGGTGTCTTACGTATTTGTTCCACAATGACCTACAGGCAGGAGCTGATTCTTTAAGTGTTGATGTTCAGCTAAATGCTTCAAAACATTTCATCATTTTTCTGTGTGTACCTTAAGGGTAAGTGACTTCAAAGAAATTTGAGATTATGTAAACATAGCATCTTATGATTTACTAAGCCATGCCAAACCAACTGATTAAGCTCTTACCAGCTGTTCAAAGAATCTTGTTATTTGAGCCATTAAAAGTTTACTGTATGTCCTTAGAAAATTGTCCTAAGATACTGAATGATTTTTTTGGAAAGCCAAATTCAGAACCTTAATTTTGGTATTTGTATTCTCAAATGACTGGTTTTCAATCATCTGTGTATATTAAATATAGAAAAAGAAAATATATCAATTCATGAGGTATCATTTATATTAGAGAATCCACTAATCAATCATAGAAAAAGAAATGCTAAAAATGTTTTAAGCATTAGAGTAAAAAATGTTTTAAATAAAATACACTTAATGAAAGTGGAGTCAACCTAAACACCCTTACTAGCTTCACTCACCTATTTATTTTGCAGAACATGTATCGCGAGTATGAGCTCACATCATCAGCTGTCTGTTGACTGCTGGATCAACTCTTGAGTCGTATTGTTGAAAGCCGAGGTTGTCCTCTGGTGGCCTATGGATGAAACTAAATAAAGAGATGTATGCTTCTGGCAAATCAAAAATCATGATGCAGTTTTTAAACTTCTCATGAACTTTGATTTTCCAGAAACAGACAGCCCTTTATTTAGTTTCATCCAAAGGCCACCAGAGGACACCTCAGGCTTTCAACAATATGACTCAAGAGCTGATCCAGCAATCAACAGGCAGCTGATGATGTGGGCTTATGCTCACAATACATGTTCTGCAAAACAAATAGGTGAGTGAAGCAAGTAAGAGTGTTTAGGTTGACTCCACTTTCATTAAGTGTATTTTATCAATTGCTTCACAGTATGTGATTCCACTACATTTTGGATGTTTTAAATAATTTGTCATACTATGAAGTAAACTTTATCAAGAAATAAAACACAAGCTTTATGATGTATTTTATGCATATATTGAATAATGGGTGGCATATTTTCAAGATATAAATTCTTTTAAGTGGTTGCTTTTAACAAGATTTCTCAATGGGAAAATATTGAAAAGTCTGTTGAATTTATTTGTAATAAAAGACTTAAGATTAATGATTCTTTGTTATTTGATCAGTCCATATGTTTGAGACAAAATGTGCAAAAAGAATTAGATGGGATGGAAGTTGACAATTTAAAAAATAAACTGATGCAAAATGGTTGCCACTTTTTTAATCCTAAACATTTCCTGAGCAGTTTTCACAGCTACGGAAAATAGCTACATTTTATTTCAGCATTCCTAGCCATAATGAGAATGTTGAAGGATATTCTCCTTTTTGAACATTCAGTGGTCTGGTGAGCATAATAGATTGAAGGTATCATCAATTAAAGCAATCTTGTTATCACAGTATATCATGAAGAACTTCACTTACACTGAATTTATAACTATATTTTGAATAAACAACCTTGCTAGGATGTATAAAAAGTCAGAAAAACATAACTGTTATGCTAAATCACATAACCATTAAACTCTTTGGTTTATATTGGCATATACGCTATTATTCTTTTCCTCCCAATGGCGTCCAATATCATTTCCAAAAAGAAATCCCAATTTCACTTGTATACCTGTATGGCAACCCTAGGCTTGTTGCCTCCCTAGCACTCCACGAGAAGTTTACGAGAAAGTGTACGGCAAATGAGGCAAGGGGAAAGGCGAAATCAGTGATAAGAGATGGACTAGTAGGGTAAGGGATATGCATGTTGTATTGTGTACCTACAAGGCTGTAAACACAGCCTACCTTTCCCTTTACTGCACACTTCATACCTGGGCTTACCCAGAGCAATAATGACATCACAAAGATGTTAAAACATCACATGTAATTGAGTTTGCAAAGGTTAAAAAATGGCATAAAAATCATGGATAGATCTATAGATCTGACTTGCCAGTGATAACAAATAGATTCACACCACAAGGTGGGATTAGATGGGCTTATTGAGATTGTCCTAGACTTTGATGTCTATAAGAAAAAATAGTCACTTGTAGTTTGAATTTCATGTGGTGAAGATTTGAGTGTCATGAATTAACACTTTATATTGAATTTGTTTCCTATATGATCCTCAAAATAAATTAAATTCTTACAACATCTGACTCCTTGAGAGGTTGCAATATCTAATGGATTGTCTCCCATTTGCTTGTGTGAATAAGGTCCATATTCCTTACATTACCAAATTTCACTTAATGCAGAAACTGCATCCTGTTTATTCTTTGTTCACTCACATACCACGTTTATTTCATTTTCTTTCAGTAGAGCTCATTAGTTACATTGTTGTTTACAAAACTTCTATTGATTCTGAAGCAAATGACTCACTCACTTGATATGATAAAGTTAATGCAATTACTAGCAGGAGTTCAGACTTACCTATACATATGATTTCTATATTTTTTCTATCCAAGACTGATAACACAGATGGTGATAATAATTTTGAAAAAGATAGCAGCTTGAAGTGATAGTAACAACTCAGAGAGGTATATATTATGTAATTTATTCAATAATTTATTTGGATGCAGTCTTAAAAATACATATGCATTTTGTATGCTATAATACAAAACTTTGCATAAAAGCTACTTGCTTATGTTGAAATAGCCTCCTTTATTTTAAATGACAATGAATAGAAATTCAGATAACTGATAATATGCAGCTACACTGAAAGAAACATCTAGCCTGATATACATTTGTTCAAAGCAGGAATTAAATGTCACACATGAAAAAATTATGCATAAATAGTTCATAAATATTCCATATAGACAGTGTCCGTAAAAAAAAAAATGTGTGCATGCCTTATCCGATGGTATCTGCATATTGTTTTCAGAGCTGTATTTTTAATAATGTGTGCAGTATTTGTAGTGCAATGTTTTGTCAACAGATGTCTGTACTCCTATGATTGTAATATGTGAGGTATGATAATGAATAAAAATGGCTGGGGTATGCTCGACCATTTTAAAGTAGTGTCTAAAGTTGAAAATGTCAAATTTCAACATGTGTGGAGACATGGGTTTTCAACCCAGTCTCCAACAACTTGACAATTACACAGCTTTGTGACAATTTCAGATGCATGATACCATTTTTACTTAAGGGAAAATTCAGAAGACCTCTTATAGCTACTCATTTATGACATTACCTCAGAAGTCTGTTTCTTCATATGCACGTGAGACAGGGGTTAGCAGTGTTAGTGTATGATGCATTCTGAAAGCTGCTAAGTGGAAGGTATACATCCCAAGATAATTGCATGCATTAAATAAGCATGATCCTGATCGCTGGACACAGTTTTATGAATGGTTTCAGTATGAGGGTTATTCAATAAAGACTGAGACTGACATAAACCATGAGAACGTGATCAATCTGCCATCTATAAGCAAATATCTATACTAGTAGATACCCTTAATTGTTCCTTAATTGTTACTACTAAGTACGTCTTTCTGAGGCCCACTATTCTCGAACAGTAGCAGTTTAAAGTTGGTAAGGAGTGAAGCTGCCTCTAAACTGCAAAATGTTGGAAATGAGAGAACAATGCTATGCAATAAAGTTTTGCATTTTGTTAAACGAAGAATGCTACAGAAACGTTCTGAAGATCTTCGTAAAGCCTATGGTGAGTCAACAATGTCTCGTGCTGCATGTTTCTGTTGGCATAAAGCATTTAAAAATGGAAGGGAAAGTTGTGAGCTGGAAGGAAGAAAGGGAGCCCTCACCACTGCCCTTACAGAAATCACAATCAACATTGCTGTCATCATTGTACACACGTATCCCTGTGTAACTGTTAGGGAACTTGCAAATATGCTAGACATATCGGTAGGAAGCACTCACACAGTTTTAAGGGATCATATAAGCATGTCAAGGATAAGTGCTCGCTGAATTCCCAAAGTGCTAACTCCCATTCAGAAGCAGATTCAAGCTGATGTGTGCAACCAATGGAAACAGTGTTTCCAAGAAGAAGAGGATGATTGGTAAAAAATATTATCGCTGTCGATGAGTCATTTCTAGGTCAGAAATGAAGAGACAGAGCACAGAGTGGGTTGAAAAGGGGCAAATATACCCCAAAGGTGTGCGTCCACAAATCTGCAAATAAGGTATTAGTGATCATATTTTTTTTTTTATCATGGCATGGTATACACACATCAGGTTCCCAGAGGTCAGACAGTGACTGCAGACTATTATTGCAGTATTCTTTACCAAATGATTAAAGATCACGTCCCAAGAAAATGGAGAGATCTGGTTGGCAAGTGGAATAATAATAATTGAGTTTTATTTATGGACACTCTTTAACTGCTGTGGTCCTTAGTGTCCCATTCTATATTGGGCATGAAAGACTGGAAATTTTGCTAAGAGACCTCTTTATCAGCCTTGAGGTTCTTTTACATGCCATAAATCTATGACACGGGACCACTGGCTTTACTTACCTTCTGAAGGAAGCCATGCTAAGGATTTTTATGCCCGAAAAAATGCATCGCTCTCCATTGGGTTTGAACCTGCAACCTCGGGAACTAGAGGCTAACATGGTAACCACTACACCACAGAGGATGACTGGCAAGTAGAAGCTTCATCATGACAATACATGTCCTCATGTAGCAACAGGTGTTACAACATTTCTGGCCAAGAATGGCATCTCCATGGTTCCCCATCCACCCTATAGTCCAGATCTGGCACTGTGTGACATTTTTGTTTCCAACTGCCAAAAAAGATCTCAAAGATTATAGTTTGACCTGGAGAATGAAGCAATGAAGGCATTAGAAGCCATTTTGAAGTGCTTATCAAAAAATGGATTTGAGCAAGTCTTCTGAAAGTTGATGAGAAGATGGGATAAGTGTATTGCACTAAATGGAAACTACATTGAAGGAGAAAAAATTGATTTTGATTGAATTCGCGATAATAAAGTTTTTATAGAATCATCTTAGTCTTTATTGAACATACTAAGTATATGGTAAATGAGGATGAAAAGTTTGGACAGAGATTGTATAATCTGATGAGGCCCAATTCAAACTTAAGGGATCATAATTGTATATACTGAGCATGGCCATATCAACAGGGCAATCAATCTGCCATGGGTTATGGTGTTAACTGTCATATAGAGGTTTAATAACAACCTTCTTCATTGAAGTTACTGATGTAAGCTATCTGGAAATGTTATGCATATGAATTTTACCAGCAATACAGGTGCTTTTTAGAAACATTGAGTTATTCTACCAACACCATTGGGAAGAACCACACTACCACTGAGGAATGCAGAATTTCCTGGATGAGAATCTGTGGAGACACTGAATAGAACAAAGAGATGCTTTGACTTTCCAGCACATTCACGAGGTTTAACATCTCTGGATTTCTATCTTTCATGTATCCCAGGAAATTGGCTGTATTGGAGGCCCTTCACCAAGAAATTACAGCAGCATGTGCTGCAATCCTCACAGTTGCATTTACCAACATTGTGCAAGTAACTGTTCACCTTTGTGATATGTGTCGGCCAGTGGCGGTTTTTGAAGGTGGGCTGCAGTCCTGCAGCCCCCCTCCCCTATGAATCAGCCTGAAGGAAATTTATTAGTTTAATACATTTATTAGAATGTACTTCTGTCTGCAGATTTCAATTTACAAATATTACTTTGACTTGAACTAGATTATCGAGCATCATATGCCTTTACTCCTTGTTTCAATAATTGTCTGCCATACTGCCTATTTCCCTCCCTTCACCTGGCAGTCCCACTGGCATTCATTTCAACTGAAGCTCTTGATTCCATTTCTCCCTTTCTATCATGCAGTACACGCACCACAGTGGGCTGCAGTGAACGCAGTCCATCATGTCTGTAGTTGTTACAACTTACAAAATGAAACACGTGGGTTACTGTGGTGTGTCATTTTCAGTAAGCACTGGTAGGTGAATTAAATATTAGTTCAGTTTAATGTAGATTTTGGTGGATGGCAAATACAATAATGAAGGCTAATAATATCAGTGTGAAGTTGAAATGTAGTAGCTTAACACTGAATGAAATGTGTGATATAAAAGCACATGGGTATCCTATTCCTATGTTAAACATTTCCCAGTGTGCTACCAGTAGACAAAAACAATATACTAGAACTTTTAATACGATATTTATAACAAGTTTGATTGGCTTGTGGCTGCAAAGCTCAAAATACACTTTTCTGTTTTCTGTGTCTTCTCTTTGGGATTTTGGGTGACACTTCAAATACGGCTTGGACTGATAAAGGAGTGTCTGACTTAAAAAGACTTCATGAAAAAATTCACAAAAGCACAAAATCTGAAAAGCACGTAAATGATGTCCCTAACCTTGTACTTCTAGAATTGGTTGATGTTCGTGTGGGTTTAAGTAAGGCTTGCCAAGACTCAGTCTTGCGACACAACAATGAAGTTTATATAAACAGAGAAGCATTGTCCAAAATAATGAACTGCATAAACTTTTGTACCTCAAATGAACTAGCACTAAGAGGACATGAATCTGAGAATTTGCAAAACCCCAGTATTTTTTTGTCACTAATAAAATACACTTGTGAAATCAATTCAGTGCTTAAATCTCACATAGATAGTGCTTCTTCCTTTAAAGCTATATCCAAGAGTATTCAAAATGAACTTTTAGAGTGCATGTTGGAGGTCTGCAGAGAATATATTTTAGCTGAAGTTGCTAAGACTGAATGTATGGCTGTCATGGCAGATGAGACAATGGACATATCAGACAGTTTCTAACTTGACCTTGTGCTAAGATATTGTGATAGATGAGGGTGTCTGGTTTGAGAGATTCTGGGGTTTCTTTGAACCTTCTGGCCAATATCCAATGGACATAACAGAGTGCATTTTATCACAGCTGACTGTAATTTTAAAGAATGAAAAGGATAAGGTGCAGTGATGACTGTAGCAATGAATGGCATGCAGATGAAAGTTAAGGATATGTACCTCATTGCTCATTTCTTACCCTCTTTGCTCATCAATTAAACCTGACAATGGATAAAGGTTGTAGGAAAAATACTAAAGCCAGAATATGCTTTGCAACCATTTGGTGGCACAACTAGATGGAATTTTAAGACCAGAACAATAAACATTTTTTATGAGAAGAAAGACACTTTGATTGAGTGCTTTGAAACTCTCATGAACTCCAAAACATCTAGCAAGATTACCATAATGGAAACCCATGCTCTCCTTAAACATTTTCAAGATTAGGGATTTTCTTTCTGGATTGCATTTTTTCACAGAATTATGCCACATGTTGACATCCTTTATAATTCAACTACAGCATATACTGGCAGATATGGCTACTGTTTGATGCCATATTTCTAACTTTGAGAGTGTCAGTTATGTTATCAGGAATTCAACCTAAGAAAGTCAAGAACATAGTAGATCTGAAAATTCAAATAAACGTTGTCAGGTCAATGACAGCCAGTCAAGAATTGCAGTGCCAAGGAAGTGTGTGATGTTATTCTTACACAGGTAAAAACATGCTTCCAATTTACAAATCATCTCCAGGTATCGACTCTTGAGTTGCTAAGCAGTTTTGGCAATTTCTGCAAAACATTTCCTGAACAAGAACTGATTGAATGTGCTAAACTGTTTTTGACAAATAAAAATTACACACTGAATTATCTGTTCTATATTTGAGAGAATAATTCAGAAATTTTGGAGGTCCTACTCAACTGCTGCAGTTTATGATTTCTCATAAGTTACATTCTTCATTTTCAGGAGTTTTAAAGCTCCTTCGTATTGCTGTGACCCTACCTATGACTATGAGTGACCCAGAATGCTGTTTTCTTCTTTGAAGAGAATCAAGACCTATCTGTGTAGTACCATGAGCAAGGAGAGACTAACTGCCCTTGGATGCTTTCAATGGAAAGAAGCATGGTGACAAACATCCTGAATTTCGGCGAAAAAGTTATTAAGAAATTTACTACCCGCAAATCGCAGCACATGGAGCTGATATATATGTGATATTTCAAGATATGTAACCATTTCATAAATTTTCTAGCAGCCTTCCCAATAATTATCAAAGGCACGAGCCACCACTAGTGTCGGCCCATTAATGGTAACTTGAGAAACACTAGTAACTGTACAGATTCAGGAAGCTTATATTAAACCTGTGATACATAATAAAGTTCAGCTAACACACTAATGAATTTTCTTTTGTTAAATTATGTATACTCTTTTTTGTCAGATTCTGTCTTTGTAAAACCTGTATAATGTTTCTTTGTTATGTTAAATTACTAATAGTACAGTATTTATTTAAAGAACGCTATACCATTTTAAGCATTTAAAGCATTCTGTATATACTCCAGGCAAAATTTGATTTTTTGTTATGTTAGTACAGGAAATATTTAAAGAAAGCTATACCCATTTTAGGTGTTTAAAATATTCTTTATATACACCAGGCAAATTATTTTTTTTTTAATAAAAGTTCAGATATTTTGTCACTCAAAAATGAGTATGCCAAAAGATAGTACAGGAATTGTGGTAGGTAAGTAATATGCTGTTTTATATATTGTTTCATGTTTTTGTAAGAAAAAATTGCAAAAAATGCCAGAAATAGCCAGTACATAATGGAAACCATGTGCAAGAGGTTCAATATGGAAAGTGTGAAGCTTATGACCTGACTGTAGAATTTGAGCAATGACAACGGTCACATAAGATATAACAAGTTTTAAGTCACAATTTACTAAGTAAATCTCAATTTAGTGGAGTACTGGAATGTGCAGATATGTGAATCATGGTTTAAGAAGCTTCTAGACAGATCAAGTGAAACATTAATCAGAGCATTCCTCTGAAGTAAACATAAATCCACTGAAAGTGCTACAGGCAGAAAAGTGACAGTTCCACTTCTTGTGCATGTGATTGTGTGAATCGGAGAGATTGTGAGGATGCAAATAAAGACTAAGATAGTGAAAGTTCCACCTCTTCTGCTGGTGATTGTGTGAATTTGAGAGATTCTGAGGTTGCAAATAAAGACTAAGAAAGCAACAATTTTGTCTCTTCTGCTGGTGATTGTGTGAATCCGAGAGATCATGAGGATGCAAATAAAGACTAAGAAAGCGAAAGTTTCACCTCTTCTGCAGGTGATTGTGTGAATTTGAGAAATTGTGAGGCTGCAAATAAAGACTAAGAAAGTGACAGTTCAACCTCTTCTTCTGGTGATTGTGTGAATCTGAGAGATTGTGAGGATGCAAATGAAGACTAAGAAAGTGAAAGCTCCACCTCTTCAGCAGCTGATGGTGTGAATTCCAGAGATTGTGAGGATGCGGAAAGACGCTAAGAAAGTGACAGTTCCACTTCTTCTGTAGGTGATTGTGTGAATCCAAGAGATTGTGAGTGCAAATGAAGACTAAGAAAGTAAAAGTTCCACCTCTTCTGCAGGTAGTTGTTGGAATCCAAGAGATTGTCAGGATGCAAATAAGGACTAAGAAAGTGACAGTTTCACCTCCTCTGCAGGTGATTGTATGAATCCAAGAGATTGTGAGTGCAAATGAAGACTAAGAAAGTGAAAGTTCCACCACTTCTGCAGGTGATAGTGTGAATTGAAGAGATTGTGAGAAAAAAAAGACTAAGAAGGTGACAGTTCCACCTCTTCTGCAGCTGATTGCGTGAATCTGACAAAGGATGTGTGTGACCTCATATGCTTCGAGTTGCACAAGGGTGTGCTTGGAATGTAGGTCGCTCATCCCAACAGCAGTGGTGTGAGTCATTTCCACACAAAACTCTGCTGTTGTCTGATAGCGCCATTCGACGGTGGCATGTTGTACCTGCACTAACAAGTGCTTCCTCTAGTTGTGTGAGGAGAATAGCTGTGGTAGGAGGCCATCTTTTGGAGTGTTTAGTTGTGGGTTAGAGTGTAAGGAGTGTACATCAATGTCATGAGACGAGTTAGTCCCATGAATGTTGTCAAACTGTTAGAGGCAAAGTTGGGACGTGCTGAATATGTAAACGTAATCAGAGTCGAGAATATGGTGTTCGCGAAAGTGTTATATAGCATGATAATTCACAAATACAACGGGAACGACACAGAACTGCATGAAGATACGCTGGATAGGAATAGTGATTTTGAGGGACTGGAAGCACCTGTACCTGAAGTTGGCTTTTCCAACAGTACAAGACTTTCATCGCCAGAGCAACAGGAACCTTCAAGTGCAAATGAGTATGAACCATCTTCACCCAAAATGTCAAGGCCCAGTGTATTACAAGATATTGAAAAACAAATTGAGTTTTTCTTTATGAACGCTCTTTAAGGCTATGGTTCTTAGCGTCTCATTCTGCATTGGGCTTGAAAGACTGGAAATTTTTCTCAGAGGCCTCTATCAGGCTTGAGGTTCTTTTATGTGCTGTAAATCCACGATATGGGGCCACCGGCTTTACTTCCCTTCCGAAGGAGGCCATGCTAAGGATTTTTACGCCCGAAAAACATCAATTGCCCTCCGCTGGATTTGAACCCGTGACCTCAGGAACCAGAGGCTAGCATGGTGCCCCTAGACCACGGAGGACAATCAAAGATATTGATGACAACATACTGGAGAACATTTATGAAGACTATTACACTCGTAGCTTCAAGTACAATATGGTAGTAAACTTATGAGGCACTATAAGTGCATTCAAAATAAATCAAATTCAAGTTAATATTAGATTATGTGACTAGCGAGTATGTTAGTGATGCACAATGCAATGGAGAAAGAGACGTGCATATCGCCCAGGGGAGACAGAGCACAGCTGAGGGAAAAAGTCTCTCACACGTAAGGTTTACCGCACTCTGAAAGAGACGGCTTACTTCAAGTGTTAACAAGGAATAGACGTGCATTATCAGAAATGCCAGGAAAATGTAACAAATATACCCACAGTTTTAAGGTGCAATTTATAGCCTTTCACTCGCAAATCTCGCAGCCTTCCCATATCCCTGCAGGCGGACGCCGTACAAGTGATAAATATAGTAAATCGGGTATTATTGAAAATTCAAATGCTCCTTTCGCAAGTCCTCTCTGTTGGGTTTTAAAAGGCGATAAATGCTTAAGATGAACCACGGATGCCAGAAGAGTAAATAAACACACTCTACCTGACCAGCTTCCCCAGAACCGATTGATGATCTACTCCATAGGGTAAAGTAGGGCAAGTTTTTCTTAATAATTGACCTCGTGTCATCCTATTTGCAAATACCATTGGCTGAGGAAGTGAAAGATTATACGTTCTTCTTATTTAGTGGGAAATTGTTTCGTTTTTCATGGACTGCCTTCGGAATAAAACACTCGGGCTGCACTCCTAAAGACCACCCACGCTATATTTGGAGATAGCATCAGAAATTACGCATGTCAGTATGTTGGCGATTTTTTGGTCTACAGCGAAACATTTGAGTCGCATTTAGAACATTTGGACATAATTTTAAAGAAATTTGCCGACAGTGGCATGGCGATGCATCTCAAGAAAACTCAGTTTGTCATGCAGAAAATAAACTTTCTGGGATACATCGTGTTCGACAGAGGTATAAAACCAGAAAAGATTGAAAGTTACTTAAAATCCCAAACCCAAAGAATGTCAGTTACGAAGAATTTTCGGCATTATAAAATATGAATCTAAATTCCTTGCACCATTCGGAGTCCTACTTCACAAAGCGACAAAATGGCGGTGGACCGAGAGCGAAGAAGCATGGCAATGCTTAAAAGGCCTATTCGCCAACACAGTACTTTTAGAGAGACCACGTGACGACCATGATTTACACACACACACACACACACACACACACACACACACACACACACACACACACAGGCAAGCTCTATTAAAGGACTTGGAGCGGTATTAGTTCAAGTCTATGATGGGAATTCTCACGTACTAGCCACAGAAAACAGGTCATTATTGCTAACAGAACGCAACCTGTACATCACCTTACTAGAAATTGCAACGTTATTCTTCGCTCTAAGGGAATTTCGGCACTGCATTCTAAATTGAAAAATAAATTTGTACGCGACCACCTCAGTTTGTCAATTGTACAGCAATGTAAGCTGACCAGCAGCAAGATATCACAGTACGTGTAGAAAATCACAGCAACATTACATTGAAACTCGACACATCCCCGGCGCACAGAATATATTTAGTGACATTCTTTCCCGGTTACAAGAATCACTACCCGAAAATTGTAACAAGAAATCCACGAAGCATTTCTTATGAAGTTGGACTTGTCCATGAACATAACCCTAGTGAAAAGATTTGCCACAAATTGGCAAACATGAGAATGAAGCCGAAGACCTAAAAGTTCTACTTCACACGGCACTAGAAATCGACGTCCAGACACAGGGGAAGACAGGCAAAAGGAACGGCATACTCTATAAATTGGACGGCAGAGTAGGCCGAATTTGGAGGCCGAGGTACCTAAAACGCTAGAACCAGCCGTAATCGAAGCCTTTCACCTCTCACTGATTCAGGCCAAAACCGAACAAACAGCACTTAATATTGCGCGCTCTTTTTACGTAAAGCACTTGTATAAAAGCGTCAGCAAATTTGTTGCCGTCTGCGACCTTTGCCAGCGAGCGAAGTCTTTAAGTACAAAATTTGACATAGAGCCGCAAGCCATAGAGGAGGGCCGAATGAGTTGGTATATATGTATAGACACGACGAACTCCAAATGAGAAAATTTCGTTATAGGTACATATTAGTGCTAGTAGGCGTGTTTAGCCGTTTCTGCAAGTGTACCCTATGAGGAAACTTACCTCTAAATCCTGCCTAAATAACTGATACAGGACTACATACATAAATACGGCTAAATTAAAGCATTATTACCCGATCTAAGAGCAGGTTACTTAACAAAGCATTGGGAGACAACAATATAAAAGTTTACCACGGTACAAACTATTTTGCAGCCGGAAACAGAGCCGAGAGGACGCTCCGATATTTGACGGCTTCTATGCGGATAATTTGTCACGAACGTCACCTATCCTGGGTCGATTATTGCCCAATAATTGAATCTATAAGAACCACTCCATCCATCCAGTTGCCAAATAGGCGCCACACTTCCTCATAGCGGGAGAGAATCCTAAAGAGATAACCTCTGCTTTGTCAGGAACCGTCATCAGGAATGCTGATACTACCTTTGTGGAAAAACGTCAGAATGCAATTGCTAGAACGCGGCGAAGAGTCGAACTCCGGAAGGCAAAAGCAAAAAGACACAAGAGGAAATGGTTACCAAAAATAGTTGAGCAAGTACTCGTGAGAAACCTATTCTCCGACCAGATTAACAAGAGATACTTCAGAATGGAAGTACTATACATCGGCTCATACAGGATAACCAAACAATTCGCCGTGCATTTTTTGAGGTGTATTGTGATCAGAAAAAGAACGTTTTTGATAGGTACCATCTCAAATTCTTAAAACCATATAGAGCTCAAAACAATGTAAATTAAATTCGCATCCCAAAAGCAACAAAAAGCCGTCAGGAACAATAAGAGAAAATGTACATAAATAGATGTAAATTCTTGAGTAGAAAAACCTGTAAATAGTTGTTTTAAGGAAATTGAAGTTTTGTGTATCAACATGGTAGAAGCCAAGTTTAGGTAACTTAACACCAAGGGACAAATTAAGTAGTGCATCCTGTAAATATAATAGTGTATTAGATGATAACAAGTTGTAATTGTAATAAGAAAGGAATTGGCATAACCAGTCTGCATCATTAGAGACATAAGACAGGGCATTTGTTAGAATTAGGAGAAACACGTAAACATCTATAGCAGGCAGGCCCAACCGTAACCCTGCGAGTTAGTAAACTGTGACTATGAACACCTCCACCTCCTTGACGTAGGGGAAAGGTCCAACGGACATGCTAGCCTGCTAGCTGTTCGATGTCGTAATTGTGATATCATTCACAAAGTTCAGTCGCAGTGGCGGTGGCCTTGTGAGTTCACGTTTTGCGCTGTCATATTAAAAAATGTCCAGATATGTATTTCACCAATCATGGGAAGTGGAATATTATTGTGTCCAAGAAAACGACCAAGTAAAATGCTTAATTTGTGCAAAATATTTGAAGTTGAAGCTTCAATACAATATCAAACGACATTTCGAACAATATCATAATTCTGACTACGGATAACACATTCTTTCAGGTACGACATCCGAAAGTATTGGAATAGCACTGGAAACATTAATTTTATTTATTTATTTTTGCATTTGAATGATTCTATATTTGTTTCATTTGTAGGTGAAGCTAGATTAAAAAAATTTAAGATTTTGAAAGAATCTACTGGTCAAGTTCCAAACACCGGGAATATCCTAAGGACTTCATATCGAATTGCGGAACAAATAGGAAAAAATATGAAACCATTAAATGAAGGGGAGTTCATGAAAGAATGTGTGGTTTCGGCGGCTGAAGAAATTTGCCCTAATTCCATAAACGGTTTTCAGTCGTTAAGACTTTCTCGAAATACTGTTACAGGGAGGATCAAGGAACTGGGATGTGATACAGAAAAACAACTGCAGGTGAAAATAAAATCGCTAATTTGTTTTTCATCAGCGTTAGATGACACTTCAGACAGATGCAATGAAGCTCAACTAGCACTATTTTTGAGAGGGATTGATATTGACTTATTGTTTTTGAAGAGCTTTTAGATGTAGTTTATCTTCAGAATAAAATATGTGGCGAAGATATACTTCACTGCTGTTCATAATGTAGGGTGCAAATATGAGCTTCTCTGGAATAAACTTGTCATGGTCGCAACCGATGGAGCACAATTTATGAAAGGGTAGGAAATGACTTTATTGATAGGCTGAGTCAATTTTTACAGGGTATTGGTGCAACTTCGGAACTGTTATATATTCATTGTATAGCTCATAGGGAAGCTTTATGTGCCAAATCAATTACCCTGAATAATGCTATGTCCATTGTAGAGAAGTGTGTGAATTTCAAAAACTCTAGCCCCCTCCGCCATAGACAATTAAAAATGTTAGAAGAACTGGGAGCTGAACATTCACAAATACCACATTATAGTCATTTAAGATGGTTGAGTAGAGGTGCCATGTTAGCACGTTTTTTTCCAATTATGTAGCGAGATCGCTAGCTTCATAAAAGAACGTCTATTGGGATACGTTTCCGCATACACCGTACAGGAACGAACTGCATTCTTCCTACAATCTCCATACACCACGAGCATGTCAGCTTTTTCTGCATTAGTAAACCCCATCTTCCAATCAAGACTTTCTGCTTGAACTGTCACAAACTAACTGACCAGAAAGTCGCAATGCAATCAATGAACAGAAAACACAATGCAAACAAACATAATAACATCGTACCTAGCAACTAAGCAGGTTGAATGGGACAAACAATTGTCAGGGTGGAAACTTTTAAAAATACGGTTTCTTGTAAACCACTTGCACTAGAATCCTGCAACAAAGACCATTGACATTCTAATTTACCCTATCTTTATTCTGTTGATGTAACTAGGCATTTTTCCGTTTAAAAAAAATTGTATGTTTGCTCAAAAAATACACTTTCTCAGTATTATTAAAATCTGCTTATAGGCTAAATGTACGAGACCCTGACTACCAATCAATTATATATATATGTATATATATGTATATATATGTTATATATATATATATATAACGTGAATCACCTAAAACTTGCACCGCAAATATTTCGGAAATGGAAAGTGCTATTGATGTGCAATTTTTACAGCATTGATTGGTAGTCAGGGGCTCGTACATTTAGCCTATAAGCAGATTTTAATAATACTGAGAAAGTGTATTTTTTGAGCAAACATACAATTTTTAAACGGAAAAATGCCTAGTTACATCAACAGAATAAAGATAGGGTAAATTAGAATGTCAATGGTCTTTGTTGCAGGATTCTAGTGCAAGTGGTTTACGAGAAACCGTATTTTTAAAGGTTTCCACCCTGACAATTGTTTGTTCCATTCAACCTGCTTAGTTGCTAGGTACGATGTTATTATGTTTGTTTGCATTGTGCTTTCTGTTCATTGATTGCATTGCGACTTTCTGGTCAGTTAGTTTGTGACAGTTCAAGCAGAAAGTCTTGATTGGAAGATGGGGTTTACTAATGCAGAAAAAGCTGACATGCTCGTGGTGTATGGAGATTGTAGGAAGAATGCAGTTCGTTCCTGTACGGTGTATGCGGAAACGTATCCCAATAGACGTCAACCATCTCGGTAATTATTTATCAACCTCTTCAACCAATTACGTGAAAGTGGTACTGTAACACCTAAAAAAACGTAACATAAACAAACAAGTGACTGGAGAAGAGGCAGAAATTAATGTTTTGGCTGCCATTGCAGTAGATCCGCAAATTAGTTCCCGCACAATCGCATGTGGATGTGGCATAAGTCAGGCAAGTCTACTGCACATTCTCCATCGACATAGGTTCCATCCCTATCACATTTCTCTCCATCAAGAGCTGCGTGGAAACGATTTTGAGAATCGTGCTAACGTTTGTACATGGGCATTAAGACATGATACTTCAAATTCATCACGTATCTTGTTTAGTGATGAGGCAACATTTACTAATCATGGACAGGTAAACCGCAGAAACATGCACTATTGGTCTGTTGACACTCCCCGTTGGCTTCATCAGGTGGAACGTCAGCGTCCATGGAGTTTAAACGTGTGGTGTGGGATAATGAACCATCAGCTCATAGGCTCTTTGTTCATAGAAGGAACAATGAATTCGCACAAGTATCGCAGCCTTCTGACAGACCATCTGCCACAGATGCTTGAAGACGTTACTTTGCAGACTAGGAGGAACCTGTGGTGCCAACATGATAGCTGTCCAGCCTATAGTGCACGAAGTACTGCAGCTTGTCTTAACGGATTGTTTCCAAATCGTTGGATTGTACGAAGAGGACCTGTACCTTGGACCGGATCTGACTCCTTTAGACTCTTTTCTGTCGGGAAGGCTGAAAGTCACTGTCTACAAGGATGTACCAACTACACCAGATGATATGAAACGACGTATTGCTGCTGCCTGCTCTGAAATTTCCGCTGAAATGCTAGAACGTGTGCAGCAGTCTTTCCATAGCAGATTGGAAGCGTGTTTTGAAGCTGCCGGTGGTCATTTTGAACACAACCTTTGAAGGGCTATGTTCTCTTTACTTGTAAGAATCCACAGAAGTATTGTAATTCCCTTTTGTTTTTCTTTAGTTTGTGCTACCAGAGGTTGTACAGGTGTCGGTGCGTAAAAGTTTCAAAATAAGATTTCTCGTAAACCACTTGCTCTAGAATCTTGCAACAAACGCCACTGACATTCTAATTTACCCTATCTTTATTCTGGTGATGTAACTAGGCATTGTTCCATTTAAAAAATTGAATGTTTGCTCAAAAATACACGTTCTCTGTATTATTAAAATCTGTTTATAGGCTAAATGTACGAGCCCCTGACTACCAATCAATGCTGTGAAAACTGCACATCAATAGCACTTTTCATTTCCGAAATATTTCCGGTGGAAGTTTTAGGTGATTCACTCTGTGTATATATACCGGGTGAGTCTTCTCAGCCTGCGTATTGAGAAGTTATGCACAGGCTATGCCGTAAATACTGTCCACTGCATCGCGTCGTATCAGTTTCTGCCGAAATGACTGATTTGTACCACTGTGGGTGCAGTGGCTTGCACGCGTAGCGGAACAGTGTGCGCGTTGGCCTTCAGTGGTGAAGGTCCCAGACTTAAATACTGCCACTTGAAGGTATTTTTTATGTTTAATAAATTTAACAAGAACTGATAATTTGGCATGGAAGTGTCGTTTCACTTAATTAGTTTAATTCGTGAACTTCATTAAAACACAAATTGTTACTTGTTAGAATATTTTTAGTGGTATAGAGATGAGAGAGTTAGACTAGGGAGTGTGACTTCAAACCTTGTCCGAGGCATACAATTAGCATACCCACTCCTGCATTCCAGAGAACATCTGTGTCATAAACTTTGTATTGTTTGTCGAACAAAAGGATGGTAGTTGACATTTCGGGGTGTTCTACCACTTAACCTGCATGCTATTGTCAAGATATGAGTGCAATTCGCTACCTTAGTATCAGACTGACGTAACTACATGAATGCATGTTTTGAGATATTTAGTTTTTATGTTTGTGATATTATATGTATATTAGCGTTGCTGAACACAACTTCGTTATGAAATTGGTTAATCTAGTTCATTTGCCCAATGATTGGCTTTGTTGTTTATTTGTCATAATCAATTATTAAGTAGATATTTAATGGTTTAATAAAATGCACTGTAGTTACGCCTCTTTTATCCTAATTAAATTAAGACTTTCTGCTGCGATTTTGCGGCTATTGTAATCTTATAATGAAGCTGCACACGCTTTGTTGTTGTAAGAGCTTTTTTATTAAAGTATAAAATAAATACTAAACAAAATTACATTCATATTACACTGTTGTAATGAGAGTGAAGTGAGAAATAAAACTAATGGTACTTCTGTGGTATTACCCCTTTCTGGCATAACTCTTTCAGATCGGATAGTTTGTCTTTGTTGACTGGCAGTGCACCGTCATAGGCGGGTTGTAATGCTAATGCCTCTGCTTGATTTCTTCTGTGCCCAGCTCTTATGGTCTGCAACTCATGAAATTCTGCCTCATCTTAACAATACTTGGAATATATTTTGTATGGTTCACCCTTACGGTATTGAATCCATACAATTTTCAAGAAGTTCATTGCTTCTCCTTTTTCATTCGTCTTTCTATTCCTAATTGTTTCTTTCTGAAGTTCAGTAAAGTTTACTAACTTCGTAGAATCCATCTCTATGGCAGTGTGTCTCTTTGATGCCATGCACACTACAGTGAACCACCCTGCAGGGTCGAACACATCTACATGCTTGCTTTTCTTTTCTATGCAGGCATGTACAGAGCCCACTTCCATCTGTGAGTGGCCTGGTTCGAAAATGTACTGATTGATTACTGGAATGTTCATATTCTGGACGGCATATAACAACATCGCACACATGTTAATATTTCGATTTTGTTCACCACATGTATCTGAAAATAGTGTTATTTCCTTTCCGTTTACAACATTTTTCAGAAAGTCCAAAATACATTATGCCACTTCTGTTGAACTCGTTTCCGCTGTTGACTCATCCCACATGTAGCAATTGGCTTGGTTGTTTGATAAATTCTAAATTGTCAAGTTATAGACCGAAAATTGTTTTTTATAAAACAAAGTCATGGAATTGGTCTTAGGGCAGTACAGTACTGCCTCCAAGTGATATTCTAGCATATCTCATTCACCTCTTTTTGCGTCATCTTATTCTTCATTTCTCGCGCCAATTTTTTCCTCTTGATGTGATCATGTTTCTTCTTTGTATTTTCATCTTCCTTTTCCATCTGTGTAAGATTAGAATATTTGAAACATTCATCGCACATATCCTTTCTAGGCCGGTGAAAACTTAAATTAAAATCTGACTTAAATATTTGATTGTAGAGCCAAAATGTTTGAGGCGTGCGTCCTTGTTAAATGAGTTCATCTTTGTACATGTTATTCATGATCCAAATATTTAAATCTGCAGATAAGTATTCCTTGTTAGACTTCTTCTTGGAATAATGTGATGGGAGAACTGGAAATTTCCGTATATGGTTTCTGATTTCCTCCTCCTTATCCTGGCGAGAGGCAATCATCATACCCATTTTGAAACCTGGAAAGGACCATCATCTTCCTTCCAGCTACCGACCCATTTCCCTCACCAGTTGCGATTGCAAGGTGATGGAACGCATGATCAATGGACGGTTGGTATGGTGACTGGAGGCTCAGAACCTTCTGTCCAACACGCAATGCTGTTTTCGACGACGCCGTTCAACTCTAGACCACCTTGTGTCGCTATCGACGCAGCTCATGAACGGGTTTTTGAAGAATTGTCAAACCGTTGCCATTTTCTTTGACCTTTAGAAGGTTTTGGATACGTGTTAGCGGGCAGGGATTATGCGTTCCCTACACGCCTGGAACATCCGTGGACGTTTGCCACTGTTCCTTCAGGAGTTTCTGACAGACCGCGTTTTCCGAGTAAGGGTCAGCTTGGTTTTTTCGAACCTTTTTATACAAGAGAACGGCGTGCCTCAGGGCTCCGTACTCAACGTTGCACTTTTCGCTGTGGCGATTAATTCTATCTCATAATGTGTTCCACCAGGGGTGTCGTCCTGCTTATTCGTGGACGATTTTGCCGTCTGTTGTACTTCTCACCTTACGTCGTTTTTGGAACGCCGCCTGCAGCACTGTTTGGACAACCTTCACTCTTGGAGTTCTAACACCGGCTTTCGTTTCTCCACTGAGAAGACCACCTGCGTTAACTTCTGGCGCCGTAGGAGACGATTTCCACCTTCGCTCCGATTCGGTCCAGATTTCCTGCCCTTCGTAGGTGAGGCGCGTTTCTTGGGGTTGACGTTTGACAGGAAGCTTAGCTGGTCATCGCATGTTGCAAATTTGAAAGCTCGATGTGACCGCTCTCTAACTCTCTTGCGGGTGTTAAATGGTACAGCTTGGGGAGCGGATCGGGCGGTTTCGCTGCGTCTGTATCGCGTGCTAGTCCGATCCAAGTTGGATTATGGGTGCGTCGTTTATTCCTCAGCCCCTCCATCTGTGCTGAGGAAATTAGATGCCGTCCACAATCGTGACATACGCTTCGCTATGGTGCGTTTCCAACTAGCCCAGTTCTAAGCCTTTACGCCGAGTCGGCAGAACCTCCTTTGCGTTATCTGCGTGCTTTTCTCCTCGGCAATTATGGCTGTGCGCTTCGCTGTATGCCCACCCATCCAACGTTCGCTTCCTTTTTCTACGCAGCGCTGGACGAACGTTATCGGGACCGCTCCGTTTATCCCAGGCCTTCAGGTGTTCGCTTCCGGGAGCTTCTTCGACAGCACGGTATTGAAATACCCAGCATGTTTTCTACGGGGGAGCGGGTGCTTCCTCCTTGGCTTCGTGCGACGTCTCCCATTGATCTTGGGATGACAGCTTACCGGAAGTCTACGCTCCCTACGTCTCGTATACGCGCCTGTGTTTTTAGAATTTCTGTCCGGTTACCATGGCCGGATGTTTATTTACACCGACGGTTATAAGTGCTCCAACGGTGTTGGATGCGTTTATATTCATGGGACTGAAACTCACACCTTCGGTTTTCCTGGTGGCACTTCCATTTATTGCGCTGAACTGTATGCCATATACCGCGCCATTTTATACGTGCGCCGTCACCACTTGGGAGCTAGCCTTATTTTAAGTGATTCCCTTAGTGCACTCCAGAGCATTCGTGAGCTGTATAATTACCATCCTCTTGTACAGCGAATCCAGGATGCCCTTTATGTTTTATACGCTTCTGGCGTTTCCGTGAAGTGTGCCTGGTTACCTGGTCATGTCTGCTTGGCTGGGAATGAACTAGCGGATTTGGCGGCTAAGGCGGCGACAATCCAACCCAGTGTTGTCATCTCTGGAGTAACGTCGGAGGACCTTCGGCTTGCTTTGCGGAAAGCGGTCCTCTCGTGCTGGCGCGAGGAGTGGGTAGCTCTCCGTGGCAACAAGCTTAGGGCAGTGAAGGACCTTCCGGTCCCTTGGGTTACTTCTTGTCGTTTTTGTCGTCGTGAGGAAGTTATTTTAGCCCGTTTACGTATTGGCCACTGCAATTTTACCCAACGCCTATCTTTTTAAAGGTGAGCTATTCCGCTTTGTACCGTGTGCGGCGGATGTCTATCGGTCCGCCACCTGTTGTTGGAGTGCGCCCGTCTGGCGCGTCTTCGGGACACACTGCAGCTGCCGGAAAGTCTTGCAGAGGTCGTGATGGACACTCCTCACGCGGTTGATAAACTTTTTAAATTTTTATCCGAGGCCAACTTAATTTGCTTTTTTATGTTTGTGCCCGAGGTGCTTCACCGTTCGGTGTTTCGTTTTTTATTCTCTTCTTTATATCTATTTACCTTTGACTTTTACCATGCTTTTATTTTGATTCATATCATTGGCTTGTGCTGTGATTTATAACTTTTAGGCATTCCTTTGGTTTTTACCTTACTCTGTTTTAGAACGGCGCTTATAACCCAGTAGTTGAGCACCATAAAACAACATTCATTCATTCATTTCTCCTTATCCTCCGGTCGTTTCAAACCAGTGAATGATGACCTCTTTTCTCCGTCTCTATTACGTTGTGTTCACTTCTTTACTTAATGGTTGTCCTCACAAACGTTTCCGATATGTCAAAGGTAGTGATGAAAAATTGCTTGCATACCTGAATTTTATCAGATCCTTTGACTAGGAAAAACCGTTTACTGTTTTTTCTTCCAGAATGTTCTGATTGTGTGCGGATACTTTCCTTTTCATATTCATCAACTAATGAACTCGAATATTGTCTCTGAAGTTCAGTAGAACCAAGGTCCCAGAAAGCTTGATGGACATTTTGTCTATCACTGTTATTGAAATTATCATTACATTTTCGAATACACCTTGAACAATCTTTTTCACGCACCTTTTCAGCTGGAACATCTTCATTTGTAGTAGAAGTGTGTGCTTTCCCTGACTGTCTATTAAGTCTTCTTTTGTTTCTTTTCCATTCTTTCAAACTCTCTTATTTCTTTTCCTTGTAATGCGGTCTTCACTGATTTTACCATTAGTTTCTTTAGGTTCTGCAACCCGCTCTCTGACATTTTCATTGACATCCCTTCCTGTTTATTCATCATAATTGGAATCTGTAATAAATTAATAATAAATGGTAGCTATATACAGGCCTATTCGTAAATATAGGAATAAATATGGTTTAATAAAAAACAATTCCCTAGGTTTTATGATGACTCGTCCCTTTCACACAGAACATCTAGCAGAAGCTCTTTGCCTGAATTAGTATAATCCATTTATATAGATTCGCAACCTCAATCATGTTTACAGTAATAATGCCTCTCTGCGTCTGCTCATTAGAATCTGTAATACTTTAATTGTGCATTAATACTAATTATATTCCAAAATATAGTAACTATGTATGTTAACCAGAAGAACTCTCAGAAGGCTATAAGATCATTCGCCCCACCCTTCTCATCCAGATAATTAGAATAATTATTGGGTTCATTATCTGACTCAGGACCATTAATTTCCAAAGATTCTGCCACCAGAACTCTGACTTTCGCATTAGGATTGACAATGCCCTTCTGTGCTTGTTCATCATTAGAATCTGTAATAAATGAATAATATGACTATAGTGTAGGCCTCCAAAACACTACAACAAGTAGCAGCAGCAGCAGTAGTGGTGGTAGTGGTAGTAGTAGAAACTAGCCCAAAACCATAACATCACAATTACTCACCACTCTCACTTAGACCATTTTTTGGCTCATAATCAGGATCAGTATCTGATTCAGCTCCTGCTATAAATTCTCTATACAATGCTTCTCCTTCCTCATCTATGTCCCACTGTCATAAGCTATAAAATAACAAAGCACTGAATGCTTTAACTAAGTTACAATGTTTAAATGACAGTTCATATATAATTCAATTATTATTTCAATATCCTATATACAAGGTAAACATATATTTATTTATATTTTGTTCCAATGTATTTTATACTCACAGTTCTCATTATTTTCACTGTTCTTCTGTTCACTTCCTAACCGAACCATTCTTCTCCTTCTGGACTCCATAATAGAGTTTCATTAATTTTTAAATAGACAAATTTAATGCTTGTGAGCTAAAAACACACTGCTAAACAATATTGCACTAAATAACAAAGTGTCTTTACATGCATGAGCTTTCATGCGCGATTTGGTGATGTGCACTCCTTCACGTGCGGAATTGTGTATGTAAAGGCAACAATTAAAAGATAACAGGAAACTTGCATGTGGTCGGCCATGTAGGCAGGAAGGATGAGACAAACGTAAGAGCTTATCAGGTGTCAATAATAAAATGAAGCGCTAGGGTCAGACAAACATATCAGCTTTTACGATTCTCTGACCCTTACCAAAATATTATTTTCCAGATAGCGTTAGGGTGAGTCAAACGCAACGACTTTTACGCTCCTTTGGCTCTTACAAAAACTACAATGTAGTTACGTCGACGTTTAACTTCAACACTATTATAGCTACAGATACGATTGTCTGATCCTATGATAGAGCGCAATTTTCTGACTATGGAAGCAGTCGCAACTCAAAAACCGCAAAAAATGTAGTTAAGTAAGTCTGATCCTAAGGTAGCGAAAGCGTTTTGTTGTCCTCTGAATGGCCTATTCATTCTTTGTTGGTATTTTTTTATGTTGAGGAGGTGGGGTATGTTTTCGTTCTCACGAGTCATGTGCGGGTCTATGTCCGTTATAAAATACTATCATAAGCGTTCTAGAACACCTGTGTATGTTAATTAATAGCTCATTCCACGTTTCCTAGCGTTTACCCAAAGAGGGAGCCCAACTGCACATCCCCATCACCCCCTGCATTACAGAGAGCACCTGTGTCATAAATTTCGTATTCTTTATCGAACAAAGGATGACAGTTGACATTGCTAGGTGTTATATCCCTTCCCCCTGTATTGTTTGTTGAATAATGGATGCTTTCCCAACAAAAAACGCCTTCCCTTCTTTTATTATCATCCCCGACAAAGGGAGGCTGGATTATATTCAATGCGGCACCTGCAAATTGTTTTGGCGAACAATGGATTCTTTCCTTCGACTTTCCTTCTTTGTTATCCTCTCCGATAAACGGAGACTGGATTCTATTCACTGCGACACCTGCATATTGTTTTGACGAACAATGGATTCCTTCCTTCGACTTCCGTTCTTTGTTATCCTTTCCGGCAAAAGGGCGGCTGAATTCTATTCACTGCGACACCTGCATATTGTTTTGATATACTCATGCTGTCCTATGCGACAAGCCGGAGGTGTACGAGCAGATGACACCCGTGCAATGAGAACTTCAGCGTGTGCATGTTCAGGCAGAGAAATTTAAAGAAGCGGTGTAAAACCATTTGCATATGCAATACGATCGTACATTGGTATCAATGTATAAGTAACCATGGAAATCATTAAGGTAAATAATTAATTACGTAAGCAGTACGTTCATTCAATGTTAAAATCACTTCTGTGTGTGAGAGAAACAGAGATGCCTGCAAACGGATTCAAAGCAAAAACATTTTATCGCTAGTGTAAATACATTACGCTGATACTCAGTACGTTCATTCAAAGCTAAAACCACTTCTTTGTGAGAGAGAGAGAGAGAGAAAGAGAGAGAGATGCATGTACACTGATTCAAAGCAAAAGCATTTTATCACTAGTGTGAACACATTACGATGATACTCAGTACGTTCATTCTATGCTAAAATCACTTCTCTCTGCGAGAGAGAGAGAGAGAGAGAGAGGGAGAAATATACCTGTACACGGATTCAAAGCAAAAACATTTTATAGCTCGTGTAAATACATTACGATGGTACTCCGTACGTTCATTCAATGCTAACATCACTTCTCCGCGAAAGAGAGGGAGAGAGAGAAAGAAAGAGATACCTGTACACGGATTCAAAGCAAAAACATTTTATAGCTCGTGTAAATACATTACGATGATACTCCGTACGTTCATTCAATGCTAAAATCACTTCTCTGCGAGAGAGCGGGAGAGGGAGTGAGTGAAATGCCTGTACACAGATTCAAAGCAAAAACGCTTTATCGCTAGTGTGAATACATTACGATGATACTCAGTACGTTCATTCAATGCAAAAATCACTTCTCTTCGAGAGAGAGAGAGAGAGAGAGGAGAGGGAGAGCGATACCTGTACACGGATTCAAAGCAAAAACATTTTATATCTCGTGTAAATACATTACATTGATACTCTGTACGTTCATTCAATGCTAAAATCACTTCTCTGCGAGAGAGAGAGTGAGAGTGAGATGTCTGTACACGGATTCAAAGCAAAATCATTTTGTGGCTCGTGTAAATACATTACGATGATATTCAGTACGCTCATTCAAGGTTAAAATCATTTCTCTGCCAGAGAGAGAGAGAGAGAGAGAGAGACGCAGGGCAATGCGACTATGTGAGTTGAAAAATGAAATGCTATCTCCCTAGAGCCCGAGTATACATTATTATGATACTCAGTACGCTTGTCGTCTCTCGCTGAGAGAGAAAGAGAGAATTGTGTCTGTACACAGATTAAAAAAAAACATCTTATCGCTCGTGTAAATACATTACGCTGATACCCAGTACGTTCAATCAAGGCTAAAATCACGCCTCTCCGAGACAGTGGGCGAGAAAGAGAGAGGTGAGAGAGAAATGTCTGTACATGGATTCAAAGCAAAAAATGTTATCGCTCGTGTAAATACATTACGATGATACTCAGAACGTTCATTCAATGCTAAAATCATTCCTCTCCGAGAGAGAGAGAGAGAGAGAGACAGAGAGAGACGCAGAGCAATGAGATTACGTGAACTGAAAAATGAAATGTTATCTCCTACAGCCCGAGTATACATTAAGATGATATTCAGTAGCTTGTCATCTCTCCCTGAGAGAAAGAGAGACAGAGAGAGTGTTAGATGCTGGAGGGTCTCTGTGAATGCATGACAAGAGATAATTGTTTTCCAACAAAGCTAGAAAGAAAACTGCTCTCTGTATATTTATTGTTTATGCCCTTTCAAGCATTTCAGTTATATTCTTTCAAAAAAAATCAATGCGCTGGCATTACGACAACTCGGTAACCTTAGGATAGTTGTGAATAGATGAGGCTCTGTGTATTCATGACAGAAGGCAAAACTCAATGTGTATTGACAAATAGGACGCTTTTGTAGCTAAAAAACGTTGAATTTCCAGAAAACATTGTTCAAACATTTACGAGTTCTATTAAAAAATGAACGTATATTCACAGAAAAAAATTGTTTAGCAAGTAATTTTTTGGGGATTACATTATTCAAGTATAACTGGTCGCTGTGTATATAGACCACCCCACCCATAGCAGAGATCTTGAATTGTTATAATCCCATTGGGTAAAATAATTACGTGACATGCAAATACCCCACCAAATGCGCGCATGCGCCTTAAGGAGCTTTAGGATAGTACAGAGAGAGCCAAAAAAGTACGAACCGGCTGCGTTGTTTTTCTTTCCGCGTCCTCGGCGCTTGTTGCCGTCTGCTGCTATCATAGAAAGGCGCGGATAAAACCATACAACATCTTTAAAGCTACGTTTAAAGGCATTACTTATCAAGTTTATGAAAGGAGATGCTGAAACTGGCCACTGTCCTTGTCCATATATTTCTGGCACCTCTTTAAGAAACTATCACTCGCCGTAGTTCATGTTGAGAAATGCTGGAAATTTCCTGCCGAATACTTTGTTTTCATTCTTCCAGGATGTGGGTTTGTCTTGTACACTTTATGTTTTAAGTTACTTCAGAGTTAGAAATGGCAGGGGGTTAGGTCGGGGTCCGAGAGGGCCACAAATCTCTACTGAAAGTTCTGTCCTCAAACACACTGTCCTCAATTGTTCTCATCGAAATATTGGGCGTATGAGCTGTTGCAGAGTCTTGTTGAAAAAAGGCAAAATCACGCTCCCTGTCTGTTAATTCTCTGAAAAAGGGAGGGGAGGAATTGCATTACGTATACACGGGCGTGAAATGTTGACCCGAAAGAAGTTGGCCCTATAACTCTTTTTCCGCTTATAGCGCACCATACACCAATTTTTTCGTCATGAAGGGGTACTTCATGAACAATACTAGGTTTGTCAGAGCTCTAATAACGATTAGTTTGTGTACACACATGTCCATGAAGGTGGAACCAAACCTTGTCCGTGAAAAATATTAAATATGGGCATATTTCGCCATTGTGTACATTATTGAGACTCCACTAACAAAATGTGACTAATTACAGAATCACCTGGTTGAAAAACATGTGCCACAGTTATTTTATATGGTTTTAACTTCAGCAATTTGGTAGCTCTTCGCGTACAGCCATAAGAAATGCCTGCCTGTTGTGAAAGACACCTAAATGATTTTTTGCCGTCTAATGTTTCTTCGGTAAGAATCATACGCCATCTTTTAGATTTCTTAGCCTGAACACTTCCTGTGGTCCGAAATTTATTGTAAAGTTCATGAATTGTTGTACGGCCTGGAACTTTTACACTTGGAAATCCTTCTGCAAATCGTGCTATTACTTGGCGAGCTGACTGAATTGACACATACGAATCATAAATAAATACATGTTGTGCGGTGGAAAACATACTGAGTCATAATATACTTTGTGACTAAGTACAGGACAAAATAATAAATAACTCGTAATAACTGAACTATGTCACATTACTGCAAACTCATTACTGCACTCAAACTGCAGAGCAGAAAAAGGGGGCAATAGCGTCTTCTTCTTCTTCTTATGGGTCGAGAGCGAATATGCAGTTTACCTGTAATCAGAAAAGTTAAAGATGCATTTATTTTTTTATTTTCTTTAACATCCTGCAATAGGAATTATTTGTATTATTGTGAATCATTGGTATATTCGATTATCAGTTTCATTATTTATTTTTCAGTTGAGTACTTATTATAAACACTCAGACATCTGTCATTATTTGCAGTCATTAGGTATATATATATATAACTGAATGCAATCGTAGTACACAGCGAATCATGCATTCTTTATAAATCTATAGATTGTATCATTTATATGTAATACCATTGAGGCAGCTGTTTTATTTATATATTTTATCATTGTGAAATGGGAAAACATTGAATGCTTAAGTTTGACATTTCGACATGCCTTCGCTATGGGTATAAAAGCCAATTTACATCTCTAAAATTTCCCCATTTCCACCATGCCATTGTATACCACATATAATTTTCCTGGCATTTCTGCAAGCTCTTCGTCTGTTGTCGAATTATATCTTGGAAGCAGGAACACTTGGCAATTCTCCATCGAGTATACGATCCTAGTACCATATCTCGTTTGGGCTCTCTTTATTGCTTTTATCTCATATTTCTTGCCCATTTCGAGATCTTGAACTCTCCGAGCCGATGAGAAACTGTTCTCTTCGGATATCCTGTTAAGACGATTTGCTAAGCTCTCTGTAACAGACATTCATCGCGCATTATTCTTTCAATGTATTATTCAGACGGAAAGAAAAGTTATGCGTTTTTTCTATTAGAACGATATATATATATATATATGTGTGTGTGTGTGTGATGCATTTAGCTAGTTAACTGACATATTTGAATGTTCTCGGTTGGTTTATTCTACATTATACCAGGTGAGTCAGCTGCCCCTAAGCATTCGTATCTATGCAACTCGCAGTTTATAGTCTAATGTAAAAACATTGACCCTTTTAGTAAACAAACTGTTAATGTAGCTCTGCCCTTCTATTCGGTACTATACGCAACCACCATTAATTACTAAAGACCTGAATGAGCCAAGGGCTGCGAAAGGCTAAAAAGCTGCTCTTTATGGATTTAATGCTTGCAAGGAGGTAGAGGAATGTTCTCCCAAAGAGCGGGACAGAATACGTGGGTTCTGGCAGAGTGGGCTAGCCGACGGAATGTGGTGAAGCAAAGTTAGTTTCGGAGAATCGAAACGAATGTTTACATCAAATTGTTTTGGTTCCCTTTTTTCTTCCTCCCGGTGTTTATTTTCTGTATTTAAGTATACTAATCTACTTATTTTTGTTATTGGCCCTCCTGTGTGCCAAAGACACAAGAATTATAATCAGATAATAATTGTGGATCATGTTTATCCTAACAATCTGTACCGTATCTGGTGTTGTTAATCATGTTACGTAGTTAGCTTTCATTCTTTTGGGCGCATGTCGACGCTATTAAGTCTAACAGTTTTTGTTTCATGTTTAAACCGTATGTTTTACTTCTACTGACAAAGGAGTTGTAAATGTACTAAGTTCACGGGTAAACAGAATAATAAATATTTAAAGAGCGTGGATTTCAGCAACGAACTAAATGTTCAAAATGACGAGCCCCTTCATCAATGCACATGTGGGCGCGTTACCGGAGAGACAGACCATCTTGCATGCTGTAACATGAGCGGTGTAATGTGTCTGCATTCTTCACGTATGACTGCCCGTAGATGATTTGGACTTTGCGGTTTTGAGCGTAGACCCGTTGCTTTAAATTACCCCACAGAAAGAAATCCAATGAGGTGAGACCAGGTGATCCAGGTGGCCATGCATTTGGGTCTCCTCGGCCAATCCATTTTTGGGGATATATAATATGTAAGTGATTCCTTACAATCATTGACCAGTGTGGTGGAGCTCCATCCTGCTGGATCCACATTCCTGTCCTTTTCACTAGTGGCACATCTTCTAGTAGCAATGACAATCTTTCTTGTAGAAATGCAAGGTACCGTGGTCCTGTGAGGTTGCCTTCAAAAAAGTGCGGTCCAATTAGCTGGTCGCCTAATATTGTCGTATACCTCACAAATTTAGTAATCATTTAACTTCAGATGAGGGCGACTCGCTTATGAGAGGGATCGTTGAACAACTCAAGAACTTTAAACTCGAGGTATCGACAAGGGACGCAGCTAAAGTTAGATTCACAAAATAATTACACTAACATAATTCCTGGCTGAAGGGAGAGGCAAGGATTCTATTCTACCATAATTAAAACGGCAAGGAAGTGGATAGCTGGTAGATTTATTATAAAATGCTCTCTTACCCCATGTGTCTGCCGGGCGAGGACGCCATGTCGCAGTTATCCGTCTAACTCTCGCGGACACTAGTCACAGAATGCTAAGAAAAACCCACGCTAAGCTTGGCGTCAATAACGCCATATCCCCCCCAATGACACACTGCTTCCCCTGAATCGCTCCTACTCTCAGATAAACTGCCAACCTTCGACTCGGTAACCAGAGGGCGTATTACCATTAATATAATCTGTGCACATGCCACATCTCCCCCTGGCCACCGAAGTCGACGTCCTCGTCGACAGAAAGAAAATAAATACAATAAACATGAAAAACAAAACAAAGACATACCAAAAATGACATACAAATGTGTGATGAAGTAAAATATAACAATAGACATGTGTGTGGTAAGCACCCAGCCGACGAAACAATGGTGCTGGGTGATGTGGAGAGACGAGAGATGTAAGTGCTGTCGACTTAGTATTGTTAATGCACTTAGCTTTAGCATCCCGCACACGCACACACCATGCTGCCTTAGTTCACAGGCACACTACACTGCGCAAAATGGTGATGGTCTGCGTAACTGTTTGTGGGTGGATTTAGACAGTGCCCACAACGACGATTTGTCCTGGTGTAGAATTAGCACCGCAGGTCTCTGGTGATGACAACAGGGTGGGCAGTCGCTGGCTTGGACTGCCCCCCGACATGGTGGCTCCTTATGCCACGGCAGTGTAGTGGCTGCCCGACAGCTTCCCTGTGGTGTTTCTTGACTTCTGGTGTGCCCTGGGGATGCTGATGCATTTTCTCGCTCTCTGCCACAGCGAAAGACTAAAACAAAACCACCACACAATAAACAGGCTGCTCCCACAAAGAATCACACATAAAAGAAGGGTATGTCATTTACAATTAAAGATTTTAAAGTATGAAAAGTGTACACTAAAAAAATTCTTATAACATGGGGCAAAGAAAGAGAAAAAAAAATTAGTACAAATTGGCATAAGAAAGAAATTTTACAGAGTTGCCATCCAAAGTGTAACTTACAATGCTTCATAATCCAAATAACAGTAAAACAGACTCAAAATACATGAACATGACAGAAATGAAACATAACCTTGTTTTGGGATCCCAATATTACATCTCAATAACCAGCTGGTATCAGTAACAAAAGAACATAAGTGCACTTACAAGACAATCACACATGACGATGAAATGAACTCATTCACACTGACCATGGCCCAAATTACACACAACACTGACTTAACTATCTACTCAAACTAGTGTATGCATCACTACAAGCTACATCCACAATACATTTCTAAACTAGGCCACGTGACATGCTTTCAACTACTAGTGTCCTACTCTTGTCACCAATACAACTTCTCGTCCACATCACTATCTTTCTCATCGCAGTATTAGCATCAACTCAATCATAATCATCATCAACATCATCCGCAGTAATAGTGCAATCTCGATCATTACTTCAAGCATCATCATCTGTCAATTTTCTCTTCAAAGCAAAACATCTGCACTTACGTGTCTCATTTAGCATGCTGTAAATTCAAAACATCTGACATAGGCATAACCTTCAAGAAATCACATTAACAATTCAGGAATTACACAAATAACATGACACTATAATGTTGCATCTACATCCTCAAAATGAAAATTTAAGCTGGAAAACAGGTGGTATTAACATTTGCTATCTAAGATGGTAATAAACTTGTTGCATAAACAGAGAAAAAAAATTATTTTCATTACATTCACTTCCATCTATATAATCTCTCGTGTGAATTCATCACACACGCTATACTGGGCACGTTACAGCAACACCAATAAGCAAAATCTCTGAAATGATACAACAACTGTCGGGGTTACACTGTGGCACTTCCACCGAAGCTGACATCATCTCGTCTCTTCTCATCTCATTAACACCGTCGGGGTTACTCTTTGGCACTTCCACCGAGGCAAATTTCAACTCTTATTTCTCACATAACCTCACACTACGCCATCGGGGTAACACTTTGGCACTCCCACCGAGACAAATCTCACATATATCTCAAATACACACTATTCATGCAACAATTTTCTGCAAATAAAGATCACAGCATCATTATGAAACCCAAAATCAAATCAAGTCAAAATCAAATCATATCATATCAAATCAAATCGAATGCAACAAAACATCACATCATTACTCAAAACAATATTGTCACATAACATTCCTGAAAATGAAACCTCAATTACGCATATAGTACACATGAAACACATTCCTGCAGCATAATACAACAAACAAATGATTTGCAGTTCCCAAAACATAATTCAAAATTTAAGTTACACCCAAAAATAATAATATACTTGTAATTTAGCAGAGACATTCATATCACACTATTCCTGAAAAGTAAGGCTTAATTAAGCATCAGAAACTCAGACTTTACAGCCTATAAGGACCCACAGGATCATAGTAAGGGTAAAGGCGTGACACATGAACACTCTGATGTTTGGTACGGGGAGCATGAGGTCGACCAACAAGGTAGGTAACAGGAGTGATCTGTCGGATAATTTCAAAAGGACCAAAATATCTATGTAACAACTTTGTACATTTACCTTTCTTCCTAATGGGAGTGAAAACTTTAACTAATTGACCCACATTATAAACCACATCTCGATGTTTAGCATCAAATGCTTCTTTTTGCTTCACCTGCTGCTTTGTAATGTTAGCAACAGCAACCTCTCGTGCCTTTTGAATCTCTTGCAATGTCTGTCTCACAAAAAGGTCATTAGACGTAGCTTGTAGCTGAACCTGGTTAGGTAAAGAAGGCTCTCGACCATATATCAAGAAAAAGGGTGAAAATTTAGTAGACTCTTGAACACTAGAGTTATATGAAAAGATGACATAGGGCAATATTGAGTCCCAATTCTTCTGATTATTATCCACAAAATGGCTGAGCATATTTAAGAGGGTTTGGTTAAATCTTTCAGTAAGTCCGTTGCAAGCTGATGATAAGCACTGGTGAAATTGGAAGACACTGATAAAGATCTCAACAATTCTTGTGTCACTTCACTTAAGAAAACTGAGCCACGATCAGATAACAAGGCAGCAGGGGCTCCATGCTTACAGATGATGTTATGCAAAATAAATTTAGCAACTTGAGGGATTGTTGCTGAAGAAAGCGACGCAGACTCGACCCAGCGAGAAGCATACTCGGTCGCAACGACAACATACTTGTGTCCAGAATTGGAGCGTGGGAGAGGCCCAAGCAAATCAATACCCAACCGCTCGCCTACAAATGTAACCGGAATTGGTTGTAATAAGCCTGCTGGTTTCTGATTCTTCGGTCCCTTTCTTGTTTGACAGCTGGGACAGGTTCGGACAAAATGTTCAATATCTTTCTTCATACCAATCCAGTAATACCTGGAGTGAATTTTGGCAAATGTTTTCGAGAATCCTAAGTGGCCTGAAAGAGGATCATCATGACATGAAGAAAGAATTTCATGTTTTAGAGCTTCTGGAATAACCAGCAGATGGAGAGGGCCAGTGGAGCCAGCATTTTTACGATAAAGAACACCTGATTTGAGTGTGTAGTTGGAAACTTGTCTCTGAAGCTTAGCAGGGGCCGACGGAGGATCATGGAGAGCATTAATAAGCTCCAGTAACCCAGTATCTTTCTTCTGATGGTCAGCAACTTCAACTGATGACAGCAAACATGTGGGGAGTTCATCAAGCTGTTCAAGATCACTTTCTGTAGGTTGTAACACAGGAAATCTCGATAGAGTATCAGCATCATGATGTTTCTTGCCAGACTTATAAGAAATGGTATAATCAAACTCTTGCAATTTCAAACTCCATCGTGCCAAACGCCCAGTCAAATCTTTCAAATTATTTAAATAAGAAAGGGAGTGATGATCAGATACAATATGAACCTTGTAGCCATAAACAAAACTGCGGAAGTGGGTAAGTCCAAACAAGATGGCCAACAATTCCAACTCAGGAACACTGTAATTACGTTCACATTTAGATAGTGTCCTCGAAGCATAGCCCACTGGTTTCAACACATTATCAATCTTCTGATACAACACCGAGGCAACCCCTAATCCACTGGCATCAGAGTGTAGTTCGGTATAAGCACCAGGAGTATAGTGAGCTAAGACAGGGGCCGAAACTAATAAGTCTTTCAAATTTTGAAATGCAGTTTGCTGATCAGATCCCCAAATAAAACTTTGATTCTTCCTAGTCAACTGAATTAGAGGTTGAGCAATATTAGCATAATCCTTGATGAATTTCCTGTAAAAATTAAACAATCCCAAAACTTTTCTCACATCTCGAACATTCTTAGGACGAGGCAAATTTTGAATGGAAACAACTTTGTCAGAATCAGGTGAAATGCCATCTTTAGAAACTTCAAAGCCTAAGAGTTTGATCTTTTGCATGGCGAAGAAACATTTTTCTGGTTTAAGTTTAAACTTGTGGTGATCCAGACGTTGAAAAACAGCCTCAAGATTTTGCAACAACTCCTCAAAGGTTTTAGCAAAAACAACAATGTCATCCAGATATGCAATAGCCTTTTTAAAATTCAAATCGCCTAACAACTTGTCTGCGATATAACTGAAAAACCTAGGGGCATTTGCCAACCCAAAACTCAAGCGTGTAAATTGATATTGACCCTGAAAAGTGACAAAAGAGGTGTACTTCTGGCTATCCTCTGCAATAGGTACCTGAAAGTATGCTGACAGTAAATCTAATGAGACAAACCATTTAGCCTCCCCCAAATAACTTAACAAATCATCTATCAATGGTAAAGGGAAAGAGGTGGTCTCTGTAACAGCATTCAATTTTCTATAGTCGACACAAAATCTCATTGAGCCATCTTTCTTTTTGACAAGTACTACAGGAGAAGCCCAGGAGGACTGTGATTCCTTGATGATGCCAGCATCTTGCATCTCTTTAACTTGCTCAGCAATAATTTCCTTTTGTTTATGGGGAACTCTATATGGTCTTTGCTTAATTGGCTTAGGATCATTTACTTTGATATCAAATTCTGCAACATCCGTAGTACCAAGTTCTTGTAATGTTGTGGCAAAAAGATCACTATATTTCAATAACAAAGCATGTAAGTCAGCCTTTTGGGTTTCCAAGAGTTTACCATTAACATTAAAATTACAATTTGGAGCTGGCAGAGGAGTAACATCGGATGACAAAACAGAATTACTCTGAACAAGTGCAACATCATACGCTTTAGCTAAGACTGTATTTGCAAACAATGTTTGTGGAACTGAAGTATTATTATGCACTGGAATAGTAAGTTCAGAGGTAGAATGACACAATAACGGTGGAATAGAAAGATTCTTCTTTTGCATTATGTTGAGAGCAGGTTCAAACATAACCTCATTACTAATGGCTGACAAAGGCTTAACGGAGATATAGCATGTAGACAGAGGTGGAATTTTAACATCATGCATAACTGCCATTTTAACACCAGAATCTGTACAATCATCATCTAGGAGAGGGTTTACTGCCATATCAACAAAAGGTCCTTGTGTGAGAGTTATTGGTATACTGAATGCATCATTCTTAGAAGATTTCAAAGTTATCAGATTATGGGCATAGTCAATTATAACATCATGGGTCTGCAAAAAGTCATTGCCTAAAATCAAATCATGGGACTCTTTCACAACTAGTACATCCTCCTGAAAAAGAACATCATTAATATGGAAATCTAACACAGTGTGGTAAGGCTTATCAAGTAACTTGTTTCCTGCAGTGCGGAGCATCATCTCTATAGGTTTTAATGTAGAATGATCAAGAACATGTGCAGCATTCACAATACTCACTGCGCTTCCTGTATCGAGCAAGATGGAGAGCTCTGTCTGGGCAATATGACCAGGAACTTGCAATATCTGACCTGATAATGCAGACACATCCCGTTGAGGTGTAGCTATGTCCCGTTGAGGTGCAGCCATGCTGGTGGGTGGTGGTGGTGCTGCTACGTCTCGTCGCGCGAGGCTCGGCGCCAGTCGTTTTTTGACTGCGGGAGGCGGCTCCGGCAAAAGCGAGCCAGGTGGCCCTGCCTGTTGCATCTATAGCAGGTGACGGGTGGGTCCCTCCGGTTGAAGTCAGCTGACCGTGGAAGCTGTGAATGCTGGGAAGATCTCTCCGAAGATGGTAACTGAAACTGGTTAACTCTGTTACATAACTGTTCCACACGATCAATCAGCTGATGCATAGGATCGATAGGTACGCCCACAAGAGAAGAAGCCTGAGAAGGTTGAGGAGAAGCTGGTAAAGTAACAGCAGGAACAGATGCAGTATTAAATAGAACAGAGGGAGGCGTAACCACTGCAGCCTGAGATTGAGCAGACACTAGATGTTCACGGTTCTGCATGTAAAACTGTGCTTTGTCCACTCGTCGAATGATTTGTATCACCTCATCAACAGTTTGAGGATTTAATGGCAATAAAGCTTGTACATACAGAGGTCTAAGACCTTTAAGCAAATGTTTAATTTGTTCCAACTGCAACATAGCTGGGTTGACTTGGTCACATAAAGATAGTACGTCATAGATGTAACTAATAACACGTTCATCATCCAACTGTACCCGCTGTCTGAGTTTGATTTTCAGAATATCACTCTGGTTTGTTATCTGAAATGCATTTAAAAATTGTGTAGACAAGAAAATCCAATCATGGTGAGGGTGCCGATGGCGAAAAGTTTGAAACCATGATGCAGCAGTATCTCGTAAATAGCATGGAAAGCATTTCAATTTCATTTCCTCTGACCAGCCATTAGCAGCAGCGACCATTTCAAAGTTCTGCAGAAATTCATGTGCCGACATCCTACTGGAATTCTCAAAGTACGAGGGGTCAATGACCGGGCGGCAGACAGCTGGTTGCGGGGCATGGGCCACGACAGGCGGATTAGACATCACTGACAACTGCGTAACAACAGGCGTACCAACACTGGACATAGAATCCACCTCACTGTGCTCGCCAACTGGAGCAATTGCCATATCAGACCTCTGTGCAGCACGTCGCCTAGGCATGATTCAGCACAAAAGATAACGCAACCAATAAACAAACAGTAGGACCAAGCAATACAGATTACACCAAACTAAACACTTATAGCATCACATGAATGTAAGTAGCAAGATCAGAACATAACCAAATAAAACAGTTGCAGAAAGAACACAATTAAGCGCCCGCGGCGAAATATCAGAAAATTATACTAACACACGGCTACACAAGCCACTTGGACACAACACCAAGATTTTTAATCAGAATGAACACATGGAAGAAAACAAAATGATAGCATCAGTGAGAAACCTCGAACTGGAAGTTAAAAAAAACTACGTCACACTTATTGTGACCACCGCTAATATTCTCAAAAGGAGCAGAATACAGACTTGTAATTTATACTAGCACACAAAACTTCTCTTTCTTTTTTTTTACTTAAATCAAATGTATATAATCTGATATGCACACGCAAATAAACGCGCCAAAACACGTGCTGAGGAAGACTGGTTTCACAAGCTAAAAATTATTGCTGAAATGCATGACCACGCGGGAATTACACAACACACGTGCGTACATAAAAGTTACACGAAAAATGTCCCAGAAAAGTGCAGTAAATAGCTAGAAATCACAATCACTGGAATACAAAGTTATACGTTTCCAAACCACTGCTAATAAGCACAAAAACAAGATTTGCAAACAGATAGCCACCACGTGACGAGCACAGTTTGAAACTACAACTATATCGCTCGTTTCACAACTCAACTTTCACAAAAACATTTTTTTTGAAAATAACCAGCACGAAGAACGGAACACAGTGATATAATTTAAAGGAAATGAAGCCAAAACAAGGGGAAAATGGAGTAGAAGTTTTAGCGTCACGCCGGCAGACAATGGAAAAAAAATGCAAAAATGAGCTCAAAATTGAAATTTCGACACCAGACTTTCAGAAATGATGGAAACAAAATTTAGAAGAAGAGAATCACAAATCAAAGTATAAAAATCCTTACCCTTTAGCCAGAAAGAACTTTACATTTTTCACGACCACGTGGAGCACAAACCGTTAAATTTGGAGGGAAAAAAAATTTGCACTTAAAATCTCAAAACAAATCAAACCAATTGCTCGGCGCCTCACACCAATTTGTCGTATACCTCACAAATTTAGTAATTATTTAACTTCAGAGGAGGGCGACTCGCTTATGAGAGGGATCGTTGAACAAATCAAGAACTTTAAACTCGAGGTATCGACAAGGGACGCAGCTAAAGTTAGATTCACAAAATAATTACACTAACATAATTCCTGGCTGAAGGGAGAGGCAAGGATTCTATTCTACCATAATTAAAACGGCAAGGAAATGGATAGCTGGTAGATTTATTATAAAATGTTCTCTTACCCCATGTGTCTGCCGGGCGAGGACGCCATGTCGCAGTTATCCGTCTAACTCTCGCGGACACTAGTCACAGAATGCTAAGAAAAACCCACGCTAAGCTTGGCGTCACTAACGCCATATCCCCCCCAATGACACACTGCTTCCCCTGAATCGCTCCTATTCTCAGATAAACTGCCAACCTTCGACTCGGTAACCAGAGGGCGTATTACCATTAATATAATCTGTGCACATGCCACAATATTCCGCACCAGACATTGATGCTCCACTCCGGAATGCAGCTACTCACATCCAGTGAGGATTGCCTATACTCCAGTAGTGCATATTATGGCGGTTAACAGTTCCGTTATGTGCCTTCATCACTGAAGAGAGCATTTTCAAAAACTCTGCATCCATTTGCGCTCGCTGTAGTAGCTAGTGTGCTTGTATCACTCGCACTTGAAAGCCGCGTCCACGGAGAGCCTGGTGTAGTTGTAGATGGTACGGATGATATTTATTGTAGTGCAATATGCGCATCACTAAGTACTGACTTAGACTTATGTACAGATCTTGTGCTATGACCCTTGAACTGGTATGTGGATTGTTTTCTATTGCTTCCAAATCATCCTGTTTCACGAAGGCATCTTTCAAACCTTCGAAAAGTGTCTGCAGTAGGTGCCCTCCTTGCTGGGAACCGTTCTTCATATAGGCGCTTTGCTGACCGTACGTTACACCTTGTTTCTCCATAGATTAACAGCATGTCAACATACTCGTCGTTAGTATACATTATGACAGCAGCCGTGCCTCGTAGAAAGGTTTCAAATTATCAGTACATAATGGAGAGTTTATTCACGATAAACATTGACGTAGGGCAAATAGCTAAAGGAACTTTGTATGTGTGAAGTGTTTTAAATTTGTTTGAATGGGTCATGCATAATACCGAGCACAAAATACGTACTACGAAGTATAAATTATGTACTTGTCAGTGGAAAACATGGCGATTATTCTATTTTGTACACACTTATAATATTATAAAAAATGTACTTTGTATCATAATATGAAATTATAGGCCCAAAGAGATAAATCAAAAGGTAATAAAAAGTTTCAACTAAACACGAAGGAATTGATCCCGAACTAAAGTGGCACAGTGATAAAGCAACCAGGATAATACCATTCGGCCAATGCTACACCTTGCGAGCTGGAGTTCCTATACGAATAAATAATTGTCGAACTCAGGCCCCACCTCGACTTTTTACACCCTTTTTGCAGCTTCATACGGTGTTTGGAGCTGGTTTTGGTAGTTTTAACTCAAATAAACAAACTGCACCAGTCATTACAATTACTGTATGAACTGAAATATGCCATAATTTATGACAGAAGCATTTTTGACAAGGCTGTACAACGAACCTTTGTTGCCTGAAAGCTTAAAGCCAATTGGTCGCACTGCGTAGATCTGCCATTTTGTTTTCAAATAGTTTTGTCAACCGATGCATGTCATAAGTTGTTCCGTCAGGGGAGTTTTCAAATGTGTGTAATGAATGTACGCTAAAGAATAAAAGTTTGTAAAATCAGCTAAAATTGCAACTGTAGCTCCCAGTGTCAGGGTGGGGTGTTTTTGGCATCGACATACATGGCGATTACATTCTGTCCCGTAAAACACTTATGCACTGAGTTATCTATCCCTCCGCTATAAAGTGTTATGCAAATCAGCCATTAGAAGGCATCCAAGAAAGGCGTAAGTCACATATGTCGCTTAGCATATTGCATAAATTAAAAAATAAATTGGGGAAGCTGTCTCACCTGGTATATTCTCGCAAGCTAGAATATTATTTAATTGATCAATGTATTACAGTTCTTTTTACCCTCATAAAAATATCTCATGTAGAAAAAATGGTCATGCGAATGTACTATTCTAATTTATCTAACATTCTGGGAGCTTTTTCACGGCTACTGGAAATTGAAGATTATGTACGTCATGCTTCTACCAACGCATAAAGCACCATGAGCTGAAGAGTAGGTAGAGAAATATTTTAGATATAAAACACTGCAAACCGTAATACGATTGATTCTTTTGTTATGCGAGGAGAGGGTAAAGAAAAGCATGTGAATGTATGTACAAGAAGAGGTAGTAGAGAAAGACTTGTGAATGTAATACAGCGCATTAACACCTATGTAAACTCGATTGGTTTTTTCTATCTGCTGAAAAGACAAATCAATTTCAAGACATGTTGCTATTCAATACTTCATTTCTTGTGCCTTTGTAATGCACCATCGGATAAAGAAGCGGGTAGAAAACCAGTGCGAATGTAAATGAAACGGGGGTTGAGAAAGTCGCGCAAACATGTTTTAGCAGATGTAAGTCGTTTCTCTGAAAGAAGACTGAGTAGAGACAGTCATGTGAATATTGGTGTAGGAGGAACGATGCGTGAAAACCGTGTGAGTGTAAGTGCGAGAATTGTGAGGTACAAAAACCCCGTGAATGTGTTCACAAACCGATTATATCTGAGTGAGTAGAGAAATTAGTGTGAATGTACTGCATTAGCTCCTAAAGAAATATTTTAGGAACGTAGCAAAGCTCTGCATTTTGCATTTAAAAAAAATTCACTTGATTTTTTAAAATGAAGTTCAGATGCAACTAAGATTCCAATGCGCAGATTCGTATTTCACTGTATCGTTTAAAGAAAATTAAATGCACTGTTAATGACTACACTCTGTTTTATAAAGATGTAAAAAATAAAAAAACTCACCTTACATTTTTAATGTCCTGTAGAAATCAAAACAGCTATTTAGTCGATTCTCGCTGAACGCAGCAAGTTTTCAGCAGTTCACTGTTAATTAACACTGTGTTAATACGCGAAGAGTGACTCAATCCAGCAATCCAGCAATCGAGAACAGGTCGCCCAGCAATCCAGCAATCCAGCAATCGAGAACAGGTCGCCCAGGTTCACCTGGGCGGAATGTAATCGCCACAGTACCTAGCCGCGTATGCGGCTTTACCTGTGCGATATAGAAGGATGAAAGAATGTACACAAGCTTTTGATTTATGTGTCTTGGGCGGAGTTTAGCTTGCTGCGCTACCTTTGGCTGGGTCTCGGTGTCCCCTCGTGGGCGGACTAGCGACCACGTGGTGACCAAGCCCAATGCTGCTTAACTTGGGCGACCGCTTGTGTGGTCGTCAAGTTAAGCAGGCCGGCATGGCAGCAAAGCATGATGGGAATGTAGGTAATGGGATGGGGGTACTCAAGTTAGCGGCAGGGCGGGTCGTTGCCGCCCAGGTTAATTACGTCCTTATATAATCGTAAAGCATCTTAAGGCGCATGCGCGCCTTTGGTGGGGTGTTTGCATGCCACGTGAGTATTTTACCCAATGGGATTATATCAATTCAGGATCTCTGCTATGGGTGGGGTGGTGTGTATACGCAGCGACCAGTTATATTTGAATAAGGTAATCTAAAAAGAAATGTTACCTGCAAAACCATGTTATCTGTGAAGATACGTTCATTTTTGAATAGAACTCGTAAATTTTTGAACAATGTTTTCTGGAAATTCAATGGTTTTTGGCTACAAAAACGTCCTATTTGTGAATACACATTGATTTTTGGATTTTTGCCTTCTGTCATGAATACACAGAGCCTCATCTATTCACAGTAACTATCCCAAGCTTACCGAGTTATCGTAATGCCAGCGCATTGATTTTTTTGAAAGACATAAGCAATAAATATATAGAGAACAGTTTTCTTGCTAGCTTTGTTGGAAAAAAAATCTCCTGCCATGCATTCATAGAGACCCTCCAGCATCTAACTCTAACTCTCTCTCTCTCTCTCTCTCTCTCTCTCTCTCTCTCTCTCAGGGAGAGATGACAAGCATACTGAGTATCATCGTAATGTATACTCGAGCTGTAGGGAGATAACATTTCAGTTTTCAATTCACATAATGGCATTGCTCTGCTCTCTCTCTCTCTCGGAGAGGGGCGATTTTAGCATTGAATGAACGTGCTGAGTATCATTGTAATCTATTTACACGAGCGATAATTTTTTTTTACTTTGAATCCATGTCTTTCTCCTTCTCTCTCTCTGTCTGGGGGAGGCGTGATTTTAGCATTGATTGAACGTACTGAGTATCATCGTATGTATTTACACGAGGAATAAGTTGTTTTTTTTAATCTGTGTACAGACATATTTCTCTCCCCCTCAACAAGAGATGACATGCGTACTGAATATCATCGTAATGTGTACTCGGGCTCTAGGGAGATACATTTCATTTTTCAATTCACGTAATCGCAGTGCTCTGCGTCTCTCTCTCTCTCTCTCTTCCTCTCTCGCAGAGAAGTGATTTTAGCTTTGAATGAGCGTACTGAGTATCATCGTAATGTATTTACACCAGGTATAAAATGTTTTTGCTTTGAATCCGTGTACAGGCATCTCACTCTCTCCCATCTCTCTCTCTCTCTCTCTCTCTCTCTCACACACACACACACACACACACACAAAGAAGTGATTTTAGCATTGAATGAACGTACTGAGTATCAGCGTAATGTATTTACACTAGCGATAAAATGTTTTTGCTTTGAATCCGTTTACAGGCATCTCTCTTTCTCTCTCACAGAGAAGTGATTTTAGCATGGAATGAACGTACTGCATACGTAATTAATTATTTACGTTTATGATTTCCAAGGTTACTTATACATTGATACCAATGTACGATCGTACTGCGTATGCAAATAGTTTTACACTACTACTTTGAACATGCACACGCTGAAGTTATTGCACGGGTGTCATTTGATCGTGCACCCCCGGCTTGTCGCATAGGACAGCGTAAGTATATCAAAACAATATGCAGGTGTCGCAGTGAATAGAATTCAGCTCCCCTTTTGTCGGAGAGGATAACAAAGAACGGAAGTCGAAAGAAGGAATCCATTGTTCGCCAAAACAATATGCAGGTGTCGCAGTGAATAAAATCCAGTCTCCGTTTGCCGGAGAGGATAACAAAGAACAGAAGTCGAAGGAAGGAATCCATTGTTCACCAAAACGAGATTTACTTTTCACAGTGAATAGAGTCCAGTCTCCCTTTGTTGGAGAGGATAATAAAAGAAGGGATGGCGTCTTTTGTCGAGAATGCATCCATTGTTCAACAAACAATATAGGTGGGGGAGGGGTATAACAGCTGGCAATTTCAACTGTCATTCTTTGTTGGATAAACAATACAAAATGTATGACACAGGTGTTCTCTGTAATGCAGGGTTGGTGAGGATGCACAGTTGGGCCCCGTCTTTGGGTAAACAGTGGAACAGTACACATTGTTCCATTTAAAAATTGTATGTTTGCTAAAAAAATACACTTTCTCAGTATTATTAAGGAACGTGTGACTTCATAGTCTACAGACCATAAAAACCGGAAAAATTTAGTATAAAAATATGGGCTGCTGTGGACTGTGAGGCAGAGTATCTAGTAAATGCACAAATATATACAGGTCAAGTAGGCAATGTTAGAGTGTCCCAGCAGGGCAGGAGAGTTGTTCACGACATGATAGATCACTGGAGTGGCAGTGGTAGAAATTTCACAACCCAGAATTTCTTCAACAGCTTGCCCAAGAGCTGGAAAGACAGAATCTCACCCTTGGTGGTACTCTCCGCTCCAACCTTGGGAAATTCCAAAGGAAATGCTGCCATCCAAGACTAGCAAAGAGTTTTCTAACCTGTTTGGAATCACCAAAAACATGCTATTGGTGCGATAAGTTCCAAGGAAAAGTAAAACGGTCATTCTACTATCTACACTTCATGAAACATTTGACACCAGTCAAGATGAGAAGAAGAAAACCAGAAGTGATTTTATTCTAGAACAGCACAAAGGCTGGGGTAGATATAGTTGACATGGGGGATAAAGTAGCCTGCCTCCTCGTGGTGTCCCCTGAGTAATACTAAATAGGCTACAACATCGTGCTGCTCCATTTTAAATGGAGAACACCTACTAGAATGCCCAGAATTGAGGAAAGCTGTACCAGATGGGAAGATACACAATTTATATTGGCCAAGGGAAAAATTGATGGATCAAAATCCTGCACATTAGATCAACGACAACAACAACATATAATTGACATGATGGCAAGGCAATATTCAACTAATGTGCTACAAGGAGGTGGCCCCTTGCTGTATTTTATGACATCATAGATATTGCAGCAATCAATGCACATGTTCGGTATAGGAACATAGCCCCGTCATAAAAAAAAAAGAACAGAGCAAGGAGTCAGTTTCTAATAGACCTTGTTAAAGAAATACAGAACATGAAATAAGAAGAAGAGTTCAAATTCCCCAGAAAAGAACCAAAGCCATAAGAGATGCAGTAAATGCAAGTGAATTTCAACACCTGATGGGAACTGTGGCAGGAATTGTGGCACCAAAGGGAATGAAGAAATCCAGTTGTGCCTCATGTTCATGAGAGAAAGACAGAAAAACAAATCAAACCTGTGATGACTGTGATAATTTTGTATGCAGAGAACACATGACAAAAAAAAATAACACTCTGTAATAAATGTAATTGATCATTCTGTGAGATAAGGTGATACAGTTTCTGCGTTTAAAAATGATGAACACTGCAATGACAAAACATTTCATGACACCAGTAATAATTTTATACTTTTGAATTTTTGTTAATTGTTTGCATTTCTATTTCCTTGGTTTCTTCTTATATATTGTATTTTATTACAGTGAAGTAATAACAACTGAAATATTTTCACATTTACTAATTTTTAATATATCATATCCATATTTTAAAAAGGAAAAGTAATTTGGGGACATATATAACCCTAAACAGATTATATGCAACTCTGGAAGAAACAGGGTACAAGGATTAAAATGTTCAACCTGAATGCAGTCTTTTAAATTTGTATTCCAAATATTCGTTGATTCCATTATAGTGGTATTAAGTTTAGCATCCAACATTTAGAACTTGAGACATATTAGTGATGGGTTCAAGACATAGTTTGCCAATGTGCTTATTCCCTTATTTATTTTATTTTAGGGGACTTTTGTTGAATGAAACATTACAGATTCTTGAAAATGATGAGGGTGATAATCTGACAATGCCATTAGTAACTGCAAAGAGATTTTATTAGTATGTTTCCACCAAGTAATGCCTGTGGTGATGTAGCACACAAGGATTCTGGTAATGAAATGTAACAATTGAAAATTTGTCTGGCAGCCTATCATGTGCACAAGCAGAACTTGATCTCACAGTTAGGGATACATCAAGAGACTTATGAATTAATAGCATTAACAATATTTTAATTTAGATGCAATTTTAAAATTAAATAGAAGATAACTATATTCTTTAAGCTATAAAAGTTTCATCTTGGCACCTCAAAAGGAACTCAAGATATAACATATGAATAACTGACTGGAACCAAGGAGCATAGTCTGTAACCTGCCACACTCACCACTGTTGAACTCGTTTAATTGCAGCATGATTATTCCATCTCTCTGTGACAAGATCTTGGTCAATGTAGGACAACTTCTCGATGGATTTCACAAGAGCCAGAAAAGAAATGTTTTTATGGCAGTCCTTTTTTTTCAGAAACTGGAATCACATTGTTGATGCTACATGTTCCTGACATGAGTTTTGAGTCCTGCAAATCTCTCTATATTTAACAACCAGGCCTCTTCTTCATGTTCCTCTTTGGATGTGAATACAACAAAAATTCCTGTGACCTTGTATCCATTCATAGAGCTCTTTGGAGCTATGTGTGTTCCCTGAAGTCTAACAAGTCTCTTAATTGTGCCTCCTATGCCATCATAAAGGCACTTTCCATGACTTGTGGTGAAGAAATGTAATTCATCTGACACTTCTATCTGCTCTATAAAACAGCAAATTGACAAATTTATTTTTATTCATATATTGGTGTGCTGCCCACCATTGAAATAGAAAATCTTATTTATGTATGACAATTTTTGTTGTATAATCAGCTTTTTTGAAAAAGATGAACTGCAGAACTGCCATGAACTAAGTATTCTAATATAATTGAAAAACCTGTATGTTCTGGGCATTCGTGTAGTAAATAACAAACAGTTGGACAATTGCTTGGGATGTGTTGCAGTGACATCTTTGCATGGCATCCCATATGATAAAATTGTAATTTTCAGAGTAATCACCAATAACAATGAATGTCTCACATTAAGTTTCGGAGTTGCTGCCGAGAAGCGAGAGGAGACGGACGTGTGAGACGAGCTCTAGCGTGGATAAAAAATGGGAGTACAGTTGGAAGCTTATAGAACCAGAATAGGCTTATTTAATGGTGGAGGACGTACTTTGGGAAGAAAGTGTTTGGGAGAGTTAAATGCAACGGTGGAGTGGTATGTGTTGGTGATAATTGTTATATTAGTGATTGGAGGAGTGGAACTAAACCCAGGACCGGAAATGGAACAAATTATGGAAATGTTGAAAGGTATTGCAGAAGAAATATCAAACCTCAAAGGAATGGAGAAGAGAATTGAAGATAAAATAGTAAAGCAATTCGACGCAATAAAATCAACATGGGCGAGTTTCGAGCACGAGGTGAATAAGGAATTTATAGAATGTAATAGGCAAATGTTACAGTTGGAGAGAGCCAAAGAAAGGAGGAGTAGAATGAATGTTATAATATTTGGAATTGATGAAACAAGAGGAAAAAGAATCAGAGAGCAAGTGGAGGAAATTTTTCAAGATAAATTAGAAATAAAGTTGGGCGGCTGGGAAATAATAGACATTTTTAGAGTGGGAAAAACAGGCACGAACCCAAGACCGGTAATAGTCAAGTTGGCAATGATGAAAATAAAATGGACAATTTTAGTAGTGCTAAAAAACTAAAAGGGACAAGATTATTTGTGGAACAAGATTATGGAAAAAAAGAGAGAGAATTAAGAAGTGTATTAATAAGAGTGATGAAAAAGGCTAGAGCTAGAGGAGACAAGACATATGTACGAGGATTAGACCTTTGGATCAATGATAGAAAACAGGATATCCGCCAAATAAGTTGGAAGTGATTCTTTAGAAAATTCACGAACCAGAGGACAGGAAGAAGAAGCCAGGGAAAAGAAAAGGAGCGGGGAAAGTAGTTTTGATGGAGAGACAAGGCAAAGGGAGTTGATGACGTCACTGGGCAAGCAAGATGGACAAGCAGGATTCACAAAGGCTGCCAGTGGGGATAGTCACGGGACCAAGCGAAATGGATGAGACGGAGCCCAACATATTCTCTTCACCAGCAGGAAGCATCATACAGGTGGAAAAGGGAAAGCAAGGTCAAAAACTTGTGGACAGATTTCCATTGACAAGAAGCAAGGCCAAATTACAGCAATTCAGGTTTGAGAGGAAGAGTTCGCTATAGCAAAAGGCATTGGAGGTTATATTCTGGAATGTACAAGGATTGTTTGAAAAGTTAAAGAATAGAGAAATAATGCAGATCTTAAGATTAGGTGATGTGATAGGGGTAGTAGAAACTTGGTTGGCAAACGACTTTCATGTGGAAATAAGCGACTTTGAGTTCTACGGGAAAAGTGGAACAAAGAAGAGCGTAAGAGGACGAATGTCAGGTGGGTTAGGGATATTTGTTAGGAAAGATTTGAAATGCAAAGTGAAAGTGTGTAAAGATTTGGGAGAAAATTTGGAATGTGGTGCGTATTAAGTGTAACAGGGGAGAAGAAAGAGATATGTCTTGCAGTGGTATATAACCCGCCAAGTGCCTCGGATTTTTATAATCCAAACTTATTCAAATTATTTGGACAGGATATTGAGGAGTTATCAAACAGATATTTGGACAGTAGCTTTATGATAATGGTTGATTTCAATGCCAGAGTAGGAGTAAGTCAAATAAAGCTAATAGATCCTGAGTATGAATTAATGGGGGGAGAAAAAGAGATGGTAAGAAAAATGAGTAAAGATAAAGTAATGAATGGTGAAGGAAAACAGCTGGTGGAATTTTGTGAGGAGTTCAATATGGAGATGTGTAATGGGGTAAAAGGGAAAGATGAAATGGGGGAATTTACCTGTGTCAATTATAGGGGAGAGTGGGCCACAGTGAGACAGGGGCCACAGTAAGACATTTATATTTTATCAGTTTCTTACATGAGGGAAATGTGTTTCTTAATGTATAATGTTGGCACACTCTATGAAGACCATTTTGCTGTTAATACTCTTTGAAAGAAGTTTGCTGTTTACAGAATATGTAAAACTTCAGATTTTAAGGTAAAGAAAGTAAAATTTTCTTATTGTGTTGTTAATTTTTTTATAAGTATATCTATTTAAATATATTTATAATAAACAAATATTTAAAATGGCTATATATTGTGGAATTAATGTGAGAAATACCAAAACAGTGTGCAATATGGGTTGCTTTTTAAAAGTGAAATTTTTTTATTGAAACATGTGGGCCACAATGAGACACAACAGGTTGGGCTACAGTGAGACAAGTCTCTCTGTACCCCTTGCGTGTCAATTTATTTCTATTTTGTGTTGAATTTAATTACTAAAGAGTAATGTTTAGCGTTAAACATGTTCCTAATTACTTTTTAACTATGACACGCAACAGAGAGAGGAAAACCACAATTGGAATGTTTTAAGAAGAAGACATGAGGGCAGCTGTAAAGCTTGTTCAGGAGAGTATATCAGTGCGTAAGGCTGCCAAAGCTAAGGGTTTAGCTTTTCAAACACTTCACAGGTGTGTGCAAAGATTTCAAAAAGCAGGAATATTTCCAGTTGACAGACATGTCTTTTCTGATCAGGATTTTCTTTTAAGTGCTGCAACTGACAGAGAAATGAGCGCTGAAGGTGCTATCAAAGTCCTGCCCCAGATAATAGCTCAATACAGACAACTGGTGAAGGATAATTGATAGGAAAGGAGAAAAAACCAAGTCACATTAGCCCTAAGGACATCCGCGACTACCCCAAAGCTGCAGAGAGGATGGAGTCCACTTCCAGAAGGAGAAAGGGGAGATCCTTCATTCCAACAGACACTCCAGAGAAAGACTTACTTGCGCTTCAGATAAAAAATCAAACAAAGTATAAGAAAAGTTTTTTCAAGCAAACAGAAGTTAAGTCAAAAAGAGCTCAGTCTACCAGCAACAATAACAAATCTAATTCAAATGGTTCAGATGATGAAGAGACAGGTCTCCAAACATACGAGAAACTGATCACTGAGCCAAAAGAAGAAGACTTTGTCCTGGTAGTGTTTCCAGGAAAACACTCCAAATTCTATGTTGGAGAGGTGCTGCAAGGTAGAGATATGGATGGTGATTATGAAGTGAAATTTCTTAGGAAAAGTGAAAAACTGACAGACAGGTTTTACTATCCAGCTGTTCCAGATATTGCATCAGTTTCTACTAAGAATATAAGATCCCTGTTGCCAACTCCTTCTGCACATGTCAAAACAAAAAGGCAGAAATCATACCTAAACTTTTGTGTAGATTTTGGAGACATGCGTGTTCTATAGAGTTTTTGGTGTAATTTCAGTAATTATTGTGTTGTAATAGGGTTTTAATGTTCCCATAGATTATGTCTCATTGTGGACCACCTTGTGTCTCACTGTGGAACACTGATGGGCCACAGAGAGACAGTTGTTATGTAACTATAACTTGCAGTTTTTTTAAACAAACTTGATAGCTTCAAAAATGTTACATATGTCAACTTGAAGAGCAACATTAATACAATATTGTAACCAATAAAGAGTTTTGTAAAAGTAAAAATTTGAAGCAAAATGACAAAAAATATTTTTTCTGTCTCACCCTGGTCCACCTTCCCCTAATGGTCAAAGTGTGGTTGACTATATGTTATACTCAATAGTCTTAGATATAAATATTGCAGATTTTGAAGTCTTGAATACAGTATGTTCTAGTAATCATTTCCCATTGAGGCTAAGTTTTATAAGTATATATAAGAATCAACTAAAATGAGAACATAAAGGAGGAGTAAAAATTGATACATATAAATGGAGGGGTGAGGAGACAGAAGTTTTTATGAAGGAATTGGGGTCAGGCATAGGGGTAATAAGGGAGAAAGAGGTAGAAGAATTACTGAAAGAAAATAAAACAGACGAAGCAGTTTTAAAGGTAAAATGTTAGTAAAATATGCAGGTGTAAGGATGAAAGTGAAAGATTGTATAGATAGGAAACAGAAGGGATGGTATGATGAAGAATGTAGGAGGGCAAAACAAAGAGTTTAGGGGAACTAAGAAGGTGGAGGCAAGAAGGGCAATAGGAAAGAGAGGAGTTTTTGATTGCAAGATGGGGATACAGAAACTTGTTGGAAGTAAAGAGGAGAGAATGGGACAAGAAGATGAGTATAAAGTTACATGAGGCAGCAAAAGCAAATGATAGCAAAACAATATGGATGTTGGTGAAAAGAATGTATAAGGTTAGAGCAAGAGAAAATAATATAAGTGCGGAAGAATGGTTCAAGTATTTTAAAAATTTGCTAGGAGGGCAACATGATAACCAAACAATTTGGGTAATGGAAAATAATAATTATGTTGAGCAATTGGATACGCCGATAGATGTAGGGGAAGTGAGGGAACAAATTAATAGATTGAAAAGGGACAAAGCATGCGGTATTGATGGCATACCAGGGGAGTTTTGGAAAGTTTGGAGTCTAAATGAAAATTGATTAGAATTGCTGGTTATGATATTAAATGCAATCTTTGAAGGGCAGAAGGTTCCTAGGAGTTGGAAAACAGCAATAGTGGTGCCAATATTTAAGAATAAAGGGGAGGTGGATAACCCAGAAAATTATAGGGGGATTAGTTTGTTATCAGTGTTAGGTAAAGTTTATACAGGGGTTTTGGCTGAAAGAGTGCAAAGTTGGGTGGAGCAAGAGGGAAAAGTATCTGATCTACAGGTGGGATTTTGGAAAAACGAGAGAGCAAAAGACAATATTTTTATAATATCTTCAATGGTAAATAAATATTTATCAAACAAAAGGGGAAGATTGTATATCTTATTTGTTGATTTAGAAAAACCTTTCGACACAATAAATAGGGAAGCCTTATGGACCAAATTGGGTATGAAAAGAATGAGTAACAAGTGTATAAGAACAATACAAACAATATATCAAAATAATGATTTTTGTATAAGATTTGTTAAAAATGTAAGGATGAAGGAGATTAAAAATTTATAGGTTTAAGGCAAGGCTGCAAGTTAAGCCCTATATTATTTAATTTGTTCATTGACAATATTCTAGAGATAATTAAGTTTGAAAATAGCCACTCTCCAATAATTGGAATGAGGAGATACCAGGGTTATTATTCGCGGATGATTTGGTTGCAGGATCAATAACTACTGTGGGATTAAACAAAGTAATTGGAGCAATAGAGAGTTTTTGTAACAAGTGGAGTCTTAGGGTTAATACAAGCAAAACAAAAATAATGGTATTTAAAAAGGGTAATAAGTTGAGAAAAGACGAAAAATGGAGTTGGAAAGCTAAGGAAATTGAGGTTGTCAGAAATTTGGATTATCTGGGAGTAAGACTAAGTAGCAATGGTAGATGGGGAGAACAAAAGAAATAGGCTTTAACAAAAGGAAAAGTGGCAATGAAAATTATTAGAGCATGTTTAGATAAAATACCTGGGATGCACGTAAAATGGATAGAAAGAGTATATGGAGCAGTAGTTGAGGCAAAAATGCTGTGTGGTGCAGAGATTTGGGGTATTGAGGAGGGGTGGAAACAGGTAAATAAAGTGCATAGGAGCTTTTGTAAAATAATTCTGGGTCTACCAAGAGCCTCACCTAATGGGGTTGCACAAATGGAGTTAGGGAGACTTGGAAAATTATTGAAAGAATAGTGAAATATTGGTTGAGAATTGAGCAATCAGAGAATAATAATATTTTAAAACAATGTTTGGAGGTTCAGCGCAAGTTAAATAAAGAGGATACTTGGTATAAGCGCCTAGAAGCAATTCTCAATGAAATAGGGCGTGGGGATATTTGGAAATATAGACAATCACGTGAGAAGAGATGTTGGAAAAGAGTTAGATTGAGGATTGAAGATATGGAAAGACAGGAAATAATTGGTAGTTTTAATTCAAAAAGATCATTACATGTATATACAGAGATTAAAAGCACATGGGAAAGAGGAAACTATGTTGATGTTTGTAATAAAATTTGCAAGAGAGGGCTTTGCATGGGCTAGGTCAGGGGTGGTGCGGTTAAAAGGCATAGGAGAAGGAGAAAATGAGGGCAAATGCCCATTATGTAATAGAAAATTTAATAATTAATGGCATTTAATGTTAGAATGTGAATGAACAATGAATATGAAGAAAAAATTACAAAGAAACAATTGGTCTAGATTACCAATGAAATTATAGGTAAAAGGTTGTTAGGAGTTAAATCTAAGGAAAGTTTAGTTGAAATAGGAAAATATTTAAGTGTAGTGAGAAATAAATGGTTGAAAAAAATAAGAAATAGGGAATAGAAAGAAAATGTAGATTGTTGAATCATAAATTAAATAGGACCCATTGACTCAACAACCATGGTGTTGGATGTTTGCGGGCCCTTAGTAATGCAGCAACTTAGTGAAAATGATATGTAAAGGGTAATCTGTACAGATAAAATTACGTATTATAGAACTTATATGAGAATTAATTTATGTAACTAATGAAGTGAAATAAAATGTCTATCTATCTATCTCTATCTATCTATCACATTAGGTTTCAGTTTTTAGATATTTCAGGTATGATGATTGAGCTTTTGCTACAAAATTGTGTGCTTTTAAGTTTTTTCAGGTGGATAAGGAAAATATTGATACGATTTTAAGTATTAGCTTTTACCAAGGTCATCTCTGCTCTGTATGTTGTTTTCTGCTTTTTATAAATGATTTTTTCCATGATTTTTTTCTCCAATAGTGAGTATAAAAATTCTGATACAACTTCAGTCCCTTTGCAATTTAAACATCTCTAAACATTAATTAGGAGCGGGACTTTGATAAATAATTTTTCATAATACAAAATCAACACTGCTCATTTCACTTTGGTCATCATGGCTTAGTTTTTGCAAACTCATTAACATTAGTTTTGTGTTTTTACAAATCGTGCATATGCAAATAAGAGTTCTAGTTGGCCCCTAGAGTATGTAGTATCTTGTTCTGAATGATGCTAAATGCAAGAAACCATTTTAATGTCTGGATGTCTGTTCTTAAATTCCTCGTAAATTTCTTTAAGATTGGCTAAAATCAACCATTTCTGTTTTTTTGCCCATTTGCCATCCTCTTATATTGGCTTAGTGTCTTGCATGCCAGACATAATCTGGTTTTTGTCATCTTCTTCATAAAAATTAACAAATTTTATATCATTAGGGAAGTGCAATGATATTTTCTATCAGACACCGATATTACTCCCTATAATAATGAGTAGTTTTTGCTGTAAGAGCTACACAAAGAGATACACTAAACTCATGCATTGTTTTGTGCTCAGTCCAGCTTCTAGGAAGGCATGTAAGAATCATGTACTTTTCATTAGCCACTTTTATGTTGGCAAACTTTTCCTTTAATGCTCCAATTATTTCTTCCCCAGCATTACTATCACAAAATACATTAAACACCTCTTTAACAACTTCCTTAACCACACTGGCCTTTCCACAAGCTTAAGATTTTGCACAAGATAGTTTTCGTTTAAAGATTGGTGATTCATCAAAAGGAGAATTCATTATATTACTGATTGTTGCATTTGTATCTTTTTCTGGTGGCACATATTCCTCTTCACTTGATCTTTTTCCCTTTATAATCTGTTTTAGTTTCTTCCACATTAGTCATTATCAATACCTTCATTTTACAGCAACCGCATATTGCCTCATTCACAATTAAATTAGGTAATTTATTTTGCATTCTTTCTACCACTTTTCCATTTCCTATTTGTCTAGTATGCTTCTGTAAACCAAAAGAATTGCATCTTCATAAAATATGAAATGTTTTCACAATTTCAGACATTTTGAAGCACTTCTATATAATAGAATGCCCATTAAAACTCTAGCTTAGATTATATAGGCAATCAGCTGAAATCCAGCTGCAAAGGTGTACAATTTCCTCTATACAGTAAAGTATTGGGATACACACATGTATTTATTGCTATCCATGATCTTGTCTTTTGTGTGTTGCATCACCCATCATACAGCTTTCAACTTTAAACACATCCACCCTTAAAGTTATAATTTAATAACTACCCAGTTCAGTTGTTGCTTTGATGAAATATAAATGGTACTATTGATATGGGTTTATCATGTAGAAAACAAAATATCAAATGATAAAAAGTGATGTTGTCTCTGAAAATATAAATAATTATTTGTTTTAATGTCACTTTTCACCATTTTTCTAAAATACCATATTTAATAGTCCATTGTTGATTTTAAATAGGTACATTCCTCTTTATAATGATATAGTTGTTTTATTTTTAGAGCATATATACAGTGTAGTTGTTTTAAGGTGAGACCACAGACTGGCTGTATGAATAGCATGCTGTACTGCAGTGACCTTGGTACTTTTCTGATGCACAACTACCAGTGCATGACACATTTAAGGTTATCTTTATCAGTTGTGCTTCAGTTGGTGCTTTGTGTTCATGCTGTAAAGAGAGTTGTGCCTTGTGCATCTCAAAGGTGTAAGACATCTGTGTTTTGTGTGATTGGTTTAAGAGTGTTAATATTTTGTTATTAGTCCACTGCAATACCTGCCAGCAAATTAATGCTTGAACAAATTTTTGTGTATGATACATGTGTAAAAACCAAATCATGTAGACAGGTGTGTAGACAATTTCAGGAGAAATTTCATAGTATTCCAGTTCCAAGTAGAGAAACTGTTGGACGTCTGGTTAATAAGTTTAGAACAATGGGATCACTAAACGTTAAACCTAAGAAATGAAAACAAGATGTTCTAATGCAGGAAAAAGTTAACAAAATTGGTGCATCTATTTATGGGGAACCATAAAATATAAAGTTTATAGGAACAACCCTCACAACATAGATGAACTTACAGACAATATAAAAACAGAAATTATGAACATTATGCAATAAGAACATATTCATATGAATAGAAATTTCATCCGAAGATACCACAGATGAACATCACTTCCAACACCACTTATAACAAGCTTAGTACTCATTATAGTGCATGTTACTACTACTCGTAAGTAACATAGGAGTTACGGAATGAAAAACTTCCAGTGAAATAGTGTGTGGAGCATGCATACACATGGCCTCACTATAAAACAATTGTACTATATATATAAGATTATTGATTGTAAATGTTTATTTTGGGACACACATGACAATCCCCTCCTCCTTCACTGTAGCTAAACACTGATATTGTGATTTTTATAGTATGTATACTAACTTTTCACTGTGAAGCCACTGGCATACTAAAAATCTGAGGAAATTTGATCCTTCACTCATAAAAATTTTAAATGTTGTATGGAATGATCCAAATACAATAATTCATGACAGTTTCTAATATGCAATTTACCAATGAAAAATTGACTTTTAAGTTGAGTTTTCTACAGTAAGACTAACTGAACAAGAAATTTCAAGAATTTGCTCCAGATGAAGAAAACCACTCCATAGATGATTCCATAGTGCCCTACTTTGGTAAGCACAGATGCAAGCAACTCATTCAAGGTAAACACATATGACCTCAGTTCTCAAACATTTATATTTTGCACTCCCTCCCCTTGTTTACCTTGAATAATTCTGCAACCCCTTACATAATATAAGATAAAAAGAAAAATGATGATAACCCTGTTGTAGTCATGGTTTGTGGGTTGAAATAAAACATACTTTTATGAGTATTACTGTTTAATTGTCACTTGCAACTATACATTGTTAACCAGCCATTCTAAGCTGTTACAATTGCTGATTTGGCAGCAACCCATGTTGCCAACTCAACTCTACAGCACCTCCCCATTGAGGAGTAAACAATCTGATTAAACATTACTCAAACAAATGAAATCTAACATTACAAAGTGAACCTTTGTTGTGCTTTGATAGGGTGTCCACTTCTTGTAACATACACTGGTTGGTTAACATTGGCAATTTGAACATATAAGACTGGAGGATTATTGGGCACTACATCTGGAGTGTTAGTAGGGTGTTCAGGCACATTCACATAAAAAAAAAGTTTTCATTGGTAAGCTGAAGAGCACTTTTTGTTTTCTTGAGGTGTATTACATTACAACACACTACATTGCCAGCTGAGTTTTTTTGCCCAGTAAGAGTGGGGGCTGGGTTATGGGCAAATGATCAGTCCTTTCTCCCATAATTCACCATGCTTTGTTTGCAGAACTACCACCCCTCCTTTTGAGAATTTGCTGCTTGACGCTTTGCTGTAGGATCATAACAGTCTTTCATGTGTTGATTTTTAGTCATTAATGCTTTAACATCTACAGCTGAGCTGACTACTTTAGGTTTGAGTAAATTATATATGACAGGTGCTTTGGTACATAACTGCCTGGTGAAAAGCAACTGAGATGGGGACCAATCTAGTCCTGGGAGGGGAGTGTTTGTGTATTCTTAAAGAAGATTTCTAGTCAGTTTTAGACTCAACTCCCTTTTTGAGAATTAGTTTACAAATATTTACTCCCATTTCAGCAAGCCGTCTGATTGAGAGTAATGGGGACTGCTAGTTTGCAGCTCAACTTAATTATCCTTGAAATATTTGTGGTATTCAAAGGAACTGAATGGCATATTGTCTGCAAGTAACACTCTAGGGAACACCATCGGTGTTGAAAACATTCTAGAATGCATCAATTACAGCAGATGCAGTCTTTCTTCTGAGATAATTCAGTCCATTTAGAATACTTGTCTATGACAACAAGATAACTTTTGCCAGAGAAATCAAGTATATCTATACCTACTTTTTCATATGGAAGTTGTGGAAGTGGGTGTGGATCTAGAGGTTGCTTGAAATTGGCAGGGCAAAACTTTTCACAGATTTCACATTTCTTAATATACTCCACTATTTGTAATGACATAGATGGCCAATAGAAGAGCTGCCATGCTTTGGCTTTGGTTTTAGTTTCATCTGCATGACCTTCATGTAATAGAGACAACATATAAGGCCTAAGGCTTACAGGTACAATTATCTTATCCTTAAGGAATAGCAGATCTCTTCTACATGTACAGTAGCATTCAAAAGTGTTTTGTAGTTGAGGTTTTATATGTCAATACTGTTTGTATGCAGTCACAACAGAGCAACACATTTAATTGTGTCACTCCATGAATAGTTTCACATTGCTGCTGTCACATATTTAGTAAACAAGCAAGTTCATACAATAACAATGTAAGCATATATTCCTTTACCTCAAAAGTATTTTGTAATGTGATTTGGTGGTACGGTATTCATTAAATACACCTTGGCATTCAGACAGTATTTGTTTATTTGTAGAAACAACTAGAGGTATGCCAAAACAAAAAGAATACTCAGTTGACATGAGACAAGCTATTTTGAATGCTTTGAAGAAGAGAAAGCCGCAGCCTAGTGTTGCTAGAGACTTTGGCATATCAAAACAACTAATAAGCATGTGGAATCGATGGCAAAAACAGGAAAGAACAATAGACAATAAGCCAAGGTTTGGCTGTTCTCGAAAAACAACAATGAGGGAGGACAGAATGATTTGTAAGCAGTCGGTTGTTGATCCAAGAAAATCAGCTCAACAAATTAGGGATGATCTAGAGCAGCATTATGGACTGAACCTACATGTCTCTACTGTAAAACATCGCCTAGTAGCAGGTGATTTAAATGACAGATGACCATGATGTAAACCATTCACAAATTAAAAAAATAGGAGGACCAGGTTAGAATTTGCAAAGAAACATTAAACTTGGAATTCTACAGATTGGTCTAAGGGTTTATGGAGTGATGAGAATAAATGTAATTTATTTTCTTCTGGTGATGTGCAGTATGTATGTCGACCAAAAAAACATAGGGATAACAAAATATACCAGGTGCCAACCATTAAGCACAGTGATGGTACAATCATGGTGTGGGGATGTTTTTTTAGAAGTGGGGTTGGGGTATACTAGTCCAAATAGAAGGCAATATGGGTCATTTCCCACACACTGACATTTTAGAAAAGAATATGGTTCCACATAGGAGAGAGAATATGCGAGGTAATTGGATTTTTCAGCAGCACAATGATCCAAAACATGCCTCTGGCCATTTAAAAAAAAAATTTCAGATAAAAAAATTAAACTTTTGGAGTGACCAAGCCAGAGCCCGGATCTAAATGCAATAGAGCACCTCTGGGATGAACTGGATCAACGTGTTCCTCACAGAAGTTACTCAAACAAGGATCAATTTGCTGCTGCCTTATTGGACAAATGGTCAAAACTTCCACTCGACCAGTTTCATTTATTTATCTGCTGATTAAAATTACAGGAATTAATGACATTGTCAGAAGAATACTAAGCACAAAAGAAGTTAATACAATACAGTACAATACATTAAGTTCTACCTACATATACACAATCCTCCTATTACAAAATATTACGAAGAAGATGTATGTACAAAGATTGTCCTTAAGCTAATATGTACAATTTTGCCTAATAGAAGAATTTAATAAGTTATACTACAAAAAGCATAAGAATACTAAAATTTAATCATTTATAAACTCATCTATTGAATAATAACATCTTTGAAACATGTATTTTTTCAGTTCCCTTTTAAATTGTTTTATATCTTTTATTTGTTGAATGTGTGTTGGTAGTTTATTAAAAAACATACAAGCGGCAACATTGGGTTTTATCTTGAATAATTGTAACCTATGTGAAGTTATATGGAAATGTGTATTACCCCTAGTGAAATGGTTGTGAATCTGGCTGCTAATTTTTGTATGATTTTCATTATGTTTTAGATACATTATTACCTCAAAGATATATAGTGAGTAGAGAGTTACAATATTTAATTTTCTGAAATAATTTCTTCAAGATTCCTGTGGCTTTAGACCTACCATTACCCTAATTGCTCTTTCCTGTAATATAAAGGTCTTTTGGTGTACTTAGTAGCACTTTGTCCCTAAACTGTAATTCCAAATGATAAATGTGGGTGTATTAATCTGTATAGATATTCATTAAGATGTTTATATCGAGAATTTTTGCCATTCTTTTTAATAAGAAAATTCTTTAATTTACCTTGTTGCAGACTTTATCTATTTGTTTGTCCCATGTGAAATGTTTGTCCAGAATTATTTCTAAAAAATTAGCATTGTTTCTTCATTATTTATATTAATATTTAGTTGGACTTCATTTCTGTTTTGGACTGTCTGAAAATTTATGAATCATGTTTTCTTTACATTAATGTGCAGGTTGTTTAACTTAAAAAATTCTGCAATTTGTTTTATATTTTGCTTTGTATAAGCATCTAATTTCTGTAAGCTTTTGCCGGTGTTTACTATAGAAATGTCATCGACATATGCAATAATTTTCTCATTTTGTGTCAACGGTATATCATTCATATATATTATGAATAGCAGGGGCCCTAATACTGGGTCCTGTGGTGTGCCATATTTCACCATATGCATATTTGAGTAGTACTCCTTTATTTGCTGATTACTTCTATGCATAATTTTGACTTGTTGTGTTCTGCCCCCTAAGTATGAACTTATTAGTTTAAATGGTACTCCGCAAATCCCATACTGTTGTAGTTTATTCAGTAATATTTCATGGTCTATGCAATCAAAAGCCTTACTTAGGTTCATGATTATGCAGCTGTTTTGTTCCCTATTTTCTAAACTATAGATAAGGTATTAAACCATTTCCATTATTGCATCTTTTGTTGATCTCCCTTTCCTAAAACCATGTTTAAAGTTATTTAAAATCTTGTGTTTTTCTACAAATGTTATAATTTGATTAGCAATGATTTTTTTCCATTACTTTTGAAAGTGACGAGACCAGTGTTATTGGATGATAATTCTCTGTTGAGTGCTTATCACCATTTTTATATAAGGGTTTTTCAATAGACATTTTTAAACAGTTTGAGTATATTCCTGAATTTATACTTGTACTGATCAATTCTACTAAGAGTTTTAATATGCTGTGAGCAAATTGTTTTAAAAGAATGGTTGAGATTCCATCTTTGCCTGCTGAATGTTTACTTTTCATTTTATTTATCACATTTAAAAGCTCTTCTTCAGATATCTTTGAAAGGAACATCGAATTTGAGATACTATGTTTATTTAGGTTTATGTAATTTAAAGTGGTATCTTTTTTACCTAGTAGTGACTTAATATTTTCAATAAAGCCGGTATTAAATAGATTACTTGCTTCTGTGGAATCTCTAATTATGTCGTTACCTTTAATTACTTCGATATTTTCATGCTGACTTTTGCCTTTATCACATTCATTATTTATAGCATCCCATGCGGTTTTTGTAAAATTATTTGATTTTTTAATTAGGTGTTTTATGTATTCTGATTTAAATTGTTTTATTAATTTTCTGTACTTTCTTTTAAAGCTTATAAATGTTTCTTTGTCTTTATCTAGTTTTGTAATTCTATACTTATTATAATAATCTTTTAGTTTTGCTTTTGATAAAATTATATCTTTATTAATCCATTGATTTCCTGTGTGCTTTTTATTTTCTTGCTTTTTAATGGACAAGCAATATCCAAATAATAATTAAACATGGTACCTATAAAAATGTTCCCATTTCTTATTAACATCCAATTCATTGCAAATTTCTACCCATTACAGAAGCTTGTGGATTCAATGCCAAATAGATGTGCAGCTGTGATCAAAGCTCTTGGGTATGCAACAAAATATTGATTTTTTTTTCAGATTCCAAAATATTTATGTTTTATTCATTCATAGCTAGAGCTACAAATTACTTTTGAGCCAGAAGAATGTTTCTTTATTTTTATGTAAGATAACTATTTAAACTAAATGTATTTTTGTACTTAATTGATTACAATTACAGACTTTTCAGTTATCCACTGGCATTTTTTTCTATGAAATATCTATCTTTATGTAATTGTAACTAATACTTTCTACAATACTTTTGAGTGCTACTGTAGGTCAGTCATGAATTTTTAAAAAAATTGACAGTTATCAGGTAATGATAAAGTCAGGCCAACCATGCTTACAGAAAGATATGATTTGTGACAGATCTGGATCACTGGCTGTTCTTTCTGTAACTGAGATAAGGGCTCAGATGTCAAGGGAAGATGAGCACTAGCTGAGTGTAAAATTTCTGTTATTTCAGGATCATCTTTTTCTTGTTCTGAAAGATATGATCTTGGCATATGACCTGCAAAATGCATAAGCTTGCCTGGGAGATAAGTTACATGTAACTGCTACTTTAGCAACTTTAACCTCAAGTGCTGAAGATGTGCTGAAGCAATCTGGTGCACTGCTTTTAACATTACATTCACAAGTGGCTTATGAGCCATTTGTACCAAGACAGGCTTACCATATATGTAGTAGTGGGCTTTGGATGCTGCAAAATAAACAGCAAGCAGTTCTTCCTCCATTTGAGAATAATTGATTTCAGCCAGTGTCAAAGACCTTGAAGCTATATGTACTGGCTGTAGTCCCTGTGGACCTTCCTGGAGCAATGTGAAACCTTGGCTACTTTGAGATGCATCACATTGTATTACAAGCTTTGCATTAGGATTAAAATTAGCAAGAACAGGTGCATTGCACAATAAATACTTTAACTGTTTGAAAGCATTAGAAGCCACTGCCAGCTTGCACCTAATTTCAACAATTGACATAGAGGGGCACAGATTGTAGACATGTGAGGAATATAAAAGACAAATATGAAGATTCCTAGAGTTCTCTGTAACTCTTTACAATTAGTGGGAGGACGCATATTCATTAATGCTTTTAACTCTCTCTAGGTCAGGAGTCATGCCCACTTTTGAAAAAAATTGACTTACATAATTAACTTCACTTAGTTTGCATTGAAGTTTATCTTTATTAAACTTTACACCTTTAGATTTGGCTCACTGGATGAGTTGCTCAACACAAGCATCATGCTCAGCTTCTGTGACACCTGTACAGAGTATGTCATCGAAAAATACAACTACTCCTGCGATATCAGCTAAATTACCTTCAATCAGTTTTTGGAATACATCAGGGGCATTGGAAATGCCATATAACATCCTCAGGTATTTGTAGCAGCCAAATGGGGTAGAGAAGCAGCATGTATAGGCAGACTTCTCATCAAGGGGTATCTGATGGAAGCCCTCTTTTAAATCAGATACAGAATAATACTCTTTGCCTGCAAGATTTTCAGACAACTTTTCAAGATTTGGGATTTCATGAAAATCTCTTATAACAGCTTTGTTTAAGGCTGCTGGGTCAAGACAGAGTCTCAGTTTATCTGCTGATTTTTCTATGATTACAATATTACTCACTCAGCACTTTGTATCTATTTTGCTGAATTTTTCAATAATACCAAGCTTTTCTAACCTATCAACTTCAGATTTCAGTGCAGGTTTAATAGAACATGGAACTCTTCTAGGAGGGTTACATACAGATCAGTGTAATCTCTAACCTTAATACTACACATTTGAGAGACACAGCCCAAACCACCAAACACATCCTTTTTTGCTTCAACAAACGATTGTTTAGGCATCTTTTGTATACTGTGTACTTTTATGACAAGATTGAAACTTACAGAAGATGGCAAACCCAGTAGTGGAGTACTGTCTGAATTTATAATTACAAACTCCGCATACTGACACATATTTTTCACAGTACACCACAAATGTACAGTTCCTACTACAGGAATAATGGTGCCACCCCAAACTTCTATTTTTAAGGTGGAAGGGAAGATTTTAAACTGCTGATCTAGAGATTTGAACAATTTCAGAGGAATAATATTCACCTCCGACCCTGGGTTTAGCTTAATACTAACAAGCTTATCCTCTATCAGAATAATTTCTCCCCACTCATTTCTAGGTTCATTTGAATTTATTCTATGGAGCCTAACAATATCACAATACAAAGACTCTTCACTTGACTCTGAACCTTACAAAGTTCTTACTTCTCTCACTTTATGCACTTTACAAGCCACAGCAAAATGATTGAGAATTCTCTCATTTAGCACACTTTTTCCCATATGCTGGACATGCCTTAGCTCTGTGAACTGTAAGACATCTGTGACAATTAAATTCACCATCACTGGACACTTTCTGGAATGATTGTTTGGCACTACTTAGAGCAGCACTAGGATCCTGACTTGGATTTAGATTTCTTCTTATTATACACCATATCCACACTGACACTGGGATTTAGTTAACTTTCTGGTGTTGCTGCCTTAATGGTGTCTGCCTGTTGTTGACTAAGCTCCAATGAATGACAATAGTTAGCAACTTTGTCTAGAGTCTTGTTCTCTATGTGTAGCAGTGCCTCTGTTACTCTCTTGTCTTGGATACCCTTGATAATGTGAAAGATGAGCAGATTTTCATCCTGGGGTACAGGCTTCTCATATCCACAATGTTTTATGAGATGTCTGAGATCTGTGAGGTAATGGTCAAAACTCTCTCCTGCTTGTTGACAGCATTCATGGAAAACAACTTGTTCAAGGAAAGGATCAACTTTAGAGACACAAAATTTATGTATGCCTCCACAACTTTGGTGTAGATTTGTTTATCTGCATCTGCCAAGGTATCAAAAAGTCCTCTGCCCTGGGAACCCAACATATTTTTCAACAGGGATATCTTGATCTTTTCATGCGATTCATCTTGTACCGTTGCAATGAGGTAATTCTTGAAGCGACCAAGGAAAGTCTATTAGTCATTGTGAGCAGATGAACTCTCCAGATCCACACTTGCTGGTAACTTCATTGCACATTTATGGGAATATAAATTTGTACTCTTTTGCCAGATCCACTAAGGAAAATTTGAGGTAGAGGCACAAAAGTACTGAAAACATTTCATAGCACAATGCTGTTTGTGATGCGGTCAGTCATATTTCAGTTCAATTTAACCCATATTTAAAAGAGCATACATTATATATCACATTTACTCCACTTGACTGTGCCATGTTGTAGTCATGATTTATGGATTGAAACATACTTTTGTGAATATTACTCTTTAAATGCCACTTGCAACTATACGCTGCTACACAGCCATTATAGAAAACCATTCCAACTGCTGATTTGGCAGCAACCCATATTGCCAACCCAACTGTACAACAAACTCAATACACCAGAATTTAAACTTGATTTGGTAACCCTGGTGATCATTGACCATGTATTGGTGATGTTACCTGAATGTTTACAACAGATTCTCAAATTTTCTGAATTAAAATACTGTGACTATAAAAGTGCATGAGTTATTAGTTGCTTCATTGCACATAAGAGAGTTTCTCACTTAGAGTTGTAATGCTGAGAAAAAATTGTTATTCTATATTTGTGTATAGGTAAAGTTAATATGGATAGATTTTTAAATGGAGTGAAACATAGACTTGAGGATGATGAAGCTTCTACTGCATTAAAAACACCCATTACCAGTGCTAATCCTATTATATAAATCAAAAACAAAAATATGATCAAGCATACTTATACTTTGGTTTTACAGGTATTGAAATCAGTGGTGAAGAAAAACTGCAATGAGTTTTTTGTTTCAAAATTTTGGCTATAGATAGCATGAAACCCAATAAATTGAAGAAACATTTTAAAACCCTGCACAAAGAATATGCTATAAGCTCTGTGAATTTTTTTGTAGAGAAGCTCATATCTATTGAGAAAGAGAAGTCAGATTTCCACAAAGTTCTCACAGTAAATGAGAAAGCTTTATTGGCATCATAAAAGTGGCTTATAAAATAGCCTAATGTAAAAAGCAGCATACTGTTGCAGACCAACTCATTCTGCCAGCTGCCATACACATTTTAGAAACAAAATTTGTTGAAAACTATGCTAAACAACTTAAGAGCACTCCTCTGTCAAATAATACTATTTGCCAGTGAATTAGCAATATATCTGTGGATATTCAGCAACAGCTTGAATCTGAGTTAGTTGTACATTTATCTGCCATACAACTCGATGAAACAACAGACAACAGTTACAATTCTCATTTGATTTGCTATATGAGATTCTGCCAGGGTGAACGCTTGTTATTTTGCAAACTATAGAAGAGCAACTGCTATCAACTTTCAGAATTACAAATTATGCTTTTGACAGTGTAAACTTATGGTGGAAAGACTGATGCACCAATGGAGTTCAAGGCAAAGCCATGTCTGATAGAATATAATAGTTCACAAGCACTTTTATAATAAACCAGAAGTATTGTTTATTGTGATGTTGTATAGTATTTAAAGTTTGAGTTGGAAAATATTGATTCACATCACATACATGTGCTATTTGTTATCGTAGGAGCACTTTCGAGAGATTTGTTTCTCCCATCTTCAGCTGAGACCCAACTAACTGGATCTCCAACTCAAACTTTAAATACTATACAACATCACAATAAACAATACTTCTGGTTTATTATAAAATATACTAGGCCTTCAAGCCAGAGAAGTGGGTACAGCTGACTACTGAGATTTACCAACATGGAACAACAGGTACGACTTCCATACTTTAACGTATATTTAGAAGAACAAAAAGCTAACCTAAAAACTTATGTAAAGCTCCAATGTAAAAGAAGAAGCTTGCTAGCTAGTATTAAATTCATCAAACTGTGTCTTATATACATGGTAGTACTTTGCTTTGTTAAGAAATACATTAAAAATACCGGTAATGGTTCGACATCAAAAAATGGCAGAAAGAAGCATTTTGAAAACTGAAATTGTGAAACACTATAGTAATGTGAATCGCATTCAATTAAAACTTTATGAATTACACTTATTCCTAACTAAAACCTTGGGCCAACAGATGTGGAAAGATTTTGAAGATAGATGTTATTCCCACTTACAGTATTATATGCATAATAAAACTTATACACTAAAAGAAAAATTTCAACGCTTAAAGGAAACACAGCTACCATATTTAAATTATAACAAATTTAAGAAAGTGAATAAACCGAAAACAGTTATCAATCAGTCTGATCAAACTCTAGCTTTGGAAGAATTGCAATTATTAGAAACAGGATTTAAAACTTGTATTGCCTTTTCTAATAATATCCAAGATTATATAGCTGATACAGAGATAGCCACTCAGGGCTTAACTTCAGCCTTAGCCAGCAGTCTTAAATTACAAAGTACAGAAATTATAAAAAAGATGGACTTCACTATAAATAATAATTTCAACAAAAAATCATAAAGAAACTCAATGAGAAACCTGTAGTATAATTGAAAGCAGATAAAGGAAACCAAATTGTAATTTTAAATATTGACGATTACTATAATAGAGTTAATGAATTTTTAAAAAAAGATGACTATGTGATAATTAGTAAAAATCCTTTGAATTCTTGCATAAAACAAGTGAACCAAGTGATATCCAATGCAACTATATTTTCGACTGAGAAGAAACGACAGCTTAAAACTAACAATCCAACCTTATCAAAAATATATTGCTTGCCAAAAACTCATAAAACAGATAATAGTATGAGACCTATAATTAATAACATAGGCTCACCCAGCTATAATTTAGCTAAATGGCTAACAAAGGAACACACATCTTTGGAAAAGTTCCCATCATTAAGTATTAAAAATTCAACAGAATTAATCAATCATATTCAGAATTATACAATTAATAAAGAAGATATGTTGGTATCCTTTGATGTTACATCACTTTTTACAAATGTACCTACAGATAATATACCAGAATTGTTAAGAAATTGGTTGGAATCACTTAATTTACATGATAATTACATCCAAGAGATGATTGCACTTACAATCAGTTGTATTAATCAAAATTATTTTTCTTTCAATAAGAACTTTTACAAGCAAACACATGGTTTGGCAATGGGTAATCCTTTATCTCCTTTACTGGCTGACCTTTATATGAGCTCTTTGGAAAAAACTGTTACCTCTTCACATCCACATATTTTTAAGATATGGCATAGATATGTAGATGACATTTTTGCAGTAGTACCTCAAGACTGTTTGAATTCATCACTGGATATTTTGAATGAACAAGATATACAAATTTTCCATGGAAATTGAAACCAATAATTCACTACCATTCCTGGATATACTTGTAAAAAGAGAAGAACACTATCTTAAATTTGGCATTTATAGGAAACCAACGCATGTGGATAATTATATTAAAAATAATTTCTACAACCCTGTATCACATCAACATGCTGTTTTTAGAAGTTTGATTCATAGATTGATTAGAGTACCTTTGGAAAAAAACAGTATATCATGGAATTAAATTATATAAAGAATGTAGCCATTGAAAATGGTTATAAACCTCAACTTATTAATAACCTACTTACTAAATACAAAAAGAAACAAAACTTACATAGTATTAATACTTTACAAAACCCAAATAAAAAAGGTGTGATATATAAGAGGTTCAAATATCATCCAGTAATGTTTAAAACTTTTGAAAAATTGTTTAGAAAATACCAGATTCAATAGCACCTCAGAATGCTTTCAGTTTAAAAAACATGTTGAACACACCTTTGAGTAACACAACTGACAATTTAAAAAAATCAGGAATTTACCAGATTCCATGTCAGGACTGTCAAGACTTGTATATAGGAAGAATCAAAAGAAATTTAAAAATAAGATTAAGTGAACATCAAAGAAATATAAAACTGAAACAAACAGACAGATCAGCAGTAGCTAATCACTTTTGGAATAGTAATAATGAAATTGGACAAGAGATAAAACTACTTAAATTCATTCAGATACCTTCACATTTGGAAATATGGGAAAAGATCTTCATCCATTTCAACATTAAGAATGCTTTGAATTTTGAAATACCACCGACAGACCACTTAATGCAGTTGATCGAATCAAGTAACAAAAGAGAAAATAGAAGTTCCCAACGTTCTCCACAGATGGCAACAAATTCAAGATTAATTGTTTCCAAGTCTCCTCAACAGAATGAAGACCAATTAGATCACAAGATAGAAGAACGAAGTATGATGAATGACCAACCGACAACACAGAGGGCAGCAATATCACCAGTTTCCAATTTTTTTCAACAGAGAGCAGAAATAACGTCCAACGACACATTTCTTGGGGTGAGGGGTGAGGGAGATCCAGTTAGTTGGGTCTCAGCTGAAGATGGGAGAAACAAATCTCTCGAAAGCACTCCTACGATAACAACTAGCGCATGTATGTGATGTGAATCAATATTTTCCAACTCAAACTTTAATTATCACAAGCACTTGTTAAGAAGGAATCTCCAGTAGCAGTTTGGACACATTGAATGATCCACGAGGAAGCTGTAGCAGTAAAATTGCTAAATGTTGGGCTAAATATTGTTTGAAAGTAATGGGCGATTAAATTTTAGAGAAACCAGACCTCTAAAATCAATGACTTTTATTGTTCTTTGTGAAGGTGTGGGAGCTGAACATACTTCATTGTTTTATTCTTCATTCATATGGTTGTCATATGGTAAGGTGGTCAAACATGTCTATGAACTGAGAAATGAAACTGTGATAATCTTTAGTGAGGAGGGTCAAAAGTATGCAGAAGAATCTTATGAAAAATTATTTTAATGAAGCTCTCCTACTTAATAGACATATTAGAAAAACTTCATTCACTTAAACTTGAACTTCAGAGAAATAATGCAAATATACAGAAATAATACTAATATATTTTATTTAAGCAACAAGATCAGCACCTTTTGTAAGAAAATACAATTATGGAATAACAAATGCTTTGAGATGTTTCCCATAATGTGTGTGAATTTACCCAGAATTACCTTCATGAAGAAAAGTAAAAAGTCTTGCTAAAGACACTTGGAGGGTCATTTAGAAAAACACTAATTTCTGTAAATATTTTTTCACAGAAGAAGGCATTGCATTGTGTGACTGGAATTCGGTAATAAATCTATCTTATAGTACACCTTCCATTCTATCACTGCAAGAAAAGTGACTGATAGATCTTTCTTCAAGTAGCTCAGAAAAATTAAATTTTGTTATGGTGTCATACAAATTTCTGGAGCAAACTGCCTGTTCTCTTATTAAAGCAAAAGCACTTTGGATGCTGTTACCTTTTCCCACTTCTTACCTTTGCAAAATTGGCTTTTCTGCTTAACTGCTTTAAAATCAAAGTATAGAAACTTTTCTTATTAAAGCAAAAGCACTTTGGGTGCTGTTACATTTTCCCACTTCTTACCTTTGCAAAATTGGCTTTTGTGCTGTAGCTGCTCTAAAATCAAAGTATAGAAACTCCAAAGAGAAAATGAGCTCAACGTGACTATCTCAGAAATAAAATCTCGACAGGCTGTGTACTTCAAAGCAGGCACATATTAACCATTAGTACTATGCCTTACAATTTCCTATAGCACATATTCATAAGATAAATACTAATATCACAGTCACAATTAGAAGACATATAAGTTATTGAATAACTAAAGTTGCCACTTCACTATAAGGCATTGAATGGAGTAAAATTGTAGTCACAAACTGGATCTCTGCTGAAAGTGCACTTGAATAGTTTTTTGTAACATCCCTACATCTGTTAGGTATCTATTGTCCAATAGTATTTAGATGTAAATAATTTCAGTATACTTGAATACAAAGGATAATTCTACACAAAAAACATTGTATACTAAAGATGTTCAGTCAAAGAAAAATAAAAAATAATTTTAAACAACATTTGGACAAAAAGGTATGTAGTAACAAAATGGTAAATATTTTCATATGCACTTGTAGGAAAGCTTTACAGACAAACAGAAATCAAATGAAAACTATATAAACCAGGCAGATAGCAAATATAAAACAGCTTGATCTGTAATAAATTCTGTAGTCCAAACAGGTACAAAATATAACAGCTGTAGTGATTTGCATCCAGATTACCTGAAGAGGTTCTTTATAAAAATAAAAATAATAACAAATACATGTATGGTACCAGTATTTATTCTGGAAGTACTACACATGCTGGGTCAGGTAAGTATATGTAGGACCTTCTTTCACTCTGTTAGAAGTAGTTTATTGATCCAGACAAAGTATCATATAAGCAGGTCTATAAGGCAATATAAAACCTCAAAGACACTAAGAGTAGGAAGTTGGGACCTTGTATGCCTAAGCAACCATTATTCAATGTGAACTTACACCTCGTACCCACACAGAGCTACTTTCACTGAGTGCATATTGTGTTAGCTTTGTTTATGTTATACCTGTAGTCCCAGTTGACCACAGGGTACACCAGGTCCCAAGTTCTGAGCCTTAATTATGATATGTCATCAAACTTATTAAAAAGATTTGATGAGTACTCACATTATAGTTCCTTTGATGTACTGCCTAAACTTATGAATTCAACAGGGAGTGTATCCAAGTAAGGTGCCTTGGTTCCATGGTTACCAAGATGATCTATAAAATGGGCAATGAAATTGCAGCAGCCAGTTAGCACCCAACTTATTAATTCCAACTTTCAGTAAAATGTTTGTGCCACTTTTCAAAAGTCAGTTACCCGCATAACTATTTTGAAAACTAACAATCTATATGCAGATCAACAATTCAATTTTCATGCAGGTAAGAGCATCATAGATACAGTTGATTCCTTGCTTAAAACTGTCCATAATGCTAATGAAAATGGTGATAACTCTATGGCAATTCTTTAAAATATAAGCAAAGCATTTGATTGTACAGGCTATAAACTTCTATTGACAATGCTAGAGAACCATGGTGTAACAGGGAAATACAATAACCTCCTAAAATCTTATTTAGAAGACAGAATTTGTTATGATTTTTAAGACATTCCTTGTCTTGGTTTTAATTATTTTGTTATTGCTTTGAGAGCTTAAATGATTACACCACATTTGTTCAGAACAAAACACTAGCAGTCTTATTTTAAACATATTACATTATACCAGGTTGTCAACGTATATTAATAAAACTGACTGGGTTCATCATTGCTACCAACTTTCTCTTGACACTCCCCCATAAACACAGGATGGTTTTATTTTCATTAATACAAAAAAATGTAAATCTCAGTATGATACACATAACACTTTGGCATATTAGTACAGATGCAATTCTTTGGCACACTTTTCAAAGTTTGTAGAAAATGATGGTTTGGTAAATACATCACTATCATTGTACCCAGACGAAACATATTTGATATCAAACAAACCTTTGTAATATTCATTCTTGACAAAAAAAGTATTTTATTTAAATGTGTCTACTTGTCTTAATTCTACCAGCTTTAATAAACTTTATTGTACTTTGGTTGTCAATGTACATTGTAGTTTTCACTTTCTCACCTGTAAGCTCCTTCAGTAACTCTACCAATACTTAAATTCCTTGGAGCATCCACACGCAGCGATGAGCTCAGCTTCTGTTGTAGACCATACTATAACAGTTTGTCATCTAGAACACCATGAAATAGTAACACCATTAATCATTATAACAAAACCTGAGGTGCTCTTGTGCTGAGATGTCTTTTCTAATGTCTTCTTCACTGGTTCTGACATCAACTGCATAATCTGAGTCACAGTATGCTACTAACTCAAAAACTTCATCGGAACAATTTTCACCATTGTAAAAGACACCAGCATTAGTTGTTCTTTTTAGGTATCTGAGAGTTCCCTTAATGTTCACATAGTCTTGTTTCTTTGGATTTTCCATTATCTACTTTCATAATTTACCGACTACAAAACATAGATCAGGTCATGTCTTGCAGGACAGGTATAGGAGACTTCTAACTGCTTCTCTGTAGTTGAATTTGACATCTTTTCCGGGGTGTTCTTCATCTTCATACTCTTCATCCAACTTGATCTCAGGAGTAATCAGCGTCTTCATTGGTTTTGCATGTTCCAAGCTATATCTCTTCAGTACTTGGTTTGGATAGTCTTCCTGAGAGATGAGATTCCTCCTTTGGTTTTGAACTATGTCCATACTAGGTATGACTTTGGTTCTTTCTCAGTTGTTATTTCAAATTCTTTCTTTACTTTATCTTGCAGTTGTGTGATCTTTTCCTTCCCTTCTCCAATGATAATTCCATCATCAACATGTATTACCAAATGCACATTTCCATCTTGAGATTTGAAGATACACTGGTGTGTCTTCAATTGAATCATGTTTAGTTCTCTGGGAGATATAAACTTCTTATTTCATTGGCATGGTGCTTGTCAAAGCCCATACAGGATTTCTACAGTAGACAGATTTTTCCTAAACTTTCTAGCGCTTGCATGTAGATTGGTTCTTCTCAGTCACCATTGAGAAAAGCTGTCTTCACATCTAGTGTTTGAATGTCGCAATTTTTCTTGGCTGCTATGGCAAACAACAGTCTCAAGGAGTTGGTGTTTACCACTACTAAAAATATTTTTATAGTCTATATTTCTCTTATTTTGGGAGCATCCTTTTGCTACTGATCTGGCTTTAAATTCTACATTTTCTTTTATCTTAAAAACCCATCTGCTTGTAAAAAATATTTTTCTTGTGCTTCATCTTCATCAACATAATTCCATGTTTTATTCTTCAGCCATTCTTGTTTTTCTTCACAGCGTATAGCTTCATCATAGATCAAGAATGCTTTATCTTTGCCTTTGTTAAGATCTATTACGTAAACTTGAAATTTCATGCGCATTCGTTTCTCTCTGAAGATTTTCTCTTCATTTCTAGGGATCTCTGCTTCTCTTTTGTTGTTTTGGTTTAGATTTTCTTGTCCTTCATTTTCTTGGTCTTGATTTTCTTGTTATTCATTTTCTTCATTCTAGTTCGTGTTTAGAGGAAGGAAAGAAAGTGTTTCTGCTTATAAAAACTTTTCCCTCATTTTTATTCCATAAGCGGTAACCACTTGGAGCATATCCCACAAACATAGCTTCTTCAATTCTGCTGTCTAATTACTTCAGGGGTTTCACCACCTTTGCATATATCTTCTGTCTGAAGATTTGTAGGTTACTTAGATCAGGTTTCCTTTTGTACCAATTTTCAGCTGGTGTGTGACATTCCCTTGGTTGGACTTCAGTTTTAAGAAAGGATGCAGTTTGCACTGCTTAACCCCATAGGTGTTTTTCACATTTAGCATCAAAGATGAGTGCTCTGGCTTTATTCATTAGATCAGATTTAGATGTTCACTTTTCCCATTCAATTGGAGGGTACAAGGGATAGTGAAATCCAATACAATACCTTTTTCTTGACACTATGAGATGAGTAGTTCATTTTTAAATTCACTGCCATTGTCACACCTAATCTTGTAGGATTTCACATTGAAACAAGTTTCTCCTTCTTTTATAAATCTTTGATTTGCTTGATTCATTTGCTCTTTTTGTTTCTAGGAGATAAACCATACAGAAATGTGTGTAATCATCCAGTAGTGTGATGAAATAATTCTTCTTATCATATGTTGGGGGATCTATTGTCCCACACAAGTCAGTGTGAATAATTTCAAGGAGACGACTGGCTCTTTCACTCACTGTTTTGAAAGACAGTCATCTATTTAGCTTTGTACAAATACTGCAGTCTACAGCCTTGTACTTATCAGCCTATTGCACAAGTAAGGAATCTTCATCAGCTGACCGTAAGCTGAGGTGGCCTAGCTTCCTGCACCATCCTTTCAGCTTAGTTGTCTTCTTTTCAGCAATTAGGGCACATTGATTGGATTTCATGTTCACAACCTAAAGTCCATTTTCTGTTTTTCTTCCTCTATAACAATAGTATCCTTTAGTATATTCACTTTAGTTTTCAGGATACACACTTTTTCATCATCAAGATACACTGTTCCACTACTTTTTGTCACAGTTTACTGACAAGAGGTTTCATGTCAGATCAGGCACATAACATACTTCCTTTATTGTGCAGTTGTCCAATCCGACTGATCCAAATACTTTTATTGGCATAGATTGTCCTTGCCTTGCAGTGTTAACATTATCTGAGTATTCTTTTATATGTGATAAAATATCCTCTTTGGTCATCATATTATTGCATCTACTATCTACCACCATCTCAAAATCATTGCTTGATTCTGCTTCATTCATTGTCTCACTGTGATAAGCAAAGAATGAAATCTTACTTGTTTTAGATTGTTTGTCATTGCCATTATTATTGTTCATATATCCAGCTTTTACTTTTCTCTTCTTGGTGTACCTTGAAGAAACAGTCTTTTGATCTATGATTTAATTTCTTAAAATACACTCAAGCTTTACTTTTGAGGAAATAGTCTTGTTCACCTTGGTTAGTTTTCTTGAAAATTACTGTTACATTATGTCTACAATTTGTTCTTGCTGCCCACATCCATAGCACTTTAACATCACGGTTATGCTTTCCTTTGACTTCTGCCATGAAGGATACTGGTGATTCTTCTGTAAACTTGACTTTGTCTTCTTCCAACTACAATTTTGACATAAGATTTTCAGTGGTCTTGTCCTTTTGTAATGAGGAATCCCATGCACTACTAAAGTGCTTGAACTTTTTAGGCAGAATAGTCAATATTTTTAAGGTGAGCATAGTTTCTGAAATATCTTTGTTTAGGAGTTTTAACCTGAACACCAAGTTCTGAATCTGATTAATGTTTGTATCTTTGTTTTGATTTTATCATATTTGTGTTTGTAGAAATTTATTCCTGAGGTATCAGACACTTTTGTTAATCTGCATCCTTCTTGTAGATGCACAGAAGTGTGTCATACATGTCTTTTGCATTCTCACGTGTCATCAGATGCACCTCTACTGTTTTGTCTATTGTTCTTAGGATTGCATGCTGGGCTGCAGCATCCTTTGTTTTCCACTTGGCTTTCTTCTGTTCATTGGTTCTGCAGACATGTGTAGCAATAATCCATCTGCAACATACATCAGTTGTTTTGCTTGAATAGAATTTTAACCTCAAAATGCCACATGGGAAAAGTGTTGTCTTTTAATTTCGGGATACTAGTGAGATCTTGCCCTCGAGTTTAGTTGCTGGCACCATTATGTGGTTCTCTCATGGGCACTTTGTTTTATCACTTCATTTACACAGTTTTTATAAACTATAGTTCCAGCATGAACTGGCCCCATAACCTGTTCGATTTTTATGATATTCCTTATCTTAGTTTTAGTTATTCCATTATTACTTTGGGAGCTTAAATGATTACACCATATTTCTTCGATCAAAATGCCAGTAGTGTTTTATTTTAAATGTATTACATTATACAATGCTGCCAACCTATATTAATAAAACCGACTGGGTTTATCATTGCTACCAACTTTCTCTTCACAGAATTCAAACTGTGTCACTTAAAGGTAATAAATCAAATCTTGAAGAAGTTACAATGAGGCATGGGCCTTCTGGGCCCTTTGTTTTTTATTATTATGATAAATGGTGTATCACAAATAGTTACTCTCTAAGCTATTTCTGTATGCTAATGATATAACTATTGTATACTTAAGAAACTCTTTAGGCGATCTTGCCTTATGTGCTGAGCATACATAACAATGACAGAATTAGTTTCAAATAAGTGTTTTACCTATATAACTGTTGAGAAAACTCAAAACTCTAATTTTTTCATGAAAAAGTAGTAACATAGAGAACAGGAATAGTGTTAAACCCTTAGGCATATATATTGCTAAACAGCTCCATTGGAGGTCACATGTAAGTAATAAGTATGCATGCACAAAGCTGGCAAAGGTTGCTTATTTTATTAAAAATGAAATGCAATATGTCAGCTACAATTGTGTCGATACTGTACATTTTCTTTCTTTCAAAGTGTCTTCAGATGTAGCTTAATTTTGGGGGAAAATGCTGTGGATGTATAGTATATTCTGATTATTACAAAAAAAAGTAATCCGGATCATGACATCAAATTATAAAGATCATTGTTAACACCTTTTCATCCAATGAAGAAACATTTCATTGATGTTAATTCTAGAAGTGCAATACACAATCATGGAAAGAGGAGCAGAATTTATTAGACTACTCCTGTTGTCGATTTACTGAAACTAAGAGCTACTATAAAGTGCCTGATGGCAAACTTTTCAATGAGCTCTCACATGCATTTTGTCTCCTTAACTGAATTCAAAAGAAAATTTTACAGTTGCCTGAAAGAAATCTGTTTTAGTCACTAAATGAATTTTTTAACATACCTATAAACAGTTTTTAACAGTTTTTGGGTGAAGGATGTGTTCTTCAGTGCTAGCAGGTGTATGGTTGATTTGAGAGAGTGGGGCACAGAGGCACTCTCGGCTAATGAACCATCCGGAACCCTAATCGGGAAGTACGGACAAGCTTCTGGACCTACCTTAAACTGGGATCTACAAAACCCTCTCGAAGGTTTGTGCGGGTATTAATGACAGCGTATTCGTCGCCGCAGCATGGTTGTAAATTTGAAGCTGCGTGTTGTGCTGTTTACTCCGCGAGTTCCGCGTGACGAGCCCTGTTTTCGACGAGCCAGTGAGCGATAGAAAGAAAGAGAGGGAATGAGACTCCTGTATACGACACTTTATGAGCGACAGAAGGGAGAAGAGCCGAGTCCAGTGTTTGACACCTTTGGGAGTGACCAGAGAAGGAAAGAGGCTGCTTCGCGCATCGTTAATTGCAACACTATGCACAACGAAAAAGTGAAGAGTGACTGGGAGAAACGTGGATGGAGTCACACTAGTGTAGGGAGCGGGATTCAAACGCCACGATGTAGGAAATGCTTACAAAATTATTATCCGAAATGGAGAAGATGCAGAATGAAACCTTGTATGGAGAAGATTGAAAAGGAAATGAAATTCGGAAAGAGAAAATGGGACTAGAAAGACGACATTGCTAAGGAGTTAGAAGAAAGTAAATCTGACATGGAAGGAAGAATTAATGCATTGAAAGAGCGTTTAGATCAGTAAGAAGAACGGTTAGACCAACACACAAAGGAAAACGAGAGAATGATAGAGGCCGCAATGGAAGAACGTCTGGAGCAGCATTCGAAGGAAAGCAAGGAAATGATGGACACCACAGACGAGAGATGCGCTGCGACCTCGAAACCAAGATCCGTGCTGAAGTTGTAAAGAGTCCCAGATTACGAGACCGGCTAATGCATAAAACATCAAGCTTCCAAAATTCCACAACTGTTCGTCGTTGGTGGTATTTATGCAGCAGTTTCAGGTCATTACTGCCCATAATGGATGGATGCCGGCGGAGAAGAGTTACCTTTGGGTTCCCTGCAGGGGTAAGCAGTTGAAACTCTCCATACTTTTCCCACCGGAGGTTCGGCTGACGACTTGGGGAGAACACCGTCTGCTCACGCTTACCAGGCCCAGCTGAAGACAAGAGTGCAATAATCTGGCATCTTACAGGAATTCGCCACGGAGATAGAGCGGCTGGCACATGGATTCTGATAGACTTACTAGACTGTATTACCGGAAAGGTAACCCACACATTTAGAAATGTGTGAGAAATCGGGAGGTGAAAGAGCAGTTTCTCCTAGCGGAACACCGTAACATTAACGACGACCTGGCGGCTGCCATCTGTATTGAAATAAAAAGATGACGGTCGCAAGAGTCATCCCGGTGCCGGCCAGAGCTATGACGACTGAGAATGGCGGTAGTCGGTGCCAACAACAACTTAACCGCCGTACAAGTGGGGACGGATCTAATTGCTGGAGTTGCGGAAAGCCCGGACATCTAAGGGTGAACTGCGAGCGCACCCCGAACGAAGATCGGGAAAACTGCCAAGAGATTGATAGTGCATGGATGAATTTGGTACCGTCTCTGCAAGGTCTTGGTAGACATCGGGGTTTCAGTAACCGTCGCCAGGCCTGATGTGGTGTGGGGAGCACCAAAGAGGAGCCGGTTAGGGCTATGAGCTACGAATCGCCTCGAAAAAATATATTGATTTATCGTTGTCGCAATCACCGAGGAGGTCATATTGGGCCTGGATGCCCTTCGGGTTTTCAATACGAAGGTGGACATCGGGCGTAGCATATTGCACCTGAGCCCCGAAGAGATCCTGCTGAACATTCCGAAGGAGGGTTTGCAGTCTTGAGGCTCTTTTGCAGCGCGAGAAGCGGTTCCGGCATGGAGCGAGAGAGTGGTGACGACGCGGGCACAAATGCTCCTAACGAGAAACATGATTCTCGACGTAGGAGGACACTGAGATGCGGTTTATGTCGTTGGGTCGCTACTTCCGGCTCGGGAAACCGCATTGGTGCGGTTACTTTATTGCCACCAACCGGGACCAGGAGCTGGTTAGCGTGATCAATTGTCAACCGGTCGCCTATATAATGCCAGCGGCAAGAGACATCGGAGCCGGCCGAACACCAAGTAACTAAATAGTCATCTGGGTAACCCCGTCCAGAAGGTTACTGAGGACCTTCACCAGGCAAGAAGAAGCAGATCCTTAACCTGCTCGTGGAACTTCAGAACATCTTCAGTGTGTCACGAGGGGATTATTATTGCCGTGCCGATAGTGATGTAACTAATCGACACAGGCGATGCTCGGCCCATTGAAGGAAATGGACAAAGGAATAGCCGGCATGAAGATCAGAGGTATAATACAGATATCTGAAAGCCCGTAGTCCTCGCTAGTAGTGCTAGTGAAAAAAGGAATGGAGATCTGCGCTTTTATGTCCAATACCGGAAGATGAATGACGTTGATAAGACAGATTGTTCTCCACTGTCATGGATTGATGAAGTGCTGGTCACCTTAGCGGGAGCCCAGTGGTCTTCCACACTAAACCTGAAGCGTGGTACTAGCAAGTGGAACTTCAACCCGACGACAAGGAGAAGACAACCTTATATAAATGATATTGGCTGTGGCAGTTTAAGGTAATGCCATTTCAAACTCCGGAACGTCCCCGCAAGGTTCCAGGGACTAATGGGATGTGCAGTGAAGGATCTCACCTTACGACAATTGCCTCGTGTATCTTAAAGACGTCATTGTTATTGATATGGCATTCCAGGAACAAATGAGCAACCTGAGGAACCTGACACGCTTCGAAACGCTTCGCTTAGTTAGCCTCAAGCTAAACCCAAAGAAATATCAGCTGTTGAGATAAGTGCGCTACATGGGAAACATCATAAAACCTGATCTGTGGATCACCAGAAGCTGCAAGACGTCAAGCAGCGAGCCAGGCCGAGGAAAAAACAATAACTGTAATAATTCCTGGGTATCGGCACATACTGCCGGAAATTCGTATAGGGCTATGCAAATATCGCCAAACGGCTGACACAACTTACCGGGAAACGATGTGCCTTCCAGTGGTCCGACCAAGCTGAGGCAGCTTTCCAGACCCCGAAGGACGCCCTAAGCACGACCCTGGTTCTAGGATAACCTATCTGTGGAAAGATGTTCATCGTGGACATGGATGCCAGTGAGGTCGGCATCGATGGTATCCTGTCTCAAGGGCAGTGAGGAGAAAAGAGAATACTGGCCTATTTTAATAGAACCCTGTCTCAAGGCCGAACGAAATCATTGCGTGACACAACGAGAGCTACTGGGAGGTTGTGGAGACCCTGAAGCAGTTTCATAAGTACCGTTACGGACAGCAGTTTCACCTCCAAACGCACCATTCTGTCCTTACTTGGCTGTTTAGGCTTTCACAACTTGGAAGAACAGGTGGCCCCCTGGGTCCAACGGCTACAGGGGTACAATTTTGTCGGAGCATCAGGCAGGAAAACGTCATTCTAATGCAGACGTCCTTTCCCGACGACCGTACCAATAAAACTCCAATCGCTGTGTGCAGCTGAAAACGAAGGCGAGTACTGCAGCCTTACGCCCGGTCACGGTGCTACCTGCAGTAGGTTGAAAGGTACAGAACTTCAAGAAGGAGCAACTGGAGAATCGCGTCACAGGACCGATCTTGTTGAATAGGGAATCTTGTGAATGCGTTAATGGAACGTAACACCTCACATGTCCGACGTATAAGTGCTATTGGACGCCGTGGGAGTCCCTGGTAATCAGGAACGGTGTATTGGATAGTGGGAGCCTGCAGACTGGAAAACCAATACGAAAAAGCTGCTGAGGGCCAAGTTGGAGGACACACTCGAGGAGGCCCATGCCAGTACCACCAGAGGGCACTTTGGTCTAAACAAGACCTTAGTTAAGCTACGTCGTCCATCTTATCTACGAAGTGACATGGGGAGGTGGTGTCAGCAATGGTGTCAACATTTGCACAGCAGTCGTGGCCCAGCACCCAGTCGGGCCGAATGCGACAGTACAATGTAGAGCGTCGCTCGAATGAGTTGCCATCGAAGTGGTAGGCCCTTTTTTCCTAGCACAGACGCAAGATATCATTGCCTGTTACTGGCTGTGGATATTTTACCAAGTGCCCGGTGATTTACGCGATTACGAATCAAGAGACATCGACTGTGGCTGATGCATTAGTGAACAACGTTTTCTGCCGATTCGGGGTCCACCAGAAGCTCCACAGTGACCAGAGGACCAATTTCGAATCTAACCTTACGTGAGAAATGCCCCAACGCCTCGGGATACACAAGACTCTACCAAACCCTTTCATCCGCAGTCGGAGGGGATGGTGGAACACTATATCAAAGGATCGAGGAGCACCTCTCGAAACTGGTATCCAGCCATTAATGCGATTGGAATATACACACGTAATTGTTACTCATGTCCTAGGATGCCTCAGTACACGAGTCCACTGGCATCACACGAGTCACATGGTATCGCATGGGAGCTATGACCCTTTAGATCAATTTTTCGGCACGCTTCCTGATGCTGAACAGCCAGCAACGGACAATTTCTGGACGCTAACGGACAGTCTGTAAGATATCCACCATATGTCCAGGGAACACTTGAGGCACGCGACCAGAGGAAGATACCCTATGACCGTCTGACGAACAATACCGGATTCCAGGATGGTGAGACATCGTCGTCAAATGAGCAATAAAGGGAAGTCGCTGAACTTGCAGCGTTCTCGGAATGACACATATATAGTTATCACCCGGATCAATGATGTAGTGTTCCGCATTCAGCGTCAAAACAGAAGGAAGCTTATGGTAGTTCACTTTGATTGTGTTGTCCCATATCGCGGAGCTCATCTGATCGACCAGCTCTGAGGAGGAGCTATGTGGCAGAGCCCTCAATCGGCCTATCGCACCGTGGATGAAGGACGTGTTCTTCAGTGCCAGCAGGTGTATGATTGGTTGGACAGAGCGAGGGGGATTTCCGGTCTCGGTTAACGGGCCAACCAGAATGCTAATCGGGAAGCACGGAGAAGCTCCTGAACCTACTTGCAAATGGGATCTACAGAACCTTCTCAAAGCCTCGTGCGGTTATAAATAAGAGAGTATTCGCCGCCGGAGCATGGTTGTTGTGAAGTTGAGTGCCGTGGTGTTTACTCGACGAGTTCTGCGTGACAATTTCTGTGCTCGACACATCAGTGATCGATATCACTAATGAGCTACCGGAAACGGGAAGAGGCTGCTTCGTATATTGTTAATTCCATTGCTACGCGCAAGGAAAACGTGAAGAGCGACTGGGAGGATAGTGGACGAAGTCACAATATGAACCTAAAAATGTAACAGATGAAATCGGTGTTAGTGATAAATGGAATGACAGTAATGTTGCATTGCATCAAATTTAATTACAGTGCAGTGGGTCAAAATTATCTAAGAACACAATAAAAATACCAGAGAAGTCGACTGTGTGCACCAGAATATCAGCCTTTATAGGACAGCAGTGGAAAAAAGTGATATTACAGCCTCATCAGTCTCTGCAGAAACATCGTAAAACAAACCACATTGAACTTACATGGAATGAACGCAATGAAGAAGCTGGTCCATGTTTAATTTTGAAGGCACATTGTTTTATCAATTCTTCAGAATGTTATCTAAAATACATACCAGACAGTCCTTCAAAGACTGAGCATGCAAATTGACATTATAATGACCTGAATCATTGGTTATTTTAACAGGAAAAAAAGATATATGCAGGCTCTATCATATCAAGATGTCAATATATATGAGGTGAGTCATTGGGACTACACCTTAAGTCTTTATGACATACCCTATGCTTGAAGACTCTAGAAATAGTTGTGTCCTATTTCTTAACCAGTTTGAAACATCTTAAAGAAAATAGGTATTACTGTGTTTTCGATGTATACTTCGTCTCTCGTTGGGGTACATGACTAATGACCTAAATCTAGAGAATATTTTATATGTAAAACAACAACTTGTTAAAATGAAATTTTAATTTCTAAATCCTGCTTAAGTTATATTTAATCTATTCATTACTAAAAGGTTTAAAATAAGAAAAGCTGTTTTAGTCATTCTTACATACAGTAATATTTTCAAATAAACTAGCCCTTCATTGGCCTGACATAACCTCGTTCAAAGTGGGCCAGCCTTACCACAAGACGTTAATTACATATCCACATACAAACACATGCTATAACTAATATTGGCGCACTCTGTTGCATAAGAGAAAGCACTTATGGTCCTCTATTCAGAACATGGATAGCTTCAAGTGGCAATGATTTAATCCGAACTGAACAACTGATTTTTCATAAACTGCACCAATTGTCTATGGTAGTGACTATTCAAAACAGTGGAATTTTATTGCAAGAAATGACAATAAAAATGCAGTGTTATATAAATTGTGCTGCTGTACATTTAGCACCACACAACGTGGGAAGCCAGACATCGTCTAGCATACTGAAACCCAAAAACACAAACTGCAAATTGTGTCCTCCTCTAATTGTGTATTTAGTTACAAGAAAAATCTGCAGCGCTGCATGTATTATTGCATTAAACACAGATATTATTGTCTGTATGTCTTCCCTGTATCTCCCTTCCCCAACTCTCCCTCTCTCTCTCACACTATATATGCAACCTATATATGCACCTTTTTCTTTGTCTTTCCACTCACTTCCTTTCCTTTTTCTTTGCACTCTCATTCTGGCCCTTCATAGCCCTCATTCCCCTTTCTCCTCTGTGTCACATGTTATGCATAGAACATTGGTCATAAACTGCTTTTTCTGGGATGTTAATAAAAATTGAAGCTTCAGTAAAAGGTTTAAATCACACAGCCTTGAACTCTTTCCTTATGCTTGCAATAGGATTGGAACTATATTGCTTAATTACTAATAGCAATTACAAATTGTAACAAATTCTTAAAATATGCATTGTATTTTCTAAGATAGACCTAAGGTTTTTTATATACCGGATTGCATAGAAAGTGAGGTGACCATTCTTGCGTGAAAGATAAAACACACACATGCACTCTAATTTTTTTTACCAATTTCTTTGAGATGTGTGTATTAAGGAAGAAACCTGGAGCGTGCTAGAAAAAGGAATGATCCTAATTGGTGTAGATAGGCATCGTTTGTAACAAAGCACAAAGATATTTCCTTTCCTATATTTATTAATGAAGTTACAACTATTTTGTTGTGTAATTAATTTTCTAGAACTTCGTGGTTGACGAACATACCCAGTGACTTTTACACGTAACACAGTATTTTAGAATATTATTTCATTGCTTTATCTATCAGTTGAAGAATTAATTACACGCAGTTTTTGCATTTAATGTGTTCAAAATTTGCCATAGCTATTATATAATTTAGCTTGAATGGACTCCACTATAAGATTTAGAACCTTAATATTTGCCATAAAATATTATATGATGTAATATGAGTTAACTCTACCATAAGCTTTGAAATGTTTAACCTTTGTAATACTCCTTTCCTTTCGTACCAAAATCTTTTAAAGAACAAGCAAGACTTATAGCAATCTATCTTTGTTTTCCCTTCTCACTGCACTCGGAAATTAAATGAATTTTGAAGGTTACTCAACAAAAGGATATTAGCTTAAATTTTGGCAAGGCCAAAATGTAGTGCACTTCGACATAAGGTTTTCCACCGAGCGTGCTACCTGTCGGACCGTCTCTCGGCGTCTACCTTTGTCTCTCCTCGTGCCAAGTCACCCAATCCAGGAGAAGCGTGAATAGTTTCTATTTCTGTTGCCGCTACCACCTCACTATTGGCGACTTTCCCAGCCAATGGCATACTCCGGCGCTCAGCCTTACGCCGTCTTGAATATACCATACATACTGGGGTACCAGATGCTGATCATACTTATTGGTGTCCACTCAATAGAAAACTTACGGAAGAGTAAGAAGTGGGCACAACACTCCCCAGAAACGAAAGTGGGCAGCAGACCACTGGCAATGGACGGCCAACATCACTCTCAGGGCACGCGCATTGAAAATTCTTAGACAGTTGAAGTTGAGGATAGCACAACGAAGGGAGTGAAAAGGGCGCACAGAACTGAGGCAGAACGTGAGTATAACTAAAAACAGGAAAAAGTAAGCATTACAAGCAAATTAAAAGGCTAAAGTTAAAAAATGGAGAAAGCATTAACGGATTAAAACTATAAAAGATCTAAGGATATACGTAAGTATAGAATAAAAATACATTAAATGTGCAACATAAAGAAGAAATACATACACACTATTGTTACCAACAAAGCAACTTCTTCACCGGCATAGCCAAAGATGCGTATTAAATCAGTCCTGAAGAGACCTTAAATTTGAAAAAAACCATAGGCCCGTAGAATGAATACAATAAAGATATAAAAGGTGTAACACACACACATAAACTTATAGGAGACCTCCTTAACAGAAAAAATAAATACAGTGTAACCTTAATAATAATTATGTACCATAAGAACAAAGTACTACTAACCTAGAATAACTTAACTTATTCAAGAGATATATCCCAAAGGTATAGTAATAAATCCCCAAACGAGGAAGATTGACGAAATATATCTCTTGCAAAATAAACAGAATACAAGTATTCTAAAAGGACATACTAAACACTAGATGAAACGCATCTCTGTTGGGCCCACTTAAGCTATAAGAAACTATAAAGTACTAAGGAAAGAAAACACACACCTCTGGAGAATACACAAATAAGAACAAAGAGACACACGTAGAAATGGAAATAAAAGGAAAGAGACACAAAGTATAAAGGGAAAATACGACCATTCCCAGCTAAAAAAGGGAAAACCAACATGCTCGTTTGTGAGACGATGAACTAAACACGAGCATGGTTGAAGGCTAGAATGAAAGGCTGCGAGTCATCAGTGAGTCGCCGAGCTAAAAAATTAATTTAACTGGAACTGGCTTTAGTTGAGAGGCGTGCGCAGTAGTTATCGCCCCGGTCACACAAGTTTGAATCCGAAATGAAATCAAATTAATTATTTTAACGACCCAAAAGGGGCACCTACATAGTGTGCAGCCAACTTTTGGGAAAATCCACGAGAAGGTCTGAGGGTGTGACCGAAGCATAACTAAATCTCCGATGCGAAAAGGTGCCGGATGGCGATTAAAAGTAGAACGGGAAGCACGGCGTTGGTAGTCCCGTGCAAACCATCCAGAGTCGCCCTCCGTCGACAAGAAAGTACTGTAAGATTGCGTTCATCTGCAAGCAAATCAGCTAACTTTCAATGATAAGTTAAAGGACATGTTGAAAAAAAATCAACATTAACCGAAAGAACACGTCTTGATGTGCTTCGTGTGCCGAAATATTCAAGGCAAATAGAAAATCAGGTAAAAAGGCATTCCACGAACGATGAGTATCTGAATGATAATATACTAGCAGGCTTTTAAGAGTGCGGTTAACGCGCTGGGAAAAGAGGATTTCGGACAATTTGGCAAAAAACCATAAATTTAATACCTGTCTCAAAAATAAAAGTGCGGAAAGCTCGAGCATGGAAATATGAAGCATTATCTGATACTAAAGTTGTGAGGATGCCAAACGATGCAAAAATACACAACACGAACGCGGATGTAAAAGCTGTAACGGCAGGAACCGGCAGAAGCCAAAGAAACTTGGTAAAAACGTCGATAACGACGCACAGGCAGCAATAACCTCGTGAAGTACAAGATAAAGGAATCATATAGTAGATGAATAGACGTTCCATAAGATAACGCACAATATTGGAACCTAACAACCCCAACCGGGTTTTTGAGAGGTTTTAGCTCGTAAATAAATATCACACTATCTATCAAATTGGGTGATATCACGGTGCATGTGACCCCACACTATATAACGTCGAATTTTCTTTTTTACTTTAACATCCCTAAATGAGCCCGGATAGAGAGGTATGAAGAAAGATGATATAGCCAGTATTAACGCCTTTTGAAGCAAATCGTCGTTAAACGTCAGCGTCGAAGACATGCATATAACCCTCCATCTTGAAAGCGATACCCGGACGAAATTTGATCTGCCAGATTACCGCCAAAGCTGAGCTAACTCGAAATCATCCTGCTATTGTTGAAAAATACTGGTAAAGATTGCTGGCAATTCACGTGGATATACATTTACTAACGCAACCAGAGGATAAGACAAATTCGACTCAGACGATGGTTCAGTGAACATGCGAGTTGTTGCGAGATGCCAACGAATTTTCTGAACTTCTAATATGCGTAACAGTGAATAGAACCGCGCTGAGTTTACCGCTCAGCAAGCGATTTTTCCAGTCTGGCGGGCATGAGATAAGACCCGAGTGATAGCTTGGTCATCGCACTCAAGATGAAAATAGCGATGTTCAAGAAACTGACAGAACTTTTCAAAGGCATTAGGGATCACCAATGTCTCTAACTCGCAGACCAACAAGCGTCTTTCAACCAAAGAGGGGCAACGCGAAATGTAATATGTATAAACATTTACGAGCTTCTGGTGGCCCCGGTAGTAAAACTGCCACCACGGCAAAACCCGAAGCGTCATTATGCACCACAAAGTCTTGTTCAAACTCTGGGGTAGATAAAACGTGAGGATATATGGGCCTGTAGTAAAGTGCCAAAAGCGAGCTGTTGTAAATCTGTCTAAAGAAATTTTGCTCCTTTGCGCCGAAGCGCGTCTAACGGTTCGGCAAAATGCGCAAAATGTGGAACAAATTTTGAAAAAGGTGGCTATACCCAAAAAGGAGGCCAATTGTTTTGTACTACCAGGTACTGGAAAACAGCGCACGGCTAAAGTGCAATCAGGGTGTATCGAAATCCCACGTGGTGAAACAATATGTCCTAAAAAGAAATCTGCGAAACGGGCACTTTAACTTTGGACAGACTTATTGTCAGACCGGTATGTTGCAGAGAAGTAAACACCAACCTAAAATGTTCAGGTGAGAGGTCAAATCCGATGAGTATATAACCAAGTCGTCAAGATAGTTGAAGACAAAATTGAACTTAAATTCATGAAAAACCTGATCTAACAATCTAGACAAAATTTCAGCACCTGTAGATAAACCAAAAGGAACGCAGCGAAATTAAAAAAGGCTCCAAGGTGTCGACAACGCAGTAAGAGTCTAGAAGTTTTCGCCAACTAAATCTGTTAGTATGCTTGGTTCAAGTCAAGTGTAATAAATGCACCCCGGAAATAATGTGCCGATGCATGCAACTCTGAAAATGGCATCGCGTCTAAAACGATTTTTTTAAACAAATTCTATAATCCACCACAAGACGAAAAATGTTGTTCACTTTAGGGACAAAAAAGGGCTAGAATAATCGCTAGTAGACGGATCCATAATTCCCTGACGCAGCATCTCATTAATCTTGATACGCAAAGTATTCAACTTAGGTGGTGTTATGTGACAAGGGGATGATCAGACAGGAGTTGTATTAGAAGATTTAATGGAATACTCCGTATCCCTGACCATACCCAGATCTTCGGTAAAAACACCTGGAAATTTCTTCAAAAGCTCCATGAAAATTGAAGAAGTTTAATATGGAGATTTACAACATCCAAAATCTGTATTGGTCTCCTGAAATCGTCCTGCCGCGAACAGGCGTAAACTGTAGTTTCCCACGAAATTCATTAGGCAAACTTTGCCAAAATATTTTATCAAGTTAAATGCCGAACCGGAACCTAATAAAGTTGGCACCAAAGATTTTGTACACAAAATTTGAATTGAAGGTAAAGTCAAAAACAGAATACTATACAGTTGTGAAGGTGTGTTGAGTATTTAACGCCAAACAAGAAGGCGTTGCATTTTGTGAAGTCAATTGACGTTTACGTCTAAAAAAATATAGGAACAACCATATTTCACACAAAATGTATATAGATGTCGGGATGTAAATTTAGGAACCGGATTTAAAGAATGGGAAGGTTCTGGTAATAATTCAGCCTTTGGATAAGTCCGATTAGTTAATTCCTAAAAGGATTTACTAACAGAAATCTTAGTGGTAAAGAGGATAAAATCAAATGTGGCTCAACGAAAGTAGATAAGGTTGAAGTTTCTTGTGACTATGACTGAGATTTGAAAGTGAATACTTCAACCGTTTGCTGTAGCGTAGTCGCTACAAAATCCAATTCATTAAATGAATTTGGGGAAACCGCAAATGTGCCGTGCAAACGGGTCCGTGCATTGAATTCCGAAACGTTCAGTTGACACACTTGGTTTTTAGAAACCGAAAGCTGGAATATGCTCATTAAACGTTTGACACGCTCTATAAATGTAGTCAAATGTTCCGTACTCTTTTGTGGGGCATAATAATATTATGGCAAAAACTGTATGCGAATCTGGGGTGGAAAGAAAAATTCCTACACACGCGAGCGAAAAATTAGAAGTTAATTTGCTTGCTGCATTGCTGAGTGCAACAAAAATGCGATTTTTCCACAACGACTGTAAGAAATAAGGTATAAAATTCAGTGACCTAAAATATAGAAGACGAAGATGCTTCGCAGTAACCGATAAAGAATTTTAAAAAATGTAAAGCTTGCGGGGCATCATTTACTACATAATATGTTTGCTCAATTAAATTTTGCGCAGGATCTTGAATAAGCAAAGAGTGAAAAGAAAAAGCCGAAGACGAGGAAGGAATATTTGTAGTTGGATTTTTGCTATTTGCAAGAACGTTAGTAGCATTACCTCGTTGCATGGAAAGCAATTTCTTCGGGTCACTAATAGAAACTGGGGTTTCACCTAAAGAAGATGATAATTCCTCATAATGGAGCAATACGTTTTGTAAGTGCGAGGAAGATTCCTTAGCAAATGGCGACGAAAGCAATACTTAACTAATATTTTCGTTCCTAAATTTAGTAATTAATTAATTTTGTTCTGTAATAAATTTTCTAGTGCATCGTGGTTGACGAACATATTCAGCGACCTTTACATGCAACACAGTACTTTGGAAAATTATTTCGTTGTTTTATATAATCAGTTGAAAAAGTATTTGCGCGCAGTTATTGCATTGAAAATCTTCAACAGTTGCCAAAGAAATTACATAATTTAACTTAAATTAACTCCACTACAGCACTTAGAACTTTAACATTTGCCATAAAATATTGCATAATGGAGCATGAGTTAACTCCACCATAAGCTATGAAATGTTTAACCTTTATAATACTCCATTCCCCAGGTACTAAAATGTTTTAAAGAAGAACAAGCAAACTTTAGAGCAGCCTCTCTTTGTTTGATTTTCCCTTCTCAATGCACTGGGAAATTAAATGAATTTTGAAGGTTACTCACCAAAAGGATGTTGGTTAAATCTTGACAAGACCGAAACATAGTGCACCTCGACTTAACGTTTTGCACTGCGCACGCTACCTTTCAGACCGTCTCTCGGGTCTCCCTTTGTTTCTCCTCCTGGCAAATCATCCAGGACAGAAGAAGCGGGAATAGATCCCATTTACGTCGTCCAAGTGCTGCGGTTTCACTATTGGGGACTTCCTCAACCAATGGCATACTCCGGCGATCGCCTTACGCCGTCTTTAATATGCCATACTCATACAGGAGCACTAGATGCTGGTACATACTCTCTTGGTGTCCAGGTCGACGGAAAACTTGCAAAAGAGGCAGATACTGGAACAACACTCACACACAGAGCCGCATACAAGGAAAAAGCAGCACAGTTTCTGGCCGCAGAGTAACTAATCATATGCATTAGATATTATTATTATTATTATTATTATTATTATTATTTGTCCAAATTTGAAAATTACCGGAATTTTGTTCAGTTTCATTATACATATCTAAATATACTTGTTTTAAGAAATACAATAGATGGAGACAGATGAGATTATTGCAGAATTAGCAGTTGCATATGATAGCATTAAACACCACCAATCGTTCAATACTACTGACTGTAATAACACTCTTGTGAAAATGTAGAGACTAACAAACGACATAATTTCAATTATTGTTATCATTGATTATTATTATTATTATTATTATTATTATTATTATTATTACAGAATGCAACAGTGAAAAAACTTTTTTTCGAAAATGTAGGTTTTCTTTATGTATTTCGACCTCTTGAATTCGAAAACGATACTCAAAACATCGTATCGCCCACAGTTTTTGCATAAATCGCATATTTTGCAATAATTATATCACACATAGATGTAGTATATATTGCACACGAATCATGCAGAAACACAATACAGGTTTAAAACAGCATATCGAAATATACACACAGAGAACAGATCCATACAGAGAATGTGGTACAAAACATGCGCTAACATCATTCCTGCCGTGCTTTCTTGGTTCTCATGGCGTGACCCCTGCTTTTCCACTTATTCGGAATATCCGCGTGCGAATTTAAAAAATGTAACATCAAACTCATTGAGCATCCCAGCATTTTGAATTTCATCAGCACGCTCTCAACTATGTCGACATACTTTGGGCTATGATTGTTTCCCAAGAAGTTTTGAACCATACACTTAAAAGCAGTCCAGGCTTCTCGCTCCACGGCATTCATTGAAATAAGGAAATCTTCATCTAGCACTAGTTTCCGAATATCGAGGCCAGTAAACCCGCCCTCTTTCAACTTAGCATCTGACCAGTTAGGGAACTTGTAACATAGATATTTGAAACAGTTGCCACACTTAGATAATGCCTTGATAAGCTGCTTCATTATGCCCAGTTTGATGTGCGGAGGTAGCAAGGTGCCTCTTGCCACTAGAGGGTCACACTTTATATTTTTGTCCCCTGGAACCAATTCGGGGCCACTATTTTGCTCCCAATGTTTGTCACGAGCCCGAGCTCGTTTCATTCACAGATGAAATAGGAGAACTTGGTATACCCTGATTGTTGTCCTAGAACCATATCCAACACTTTAAAATCACCACACATCCAAATTGTGATCCACACATTCAAATGATCATCCAATTGTGATCCGCATAATGAATGGTAGCAAGAAGCGCCTTAATGCTGTCATATGTTTCCTTCAAGTGTACAGAGGGGCCGACAGGTATTGAGGCATATATGTTACCATTTTGCAGCAGAACTGCCTTCAGGCTTCTTTTATATGCGTCCCCAGTCACCTGACGCATGCGGAATTTTGAACTCACCCATCAAGCCTTGTACATCACTGCAGTGCACTAACACGTTGTTTTGAGCAAAATATTGTGTGAATATCAAGTCCCTTTTCCTGTAAAATGTAACGGACGTAAGCTGCTAACATACGTCTTTCATGCAGTCTTGATCCTAGGAGCTCTGCTTTATCCTTTTTCAATCCCAGATCACGGACTAAATCATTTAGATCTGCCTGAGTGAAAACAAGAGGGTCCTTATCTGTGCCTACTTCAAACTCAGTATCATCCGTCTCCTACATGGTATCTGTATCATCACTGTCGTCCGTATATAATGTCTGCAGAGGCTGTGGAATAGGTATATTCGGGCCATGTTGAACAGGACGAATCGCTGAGCAAATGTTGTCGGATACTCAATACTCTTCTTGTTTAAACCTGTAAGTTTACAAGAGCAGACGTAACAGTCGTCGGCGTAATTCTATTGCTCCCGCCAGACCATAGGGATGCCAAATCCTAATGCCTTATTTCCTGCCGCCCACTGTCATAAATCTTCTACACATACAACATACACGACCTGTGGAGCCCATGCTTTATTGATGTCGCCTAGTTTCACTCCGAAATAGGCATGGTAGATCTTTCTCATGAAGGCAGTAATGTTTCTTCGGTCTTTTTCACCACAACTTCCCCACAAATATAACAAAAGCAGTTAGGAGATTTACACAGCCTCGGGTAGACATTGTACTCTAACAGTATTTCCTTGCACAAACACAACACAGTTACGGACAGGCAGTGCTATTTACAATGTGACACTTAGCTGCGTGCCGCTAGGGGCTCAAGTGTTTAACAGTTGAAAGCGAGCACCTCTTCTCAACTTCATATGGTGTTTTCGTGTGCCATCATTATTGCAAAATATGCTATTTGTGCAAAAACTTTGGGTGATACGTGAACTAAGTATCATTTTAGAACTCAGGAAGACGAAATACATAAAGAACGCATACATTTTCGAAGAAAGCTTTCGGGACCTTTCAATTTGTTGCATTGTGTTGTTATTGTTATTATGATTATGATTATTATTTCCTTTGTTTTGAAGGTGATATTTTTGTGACATTTGGGAAATGTCTTATTTTATAGGACTCGAGATACTTGCGACAAAATTTATTTAAGTGAATGCATGAAATTGGATTTAGAATTATTGTAAGTCATTTCTCGGATTCTTATTGTAAAAAAATGAGAACACCAGTTGCTGCTAAGCACACTTTATTTGTCACTTATATGCTCAGTGTAGCACAAAGTTTACACTTGAGACACTTTTGACACACACTCAGGACAGAAGACATCCGTCGAATAAAATCACAGCTAAACTGCATTCGGCACTGTCCACTTTCAACTGCTTTGACTTCGTAACTTAACTAACCGTACTCAACTGAACTCTCTCGCTGGTCAGAGCATCCCGTTATATAGGTGGAAAAGTGGCTGAAAGAAATCTTCCGAACAGTAAAACTGCGGGGAAGCGGCACATATTTGAGTTTTTACGTACCTATCATTTTGAAGGCTGGTCGAGGAACCTGTCCAGGTGCTGGGCCGGGATACGCTTCTTACGGCGACAGCGGGTATCTTCGCGCAGGTGTTACATTATGTAAGCAGGCGTTATATCGTATGATTTTAGGGAAATGATCACCTCAGGTTCATGGAAAGTTCGATATATGGAAAGATTATTCAAAGCATGCTGACGATGCTGGCTTTAAGCGCTGAGGTTAACACGCTGTCAGCATGGGATACAATATTTAAAGTGACATTTTTTTGGCGAGAGGGGCCTGCTCCATCATGTGCTTAGCCTGGCTCTGTGACACTTCTCTTTTTAGGCCTATTCTGTTAACTTGCAAGTTTGCTCCGGTCATCGAGACAACGCGAGACGGACCTCTGACGCCTACCAGGTAACTTTAAACACGGTCTAGCTCTCTCTTCCTTTGCAATGTAGCTTAGACTAGTAATCAGAGAAATTAAGGGCTATATTAAAGCAGAATTACACGTCTAAAAGTGTCACCCTTCACAACCCTTCTAGTTCCCCGCAATCAATGACTCTCTCAATGACATCCCTGAGATATCCTCCTTATGTACCCCTGCTCGTAACCCAGTTATGTGGTGCAGTCGACATGTGTGTGTTTTTTTTATTTAGTGAATAATGCCTCCCCAATAAAATCATAATGGACATGTAATTCTGGCTTCAATGGAAGGCATTCAGACTGGGACTTGCATTTCCTTCCTTTTCAAACCTCATCTTATTTATTTTACTATTCTAATGTGGTTATGGCGGTCCATATTTCCTTGCTTTTCTTGCGCATTTTATTTACCTTTTATATATGTTTTGCATGGAATTCTTAATAACTTGTACATAATATAGACCTATCTCCCAGGAAATATCTTGCATTTATAAGGATTTTTGTAATAAGTTAGATACAGCTGTGGTCACTCATGAGAGAGTAGGGACGGATATTCAGATCTTGTGCAAACATCTTACTAGTTTATATGAATATATGTTTCATGTTCATTTACGCTCTGGGAAAACCCTTTTTCCTCAGGCGATCCTTGTACATCGGTGTGACACTGCAGCTGGATCACTTTCCCTTTCCACGTCAGCACATCCACCTCTGACCCCTACCCTGGTCCGCTGGACTCTGTATTTTACTACTATCCCTGAACTTTCCCAACCAGTAGACACGTGTCCAGCATGGCCATGTGAGAACAGCTGTCTTCCAGTTACACCCGTCCCTCTATTGATCCAGGGACTTCTGAGGACAAACCGGGGCAAGGTATTCGTTCCTTCTTTTACAATGTTGACTTGATTGCTACTGCTAATGTTTGGGGTGAGCCTCACAAACAGCAATTTTTCTTTGTTACCTCTGTGAAGCGGTGGCGGTCAAGTGGTTTCGTACTTTTTCGCATAGGCATTCTATTTTAAATGGACTCAGCTTAGGGATGACATACGCGGCGCTTTTACTGCAGTAGCACAGGACGATGTCCTTGAGTACCGCTTGTGACAGCGTGTACAGGGAGTCAAGAATCCCACTGAACACTATGATTACTATACCCTGCCACTCTGTGCCCAGGTGAACCCTCAAATCGGGGAAGGTAAGCAAATTCGCCATATTATGCGCGGTCTTGGAACTTCACTTTTAGAGCATGTACTACCAGCAAACCTACTTCCATCAATGCTTTGTTACAGCTGACTTGACGTATTGAAACTGCCAGATACCTGACAGAACAAAGGGTTGTTTTAGTACCAACCGCTTCGTACAATACGGTGGCTGTTATCTCTTTCAGTAAGCTGAACTATCAGTTGGCTGTGATTTCTCAACAGTTAGAGTCTCCAGCAACAGTTAAGTAATAATCTGAGCTTGGGGACCCATGAAACTCTTATCCTCCCAGGCCACGTTTTAGAAATTGGGGTACCGGCCGGAGTAGTTCTCAGGGTGCTATGTGGCGATCTTCGAGAACTGTTCGTACCACTGGTGGGTGCCTCACCTGTTTCTTTTGTAAAAGACTAAGGCATGTCGCCCTAAATTGTTATTGTCGGCTTCAAACTTCAAAAAAACGGCCCACGCTCCCACGGGTTTGAGGCTCGTGGAAGAAAAGCCACTTTCTGTTAACACAATTAGGCCCGGGAAGATAAAATCAGACGACTGAGAAGTTCAATACCATAGCCTGGATTTGAACCACGGATCTTCCGGTTTCCGCCCGGTTGCTCTAAACAACTGATCTAGCATGCCAACATGCTGGTACGACATCAAACTCCTCAACTGACTCGCATTTTCCCTGGTTGTTGCTATGGTAACTGTCAGTTGATTGAAGCAACCGGACGGAAACCGGAAGATCTGTGCTCCAAATCCCGGCTATGGCATTGAATTTTTCAGTCGTCTGATTCTACCTTTCCAACCTTGCGCTACACACACCTTGTGTGGGAGAACAATTAATTCCATTAATTGACCTAATAATGGTTAAACTATAAAGTCTCGACTTAAAGTACTTACAGCATTGTAAGTCGCTATTAAGGTATATCATCTTAAAAAATTTGAGAACCTGTGATCTGCCGAAAAAATGCGACTCAGTATTTTTTCAGTATTGGGGAATCTTAAGTCCCGATTGCATGTTGCCATGGTAGCTCAGTTGACTAGAGCAACCGGTCGGGTACCGGAGGATCCCTGGTTCAAATCCCGTGTATGGCACTAAAATTATCAGTCTTCTGACTCTGGCTTCTGAACCTTGTGCTATACACTTGTGTGGAAGAATTTATTCCACAATTAGGCCTGCTGACGTGTGGTCCATTCCAGGTGAAACTGACCAGCAATCTGTTATTGTACTCATTGATACGTGGAGTGGTGTCGCCCTAATTAATGAAGAATTAGTTACCCAAATAAATTTCCTTTTTCCGACAGCTTTAATCTTCAGCACACCTGATAAATTATTGGATTTCTCGTATTATACTGACTGTCAGTTTCAGCTACAAGGCAATATTTTCAATGAAAGACTTCTTGTGGGTTTGCATTTTGGCTCCCATTTGTTGCTAGAACTTTGATTTTTTAAAAACACATTATAAAGCTGTTTTAGATCTCGATACACTTCATATCACTATGCAAATGTCGCATGTACTTCCATTAGTGATTTTTGTCGAGAGCAACTCAACTGCCCCCTTAATCACTCATAATTTGGAACCGCCAGTGGCGGTTTTTGCTAATGAGATGACATGTGTCAAAGATGTTCGGCTTCCACCCTTTAGTGTCACACACATTCTGGTAAGCTCTCATCCGACTGCTGATGTCACCATAGATGTTCTTATAGTGTGCTACTTTCCACATAATAGCATTTCCTTGGAGCACAAATTTCTATTGTTGGGTCTCCTGAAATCCTTTTATATATAACTTCATATAACTCGGCACTACCACCTTAGACAGGTTTCAAATTCTGCTTACAGTTCGTAAGCCTATTAAACAACGGCCGTATCGTGACTCTCAAAAGCAGCGTGAAATCATTAACACACAGGTTGACGAAATGTTACAAGCTGGGATAATTCGGAAATCCTGTAGCCTCTGGTTCTCGCCTGTTCTTGTTAAGCGTCGGGATGGCGATTATCGTATTTGTGTTGATTATAGGGTGCTCAATGCAGTCACTGAGACCTTGTTGTTTCCTCTTCCCTTAATTGACGAGCCTCTGGGTTACTCAGGGAAAGCTAAATAATTTTGTGCCCTAGATCTTCTCAGTGCCTAGTTTCAGCTTCCGATGTCGGAATCAAGTAAAAGGTATGCCTCCTTTGTTACTACGGATGACCAATTTGAGTTCAAAAGACTTTCGTTTGGTTTGGTGAACGTCCCTCGACATTCTTCATACCTACATAGCTGACAAGCTGTTGCGGAACCTTAAACATGAACAAGTCATTGAGTATTTAAATGTTCTTCTCGTATTTGGTTTTACATACACAGAGTTGATAGACAGTCTGACAGTTGTTTTTCGCCACCGGGAATATTTTAAATTCAAACTGAAACTTTCTAAGTGTAATTTTACAATGCAAGGCGTTAAAATTCTGGGTTCCCAGATCTTGCATCGCAGCATAGAACTGAATGCAGATAAGCTTAAGGCAATTGGAGGTTTATCCATCCCTGAGTCAGTTCGAGATATCGCAAAAGGTTTAGGTCTCTTTGGCTTCTGTAGAAGATTTATTCTAAAATTTTCTATACATTTTTACCAGAAAAACCCAACCCTTTTAATTGTCGGATCAGCAATGGCGAGTTTTTGAGGAACTCGAATTATTGCTCACTTTAAAATCCATTTCGGTTCATTATACGTCGGGACTATATACTGAAATCACGCGCACAGTTCCAAAATTGTCATAGGAGCCATTTTATATCAAAAAAGGCCCTGATGATGTTTTGCATTCAGTTTCCTATGTTTCACGGCCACTTATCAAACATTAGCAACGATAGAGTGCCACTGGTTTGGAATTGTTGCGGCTTGTTTATGCCTTAATGCTCTTTCGGCGACTTCTATTCGGTTACCCTGGCTAGAGCCACGGTAAGCCACCAAGATTTGTGCTATCTGCACACCATGAAAGATGTCACTCGCAAATTGGCGCGGTGGGCTTTGAAATTTCAGGAGTACATTACCATAATTCATAAGGTTGACAAATTACACTGGAATTCTAGTTGTTAAATCTCGCTTTCTAGCAGTTCTTCAACACCTCAGGGTGATGCTCAAATGTGTGTTACTGCCGACAGATGTAGCTGCAGAACAGAGAAAAGTTCCAAACTTACGTAATTTAATCATGACAGTGAAACAGCTTGATTTAGCTTCTTCATTGCGCTGGCAGACATCACTTTACATTTTGAAATTGGGGTGCTCTGTCGGAAAAATGCTGGTGCATCATGTGATTTGCATCTTTTGGTCATCTCGGAAACTCTCAAAAATTAAATCGTATTGTCCCATCACGATGAAACCAAGACAGGACATCTGGATTTTACTAAACCTTTTTCTAAAATTAGCTCCCGCTTCTATTGGATTGTTATGCGTCAATATATTGAAAAGTTTGTTAAGGGGAGCCCTTTCAGACAATCAAGGAAGGAGCCAAGGAATTTAGAACCTACTGGATTGTTGCAACCCATCCCTGCTAAGTATATTTGTGAACGCTTTGGTATAGGTCCCATTACATAAGACTAAGGATTTAAATTCTGTTATCGTACTGGCTAAAACTATTCCAGTAAATACGCTTAAACCCGAGACCTGCCATCTGCTTCCGCCCCATGTGGCTAGGTTTATATTAGAATATATTCTCTGTCGTTACGAGGATCCATCGACCATGTTGTCTGATAAGGGTATAGTATTTTTAAGTGAAGTTGTCCAAGAAGTTTTAAAACTTATAGGAATTAAACACAACGTTACTACGGGTTATAACCCTGCATGTAACGGCATGGTGGAACGCTGTAATCAGACCCTTATTAATATAAGTAATTATATCAGCTCTAAGAGTGAGATTGCCTTTCCTATGTTACGTGGCGTATAACACATCTAAACAAGAATCCAGTGATTATCTACGTTATTTTCTGATTATGGAAGAAATGCGACACTTCGTCGGAAGTTCAGCTTAAATAATCCGTTTGTTCAATTCACTCAAAGCAATATTCTTCAGGCACGTAAAATTGCGCGAGCACAAATGAGAACCGTGCAAATTAAGCAGAAGCGTCTCTTCGACAACAAACGTCGACATGTCAATTATACGCCCGGTAGCCTTGTTAATGTTTTACTCCTACTAGTAGGAAAGGTTTAATTACAAAACTGCTCCATCGCTACCATGGTCCTTACGTGATTGTGTAGAAACACTCGTCCATTAGACACGTAATTCGCGATCCCCGTCACCGCAAAACACCAGGTCGCACCGTACATGTCATTAGAATCAGCCATTATCATTTACGGTATAGACGCAGTTAGCCGACTGCATTGCTTTTACGGTAACGCGGGACTGCCACGTAGACGGCTGCATCTCACACCAAGCTCGACTAGTGTTATTCCCTCGCTCGCCTGCTGCTTCCTGTTTAAGTGCCTTCTGGCGTTTCCCAAATGCTCTCATTTCTACGCTTTTCCCTCCTTATTTCATACCGTCGATAGTAATATTGTTGCGTAATATTTATGTTTATGCTCCCTATAAACCCTATTCCTCCCCAAGGGACTTTGAGATGTTTTGTACCAGTTTTAGTGTGTTGTGGTGCATTGTATGTGATTTTTATGTTGTATACTCTAGTTACTGTATACACGGTTCATTCTTTTATATACAATTATGTTTAACGTTCTTTAGCCTGATAAGTCATATCGGACGGTGAATGAATGAAATGGTTGAAATGATGATCAGATTAATCCGGGGTCCACAGAGCTTAAAGCTACCCGACATTCGTATTATCAGGATAAGGGAAAACTCCGGAAAAAACCTTATCCGTGTAACTCACCCTAACCAAGATTCGAATTCGGGGGCTGTTGAATGAGACAGACACGCTACCACCACACCACAGAGGCGGGCTGTTAATTCTTATCCTTTCGCGGATCACACATGCCCTTACCGGCATTCGCCACCTAGATTACCAATGTTTTCAACTGGGACAGTTGAAATGAAGCTACTGGAGACTCTTGCAAACCGGGGTTCTATGCCCCTCTCTTGTTTCAGCTTTATGAGAACTAGAATATTTTATAACACATCATGGCTTCCAGCACTAGATACGGCCTAGCATAGCGTGCATGTAGCTATAACTATTTTGACCACACGACGTTGCTACATTGCTACGTGAAATGCAGTGTACACCTGTTCTCGAGTTTCATTTTGCTGGCGCTATTTGCTACATGTAAAATAATGAAATTCATGAAGCCTAGCATCTTATGATTAAAACATTGCCTTTCATGTTAATTTCTTATATGTAACTTATATGATTTTTAAAGTTTACTGCAGATTTTCGGCTCCGTAGCCATATGTATATCTCACATTCCAGTGAAATCCCGCCACCCAGCCTGGGGACAGCTTGATCCTGCTTACGTCATCCTTTCTCAACCCCCTCGACTTCAACCTTCGATAGAGCCATTTAGAGCCACGACCTTGAACACTACCTACTAAACTTCGAAGATCCATACGGCGTTTTCTTTTTGTTTTTTATCTTAGGTGTACAGATGGTATTCCCTACAGGTTATGTTTTTGATTAATCTAAAAAAAATATATTTTCGTTGTCTTTGCGTGCCTACACACTTTTCAATTTTAAAGGGCTATAAATTTTATGTTAAGTCTCCATCTGATACTATCTTTCTCTTCTTGACTAGGTAATTACATTTTTATGTGATTTAGATGTGATCTATCAGAAACCCCAATCATTTGTTATGTATTTTTGCACGTGAAAAGCCTCATGGCCTGTGTATGGTGGTTTATTGACATTTGTCTCAGAGTGATAAATATCGCGGTCTCTAGAGACGTCATTTATTGCTGTGTTGAGTTATTGAGCTAATGTTGAGTAGTATTAGTAGTATTGTTGTAGTGTTCAAGGAAGTGATGACACGTTTTTTCACTTCACTCTAGTTAAAACTTCATGGTATTGTTGCGATCTGATTGTGTGAAGTATGTTACTGTTATTATAATTAAGTATTTTTTAATTTTGAGCCTTTTCGACGCTATTTTGGGGAGAGAATGTGTATTTTGGTTTTTCTCATAGTTTCCCGTAGATGTGTATCTGAAGGGAGTGTGCGAGCACTATTCTTACTAAATCATTTTGTTTTGAGGTTGAAGTATAATACACAAGTATGCTGTGTTCAGCTCATAATCCAGTATACCTTATTGTTAATGAAAGTCAATGTATATATTTTTAATAATTTGGGATACCATCTCTTGTTATTAATTTGTGCTTTGGCATTATATATTGTAACGACACTTCGTAGGATTCGATCCACAACCGGGTAGTTGCATAAGATTTTATAAAATGGTGTAATTGGAACAACCTTTGAAGCGGGGACAGCACCTTGCTTTGTTGGCCACGTTTGTAGGCCATCTCGCTCAATATTGTCGCCGCCACGCTGCTGCGAAAACACCTCGCGTTTACGTCATAATTGGGTCTCGAACCCCTACCTAACCGAGTATCTTCTTATTAAGCGAATAAAGCCCTGCCAGATCCATCTTCAGATAAGTCCTTGTGATGTGTATCCAAGCTCCTGCACAAGGGTCCGAAACCTCAATTCGTTAATTAAATCGCCTAGCCAATAGTTTTTGTTCTAGAATCTGGTGTAGTTGTTATTTGACACTCCCTATTTTCCAAATGGAAACCCTCAACCCCGGCTCCAACGCCCCCTTCCGTCTGTGATTACCACCACCTGTTATTAGCAATCCCAGATTTTTCCACACCGAGGTTCACCGGAATATAACGCTGTGTATACTAGCTCTACTTCTTTTATGCTTTGCATGTATTAATTGCACAATAATGCGCTATAACTTTGTGCTACATGGTGAGAACACACATATCAATATCTGGATATACAACTTATGGCTCAACAACCATGTCTGGCCCCACAATACTTGTTTTAGGTTAACCAAGATCAAGGTCGGACCTTGCCTAGATTACTTTTCCAAATGTGTGTTACCGATTTCTCTCTCTCTCTCTCTCTCTCTCTCTCTCTCTCTCTCACTGTTAAGATGATGTTTTTACTTGTTGAACCTGGTGTCTATTCAGCTCTATATTCCCCTCCATTAGGTATTTACAATGGTTTTATGCAAGGTAAACCCAGTCGTTTCATTGCTCCTTATGTATTATAATATAATATATTGTATTAATTCTGTCTGTTGGACCAACACCTTCCCTCGCCACTGGTCTTACCTCTTTTCCCCTCCCATTTTTTCCGTATTGCCGTAATTCCGTTATGTTTTACTAATCCTTTTTTGTTTTCCACGAGCTATCCATTGGTCGTGCAGTTTTCCATATTCCTTCCTATGCCTCACGACATTTGCCATAGCTGGATCGGCCCTCTCCAGGTGCCTCATGTAGGGCTCTTTTTGTTAGAAACAAATCCCCAAGACCTTTATGGCAATGTATTCACCTCCACTTCGTCCATAGAGATTTCCCCCGTGAACATTTTTGGACACGATGGTGTATGTGCGGGTCGACGACGGAGGTTGGATCTCTCTGTTTTAAAGCTATGCCTGTACCAGATACTCAAAGACTTAACAGGTCTACCTCATCTACGCTTTCATGCCTGCACAGACGCTTCACTGACAGTGCCTAAGTTTTTGCTCACCAGTTCAGTCTGTATGGTCACAAGTGTACGTCAGAATCTTTTCATCTAGATCTATCTTCTGTGGTATACATTGCATCGCCGACAGACTTCTGTTAATGCTTTTAGGGAGTCGCAGACAACGGACATTGGAAGCACAGGAGAAGAAGAGCACCCAATCCCTTCCTTGCTCCTACAGGGCGTTGCCAATGTGCTTAGGTGTACTCCTCAAGACTTCCATTTGTTTGGTTAACAGTGGCAAGACTGTTCTTCTCACGTTGTATCATGGCGAGTGCTTGTGTGCTCTCTTGTGTTCCTCCTTTTTCCTCTCCCTCCCTCTGGGGCCAGCTTTTCTCATACTTTCCGACTGTGTCTTTGCCCCGTCCTCTACTATCCTTTTCGTCCAGTCCATTGTTCGCAATGTTAGCCCATCGGCTATTATGTTCGTGTTTTTCTCCCAGTTTGGACACCTCTACTTTTGTAATGTTTTTATTTCGTTTCTTGTACCTTTTTAACAGCTGTGGATAGCTGTGATTCCTGGCGCGGTGGAGGCTGTGGCGTTTATATTTTTGTGACATTTCGGAAAAGTATAATTTTTTAAGGTTAGAGATACTCATGACAAAATTTGCTTAGGTGAATCCATGAAACTGGCTTAAGAATTCCAGCGAGCCATTTCCCGGATGCTTATGTAAGCAGGGGTTATATCATGTGATTTTTTGGAAAAGGATCACCTCACGTTCACAGAAAGTTCGACACGTGGACAGATGATGCAAATCATGCTGACGATGCTGACGTAAGCGCTGAGGTCAACACGTGGTCAGCAACGGCTACAGTATTTAAAGTGACGTTTTCTTGGCGAGGGGGTCTGCTCCGTCACGTCTTAGACGAACTCTGCAACACTTATCTCTTTAAACCTATTCTGTTATGATACAAGAGGATGGTGGGAAATTTTGATGCCACACGTTGATGCGACAGTGTGAAACAGTTTTGACGATGCGCAGTGGTGCGATAATTTGAAGCAAGAATTTTTTACCTACTTCTGGTGTTGTTGTTATCTCCTAGCTTGTTCTGATGTCCCGTTCGTCAGCTGCTCCAGTGGTAGAGCTATAAGTACTTTCTCAGGGTATGGATGAATGTATTGTGAAAGGACAACGCCGGTTTAAATTGCTGAGATTTATTTAATGTGCTCTAATACTTGAGCTATTGAAGCGAGTTGCGGACTGTTTGAAGATAAAGAATGAAACTCATTATAAATCGTAGCACTTGAAACTATAACATTTGACTTACTATACCTGCTAACTTCTACAGTATAAATGTTCTGTTTGAAATAACTGCTTCCACCATAAAAGAAGCATGCAGTGTAACTAAACTGCTTACCGGCGAAACCCTCGCGATGACCACGAAATCTTACTCACACAAGCGCATCACTGAACGCTTAAATAACACACGAGCAATCACATCATTAATTGAATAAATATCAAGAGAGAGTGTGTATGCCCAACTGCGAATGTATCTCTGATTAAAATTGCACGAACATTTATTAATTTTAGCTTCGCCTACTTCATTGCTCCCCGCCAACATCCCTTCAAACGTGGGGCCAATCTTCAATTCTTAGTGTGCGTCTCCTGCCTTGTTACTGAAGGGGTTACCTCCCCTAACTCTGAGAATTTCATCCACCTTTCTCTTTTACAGAATTGACCTATGTGACTCTACAAACAACCGAATTTGCCTCTGAACTACACTCCCAGAATCTTTAAGCTAATGCATTCTATCGTCGGCTGATACTAATGACTTTCGTTGACATGACTTCCTAATTACCTTCTTCTTTTCGGACCAATCTTTCAACTCAAGCTTCTTACATTATACATTGATTTAATACCCATAAATTATTTATTGAAATTATTTCTTTATCTATCATTTCTTTATTTAATGATTTATATCTTCCATCAATAACTACAGTATCAGTTAACTTGCAACTTTGCTCCGGTATCTGAGACAACGCAGGATGGTTCACCAAACTCTGATGCTTACCAGGTAATCCTAAAAGCTGTTTAACTCCCTCTCTCTCTTTTTGCAATGTAGCTTAGACTAGTTATCAGAGAAATTAAAGACCATCTTAAATCATAATTACACATCTATAAGTGTCACCCTTCACCACCCTTCCAGCTCCTCACAAACTATAATTCTCTCAATGGCATTCCTGAGCTACCCTCCTTACTCATCCCTTCTCGTCACTCCAGGTATGGGGTGTAGTTGGCACATGTGGTGGAGATGCTGTGGTATCGTCACAGTATTATTATTATTGTTATTATTATTATTATTATTATTATTATTATTATTATTATTATTATTATTATTATTATTATTATTATTGTGTTTAGTGGTTGTGTGAAAATATAAAAATGAACAAAACTTTAAATTGTAACATCAAAAATTGTCATTGAAATAAATTATATCCATATGCACATAATCTAAATGTCCATTAGTTTTAATTGTGGAAATATTGCTGGCAACCCTATGACATGTATCCTGTTTTGTGTATCAGTTTATGAAAATGTAAGGATTAACAAAACTGTTATTCTTGTTTGTGAAAATGTAGAGATTAACACTTCAAATATATTTTGTAGATTGTAATGTCCAAAAACTATAATTAAATAAATTAATTATGCTTATGCATAACAATAAGAATAATTTTATTGTCATTGAACTATTACAGTAATAGACAATGTCAGATAATATAATGCTAGTATTATATTTACAAAATTTACAAAAAATTTACAAAATTTATATTTACAAAATTTACAATATTTACAAAATTATATTTACATTATTATTGGTACTAAGATGTACCTACTCATCAAAAAATTCTTATAGTGAATAAAAAGGATTAGTAACAAGCCAGTCATACAATTTATTCTTAAAACTAGTTATGGGACTTTGTTTTAACTTTACTGGTAGCTTATTATACAATTTATAGCCAAGTATTTCGAAACTCTTCTGTGTTGTAGTCAATCTACAATATGGTATATCAATCAGTTGATATGATCTAGTATTGTAAGAATGAATGTCTTGTCTGTTTTGTAATTCTGATATGTGTTGTTTTATAAGCAATACCACTGTGTAGATGTACAAATTAATTACTGTCAAAATTTTTAATTTCTTAAATAATGGTTTACAATGAGCTAATTTTGATTCATAAGACATTATGCGAATAGCTTTTTTCTGTAATACAAGAATATCATGAATGTGAGTACTGTTGCCCCAAAGTAAAATGCCATATAATCTGAATACCGTTATTTTTTATTTTGAAGTCTTGGTGGCAACCCTACAAAATGCACACTGTAATGGGCTAGTTTATCTAAACAGCATATGGCTCCACATGAGACATGAGAAATAAGCGAAATTCTATCCAGCAGAGCATGCCAATGTTAGTAGGTATATTGATCTCCAATGAACATCTTATAGACTTATTTACTGTAAATGTTTGTCTTGCCTAACCCAAGGCAGAGTGGAGTAACTCTTGATTTAAATATCTTACCACATACCATGATAGATAGTGGGCTAGCTTGTATTTCACCCTCTTAGTGTAACAACCCAGTTTAATCATGCTTTGAAATTAAATGAAGAAATCAGAAGCCCACCGCTCCTTCCTGGTATAAAATGCTGCAGCTTATTGAATGGGAATTGTTGTTATGAAAACCTGCATATAAATTGTGGTTAGATTACAGATGAAACAGCTTTAAAACAAGGGTCAATCTATGTAAATAAGTATGGCCTAAAATTGCAACACCTTGAAATGCAAAAATATTTTAAATATTACTTTCCACATTTCCTATATACACCAGATAGAATATGAAAATATTGTTGATGATAGTATGAAAATTATGGATATATGACATATGTGGTTGTCTGAAAACATGCACCTATGTATAATTTTCTCAAGACTATACAGGAGCTTCTACATAAATCATTCTTATGTTTATGAAAAGTGTAGATATCAAATGTCATTAGCACTAAATATTAAGTTTACATTATTTTCTACTGAAAAGAATTCACAGACATAATTTAAAATGTTATAGTCTAAAGACTACCTGTTAATTTGGAATGACATTTTAAAATTAAATAGCGATAAACATATTCCTTAAACTGTAAAAGTTTCATCATAGAACTTCACAAAAAAAAACTCTTAAATTATAAAATATTAATAACTCAACCAGAACCAAGGTGAGTAGTCAGTAAACTGCCACACTCATCACTGTTGACTTGTTCAGCTGTCTGGCATGCATTATTTTGTCACACCATGACAAGATCTTGGTGAATTTAGGAGGATTACTTCACATGAACCAGAAAATGTTTTTATGGCAATCCTTTATTCAGAACCTCAAATAACACTGTGGATGCTGCATGTTTTCCTGACACAGTTTTCAGTCCCATAGGTCTCTATGTATTTAAAAGCTGTGCTTTTTCTTTTCGTACCTCTTTGCTTGTGAATGAAACAGAAATATCTGTGATGTTACTTTGTGCCCATTTATAGAACTGTCTGTGGGTTGTTACTTAAGTCCACTGAAGACTAGCATAAGCAGTAAGTCTCTTAATTGTACCTCCTGCACCATCACAAGGGCCTTTTTTAGGGGCTGACAGTTCTGGGGTAGTGGCGCTGTACTGTGGCACCATTTGTGTCAAAAGGAAAGAAAGAGAAGTGTGTAGGAATCACACTAAAACATTGTTTCTGAGTATGCGTTACCTCATTTAAACAGATGTGTTAAGCAGCGGATGTTCTGCTAGTAGTTTTCTGAAGCTGGAGCCAATTCCAGGTGACACCGTCTATGCTCATAAGCACTGTGTATAAGGCTAGGGTGTATGTTTCTACACGATTCTTATGGGAGAGGTGGAGCTAAGATTGCTCTGACTCAAAGCTTACATTCCACCTGCCAGAGCACAGTAAAGCACATAACCTAGCGACAATGGAAGAATACACATTCCTCGCTCAACCTTCCTGTAATACAGTATCACTATTTTGGTGCAAGCTAATGCTAATGCATTTGCAAATGCAACTTAATGCTTAAATTGAATGTAGAAGTAATATACCAAAATATCCTTATAAATATAAATATATGATTTTGAATATAATTATGTCATTAGGTTTAGAAATTAAGAGGCATTATTTCAATATTTGTATATTTCACAGCAGCAGGGTTCTTGGTAATGAATGAATATGTGGTATCTTATCCACCACAGAACAAAAAACTAGTGTATCCATCACATATTGAGCACCTGTTTTCAAAACAATACACAAGTATTTCTACTTATCTTCATGTAGTAGCAGTTCAGTCAAAAGACATAGTTCACTGTAAAGTCAGGTAACTAAAACAGTATATCTGTGTATAGAAAGTTTTCTTTAAGTGAATATCCAATTGTATGTGAAAGTTACAAACATGAACAAAATAAGTGAATTATTAAAAATCTCCATTTAGCAACAGGACTCTCAGTGAAAAATTCAGATGAAAACATTGGTTAAGCTACTCCCAAATCTTCAGCAGCAAACAAAACTCAATGCCGTAAGTTCAATCTGGAAATTTACCAAAAGAATAGATGGATTTATGGCTGTGAGGAAAACAGTACTCTGTTTTCGTTTTCCTTATGTGTTTTTTGGAGATGTCCATTGGTATAAGACTGGAATAACTGATACTGGGCATATATGGTCTAAAAGGAAAGTACACTCAATTCTTGTCAATTGCCTAATATGTTTGATGCCACTGCATGAAGTTTTTATACATATATTTGAGGGATTTGCTTTCACATTATTTTTTAATTTTTTTGGCTCTGTCAATAGAATACCTCAGCAGCCACCACTGGCCTTTTCATGGCTTGTGGCAAAGAAATGCTCACACTTGGAAGTCTGCCCTATGACACAGTAGATTGTATTGCTGTCCTATCACTGAAGTAATAAATCTTATTTGCATGTGAAAATTTCAGTTGTAGATAGGTAATCAGCTGTTTTTGAAAAATATAAACTGCAAGACTGTCATGAACTAAGTAGGTACTGGGCCCTCTTCACAAGAATGCTGGATAGGGTTGTTGTAAATGGTTGGATTGTCTATAGAGAAATATGCGGACAAGATTCCCTGTACTGACTTGAGTTCAGACGATGCTTGGCAGTGCAATATATGATGATGTTTTCCAACAGGAAGAAGATGGGGTGGCCAATTTCACCACTTTGTGTGTTACAATTTGATTTGAGGTTTGATGGAAGAGACCATTTTATGGATAAATGTTCTTCACAGAGGCATTGTCAAATGGAAGGCTGTAAAAGCAGATCACTAACATTCTGCAAAAAATGTGATGTAACACTCTGTCAAAGACGTTTTGAACGTAAGGTTCGGTTGGTAAAAAATTTTGAAAACTCAAAAGCATTTCAGTTATTATGTTTATTAATTTAAATGTTCTGTAAATTGCTTTAAAGAGTAAAATTTGAATATAAAATACATTAAATACGAAGAAATGTATTTGTTAATTGCTACAATATGTTTTGATAGTACTAGCACCCAGCGATCTATTTATAGATTGTGTGATTTTGGGCTACTGGGTGCATGGTGAAGAGAACAAAAAATATTGTTGACATACTATAGCCTGAACTAATATATTTTATGTTTTATTTTTAATTTGTTGAGAAAAATATAATTTTGGCATTAATGGGTTAAAACCAAGCAGTCGTCATGTGGCCCAGCCACAATCACTTGAATGTGTGATTTGCTTGCACTGCAGTGACTTTGGTATTGTTTTGCTAGCTCACTATGGTGAATGATCCACTGAAGGTTATGCTGATTGGCTGTGAATGTCAACTTTCAGTTGCTGCCTTGTGTTTGTGCTGTAAAGATTAGAGTTTGTTCACTGTGCATCTCAAAAGTGAAAGCTAATTCAAACATCTGTGTTGCTTATGAATTACTTTACAGTATTCTTATTATTGTTGCTGTTCTTGTCTTGTTGTAGAAAACTGAAATGCCTATCAAAAACTCATGCTTGAACAAAGAATTTTTATGTACAATACCTGCATACATAAAACTGAATCATGTAGACAGGTATGTAGACAGGTATGTAAAAAATTTCAGGATATATTTCCTGGTATTCCAGTTCCAAATAGAGATACTGTCAGATGTCTGGTTAATAAGCTAGGAAAACAGGATCACCAAATGCTAAACCTAAGGAGCAAAAATGACATCTTCTAATGGAGGAAAAGATTGTAGAAATGGGTGCATCATTTGAATGCTCTCTGAAGAAGCCTCTAAGACATGTTACACAGCAAGTAGGTGTTTCAAAAACCTCTGTTCATACAGTTACTAAACCTTTAAAATTGAAAACCTACAGAGTGACTATTGTTCATGAATTACAACCCTGTGATGACAAGAAATGCTAGGAATGTCTCAATGCAAATGGACACCCTCAACACCACTTAAAACAAGGTTAGTACTCATTATAGTGCATGTTACTATTACTTACAAGTAGGTAGCATGGGTGTTTTAGAATGGAAAACCCCCAGCATAGTAAGCAGCACGCCGAGCAAGCATACACACATATATGCATACACATGATCTGGGCCAGGCCATGAAACAACCACTCTATAACTTTATAATTTTCTGATAATGTTTTAAAACTGTAACTCAGAGCTATCCCACAGTTTAATAAAGAAGACACATTTAGGTCAATGAAGTGTTAGACTTTATTCACAAATACGTTCAGCTTATTTCTTCCCTTTAATGGCCTTAATGTTCAAGAAATTTCAAAAGCATTTGTCCACATACTTTTTAATTTAGTTATACCGAACAAAGAGTCAGCCATATTTTTAAACATTGACTATGCTAGAATATGTTACGCTTTAACAAAAAAGTCTCCATTTGTTCATTTTCAGCATCATCTTGTGTTTCAATTGGACAGCAGCTTTTTATACTTTCATAATTCTTATCCTCAGGTCTGCCTGTAGTTATCTCTTGAGCATCATCAGTACTTTTGATGCAAAACTAATGTTTGTCTCTCCTTAGTATCAATGCCTGTATCATCATTAGCATAATCAGCAATATTAGTTCTTCACCTTCAAACTCAAATCCATGCACCTGAAAATTAAGAAAAAACCTTAATAGTATATCCCATTTATCATAATTAAGGTTAAAGCAAACAGTAAGTGATTCTCAAATTTGTACTGCTAATAGTACGCATAAAGTTCTTTCCCTGCATTTCTTTGCATGAGGGGTGAGTGCATGTGCGTGTGCATGTGTGAATCTAACTTGTGCCTGAGCATTCTGGGTATGCTGTCTAAGACTTTTAATTTGACTGGCCCATCACAAGACAATGCAGCTTCATGTTGATTGTATGTAGCAAGAGTTTCTTTGCATCAAGGAAATAAAGAGCAAGAATCTAAGAATCTGTGATTAGTTGAATAGAAAGTGTGTGAATCCTAAATTAAATGATGAACTGATATTCTGCACTCTAAAAAAAAAAAACGGGCTATAAAAGCACTAAACCCATTCATAACCACCATGTTATACCAAAATGAGTACTACTTTTACATTAGTAGTATATGAGGATTGCTATTAAATAACTGATCTAATTATTTTGGTACTTTCCTGTGGTATTTAGAGCAGAGAACAGCAAAGGTCTTTGGCTTATGCTTACTCTTTATACTAGCCTGAAAAATTCAAGGTTGTGTGGTAAACGGTTCCTCTGTAGTCTTTGTTTAAAGTGGACAGTGTATCTGATGTGTCTCAAAAAAAATTAGGGCAAGACAGGAGCTCCTGCAGTAAAATTTTTCACTGGTACAAAAAGTTTAAAGAGGCAAGGTTAGACATTCAAGATGGTCCTTGCACCAACACAGCAAAAACTGATAATAAACCATTAAAACAATTTGGTGCAAATGTATGAACAAATCATCAACTGAGCATCTGAGCATTTCCTGAGTTAGTGATCATTATAAAAAAACTGGTATATTTCATTTTAAAATTTCAATACAGAAATGGTCTCCTCAAAAATTGTGCTGAGAATTCTTACTCTTGAGCAGAAGCAAAATCAAGTGGAGATTTGTACACACATCTTTTAGCACATTGAATGTCATCCTAAAATTTAGCTTGTGATGAATTGTGGCTTTTTCAACATGGTCCAGAAGTTAAGCATCCATGCTCTATAAGATTCCCAATTCCCTAACACAGAAGAAAGCTTGGATAAGCAAGTCAGAATTTGAGGTAATGAAGATTTGCTTTTTAACATCACAAGGATCATTAATATAGCCTGGGTTCCTGAAGGATGGACTGCTAACCAGGTAGTATAAGGAGATTTTGATAACACTTTATGAGTAGGTTAAAAGAAGAAGGCCTGAGATGTGGAAAAATACTGCATGGGCCAACACACTAGCACACAGTTCCGTGACTGTGAAGATCTTAGTAAAACACCAGATCCCTAAGTTGGAACATCTTCCTTACTCATCTGACCTAGCACTGTGCAGCATTTTTATATCCAAAGATCAAGTCTGTGTTTAAAGGAACCCATTTTAAGTCTGTAGATCCAGTGAAAGCAAAAGTTCAGGACTCCTTAGGAAGGTAATTGAGGAAGATTTCCAGCTTTGTTTCAAGCAATAGAAGATCCAGATGGAACTGTGTCAGGATTGCAGAGGGAAGTAATTGAAAGTGATAACATTTAAAATTTACAACCTGCTCAGTAAATACCTTTTGAATCAGGGTATTTTACAGCCTCACCTGTACACCTCAATCCAACACAGATAAATGTAAAGGTACTGACGAGCAGAGGGGCCTCCGAAATCAGAGCAGAACACCGCATGCAGGCCATCTGGCCCTTGTGCTTTTGCCATGACCCCTGAGAGGGAGGGATGAGGGGAGAGACCTCAAGGTGACCAGATCTGAATGACAACAGGTACAAGCATGGATGGGGTCGCTAGTGTTTCCAGATTTAATGCATCTGATGCCACCCGGGCCCACCCACAAGCCCCTAACTTCCGGAGGGGTTCCCTGAAGGAGCGCCTACCCAAGAGCATCAGGAGGTGGGTCCTAACTGAGCTGTCCCTGGAACAACTTCAGGAAGAAATCTCTACAGAGTGCACAGCCACTGCCCACCCATAACCTGTCAAGCACTGTCGCCTGGTCCTTCAACCCCAAAACAGTGACAAGGAAGATGATGGGTACAGGAAATGAGGAACAGGAAAGTCATGGTGGAAGATGAACCATCCCAGCATTCGCCTGTCAACCATGGGAAACCACGAAAAACCCATGGGTCAGAGTGGGTGGTCGAACCTGGAACCTCCCAAATGTGAGTTGCACACATTACTGCAGCACCACCTCACTCAGTGACACAGGTAAATGTAGTGGCATGCTGTGCAAATTATTTGAGAATGAATAATCTGTGAGATACTAACAGGCTATAATGAATAGAAATATTAAGGTAAGATAGTAGGCCAAACCTTGGAATAAAAAATGTTGTTGTAATTAAGAAATGTTCTAAACATTTCTATATATGAATTATTACTATGCTCAAATCATAAATGTCCTACCTATTGTTTTATATAGTTTGTTGACAGTTAACATTCTGTAATATTATTATGCACCCTTTCATGAGACTGAATATATCTGGTTCTATATCAGTTAAAATTTGAAGTGATTTTCTGTTGCATTCTGCAATTTCCTCTTCATATGTCAATGAGATGTCCTAAGTAATGTGATACCTAATGTGTCCATATTCATTCTGTTTATAAGCAAAAGTTCTTTGTGTTTGTTGTGTTTGGTATGCTCAAGTCTCTACTGTCTATATTGATGTTATTTGTGTTTCATTAATGATGAGACCAAAAGAAAGTTTTTAGAAAATGCAAATAACAAAGAAAACCAACACTTTAGAGTGTCTGATGAAAATGCTAGTGTAAGTCAAAACAGAAATGGTAGCCCTCTTGCACAGAAATTGCCATATTGTGCCCTGCTAATATCTGAGATGGCAAGTAGGGTGGCCAGTAGGTGGTGTGGTGGTCACCATCACCACCACCAAATGACAAATGACAGTGGAAAGTAGACCAGTAATCTATGCTCACATGTGAAGAAAACTATTAATAAAAACTAAAAAGACAGGGGTTTAAAATGCAAAAAATTAATGCAATCATAGCTTTTGTGTGAAGCAAATTGCAAAAATATACTACAAAGATATAGTGCAAAAGTAAACTGTTGGGGCCTGCAAGAAGATGTGTAATATCACTCTTTGTAGATTTAAAATATGTTACAGTGCTTTAAAAAAAATTATAATTCTTAACATTAAGTTTAAGTAGGTTCCTAGTCATAAAGTTAGTTCTTAAAATACATATTAAACAGATCCTAGCAAGGTATTAACATTGCTTATGTGTACACGAATATAAATTTTAAAGCTTACAGTTAGTTTCAGTTTGCATTAATCAAAGTGCGATCTTCATGATCAAATTATTAAAGAGCAAATTTGAAATATAATCAAGTAAATACCTACATCAAGTAACTCACCAAACTGATAGTACAACTTTCCAAAGAATTTCTATTTCAGTGCCATGGATTTGCTCACAATTTTCTTTAGACTTGAATTTGCACATGTTTCGTTTTCTCAGCTCACAACAGCTGAAGCACTCAACCTTGCTTCTGTTATTGTGCTCTGTAAAAGCCTTTTACGAGGGCTGATCAATAAAGAATGAGACTGATTTTATCCTGCAGCTTCCTTGATAGTTTCCTGTCTCTAACATGACTATTTGAAAAGAGCAGGGTTTCATGTATAATGTCCATAGACGGCAGCACTCTGGTATCAGCAGGTTGGTAGTAATGCTATATATTGTTGACCGTACTTGAATTTTGCATACCACAAAGTGGAGGTGACACGAGAGGAGCAATACAGCGCAATAAACTTTTGTTTAAATCATACAGCCTCTGAAACTTTCGAAAAGCTGAAGCAAGCATACGGTGAAGATGCACTACTTCGTGCAATAGTGTGGTCAAGGACTTCAAAGAAGGGTGAGTTCTCTGTGCTAAGCAAGGAGGGTCTGGTGTTTTGGAATGGAATGGTGTAATGGCATGATTTATCAGCATGCAGTTCCCCTTCACATTACTGTTACAGCAGCGTACTACACTCAGTATTGGCTACACTGAGGAAGCAGACTGCAAGGAAGCGTCCAGAACTTCATCAGAATGGGTGGCGACTTCATCACGACAACGCGCGGTCTCACGTCCCAAATCAAGTCCAAGAATTTTTGGTTAAATTCAACATTACCTGTGTGTTGCATCCGCCTTATAGCCCCAATCTTGCCCCTGTGATTTCTTTTTATTCTCATCACTAAAGCCAAACCCTGGGGCATTAGATTTGAGAGCACTGAAGCAGTGCTGTAGAAAAGTGAGGCGATTCTCAAAGATCTGACAAGAATGGCTTGCACCATGTGTTCAAGGACTGGCAGAGACGTATAAAAAGCGCATTCAAGTAGGAGGGGACTACTGTGAAAAAAATCGTGTCAACATTGAAATAGAGTAATACATATCTGTGAAAAAAAATCAGTCTCAGTCTTTATTGATCAGCCCTCGTATTAATTTGAGGTTTGAAAATTACTTTTAGCTGACAACAGTGGAAACTTTATATAACTGAACTGAAGAGTGGCATGTAGTTTTAGAGTGTGAAGAAACGAAGTTGCTTAGAAAGAGGATAGAGAAGTGAGAATGGTTAAATTTACCAATAGAAATTCAAGCTAAAAAGCTAGTAAATGTAAAATCTAGGAAAAATTTAATTTGAAGTAGGAAAATTTTGGGCAGAGTAAGAGCAAATTGGATGAGGAAAATTAGCAAGGAAGAGGTAAATGAGTATTAAATTACAGTAGCTTTTATTTGATATGTTGCAAGTAGGACCCAACAACTCGACAACCTCAATGTTTGAGTTGGTTGGGGTCCAAGTAAAGCAACTCAAGGTATGGTTAGAGTTAGTATTGGAGATAAAATAAATTGATAATTGTACTTTTAGATTAGGAGGAATGCTGGCTACCAGTATTCCATACTGCTGGATACCAGTAGTTAGGAGGTTAGTTTTTTTTGTATTTTATTTTATTGTTATTTTTAGTAACTGGATTAAGAATAAATTTGTAAAATTGTTGTTGAAATTTGTAGAATTAATTGGGTTAATAATAAAATTACTTACTATAACTGAACCACTGCACAGAGTTCAGGTAAATCACTTGCTAAACAGTTGTTATCAACAAGCATAAATAAAATGTTCTGTAAGGATTGGATTTTAGGAACATATTCTTGGTATACCTCACACTTCTGTGGCGGCAATACTGAATGCAGCAACTAGAAATGTTGAATCCAAGCAATTGAGAGCAATAATGTTCTCAGTAATAACTGAGAGCATTATTATTTAATGATAGTGTTCTCTCTTTTTCCACCACATCAAACAATATAATTCTAAATGTAATCCAGCTACATTTGCCTCATACCCAGACAAGTGATAGTGACAATGAGTTCATCTCTCCATTTTGTTTGAAATAAACCCACATTTTAAATATGCACAATTATGAATTTGTTCTCAAATAATTTATATATGTTAGAAATGGGAGCTTTGTATTAGAGGCCTAGAAATCTGGTACTCATTGCTGCGCCCCCTTTGTGTTGCAAAGTCTGCTGGGGCTAGGCCTTTAGCTTCACTGTTAAATTTGCGCATAATCTCTAAATTCTAAGTTAGCAAATTATGCAGAATAGCACCTACATCCACACTTGTAGCTATTACTTACATGTTCGAATAATGTTTCTGAACCTTGTTTTGTAGTTACTACTCCTCAAAAGGTGCTTTGAGTGAATCTCAAGTTTACACCAGACTTCACTATAAAAATACTCAAATCTCACTCAATTTTCACTCATTCCACACTCACATTTCCATTGAGTTCCTTTTGTTGTTGTTGTTGTTGTTGTTTTTTTTTTTTAAATTAATGAATTAGTGGTTTAGTTCCATTTCATACTTACTTCAAAATTACATTAAAATGCATACTATTCTCATGGAGCTCTTGATTTCAGGCTCCTATATACTTTAGTACCTTGGTTATTTGTTTATAGTGGATGTTACCCTTATCTATATTCTTCTATATCTATAGCTCTTCTGGGTAATTTTATTCATCTCTCTCCTTTTCATCCAGTTCACATATGTTTGTACTTTAGTCCTCAGTTGTATCGCTAAAGTCCTCCTTTGCCTTAATAATTTTTCTCCAGTGTTTTCTCTTTTATCTAGCCTACATAGTTTTCAGAAATATTTTCCTACTATTTCTAAAGATGTTTAAAACTATAATTTCTAGTTTTAGGTTATCCCACTTCTTATTCAATAATTCTTCTGCCCATATTTGTCATCCTCTGTGGTGTAGTGGTTACCATACTAGCCTCAAGTTCCCGAGGTTGCAGATTCAAACCTTGTGAAGGGCAATGGATTTTTTTCGAGTGTAAAAATCCTTAGCACGGCTTCCTTCGGCAGGGAAGTAAGGCCGGTGGTACTGTGTCATACATTTCTGACACGTAAAAGAACCTCAAGCCTGATAAACAGGCCTCTGAGCAAAATTACCAGTCTTTCACACCCAATATAGAATGGGACGCTAAGGACCACAGCAGTTAAAGAGTGTCCATAAATAAAACTCAATTTAATTTTTCTCCATACTTATTTTTGTTGTATTCCATTATGTATAAAGTAATTTGCTATCTTCGTTTTGGACATATTCCTTCTGCAGTTTTATTCCATTTAGCCCCCTATACCTGGTTCTTACACATGCTAATCCTTTCCTTTAGTTCTATTACAGATATCAACATACTTTTCTCTCCTGCATTCCTTCTTGAAATTTCTTTAGTATTTTAAAATACTATTAACCCTTAAACTACCAAGTATTTAGTGTTCTTCCATGTCTTTAATCCATAATTTAAGTTTACTCCCTGTTCCTTTTTTAATGATTTAGTGCTCATCTATGTCACCCATTCCAATTTCTTGTATTAAGTTTTTCATCTGGTTTGGCCAGTTCTCATCCCAACTTGCTTACTCTTGTGCTTTCAAATACACTTTGATAATGTTTGCTTCTTCCAATGGTAGAATTCTAACCCAGTGTTTTAGTATGCATTTTACCACTAAGCCTTTTCTCCTCACCCTTCCCAATTCAGCTAAAGTAGTTCCATTTAGGGCTACTCTGGGCAATCATAATATCAATTTGCAAAATTAGGTATCTATGAATCTGGTCAATATTTTCCCATCCTTTCTCTGTACCACATATATCATTTTTGATTCCACTGTGACTGCATAAATTCTCTTGAGACACTTGAGTTTTATGTTTGGAATTTTCTTCAGACATGTTCTTAAGCTACTCATAACTAGTTTTCAATTTCCTTTTGCTCCAACCATATCCAATATTATTTAGCCTTATCCCTAAGTAGTTAATTTTCTTTGATTTGACTATCCTCCAGCCATTGCATCTCATCTCTGTCAAAATAAGCTATCTTTATTGCAAATCATAATTTTTTATTCATTTTTGCTTATTTTTAGGCCTCATTCTCTACAATACCTCTCTGCTTTAGATGGACCTCTGGTTGTTATTGCTGCTGCTACCAGATAATCAGCAAAAGGTCTCCCTGCAATGTCTTTGTTATTGATTGATGGGCGGTGTTTATTTTCCTTACCACTTTCTTTTAGTATATCAACTATAAACAAATTAAATAGTAATTGGGTTTAGTCTACAACTTTGTCTTTTAATTTCTCTAGGATTTTTAATTTTAATTAGTTAGCTTTGGGTATGGATGGATGGATGGATGGGATGGGATGGGATCGGGATGGGATGGGTAGATAGATAAGATAGATAAGATAAGATAGATTAGATTTAGATAGATAGGATAGATTTAGATAGATAGATTAGGTTAGATAGATTAGATAGATAGATTAGATAGGTTAGATAGATTAGATAGATAGATATTTTATTTCACTTCATTAGTTACATAAATTAATTCTCATATAATTTCTATAATACACAATTTTATCTCTACACATTACCCTTTACATATCCTTTTCACTAAGTTGCTGCATTACTAAGGGCCCACAAACATCCAACACCATGGTTGCCGAGTCATTGGGTACTATTTAATTTATGATTCAACAATCTACATTTTTTTTTCTATTCCCTATTTCTAATTTTTTTCAACAATTTATTTCTCACTACACCTAAATATTTTCCTGTTTCAAATAAACTTTCCTTGGATTTAACTCTTAACAATCTTTTACCTATAATTTGATTTGGTAATCTAGACCAATTGTTTCTTTATAATTTTTTTCTCATATTCATTGTTCCTTCACATTCTAACATTAAATGCCAGTAATTATTAAATTTGCTATTACATAATGGGCATTTGCCTTCATTTTATCCTTCTCCTATGCCTTTTAACCTCACCACCCCTGACCTAGCCCATGCAAAGCCCTCTCTTGCTATTTTATTACAAACATCAACATAGTTTTCTCTTTCCCATGTGCTTTTAATCTCTGTATATACATGTAATGATCTTTTTGAATTAAAACTACCAATTATTTCCTGTCTTTCCATATCTTCAATCCTCAATCTAACTCTTTTCCAACATCCCTTCTCACGTGATTATCTATATTTCCAAATATCCCCACACCCTATTTCATTGAGAATTGCTTCTAGGTGCTTATACCAAGTATCCTCTTTATTTAACTTGCGCTGAACCTCCAAACATTGTTTTAAAATATTATTATTCTCTGATTCCTCAATTCTCAACCAATATTTCACTATTCTTTCAATAATTTTCCAAGTCTCCCTAACTCCATTTGTGCAACCCCATTAGGTGAGGCTCTTGGTAGACCCAGAATTATTTTACAAAAGCTCCTATGCACTTTATTTACCTGTTTCCACCCCTCCTCAATACGCCAAATCTCTGCACCATACAGCATTTTTGCCTCAACTACTGCTCCATATACTCTTTCTATCCATTTTACGTGCATCCCAGGTATTTTATCTAAACATGCTCTAATAATTTTCATTGCCACTTTTCCTTTTGTTAAAGCCTGTTTCTTTTGTTCTCCCCATCTACCGTTGCTAATTTCTCTAGGATTTTTAATTTTAATTAGTTAGCTTTGGGTATATAAAACTCTCCATACAGAAAACTAGAAATATCTGTGGTTTCAAATGCCATGACAAATATCTGGTACTGAATGTGTTAATTCTGAACTGTCTGATACACCAACAGGTTATCTGAATAATGAGCTTACTGGTAATGATTCATTCTCTTCATTAAGATTTGGTGAAGCTTTCACAAAAGTATCAGGATTTCTGTGCATGAACATTTCCTGACACTCAACTGTTGCCTCCTGCCCCCTGCCTTGCACCCTGAAGTAGTGGTTCTTCAATTTTCTTAGACAATAAAACAAACCAATTACAATACTGAAGCCAACTCCTATAGACAGGCAGGCAGGCAGATTTATTCACCATTAATATTACAAGAATACATGGTTTCATCAAATACTTTAATAACATAATGCATACTTGATCAAATACCATAATACAAAATAAAATTTTAATTAATTACTAATTGAGTCAATAAACTGATCTACAGAATAAAAATAAAACCCCTTTCAATAATAAGCTCTTGAAATCCCTTTTGAAGCCGCACATGGATCATTCTTTTGACTGTATGGGTAGTTTATTGTATAATACAGAGCCATAATATTTAACTTCTTTGGCAAATAAGGTGGTTTTATGTTCAAGCACTTTTAAATTTGCCTTATTCCTAGTATTATGAGAATGAACATCTACCTTTGTCACGAAATTGTTAATGTTTTGTTTGATGTAACATAGTGTAACATGTAAGTACAGGCAAGACAAAGGTAATATTTTTAATTCTTTAAAACCTGGCCTGCATGAATCAATCCTGCCTATATTAGCAATACTCCTGATTATTTTTTTTGGGGGGGGGGTTTAAAGACTAAATGACTGTCTTTGCCATTTCCCCAAAATATTATCCCATTGAATTTTTCAGCCATCTGATTCTACCTTTCCATTATCCCATATGTCAATATACTTTCTGCATATGCAAAGTATAGAACTTTTTTAGTATGAAAATCTATTTCTTTCTTTATTACCCTTAATGAAAAATAAAATTTATTTAGCTTTGTTATTAAATGTGCAATATGAAACCCCAATCAAGATGCTGATCTAACCATATTCCTAAGAATTTAGTATGATCAACCTGTAACATTTCTAAGTTATAAATTTGAAGGTCAATGCTTATTATTTTTATGGCTGAATGGAATTACTACTGTTTTAATGGATTTAAAAGCAATTTATTAGTATTGAACCAATTTTCCATTGTAGTTATTATGCGTTCTTTGTCCTCTAAACCTTCCATGATTATATTAGTATCATCTGCAAAAATATTAACATAGGCATTGAGGTGTTTTGGAAAATAATTGATAAAAATTAGAAATAGAATTATTTTCTTCCATTATCAATTATGTCTAAAATCCTTCCAATAAAACTGTAAACTGAGGTCATAGTTGACTTACCCTTGGAAAATCCATTTTGGCTAGAATGGATGACTTTATTTTTCTCCAGGAATGAATTTAATCTCTTTAACATGGCTTTTTCAAGTATTTTAGATAATGAGGGAAGTATAGAAATGCGCCTGTAATTCTCTGCCTCTTCCTTATCCCCTTTTTACTAATCAGAATATACATATTCCATTTCATTGGTTCATTAAAGGTGCTCCAGTCAGCAAAATAGTCTATAAACAAAGTAAATTGACCATTAACATCTTAATGAGTAAGAAAATTACTTGCTTTTCATAAATAAAAATAACACAAGAAAGAGAAAACATTTTTAAATAATTTAAACTAATTCTTTGTTTTGTGCTTTCTCTCTTTTCTCTAGAAGATGTCATTTTGAATTTTAGGCCTGTGATATATGATAAGATATAATGTAATACAGAATGGAAGGGTTATAGATATCTATAGTTTATCTGGTGATACTTCATAATACACCAAATTAAATAGTAATACATTCTGTGTGTAATACATTTGCTGAAAATATTAGTTTGTATCAGACTTTAATAATATCAGTATGCTGTGATGCCCTTGAGCATTAAAGTATGCTTAAGGCAGAAAACGATTAAAAAACAAACAAAAAAACAACATATTCCTCCACATCTTTCTCTCAAAACCACTGTATTTTGTACAATTTACTACTGAAATTTCTGCTGAATTGTAACTTTCATCTACATCTGGTAGGTTGTATTGCTTGTGCTGCACAACTGACCTATCTCATGCTGATTGGTTGAAATAGGTCAAAGTGGAGAAAAGCAGTTACATTACAAAAAAATTTGTGATGAATTGCCTCAAATTATCGATATAAAACACTTCACAAATGGTGACAATTTAGGTACAGTTTTTATAAATTAGAATATTTATTGCAAAACTAGAGATGCAGCTAGAACTTATGAAGGTAAATTTCCTTGCAAAAGCTCCTCAGATCTTTAGATATATCACCCCCAATAATGAAGAGTAACAACGAATGGATCTAATACCAGTGGCAGCTGCTGTATAAGAGCACAAGAATACCCCAACAGTGTAGTGTAGTATAGTTTGAGGGATGTTGGAGGATTCAAAGACCCTTGCACCTTGATCATTAGAAATTTTTGTGTCCTTTATATCCTATATGGGAGCTCACAGACACAAATACTCATGCCTATGGTAGGATTCGAACCCACAACCCTTTGCATCATAGAGTGCCAAAGTCAGATGCCCCAGCAACCATGGCTAGGCTTTGACACCTTGCAGATTTATTGGCTATGTTTTCTTTGAATGCCATTAAATGTATATGCAGTAATTTAAAATCTACAATATTTAAATCTACTGCACTACTCCTCTAAACTCTATGAAATGTGGCAATTGAGTCAGTAGCATATCTTGACTTGTGCACATTTTAAGGAGCTTTTGCGCATGTATGACTAGTATGATGTCATTACCTCATGGGTCAAATATATATGGATTATGCACATTTGAAGGTATACATGAAGCTTCTCCCATGCTGTGTTTCCATACTATCACTGCAATTTTGCATTAATTCTACTAGGTGGTAGCACACTGTAACAAAAGTAGGTAACCTGCACAAGTTCAGAAACTTCACCTGCTTATTCCAGACCATCTTTACTTTCAATTACAATTTAATTTATGCATTACTTCATTCTTGCCTGAAAACACTGTACTTAATTATGTACACAACAGCAAATTTCCACAAAAGCAACCCTTTCTTTTGTCAGACATCTTATGCATTATCATCATCCTCATCATCATCGTTGTCATTGTGGTCATTTTTGTTATTGGGAGCAGCTGCAGTTATATCAGTTTGGCCATAATCATAACTATTATGCAGCAGATGCTTTTTCACAATTTCAGAGCTGCCTGACTCTAAAATTTTAACACCCAAAATACTCATGAGCTGCTACTGTCTAATACTCAGACTTCACTATTGTGAAGTGGATCACAGCTGATGATGGAGCATCATGCCTCCAAAATATATCACAGTGGTGAAGTTTGAGTGCCATATACATTCATTGCTATTCTTAAGTATTACTACACTTCAGTCTGTTTTCCCAGAATTGTATTTGTGTATCATCAGTATTGTTTAGCAGAGACACAGAAAAGTGTCTAGAGTGCCTTACCTACTAGAGAACTGTGATGTTCACCCTGCACAACCAAAGCAAAAGAATAAACTCTGTAACATATGATAGGATTTAGGACTTGGAGTAAAGAAAAAGGGGAAAAGAAGTAGTATTGGTGTATCTTGCATAGTTGTTTTTATAAAAAATTTTATCTGAAAATTTATTATTAAATTTATTATTATCTAAAATTTTTAAGAGCTAATATTTTTATCTTTACAGATTATTCAGTATTTCGATGGTAGGGATTTTGAACTGCAGATAAGATATTATCTGTGCCTATTTTATCATCATATAGATTTTATGAACCATATACTGGTGAAGCTTTGTTTAACAAAATACTTTAACTTAAATTTTTACTCAGTTGAAAGTAATTGTAATTTTTTATTACAGAAAGAGCTATTTGAATTATTTCTGATACAAGCAGCAGACATTTGTGAAAAAATTTTTAAGCACTTAGAAATGTCAATTCTTCCATATGATTCTTTCAGTATATAAGAAGAAAAAGAAAAAAATATATATAAAATAAAATCTGAAATATGCCATCCTCGTACTGTGTTTCCTACACCAGGATATGTATTCCAAATTTGTGATTTATTTAACACTTCTTTCAGTTTATACATTATTACTGTACAGAGATTTACTTATAATCTAGTAAATAAAAAGAATTTAGATCAAAATGAATAAAATAAAAGTAATAAATTAAAAATCCAAAATGTAATAATTATAATACAAATTTAAATAAAAAAAATATCCTACTACTGTTACTGGAAGCCAGCAACATAAAATAACTGGTATCAGCTATTCCTAACTTTTTTGTAAATAATTAGTAAATTAAACATGGTGTGCATTATGATGCATCTTAGGGTCAATTTAATTTTTTTAAATGGGAACCTACAATTAGGTCAATTTAAATTGACCCTAAAATGACCATCACAACGCCCTCCAAATAAAACACAACTAATGGCATTTACTGTACCTCATAATATCAAGCAACTTTTATTCAAAACATTTCTTTCTACAATACCTAGTTTTAAAGATATTGTACAGTCTCAACTTAAATGGTCCACCCTTTATAATGTCGAATATAAGCCAAATCTTTTAAGAAGGTGCTATCAAAAATAATTTTTTTAGAGCATGATAAATTTTTTATTTGCCTTTAATCCATAATTTATTTGTTGGTCTTCTTCCAACAATTCATCATCTTCACAAGATTTCCATTCACCATTTTATAGCCATTTATGTTCATTTTTATATGATGAAGAATTGATGTGAATTTTTCAATTAATATGATACATTCTCATTACAGTTTTGCGCAGCTCACCATAAATGTTTATTTATACTGGCTTTCTGTACCATCAGCTGTGGGTATTTTTTTTCTACCATTTTAAATTTTTTCATTAGACCTTTAGACAAATGCCATTCATCAAATTTATGTTCAACTTCCGGATACGGAGTTTTTAACAGATATCTTACACCTTTATGTCTGTCAGAGAAAGAAACTTCAACTACACATTTCCTGTTTTGCAAGCCTAGTCATTATGTCACAAACAGCCCTTTCCAGCCTTTTTCGCCTTTCACCATACATCCTTAAACAAGTTCAAAATCAATAATTTTGTGGGAATTTAAATCCATGACAGAATAGACTAAATCTTTGGCTGAAAATCCTGGGGAGTTATACTGCCCATCCCCTGCCAACCATATAGGTAAACCACAACCTTTTAATGAATTCAAGTTGTTTTTTCTTTCTTGAACCCAAAATGCTCTAACAACTGGTGCTGCCATGTTTCCAATGGTTTTATTGAATGTATGCCTTGAAAACATTACCAAACCCAGTGATTTGCAGGACTTAAATTGCTGAAACAATATACCAGATGATAATAATAAAGAGCTTGCTATTATAGCATTTCCTTCTGATTTCTTTCCTAATAAATTTTGTGAGTTCCAAGTGAATGTGTTACCACAATAACACACTGTTTTAAACACATAGCAATATCTCTTTAATGTAAGGAGAAATTGTTTTGACTTCATTTCTACATAAAGCACATACCTTGAAAAATAGAAGTAGAAATGTCCAAGCAACAATGAAATATTCCATTGTAGCTTCATTTCCATACATGGTGAAAGTATCATCATCATCATCATCATCATCTTCTTCTTCTTCTTCTTCTTCTTCTTCTTCTTCTTCTTCTTCTTCCTCGTTATCACTTGTATCAGAATCTGAAGTATCAGGTTCACAGAAACTTTCATTCAACTTATCCTGATCTTCCTCATCATTGCTTGTTTCATAGATATTTTTAGGTTGCAACAATATATATTTCCTTATGATTTCAGTACCCAGTTCAAATTGTACTTCTGAATTCTTGGTATTTTCATCAACTTCTGTTCTGAATTTTCTTCTACTATTTTTATCATCATTGCCTTCGTTGTCAGTCTCATTGCAAGTAACACTATTGCATAACTCAGAAACTATGCTTTTACGACTTCTAGCCTCATACCGCTTTGGTTTTTGTTGTTTGCTCTTAGATGAAGATGTTGAAGGATCAATTGTCTTACTAGAAGTTGATATGTGGAAATTGTCTTCATTTCCCTATATAGTAGGAATAGTTGCAGGTTTTAATAAAGACCCTCTGAAATTTTTATCCTGCTTTTGCTGCTTTTTTGATAACTGTCTGTGTCTTTAAACTGGAAGGAACATAAATGAGCACTGGGACCAGGCAAAAAAATCTTTTCTTTTGCAAACTTTTACCATTATCCTATATCTTTTGAAGGATTTGTCTCTGGAAACATTTGGAAATGAATTCCCTTGTATGTTTCCCTTCTCTCATTACAGTCATATGCACAACATTAGGCATTTTATTTTTCACAATATTACGTTGTTTGTATAATATTAAACTGCCTCAATAACACCACCACAAAGTACACTACTCTTGAACTTAAACACCAATAAGAACAATTTTTGAAAACATATTACTACATGTGCAGCAATGCCTGGCTTGTGATTTCCAACTGCTTCCAGTGCATGACTGGCTCTGATGATGTATAAGGTTATTCTTATTTTGCTTGCATAGCAATAACAGTGTGGCAGAGTAAGAAAACAGTCTTACCACTGCATTTTACAGGTCATATCCTCAATTTAGAAAGAAACATTATTTTTGTGTTTTGTTCCCCTTTAACACAGTAATCAGTATATTTATCGCTTTTATATAAAAGTATTACTTTACTTTCTCTTTAAAATAAAAACATTTCACTTCATTTACCACTACCTTCACTTTATCTCCACTTACCATGATTTTTCACTCCAGTTTCCCTTGCCGCCATCTTCTTCCTCTTGCTCTTCCTCTCATAACCACACAACTTCTGTTCCCTAACTCCTCCGTTCACCACCTTCCGCTCCAGGCTCCCCCTCCTATCTGCTATTAACTCCTCCCCTTAATCATGCTCCTCCTTGCCCATTGTCCTTCTCATTCATCCTCCCCTCTGCTATTTACTCTAACTCCTCCTCCAACCTCCTCTTCTCTTCTTCTTTCTTCTTCCTCCAACCTCCTTCTTTTTAAATAATTTCCTACTTTTCTGTCCACATTTTTCCTGCCTGGCATTATACAAAAATGTTTTCTTCAATTAGTTTAAATTTTTATTCTCTTCTCTCTCATCATTTTACACTCCTAGTTTTAAAATATGATTATCAGTATCAGATGGTTATATAAGTGTCTCTGCTGCACTTAGGAGTTGAATTCACTCTGATATTCTTATTTCTTTATTAATTAGAGGTGCTAATGTTACAATGTCATCTTGTTCAATATCTTCTCCCTAAGTTATTTTGCTAATTGTTTTAGCTAATATGTTGAGTGGTATGTATAGATTTTTATTTCTTATATAAGAACATTCAAATGGAGACAGAATTTCCTTTTTTGGGGGGTGGTGAGCTTTTCTATTCTATCAAAACTCAATCAGGAGTGTGTAGTGGTGGTCATAAACTGGGAAGTGATGGATTAGATTTTTAAATTTTCTGCTTTATTCCAAAAAGTACATAGGTGTTTCTATCATCTTTATTTAGATTGGTACAGAAATATGAAGATAGAAATATTTCAGCTGGAGCATTTCTGGTTGGGATGCCTCAAGTTTTCGAAAAGAATCCTGTACCCCAGAGACAACTTGGTTTGATCCTTTGGATCCTTCCATTTCTAGCCAGTTATTTAATAAAATCTGTTTCCCTCTCTCTGGTTTTGTGAATGCATCACAACACACAAATTGTATAGGATATATATAGTGTTCCTGGACTGCTGGCCACTTTGTTTGAATAGGCAACCCAAATGACAACATCAGGGATGGTAAAATATCTCAACTGTTTTATCATTACATTGCTTAGGATTGATTGCCTTTGTTTCAGTTATTTAATTTAAAGGTGTCCTGGTATTGCTAACACTGTCACACATATGAGGCAAGTATATTTTGTGTACTAACATTTAGCTTTGATTGTTATATTGATCTAAACCAAAATACTGTTTGTGTATTATTAATTGTATACTTTGTATAGTATTATGTGTAATGTTTATATGAATACTGATGTAATATTCTGTAATACAGTACAGTGTAATAATAATGATAATAATTGATCAACATGATTTTCTTCACAAAAAAGGTGAATGCTGATTCTAGTGCAGTTTTCCATTCTGAATTTAGATCTACAATTAGAATTTTTCCATCAGGCATAGTTTCTGTGTGACAGTTACTTTTGTAAAATTAGTTTTAGCATTATTGTTGGAATATGGGTAAATTCATGCTATGGAGAAACTGGTGACATCTATACATAGAGATATGAAGGTGTGCAGCAGTGAGATGCTGTGTGTGTGACAGAAAGCACAAGGAACATGTTGGTTGCCGAACAAGCACACTGTCATATTTTGTAATGATTATTATAATGTTCACCAGTGATTGTGAAATAAATGTGTTACAATGTTAATTTGTGGTTCTTAATCGATTACAACCTCTGAGAGGATATAGTTATCCCCTATTCTCACATGGTAGAGAAGATGCATGGCTTTTTGTCTTTTTTTCTACTTATCTCCACGTGGTCTTTTGGGTGCAATGGGGATAGCAAAATATGTGCAAGTGTTAAATAGTTACTACTCATGAAAGTACTGAGCAAAGAGTGAAAGTTTTGATAAAAGATATTGCAAGAAAAATAACGAACTTAGTTATTTTAAAGTGGTTGTGATTTTGAAGAAAACTATAAGGAAAGGGAAAGTAGCCATGATGACGGATGAAATTAAACTTCCTGTTTTTGATGGCAAGGACTATGAGAGCTGGAAAAGAAAAATCAGAATAATTTTAAAGATAAAGAAATGTGAGGAAGTAGCAATGAGAGAAAAAGAGCCTGATTCGACAGAAAAAGATTTGAAAGCTATAAATGTCATATATAGTGGTATTTCAAATGATCAGCTACAGGTCGTAAAAGACAAAGAGACGGCACATGAAATTATGAAAAAGTTTGACGAAATGTAATTAAAAGGAATCTACTGCACTGCAAATATGCATAAGAAATAAATTGAAAAAATTGAAGTTGAAGGACTTTGAAGATTCAAGTGCCTTTTTTACTGAGTTTGAAAAGTTAATTAATAATTTGAAAAGTTCAGGTGCAAATGTTAGTGAGAGGAAAAATTAAGTTGTATGATTAAAATGCTTTCAAGTTCGTTAAGTTACTTTGGTGACTTAATTTATGTGTTGAAAGAAAGTGATCAGACTGTTGAATATGTGAAAAGTAAAATAAAAATGGTTGAATTAAAAGAAAAAGAACAAAGCAAAAGCAGTTCAAGTGCATTTACAACTGAAAGAAAAAAGAATAAAGCATGCTTCAAGTGTGACAACTTTGGACATTTTAAGGCGCAATGTATCAGCATGAGGCCAAGTGAAAATTTGTGGAAATCCAGAAGCAGTGCACAACAGCAAGGAGGTGGGCACAAGCAACATTACCAACACTGGCAACATCATGGCGACCAAGGAGCTGGTTGAGGTTGGGGTCAGCATTGTCAAGGTGGCAGTTGCCAGCAAAACCAAGGACTAGAAGGACACCGAAATGATGATGGTAAAGCAAGTAATTTTAATGTGAAAATTGAGGCCAGGCCTGGTTTAGGAAAATCGAATGCTGAAGTAAATAGTTGTGGAAGTAAAGTAGATTGGTTACTGATAGTGGTTGCTCTGAACATATTGTGAATATTTGATAAATGTATTTATGAATTTATGGAACTTAAAGAACCGATAAATATAAAACTCAGAAATGATCATTGCTTAAAGCAACGAAAGTAGGGAATATTTTGAATAAGTTTAATGTTTATGGTCAAAGTAAGGTAAATAAAATGAAAAATGTTCTTTATGTCAAAGATATGGACAGAAATTTAAAAAGTTATGGAAAAGTAACTAAAGCTGTGTCGGTAGGAAATATGTCAAAAGTTTATGACCCAAATGGAGATTTAGTTGCTTTGGCTATTAAAAATAATGCTTTGTATCATATGACATTATAGTAAGTGAATCAAATTTGATAACAAACGTTAAATTGCCCAAAAAAGAAAAATTACATAGGACACTGGGGCATGTAAATTTTAATTATTTGAAAACAATGTGTGACAAGCAAATGCTTGAAGTTTGCCAAAAGAATTTGAGTCTGGTTATTTTAAGTGTGGGATATTCTTGGAAAATAAAATGCATAGGTAATTAGCCATTTAAAAATGAAAGAACAAGAGCAAAGGAAATACTACAGATAATACATACTGATTTGAATGTACCACATAAAACTATTGGCTTAAATGGGGAAAAATATTTTTTAACCTTTATTGATGACTACAGTAAAGTAGCTAAAGTCTATATTGTAGCGGACGAGGTTGAGCATTGAGAATTGCAACATATTTCGTTAACCAGCGCAAGTGTGGAATTCAGGTTAACAGAACACGTCCACGCTGCACAACGCCGAGTCAGCGCTTCTGTATGTATTTATACTACAGGGTTTTGACTCGGTCGCGGGAGTTGCTACGTGAGAGTTGCCGCGAGAGAGTTATCAGAGAGTTGCCAGAGAATTGCCAGGCGGTTATCGTGGGCCATTAATCACGAGAAGTGATAGAGAGTTACGAGAGAGTAGTCAAAGATCATTTGTCAGACTCGCCACCAGTTAACCAGGTAAGCATGCGTCTCATCTAAGTTCTATTGACTTGCCGGGGCTTCACCCCAAACTGAATGTACGCACACTTAAAGCAACAGTATAATTCATTGGGCCAATGCATCCCCTGTGCTTTATTTAAATACCCCCTATCCTAGAACACCACCCTGGCCTGCCTACCACCCCGGTACCAACGCATCCCCCTACCTCTGAGCTACCAACCCCCCTGTGTAATCACCTACTGCGGGGGTAACCATCCCCGTGGGGTGTTACAATGTGGTGGAGCGCCGGGTACATGTAGTAGGCACCGACTACAATGTGACGGAGTCTCCGGATATAATTGAGGAAAACATCCTTACCTCTTCCAGCCAGGGGACGTAATCAATTTTTTTTCTCTTTTCTTTTTGCAAGGTGTAAAACACGCCTCATTTTGGGATAACCTTTTACCTGAGGTTATCTGGTGAGGACCCACCCTCCCACCCTTTGCATCATGAGTTACCTACACAGAATATAACTTTTTTTAACTTTTCTCAAGTTATGTATATTGTTTTAGTGTAGTACATTTAAGTTATTATGCATGGCTGAACCTGCTCAAAACTCTACTAGTCCTACTACTAAAGAGATTAGAAATCTGCGCAGAATTAGCAGCTATACAGGGGGAACAATTTAAATTCCAAGAATTTCTAATCACAGATTTGAAAGGAATTTCAAACGAGATCGCGGCACACGCTGAGACGGCAAATTAAATACGTCTCCGCCCCGGCAAGATCATTAACACTTCTAACCCAAGCACAAGTAGGGTAGAAAAACAGTTAGCCATGAATAAGGGAGACGAACACACAAATACTATGAGTAAAATGGACTCACCTGTTTTAAGTAGAACGGTAACTGAAGCACCTCAACCCATGCACATTAGTCGTCCACCATTGGATCCGGGTAGCTTCGCGGGGAAACCAGGGGAAAGTGTAAGGGACTATCTCCATAAGTTTGAGTTGATAGCGCGTGCCAATAATTGGGATGACCAGCATAAGGCGCAGTATTTACCATGCTACCTTAATAGTACCGCACTAAACTGGTACAAAACCTTTGCCCATAGAAATAGGGACGCCCAATGGGAAACATTGAAGCAGGGGCTATTAAAAGCCTTCATTCACGCGGCAGAGGAGGAAATGATGGAGGTCAGACTAAGGCAGAGGATGCAGGACCTTAGTGAGCCCACAGAGCAATATGCTTATGACATTATAGCTCTGTGTGATCTAGTCAACCCCGAAATGACAGAGAAGGAACGGGTAAAACACATCGTGAGGGGCCTTAAACCATCACTAATAGAACAGGTACTGCCCTACAACCCACAAACAGTGGACGCTCTCATACAGTTCGTCCGCAGGGTAGAATCAGCCCGCTACCTAGCAGGAAAAAGGGTAGACCTAATCGATGCACAGGGAATTCCCCCTAGTATGCCAGACGATACCCTCCAGAAGCAGGTATCAGAGATGTCAAAGATGGTGGGTGAGTTAGCAAAACAGGTGCAAAACCTGACAATGAACCCCCGCCCTCCACCCCAGAATTACAATCCACAGCATCAATCCGTTAGGAATTACGGACAGGCCCCCAGCGCCTATAGGAGCACATATAGTCAAAGAAGAACGGTGTCCGCGAGGCCTGTGTGCGCCTACTGCAAACGGGTAGGCCACGTAATCGCTAATTGCCAGACACGAAGGAGGAATGCAAATTTTCACGCGCAGCCTCGAAGCAATCACCCCCCATAAGGGCCGCGGTAACAAGCATAACAGAAAACATCAACCCTGGGAACACATTAAAAACTATAGGAGCATTAGCAGGGACAAGGATCGACATTCTCATAGACACAGGCAGCTCAGTAAGCATAATCAATGACGACCTGGTAGGTACAAGCAAGCAAATAGCACCCCCAAATATGATTTTGCGAACTGCAAATAACAATTTACTTGCTGCACAATACCAAACTAACACTAACTTCCAAATGGGTGACGTGGAATTCAAAGAACAACTAATAGTAGTAAAACACTTCCCGCATAGTTTATTGCTGGCCATGGACTTCCTTCAGAAACACCAAGCCGTTATAGATCTAGGGAACAACACAATTACACTAACACTGCAAAATTCGAAGAAGGTCACGGTAAGCTGCCAGCGAAAGCGAGAATGTCCTCTCATGCAAATTACACTTGAAGCAGTTGCTGAAGAGACAAAAATTAAAGCAACATGTCAGCATGACGTAGAAATCCTTCCATTTGCAACCACACAGATAGACGTCAAAATACCCTCACTTCCTACAAACACATTATTACTGGAACCATGCATTAACACTATGCAGAAAAAACACGTTAACATTATACCGGGTCTGTGCAATAATAATCAAAATCAAAAGATACAAGTCCACAATAATACCGCCGCCCCTCAGAGAATATTTAAAGGGACAACACTAGCACTCGTACACGAAGTTGCATTAGTCCAGGCAGACACTTTCACACGTGAGACAGCAAAACAAATAGACATCAAAGACGCCAAATTTAATATTAATTCACGACTAGAACCAGGACAACACGAACAGCTACGAAATTTACTCGACAGGTACAGACATACCTTCGCCACTAGCCTACAAGAGTTAGGGACAACAAACATTGCGGAGTTCAAAATAGAGTTGACAAACACGACACCAATTAGACAGAAGCCATACAGGGTGTACCATAAACAGCGGGAAATAATAAACCGACAAGTGGAAGAAATGAAAGAGGCAGGGATAATAAAAGACTCGCAGAGTAGCTGGTGCTCACCAGTAATTTTGGTCAAAAAGAAATCAGGAGAATATCGGTTTTGTGTAGATTACAGAAAACTCAATGCACAAACAGCTGCATCCGCCTATCCCTTACCACTGATTGACGATCTACTTAGCTATTTAGGAGGTTCAAAATTTTACTGTACGCTTGACCTGCTAAGTGCATACTTCCAAGTACCTCTAGCTCAAGAAAGTAAGAAATATTCGGCCTTTTGTAAGGTCGGACGGAGAGTACGAATTCCAAACCTTGAGCTTCGGGCTCGCGAATGCCCCATTCACAGAGATCGGAAATAAACTGTTAGGCGACCTGCGATACGAAAAAGCACTCATATATCTAGACGATATAATAGTGTTCGCAAATACATTTCAGGACTTATTGGCAAACCTGGAAGCAGTATTTAAGAAATTAGAACAACATACGTTTAAGCTAAAACCCCAAAAATGTTTTTTCGGTATGGACAAAATAAAACTCCTAGGATACGAAGTATCGGCAGCAGGCATAGAACCTGATAAAGACAAAATTCAAGCTATTACACAGCTCAGAACGCCTAGGAACGTCAAAGAAGTAAGGCAGGCCTTAGGTTTATTTTCTTTCTACAGGAGGTTCATTAATAACTTTGCAGCGATCGCGAGGCCACTAAACGAACTAACAAAGGCAGACCAAAAGTTTGTATGGGGCCAAGAACAGCAAGAAAGCTTCCAAAAGCTGAAGGATTTAATGGTTAGGGCACATTTTATGCCGGGAGCCAAAACCCAAATGAACTGCGATGCCAGCATGTACGGCATAGGCAGTTGCCTCCTCCAAGAACGAGATGGAAAAATGCACCCAGTAGGCTTTGTGTCTAGAAGTCTAAGCAAAGCTGAAAAGAACTATACCGTTTCGGAACAAGAGCTGTTAGCAGTTATGTACGGTTTTTCGAAGTTCCGCCAGTACATATATGGTTACCCTGTAACTGTAGTTACAGACCATGCTTGCCTGTGCCACCTAAATAGGTTGAGAGATCTAACAGGGAGACTGGCACGTTACAGCTTGATGCTACAGGAATTTGACTACACAATTCAGCATAAATCAGGGATTAAACATAAGGACGCAGATTGTTTGTCTAGAATGCCAATAGACCCCCCTGAACCCGAAACAGCACAAGAGCAGGAAGACAGAATTACCTGTCTCATAGAACCCATAGAATTAGCTAAAAAACAAGAGGAGGATCCCCAGCTAAAACCCCTAATACAAGCCGTAAGACAGCCGGGTACAGCGAATGTTAAACTAGCACGACAAGCTGCAACATACGTGCTGAAATCGAATGTCCTGTACCGAAAAAATGCTGGTAGTACAGGGAACATGCACTTGTTAGTAGTACCTGATAGTTTAAAGCAGGAAATACTATATAATAGTCATGACGATCCGCTAGGAGGACACTTCGGGTTTTCAAAAGCTTTTCACAAAATTAATTCACATTACTATTGGATTGGAATGAAGAGGGACATACAAAATTATGTAAGAAGATGCACTTCCTGTCAGCAACGAAAAGGTCCAGTTAATCAGCGACCCGCAGGTTTAATGCAACCCATAAAGGTCAACTATATAGGAGAAAGGTTCTCCATAGATATCTTGGGGCCTTTCCCAAAGTCCTCTAGAGGTAACAAATACATAATTGCGGCTAGTGATTACTTTTCAAAATATTTGGAATTAAGGGCAATCCCAAAAGCTTCTGTTGAGCATGTCACTGAATTTATCTTGGACGACGTCATCTGTCGTCACGGCGCACCAAAATATATTCTGTCGGACAGAGGTTCCGTATTTATGAGCGAAGTGACACAAGAACTACTTAAGATGATGGGAACAATACCGACTTTCACAACAGCCTACAGACCCCAAACTAATGGCCTAATAGAAAGGGCGAATAGAACTATTGCGCAAGTAATCAGTAACTACGTAAACACACAGCACACAGACTGGGATAATAATTTACATCAAATTCGGTTTGCCATAAACACAAGCAAACAGGGGAGTACTAAGTTCACACCCTTCGAATTACTGTATGCACGGAAACCGGTATCACCCCCAGTCGTTCAATTACAGGGCACCTCACAAAACCTATTTGTGCAGCAAACACGGGAGGCAATAGTAAAAGCAAGGGCGTTAGCATCCCAAAACATAGTAAAGAGCCAGAGGAAAAATAAAAATTTATATGATTCAAAGAGGCGACACGTCGAGTATAAAGTCGGCGAATTGGTGAAGCTATATACCCCTAAAAGGAGGGTAGGTAGAGCCACGAAACTTTTGATGAACTACACAGGACCGTATAGGAAAATGAAAAAACTCAGCCCCCTGAATTACGTAATTAAGGCCAGAAATTCCGTGAAACGCCAGAATGTCCACGTTAGTAGAATTTCACCATATTATGCATAGTGAGCATACAGCACACTTGCGACACTTGCACAGCGAGTAAACACAATCTTATTGCCACATATAAATGACACAAAAAAATCGCCTACGTATCACTCAATGTCCATCAATACACAAGTGCTGACATTATTACATGACGGAATGCGTTACACAAATGCGTCCACGCTGCAGTAAGGCTGAGGCATAAAAACAAACAAACAGGAAAAAGAAAGAGGTTAAAACATTAAACATCAGCAATAGTTCTCAAATAGGTTAAGTAATAGGTTACAATGCAAGACGTAGTATATCTTCGGACCTCCAGCTAAAGTTAGGCTAAAAGTGATAATCCACGCGATTCACTTTTACTTTTTTAATTTTTTTGTTGCTCTCTCTTTCCCGCGATGAAGGGAAAATAATCACCTACTGCGGGGGTAACCATCCCCGTGGGGTGTTACAATATAATCAAGTAGTAGTGAAGTATATAATTGTTTTGTTGACTATGTGAATTTAATTGAAAGTGAGACAGGAAAAAGGGTAAAAGGATTGAGGTGTGATAATAGTAAGGGGTACATAAATAAAGACATATGTAATATTGTTAGGGAAAAGGGTATGTGTATTGAACCTTGTCCACCACATGTACATGAATTGAATGGCACAGCAGAAAAATACAGTCAAGACATTATGAATGTGTCTAGATGTTTATTGGCAGAGGTGAAAGTAGATAAAGGGTTCTGGCCTGAAATAGTTAAAACAGCAGCTTATTTAAATAATAGAATTATTGCTAATATGTAATAAAGGACAAAGCATCTTATCAAATAATGTTTTGTGAAAAACCTAATATAGAACATTTAAGAATTTATGGAAGTAAAGTATTTGTCAGAGTGCCTGAACAGAAAAGAAACTCAAAATGGGATAGAAAAGCAGATTTAGGTATTTTGTTAAGGTATGAAAATGTTTGTTATAGAGTTTTGATAAACAACAGAGTAGTTGTAGCAAGACATGTAGGTATAATTGAAGATTCTAGAACTTATATAGGCTTACAGATGAGTCAAGAGGGGCTCATGATAAAAAAGAAAGTTAAAATGAAAATTATGAAAATGAACACGATAATAGTGATGAGAATTTAAATGTTGAAAATGAGGAATAAGGGCTGAGATCAACCAGATAAAAAAGGAAGCCTGCAAGATTTAATGATGATTTTGTATATAATAATGTTGTTTATGTAAATTATGTTGATACTGAAAGTCCTATTTCTTATAATGATGCTATTAATAGTAATAATTCTGAAAAATTGAGAAATTTAATGGATAAAGAAATGAGTTTTTTCAATAAAAATAAAACTTGGATGCTTGTAAATGAACCAAATGGCAAAAAGATTTTAGATGTAAAATGGATCTATATAAAAAAGACTGATGATATCTATAAAGCTAGATTAGTGGTAAGAAAGTATCAACAGAATGGTTTAATTGATGACATTTATTCTCTGGTGGCAAGCATGCAAACGTTAAAAATGTTAATGGCATATTGTTGTCAAAACGGTTTAAATATTGAACAAAATGGATGTAGAGACAGCCTTTTTGAATGGTAAAGTTAAATCAGAAGTTTATGTAAAACAGCCACAAGTTTATGAGATGGTACAGATAGAGTACTAAAATTGAACAAAGCATTATATGGTTTAAAAGAAAACCCAAGAGCTTGGTATGAATGCTTTAATACTAATTTGAGAAGTTTAGGCTTTGAAAGAAGTGAAAATGATATGTATATATTAAATAACAAGGAGAATGAAAACAACGTTTATCTAATTCTATTTGTGGATGATCTACTTATATGTTGTAAAGATGATACAAAGTTAAATTTTGTTAAAAATTTACTTGAAAGATTTCAAATGAAGGATTTGGGTAAAATAAAATCCTATTTAGGTATTAATATTAACCATGATTGTAATCAAGGAAAAATGACTCTAGATCAAAGGGATTATATCTTGTCATTACAAAAGAAGTATGATATATACAAATTGTAATTTGTATGCTACTCCTGTGGAACAACATTTTAAGTTAGAACATGCGCAATCAACAAGTGATGAAATTGCACATAGAAATTCAATTGCAGCTCTTTTGTATATTAGTTCAGGAACAAGACATGATATAAATTTCAGTGTAAATTATTTAAGTAGATTTCAGAATTGTTATGGTAGTAGTAATTATAAGCATGTTTTGAGAGTTTTAAAGTCCTAAGTCTTAACCAAAGTCTTAAAGTTAACTTTTAATGAAAATACAAATGTGAAATGATTGCAATGTAGATGCTGATTGGGCAGGCAATATTATTGATAGAAAATCAACAACTGGTTATGTAATTAAATTAAATGGAAATGTAATTTATCGCAAACCAAAGAAACACAACAGTGTAACAAAGTCCTCCACATCAGCAGAATATGTGACATTATCTGATTGTGGGAGTGAATTAAAGGCTGTAAAAGATATTTTACTTGATTTTAATATGGAAATTTTTTATCCTATTAAAATTTATGAAGATAATTCTGGTGCGGCAGATATAACAAAGTTTGGTAATTTTACGAAGAAATCAAAGTGTATAGAAACTCATTACCACTTCATAAATTAAAGTTGTAATAATGGTGAAATTAATATTGTAAAGGTGAATCTGAAGAAAACATTGCAGATATTTTTACTAAGTCTTTAGGATGAAACAAATTTGAAAAGTTAGAAATATGTTAAATGTAAAGTAATGATAATAGTGAATTTTGGTCTGTAATATGAATTTAAGGAGGTGTGTTAGAATTTAGGTAAATTCATGTTACAGTGAAACTAGCAACATCTATGCATAGAGATGTGAAGGTGTGTAGTCGTGAGACGCTGTGTGAGTGTGTTTGTGTGAAAGAAAGCACAAGGAACAAACATGTTGGTGCTGATCAAGGATGCTGTCATATTTTGTAATGGTTATTATAATGTTCACCAGTGATTATGAAATAAATGTGTTATAATGTTAATCCATGGTTCTTAATCATCTTCAACCTCTGCAAGGATGTAGTTATCCTCTATTCTCACAGTTATTTTTGTACATACAGAAAGAAACTTCAACTTATATATAGCAATTTTTTCAAGCTACGTTTATATAAATTATTCTGATTATAGTGTAATTTTCAATCCTGAATTCAGATCTCTAAATTTTTCCATCAGGCATAGTTTCTGTGTGAGAAATACTTTTGTAAAATTAGTTTTAGAATTTTTTTTTACATATAGTGAGATACTTAAACTTTTATGACTAAGTTTATTTCAAGCTATATTTAAATAAATTATGCTGATTCTAGTGCACTTTTCCATCCTGCATTCAGATCTGTAATTAGAATTTTTCCATCAGGCATAGTTTCTGCATGACAGTTACTTTGGTAAAATTAGTTTCAGCATTATTTCTGTACATATAGTGAGAAACTTCAACTTTTATGTAACAATTTTCTTCAAGCTGTATTTCAATAAATGATATGTGGTGTTATGCTGAAGCATCAAGAGACAAGACTGTGCAAGTTTATTCAGGTTTTGACATGTTTGGACTTGTTACGAATGCAGCATTGCTGAGGAAGGAGGTGGTCAGTACTGACTCAATAGTGTGCCTGTTTGGAATGTAGCATTGCTGCGGAAGGAGGTAGTCAGTACTGACTTGACAATGTGCCTGTTTGGACGTTTTTTACTTCCTTTCTCTCTAAAAGTTCACTGTTTATAGTTAGTATGGTGTTTTGTTTATTTTCATAATTCCAAGAAAGTGTGTGAACCATCCAGACAATTTCCGCTGTATTTGTGGTGTAGTAACATTCAAATCTCAGAGACAAAGTTTCACACCACTTCTAAAGAAGTGTTACGAACCTTACTTTGGATGCCAGCTGGTGATCTTGAGAAATCTGGGCCCTGAATATATACTATGTGTCATGTGTTAGGTGCTTATTGGGTGGAACAATGGTACACATCATATGCCATTTGGAATTCCTATGACCTGGAAGGAACTGAAGGATGATTTAACTGATTGCTATTTCTGTCTAACTAACATTAAGGAATCACATCTAAGACAAAATATACAGTTAAGCTTCCGTATTTTCTATCTGCAATGAGGCCAGTCTTACACAGTGTAGAGCTTCCTATACCAGAACATCCAGCTGCCAGTAAAAACTCTGATTCTGACTCTGATCCTGAGAAAACTGGACTATAGAAGTGATCCTACATATGACACAAGTTCTTCATCAGAACCTTACTTCCCAAATTAACAAGATCTTAATGATCTCATTTGGAATTTAAACCTGTCTAAACAACAATCAGAACCTTTAGCTTCCAGGCTCAAAGAATGGACTCTACTCCAGAAGGGAGTAAAAATGTGCAGTTATTGTACCCAGTATAGTGATTTCCAAAACTACTTCTCTAAAGAAAAAAGTGTAGTGTTCTGTAATTATATCTATTCTGTAAGGAGGCTCTTGGGCATCCATACCAGCCAGATGAGTGGCGATTAGTCATAGACTCTTCAAAAGTTAGCCTGAAGGTTGTACTTTTACATACAATAAATTTCCATCAATACCTGTTGCACATGCATATGACAATATGAAATTTGTGTTAGAAAAAATCCAGTATGAAAAACACAACTGGAATATCTGTGGAGATTTGAACATCATAACTTTATTGCTTGGTATGCAACTTGTGTACACAAAGTTTTGTTGTTTCTTGTATCTCTGGTACAGCAGGGATAAGAAGTCTCACTATGTTAGAAAATTGTAGCCTAAATGAATCCCTTACCCCTGGACAGAACAATCTTTCAAATGCTCCATTTGCGAATCCTATCAAAGTATGTTTACCTCCAATGCATATTAAACTGGGACTAATGAACAATTTTGTGAAAGCAATGGATAAAAACCCTGATGCATTTAGGTATTTGAAATCAAAATTTCCCAAAATGAGTGATGGAAAACTACGAGAAAGAATTTTTATAGGGCCACAAATAGGATCACTAATTCATGATGATGAACATTTTGAAGCATTGTTAAATCCATTGGAAAAAACAGCAAGGCAGTCATTCAAAAATATCTGTTGCAATTTTCTTGGAAATCATAAAGCAGAAAACTACCATGAAACAGTGGCTGATCTTATGAATTCATACTGCTAGATCTGCTGCGTGAATGATGGTTCGCCGAGGTTGTCCAAACAACCTATAGAACCGGTTGATCTGTGAAGTATTGCAGTTGGCGCCAAAGATGACTTCGGCTTGTAGGAAACATGTCTCTGGGTCGCCTGTATAAAAGATTGGAAGGTTCACTGTCGTGGTGTGCAGCGCTTCCAGTTGTGCAGTCTCCGTGTTGGTTGCTTACTCTATACCGGCTCTGTCGGGGTCACCAATGTTGTAGATTTGAGGACAGGATTGCAATACTTACACTGATGAGGTATGAAAGAAGTGCGGGCACTGGTATAAGAAGTGAGGCGCCGCTACCCGGGACCCGAGTGCTTCTGCAAGAAATGGCTCACAAGGACACTGGCGGGTTCGTCATCCTTCAGTATACCAGTGAAGAGGTGTAACTTTCTCTTCAACAAGCTTCGCTGAGAGCTGAGTACACTACCGGGCTATACTACGGTGAGCTTTTAGATGCTTGACGAAAAGGTCAACCGACGTTCCAGCACCTGATAGTTAGGATAGAAAATAAGCATAAGGAAAGCATAGAGAGAACAAGAATGAGTCTGCTTTCCTGAGACGAGGCCGGTATTGCAAATTGCGAGATAGATGTGCTTAATTTTTATATAGTGCAAACTCCTTGTGACTGTTTGAGTGGAGGGGAAATGCATTTACGTACGTACCCAGAGAATCTGGGAGTATGGGACTCACCATCGGAGAATGGCCCTACCCACTGAAGTCCTCCTACCGGAAGAAAGAACAAGGATAAAAAGGATTAATTCAGGTGAGGAAGTGCAGCAGTATCGCTATTGCATCCGCGGATTCAAGAAGGGGGTATGTTGGTCGGCCACAGGGCGCCTAGGGCAGGTGAAGGAAGAGAGCTAGGACCCAAGCATGGCCGAGGCCCTACTTGCGTTCTGGGGAATTCGGGGCGAGGGATTATAGGAAGTGTCATGTTTTGCCTCCGGAGCTTATAGCTATTTGATACGCATTGATTCTGCTGTCCTGAAACAAAAATGAACATAGTTATTGATGTAGTATTATAAATATTGGGATACTTACACCTCAGGCATATTTAGATTAAAATGCAATGTTGTTCTCCCCATAGGGGGCGTCGTTTTATTCTAGGAGTCGTTGCGCTATTTAGCGTCAACCTGAAACGTTTTGGCTGTTATTATACTGGCATTATATTGTGTCTTGGCTGTAATTCATATCATAGGGAGTGATTTGTGCTAATTAACATTATCAGACAATGATTAGAAATAGCTTGGCAGTGTGCCGTGTAAACAATTAATTTATCATTATTAAACGTTTGTAAGTTATTAATTAGTGTTTACACTTCATGTCCGTTGATATTGCCTTGGTCGATTGTGAGCGCCCGTCTACATAAGCAGCCCACCCAATGAGGCGCGGCTGCACTCAGTCGTCACTCGTCGGGGGCCCTTCCCTCGGGACCGCCTTGACTCCAAGGAGACAGGACTTTAAGGGTCAGTGTAATGTCAGTCGAGAGAGCAGGGGCTTCATTTCAGTTTCTGCTTAGGGCGAGCAAGATTACCTGAAGCAGTTTCCCGAATTTTCACGTGAATTTTAACGGCATATGTAGCTTAAAAGAAAACCATCTTTTACCTCTCAGATGTGAAATAGTTGTATTAAAAGTACAGTTTAAGTAATTTTTCTTTTGGTAGAACAATAATAACCAGCAGCCTAATCATTCCTTGTAACCTAGGGGGGCAATTGACCCCCTGCCCCCTCTAAATGACGCCCCTGTGAGAGAGCGATCATGCTGTGGCTATTGTCTGAAAAAATGGTGTAGTCAAGTTTGCATTAGGGCGTCTAAGAATTCTTGGATGACAATATCTGGTTACCCCAGGCCAATTATTCTATCAAACAGCAATAGCTGTCTTTTGTGTTTATCTCGTTTGCATTTACATGCTCCTAAATCGCGAATAAGATGGTTCAATTGTTTGCCTTTTGTGTTGTGTGTGTTATAGCTTTGCCTCACAATGAATTCTTCGATTGAGTGTGGCTTTAGCGCCTCGTAATGAGATAAGCCAAAGCTACCGGCGGGAGCTTCGCTATGATTCTAATTATTCGGTTTTGAAGGGTTTGTAGTCTGTTTAGGTGCGTCTTTGCAGCATATCCCCAAACTGGGGCTGCATATGTCATGAGGGGCCTTATTAAAGCTTGTATATCGTAAGGTCCATATTTAGTTGCCGTTTACTTTAATGTTAATGATCGGGTAGAATTGATTAGTAGACTATTTACGTTTGCCTGTACAGTATTTACGTGCTTTTTCAGGTAGGACCATGGTCTAAGTAGGGTACCTGGTCTTTTCATTTGATTCTCTTGTTGTAGTATGCTAGAGGCGGTTGTGCATGTCTCGGTAGTTTATGCTGTACTATTTTGCTGAAAATTATTGATTGCAATTTATTTGTGTTTACTTTAATGCCCCATTTCGTAAACCATGGTTTTAGCTCATTTAGCGCGCTCTGTAGCCGCTGGTGTAGGATTCATGGTTGTGTAGATTGTGTTACTAGCGCTGTATCGTCAGTATAAATGTATTTTTCCGTATGCATGAATTCGGGCGCATAATTTATGTAGAGGGTAAACAGCGTCTGTGCGAGCAAACTTCATTGTGAAACTCCCGCAATAATGGGCCTAAGGGAGGAGGAATCCTCCACCGTTGCTTGAAATGACGTCTGTTTATATAATCTTTGATTAGGGCAATCGTGGAGTATGTAAAGTTGGAGGATTTAAGATTGTGGATGAGGCCCGCATGCTATACTTTATATCAAAAGCGCGTTCAATATCTAAGAATATGGTGCCAGTTGATTTATTTCTGTTGTAACCTTTGGAAATCAGTTCAGTTAGGCGTAAGAATTTAAGTGTCATTGAGTTGTGTGATTTAAATCCAATCCCTTGTGGGATTAAGATATTTTGTTTAATTATATGGGAATTTATTCCTTTTAGAACAATTTTCTCTAGAACCCTACCAATTGTACTTAATAGGCTAATTGGCCTGTAGCTGGTGGGCATTGGGGAGATTTTTTGTTTTGGGAGCATTATTATTTTTGCCTCTTTCCATTGTGGCGGAAATCTACGATTGAGAGTAGAATATTTTGAATAGGAGCCACAGCGCTCCACGCTTAGTACCACACTGGGTATTTCATCAGGTCTCGGGGCCTACTTGTAGGCTGATGGGAGGTAATTCAGATTATTTCTCTTGCATTGGTTTTACGCATTTTATTATGTGTGATCGAGTAGTCTGTTCATTTATTTCTTTCATTGTTTTGTATTTGATTTATGTTGGCTTGTCCTACTTCAGAGCAAGTACCAACCACGCCTAAAGATGTCTTCGAGGATCGAAGCAAAGACCTCAGCTTTGGCCTAAGGGTTTTCAGCAACAGTGTTGTCTTTAATTAGTGGTAGTATGTTTTTTGTGCGAGTGGGGCATTTCGCTATTCGCCAAACCGAGTTTGTGAATTCAGATTTTCTAGTGTTTGGTTCCATTGATTTCTTATTTATTCTCTAGTCCGGGCGATTTTCATGTTCCTAGCCTCGAACTATTCCTGCTGATGAATTGGGTTTCTATTTCTTTCTATTTACGCCTTTACCGGTTGCGCATTTGATGCAAGATTTCAATGTCTATCGAATATTGCGCATTAATTGTCGGTTTATATGTTTTAAACGGTACACACTCAGCTGTTGCTGGTTTGATTGCTAATTCTAATTTTTCTGTAGCTTGATTATGCGATTGCAGCATGTTTATTTATATAATGATAGCGTTCGACTGTGTTTTATAAAGTTTCCCAATTTACTTGATTGTAATTTAGTCTTGGAGGTTCCGCTTTAAAAGTTAACGGTAGTGCAGTTTCCATTAGTACCGGTAGGTGGTCTAACGCCAGTTCATTTAATATACTGCATTCAATATCAAACAAAATATTCCTCATAATGATGAAATCTAAATTGCGTGGCATATGGTTATTATTGTGTGGGGTGCGACTAGGCTCTTCTGGCCCCGTGATGAGAAAATTTGTGTTGTTAATGTAATTTAACAATTCGGCGCCTTGCGGATTAGGGTTTATACTGCGCCTTAACAGATGTTCACAGTTATAGTCCCTGACAGCTATGACATTTGAGCCTAAATTCACAATTTTCTCTACGTCTTCTGGTCGATTACTCCTGAAGGATTGTAAACCGCTTCTAGTTTGATTTCATTGTTAAATGAGTATACTTTAATAGCTGTTGCTTCCAAAAGATTTAGTCCCTGTATATGTAACTGATCGCTAATGTTTGAATAACTATTGCTGTACCCCCTTTCCTTAGATCAAGGTCTGTCCTATAAACTGAGTATCCCAAAATCGAGAAACACTCTATATTTCCTAAATGTGTTTCTTTAATAACGCAGTTTTTATAGTTAGTTTGTAGCAAATCCGCTAAGTCTTTACGTTTCCTGCATATTCCTCGGCAGTTCCGGAATATTGTGCGGATTTTGTCCGTTTCAGCCATGACAATGGATACGATGGTAGGCGATCAGATCAGTGAGGTAGTGTAACGCCATTAGTCTGTCAGTTCCTTGCGATATATCCCTGTGAGACTTACAAGTTGTTCTCAATGAAACCCATGGGAACATTGGATTTTGGCTTTCCAATTGCATTCATTAGTTTGCCCAGAGCCATTCCATTTTTCTTGTCCCTTTCTCTATCCGCAGGACCGAGCTATTTTTGGGAAAGAGGATGAGGCCTTCCTGCCCTCTGACTGAGTGCGAGTGTGTATTATGTGTGTTGCGTCCTGGTCGAGCTCATTCCTGCTGGGCACTCCTCGATGACAAACCGGGTGGCCGCAGCCTTAGGGAGCTCGGCTACTGGGACTGGTCGTCTCCGGCCTTTCTTATTTCTGGTGAGCCATCCCCCGTTTTAATTTTCTGCATTACAGCTAGCGGCAGCCTCTGCATAGCTTCTATAGGTCCCTTCTACATGCTGTGGAGATGTTTGAGGTAGCACCCGGTTTATTGGCATGGACCTCGTGACTGATGATTGATAAGCGATGCAACCACGTCAAGTTGCATCGTGGCCTGTCTGGTCGCATATTAACGCAGTACACGTCTCTAAGGGATGTGGCTCTGATTATTGGCGCAGACATATTACGGGATCTAGCGTGTCTCTACGTGGCATAACTGCTGACATTTGGTGCATTATTTGGGTTCGGATCGGCCCTTTATCGTTCTACCCTAACCCTAAATTGCGCTAGATACTTGAGGTTCAAAATACTACTTCACTCTGGATTGTCTTCTACCTCGATGAGATACACTGACAGTGGAGTCCGACACCAGTTGCGTTTGCGCATTTGTATGGCCCTGAGCGCCGTTATTTCTAAAATTTCCAAGTCTTGTTTAACTTTGTTTCCGGTGAACTCAGTGTACGACCCTTTGATCACAAATATCGCTGTCCTTTCCTGGTGATGTGGAGTAGGTAATGTATAACGACTTTGGATTTAAGGTGTTCTACCAATTTTCGGTAGTCATTCAAACAGGACAATTTTAATGAAAATTCACCGGAGTTTCTAACGGTAGTGACTGTGCATTCATGTGTTGGTAGGTGTGTCTTGTCAAAGTCCGTGTGACGTGATGCATGTGCGTAACCTGGCTTTTGTGTATAGAAACCGACACTAGGTCTGACTTCTTAGTGTTAAATGTATATGTGAGAGGTGTGGAGGTGGCAATCTCCATGGCGCCGGTGTGTGCGTCTATGTCCTGTCTGGTGTCGAGTTGCTGCCTACACGTGAGTCTGGAGGGGTAGGAAGAGTTATTGGAAACGTTGACTGGCTTTAGTGCTACGAGTAGAGGATTTGAATTCGTTGGTACTGGATTTGGTAGGATCGCTTCGTAGAATGAGTGTAGCCACCTCTGTCATAGAAGTAATAACACTGGAACGCCCTGTCATTGTAGTCTATGTGAGTGTAGTAAATGTGAATGCTTTAGAATAACAGAGAAAAGAAGCAGCTTATAACTTGATAAAGAAGATGAAAAGAGAGATAGTGAGAGAGAAAGTGCAGTTAGCGAGACTTAAGAAGCACGGTAATATAGAGGACCGGAGTTTAGAGAGGCGCTTAAGCTAGACTTTTGACTGCTCGCTATGACCTTATTTCAGCAATGAGTATACATTTTAAAAGAATAATATTCGGGAGAGCTATGGTTTCTCTACTGCGGATTTGCCGAGCCATTGGCTTTGGTATCGCTACCTCAGCTTTACTGTACGAATGACTCAGTGTGGCTACTTCTTTGCAGTGGGCTGCTTCTTTTGTTTTGCTGCTGGAACTCTCTGCTAGGTGTTGCATCTGCGACGACTTGGACAGGAGTGCCGCTTGCGACTGCGCTTCTCCGTCTCCTTATGTCTAGATCTAGTGGCACTTGGCCGGCGCGTCGGTTGCGAGCACAGTTGTACCATGCATTCTTTGACGTCTTAACTACTAGTATATCAGTGCCTTTGAGTGGCGATCTGTTAACTAGCTGCTACAAAGGTTGATCTAAGTACAATACATTCTTTACAATACATTCTCACATTGTATTCCTTACATCTAAAAATTGAAATGAGCCAGTATTTTCAAAGCGAGTGTTTGTTTGCATGATTATGTTGCCAATAGTTTCTGCATAAGGCATTCCGGAAATAAGTTTTGGATCAGCAGCGGTTTATAGAGTTGCTCTTCATTTCCTCAGCTGCTGTGAGCAGGAATAATGACAACGCTACGATCGTAGTAATCGTCGAGAGGATTTGTCATTTCAGACAACAATTTATAGGTTCCCTTCATCTTTTGGAGAATAACTTAATATCCGTATTTTTAGTTTGAAAAATCTTGAACAGATGCCCTGCCACATCAAAAAATCACAGAAAACTACAAAAAGCAAGTATTTTTTTCGGTCAACTAACATCCAATAGAACCTTTGGAAACAGCCACGGTATCACTATTCCAACAAGTGTCATTTTCAAGAATGGAATGAAATACTTCAAGAAAACTCCAGTACTCACTGGTTATTACGTGAATCAAACTTTTATTGTAGCTCCAAAGAGTTTGAGCTACTGTGGGTAAGTAACTGCCCACAAATTATCCAACATTGTGCTTTTAGGTGGAATGAGAAAAGAAAGACGAAAATCCGGTACGGATGCTGAAAATATTTTACATTCTTTTATGTCATTGACAGATTCTTGTCCAAACTGAATCTGTGAGTTAAATAATGGACAAAACACACATTTGGATACTGCAGTCCTATCACATATGCCGAGCTATGACTTTCTCTTGAAATTAACATCCTTGACTGTAAATATGTCACGGAGGGTTAGACGGACCGCAGTACGGTCTGCCCTTACGTCCGCAAAACCAGAAACGTTTATCTTGAATGTCTTCAATTGAAGACATGCATTCGATAACTGTTGACAATCGGGATTTGTTGGACACATTAGAAGCGTTATTTGAGTATGGTGATGGAAGGTGTACATTGGATTCCCGTTTTTGTTTTATCTAACAAATCATTGCTTATAGATTACTATATGTCATCTTGAGTGTCACTAGAGATGTTAGAAAAGACTGTTGCGGTATAAAAATGCTCGCCTAACACGCTGTCCTATTCAGCGATTAAGTAAGTGAGCTCAATATACTGCATGAATCAATCAATATCTTCACGATTTCCACGAACCGCAAGTTCCCGGTATCCGAGGAAACATACCACGTTTTTAAAGTACGTCAACACATTTCCGTTCCTTTTCGCTATCGCATTGTGATTTTCAACACTTATTTTCCAATGTTTATTCAACCCAAAGTCTACGCAAGCTACAACAAATTCTTTATAAGCTCATTGCGCATTTATGTGACTCGTTGATTTTTCATGTCTCATGGTGGCAGTATGCAAATTAAGTTTTCCATAGTAGTATAGAAAAGGGAAAACAAGCATAGACAATTTGGAGCAAGATGGCGACTGTGCGAAATACCAGGTAATACCAGGTAAGATAGCTTGGAGGATTTTAAAGGTGGTCCTGGGGAATATTTTGCGTTCATTCGGAGGTTAGCAGTGTTTGCACGTATGTACGTTTGTTGTGGTGTACGTTGTTCGATGTATATGGTGTACGACGTAGGTATGATGTATAGTGTAAGAGTTTTCTACGACGAATGTGGATTATTTTCTCCTCACCTAAACCAACCTAAGGTAACCCATTCTGTCCCAACTTAGAGAAAAACCCAGTGTACAAACCTAGCTTAAGCGAAACACATTGCTTATATTTCGGTTACACGCATTCACGCTTTGGTTACATGTAGTTACACTGTTATTTCATTTGTGTTACACACCATCATCTCATCATTATCTACTCCTAACCTAATCTGATTCCGAACCATACTACCTTAACATAAGCTAACCTATACCAGTATCTAATCATCTATTCTATCCTTTCATAATCTAAAACTACCCTGGCTCCAAACTATGCTAACCAAATGTAGTACGATAACTTGTCTACCCTAACGTACTCCTCGAAGGAACCCCTTATTGTCATATTGTGAAGCCTATCATCGCCTGTTTAGCTCCATTCACCGAACGATTCGACTCCTTAAATCAGTAATTTTGGATACTTTTAGAGAAGCTTATAATACTTATCAACAATTTCTTTCGTTTTTACAGGAATTTTCAGTTTTACAGACATTTTCTAACACCATAATTTTTTCACCGTTTTACAGTAATTTGATATGTTTTACACGAAATTTCTGACTTTTTGGACCTTATTCATGTTTACAGTAATTTGATGTGTGTTTACAGGTATTTTATACGTTTTCACTAATTTGATATAGCTTTGCAGGAATTCGTCAGATTTTACAAACATTTCTACGCTTTCACCGTAGTTTGTAATATTTTCATAACCATTTTGTGTATATTTACAGCCAGTTCTCGTGTTTTAAAAGACATATTATATCCCTTAGTAAACTTCTCAACATGTTCAGATGACAGGATGTAAAGTAAGGAGCATAGTATGTAGAATAAGTTTTAAAGGCTTTTTAAGCCCTATTTAACTAATCTAATGTAACCTAATCTGAGCTAAACTTGGTTTCTTTAGTGAAATTTATGCGTACTATACGTTTACTAACTGAGGGTTTTTATTTCGGATTCTACGTTGAAGTAGCTTTATTTTGAGCTTTAATGTAGCTGTTGGCTGGGGTCGCTCCTCTTTTAACTGGGGTTAGGACCAGCACTAGAAGCTCTTTTTAGTGGCAGAGTTACCGCCTTCCACACTCTTTATTCTTCTTGTCAGTTAAGTATATGTGATAGTTGTTGAGCTTTCCTTGTAAGTTTCTTCATTTTAAAATGTGCCAAGATTTACAATAATTCTTTCTTTGAAATGAGTCCTAAAGTTAGTTGGACATTTTATATACTCTAAAATATGGAATTTTTAAACGTCAAACATACACTTAGACATCGATTATACTTTGGGTTATCTCCGATGTTTATACAATCGTCTTCCCGAAGTTTTGGTGTTTTCTTTAAACCTTTAGCTTCAAGTCCTTTAATTTTTAAGCTTCTGGCAATTTTAGAAACAGGAGATGAAGATGTCATCATCGGCCTCATTTATAAAATATCTCCTCTTCGGTTCTTAGCCTTATTTCTCTTTGGTCGTCTTATTTAAGACTCCATCTCCTTATTGCATCTTATGATTTCTTCAAGTTGTCTATTAGAAGTTCTTTTTTATTGACTGCAGAGGCAATTTGATTACTACCTCCAGTCGGAATACCTAAAGCTCCAACGATAGTCATGAGTGCTAGGAATCCATCTCCCTCCTTCTTCTTTCCAGCGCCCACTTCAACCATACTTCTCATGATTGCTGTTACCATTCTCGCTGCTATCCTTTCACCTAAAGTAAGGTCTAATGACTGAACGCAGCTCCAGGCCTTCTCTGCACAAATCGTATATGTTAAGTGTTCCGAAACACCTTATACTCAGTGTATGCAATATCGTGCTGTTTACAGGCCTCGTCTAATTGATCGATCACTGGGCCACTTCTCTGTAGCCGGTTTTGCAGTATTGTTTATAATTATGGCCAGGAACTCTTCTCTTTTATCAGGGTTAGAGGGAGTACTAGAATATATTCCGGTTTCTTGCGGGATTACTTTCGTTTGTTGTGAGCGTCCCTGCTCTTTTATTTGGGTTTGAGACCAGCACTAGCGGTTACTCCTAGTGGCAGAGTTACCGCTTCCACTTCTTTTATTCTTCTTTCTTCTTCAGACTTTTTCTGAGTATAAAATCAATTCATAGCTGAGCCAACGTCCATTTTCTACCGGTAAGTTCAGAGAGGAAACCAATATATTAGGGCATGTACCGTATTTTCTTACGCAGGATTCAAAACGCTGTAATGTCCACATGCACCTGTAGACATTCCATCATCTAAAATCATCCTTTGTCGTCATGAAGCGACAGAGCTATTTTGTTTACTTCTATGGTTGAAACTTTATGTTAATGAGATTGGATTAATTTCCTTTTATATATATTATTATTATTATTATTATTATTATTATTATTATTATTATTATTATTATTTCATTACACCTAAGGCAATCCACATTGCTATAGAAAGTGATATAGAGGTTCACAGCACTAAGCTTAATATCTTTAACCTATTTGATTACACTTCCAACAACATCAAGTGCATAAATTTTAGGTTTAGCCTCTAGAGATCCGAAATGTACTTTAAACAGTTGCATTTATATTTGTGTGGTTAATGAGTTTCTCTGGGTTGAAATATAAGAAATGTAATTTAAATGTGCTTTTGGATCTCCTTCAGGGCTCCGAAATGTGATTTAGATATCAATAAATTATATGTTATGGGTCAATTTGTGTTATTAAGGATCGAAATAACACGAGACCAAAGCTTGTTTTAATTTTGAGGAGGGTTTCAAGGGGGTTATAGGGGTTGCAATATATGTGATACATCGGGTCTATATAGCTCTTTTAGTTTTTTTCAATTCTGCCATCGATATACAGGAGATAAAGATGAAAAAATATGAAACTGAAGTGCAGAGTGTATCAAATGCGATACAACCCTTCGTCCTACGTGGTATAGTGGTACCATGCTAGCCTCTGGTTCCCGGGGTCACGGGTTCAAACGCGGCGGAGGGCGTGAATTTTTTCGGGCGTAAAAATTCTTAGCATGGCTTCCTTAGGAAGGGAAGTAAAACCGGTGATCCCGTGTCGTAGATTTACGGTACGTAAAAGAACCTCAACCCTGATAAAAGGCCTCTGAGCAAAATTTCCGGTCTTTCATGCCCAATATACAATGGCACGCTGAGCACCGTAGTAGTTAAAGAGCGTCCATAAAACGGGATACAACCGCCCGTCATGACTTTGATTCGTTCATGGAGGAAGAAAAAATACGAAATTTGGTGTATCATATATGATACACAGGAGTGCTGGAGGATAAGACACAAAACGTTGAATCATTTTCACGTTTTCTTCATATTTAAATTTTCCCAACACTTTTTCGTTTTGTGTGAAGTGGAATGTATGCTTTTAGGGTAATGATTAGCATCTAAGTGCTTAAGAAATCATAGTTTGTCCTGGTATACATCCTTGGTTAAACCTGGATGGATGAAGGAATCAGTATCCATATACATAAGCTTCAGATTTTCAACGCCGCAATACGGCAAAAATGCATCATGATCGTAGCGGCACATGAGGTTTTCAGAATTCGACGGATTAAATTTAAGAGATTACAGAGGGGTATTGGGGAACATTTGGAGATAGGACTCTTACGGTCCCAGAGCGCATGATGTTGTGCATTAAGCCAAAATAAATTTGAGCCAGTACTCCACTGATAACACCTCAATTGTACATACAAGCTGTTGCTGAACTGTCAAGAAGTGTACATGTGTGGCTCGTGGTAATGTAGAAAGTCATCAAGCCGGCGACACTAGATTTCCTGTTCAAGGCCTGCCGAATGTTTCTCCCTCCCTTTTCCTTTTCTTTCTTCAAATTGTTGATTGGGAAGGATGTGGAATACTGCACTGCTCCATTCGCTATTACCGCTGCTTTTAACTGCATTTAAGCAAATCAAACGAATTAATGTTGAACAGGAATGTACAACATAAGGTACTGCCTTATTTTAAACATACACATAATATGTAATCCGAACCCTTTATGAAGGGAACCTTAAAAATACTCAGGTAGAGGAATTTATGTTCAGGAGTCTCTCACCTCAGGGAGTGTGGATGGGAGATAAATGAAGTTCACTTTCTCCTCTCAGATTGCCTGTTTATTGATGATCCACACTGATGTCCTCGGATGGATCTCCTTTCTACACAAGACGCGATTTTTCCTGTCACCCCTGCTTCCGTGTTCTTACCCTTTCTTAATCACTTCGTGACGCCGTGGAAGTACGCTACAATACTCTGCTAATGACTTTCCCTTTCGTCAGTCCCTAGCTACCCTGTTCCTCCCGGTTGCCTTAAACTGGTTTTCAATACATAAATATTTACTCGCTGAGCACTACACTGTTTCCCTCTTTAATATGAGGTATTTTGAATTTCTAGACCTATCTTACTTTCCCTCACGTTTCCTACACGAATCTATTTCTTCCCCTACAAATCATCTTCTCTCCCCGAGGTTTCGACACAGAGTCTTCTTCTTTCCCCGACGTTTCGACACAGAGTCTTCTTCTCTCCCCGACGTTTCGACACAGAATGAGTTATCTTACGCGCGTCTGAATGTCGCTCTGCCTCAGATAATTTTCTACATCACGCCTATTTTCTAGTTTCTCTCTCACTTTTTGCTATCCACGTGACTTTCCTAGGTTATGATTGGTTACATTTCTGAATTTTTCCTCCGTCTACCATTGGTTCTCAATTGGTTCGATCGTTGCTCGCGTCTCACATTAACAAATTATGTTCGCTTTACTGCATTTTCTGTGCGCTTGATTAACTTCGGTTTCCTGCCCGTTGTCTTGACTTCCCGTGTGCACAACTCGGTTTCTATTGTCACTAAGAGATCCCTAATGTTCTTTTTCCTGTCCTTTCCTACGTCTGCTATCTTTATGTGATTTTCGCCAAGTTTGTTCGTTCTTAACTACACGTTTTATTTCGTGTTCTTATTATTAATTAATATCTACCCTCTACGTTTTTTCTCTCTTCATGATCTAATTCCCCCCTTTCTCTAATTCTTAATGTCATCTTTTATTCTTCCCTCATACTGGTATTCCTTCTTATTATTTTGATGATATGCTTATTAATTATTATTCTTATTCGTTATTATTTATTGTTTATTATTCGGACGGATCTTATCACTTCAAATGCCCTTCAAATAAGGCATTTCTTTTTCCCGCAGGGTAAAATGATTGTCTTGTTTGAAAACCCACTGAAAATGGTACCGTTCTACTTGCGCTGTTTCCCCTTGCGTCTTGTGTGTTAAGATTTTCCGTAGTTAGTTCTTACGAACTGTTTTATACAAACATATTATACATACAAATTCATGAATACAGTAACCCTGAAAGAAAATTTACAATACACAATTTTTTCTGAGACTGACTTCTGCGTCTCCTGGTGCCTTGTGCCTCAGTTCACTCTAGCAATTACATATTTCTTACATACTTATTCACTAAGGTTATATACATATTTGTTTTAGGATGTGCCATTTTCATTCTGGCCTTGTTTCATTGTTTGTGTCTTGTCGACGTGGTTGCATGTTTCCCTTTCTGTGGAACATTGTTTTGGTTTCGCAAGCACTTATTTGCATACTTTTGCTTTCGGATAATATTTCCGCGCACTTTTGGTTTTCTTTTCTCGCACTGACCACTTACACATTTCTCTTCGTGCACACGCATAGTTGGTACATGTTGGGGCATGTCATTGAACTTTGGAGACTACACCTGTCTGCCTGACCTTACAGTTTTGTTTAAGTCCCTACACGATTATACAAATAAACATTTTTTGTTTAGTTATTTACGTTTCTCAGGACTCTGTTTTGCTCATAAGTGTCGTGTTTAATTTTACTTACAGCTAAACTTAATTTATCCTAATATTAACAATCATTATTTGAAAATAACCTGTACACATATTGAAAAGATTTATATTTTAGCTATTTCCTATCCTAAAAATTTATTTTCACATCTGTATATACACATTCACCTATATTATTCCCTGAATTTCTATATTTCCTGCTCATTATTTTCTGGAAATCTTTACATTTCTATTTATCCCTGTTGACTCAGTGTTATTTACATTATTACCCTTCTCTGTTACATGTATTATCCCTGACATTCTTACATTCTGTACCCTGGCTTTGGCAAAGTTTACATGCTATTTTACAATACTTATGCTCATACTTTTCTTGTTACCATGTGTGTCATGCTTCCCTCTTTGTTACTGATTATTTACCGCTTGTTTTCAACGAGCTGAATAACTCAATTGAGTAGTGTTATTCTTTCTTGCTTTCTTTATTAATTAATTTTTAGACGTTGCTAACAGAACATCATTACATGTTATTCCGTCATTTTGTCGGTAGGCGGTACGGTTTAAGTAAAGCCAAATTGTACCTACCGATGATTTTTAAAGTGCGTGGGTGTTGTAAGTCAAAGGAACGGTCACTCAATTTGTTCCGAATCACAGCCGGTGGGTGCCACATCAGATGTAGTTTGTTTCTTTCTTTAACAGTGAAGACTTATGGTGAGCTCTATATAATATTAAGTCTTCCTCTTCCGGATTCCATATTTTGTTATGGCGTTTCTTGAGCCTGTTGCGTTGTTCATTGTTACGTTTTAAGCGTTCATATGCTTGTTTCAGCATGTCTACCTATTTGGTTTCTTGTGTGTGAATAGCTGAAGGCATCCCTGTCATGAGTGTATGTGCTTTTACTGTCAGCAGAGTAGGGGGTGTAAAACCTGTGTTGTTATTCGGGGTTTCGTTAAATGCTCTCTCCATCGTGGGAATGTGTCCCACCCAGGAGGCATGATTTTTGTGACATAGAATTCTAAGAAAAATCACTAGGTCCCTCGTGTATCTTTCACATGGGTTGGATGGTGGATGGTATGCTGTGGAATTGTAAATTTTTATACCTTGTGTCCTGATGTTGTCCACAAATTGTTTTCCCCTGTGGATAGAAGCGTTATCCACCAGAATCGATTTCATTTTTCCATATTTGGGTATGTAATCGTTAAGGATTTTCTTAGCGTATGTCGCGCTCGTTAGTTTTCGCATGGGATATAATTTCACGAATTTTGTGAACACGTCTACCATGACGAATATGTATTTCATTCCTCCTACGCCTGACGGTAAAGGGCCATGTGCATATGCAGCTATTAATTCTAGCGGTTTGTCCCTTAAGATATTCTGCGGTGGTGTGTCACACTTAACGTTCCGTGGTTTGCATCTCTGACATATGTCACATTCGCTTAGGTGTTGCCTTACTTTCCTGTGTAATTTAGGAATGTAGAAATGCTGTTGTATTGCGTTGCATGTCTTTTGTGATCCGGCGTGGATCATCGCTGTGCGAAATGTATTAATTATTTGATTTTCTAACGAACTCGGTGCATATGTTAACCATTGGCTGTTCAGACCTTTTTAATTTATACAGAATCCCGTTGTGCACCCCTATCGGTGCAATTAGGTCGGGTGTAATGGCTTTCGCTTCTCCCATTAAGGCTGCTAGTTTGGGTTATTTTTCTTGCAAGTATTTGAGGTTCTTGACCTGTTTGGCCAGTTCACTACCTGAATATAATGTGGTGTTTAAAATTTTTATTTCACGTCTTGTGTGTCCTAAGCATTCTGCAATGCCTTCCTTGTTTGCTAGACGGGATAGTGTATCGGCGAAAATGTTGCTGTTTCCTGGGATGTGTTGTATGTTTACATCATATGCTGTAATTTCATGTATGTATCTCGCTATTTTTGAGCTTACGAGTTTACATGATTTTATGAATGATAGGCTCACATGGTCGGTGTATATTGTGATCTGTTTGTTGTACACATACTGTTTAAATTTCTGAAGAGCGAAGTATATTGCTGCTATCTCCATTTCTGTAATTCCAGCTGTCTTTTCTGTTGGGGTCAAAGTTCGTGATGCAGTACTGATGATGTGTTGTTCGTCATGTTGGCATAAAATCGCTCCAAAACCGGTTATTGCTGCGTCTGAATAAATATGGAAGGGTAAGTTCATGTTCGGTCGTTCTAGTAAAATTGCCTTGCCGATAAGTTGTTTTACGGTATCGAAAGTGGTCTGATGTTCTTCTGACCATTTCCAGCGCGTACCTTTCTTCAGTAATTTTCTTAAAGGCGCTACCTCTCTGGCATAGTTTGCGAGGAAGCGAGCCTCTTATTGTAATATGCCCAGGAATTTTCTCAATTGCCTGACATTTCTAGGGGGCGGTATTGCCTGTATTGTTTTGATTCTTTCTGGGTCTCGTGCCACGCCTTTTTCTGATATTATGTATCTCAAGAATTTTATTTCCTTATTAAAGAATGTGTGTTTTTTCAAATTTAGGGTCAACCCGTTTTCTCTTATTTTGTGAGAACCATGTCATGGTGCTGTAGGTGCTCATCGATGTCCTTGCTATGTATCAGGAAGTCATCGATATATTGGGTTAGGTAGTTTTGTGTTTTATTTCCGACAATTTTTTCTGTTGCTCTTAAAAATCCTGACCCACTCACAGATAAACCAAAGGGTAATCTTAAAAATTCAAATACTTTTCCCTGATGGATGAAGCTGGTATATTTCCTGAGATGTGGAGCTAATGGTATTTGTAAATATGAATTTGTTAAATCCAAGCATGAGAACCATGTTTTCCTCCCAATTCCTGCTAGTATAAACTCAATGCTCTGCATTCTTGTGTTGTCTGGTACAATGAATTTGTTTAGGTGGCGTGCATCGATGGTTATGCGGACTTTTCCCGAGCTCTTTGCAACTACACATAAAGGATTTATGTATGGCGATTTTGAAGGCTGTATTATCTGTTGTTGTAACATTGCGTTAATTGTGTCGTTTACTGCGTCTTGTAGATTTATCGGTATGTTCCTACATTTGTACTTCCATGCAGGAGCTGGTTTTACGTCAAAAGAATATTCAAATTTGGTACAACAGCCAGTTTTGTCAATGAATGCTGCTCGGTTGTTCCACAGTATCGTGGTGAGGTTTTGTTTTTGTTTAGCATTGAGGGATGAAATGTCGTTGACCTTTCGTGTTATACGTTCATGCATCTCTTGTGTGTCCAGTTCTTCGCGCAGGTGTTTATCTAAATTGCTCCCTGTTAACTCGGCATGCTCTTTTTCTGCGAATCTCGCGATCTTGACATTATTATTCTCCCTTGTTTCATATTCACTATTTTCGTCGTCATCGTCGCTTTCATTATTGCACTCTATTTCCTCATCTTCATTAAATATATCTCCTACTTCAACCTGTGCTAGGCAGATTTCCTCCCCTAGGCTAATGACTTGCACGAGGAACTGGGTTTGCTGAATGTCACTTTCACCCTATGTTAGTTGCGATTTCTGTACCTAGCGTTCTTAGAAATTTAGTGGTTACAGTCTGTGTTTGTTTTCGTTAATGTCAGCTCCCTTGTTTTGTAGTTGACATTCGCCTTGAATTCTGATAGAGGGTCACTCCCAATTAGTATTTGCGTTACCAAATGTGGTACGACTAGAAAAATATATTCAAATTCCACTTCATGTATTATGAAAGCTATCATAATTTGTTGTTGAATTCGAGTCCTCTTTCTACCTATAGCTAAAATAGCGTAAACATTTTGCACTGGAAGTGTTTGCAGTTTCAATCCCCTTGATATTAAATTTTTATAGAATTCCAGGCTACATAGTGAAGCCATGGCTCCGGAGTCTACTATAGCCTGATAAGCTTCTCCTGCAATGTTTATTGATACCTGAGGTGAATCAATAATGTCGCCCTGTCTGTCTGCCATAATGTTGTCCTTATTGTTTTTATCCCCTGTGTTGCAAAGAGCTAGGGGGTCCAAAGACGGGAATTTTTCCTGACCCCGTTCTAGTTTTCCGACTGGTTGTCGGTGCCGTATGCGCCACCGCGCATGTTATCCTGTTGTGTTGCACCCTGATTGTCGCGATTGAACCACGTTTGTTTTTTTATTGTCCCCGTGTGTGATGTTTGTGGAGTTTCGTTCCTCTGGTGATTTATATTTTGGTTGTAATTTGTTTGGTCTCGCCGGTTATCATGTGGCCATGTTGGCGCGTCCACGTTGTAACCTGGTCGACCCTGTCCGTTTTGTGTGAGACCTCTCGGCGGGCTCTGTCGGATTTCTTGACGCGAGTCGTACTCTCTGTTTTCATTTGTAGGGTTTCCCCAGTGTGAATTTTGTCTCCTATTGCCTTGTACTCGTACGTAATTTATGTGTCGTCTTGTGTTTTCTAGTGGTGGTCCCCGGTGAGCATTGTAGTCGCCCCTGTGTCGGTTATAGTTTCCCCTGTCATCATAGCGGTTCCATTGAGGGTACGGTCCTCTTCTTTGATGAAACGTGGGTGGTGCCCTTAACCCACTGAAAGTTCCGTTCGGTGCTCTATTCTCAGAGCTACCGCTCTGGTGTACTTGTAGCGCCGTCAACAGTTCAAGGGTTTCAGAAATTGTGGTTGCCCTTGCTACAATTAAGTTGTTCCTTATGGTGCCCGGGAAATGTCGCACAATTAATTTCACGAATTCGTGTTCTAGCATGGGGGGATCAAGTAAAAGACTTTGTTGAGCTAGGTCCAAGAAGTAATCGATCACTGGTGGTGCTTGCCCTGGCGTGTATTTGCCATTATTGATCCTGATTCTAACTGCGTACTGTGTGGTGGTGTTCCAGTATTTTGATAGAAAGATATTTTTGAAGTCCCCATATGTGGTGTGGTCGCCGATTGCTAACCGGAACCAAGAGAGTGCTCGCCCTTGTAGCCCTTTCTTAACTATCAACAATTTTATATTTTCAGGAATTTGTTTTAAGTCGAAATACGAGTCAAGATCCGTCATGTAACGTTTCGCATTGTCTTTAGAGTCCTTAAATTGCGGTACAGCTATTTCATTTAACAAATTGTAGTGTATGGGATACGCATGCACATTTGTAAAGCTAGACTCCTCATGAGCAAAACCTGAAATTGGTGTCTGCGGCGACGCAAGAGGCATTTGTGTAGCGTTTTGCGTCTCCGCTGTCCTTACCTCGCGAGAGATGGCAGGGTTACTGGCATTTTCGTTTAAATTATTTTGTTGGTGCAATTGCATTGTTGCCCTGACCTGTGCCAGCTCACGCGAGTTTCTTTCGATTAGTTTTATAGCCTCATTGTGTTCTGCAGCGGCCTGTGTCGTTGTATTTTGTATTATTTGTCGCATTGTCGACAGTTCTCCATATTACGTTCTCTGTTAGCTTTTCACATGCTGCATGCAGATTACAATTTAGCTTTTCATTTTTACTCTGGTCAGCAGACATTTGTGTGACCTTCCCTTTTAACACCTACAGTTCTCCACATGCCTCCTGAATGTCGTCTCTGATGGTAATAACCTCAGCTCTTAGTGATGCTTGCCCTATACTAATTTCTTCTACCTGACTGGCTTGTCTACTCACGTGTCCTTCTAGTTGTGTCTTATGTTCGTTGAATTGTGTATTAAGTCTTGCTAATATCTGAGCTTCTAGTATTTCCCCTTGTGTTTATAATTGTGTTTTTACCTGTTGCATGAGTCTGCATTCTAACTGGGTCAATACTTCCTTTTGTTCTGCTCGTTGCGTATTGATTTGTGTTTAATTGTTCACCCTGTGCGGTGATTTGGTTATTAAGAGTTTCACTTGTGCAGTGATTTGGTTATTCAGAGTGTTAAGTGTTTCACCTTGTGCGGTGATTTGGTTATTAAGAGTGTCTACTTGTGATGTGATCTGAGCTTGGAGAGTTTCACCTTGTGAAGAAATTTGTGTCGTTAATTGTTGGAATTGTGCGTGCATTTGCTGCAATACCGCTTCTAATGTGAATGGGTTTTTGGAATTTTGTTCCTCGGAACTAGGTACTGTTGTGATTTGCTGTTCCATAGGGGGCGTTCTGCATGATGTTTCTGAGGTTTTTACCGCTACGCAGTAACATTCACTTTTCACTGGTGTAATAAAGTTGGTAGTACTTACTCGTATACGTTGGCTCTGTTGTGTTGTTGAAGTCCCGGTGTTGGCTGCAATCCTCCTTGGCGGCGTTCTCCGTCGTGTGGCCGTGAGTGTGTGTTTTGTTGTTTGGAAGGATGCTAGGCGTGGATGGAAGACACGTTGGGTGCCATTTTGTAGCGGGGTTTGGGAATGGAAAAGTAATGGTTTGTAATGGTGCGGTTCTTGGTGGTTGGATTGATGTTGCTGCCGGCTACTCAGGTAGAGGAATTTGTATTCAGGAGTCTCTCACCTCAGGGAGTGTGGATGGGAGATAAATGAAGTTCACTTTCTCCTCTCAGATGGCCCGTTTATTGATGATCCACACTGATATCCTCGGACGGATCTCCTTTCCACACAAGACGCGAGCTTTCCTATCACCCCTGCTACTGTTTCCGTGTTCTTACACTTTCTTAATCACTTCGCTACAATACTCTGCTAATGACTTTCCCTTTCGTCAGTCCCTAGCTACCCTGTTCCTCCCGGTTGCCTTAAACTGGTTTTCAATACATAAATATTTACTCGCTGACCGCTACACTGTTTCCCTCTTTAATATGAGATATTTTGAATTTCTGGACCTATCTTACTTTCCCTCACGTTTCCTACACGAATCTATTTCTTCCCCTACAAATCATCTTCTCTTCTCGAGATATCGACACAGAGTCTTCTTCTCTTCCCGACGTTTCGACACAGAGTGAGTTATCTTACGCGCGTCTGAACGTCGCTCTGCCTCAGATAATTTTCTATTTCACGCCTATTTTCTAGTTTCTCTCTCACTTTTTGCTATCCACGTGACTTTCCTAGGTTATGATTGGTTACATTTCTGAATTTTTCCTCCGTCTACCATTGGTTCTCAATTGGTTCGATCGTTGCTCGCGTCTCACATTAACAAATTATGTTCGCTTTACTGAATTTTCTGTGCGCTTGATTAACTTCGGTTTCCTGCCCGTTGTCTTGACTTCCCGTGTGCACAACTCGGTTTCTATTGTCACTAAGCGATCCCTAATGTTCTTTTTCCTGTCCTTTCCTACGTCTGCTATCTTTATGTGATTTTCGCCAAGTTTGTTCGTTCTTAACTACACGTTTTATTTCGTGTTCTTATTATTAATTAATATCTACCCTCTACGTTTTTTCTCTCTTCATGATTTAATTCCCCCCTTTCTCTAATTCTTAATGTCATCTTTTATTCTTCCCTCATACTGGTATTGCTTATTATTTTGATGATATTCTTATTAATTATTATTCTTATTCGTTATTATTTATTGTTTATTATTCGGGCGGATCTTATCACTTCACCATGCATGCGTAAATAGAAATGGTAATTTTAATTTTTGCATTATACAGAAGAAAAAACATTTAGCTTTAGTGCAATAAACTAATTTCTAAAGAGAGTTTACTGTTCTGTTTAAATCTATTGCGTAGAAAGACCTGCAATATTCCTGTTCGCATAATGGAGCTGCAATACCTAAGCGCATGCGCGAATCTGAAGTACACTAGGTGACCTTGTTTTGTCTTAGTGTGTCTTTGAGTTATGTTAATCGTATTCAGTGTAATAATGGCTAATTATTTGTTTTGAGGAGGTAGCAGACATGCATTTTGTTTTCGTGGAAGCTAAAGGCAACAAGTATGAAGCTGCGCGACTTTACAGAGGATGATATCCTAACAGATGTTATCCACCCCCCGCAATTTTTCAGTCTGTTCACCAGCGTTAAGCGAAACTGGATCCTTGGAGGTGCATCGACCAAACCCTAGTGCAGGATGAACACGTCGCAATCCTGTATTTGAGGAAAACGTGCTCAGAAGGTCTAGGGAGACCCCTGCAGCTAGTACGCGTACTATTGCACGTACAATGAGCACGCATTATTTGAGTGTATGGCGGGTGGTGCCGGAAGACCGACACCATCCGTCCCATCTTTTGAAGGTATAGTCCTTCACATCAGAAAACTACGGTCGACGAATGCAGTTCTGTAACTGGGTCTCTGAACATCACGTCGAACAGCCTGATTTCTTTTCCGGAGTGCTCTTCACTGACAAGTGTTGCTTTACAAGGGACGGAATGTCATTTAACCGGAGAAATAGCTATGTATGGAGCCATGATAGTCCACTTGTCATTGTGCAAAGGAACAGCCTGTAGATGTTCGGCGTCAGCATTTAGGCTGCCATAATTTCCAATTACCTTGTTGGCCCATATATTTTCCCACCTAAACTAAATGTACATACGTATCGCCAGTTCTTGATTCATGCTCTATCTGGGTGGAAGACGTACCTCTTGTCCTCTGACGCCCTATGTAGTTCCAGCATGACGGAGCTCCCGTCCATTTTGAAGTAACGTTAGAAACCACCTAAATAATGAATTCCCGGGACGGTGAATTGGTCGTGATGGTACTATTACTTGGACGCCACGTTCTCCTGATCTCACACCTCCAGATTATTCCTTATGGTGTCACATCAAGAGTCTTGTAAACGATATCCCAATAAACTCAGAAGAGGAACTACTCGCTACAATAATTGCTGTCTGTGATATAATCCGCGACACTCCAGGCATCTTCGAGAGAGCACGAGATGCATTTCTTCGTCGTTGTAATCTATGCTTGGAAGTTGAAGGACGTCACCTTCAACAGTTCCTTTGAACTGCATTTTGCACGACAGCATGAATTATACGTTTGGTTTGCTGTCACTCCCAGGATAAATATGAACTTCAATTATCCTTGCTTTTCCTTCTTTTTATAAATTTCTTCCAAACTGGGGATAAACAGCAGCTTTAATGTTCCTCTAACTTCCTTTGTTCATATAATTTTTCTGCAGTCTAAGGATAAGTAAGGAATTTAATTTTCCTTCGTGTTCCTCAATTTCTGCAACTTTTCTCAGAACCGAGGTGCAAACAAACAGTTTTCTTCCCAATTCTTCATGATTTTCCAGCTCCCTCCAATTCGAGGATAAATAAGAGCTTCTGTTTTTCTTTAGCTTCCGTGGTTTCTAAAAGGTTTCTCCACTACGAGGTGTGAATAAACAGTTTTCTCCCTAATTTGATCTTATCGTTATCCAATTCTCTCCAATCTAGGGATATATAACAACGTTCATTTTATACGATATTCCTGGATTTGTAATGTGCTTCCATTTCATCCAGTTCGAGGTCTAAATGCACAGTTTGCTTGTTATCACTTAGCTTCTTTCACTCCGAGGATAAACAATTATAATTTTACTGGTTCTTTGATTATTTTTACATCCAATATTCTCCAGACTGATATATGGATAAAAAGCTTATTTACTTAATTTCCTCTTGACATTTTCAAATTTCCTCTACCCGATGTATGAATAACTACTTTAATATTTCTTTCTCTTCCCTATTGTTCACAAATGTCCTTCTCTACAAAGTATGGGCATGTATGGTTTCCATTGTTCATCTTTAACAGCTACATTTCTCCATCCCTAAGGGGGAATGGATAGAGTAATGAATTTTTGGGCACTTCTCCCTTAATATTTACATAATGTGTTCCCTTTATTCATGGCGTATGCAGGAATACCTAACAAGCAACGTATGCATTTTACCATTAACGCCTATTCCTTCATGATTACTGCCATCTACTTACATGTGAGACATGACAACCGAATTATTGTGTGTGTTTCCTGCGTCCTATTGTGAAATTAAAAGCTACATTTCTTTCTTCATTCATTCTCTCTAACATTTCAACTTCGTTTTCGTAAGTTTACAACACACCTGAATTATATTACCATAATGTTGTTGCCGTTGCATTCTTTAAAGCATTCGATATATCATTTTTTAGTTATTTCTTACATCCATGTAACGGAATATTTATTGCCGCTTCTTTTTTACAACGCCTTTATCATTAATTAATGTATACACTTATCTAAATAGTACTGAATGTCGTCATAGTGACCTTCAGAAAGGAGCAGGCATCTAAGCAATGCATCCGCACTTTGCGAACTAGAATAATGCACATATTCCTGAACAATATGTTTAAACGTTGCATGTGAAAACTACGTGTAAAGATGACTTTATTACACTAAAGCCAAGCGTTTCCTTCCGCTGCATTATTCAGAAATTAAAATTACTGGTGCTATTCGCGTATGCATGCACCTCTCGTGTTAAACATAAGAAAATAAATAAAAAAATTATTTTACAGAGGGAGTCGAACACATCACTATTTCACTACTGTCAACGATGTTACCAAGTGAGCTGTCCGTGCGAGTGGCGACAGCTGCTTTCAAAGGTTTGCTTGAATTTCTGTAAATGTATAGGAGAACTATCTCATGATTCACCAGCGCTCCCTAAACGGACAATATGTATGCATTTCAGAAAATCAGAAATCAGAAATAGAAATGCTCACTGTTAGTTTTTTCATATATATGAAGAAGAGATAAGCTTTTCTAGGTTCCTGGAAGTGAATAAATCAAGCTTAAGCAAAAATGTGATAGTCTGCCTTGTACACTGATTATTTCTTTTTCAGAGATAACAGCGCATTCTTTCAATTCGTAAGCACAATAGCGCATCAGTCCCAGGTCATTGTAATGCCATTTTTAAGTCACCTCCATAAAGGATTCTGATCACATATCATGTGTATGTTTAAGAACATTACAGTACCTTATTTTGTACATTCCGGTTCAAACTCATGCGTTTGATTTGCTTGATTACAGTTAACAGCAGCGGTAATAACGAATGGAGCAGTGCAGTATTCCATATCCTTCAGAATCAGCAATTTGAAAAACGAAAATAAAAGAGAGAGAAACATTCGGCACGGCTTGAACCGGGAATCTGGAGTCGATGGTTTAATAACTCCCTACTTTACCACTGAGCCACACATGTACACTAAGTGACAGTGCAGCATATACTTGCATATACCATTGAGGTGGTATCAGTGGTGCAGTGGCTCAAATTTATTTTGGCTTATTGCACAAAATCATGCACACTGAGACCACAAGTGTCCTATCTCCAATTGTTCCCCAACACACCTCTATAGTCCCTTAACGTTAATCGATCGAATTCTGAAATGCCCTGTATATATAATTATCCATAGCTATTCCAAACATGGCGTTTTAAACATCACGGATACGTCCTTCTCAAACCCATTACCGACCTGTTGTCGTAACTTGTTATTAAATTCTATATATAGTTTAGTCATTGCCACTGACGAAATGGTAGTGCTCGACAGTTTTTTGTTAGTTTGAGTCCATGACTAAGAGCCTATTTCAAGGCCATGTAATGTACTGCATACTTATTTTGAAGTCCAACATTTGCAAATAACTTCTTGTATTCGTATCCTTAGGATTGATGACTGGCAGTAAAGGCATCGTTATGCAGATCATGAAGGTCAGTAGGATACATGACATCAACTTCTAAAATATATCGGAGAGGATCATTTTCTTTCAACGGGTCCAGATCTATATCTTCAGGAGGGACTCACTCAGGTCCTCCATAAGAAAGGGCGTGGTGTATTGGCCAACCATATTGGATATTGGTATCCTCATGTGTAAGGTATTGAGAAGGGTCAAAGCTCTCCATGTATGGGTTTTTAGGTTCGGTGTAACGATGGAAAAACTTGCATAAAACTCCTATTTTACCAGATTTCACCATGAACAGCTTATCATAATTCAGTAGCAAGTTCAGCTCAATTCCAGTGTACAGTAGCATTGCATCCCATGTAAGGCTATGGGATGTGAAATAATGGGCAGGGTCGACTTTATATGTTTTCAGGGTTTGGTCTCTGATTGTTTAAAAAACATCGGCGAGGAAAGAGCATTTGAAGCAAAGTAGAGCTAGCAATATTCATTCTAGTTTTTCACATTAAACTGGTTCCATACATTCTTAGCATGCATATAGTCATCCTTGCTAATTGCTCTTTAATTCAATGCATTGTATAATGCTTCTCGCGAGGGCAGGCGTGTGTCATTTAAAACATCCCACGTGCAAAATAATGATAGGGAGATACACCCGAGTCATCAAAATCAACTTCTCATGTAGGAAGTACTTCTCGGTTTTAGGATACTTTGTTGGATTTTTACTAACTTATACAAGTTCATACTCATGAAACGATACGTATCCAAAAACTTGGGTTTAATATCTCCAACATGGAGAATGAAATACAGCTTTCTTTAGAGTTGGAAATTACCTCTACCCTCTCGCTTGTGCATCCCAGCGCCTTGGCGCTGAAATACGAACCATTTCCACTCACATTTTGCATGAAGACAGAAATATAGTTAGTTAATTTTCAATCCAGATTGCAGTTATTTTGCAGAATTTCTCGGTATTCACCATAACATGATCGTGGTCTCACAATTTTCTGTTATATTCTGTAAATTCCTTACCACACAAATATCAGCCTGTAGTAGTCTCAAAATCCTTCTGTTGTTCATCTATGTTTCAGAAGTTTAAATGATTTGTATATATTGTTGATTTTCTTCGCAAGGAAAGTTAGATACTCCATGAATCTGTCGGCAGCGTCATGACCACGATATACTTAGGGCTAAACAGGAAGATCAGTCTCTAGATGTTCAACGCAGGATGACGCTTTGAAGTAAACAAAAACGACATTGGAGAATGATTCTGATGTGGACCTGTATGAGAGGTTTCCGTATTAGCGGTGCATGTATGGCATAGTATAGTATGGTACGAGAATTTAAAAAAGATTGCATAGATGACGTAATGTAGCTTCAACATACTCTCCACAGTTTTGAATTGATGATCGAATTTGTCCTTAGTAGGCATAACAGTCCTTGAAATAGCATGTTGACTGCAGACAGCATTACGTTCTTCTAGTGTTTCCAGACCACTTCGTCCATGTCGATCCACAAAATGAGTGAAGTACCGTTAATATGTGTCAAATAAGCGTCTCAAAATGCTTTATATACACACAGTGATGTAGACCAATACCATCACTCAACAGAAGAAGGTCACTATGGTGGAATAGTTCTTCATCAACGACCTTTATAGGAAGCAGGTTATATTTCTTATTCAGCCGGAAAGCTTTCTTATTTCAAATTTCGTGTTTTCAGGCAAGTTTGTAGGAAACGAAACACTCGAGAAATATTTTACTCAAGTTCCTTGCATTTTATACGCGTTTGGCTTTCTTATGAATGAACTTTGCGAGAACAGTATTCAGAAAGCATTTTTCATCATGGCAGTTCTAGGGATTTATACATGCCACTTTAGCTCTAAGGGATGGTGGCAGAGGAATGTATTTGTTTCCTCGAAGGGGGTTATATTTATTAAATCTGTGCCGCTCCCCCTTCACAGCAAGCCATGTCCAATTACTCCCCATAGACTGAGATTCTAACATTTCAGTAGACAGGTTCTTGAATTTCATATCTAACAGGGTGTCTAAATCCCTTTCTAAATCACGGTTTGATGACGCGATTTAAATGTTTTGCCAATTGTTCCTCCTTCAGCATTCACAAATCGAGATTCAACAAGGAGGTTAAGTTTCGTTGATTTATGAACTCTCGTTTCTTACTGAGCAGCTTGAATTATACGTTGTTTTACCTCCTACAAGTAAGCATTCATGTCTTTAGACCAATCACAGTGAATGAAGTAGGATTTCGAACTTCCTTTAAATGCTGTGTCAAACTATCTCATATCACACCGTTCGTCCATTGTCGACAAAAGCTGGTGTTTGGTAGGCTCGGTCTTGATTTTATTACTGGCTATAGTTGTGCTACAAAGGTCTTCATGTACCTCGCTGGTACTTAAAACCGTAAACATCTCCACAATGTTAACATTCGAGAAGCTGTCCACATAGCATTTCATGTCGATTCTTATGTTAAATCCTCAGGAAATTCTTTCCGCAATTACTACAGATGTAGCAAGCCTTAGTATTTGGAAATACTTTCTGAAATGTTGCGTTCTGCATCAATAAAATTCGCTAAATATCGTAAAATCCTTATAAATACTGATTAATATATCATTGAGCTCCTTATTCAAAGGAGATCACTTTTTCACCTTGAATACCTCCCCGATGCTATTGAAACCTGGTTTCACCTGGTTTCTGCTCGACTCGAAGCAAACTGAGACAATTAAGATCTGCTTTTTTGTGAAGAAAAATGTTTTACCCACTTAGCGTATATAAATTGAGTGTGAGAGTAGCCAATTCACAATATGACCCCTCCCACTAAAAGTCCTCCACATGCTAGCGCGCATTACTGGTTTTGTTTCTCATGCATATTAGTCGGATTCCACATAGCCCACAAGTTAGTCAAGCAAAGATAGGAAGGTGGCTTGCAGTGCATGTGAGCGCATCCGATGTTACTTACCCGGGATTGCAATGACATAATACGCTGAGCAATTCCAGATGGCTAGTCGTTTAATGTGGTTGTTGTTAGTGCAACTCCAAGGCTAGAGTGGCTAGTCGTAATGCATTCGTGCAAGTAGTGCTTATGTCTAGGTTAGCGACGTTAGATGACTTGCATTAGTCTAAATGAAGTGACAACTACTTCAAAAGGTGTTGTACAAGCATAGACGCGAGCGTTTGGCGAAGCCAAACGTCAGCTGCGTAAGGTCTTCCTCCCCTAATGGAAAGGACGTCATAATTAAAGGTGGTTGTTTCCCCAGGAGGAACGCTTCCGTACCATCGAGTTTATTCTAGGTGTTTCACAAGGTTTCCCGCTCTAGTCAGTTCGTAATTCATTTTCTTGCTGTTTTTATAACCACAGAGAATAGTAGCCAATTAATCTCGGCGCGGCTGCACGAGTGGTCACATGGGGAGGCCTTCATCTGCCGAAGCCTCTTTTCTGGGTAGCACAAGATCTTCGAAGGCTACTGTTTGAACTGGATTACCTGTGACAGTGTAGGAGGTCATGTTATTAGTTAATTGCCCTGTGTGTTCATACAGTCTGTGTCGTGCCAGTCTTGCGAAAGATTGTCCAGGAATTCTCATACTTCGTCTTCGTTGTGTCCGTTACTTAGGTTTCTGTCAAAATAGATAGTGGGTGGTGTGTTTATTTGTTTGTGTGTCATAGTTTCCTAGTATTTGAACCACTGGGTTGTAATGTTTTGGAAAGTCTGCATAAGTATCATATGTTAAACATTTAAGGTATTTTCTATAGTGCGCATTTTAAATTCGTGGTGTAGCATGTCTAATGGTGCAATTCTAGGAATCGTAGCAATTAAACGTAATGCTCTGTTTTGGAATACTTGTAATTTCTTAATATGTGTCGCACCGAAGTATCCCCAAACAGGCGCTGTTTAGAGGTAAGTATGGGTCTGATCAGTGCCTTATACACTGTCTCTCAAATGCACCTGGGGACCCTAACTCGCACATCTATTCCATGTACTTTATTCACCCTTTCGACGGAAGCGAGAGGAGGGGAAAGGGGATGCCAGAGACGTAAACTACAAAATAAGTACATTACCGATTCGGTCCGCTTTGTCTTAAAGCGGGGCATTATACCTTGGCATAGAAGAAGTCGTGTGTTCAAGTCCGGGAATGGATTTTTATTTTTTCCGGCTAAATAAGCTACCTCCGTACCTTTTAGTAGTATATGTTTGCTCGTGTTACATGCTTTTGTTATATAGGTAATTTAACAATGTTCTGTTATTATTATTATTATTATTACACACAAAACCTAAATGGATAATACTCTGTTCAGTATATGTTTCCGTTAATCATGATAATATATGTTATAATAATAGTAATAATGGCCTTTTATATGAAAAATACCCTGACTTCCACTGAAGTTATTTGGCTGATGGTGAGCGTGAGAGGCATAAAACCAAGCTTTTGTAAACTGCAGCAAGCGTTTCAAGGGAAATATGGATTCCATTCATAGCATAGCAGTTGCTGCTGTTAGAGGTTCAATTGTCATTTTCAACCATAATAATTACAGTTGTAATGTTCGTATTCATTTTCATTAGATTTTTTACTTTTATCATTTCGTTCTATTTTTGCAACTTTCACTACCATTTTATCACAACTGATTTCAATAGATTCTCATTTAAATGAGAGACTTAAACACAGTTTGTTTATCATGTTTTGTCACATTTGGCAGTACCTTTTTGGAAAAGTGGTAGGAATTTATTGGTGCATAGGCAAGGGTTAGGGCTGGAATCAGATGCACTATTACATTCCGTTGTGCTGGAGGCAGTTGACCATGAGAGCTCAGTGGCAAAGCCAAAGATCTGTGGTTTGAATCCCGGCATTGATCTTCAGTATTTTCGATAATAATAATAACAACAACAATATATTATTATTGTTGTTGTGAATTAAATACAAATTAAATTCTTTCTATTTATTTATAGCGTTTAACGTTCCTTTTCGCCACACTAGGTTACAAAGACGGTAAACTGTGTTAAATACAAAGATTAACATCGTAGATGTCACTTAAATAGCACTAGTAGGACAAAAATAAAGTTGTATATATTTATAGAAATTAAACATATTTTCCTCAACACAAATCCACCAAATGTGGAATGCAATAGCAACGCGTTTACAATAAATAAAATAATAATGATTATGATAGTAATAAGATAACAATGTTAATAATAATAATGCAAAACATTTTTGGATGAGTTCGTTTTTATTTCTTTAATAGGAAGACCACTAGCCTTGATTTTCAATGATCTCATTTAGTCTGAGGTACTGAGGAAGCTAAAGAGCTGCAGATTTGAGGTCGTCTCCTCATACTCTCCCAGACTTCCCAGATATGTTATCTCAGTGCCCCTTTGGTGCGTTTTTGTTATTATTCCCAGTACCGAACCAATAATGCCCAGACGTTCTTAGTTGGATTAGCATCCGGAGCCTTCGCAGGACGTTCCGAAATGTCTGGGTGCAGCTGAAGCCAAGCCTCTGTGGTCCGGGATGTGTGCACACTGTTGCTGTCGTGCATGAAATGTATCAGACATTTCCTCTTCCGGATACACAGTTCGCACAATTGGGAGCATGCATTCTTCCAGGACTGCAACATACTCCTGTCCTGCAACATAGTTCACGTTAGATGAGCCTTCAACAACCTCCTCTGCTCCACCGACGCTCATCCAGGACCACACAGCTAAAGTGATCCTGCCACTCCTTGCAGTGGCAACATGTTTAAGGTCGAAGCGAGTGTTGTCGAGGCGCCATAAAGACAGCGTGCCATCCTCGTCTGACGGAAACACCTTTTCGTCATACCGTATTGTCATCTTCCAGAAGTCTTGTTTTTCTGGCAAATGTTGGTGTCGGAAGGCCACGCGAGCTTCCCTGTGATATTGCTTAACGGCACCCTTTCTCGTAGGCCTGCGATGTCGGATACCATTAGCATGGAGTCTCGACGGACCGTCTCAACACTCACTGGGTGATTCAAACTTCTTGTGATTTTTGTCGTTGGAGGGAAGGGATTCTCATTGCCGACCTCTAGAAAAGCTCTATCGACCTCTGCTGTGGCCTTCTTTGGGATCCTTGTTTTTGCTTTGTCTTAAGACCCTCTTCACCCTTTTCCTGAAGCCCTTTCACCAATAACCGCACAGTCTCTTCTGCATGCCAAACTGCTTGGCATATTTGGGCTACTGTGCGGTCACCATCCCATATTCGTATAATGTGGCTCCTGGTTACCTCACCTGTGTGTGGCATGTAGTTTTGGTAGAGTGTGATCTTTCAATACTGTCCGTGTATATCGCTAACATACCCTATTCCTCATTTGATGATCGCTAGCTCGTAGGCTAATACAAAGTGGTGACAATGTTACATGACCACAATGTCTTGTTACCAGTTTAAAAAAACCATAAATAATTTAGAATGTTTAGTGTAGTTACTCCTTTGGAATTAATGGTTAGAGTGCTGCCTTATGTAATTATCATTTGTGGTTCCGTTCTCGGTTGGAGGAGAACCTTTTATGACCTTTAATTATGCTTATTTGATTTTCTCTGAAGGGCAAGGGAGATTTAAAGGCAAGCATAAATCGTTTCTGGTTGAATGAAAGAGTAAAGTATGTTGTTTCCTTAAATTGACTGAGATCAAGTACTATAGAGCGTAATTTGGTGATATTGCTTCTAAACTCTTACTGCGCGAGAAATGAAGCAGGGGGAAATTTGGGCACATCCCAAATATTCGATTCGTGGATCGCCGGCCTTCGTTTTAAATGGATTTAGTTCGAAAAGAAGACACTCGGATGTTTCTAGGGGTCCTTCTGAGTTTCAAACACCTGATATAAAAGCAAGTCTCCCGATCGTCAAACGTGTTAATGTAAAAGTCCAGACCTCGACGCCACAGTAGCTCTTTGGTAGAGCGCTGGCTTCTAAAACTGAAGTGCGGCGGCTCAAATAGCGACAGCTTATGCGTTTTCTTTTCCTTCTTTCTTTCCGGATTCTAAATAAATGAAGAAGCTTGTTTCAGATCTTCAGTGTTTTACAAGATTCGAAAACTATACGATAGAGTATATTGGTTAACAGGCATAAACCAAATATTCATTTGTAATTGAATACGAGGCGTGTATTTAAAGTAAGTGCCGTTTTAATATTTTGTCGCTGCACCTCTGCAGTCACAATTTTGAGCATGCGCGATCACTTCTTCCTTTCATTAGGAAGCTAGGTGCAGCTTGAGCGATCGTCACTGTGTGTTTTCTGTTGTTAGAGCGTTTTGAAATGTTCAAAACAGTGGAACGACCCACCGACTGTGAAGTCAATGATTCGTTTTTTTTGAATGCGAGAAATGTTACGCCAGCAAACATTCAAAGCCAATTAATTGCGTGAGGTTTATGAAGAAACAATAATGAGTGACAATGCCCGACCACACGCAGCCAAACAAACTCAAGATCTGATCGCATCATGTGGTTGTGAACAATTCTACCACTCTCTCTACAGGATTCGGCACCAAGCGACTTTCATCTGTTTCTTCATCTGAAAAAATTCCTTGTTGCAAAACATTCCAACGACGATGATATTTTGAAACAAGTGCAAGTGCAGACTTAGCTTTCATCACAGGTGGCATTATTCTGTCACGAAGGCATACAAAACTGGTTTCCCGTTACGATAAGTGCCTGACTAACGGTGGTGACGTACGGGGAAATGTAGTGTAAGCCAATGAATGATAATAAAGCATTTGGAAAATAATGTTACATTATTTTTTTAAAAATTATCAGTACTTACTTTAAAATCACACTCGTAGCTGATAATAACCAAAGTGAGCAAAACTTTGCTCTTATGCCTGTCGTATACTCCATATTATTTCCATTGATGCAAGCTTAGAAATTAAAAAATGCTGCTATTAACGTGTTAGCGTACTATTAAGTGCTGGAGTCCAAAGTTTTGTTAATAACATTTGTTTGTCAAGAGCGAAACGTCATTATGACTATTATATAATTTAGTTTTATACATATTTAAACATTATTTATTTGTAACGATTATTAAAAAGGCGCCATAACTGCAATTATTATCCTTAAATAAGTTAACAAATGTATCGTCCGACATATTTCAGCTGCATAATGCCATGTGTTAGAAGTGCACGGTTCTTTCCTCACTGATCCCCCTTCAAAGTATAAAAGAAAGTAAGTGATTGTTTATAGAAAAAGCTTCTGTCAGTGCAGACTACTATCCTATAAAGTAATGGGATCAAATAGCAATGTAGAACGTAGAAGTCAGAAACCGGTCGGTCACCTACTACTTTGTAGATAAGCTACCTGAGCCCACTCAAGCGTGGCTCCGCCCTCCCCTGGCTAGGGATAAACAAACAACGCGTACGCGACTCATTGTTTCTAATCGTGACCCAAAATTATTTTGAGAGAATGTACAATGTCAACCCTGTGTGCATATTTAGTGCGTTGTTTAGATTTAATAGGAGGTAGAGCCTACCAATTGGCATTGTTCCTAACGTAGTAAATGTGTTTCTTCCATGTTAGCACTTGGTATATTTTTATCCCTAGCCATGTTAGCGTGTCTGTCCAGTTAATTTCCTGTCCAAAGAGAAATAACGGTCGCAGTCTGTGTCGAAGATGAAGATGGCGATGATTTATTCCATTAATGAAGGTTATTGTTTGGCTTTTGGGGGCATTCACATTATTCTCCAGTTGATGAGCCAGTGTTCCAATGCATTGAGTGCATTCTGGAATCGGAAGTGTATTAGATGTGTTTTCCCCGATTGTGTCATTACTGTCGTATGTATTATGTATCGTCTGCATATATGCGTGGTTAAAGATTGCTGATGGGGCCTCAAGCGCTTCATTCCGTAGATTGCTTAGTACTATGGAATTAATTGTTCTTCCAAACAAGCTGTGCGTTGGACAAGTTTGGAAAGGTAGAATCAGAGTACTGAAAAATTCAATGCCATCACCACGGATCTCCGGGTTTCCGTTCGGTTGCTATAACCACTGAGCTACCACGGCAACATGCCGGTACGACATTAAATTCCCCATTGACATAATAGTGGTCGAAACTATGGAACCCGGGACTTAAAGTACTTACATCATTGTAAGTCGCAAATTGGGGTATGTCATCTCAATACAATTTGAGATCTCCTTGTGGTTTACCGGGGAAAATTCGAATCAGTTGGGTAATTTAATGTTTAGTACTATGTTAGTTATTTTGTCCAGTCCTGGTGCCTCTATTTGTCGCAGATGCCTTATCAGCCATTTTATTTCTGACGGGCATTTCTTTCGTATTTGACTATGCCATAGTATGTCATTGAGGCTTTTTCGTTAAAATGCACGCACGAGGCTTATTTGGGGGGGGGGGGTAGTGTCTGTTCTAATGCGTCAGCTAATGCATTAACTTTTTCCCAGTCAGTTCTGGCAATTCTGATATAAAGGTGGTATATGTAGTCGCCCTCCGTGCTGAGTGGTTACTATGCTAGCCTCTAGTTCCCGAGGTCTTGGTTTCAAACCCGGCGGAGGGCGATGGATTTTTTCGGGCGTAAAAATCCTTAGCATGGCTTCCGTCGGAAGGGAAGTAAAGCCGGTGGTCCCGTGTCGTAGATTTATGACACTTAAAAGAACCTCAAGCCTGATAAAGAGACCTCTAAACAAAATTTCCGGTCTTTCACGCCCAATATAGAATGGGATGCTAAGGACCACAGCAGTTAAACAGCGTCCATAAATAAAGCTATATTTAATTAAATTTTATGTACTTTGTCTTTGGTTAGGTACCGCGCGATTTGTCAAACCGTGTTTGTTTCTCTGTCAAGGTGGTCTAGAGTGTTTTGCCATTGCTGTGCCCTGATTTTGTCCGTCCTTTCCCTGACCTGCGCAATGGGATTTTGGAATATTTCCAAATCTATTACGTGTCAGGATTTTCTCCATTTTCGCCTGGTTCTGTTTCGTTCTGCTATAAGCGCTTTTATGTCGGTTGGAAGCTTAGGACCGACTTGTTTCGGGTGATGTCTTGGTATAACTGTATTAATGGTAAATTTGGTTGTTAGTTCCAGCTGTACTACCGCGTCATTTAACTCGGCCTGTGTGGCTATGGTCGCTGACGGGAGGTTTTGCGTCACTGTGCATTCGAGTAGTCACAGTTAACTTTGTTGTAATTATTCCTGGGGAATGGTGGTAATTTTTCTAGATTTGGCTCTAAGTTAATCAGTAAGTGTAAGTGGTCTGAGGACAGGTGGTTTTTAACGCTGATATGTATTCTTTGTATTATGCGCCTAGTTATTTCGATGTGTAGGATTTCGGGTCTTTGATTCCGAGCAAATGGGACAAAGGTTTGTGCGTTTTGTGTGTGTATAACGTAGTCTGGATTGTTTTCGTATCGTAGGAGCGCATTGCCCGCTGCATTGTGTTCTTGCAGTTCCAAATTTGGTGTTTTGCATTTAGGTCACCTGCTATGATTATGCGGCTATTTAATTGTGGTCTGCACCCAGGTCTGCCATACTAAGCGGTCTGGAGGATTATGCACCGCTACCACCGAAAACGGTCTTTGTTTAAGCTTATGTAAGCTCCTATGCGCTCAATTCTATTCAGCATTGAAATGTGGGCTAAATTGTGTGCTGTATCGTGTTTAATTAAAAAAGCTTTACCTCCTCCCCGTCTATTTCTTACATTCCGGTATTCTAGGTACACTTAAATGTTTAGCCTACCCGTGTTACTATGGTGTGATTCAGTTATGAGCGCAGCGTGAGAAAGTATGTAAATTCTTTCTTTCGTCGCCTAATGCCACGATAGTTCCATGTCATAATGTTAATTGTCTGTCTAGCGTCCATTGAAAAGTCTGGGTCTATTCACAGTTGAAAGAAGTCGGCGTTTGAAGTCACGATGGAAGGTGCCTCCGATGGTCACTCCAACTTCATCTGTAGGACGAACGTGCAGATGTCTAGCACCTCCGGTGTAGGCATCCCAGTGCGCCAAACTTCCTTGTAGAGGTTCAGTGGGTGATCTCCTGGAGTCCTAGATTCGGCCCACGGTCCCACGGGCAGACGGAGTTGGAGTTCTTGATCTCGGCGGAGGAACAGATTCTCGCGCAGCGGCCCCAGTCGCCCGGCCGTCGCTATATCCAGCACTACCTTGAAGGTCACCCATCAGGGCAACATGCCATTGGTACTCCGTGAAGTTCCGGTAACGAGCCCCATGGGGTTGCCAGGCAGAGTGCGCACCTTCTTTCAGGGCACGGGACGCTACAAGTACCCGACTCATGCTGTCCCGTACAATTTGAGCACACTACTACTCTGGCGGTACATCTGGCTGCCAGATGCTCCAGCTGCTGGCACAGGTTACACTGAACCGAAATGACTGGACGAAAATAGGGTTCCACCTTCACTCGAAAGTACGAAACCGAATCGAGCTGTTGTAGTCACTACAGGTCTTCCTCCGAGTTCAGCCTCGCCAGGTAATTCAGCAGGTAAATCACCCTTCTACGCAGGAACTCGACCAAGGCCCCGTAACCCCCAAATGCCTTGGTACTGATCACGAAGCTCTGGGTGATGGACTCTCTGGAGACGATGTAACCTTCGTTGTCGTGCTCCCGGTCAACGTCTGCCAGAGTCGTGAAAAGATCAGTAGTATTCTGGGGACCGGATGGACGAGGAAGGGTGGCAGTGAGAGGAACATGAGTAGGAGGAGAGGTTGCCGCCCTCAGCTTCGTTGCACAGGAACTGGCTAACGGCGACTTTGAGGATGGGGTTGATCTGGGAGTCCCTGTGTAGTCAAGCAGGATCTTCACAACGGTTCATTTCGTCGTCCGTAACTCTGTCGGCGAACGTTTATTCTGTCTTGTCTTGTCCTTGGCCGTAGCCATGTCAAGTTATCCAAGGTCAGTATAAATGAAGAAATAAATAAGGTAGCTTTAAAGACAGAAGAGGAAGGACTTCAAGACCAGTCTGAAGCATAAGCCTAAGGGGAGCTAAAAACAAATAGAGAGTAAAGGATAGTAAGAGAAGTGAAGAGTCTCTTGCAGGTGCCGAAAGATTGAGGGAGCAGAGGCCCAAGCACTAAAAGTGCGCCAGTAATCGTTCCCAGAGGTAAGGTAGCTCTTAATTCTTTCTCTTTTCTGCATTCGCCCTTTTTAATCTCATCTCCACTCTTTCATTCGTTTCATTGATATTTTTTTATATTTGTCGCCTTCACGCAATAAACCTTTGTCTTTGTTTTCCTTTCTTCCTTTAATGCCTTACATTCATATGCCTTATCACACCCTCATAAAGTTACATCAGCCGTATTCACCATTATCATCATTTACAAGGATCACAAGACAGACTGCAACAAAATCATTACAGACAAATTTAAATTTAAAAAATTAGTTAAATAAAAAATAGACAAAAAAAATAAAAATAAATGAATAATCTGTAGAAATAAAAAGCTAAGAGAAAGGACTAGGAAGACTCTACCACCATCCCCACAGCCGCCGCCACCACCACCTTCTCCTATAAAGCACAACTAAACAAGCTGCAAACACAAAAAATAAGAAAACGGGACCAACACAGCCGCCACCATCATCAAAATCCAATCCATTTACCGTAACATAGATATAAAACACAAGAAATTGAATTGATGGCTTACATCCTTTGAATAGAATCAACTGGAACAATTACGGTAAAATTCAATCACCTCCTGAGGTTATGCTGCATCATTTACACATTTTTTAAGTTGGTAGACGACTCGTAAGTTGAACCTTGAGCACGGTAATAAAGTTATTTTCTTATAACTCCTGAACTAATTTAAAAAAGACGTTGAATAAATATTATCAAGTTAATAATATTACGTAGATTTTAAAAATATATATGGTGGTATGTAAGGCCTGGGATCCCAAACTGAATTTGTAAAACCTAATTATCTCCGGAAATAATGGTGCTAGAGAGCTGGGATAAAGCTTTAATAGTAGTTATTATTACAGACAATGGATATGTAAATAATTATAGATAAAACAGTCTTGGTTCTAATCTCCATCTTTCAATTACTTCTTTAATTTTGCTCTGCATCCCAAGTGTTACCGCTTAGATTAAGGACGTAAAGTGAATACAGATGTAATCATGATATTCATTAAGATTATAAACATGTTTTCCTAATGGCCTCAGTTCAACTACTGATTTGGTGAAATGAATTCGAAAATAAATAATTCTTAAACAAATACGATTAAACCGGATAACTAGAAAGTAAACATATCCCTCTACATTGGAATATTGTTATAATGATACTGTTTATCATAGGATCTTAGATCCAACTCCTAGGGGTCATTATCTCTTAAAACTATAGGTTTTAGGTGACTGGAATAAAGTTTAAGTTGTTGCGGTTATAAGAGACAGACAATGCCGTAATTAATTTTACTTAAAGTAGCATTGATTCGATTCTGTAGGCTTTAATTTCGCATAAAACGTACAAGAATTGCTTTGCGCATGATTGGAATGACATAAAATGATTTTTCTGTAACTACTAAGTATTAATAATCGAATAATAATTTCATATTGCGTAAGGATGCTATGGAGAGTGAAGGAAAGAAAGGATGAAAAGGAGTTAAACATAAAACAATAAAGCATTTAATGAAAAGAGTTAAAGAACGAAAGAAGGTCTTCTATATTGTTGTTTAGTTGCTACTTCTTAAATATTGCGGTAATAATGATGGTGTTTATGTTTGCTGTAGTGCCTTTTATGTTGATAATCTGTCGGTGCTGTTACTTATTTTAATTTTTTTATTTCTTTTACATTTATGTCTATAGTAAATTGATTTGACTGTGATAATGGTGGTGGTGGTGGTTATGCTGGTCATTTTTTCTTAACCTTTTAGCTTTGTAGCTCTTTTTTAAATTTGTGTTTTTGAGGGAAGGAGGTGGCAATGGCGGTGGTGGTGGTCTGCTAGACCCTCTTCTTAGTTTTTTGTTTTAGTAGTCTCTTTGTTTATTTATTGTTTTTGTGTCTCTTTTATTTCTTGTATTTTTCATGCAGAAATATGAAATCGAGTTTTATTTACGGACGCTCTTTAGCTACCATCGGTTTTAGCGTCCCATTTTATATTGGATGGGAAAGACCGGAAATTTCGCTCAGAGGCCTATCAGGCTTGAGGTTTTTTACGCGCTGTAAAAATACAATACGGAACCACCGACTTTACTTCCCTTCCGAAGGAAGCCAGTTAAAGATTTTTGCTCCCGAAAAACTCTATCGCCTTCCGCCGGGTTTGAACCCGCGACCTCGGGAACTAGCGGCGAGAATGGTAACCCTAGAACGCAGAGGACGACTTTCATGGGGAAGGTGATGATGATTGTGTTGGTGGTGGCGGTGGTGGCGACGGCCGTGATCCTTGTCGCTAAACGTTATTTTTTTAGCTTTTTATTTATGTTACTTTATTTTCAAAAATGTTATAGGTGCCTGTTGTGAATTTGTTGCACTTTGTGCCTGTGATTCTTGTAAATGATGATAACGGCGTGTATGGATTATGTAACTTTTTGATGTAGTTGTAAGAAATATGAAAGTTATTAAAGGGAGAGGGAAGAAAAATGAAAAAGAAAGGTTTAATGTGTGGAGACGAAAAATATAAAAAAATATAAATGAAATGAATGAAAGAGCGAGATGCCATTAAAAAGGTCGTAAGCAGAAAGGAGAAAGAAAATGAATACAATGAATCAAAAGACAGAAACATGGAAGTAAAAAGGAAGATTAAGAGGGCGGAATTCGCAAATATAACGAAGTATAAATGAAATGTACTGGCGGGTGTAAGAATGAAAGAAAAGAAAAGCATTTAGTAGTTGGAAGCGAAACATATAAAGAAATATAAATGAAATGAATGAAAGAGGGAGAGAAAAGATTAAAAATATCTAATTTTAGATACATAATTACAGGTTCATTGCTAAATTCACTACTCGATCTGGTCAAATGTATATAAAATCTGAAATGTTATGTATAAATACGTATAAATATGTATATAAAAATCTCAAACACGATCTGACGAGCAAGGACCTCTTGCAAAAGTCCTAGGATAAACCCAACTCATTGAGAAAGCCTTACTGGGGAAGATAACCACCAAACATTGAGATGTTCTTTCCAACCAGGAGATGAAAAACCTACAGACCTCAGAGAAACGATTGGCTGACGCCGAAAATCCTTTGCAGTGACCTGTAGATCAACACTTTACGTTTTAAAATAGATGGATACCCACCATACACTGGCTAATGCATGACACATAATGTATTTATCTAATCACTGTAATGTAGACGTTCGCACCAACTACAAGAACAGTATACGACAAATCACCCGGAATTGCTGACGGTATACGTCATGTATATTCCCGGGTAATAAACAGTTGACGCCCTCGCATGTAATGCATGCCAGCTTCTTATATTTCGTAGACTGACTGGGGTGCTATGCGGGACCTGACTAATATGCATGAGAAATAACACCACTAATGCGCACTAACATGTGGAGGAGTTTTAGTGGGTAGGGTCAGTCTGTTAATTGGCTACTACCACACTCTCAGCTAATCTGGGTTAAATGCGTAAACAGTACCCTTTCTTCACACACATACACACAAAAATAGATCTTAATTGTCTCAGTTTGCTTCTAGCCAAGTAGATCAGCTCCTCTTAGTCAAATCAGCTTTCAATAGTGTCGGGTATTTTCAAAGTGAAAAAGTGTGCTCCTTTGAATAAGGAGGTCAAGGATATGGTGTTCAGTATTTAAAAGGATATTACGGTATTTAGTGAAATGTGGAGATACAGAACGCGACATTTCAGGAAATATTTCCAAATACTGAGCCTTACTACATCTGTAGTAAGTGTGGAAAGAGTTTCCTGAGGAGTTATTGCAAGAATCGTCATGAAATGGTATGTGGACAGCCTTTCGAATGTAAACATTTTGGTGATGTTTATGGTACAGCGAATCACAGGGATGTGCATGAAGACCTTTGTAATACAACTACTACCAGCAAGAAAATTAAGACAGAGCCTACCGGACACCAGCTTTTGACGACGATGGTCGAGGAGTGTGATATGAGAGAGTAAATGACAGGATTTAAATATCTGAAATTGTATTTCATTCGTTGTGATTCGTCCAAAGATATGAATGCTTAATGCTGGAGGTAAAACAGTGTATAATTCAGTCTGTTCAGAAAGAACTGAGAGTTCATATATCAGAGAATATTAACCTCATTGTTGGAAGTCGATTTGTGAGTGCTGAAGGAAAGATAAGTGACAAAACATTTAAAACTCGTAATCAAACCGTGATTTTAGAAACATATTTAGACACTCTGATAGATGTGAAGTTTGAGGAACTCTCTTCTGAAGTGGAAGAATCTCAGCTTAAGGAGATTGCTTGTGCATTGCTTGCTGTGGAGGGGGTTTGGCATAGAATTAATAAGTATAACCCCTTCGACGAAGCACCTATATTCCTCTACTTACATCTGTTGGAGCTAAAGTGACGTGTATAAACCCGCAGAACTGCCATGATGAAAAATGCTATATGTGTTCTGTTCTCGCAAAGTTCGTTTATAAGAATCTCCAATGCGTCAGAAGTTACATGTAATTTTAGGATGAGTAAAATTTCTTATATGTTTTGTTTCCTGCGAACTTGGCTGAAAACCCGAAACTTGAAAGAACAAATAATATATCTGTCAACGTTTTGGAACTGTATGAGAAATATAATCTGTTTTCTATAAAGGTCGTTGATGAAGAACTATCCGGCCATCGTAACCCTCCTCTGTTGAGTGATGCTACTGGTCCACATCACTATGTGTGTATAAAATTTTTGAGACGCTTGTTCGACGGTCGAAAAGAAAATACAGAGAACGATTATAGACATACCAACGGTGCATCACTCATTTTGCGGATCGACATGGACGAAGTGACCCGGAAAAACTAGAAGAACGAACTGCTATATGCAGTCAACATGCTATTGAAAGAACTGTTATGCCTACTAAGGACAAACTCGGCCATACAATTTAAAAAACTTGGAGAGGATGTTAAAGCTACCTTACGTAATCTATGCAGATTCTTTATGGCATTCTCATACCATACCATATCATACATGCAGCGCAAATCCTGAAACTTCCCATAGAAGTCCATATCAGAGTAATTCTCAAATGCCCTTTTGTGTTTACGGTGAACCATCATCCTACGTGTCGTCCTCCGTGGTATAGGATACCATGCTAGCCTCTGGTTCCCAAGGTCGCGGGTGCAAACTCGGCGGAGGGCGATGGATTTTTTTCAGGCGTAGAAATCCTTAGCACAACTTCCTTCTGAAGGGAAGTAACGTTGGCGGTCCTGTGTAGTGGATTTACGGCACATAACAGAACTTCATGGCTAATAAAGATGCATCTGAGCAAAATTTCCGGTCTTTCACGCCCAATATAGAATGGGACGCTAAGAACCATAGTAGCTAAAGAGCGTCGATAAATAAAAACTCAATTTAATTTTTTGTCATTCTGCGTTGAACAACTAGAGACGGATCTTCCTACTCAACCTTATGTACAGCGTGGTTTGACATTGCGGAGAAGTGCCTGGGTTATCTAACTTCCCTTGCGAAGAAAATCCATAATATAAACAATTGTGTTAATCCTCTGAAACTTACAGATGAACAACAGAAGGATTTTGAGACTTCTACACAGTGACACTTCTGTGGTAAGGAAGTTGCAGAAGAGAACTGCGAAATACGAGATATGATGTCAGTGGTGAATACTGAGGAAGTCTGCACAGTTAGTACTATCTGGCAGGCAATTTACCTAATTATATTCCGATTTTCATTCATAATTGAGCGCATATAATTTACACTTCATCGTTAAGGAGGTGGGATGTACAGACAAAGGAGTAGGGGTGATTTTTAATTCTGGGGAGAGCTACATCTCATTCTCGAAGTAAATATCTATCAAATATCATGAAACAGAATTACTTTGGACGTGAGAAGTTCACTTTAATAGCTCGTAAGGATTTATTTTCTTGTGAGTATGTTACATCTTGGGATGTCTTGAACGACACCCGCCTGCCTTCGAGAGAAGCATTATCCAATTAGTTAAATAGAGCAGAAATTAGCGATGATGACTACGAGTATGCTATGAATGCATGGAAGCATTTGATTGTGAGAAACGTAGGTGAGTACTACGAACTCTACTTAACTTTAGATGTTCTTCTCCTCGCCGATGTCTTTGTAACATTTAGAGACCAAACTCTGAAAACACATAAAGTAGATTCTGTCCATTATTTCACATCTGCTGTCCTTATATGTGATGCTATGCTACTGTACACCGACATTGAGCTAGAATTGCTACCGTTTATGATCAGCTTTCTATGGTGGAATCTGTTGTAAGAGGAGGTTTATGTCAGGTATCCCATCGTTACGTCAAGCTAACAAAGCATACATGGAGAGCCCTGACCCCCCTCAATACATTACGTACGAGGATGCTAACAAAAAGTATGGTTGGAAATATACCACGCTCTTGCTTATGGAGGATTTGGGTGTGTCTTTCTTGAAGATATAGATTAGGGCTCTTTGAAAGAAGATGATCACCTAGGATATATTTTAGAAGGTGATGTCTGTATCCTATTGAACTTCACGATGTACATAACGTTATACCTTTTCTCCCAGAGTGCATGAAGCTTAAGGATTCGAGTATTAAGAAGCTAATTGTAAATTTTGGACTGCAAAAGAAGTATGCAGTACATTATATGGTCCTGAAGCATGCTCGTAGTCATGGGCTATGATTAACAAACGTTTATCGAGCATTAGGATTTGTCAGTGGCAGTGGTTAAAAGCCATGTCGAATTTAATAACAATCTACGGCAACAGGCAGGTAACAATTTTGAGAAGAACGTATATAAGTTATTTAATACTGCCATGTTTGGAAAAACTATGGAGAACACCCGGAATCATAAGGGTATACATCTTGTGGCAGACCGCAATATGTTAAAAAAGCTTATAGTATAACCAACATTCATCATTAGAAACATATATGGACCTAACTCGGTTTCTGTACGTGTGGTTTCACGCAGGCGTCTTCAAAACGCGCCCGCGCACACATGGTATTACGCCTTTCAAAATGAAGCATATGTATATGGATATTGACTCCTTCATTCTTCGAGTTTCAACTAAATACGTGTACCAGGAAAATCTACATTTTATTGAGCACCTAGATACAGCTGTTACCCTACAAACCTTATATGTCACTCCATGCAAAACAAAAAAGTGAAGGGAAAGGTTAAATATGGGAAAACTATTTAACGCATTCTGGGTTTTAGATCTAAAATGTGTGCACTCGACATTGGAACAATTGTAATAAAACGGTTAAGGGTATTAAATTTGGTGTTATTAACCTACATATCACGGTCGATAGCCACATATGTCTCAACCCCAGATATAAGAGTAGGGACGCTTACCAATAAATCAAAGTAATCCCGCAGCAATCCTTTGTACCTTCCAGCACTCCCTCAGACATGATAAAAGAGAAGACTTCCTAGCCATAATTATAAAGAAAACTGCAAAGGCGTCTACAGAGAAGAGACCCATGAATCGACAAATTAGACGAGGGCAGTAAACGCACGATATTGCATACGCTGAGCACAAGGACATGATTTCGAGACCTTAGCAGATAAGATTCTTGCAGAAAAGGCCTGGAAGCGCGTTCAGTCAGCATACTCGACTTTAGCTAAAAGGATAGCAGCGAGAATGGTAACTGCAATAATGGAAAAAAAAACTGAAACTGAGTTTTATTTATGATGGTTGCAGTGGGCACTGGAAAGAACAAGAACAAGAATGGCGTATTTTATCACCCAGACCTATCATTGCAAACTAAGGTGCACCGGCTGAAGGCACTAATCAAATTGCCTCTGCAGTCAATAAAAAGGCTTCTGATAGCCAGCTTGCAGGAATCTTAACACATAATAAGCAGATGGAGTCTAAAGAAAGGTGACCTCGAAAGAGAAATAAGAATATGAACCTAAGAGGAGGTCTTTTATCAATAATACCAACGGCGGCATCTTCAGCTGCTGTTTCTAGAATTGCTAGAGCCTTATAAAATAAAGGAGCTGAAGGCAAAGGTTTAAAGAAAACGTAAAGAAAAAATACTCAGTAAGAGTATATATATATGAGTAACATTGATATCGAATTGTATGCTAAACATTTTAGGGGAATATATAAGATTGTTCAACTACCTTCAAAGCTCATTTCAAAGAGAGTATTATTGTACGTCTTGACACACCTGAAAATGAAGAAACTCACCGGGTTGCTGTAGGGAAAACCTGAACTGTCTCTCGCATATACCTAGCAGACAAGAAGAATAAAGGTTGTAGAAGGCGGTAACTCTGCCACTAGGAAGAACTTCGTGCTGGTTTTAATCACAGTTAAAAGAGGAGAGTCGCCAGCCAACAACCTCATTAAAGCGCAAAACACGTCTACCTCAAATTAAACCCATAATTAGAATCCCTCAAATAATAAACGTAAAATGCGCAACAATTTCACTGAGGAAATAAAAACTCAAGTTACTTAGTAAAATAACAGCTGTAATATCGTATCAAAATAAAAGGTAAGTTATTGATTTAAGTAGTTTGGATTCAAATGTGATTAATGTTGTGTTGATTTGCATGGTTCGCGAAAATATTGTCCTCATTTTTAGATTAAGATTAGGAAATTAGCACTTTTGAGAGTTGTGGGATATTACAACCATGTGTTTTTTTTCCCAGGATCGTTTTAAGAAAATTTGCAATATGCCAAAAGATTTGGCTAGTACAAAGCTATTTACCAGCTTCCAGTAACCATAAGGAATTGAATTCATACTAATGCTGCTAGAAGAGGAAGAACATATACAGAAGGCAATCAGTTGGGTTATAAAGTGATAGTGTATACTTAATAAGCTTGGGTGTGAAAAATAATCCGCAATAATAATAGTAGTAATAATAATAATAATAATAGTAATAATAATAATAATAATAATTGAGCCGGAAAACGAATAGCTAAAATAATATGGATATTACCAGTTATGATTTTCATTCAAAGATAAAGATGGACGAACATTTTCACAGAACCGAACTAAAGTTGAATATTGCCATATTAGGAATAAAAAAAGAAGTACCTACTTATGCTTGATGGTATAGATTAAAATTTTAGAAAAACCTACATGAAAACTGGTTTCTTTGAGAAGTATAATTAAAAGCTAAAGACTATAAAGAAAATTAACGAATAATTGCTGTTTGATATAAATTAATGAAACTTGCATCAAAACAACATGTAAACGAGCTGCTGTTTATTTTGTCTGCCTTTCCTAACGTAGAATTAAACTCATTTTTCTGGGTCACTGCCACAGCTGCTCAACAACTGTGCGAGTTCTCCTATAATTCTTTTGGATGACAAAAAGGTGTAAATCTTGCTATTTTAAGCAATGGGTACGAATTTTTAAAAATCCACATATATTTTTCGTATGAGTTTTCACAGCAGGCTTTGTATCCTCCTCGGCAAGTAAAAGTAACAGAAACACACGGAAATCGTTATTTCGGCCCTGGTGTCAGTGCGAAAACAAAACGCTATCACAGAACGCACTAATTTTCGATTAGTCACTCCAGTTGGCTAACAAACCGCAAGAAGGCAAAATGAATATCGTGATAACAAACGAGTTATAGAATGCCAAATAGCGGAACATTTGTTAAGAACGGAACTTCACGATTAGCAAACATTGTAGTCGCCCTCATAATAACGAAGTTTTGGAATAATGACAAGATTAACAACTGCAGTAATTATAGCATACTATTTGAAACCCAATTTATATCATTAATGTCTTTTGCAGTACTGGCGAATAAAATCTAAAATTATTTGGCGCGAAAACACGAATATCGAGAGCTACCATGACTTATTTCGGAGAAAAGCCGAATTATGATCCAGAGAATCTGTCAAAGCTTAGGAAAGCTGAAATCGAATATATGTACCATTGAAACCAAACCTAAAACTCCAGATTTTGCTTTTCTGTGCTCCTTAGCAGTTTATAGAAGGTTCTGAATGAAATTCTGTTAGACCTTCATTCCTATTCCACATTCATTTTGGAATGTGACAGAATGCACAGAAAAAATTGTAATTTGCATTTTACAATTACCTCTAGGCTAAACAAATATTTCGGGTAGGGACATAAATTGACTACAAATATAGGCAAATATTTATTTGAATAAACCGCTGCAATTTTCCATATTGCACTAAAATACTTTTAGTTGAAATGAAAATATTACTGGAAATTACTTTTAAGATGTAATACTTCTGTAAAACATTCAAGGATTGTCTCAGATGCAAAAATTAATTCAATTGTGGTTCTTATTACGTATGACTGCCGGCAACTATTTCGGACAGCAAAAGTTCAGAAAATATTTGAAAGAATAGAAAAGGAACTGGGGTTTATATAGTGAAGACATAAAACACAGTTTTATAGCAAAAATATTAACCACAACTAACAAATAAAAGGTGTTTCAAAATATGTTCCTAGGATTATGTGCTACATTTTATATGCTACACATTCCTCATAATCAATTTCCCTGCATAAAGTAAATTTCTAATTTTGACAATTGTGAAGAAGGCCTGGTTGTTTCCCAGTAATAAACCTTTATTAACCACATGTTTTATAACTTTTCTTTCACCTAAAAATAATTTCACAACAAAAATGTGGTTCAAATGAATCTAGAAATGATTGCTGGAGAACACTGAACCTGAACGACTAAAACGAAGTGAGCTGAAAGAACGAAGGAACCTATTAATAACTTACCTGATAATTGGACTTCAGTTTCCTTTAGTTTTGAATATACTTGAAACTTTTCTTTATTTTTATTGTTTTTATGTTCCGAAGCCGTTTTAAGTATATATCGTTTTAGTTGCATTGAAATAGGTTTCTTAGTACACAGTATAAAGGATTTTGATCCTCAGATATCTATGGCACCCTATGAATTGGGATAAAGACAATTCTATAGGAAAAAAGGAATGACAGAAGAATAGGTATGTGATATAATTAGCATATTACTTAAAAAACAAGTTAATTGTTTGAATGTACAAAGAAAAAATAAGAACAGCATTTCTTTGCCATGTGTAGTTCTGGCAATAAAGTATAGCACTACTTTCTCGTTCTTAAAGATAGTCATTGCTTAAAACTCGACAGAAACAGATCTGAACTTCTAATTCTTTACATTCAGTACATAACTGGTTCAAAAGTTCCAGTGCGCTGCACTAGAAGCGCTAGTATTCCTTGTCTACGCTTTTTAGGCTCAGTTTCGTGTATTACTACTGTATGGCAAGTGATGATAATAATAATGTAAGAGGTTAGTTGGCAGTGCCGTAAATTCTATTCTCTCTGATATGGACTCGTATAGTGTTTTGTCTGTTCGGAGAGTTGTATTGATTGACTGTGGAGCTTAATTACAAATTCACTGCGTAGATGTCGCAACAGTCGACTGTCAACTGCGGTTAGTGTTTATGTTGTTTACTAATTGTGACGCTTGATGCTCTGATAATAAATATTTATTTTTGGAGCGTGTGTTTGAATGAAGGTGATTAATATTTCGCTTGTAGTATAAAATTGCTGAACTTCTATTAAGATAATTCAAAGGAACTTATTAAACTGCAGCTGGTGGGTCATGTTATACATTTTCAAAGTTTGCTGTAGCGGAATTCGGATAATTCTCTGTGATCAGTTTACTATGAATTTAAGCATTAATTTATTTCTGCCCTTCCTCGAAGGTTCAACACATTTTGAAGAGTCGGAACTGCTATTTTCGCATTATATGCCTTCTACACAATTAGAGACGTACAGTGTTAATAAAATAAAATAAAAAAAAGGCTGGTTGTAGTTTCTTCAATAGGTAATCTAAACTAAATATGTAAGCTATTAAAAACCACCAGTGTAGTTGCAGCTTGACGTAGTGCTCATTAAAGCTAGCCACAAATTGCATAATTTGTCATGGAAATCTTGGCTAATGGCCACAGTAGCTTTTGACTTCCGTACAAGTTCATTTTAAAGTTTTGATTTAAGTTTAACGCTGTATGAAAACGACTTCGGACGACTTCACTCAAGGAGCTATTGCCCCATAAAATGGTGTTTTAAGTGTTTAGTATGTAAGCTGTTTTTGCAAATAGTTTTATTCTGAGGATTGTATTAAATGTACTTTAGGCAGTCATTTGAAGTAGTGAATGTCGTAACTGCCTGAGATTTTAAGCCCGGCACTTCCATGTATCTTAAATGATACAATCATTTGTAACGGACGGGCATTTTACACATGGAAGCAAGCCCAATGCAAACCTCATCTATGCAAATCATTTCAACCAGCAATATGAATGAACCTTGACTGGCTTAGTGGAAAGTAAGGATGCTGATTTGTGAGCAATAATGGTGAACAGGATGTGAGTATTGCTTCAGCACTTATTTCAGCAGACACATTGTTTTGTTTCATGAACCACTTGAGAGTTGAGGTATTTAAATATTAAGATCTGTGATTGTGAATAGGATCAATAGAATGCAGTTTTAATGTAAATATCCATAGTTTACTATATACTTGGGGTAAATTGTCATACTTTTGTCCCCATTTGTGTCACTTTTGCCCGCATTAGGTCTTTACGCTGCTCTAACATAATGCTGCCAACATATGAATAATGCCACCGAAGCTGGTAAGATACTCAGCCTCAAAGCGTAGCCGAGAGATTGAGGGCCCTCAGCCTCAAAGCTTAGCCGAGGGATGTTTTTTAGAAGGAGAGGAGTGTAGCAAGTACTTTGCATGGAAAAATGGCTACGTTTGTTGACTTCCTCACGCTATTTGCCTATGCAAGTGAAACACCTAAAACGGGTAGGTAGGTGGGCACCAGATATTGGAGAGACCACATCATGTTCTAAACTCACTACTAAGATAATTAATTTCATTACTTTTCGCTTCCTTATTCCTAATTTAGGTGGGCAAAACTAAGACCTAATGCGGGCAAAAGCATCACAAATGGGGGCAAATGTATGACAATTTAGCTTATACTTGGACTTGAATGATTGTGGGCAATGTAGTGTATAATAAGTTTTTAAAGCGCTTCAAGGTGTTTTATTTTCTGCATTTAGGCCATAGAAAAATTCCACATGCAACATGCATACATTGGAAACATTTCAGAGACTTTGTTTTACAAAAATTATACCAGAAAATGTGCTTAAGTCTTTAAAATCTTGAGGAAATGCAGTTATTTTACATAAGATTTTCTGTATATTTTAGTATTAAAGTTTACACTGTAGAAGAGGTAACAAACTTCAGTATTTTGTTTTAGTGCGACTTACACAACATAATATATAGATAATGCAAAATCTCTGTTCTTTTATTTGCATAAACATTTAGAGTGCTAGGTAAGCTTTTCAATAGAAAGGAAGTTAAAGTTTTAAAATTTCATTGGTTATTTCTCAATATATTCTTAGAACTTGTCGAGTTGCTTATAAATAGATGACTTAAGGAGGTAGAAGTTTCAGCCTTTTGTGTGTTTGGGTGTCCATATACAACAGAATTAATGGAATTAAGAGAATACCATTGCATCTCTATGCAACATAAGCTAATAAGAAGTATAACTCCATACAACAATATAACTTTTCTTACAACATTTACATATCAGTTAACCTGAAATTATATTCTTGAAATCAAAATTAAAGAATATTTAAGCATGTTATCAAAACTTGACTTTAGTAGTGCGGCTTTAATTTCTCTCTTTATAACTAAGGACTTATCATTATTTATTGGTCAGTGAAACTTAGAGATCTCTGCATTATATCTTAGTAACTTAGTTGGAATTGTTTTTTTCAGATTTCTACACCACATTTCCTGCAAAGTTTTAAAGAGTTTTCATTTCAGGGAATGGCATTGAAATCCACTCCCCTGTGTTCACATTTTTCTGGAGAAGTTTTGACAGTAGCATTGGTAGTAGTTGAGAATAAATTCACATACTACGATAAATGTGGACATTATGCAAATGTTTATAGATTTCTTTACATTGCCGTATTATCTATTCCCTTTTCCTACCCTTCCAACACCATCACCCTTAAATGCCATTATCTTGTAAGACATTGGCAGGCAGATTCCATGCTCTGTATTATGATCACAACATGGAGAGGAAGGCCTTATAAAGCTTCAACTGAACAGTGATGGCTATACTTTAACCAAGTATGAAGTATTCTTCTGAGATACTATAATAGCAGTACAAATTATTTGCAACTGAGTGCAAATTTCAATGCATCACAAAGCGAATAAGGGTAAAGCCACGGTATTTGTGTGTTAACATATGGGACATTTTGCAATACGTTTCATTGAACTGGAATGCAGTTTACAGTTTTTAAAACTGTAGACTGGCATACAGTTCAGCAGAATGCTTTTCCTTCTTTATATCAAAATCAGAAATTTGAAATCTCATTTCAATGTCAGCTAACATTGAAAACAACACCTGTTTCGTATGGGACAGCAGAGATTTAACATTCATCAGTTCATCGGCACATAGCAAGCAAGTATTTGTGTTACAAAAAAGGCCATGTGTATTATTTGTGGTGCTGAGTCCCGTCATTCCTGTTGACCCTTGTTCGAAATCCAAAAAATTATTACTCTTACTGGTGATTATATATATTCTCTCTTGAGCTACCTTACAAATAATTATGATAACTTCACAATGAACCTTGGTGTGCATGACCACAATTTAAGGCATACAGGCGATTTGCATAGACCAGAAAATGGCTTAAAACTGTTCCAAAAAGGATGTTGCTGTTCTGCAATAACAATTTATAATAACCTTCCATGCTACTTAAAACTATTAGGCAAGCCTAATCAACATAAAATCTTTAAGAAAGAGTTAAGGTCTTTCTTATATACTCACTCCCCATATACTATGGAGGAATTTTTTAATATGTCATGCAACATATGAATATTCAATACATAGGGCAGATGGCGTATGATGGTGACTTAAACTTATTTGTATTGTCCTACTGTAATGCATGTTGAGATGTTTTAGTCTTGGAATGGTGATGGTTTACAAATTTTCATTTCTTAGATAACGCATGGTGTGGAGAGAAAGGGAGAAATGTTCTTGGTGTTGGGTATGTTATTAGTTAAACAAAAACGTTCTTGGTGCTGGGTATGTTTATTAGTTATGCTGCATATTTCATAATTGTATGACTTGTTCAATGTCCCTGAGTGTTACTCACAGTGGGACCAAGTGAACACAAACAAACAAATTTATTGATTTATTTTTATTGAACTTTTCTGAAACCATTATAGTTTTAAAACACTTTTTACACTCACCACAATTAAAAATGTGTACTCAACACTTACCAAAGCAGATACAAGGTTCTCTCTTAAATGCTACAGTCACTAAAATAAAATTTCTGAATAGTGTAAGTTACATATGGGACACATTACTATTAAATTAACTTAGTTGAGCAGTAATTGAAAGAATGTTTCAAAGTATTTTTTAAATCCTGAAATTTTGAACACATATTGCATATTTCTGGTGTCCTGAAGCATGAATGTAACCACATTGGATACAAAATAATGGCATTTGTGAATATTTTGAATTACAGAGACCTTTCTCCAACATTCTTGTATTTTTTTTTGTTTCAGCAGTTTTGCTACTTCATCTGAACTTAAGAAATTTCAGTGATTCCTTTTATTTCTTTTGCAGCAGCTTCTGCAAATTTCTGCACAGTATTAAGCACATATTTCTTTCTTAACACAGCTGGACACTTTTTTTGACAATGACACCCAGTCCATCGATAGTCCCTCGGCCATATGCAGTTTCAAGAAAACTCCAATTAGCCTTACATAAAAGTTTGCATGTTGTACCTGTTTTTGAACTGGGTGCTACTGCCATCAGACCAATAATGCACAGCATTTACACCAAAGGTGACAATACACAATAACATACTTAATATGCATAAGACTGAAGTGTTATTCAAGTCATAGATGTGAAGTGAAACAATAATTTAATTGAATAATAACCACTACATGAAAACCATACAATTGTTGAAAGAAAAACCTGTCATACATGCGAAAGCCGACAAGGGGAACAAAATTATTTTGAACAAAGAAGATTACATGTCTAGGACGTAAAACCTTCTCCTGGAGGATAACTATGTAGAGATTGAAATTTACCTCCTAAAATCCTGCATCAAATCTTTTACAGACACGATTAGAGATGTCAGAATACTACTGAAAAATTCAAAATCAAGCCAGATAATCTGACACTTCCAAGATTCTATGCTCTTCCAAAGATGCACAAAACAGGTAATAATATGAGACCCATAGTTAGCAGTATAAACTCCACTACATACAAACTTTACAAATGCCTGGTCAACAGGTTCAATTCTCTACAAAAATTTAATAGCATGAGCATTAAAAACACTTTTTAATTTGTCGAGCATCTTCAAAACACAACCATCAACACAGAAGATTCTATGTTATCTGTGGATGTGACATCCCTTTTCCCCAGCATTCCTACTACCAAATTATTATCACTTAAAACAGTGGCTATCTGACATTGGAATCCCACAGGAAGAAATAGAGGACTACTCCACCCTCACTAATCTTTGCATCCAACAAAACTTCTTTCAATTCGGCAGCAAATTTTATAAACAAACTTCTGGACTTGCTATGGGAAACCCACACTCACCATTCCTTGCTGAACTTTTCATGAGCCATTTAGAAACAAGAATTACAAAGCCTTTCCTTTGGTGTTCAAGACGTGGGTCAGATATGTAGATGATGTTTTCACCATAGTACCTACAGCACTCATAGATGATGCTGTAAAACTCCTCAACCTACAAGATAGTTCCATCCAGTTCACACTTGGAATAGAGAAAGACGGGTTCTTCCCATATTTGGATTTAAAGATCCTTAGGAAACAAAACCACCTCTAATTTGGCATTTTTAGAAAACCCACACATACGAATAATTACATACAGAGTAACAGTTTCAATCTGAAATCTCATCATTCTATTTTCAATCGCTTTGCTCCAGACTTGTCCACCTTCCCCTCAGCAAAGAGGAATATGAACATGAATACAACTACATCCTCCACATACCAGAAGTAAATGGCTACAACACCAATATAGTCCACAGCAAAATAAAAAAGTTATAGAAACAAAATAGCATTAGAGAAAATACAACCCTTTGTATGCAGGAACCAAAAAATAATTTATAAAATTCGCATACCATCCTCAGCTTAATCACAGATTTAGTAGAATCTTCAGAAAATACAACATATCATTGGCACTACAAAATAAACACAAAACAGAACCTACTAACTTCCCCTGTCAAAGATAAAATTCCACAAGAACATAAAATCTGGCATCTACCTAATTAACTGTAAAAATTGTGACTTGGTGTATGTTGGCAAAACAAAAAATTTAAGTGTTGCATGGAATTGTGTGAAGAGCGTGGTCCTCAGAAGTGGGTTGAAGAGAGATTTGATCTGGATACTGTGAACTGCAATGGCAACTTGAAGTTAGTTTTTATCAATGCCAGCATATGGAAGGATCTTGAAAGAAATAAATGGCACAGACTTAGGGCAGGCCAAAGAAGAGTTATTTAGCAAATTGAAAATTTTTCTTTCCATGTGTATTACAGCTTGCTGCCAGCACTCAAATTTTCTTTGAGGGCACTCAAACAACATTTGAAGGCTGGTGAGATCATAGATCATGAAGATTTTGCAGGCAATTATCAGCCAGAGATAATGTCTATTCATTGGAACTTCTCTCAAGTAACTTTATTCACAAGTATTGTATATTATCGGGACCCAAAAACAGTCTTAGGCATTAATTTAATTGAACCTTGAGTCATTGGATATGCTAAAATTTCACTTATTTGAAATTAATCAAAAAGTTTTCGAAAGCAGCGCTTGCTTTCATCTTCAGCTCTTGCTTTCATCTTCAGCTCTTTTTTTCCCCAGCTGAGCATACCAGGATTTGGGTCCATGAAGTGGTGTCATCTGGTGTATGCATGATGAAGCTGCTTAGATTGTTGAGTGGCAGGATTTCAAAGTTCTATCTTGAAAGAAATAAATGCCACAGACTTAGGGCAGGCCAAAGAAGAGTTATTTAGCAAATTGAAAATTTTTCTCTCCATGTGTATTACAGCCCGCTGCCAGCACTCAAATTTTCTTTGAGGGCACTCAAACAACATTTGAAGGCTGGTGAGATTATAGATCATGAAGATTTTGCAGGCAACTATCAGCCAGAGATAATGTCTATTCATTGGAACTTCTCTCAAGTAACTTTATTCACAAGTATTGTATATTATCGGGACCCAAAAACGGTCTTAGGCATTAATTTAATTGAATCTTGAGTCATTGGATATGCTAAAATTTCACTTATTTGAAATTAATCAAAAAAGTTTTGAAAGCAGCGCTTGCTTTCATCTTCAGTTCTTTTTTTCCCCATCTGAGCATACCAGGATTTGGGTCCATGAAGTGGTGCCATCTGGTGTATGCATGATGAAGCTGCTTAGATTGTTGAGTGGCAGGATTTCAAAGTTCTTTAGTGTTTTCATGCATTTGATTATGTGTATGTTCTCCCAAACTTTTAGTTCTGTTGGATTGGTGGTGCATTTCAGGAGTCTGACTTTGGGGTTGATAATGTGGTTTGTTATGGCAGATTTGTCCATCTGTTTGTTGGATATACATCAGAAGGTTCTTTCCTTCGGTTTCAATATGGTATGTCTAAGGAACAGACAAATTCTTCAGCATCATAGGGAAGCTTGAAATTAGCTTTATCTTATTCAGTCTTTCCACGTGTACATAGTTGTATGTTTTCATGATAAGAACATATGCACACATCATGATCTTTGCATGTGATTGAAAATACTTCTGGTGGTCTGAATGTTTTAAACATGGATAATCCTGTTTTGAAATTCAGCTTCATTTTAAATAAAGTGCATGCTCTTGAATTTTAATGATTAGAATATGCCTCTGTACTTGATTCTGCTTTCCAGTTTCAAGGAACAAAGCAGTGAATCAACACCAACAGATGTGATACTTATCAAGTAGTGGTGTGATATAATGCTTAAAAGCATTGTGAGAAGAAATTTCAGAAAAAAACTACTGATTTTATGAAATAGTCTTTGTAAATATTATAATATTATAATTAATGTAAATATATATAATTTTGATATTGCGTGCAGTGGTAGTTATTTTTTATTAAACCTTATTATGTGCAATTTGAAATACAATTATTTTATTTCTTTTGCTGCTTAAAATTGTTACCATCGATTATCCGAAAAACTGCATTATCTGAAACAGCTGTCCAGTTTAATTTGGTTAAGCAGGGTTCTACTGTATTTCAAAATGTTGTCAAAGTCTGTTATAGATTACTTTCTCAAATATTTTAGAAAATGTTAAAAGAGATATTGGTATATGGTAGATTTTGTATTTCTCTCCCTTATTGTACAGAGGTTCAACAATTAAATATATATCTCGATGGGAATATGCTATTTTCCAAAGATTTCTTACACAAGTGACTTTAATGTGTGGATACATTCGGGTACATGCCTTTGTGACTTAACCATGATTTTCTCATAGCCTGTTGAATTCTTTGGATTTGGGAGAGTGTGTAATGTTGTTAATTTCAAATGGGGAAGGCATATTCATTTTACATTCAGGAAGTTTTACTTGGAAATAAAAGCCCAAGGGCCTTAAATGCATATTCTGCATTTTTAGCATTAAGATTTAAGTTACCTGTCACATTCAGAAATAATTTGTTGAAACAATAAGCAACCAATTCTGGATTCAATCTTAGTAATTGCACTTTATTGATCATGTTATTCCCAGCTTCTCCATTGAGTAAATTCTATGAGTCTTTCATTTTATTTTCTGACCTGCTAATTTTATTCTGATAATAATGTTTCTTTACTGCTGTTTTAATGACTTAAAGGAGGATTTTGGAATAAATAAAATATATCGTTCTGTGAAGTTTGTCATTACCGGTTCTGCTGCGCAGATAAAATTCTCTTTTTCTTGCAAGATGTGTAAATACCTAATGTTACCCAGTCTGTTTCATTGGTGATTTGGTTGCTTGATTATTTGATTAGGAAATTTGCATCGTAGTGATACTTAAAGTAAGAACAAAATTATTATACTTAATATTAAGATCAACTGAAGGCTTGATGAGGTCCCAAAACTCTTGTTGAAGTGAGTAAATGCTGTAATGTTTTCTGTATTCCTTACTTTCTGATGAGAGTTTGCTGTATGTTTGTGTATATATACAATGAAAACTAGAAAATTTGTGCATTATGTTCTAAAAGCCCATTTATAACTGAGGAAACCCTAATGAATCTAGTCTACGGTGATAAAGATATTGTCTATTTCTTTGCTGGTGTATGGTGTTATTCTGGTAGAAAAATTGATGGTATGTACTCTGTACAATACTGAATGTTGCAAGTGGCAAGTGTAAGTAATCTTTCCTTGTGCTTGGAACTAAGTAATCTAGGCTAAAAGCTCCACATATTATAATATCCTGGTTTGCTTTGAGCAACTCTTTGGAGCACACTCTTAATTGCTGTATAAATTTACCAGTTTCTTTAAGGAGCTTAATACAGGGTTTCCAAGAACGAATGGTGGGGTTTTACAAGTTCACTGTGAACTAAGTATTTTGTGTAATTGTTTGAAAGTACTTTTAAATAATCCAGTTACTCAAACAGTTTATGTTTACATTTTTTTTCTGTCATTGTTTCGACATTTAAGATATTTGGATTGCATATTATTACATAAACACATTCTGCATACAAATGATCTGTGTAGATCTTCTCCAAATTGTTCTCTTTGTGTTAAAATGTTATTTGAAATGTTTATAGATGTGTTATAGAAGTGCTCCTTACTTTCTTCAAACTGTCTTCTTTGTGCTTTTGTGAAATGTTTACTGTACAAGAAAAAGCTGCATGTGTCTTATGGTTGGCAGAACACAAATCTGTGATTGTTGTACAGCTGCAATTCAGACGTGAGTACAACAAAGATCCTCCACGTGAGAATAATATCAGACAATGGCACGAATAGTATGAGACCAGCAATGTAGAAAAAGGAAAATTTACAGGAAGGCCCAGAACCTCAGAAGATGATGTTGAAAGAATCTGACAATCCTGTGTTCAGAGTCCTCAGAAGTCTGTTCCACACTGTAGTCTGCAGTTAGGTCTTCTGAAGTCAACAGTGCCTGATGTCATGCGGAATAGATTGAGATTGAAATTGCATTGCTATAAAATTCAACTCTTGCATGCAATAAAACCACAGGACAAATTGCTTAGGACTGAATTTGCTGCTACTATGCTACAAAGAATTGATAATGAACCACAATTTCTTGAGAATATAATCTTTTCCGATAAGGCCACGTTCCATGAAAATGGTTGTGTTAATTGGCACAATTGCCGAATTTGGACCTTGGAAAATCCACATGTGATACACGAACACATTTGAGATTCTCCTAAGGTAGACGTTTGGTGCGGCCTTATGCACAACAAGGTTTTTGGTCCTTTTTTTTTTTTTTATCAAATAACCATCAACTCCGTTGTATACATGGACATGTTACAGAATTTCCTATTTCCTCAAATTGAGCAAATGGAAATGGGGTTGCAAATAATCTTTTAAACAAGATGGAGCACCGTGCCATTTTGTAAACCATGTCCGAGAAGAGTTAAATAATCGATTTCCATACAGATGAATTGGCAGAAATGGACCAATTTCATGGCCAGCTAGAAGGCATGATCTTAGTCCATTAGACTTCTACCTTTGGGGCTATGTCAAGAATGAGGTTTATGGTGAAAGAATTGAGAATATTGACCATGTAAAACAAAGTATCAGACAAGCAATTGCAGGCATTATACCAGATGTTCTTGTCAAAGTGTGGGCTGAAGTTGAATTTTGCTTAGACCTCTGTCATGCAGTGAATGGTGCCCGTATTGAAACTAACTTATGTTATTTGGAAACTGTTTGAGTTATTTAATTAATTAAAATACTTTCAATCAATTACACATAATACTTCACAGTGAACTCGTAAAACCCCACCTTTCATTCTCGGAAACCCTGTATATACATAATATAATTATATCTGTGGTTGTTATGAACAGTTGAATTGCACATAATTATATGTCATGTTCTATGCAAAATTTGCTCAAGTCTATGGATTTGTGTGTTCCCAGTTGACAAAAATGCAAACTCTGCCCATTTATAGATTAGTACTACAGAAGTCTACTCCTAAATAGTATCTATGCAGTAACAATTGCTTCAGTTCATTTTGTTTCAAGTGGCGCTTAGAGAGACATAAGACATTAAGTTTAATATTGTTCATGTTAAAGTGACTTATGAACTCTTCTGTTTTGTTACTAATTCCTCTAATATTTTTGTGATATGCCACTAGATACTTGCATTGTTTTCATTGGCTTGCTTCAATGTTGTCTACTGTATTAACTGTTCTTATGTATGCAGCCTACTGAAATTTTGATATCACCTAAAACTATCTTAAAGATGGGACCTTGAACCACCGACAATAACAGGAACCTTTCCATTAATTCTATTCACAATGAGTAGTGACAGTTGCTTTTTGCCCTTAGAATTTGAGTGAAGGCTGTACTGGTGAAGCTATATCTACCTATGTTGTACATCTATAATACATGTGTGAGTCAGTAAGGCATCCTCAAGCCGAAGATTCGTATTCCTCACCCTCCTATGAAGATGCATTTTATGCAGGTTCACAAGCTTCACATTTATATAGATGCTCTCAGCACTGGTGTCGCAAAGATCTGGCTCAATTGTATACTGACTTTCTCTTTCAAGATCAGATATTACCTGCACCACCAACTATAACAACTTTATTCTCCTTGCTGAATCCTACAGTTAATTTCTCCAGATCTTTTGTGAACTCTGTGAGTCCAGCACTTGACTTGAAAAAATGTACTAATCATCTTGGTACCCAAGCCCTCCCTCAGTAGGGAAGTCATTACCCTCCCATGACTACTACGTATGAGCAAAATCTTGCTGTTCACTTTAGGCTTGGTATATCAATGTGGCTGATTGAGAATTTGGTTTATGATGAGCTTCCAATGTTTAAAAAAAAATATAATTTCTTTAGAGGGATGCTTTTGGCATCATTAACAGAGAAAACTCTCTTCCTCCTACAATTAGTAGGGCACACAATCTTAAACCAAGACAATTTACAGATAAGTCAACTGGAGAATTAACAATTTGTTCTCAAGCACCAGTTCTTCTCTTGTGTGGACTAGTTTTCTCATGCTAAGTTGCTTGTACTTACATAGCTGGTAACACCATTCCTCACACATAAGTTCTTCAGTGTTATTATTGGCACAAGTCTAATGAAACCACAATTCACAAGCATCACAGGCTTTCTTATGACACAAACCACAGATACCACTCATATGCTTTTGCACTCATCTTGAACTACATAAGCACACACCTTTGCTATGAAAATGTACAGCTGGATTCATTGTTGATGGCCCCTGGCCTGAGCTATAAATCCAGTAGGTGAAGCAGTGCTTCATTTGTCAGCTCTTATTGTGCTGAATGAAAGCATGAATGCAAAACAGTGGGGGAGGAGGAAGGAATCTCATGTAATCTGTAGCTGAAGGAAAGTTGTAGCTAATTCACAGTCACTGTGTAGTTGAAAACATACGAATCATTGATTGCAGAAGGGACTTGGAAGTCCAGAAAACCTAATTTTGAGAAAGCTGAAAATAACTGTTTAGCAGTTTCTGGTTCACAATTAAAATAACTATGTTATTATTAATTTAAAAGTATACGTATATATTCGGTGATTAAACATGAAATAAAAGTAATTTCATTTGTAATGTGTGTACTGTTAATTTTTAACAGCACTGGACTTGCATCTTTCTGAAATCAACAGCTTTCAACAGTTTTAACTGCTTAGCTAATTATGTAAGACAAAAATGCCATGATATATCCAGTGAAAATGTATTCAACCAAAACTTCCAAAACACTTCTGGATCAAATAATGGTAAGGCAAGGATCCCAAATTGTAAAACATGCAAGGGTATTAGATTCAGGGTTTTCACATCGTGGACAAGAATTAATATTAATCATAGAGGGGCTAAAGAAGGGAACAAAGCAAAAATTAATTAAAAATGAATATAAAGTAGTATACAGATTCAGTACAAAAAGCATTGAATTGAATGGCAGTTATCTGAGGAAAAGTGGGAAAATCTGTATAGGATCGGGGAGGTTAATTCTGCTTTTGAGCTATTTATAAAAACAATGAGATAGATACTGCTTGGATATAGTCATTCTGAAAATACGAAAAAAATGCTATGATAAAGAAAAATCGTGGGTAACAGCAGGTATTAAAAAGTCCTCTGCAGAACTAAAGTTCTTAAGACAAATGTTCAATTTATCATCAACAGAGAGCTTCAAAATATATTACAAAAATATATATATAAACAATTTATTAGAGCTGCTAAAATGTATCATCATGATAGTATAATTGATCAGGCTGAAAACAACCTAAAGCAATGTGGTCGGTAGTAAAAAACGAGTTGGGGTCAACAAAACAAAAAATAAAAATATTATTTACAAGGTGAAACAGGGGAATTGGCCACAAATGCAAAGAAAATTGTCATTCATTTAATGACTATTTGTTAAATTGTGTTAATAAACTAGTAGCTCCAAGACAAAATTTAGAGGAGGATGGAAAAAACTGTGTTGATGCGTACAATATTTTTATATCCAGTAGACTATGAGGAATTGAGAAAAATAATAACAAATTTGAATACCAAATATTCATGTGGAGTTGAAGATATTCCTGATGTAATTTGGAAAAGATGCTGGATACTTCTAATATACTTAACATTTCACTAGCATCTGGGGTTTTCTCAGTATCCTTAAAGACTGCAAAAATAATTCCTATTCAGAAGAAAGGGGACAAACAAAAAATGGGAAATTATAGACCTGTATCATTATTATGTTCCTCGTCAAAAATACTAGAAGAGTAATGTGTAATAGATTACTGACATTTCATAAGAAATATGAAATATTGAATATTGCACAACAGGAGTTCAGGAAAGGAAAATCTACATAAAAAAAACATGTATAGTTTTGTAGAAAAAACTATATAAATCACTGGATGCCAAGGAATTCAATATTGGAGTACTCTTGGATCTATCTAAGGCATTTGACTTAGTGGAACACAATATTCTTTTTTTAAAAAAAATGGAGACTTACAGGATTAGAGGGGTAGCAAGTAAATGGCTGAAATCATACCTTAGTAATCTTAAGCAATTTGTGGAGATAGCAAGTAGAAACAAAGCAACATCTGCAAATGAAATATTTAATTCTAATATGCAGTCTGTTAGCATAGAAGTTCCTCAAGGTTTAGTCCTAGGACCAGTTCTGTTCCTTTTATAAATGATTTACCTAATGATATCTCAGCAGGGCACGTCACCTTATTTGCAGATGGTTTAAACATATCAGTTAATAGTGGCAGTAGGTACACATGAGGTAGAGCAAAAACTAGCAAAGGTTAATGAAAATATAACAAGATGGTTCTCATAAAATTGTTTGGCAATAAATAAAGAAAAGACACATGCAATATCATTTAAGGACTTAAAAAATAAAAATCAGTATGAACCTCATTTAGTAGTAGAAGATAAGCCAATAAGCTACATAGAACAGTTAAATTCTTAGGGATATGGATGGAATCAAATTTGAGATGGGATGTGCAGGTAGAGAAATTAGCAGCAAGGTTGAGCCAGGTATGTTTTACAATGAATGTTTTAAGGGAAAGGGTTAACCTTAAAGTTCTGAGAAGTTTGTAATTTGCATATTTTCATAATATAATGAAGTATAGCAGAGGTGGTGAAAACGTGACTCGCAAGTCATTTTGCCTTGCAGGCACCGTTCCCTCTCTGCAACCGTCCGTTTGATTTTCACATGCTGCTGAGTGATGCAGTGCATGTTGCATATTTGGTGACTCGTGGAAGGAAGTCGTTTTCGCCACCCTTGAAGTATAGGATTATATTTTGGGGGAATAAGGGAGGTATTATTTTCAAAATTAAAAAAAAATTGTTAGAAGTATGTTGTTTAAAGCAAAAGAGAATCCTGTAAATCACTATTGTATTTATTAAATATTTTACCCTTTCCATGCGTATATATATTAGAAATATTATATGTTAAGAAACATTTATGGGAATTTGAGAAAAACCAGGAAAACAAAGATATTGCGCAAGAAATAGAGAGCATTTAAGTAACTGTCAACATAGAACCTCACTATATGAAGAAAGCGCTATGTATAATGGTATTAAAGTATACAATAAATTACCTCTTGATATAAAGGAAATCTGTTCTTTTGACAAATTAAAAAAAAATGCAGGCATTATTAATAAAACATGTTTTTATTCATTAAAGGAATACCTAGAGAGTATGTAACAGCAGTTAAGTGTGTGTTGTAGGTATGTGCATATGAGTGTGCATGTGCATATACTATGTAATAATGTAATATGCTATGCAAGTGACATGTCCTATATCATTATGTGATCAAACAGGATGAATAAAAATCTAATCTAATCTATACCCATTTTTTTACAGTGTAGTTTAACAAATGTGTTTATTAAAGTTAATAGTTACTTTCATCCGCAACATGGAGAATAAAAGAAAAGTTTTGCTTTCAATATTGATACCAACTTTAAATCAAAATGGGTATGAAAATACAATACTAATACCAACTTTTACCTTGAATATAGTGGACACAAACACTTTGACACAGGAATGACCAATTTTGAATATCTTCTACAAAATTGAAGGAATATACAATCAACAATATAAATCACTAGTACAAAAAGCAACATATCTACAGCAGCTAAGCATGATTCACTTAGAATTGTTCATTCCATTGTTGGCCACTGAGGGATAGAGTGCCAGAATTTTTGGAGTTCATCTTCTGGAACATAATGGACTGGGTCATTCCATTGTTACAAACATTACAGGCACATGCAATTTCAACAACTGCATGAAATTGTGTGATCATCTATAAACAGCTACAGCATTTGTGAACGTTTCCACTAATACAGGACAAATTGGAAGTTATACAAAAAACATTAATTTGTGTTAGTAATTTTACATTTTTGTTATTTTTATGAAAAACAATGAAGGACAAGTATTCTGTAATGTGCAGACAGTGTTAATAATCTCTGTTATGCTTGTGATTTATTTAACTTTAAAGTATTTTAATTTTACTTCACACAAATTACACAGTATAATGATATGAATATTTGTTTTGTTTTTACTAGATACATTTATAGACAAAAAATAAGAAACTAAGTGTAATAAATGTTAACATAATCAGCAGTAATCGCTATTTTTGAGTGAAGTAAATGACCAATCTATAACCTTTCCAGTTCAGACTTACAGCTCCAGTCTGGCTGTTCAACCTGAACTGTGAACTTCATGCTAAATGTATATATATTTTCCCCTACCTTCCTTAGGTTTGGAAAGTTTGCATATAACCAAATCTGCTGATATTACATCCGTACCATTGTTCTCTGAATACACAAAACATGTGTTCTTTCCTTCACATCTCCTCATAAACTGCATTTTGTGCATATTCTTTGTTTCAATCAGAAAGATGTGTCCAACATAATTCTGTTCAGTTTGAGGGTAATGAACAAGAACATAGTCACCAACTGTCATCAGAATCTACAGGCACAGCAGATGTTTCTGATTTAGCTTGGGTATCATCTAGGAGTTTACAATGATTCATTGGCTCAACATCACTATGTAAGATGGACTCACTTTTACACACTGGCCTTGTTGAATTCCAACAGCTTGCAATGCATTTATCTCCAGTTTTCTTTATACTTCTCTGCTATTACTTCAATTTTAGGTGCTGCAACATAAAAGCAGTGTATGTTGGAAATGTTGCATCTTGCCACATCATAAAAGTTCTTAGCATTTTTCACAGTGGTGTTTCCCTGTAGAACTCTCTTCCACACATTTCGCTTAAGGACAGCTCCGACACCATCATGAGGGCCATTCCCATGGTATGACTCTTGATAGTTCCATTCAACTGCACATCCTAGAATGTCGGTGCTTTCCGGTTTTTGAAGTGCTGAGCAGTACCGTTGGTCCACAGGTAGACTAGTTATGAGAGAATGCATTAAAGTGTCCTTGTAATTAATTAATAAAGTGTCAAATTATCATTGAAAGCTGCAACTTCAGTAGCACTGTGACTTTATGTATCACTAATGATAGCCAGGCATGTGGTTGTATTGCATGTATGTATTTATTTCCATAATGCTATACAAAATTCTTACAATTTTTAATACATTACTTTGAGTTGCTATTTTTTCATTCTTTAGTCCATTATGCATTTTAACACCATGGTTACTTATACATATTGGGTCATAACAAATTCATATTGCTTTATTTTTCTAAACCATTTTTCTCTTACTCTCCCCATATATTCTCCTATTCTTTTTATATCCCCCTCCTTTTGTATTTTCATTATCCTAACTTTTAATACTTCTTTGTTAACATTCTCCCATTCTTTAGGTAAAAACTGATCTCTCCACAACTTAGTTTCTTCACACTCAATTATATAATGCAAATCATTATCTGCCTCTCCACAAAGTGGACACCTATTCAAATTCGCTCCCTTCCTATCTCCCCTTAGCCTATATGCACTTAATCTAGACCAGGCCCACCCTTCTCTCACTAACCTATTACCTATATCCACATACTTCTCCCTTCCTCAGTCCATCTTTAATTGTCTATATAGTTCCAAACTTTTCTTTCCTTCCAGACTTTGAAATAATTCTTGTTTCTCTATATCTTCTACTCTGTTCCTCACTTCTTTCCAGAAACCTTCAACTAACCCCTCTCTCTCTCCTCCCATAAGTTACCCATTCCTATTTCCTGTAAAATTCTCCTTATTCCTTGAGTCCAGTTCATCCCATCACTGGATTTTTCTTGTATTATTAAACATTGCCTCAAGATATTATGCTCGTCCAGTGATTTGAATCTATGCCAATATTTAAGTATCCTTTCTACTATCATGCCCTTGCTACCTACTCTTCCCAACTCCAACATTGCTGCTCCATTAGGGATGAAACAGATAAACCTAACATACATTTAAGAACGATCTCCCATCCTTTGTCACTTCCCCAAATCTCTGATCCATAGACCATTTTTGCTTCAATTACAGCTTTGTAAACCCTTTCCAACCATTTAATTTGCATATCTGGTATTTTCTTTAAGCTTATTCTTATAGCAGTCATTGCTAATCTTCCCTTAGCCAAGGCACTTATCTTGTGATCATTCCATCTCCCATTACTACTTATTCTCACTCCCAAATGATCAAACTTGTTTACTATTTGCAATACTTCCCCTTACACATACCATGTTTCCTCCTCCTTCAATTTATAGCTCTTTTTAAATACCATTATCTTTGATTTTTTAAAATCTATTCTTAAACCCCATTTCTTACAAAATTAATATATGATATGTAACATTTTTGTTAGACTTCCTACTGAAATAGAACCTACCACTAAATCATCTGCAAAAAGTAATCCTGGAATTTCTCTATTATTTACTGTGGGTAAATATGAGTTATCCTTATTCAACTCTTCTAAGATATTGTTAATAAATAAGTTAAAGAGTATAGGGCTAAGTTTGCAACCTTGTCTTAACCCCATATTACTGTCAATTTTTCCCATAATTTCATCACCATTCAGCCTAATATAAAACTTATTATTCATATATATATTCTGTATTGCTGTAATGAATTTTGAGCTTAGTCCCTTACTTTTCAGTTTAATCCATAGTGCCTCTCTATCTATAACCTCAAATGCCTTCTCTAAGCCAATAAATGCCATATATACCCTTCCTCTTTTAATACTTAAGTATTTATCTATAATAGATTTTATAATGAAAATATTATCCACTGTTCTCCTACCTTTTCTGAATCCCCTCTGAAATATTGATAATTTATTTTCTTCCTCTGCCCAATTCTGCAATCTAGTTGCTAAAATTCCTGAATGGATCTTTCCTAAGACTGACAGCAAACTAATACCCCTATAATTAATTGGATCTTTGACACTTCCTTTCCCTTTATAAATGTGTACAATTATACCTGCCCTCCAGTTATGTGGTACCTTTCCTCCTTCAATATAATATTCATCAGTTTAACCAGTATCTCAGTCCTATCTCTATTCTCTATCCATTTTTTCCAAAATTCCCCTGGTAGACCATCAATCCCTGATGCCTTATTGTTTTTAAACCTTTTAGTTTGCTCCCAAACTTCCATTACCAATATTTTCTTATCTAGGCTATCTATGTATTCTATATCTAAAGATAATGGAATTAACTTTGTTAATTTGGTTTGCATACCTAAGAGTTTTTAAAGTAATTACACCATATTTCTGGCACAATAAGATTCCCCCTTTTATTCCTATTATACATTCCTCGGATTATTTGCCATGCTCTACAGTTATCATTTTTATTTACTGCTTCAAGCAAATTCTTACTTAATCTCCCACCCCATTCTTTATTGTTTACTTCAATTAAACATCTATAACTCCATTTCATTGTTAAATAATTTTTCCTTGGATCCTCATCCTTCTGTAGCTTTCATCTCTTTAATTCCTGTTCCACTCTCCTCTTAGCTTTAATACATTCCTCATCAAACCATCCCCTTCTTTCCATTTGCCCCTCCTTCATTTGTTTCGTTTTACATCCTGCTCTTCTAACTATCCACTCCAATCTCCCAGTAACTTCCTCTGACTTTTTCCTTTGTAATAATACATTTATATTACTTTTTGTGTCTTCCCCCATAATTAAATTCAGTCTACCCAAATATAATTCTTCCTTCTCTCTTCTCCATTTAAATACTTCTATCTTCTTTCCCACCCTAACAAGTTCATCATCCACCACCTCACCCTTAACCCTGAATGTAGTCTTCAGTGGAAAGATCATCAGAATAATACTGGCGGAAATAACTCACTGCATTGCAGATTGTTGTCGATGTATCAGAAGATGCCTGTAACCATTGTGCTGCCATTACTTCATTTTGAAATTTTGCAGTGTAATTTTCAGCAAAATCTGTTAACAGAGTCCTGGAAGTAGTGAAATTTTCTTATTCTGTAGCTCTTTCCACTGCCTATTCTTATTGTAGATACGAGTTAGAGAGTTGAATAAGCTGATTCTGTAAAATACTAAAGAAAACTCATCTCGAGACAGTTCTTTCTGAACCAAATGTCCACCATCCCACTGTCTGACAAATCTTGCCATATTCATCATTAATTTTTGTTGATATAAGGATTCAACATCTTCACATTCCTGACATTTCCTCCTCATGCAATCTTTTATTTCCATATTGCATACAGTTTTACTAAGAAGTCCCTTTACTGGCTTTGGTTTTTCATTCACTTTCCAAGATTCTGCAGAAATTAATAATTGCATGTTTTCGCAATTACAACAGCATACCATTTGATCTTTGCCAGATACATGCAGAAATGTTTAGTTCTCATTTCGCAAAATTTGGACAGACCTATTTTTACCCTGGGATTCTGCTATTTAAAAAGAATGTATACTTAATTTAAATGATAGATAAGAAGTCTCCTCTATTTATGTTCTTTCTTCCCATTTGCATACACAGAAATGAAGTCTTTCTTGCCAGGGAGTTGCCATCATCAAAGTTATAGAATTCTCTAACTTTTTTCCTTTGTCTCTTCAGTAATTAGCAATTTTGAATTTTTGTATTCATATGTTGCACTGACAAATTAAGTGATTCATTAAGTTTCCTTATGACCGCTGATCTTTTTTGAGGACTTTGTGGTAGGTTTCTCTCAGCTCTTTTGCTTGCTTTACCAAAGGAATTAGCACTCTTACATGGAGACTTCAGGGCATGGTCATGCTGCGAATTCAGACTTGCAACTTTCTCCTTTTCTTTGTGCTTCTCTACTCTCTTTCCTGTTATCTCCCTTTCTGCAATTTTTTGTGAATTAGATTTTGGCTGCATCCCAGTTTTCTCATGATTTCATAAGATTTAGTAAACCTTTCTAAAGTTTTTTTTTCTGAACTCATTTGTGCTCTGTATTCTCGCATTCTCTGAGCAGCTGACTTTGTTCTGAAATCTGATGTGTCATGTAAATTACATTTCTGAAAGTAAAAAAAAAACCAAAGTTTCTTTTTAGAATTCTTAAGTGCTGTTTTAATTAAAATATTGTGCACTGAAACTAAATATTTCTTATGTAACATTTGTTATACAAATTTGAGGTTAAGTAATTTGTTTGAGTAACTGCAAATACCATTTTTTGACTAGAACAAGTTATAAATGAAGTTAGTACAAAATTTCTTGCAAAATTTAAATTTGTGTTATAGTTAACAGAATAAAACTTGCAGGTTAATTTCATGAAAATGTATACCACACTATCTGATTTTATATGTTGTGATCTATTTTAAATTATGTTCTCATCTAATTAAGAAACCTTCAAAATACATGAAGTGGAAGGTAAAATATTTTTGGTGTATCACATTTGGCTACACTGTTTAGTTACAATTTATGTACTTAGGCAAGAATGCTGATCCCCAAATATACAGACATGGATAAAAATATTGGTACAGTTGCAAATACAAATGAAAATATTTTATTTTGAATATTTGACGGTTACAAAATTTAGAACAAAATTCACAGTATCAACTTCAAACATCCCACTAACACACGGATATAATGGAATTAAATTTACATTGTTCTACAGAAATTAAAAAAATGTTTCTTTTCATAGGGTGCATTTTAAGGAGGACATAAGTATGCATACAGCAACAAAACATTATTGTTGTAGATGCAACTGCACAGGCGTTTCTTCCTAGTATTTTGTATGCCAACCTCTTCTATGAATTATTTCACTCAGCCGATTGGACATTAAATGGACAAGCTTTCTAGTTATTTTTGCACCAGTATTATGCCATTCTGGCACAAGTAGTTGTTTTAGTTCTGATTTGCTGGATATGTGGTGTTTACTTATTCTCACTTCCAGCTCTCTCCATAGATGCTCAATGGGATTGAGATCTGGAGATAGTGCAGGTGTTTTTAGTGTGTGGAGTATTATATAGCAACTACAAATGGATAATCTCTGCAGTATGTTTAGGATCATTGTCCTGCTGGAAGTAGTAGTTGTCACCTAAATGCAACTTCTCAGCATTTTTCTTCAAATTGCCTTTCAGTATGTCAAGGTATGCATATCTGTCCATATTTCCCTCAATGAATACTAGTTCCCTACACCAGAAGCAGCCATGCATCCCCAGACCATACCACCACCTCCTCCATGTTTTACTGTTGCTTGCAAATTTTGAATATCCAATGCTGTATTCGGCCTTCTCCACACTCGCATTTGGTCATCATCATGAAATATATTATAATTACTTTCGCCCGAAAATAAAACTCCAGAATGCATTATCCTTTCCTACATATTCCTTTGCAAACACTAACCTGCTCTTTTGATTTTTCCTGCTGATATATGGCTTCTTTCTGGGTAGCCTGGAATGGAATCCAGAACAATTGAGTCGTCTTATTGTCTTGGGCGTTATGTGCTTCTCAAACTGTTCTTCTACATATCGGCAACTTCAGAAGAGGATATTTACAGGGTTTTCTTTACCATTTTCACCACCCTCCTTTGTTCCCTATGATTAGTATCTGTGGGTGGCCCACTCTTTGTTCATTTATTAGCATATGGTTCTTTTTTAAATGTTCAATGACACCCTGCATTGTTGAATGACCTCTTCCTACGGTGCAAGCTATTTCAGAATATGATATTTTCTGTTGATGTAATGAAACAATGACCTCCCTTAGGTATGAAGATGTTTCCTTTCCTTTGCAACCCATTTTGATCTTCTGAGGCTAACCATTCACTCCATACAACATGACTATACTCTGAGATTTAACTTGTCAGGTCCAAAAAAGAAAAAGACAGAAACACTAGCCCTTTTGTTGTCTCTGTCTTTATGGTGATGGGGGCAGGACTGAAACTCCTTCCATTGAACCGGGTTGTTCAGTGGCGGTATATCCTTCATCTTCATTCGTGGACTCTGGTTCATTTTCTCCATGGATGTCAAAAACTTCAATTATTTCAGAATCTTCATTTCTTCCTGTGAGTTTGAGTCTTCCGAGTTAATTATAAAGTTATCACAAACATTGTCCACCAAAGCGTCTTTTTTCCAGTTTGAGCTTTTTAACTTGCTCGCAAGCATTTTTCCAGTTTTCTGTTGTAACTTTTTCAGTAGCCCTATCAAATAATTCTACACTGCTAGATTTAAAGCATATGTTATACTTTGCAACATCGTTCTTTATCTGTGCCCAGAGTAATTCAGTGGCATTCAAATCACAATGGTATGGATGGAGCATTACTACTCAATGTCCATACATTTTGGCAATACAGTCTATCTCATAAAGGTTTTTTTTAATTTTATAAGCTCATATAATACTGGTTTAGTGCTTACGTCAATTCTATATCATTTTTCTGGAGCCATGCTTGCATTTCTGCCTTCAATGGCGAAGCAATAGGAGCTTTATTGAGCTCGATGAAATGGAAAGAAGCATTGTCTATTACAATAATACTGTTATGAGGAATATTAGGTAACAGTTTATTTATGAACCAAACCTTAAACACACTGCTGTCCATTTCTTTGTGATAGTCCTTTGTTGATGTTAATTTGAAACTGAAAAGTGCATTGGGAATAAACCCAGTGGAACATCCTGCATGCAAAATAATAAAATGTTGTCCTTTTCCAATCAAAGTCCTTAATGGAAAAATGATATCGTGCTTTTCACTTTTCCACACTTTGCTTTTCAAGTGGCCTACATTTATCCATGTTTCATCAAGGTAAACAATAGACCAACCTGTGTCCTTAAGTTCTTTCATTCTTCTTAAAAACTTGAATCTCTTGAAAATTTTAGCGCTTCATATTCGTCACAAAAAGATTTGTGAACATTAAATATGATTTTCCTGCCATCCAATTTACAGCTTTTCCTGTCTGCCAACACCACCTTGAACTATCACTAAAATAAGTACAAATCCGAGAATGAAAATCAGCATTAAAGCTAAGTTCTCCTATTCAAACCTTTTTTGCTTAACTACACAGCAGAATACAACATGCACGAAACAACTCAATTGCAATTACTTGGTTCTCGCACTTCTTTGCTTTAGTAGGCATTAAACGCCACTGATGCGGATGTTATGTGGTCAGTATTTGCAAAGTGCATGTAGCCATTTAACAGACAATAGAGGACTGGAAGGGGTGGTTGTGAATTTAGACAGAGCAGGTAGAGTGCCCCAAAGACAAGGACAGAGCCAAACCAGACAAGTTAAATCTCCTAGACTAGCATGCAGCACTGCAGATGCAACTCTTGAGAGGAAATATTTTTTATATTTTGTAGAACACTGTAAATGTAATGCCAACACATAAGAATGCCAATAGGATGTTTGAAGTTCATATGTGTGACAAATGTTTCCGTTTTCAAAAGTAGAAATGTTCAAAATAAAACATTTTCGTTTCCATTTGCAGCTGTACAAATACCTATGCTGATGACTGTAGGTTGATCAACTTTAGTTGTAATTAAATGTTAGGTTACAATTCAGCAGTCAGCCACTGTACAGACAAACATAAGGTATGTGTATTTTAAAATATATGCAGTACATATATAACTAGTATTAAGCAATAGAGAAAGTTGTTATACATAAATGGCATAGCAGCATGTCATGTAAGTCACAAGAATCCACAATTTTGCTTTATGCTCCAATATCAATACAGCCTAGACAATTGAATCATTGTGTTTTCTTCTAATTTTACTAGCACATTAACCTAAAAGTATCTAAATGAACTTAAGATACATGTATTTCAAAATTATTTACCTCTGTATTCTTAGAAATTGAAGGCCATATTAATGTAATATCTGAATATGTCTGCTCCACTGATTTTGCAACTAATTTTGCAAACTTTACAGTTTAGACATGGGAAAATCTCAGAAAGGAAAAGAGATCAAATTTTGGAATTGAAGAGGGAAGGAAAATCTGAAGAATTCAAGAGGAGGCAGAGTGAAAAACAAAGCAGCGCAGAGCTAAAAAGAAAAAGGAGATGTCAATTGATGGTAAAGTGATCCACAGAAGAAAGCCTAGAGAAGAACAAAGAAGGCACAGAGACAAAAGGAATAAGAAAGAAGGCATTGCACCACCTTCAACATATGGGTCACCTTTAAGCACAAGTCAAGGTGTTCCTTTGGGAAAGCTTTTGCCAAAGCTAAGGGCGGTATGCACAGTCGTTACCTTGAGGATTCCTTAAGGATAGGTTAAGGTATGATTTTGTATGCAGAGATGATTCTTAAGGATTCCTTAGCCTTGAGGATGCCTTAAGGAACTCCTTTGGAAATACTCGGAAAGTGTTCGAGAAATTATTTGAGTGTTCATAATTCTCATACGAGTATGTCACTTTCAGCCAATAGGAAATATTCATAAACAATACGCACATCAATCAGCATGGTGGGTGAAACTCCTCACAAGGTATTTTCTCCCGAGGAAAAATCAATTTTAATTGACTTAATCAAAGAGAAGAAAATTATAGAAGATAAAAGAACAGATGTTTTAAGTGTTTCTAAGAAGAAGGCAGCATGGGAGGAAATCGAACACCAATTTGATAGCCATAATGCCGTGTCCAAGGTAAGAAAATAAGTTTGGTTAAGTCTGTATTATTACAACTGCAAATATCAAACCGCATTTGTGGTATAATTTATTCAAATGTAATTACTACAGTTTCATGGAGTATTCTGATTTTTTAAATACACTTACTATATTAAAAGGGAACTTAACACGATTTGTCAGTGAATTCAATATGGATTGGTATTATAAAAATAAGCATCGAATTCAAAACGATTTCAATACACCAAGTAATTTATATTTTAACATTGGCCAAAAATAACTAATTAGGAACCTTAAATTCTGTATTGAAATAATTTCAATATGTATTGAGCCCGCCTTCCTAGAACATTGATGGCGTGTATGTTTTTAATGTGGAGAGCCCAAATTCGATCTCTCATTTAAAACACGGATCGAAAGTATAATACTCAATATGGCAAAGATACTCATTTGAATACTCCATGAAAAAATGGTAAATGCATATTCACTTCTTAAGGATACCCATCTGTGAAAATAGGCCAAAAAGGGCCAAAATTCACAAAAATTCATTTTCATGTTATTAAATACTATAAAGCTTCTAGTTTTATTTCCTATAGTTTTTATAGCCCTACGGACCTTTAAACCACATCATATGGTCATTTAAATGGCTGCCTGCAGGTGGGCATGTCCATTTAAATTGGTAACTTTTGAGCTTGACTTCGTTTCTTTCAATTTTTATGTTTAAATTTCATGGAATATTTTAAAGCAGATGATTCTCTTTCTCTACAAGTGTGTTAGCTGCACTGCGGACATTTGAAGGTCTGCATGCGAAGTGTTTCCCTTCTAAAAATCTTTGTTTTGAATTGTGCAGACAAAGTAAACTTAGTGTTTTGAAGCTTATTTGTTGCTGTATTATAGCAAAGAATAGTGTCTCTAACTTGTGTTATAGTTGCATCTAAGTTATAAGTGCTATTTTAGTTTGTAGTGTTCGTAAATTCAATTGTAGGTTAGCTTTCAACAAGTTAGGTTAGTGTTTTCTTCAATACAAACTTGGATAAACATGAATAGGTTGAAAGACATCGAAACACAGGAAAGAAGTGACCTTCAAAATGCAGCCAAAGGAAAACTAATGTGTAGTTACTAGGTGGAGCAAAGATAAGCCTACAAATTTACATACATCTGCAGACACAAATTCAGTAAACACAAGCATAACCACACCAGCTTCACAAGCTTCATGTTCATTCCAAGTATCCCCTCAACCCTGTACTTCACAAGAGTCACATACAGAGGCATATTTTCCAACAAGCCACAATAAGCTTTCAATGTTTACCAGAGATGAAGTAAGACTTTCAGAAATGTGTCATGAATTCCCTTTAGTGCACTCAAGCTTTTGGTAAAATATTTTCAGGGGTGCTAAATGTGATTGATGTGGTAGTGTTAATCTGGATGTCAAACTTAAAACACTTTGGTATTTGCATCTAAATTAGCTGTTAAGTGCAATGACTGACACAGTCTTGAATGAAAATTACACTAGCCCCAGAATAAATAAATGCACTCGAGTCCACCAGGCCACCTTTTGAGGCAAACAATAAAATTGTTAGCACATTTTTGGAACTAGGTAAAGGGCATGCAGGATTAGAACAGTTTTGCATGGGGATGGGAATGCCAGTTTTGAGTACATCCACCTACAATGCACAACTTCAAAAGTTGGTAAAAGACAATGTTACAGTGCAAAAGAGTATTTTAAATGAAGCACGCCTTGCTGTTCGTGAGGCTTATCTAGAATTGGACCCAAGTCTAACCATGCAGTCTACACTAGACATCACGGTTAGTTACAATGGCACATGGCAGAAACGTGGGGTTCTCCTCACTTCATGGGATAGACATAGTAATAGACTCTTTAACTGGACTTATCATTGACTTTGAAATATTATCAAAATTTTTTGGGTTCTGTGAGCAAGAACTTAAGTCTGGACAGTGAGAGTGAGGAATATAAATCCTGGTTGGCATCACACAAAGCAGCAAGAGAGTGTTAAGTTAATTTTACTGGGTCTTCTGCAGCAATGGAGGTTACAGCAGCAGCACTAATGTGGCAAAGATCAATCAAGCTGTCTAACATAAGGTATACAACAATGATATCTGATGGGGATGCAAAAACACACAAACATTTGCAAGAATTAGGGGTATATGGTGAAACAGAAATTGTAAAAGATGAGTGCATTAATCATGTGGCCAAGAGACTGGGGACAGAGCTTTGAAACTTAGTAAAAGAAAACAGCTCTAAGGGTATAACAGTAGGGGGTAAAAAAGCAGGAAGCCTAGAAGAGCAAACAATAGTAAAACTCACCAACTATTACAGGAAAGCCATAAAAGACAATAGTCCACTCCTAGATGAAATGAAATCTTCAATATTTGCCACCCTATATCACTGCTCATCAACAGACAAAAAGCCACAACACAATAAATGTCCCAAAGGTCAAACATCATGGTGCTTCTATAATAGGGCTATCGCTAAGGGTGATCCAATACCTGCACACGATATATCCTCCATGAAAACAATTCTGTCCCCTTAGGTAATTACAAAAATCTTGCCAGTTTATCAAAGACTTGCCAATGATTGCTTCTTAAAAGATGCAGATCAGGCAAGGCAAATTGCTAATGAGTTGCTTATCATGTCATCTGAGCAAAATGCCCTAAGGGAATATTTATTTCCAAAAAGAAATTGGAAATTTGTGTAACTTCTGCAGTGTCTCAGTTCAACATGGGGGTAGAGCCACTCAGGAACTAAAAAGTCATTTAATAAATAAAACATTTATAGGTCAGAAAAACTGCTATTTTTATGATGCAATTTTGAAACCTCTTTTCTCATTTTTTAGGTTTTTCAGCACTTTTTCAAATGTAAATTGCTGCACACAATGCAGTTTTCATGATAAATGTATATGCTTTGCTGTAATTGCTAAGATATATCAGATAAGATAATGATAAGATGAAGTTTGTGTAAAGTGATGAATAGTTCTGATGTAATTAAAGAATTATGTTTTGACAATTTTTAAGAAAAATATTCAAATGACATATTAAATATTTATTTTATTCCAAACTAGCAGGATAATAAAAAAATTCATCTTTACAATTAATTGCAATACTATTAAAGAGTGTAAATAAAAATATAATTTTTTAAAAAAATAACTGCATCATGTGGAGCAATTCCTCGAAATGCTTAAAAATTGGATAAAAATTATTAATAACTCTGGAAATAATTTGAACAGATGCATGAAATTTGGTGTATATACTATTCATTAAGTCCTAGTTGTTGTGTTAAAATTTCAAATAAATCCAATTAAAATTGTGGATTTTAGAAATTTCACAGATGGGTATCCTTAAAGCAACCCTACTACTTGAATTAATTGTGCATTGCAATACTTGATACAAATTAAACATTGGTGTATTTATGGTAATAGTTATGCAATTGCTTTTCTTTAGTTCAGCGAACTTTGACCTAGCTAAAAGAATGCTGGGATAATATAAAAACAAAAAGGAAGAGGGACGTGGCAACCGAGTCCAGGTTAATAATGAAGACTGGTGGTGGTCCACCGCCTCTTACAGCATCAACACCACCAGAACTAGAGCTGGCAGTACCCCATTTGTGTCACAATGTGGGATTCTGGTTCGACTGTGATGCTGGTGCTATCAGATCACCTCCAGGTACCTAATCATGCACTTACAACACATTCTTGTAAAGCAAATAATGCTTGTTTTTTAAATATTAACTATTAAGGCAAAATGTGCTCTATTTCAATGTATTAAATATTTATTACTGGATATTTTTCATTCTTATCTGTACCAACATCTGTAATACAGCTTGACACTCCAGCTACAGGTAGCAGTTTTAATGCTCAAGGTAATTAATTTAAATATGTTATGTGAATATAAAGTTTTATGTGAAATAAACTGTCAAATCAGAGAACTCATAATTCCACGATGGCTATCTATTACTTGCTTTGCAAAGAAATTATGATAATTATTTTGAAGTTGTTAATACAATGTATTAATCTAATGAGATATAATCCCTTTAGCTAAGGGATGTAATTATTCCCAATCATGATTTTTAAAAATTGTAACCTTGTGTAACTTTAATGTATTCACGTTACCATTACTCATTCTTATGGAGCTGTACACTTCAAATACAATCTCATAATTCAAGTACTGAATTAGGTTTTCTTAAGAGGACAAAACATTTAAAAAGAATTAATTGTTTTTCATTTTGCTTTTATATATACACATACCAATTTTATTAATTTACAGCAGAAACTATTATTGTTGTTGTTATTATTATTATTATTATTATATGTTGTTATTATTATTATTATTATTATTATTATTATTATTATTATTATTATTATTATTATTTCAGACTCGCAGAGTACTGTTGCTACTGAAAACATTACTGCCAGTTCTTCTTCACAAGGTAATTTAAGAAACTAATAAATTATATATTCACTGTATTATGTAAAAGAATTATTTTTTATTTATTATATATAATAAGTAGTGTGGTTTTATTATTATCCACTGTTTATTTTTGCTTTCGAAAACAGCATTGATTATTTTATATTGATATATTACAGATCAGTCATGTGATGCATCAACTGACAAAGATCCCGTGTCACAGTAGAAGATGGTAACAATAATTTAAACAATGATACGAAAGTGGGTCTGTTCCACTGTAAATAACAGTTTATTGTAACAGCAATTGTTTATTCATAAAGCATTAAATAATAATTTAATGAATCTCTTCTTGATAGGTCAAACTCTTCCATCACTGTCAAAGCCACCTTAAAAAAAATGCCTTTTGAGGCAGAGCCTTGTGGAGGAAGGATTAGAACTACGCATGAAAAGGCATAGTCTCCAGATGGAGTGCGATTTAAAGCTTCAGTCCCTCTGGGAGAAAGAGCTGCAACTTCTTGCAGAAGAGAGAAAATGCCAGGAAGGAAGGAAGAAGAGAGGAGGAGACAAGCTTTTGAATGGGAGGAGGAAATGAGGAAGCTGGCTTTTGAGTGGAAGAGACAAGCTTTCGAGTGAGAGAAGGAAAGGAAGAAAAAGGCATTCGAGGCAGAGGAGAGAAGAAAGGAAGAAATGCATTTGTTAGAATTGGAACTTAAAAAGAAAAGTGTTAATTAGGGCAGAAAGCTGTGTTGTACATTGTCCCACCTTTGGCATAATAATGAAACCACAATATATACACTAAAAGAACCAAATTAATAGCTACTTTGTGAAAAGTCAAATATTGTATGATCTTTTTCATGCAACTGGTCCATACCACATCAGCTGCATATGCCCTACTTTACCATTGGGATATTGTTACAGTGTAAAATTAGTTTTCTTGTTGCTTATCCATTGTTTATCGGATTTGCTAATTTGTCAGAGGAGGGACGTTATGTTAGGCTGAAGGTGAAGCTGAAGCTCAGGTTTCTAAACAGATTGTTCTTACAAATATCTGAACTGTTATCATTCTATTATGGTCCTTTCCTATGTTTTCAAACTTTGGCCTCTCTTATAATAAACAAAAATCAGACCCAGTAATAATACTTAAATAATTTTGGGATTTAAACATTAATAACTAGTTTTGTTTTCAAAACACTCCTAAAATTATTTCCAAAATGTTAGCTTGTTTTGTCACTATGAATGTATCATGTTTTATGCCGACCTTTTAATATAACCTGTACCTCACAATTTTGCTTTACATAAGTTATTCATAGCAAGTACTATTTTGTAAATGCTATTAAGTATTAAAAATATTATGCCTCTTTCGCAATATGCTCTACTATTAATGCTTTCTTGAATAGTTGCATTATACTCAATTAACCATTATTACCATCACATAATTTATACTTCGTAAATTATAGAACTCTACCATCTGCGATGTTAGCAACCTCTTCTGTTCATAGTTTTCCTGCGACTTACAATGACTTGTAAGCCCCTCCTTCCGGTCCCCAATAATGCTTCTTGTCTTATCTGTGATTGGTCGACATGTCAGTCACTGGATAAAAAATGCTACATATTATCATACTGACTTCATATAATACATAAAGCAATATGGATATTACCTAAGTGCAATCTTGTAAGCAAATTTTGTATTCACAAGCTTGTTTAGCTCGAAGTGCATTACCTTTGGAATTGCTTTGTTGAAGGAGCACTGTAAGAAAGTGCTACAACTTCCGCAAGCTTCAGCCTTTATGATTTATCAACGCAAATAACATTAAAATTAAGTATATACAATATTTTCCATTCCATCCTTGAGAATGGGCCTAATTATAAGCTAATAGAATGATGAAACTTATAATGACAATAAATAATTCATTTCGTTACTTCTTTAATAAAAATTAGTTGCTTGCAAATTCAAACTAAACAAAATATTAATACTGTTAACATGTGAATTATAACTTTTCAACCAAGAACTGTTTCAAACTTATTATTGTTATTAATTTAATTACAGTTTTGATGTAATATCTAATTATGGTGTAAGTAATTCATTTACTTCAAAACAAAATGTTAAACATAGATACACCAGAAACGTGTAATAAAGTAGTTTATTAGCATGTTTTGTACACTCTGATTTTCAGTATTGCAAAATTGGTTACTATATGTATTGTTGAGGTTTAACATTCTTTAACCTGGTATGTAGGTAATTTCAGATGATAAAAGTATGAAATAGAAATAATGCTCAAGTTTATGCACATTTTTGGGATTAATCAGAAAATTAACTTCTGGGAATTAATAATTGTTTGCATATTTAAACTATCTAGTTAATCCGCATTGCTGAGAGGGACACTAGTTATAACTGGCGCAACAGTTCTAGACACGTGAAAATCTTAATGACAGCTATGATGTGAGTTACATACCAGATCAGGAAGTGACCGGTCGTCTGCATGCTGCAGGAGTGCGTGGGACAGTCATTGTCAAATATCCGCACACTGCTTATGCACTGCACTACACGATAAACTTATAGTTATATACAGTATATTTAAATCCACCGCTGTAAAATGCCCTTAATATAAAAACACTGTCAACCATCTGCCTCCAGTTCTTCCACACCTGATAGCCCTTCCTCTTCTGCGGAATCACTCACATCATTGCCGCCATCACTGCTGTCGCTACTTTCTGCACCATTATCCTGGATGAGAATTTTTCTAATTGATTTTCTGCAATTCCGTATTTTTTGAAATAATGATTCTCAATTTATTCAACATGTCGATATACATTTTCCCATTCTGGCCTTCCAATTTCTGCAAATCGCTGGCGACATAACTGCTCCACATCTTATAGTTTAAAAGTGATATTTCTGCAGGCCACCCAGTTTTTGACATCAGCCCAGATTAATTCGATTGGGTTTAGATCTGGGTGATACTGTGGCAGTCTAAGTACATTATGGCGGTGTTGTATTAATATCTGGCCAAGTATTATAAGTTATGACTTCTGAAGGGATTTGTTGGCTTTAACTAAGTTATATTTGTTTTACTCATGCTTTCATCAAAAGCTATATTATGCCTAAGCAACCAGGTTTTTATTTCTTCTTTCAAGGAATTTGAGGTAGGTTGTTTGTCAATTTGAGTGTTACCATATTATGAAGCATTGTTGATAACCAGAATAGACCCACCAGGCATATTAGGTATCAACATGGTGTTGATTCACTTCATGTAATTTTCTGTATTCATTTCTTGATAAAAATCTCCTGTTTTTTGTTGCGACTTGTAAAAGAAGGACATTTGGAACGAACAGCATGAACGATAATAAAGCATTTGCCCTTTGGCAACAGGTGCCTGAAAACCTAATTCGCTATCGTCACTTCAACTTTTAGATATATGACTGCTGTGTATGTATGACTCATCTTCATACACTATAGTTTGTACCTCTGAGTATGGTACTCTTCCAGCTGAGATCGTATGTCGTGCTTTTCTATTAGAACTCTATTTGGTTTCGTTTTCTTCCACTTGAACCCTAAATCTTTTATAATTTTTCTGAGATTTGTAGCAGCATCTTGAAAATTTATGCTGATATAAGTACATATAAAATTATAGTCATTTGGAAAGTTAGTATCAGACTGCAAAATTCAGTGCCATAGCCGGGATTTGAGACTTGTAGCACCACCTTGAACATTTATGACATCTTTCAGATTGATGAGCAATCTGCTTATTGTTGGCACATTTTTTTCTTCCACATAGAAATTGTGAATCGTGCACCGAATGACGCATTTGTCGAAATCGTCTATTTCTGTAATACATTTAGGGACCTTATGTTTCTTTACAGGTGTGTCAAATGGTACTCTTTCATCCATATGGTTTTTCTTATCTTTGAGAAATCTGGAAACGGAACTCAGTGAAACAACAGTTGCTTTGGCTACTCTTTCTTTCACTCTCTTAAGGCTTTTGTGGAACTCGGGTAAGCATATATTTTCTTCCTTCATCTCTGCTTCTTGCTTCATGAAGTCGAGGACATTTGCAATTATTTCCCTGCTTTGAATGCGTAATACCTTACCATTTAACTTTGAAAACGTAGGAGCCATGGTTATAAATATCACAAATATAAAATAAGCACTATTTACATATTGATCTCTTTGAAATTGCAAGATGCGGACGCTTTCTATGCAGACTATGTGTTACGCACTGTGAGTAAGCAAAGGTATTATATCGCTTTCGTTGATTAAGCTAAACATAAACTATTCCTAGGCTCGGCAACTGGGCTGGCAATCAAGGTCACGATTCCAGAAGTTTTGCGCCAGTTATAAAAGCAGAATACCCCGTTTTACATACCATCACTGAATAAACAATATTGCGTAACTGACATTTTAATAGTTTTTATTTTGTATTGTTCTGATAACCTTGTTGAGTTGTCAGTACTTTTGCGAGTGGTTTCCTTTATAGGCATGCAAATCTTTGCTTCCATGCTCCATTCATTCTATTATGTTCCTTATTGATTAGTGAACTCTATTGTATCTGAAATGAAAGGAAAATATAAAACATTTTTTATTGTTGCAAAAATGTTGCTGTATTGTGTAATTACAGAATACTAGCATACTAAAGAGCATACAAAATTATCCCTCCTAAAACTGATATGATATAGATAACCTGCTAATTTACCAAAAATGTAACATGTAGTAGCTTTCCTTCACACTTTATCCAGGCTTAGGACTGGCAACAAATATACTGGTGTGTTTAAAAGCTGGAAGAATTTCCACTGTCAAAATCTTAGGCTAAATCTGGTTCACAGAACGTATTTACATTTATACACTATGTACACTACCAGATAACAAGAGAAACAAAGAGAGAAAAATTGCAACTCTGTTGTTAAAAGTACATTTTTATATGGTTCAGAAATATGACAATTCATGTATAGATACAAACAAATATTTTTGGCATTGGAAATGGTTTATTGGTGCAATTCAAAAGTCATAAAATTAGGAATGAGAAAATAAGACAGGAAATGGACATAAAAAAAATATTTTACATGATATTTCAATGAAACAACATGCTTTGGGCATGTGATGCATATGGATCAAGATAGGCTAGCGAGGATTGCTTTTGAATGGATGACATCAAGGTGACGAAAAAGAGGGTGGCCTCGAAGAACATGGAAGAATGGAGTTATGGAAACCATTAAGGGGAGACATTTAAGACAATGGATAGATATGGCAATGATTTCTGTCAATATGAAAGGATGTCTAGTTTAATGTAATTGGCTGTCAGAAGATTTAAACATTGTAAAAATACTGATTAACAATAATAATAAAATGCACACTCTTGAAATGAGTAACAGCTACTGTCCTCTCCTGGATCTGCCATGGTCCTTGTTACATACAAATGCTCAGTTGAAATGTCTTTGTATGAATTGTTGCCTGAGAATACATCCTCGTGGGTTCTGTACAGCATTGACATTGGCCACAGGTACACCCTCAACTGGATCTTCTTCCACATTCTCAAAGTAATCTCGCCTCAGAATGCCAATGTTATGTAAAAAAGCAGATGCAACAATTATTGCTTGCATGATAATTGCTTTTCTAAGTAATTTCCTCCTTAGACAAGGAAATCTTTGTTTCCATACCCGTTTAGTCGTTCTATCATATTTCTAATGGATTTATGAGCTTTGTTGTAAATTAAAGGCACAAATTATTATATTTCACTGCCTATTCTTGTAAAAATTTAGCTCTAGTAAATTTACATTTTCGTTATACTTTTCGAAGCACAGAGAAGTATAAATAATTGAATAACATGCATCTATTTATCTTAAAATATGGGTATCTGCTGGTATACCAACCAATGTAATGATCTTTCTTAAAATTTAGACAAGTTGAAAATGTCAGCTCCCTTACTAATACAATAATAAACATACAATTAAAATTATTTGTTTTTATTATACAGCCTCAAATCCCTTAATTATGTACATGTATATTTCCACACTTATTTTCTTCATCCCCCCTCTCTGGTATCATTCTCATGACACGTAAGTATTCAACTGGAAATTACCTTTGTTCTGCTGGGGTTCTCATGTGATGATCCAGTATGGAGTGTAAAGGTAGGGCAGTTGTGGATAGCCATTGTCTGCAAGCAGAATTCCATGTACTCTGCCATCAATAAATTTCTGACAAATAGAGTTTTCATAAATTCTACTATCATGCGTTGATCCTGGCCAACGTGAAACAATGTCCATGATCTCCATCTTAGGCCCACAAATTAGCTGAATGTTAAGAGACATCTAACCCTTCCTATTCCTTTACAACTCGGCAAACTGTCCTCCGGGATTTTGAATAGGAATATGGGTGCACTCTATTGCACCTGAAAAGATGTAGAAATAATTTACAGTTGATCAAACCTTTTATGAACATAAATAAAAAATGCAGTATTTGAAATTACTATTGGCTTTCATGTTGCAACTGATTTAATGGGATTTCTTCAATATAGAATTGTGATCACCTATGCTTAAGAAAGTTTTGTATTATGCCCTATCATTTGTATCCATATTTTCAAATTCAGTATCTACTATCATAATGAGTGTCTCATGCTTTATTAGTTTAATGATAGGTAATAAGCCATTACCCTGTTTCAGTCATTAGTAAATAATATTATTACCTGTTACACCTGGAAACTGAGAAACTTCATAGAATAAGTTTCAATTGTTGCCGTACTGTTGTTCTGTTAATGGAAATTTCACAAATTGCCTTAAGTTCTGTGCAATACCAATAGACACTTGATTGATAATGCGGCTCACTATGCTCTGCTTTATCTTTATAAGATCTCCATGAACAATCTGAAAATACAAATAATGAAACTGAAACACAAGTTTATCTTAAGTATAAACACAATAAAACTGTACCTATTACTATTGTTAAAACATTAGGCATATTTCAGAATAAATTAAAACTTGCTTACTAACAGAGCGATGCAAAAAATATACTAACCAATTAAAATCACATTAAAGGAGGTTTTTTTTAAGATAAAAGGAAAGCTTTTACAGCACTACAATTTTAGGAATATGTTTTTATATCTAAACTAAAACCGGCTGAACCAGGCTAGAAGCATGCATTTTAGCCAAACATCTCATGAGCAGTAAACATCCCTCCCCCCCAAAAATAAATTAGCCACAGATTTGGAAGCAGACAAACTAAGCAAAGCTACCTAACCTAAACTTTTACTGCTAATGCTCGTATGCTATCCACTTTACTACTTGTATACTATTCAAGGAGCTAAAAATCACATTTTCAGATATCAAATTGACTCGCATTTTATGCACGTTATTCTGAAATAACGGACACAATATGTGCATACCGCCCAATGTTTTGAGTACACTTATATAACTGAATTAGTTTTACAAATAGGTTTTAATTACACTTAAATTTACCTGGGAATCTCCAGTTGCATAAAATCTGAGTGCACAGAGAATTTGATGAATTGGATTAACTGGTAGGCCTTGTTGTGTTCTCTGCTCTTGAAATTGCACTAATGGCAAAATAGCTTCTGTCACAGTATTCTTTGAGAATCTGAGTGTTTAAAAACTGTAAATCACTATAATGCTCTAGAGGATTTTCGTGATCTCGCAAATACCGCCTTTGCAATGGTGGCTCATGTTCCAAATCTACATTTTCCATAAAATTGAGAAACTCGATCAATTCGTGGTTAATATACCCGCCATTGTGCAAAATACAAGGGAAGAAATCCTTTTGGAGATGACAAGGTTGCTTTCGACTGGCCTTCGCTGCTCCTTGAGGAAGCCTCAAGGCCTCCATAAGGATTTTAACTTTGCATACGAAATTTGTGCAAACTGCTAAAGAAACCTTAAGGAATCTTCTAGCTAATGACTGTGCATACTGCCCTAAGTGGGGCCTACCTTATAGTTCCGCTAAAAGAAAAATAATAGTTAAGAAACTTGTTCTATTTAGTCCTGAAGTTGTCTTTCCACTTTCTGTTGAGAAACAAAAGAACAAGGGTATTTCTGATGAAGTTAAGAACAGTATTGTTGAATTTTATACCAGTGATAGTGTTTCATATCAGGCTCCAGGCACCAGATACTTTGTAACAATTCGTAGAAAAATCAAGAAACACAAGGTGCAAAAGCATTACCTTTTCTATACCTTGGGGGAGACATTTGAACAATATGAAAAACAATTCCCTGAATTGAAAATAGGCCTCATAAAATTCAGTGAACTGCATCCTTAACATGTTTATCTCAGGACAGAAACACCTGGCAATATGTATTTACCATAAAAATATAAAATTACTATTGACTTCTTTGAATAACTTGCCAAATAGTACTTCTGAATTTATGAAGGATGTAGTCTGTGATGTAACAATGAAAATTGCATGCTTTCCAAATATAGCATTTGTAGTAATGGCAAGAAATTTCAGAAATATTTGGAATTATTCTTTCCTGAGGAGGTAAATGAATCAGAGATAATTTACGAGCAATGGATAAAGGATGAAGGAGGTAAGGTGTCTTGTAAAAAAAATCTACTACACTGTATGAATTTTTCTGCATGTTAGAGGAGAAATTGCCATTGTTTTACAGCATACTTTCATCCAAAGGAATCAAGCCTTTTATTTTGTTGAATTAAGGCAAAAGCTGCAGTGGATTTTGTTGTGATGCAGATTGACTTCAGTGAAAATTCAGTCTGGCCACTAGGATTCAGTGTCCTTTACTTTGTACACTGCAATTATCTACCTCAAGGAGAAAATATGCAATCATTATTTGAATCGTATGTGTTGATCTCAGACTACGTGCATCCATGATAAATTTGCAGTAGCTCATTTCAATTCTGTAATATGTGATCATTTCAAGAAACTCTCCTCTGAACTAAAAATCTCTAATCTCCATTACAAATCATATAGTGCACAACACTTCAAGCAGAAAGTTTTTATGAGGTACATCACTTTACTTGAGATAGAAGCAACATGGCATTCTCTGGCCTGTAGGAGGGACAGTGAAGAGATGTATACGTGATGCCATAAGAGCAAGGAATATTGATCCCAGAAATGCTGAGGAATTTGCAAGCAATGCAGAATGTTTATGTCCAAATATTCACATGCTATATTGTAAGCAAGAGGATATATCTGCCAAGAAACCTGGGTTGCTGGAGTTGTGGAATCCTAATAATCAAGAAATTTCAAATATTCCTGACTCAAGGAACTCTTACTACCTTCATGTCATTGATTACTACAGAATTGAGTATATGCTAATATCCAATGAAAGTTCCTTATGGAAAGTGTTTAATTGTTGTAGTGCTTCAGTCAGAGAAAAAAGCAACAGCTTATGGGTACTGGTACCCTTTGCTGGGAAAAGAAGCATTTTTCTTGGCCAAGTGTTAGTGAAACAGGGTTCTGAAATAACTGTGAAATTCCTAAAATATAATGCGCAATTTAAAAAATTCTCTTAACCTATAGAAGAAGATGAAGCCTTGGTTGATATAAAAGGTGACAAAGTTATCAGAACCCACTTTTGATCAGAGGATGAAGTACTCATTCAATTTAAATCTTGACAGTTCTATAATATTAGGATAGCCCAGTTGTTACTCAGGTCATGTGCACTTTAATGAATATATCAAACAATGTGTTTCTGATTTAAATTTGGGCATTTATAGTAGCTGAATATGTTTACTAGTGATGGGACGATACCACTATTACTTGATACTCGATACCAATACAGATTTTTGAGCACTGATACTCGATACTCACTACTCACTTTAATGAAAAAAACTGTAAAGGCAAAGCTTGTTCACTGAATTATGTTCTTATTAGTAGTTTTGTGTGTATAAACGTATATAACCAACTTTGAATTATATGCTAATTCCAGAATTGTTCCTGTTTGACTTCTCCAACTGGCAGGAATTTTTTATCATGATAATGTCTCAGATTATAATATATCCCCTTTTGTTAGTCAAGGCTAATAATAATAATAATAATAATAATAATAATTTTGTTGCTTCCGTTTTTATGTAGCTATATTTTGTGCTGAAAACTTGATTTTAAAGGATATTATATCCATATTATGGAGAGTTTCCAATTTTCCACAACAGAGAGCAGAAGAAGCGTCTAATAAAATATTTCTTGGGGTTAGGGGAGAGGAAGAGCCGCTCAGTCGGTCTTAGCTGAAGATGGGAGAAACGTAGCTCCCGAAAGCGCTCCTTAGTTAACATCTAGCGCATATGTGATGGGAATTAACATATAATGACTCAAGTTTAAGTTATCATGTTATACAGAGCCACGCTAAAAGAGATTGTTTTGGACTATAAATGTAATATAACAAGTTAGTATGAAATTTCCTTAGTTTGTCCCTAAAGTCATGAAATGACCCGATTGACTTTTTATATCTTGACGTCTTTTTGGTATTAATGGGTACATACGAGGGCTGATCAACAAAGACTGAGACTGATTTTTTTTTCACAGATGTTTATTACTCCAATTCAATGTTTACATGATCTTTTTCAAAGTAGTCCCCTCCTACTTCAATGCACTTTTTATAGCGTTTCTGCCAGTACTTGAACACGTGCTGCAGACCATTCTTTGTCAGGTCCTTGAGAATCACCTCACTTTTCTTGAGCACTGCTTCAAGAGTTCTCAAATCAAATACCCCTGAGCTTTGTCTTTAGTGATGGGAATAAAAAAAGTCACAGGGTGCAAGATGGGGGTTATAAGGTGGATGTGGTACACAAGTAATGTTAAATCGAGCCAGAAACTGCATGACTTGATTTGCGATGTGAGGCCGTGCATTGTCATGATGAAGTCGCCACCCAGTCCGAGAAAGCTCTGGTCGTTTCTTTGCAATGTGCTTCCTCAGTGTAGCCAATACTGACTTGTAGTATGCTGCTGTAACAGTAGTGTGAGGGGGAACTGCATGCTGGTAAATCATTCCATTACAGTCAAAAAATGTCCATCACTTTCCCTGCAGATGGAACAACTTTCGCCTTTTTTGGTGTTGGAGAACCTGGCGATTTCCACACTGTGCTGTCTTGTTTTCCTTCAGGATCATAATGATGCAGCCATGACTCATCACCGGTGATAATTGATTTAAAAGATGCATCCCCTCCATCAGCAAAGAGACGCAGCACCTCACGGCTTGTCTCCATTCGCACAGCCTTTTGTTCGGGAGTCAACAGACGTGGCACCCAACGAGCACAAACTCGGGTTATATGGAGATGATCGTGCATAATTGTAAACACACTGTCATATGAAATTCTCAACACTTCACTGAGGTTACGTAATGTTATACACCGATCCTCTCAGACAATCACAGCAGCTGTGTTGATGTTGACTTCAGTCACAGCAGAAGCCGAAACACCAGGCCCACCTTGCTTAACACTGACAAGTCGGCCTTCTTTGAAGTGCTTGAACCCCTAAACACTGTTGCACGAGGTAGTGCATCTTCACTGTATGCTTGCTTCAGCTTTTCATAAGTTTCGGTGGCTGTATGGTTTAAACGAAAACAGAATTTGATTGCGCTGTACTGCTCCTCTCGCGTCACCTCCATTGTCTGGTATGCGAAATGCACATAGGGTCTACAAAATAGAGCATTACTACCAACCTACCAATACGAGAGTGCTGCCGCTTACCAACATTATATATAAAAACCCGCTCTTTTCAAATATTTATGTTACAGATACGAAACTATCACGGGAGCTACAGGAAAAAATCAGTCTCAGTCTTTGTTGATCAGCCCTCGTAGTTATGAGGATAAGCAGGCTGTATAGGTAGTTGGATGGGTTGCTCTGATGATCATAGCATGAATGTCTGAGAATCTAATCCTCTGATATATTAAGATGCCACAACAATGCCTTTCTTATCAGAACAGAATTTGAACTGGTTAAAGTGAGATATGGTTAAGGTCACCTTTTATTTCTTGGCATGCCTCTTTGGGAAGTTTCTAGTGAAACGCAAGTCCTCTTATAAAGCCTTGTTCACCAGGATTCGAAGTCTAAGATGTCTTTCCCTTCAGTCTATGTTACTTTAACACTGACATAAACTATCATTTCTATATAATTACGTAGGGCATAAACCCTCTAGCTTTTCTTAGTTTTCTCTTAATGACCCCGAAGTTGCAGTCATAAGGGAGATATTAGTGTCTTTGTATGGGAAAGAATATCATAACTTCTTGAAACTTTCCAGAAACAGTTAATGTAAGAAGAAACCACAGCACAGTTTGATTTTTATTCTGACCGAGGTAGTTATCACTAAATATGTGCAGCTTATTAACTTGTGTTGGGACATGATGTTGTATATAATGCCAAAGGAAAGTGCAATTTTCATTGAGACCTTTGTTGGTTGATCCTTCATGATACACACAGAAAACTGATGTATTGTCTGCCATGTTGCGAATGCAAAATATTGAAACACTTAACTGCCCGAGATAAAACAGGTCTTGAACTGTATTTTAGGCAATTTCAAGTCTTGCATGTAGTCAATGCTAAGGGCTAACATATTTTTGTCTTTTTGGCTAAGACTGTGTGAAAACTGTTGGGAATCATTGAATTTCTTTGCTCTTATGTACTATTCGTTTTGCTACTGCAACATGCTTGCTGCATCATTGAGGTCTTTACTTTTTCATTTAACAGCCGTTTGCATGCACAGGAGGTATCAACCTGCAGTCTGCCAAATTTGAGATCAAAATTTTCTTTGAAAACTTTATTGTAATACTCATATTTGATACTTGTTTTGGGATTCAGTATCTTAAACATGTACACTGTACTGGCAGTAAGATCTGAATTTAGGTACTTATACTCTCTATCACAATAATGGCATTTTTAACAGGGAAGGAGGAGATATGCTTATGTATCTCGGTTACTTTTTCTGCAGGAATGGCATTACCACTTCTGTTCTTACCCCTTTTGTCTTCAGGGGTTTTATCCTGAAGCAACAATGCCCTCAGCCTGTTTACGCTATTCTTAGTAATCTCATAAAGTGAGAAAAAGGCTTTACAATATACCTTCATTCTGAAGCTTCCTTCAAGGCAGTGATAGATGAAAGAAAGTTGTGGTCTTCTTTGTTGCAGCTTGTTTTCTAGGATGTCAATGCACAATACTCAATCAATCCGTGAAGGAAAATGTCTTGTTTGTCTTTGTTTGGAATTTCATGGAACATGGATAACATGTGTTCCCAGTTAGCATCCTTTACTTTCAAGAAACTGTTCAGTTGACAATTACATGACTCACCAACAGTCTTAGCAGGCACTGTTTTACCAGCATAGTTTGTATGTTTTAACCCCTTTATTTTAGCAACTTTTATCTTATTTCTTTCATATTCAGATGGATTAGTAATGCCTCTTTTATGATTATTCATGACCACTTCTTGGTAACTGTCACTGCTAGATTGCATGTTTACACTATTGCATACTGATCACCTATTGAAATAGAATAAAAAGGAAATTAGAAATTAAGAATTACCAACAATGAAAAGGAGTATTAATTCTAAGAAGGTGTGAATTTAATTTACATGGTTTCCAACATTTGATTGCAGAAAAACACTCCAGTCTTGTGCTGCAGAACTTTCTGTATTTAATGGGAAAAAGAACATAGCGTTTAATACATTAGACTTAAGCCCTTTCAGCAATAATCTATAACCACAGTAAAGCCATGTATTTCTGTTCAGAAAGAACCATACATAAAATTAATGAAAAGCAACTGTCTAACACATCATTGTAAAGCTTGAAGTCTGTATTATTTAGATCTGTAGGTAATTTTGAAAAAAGGTAACCGCTTTAGATGGAGAATTTGAAAATGTGTGTAGATGTGTAATTATGTGCTACGTAGGGACATGTTTTATAATGGTTTAACCCTAAATAATTAATTTAAAATATTTTTACCTATGTGTTCATTGATGTACACTAACAACTCTTTCATGCCATACCTTTATAAAATGTACCCAGTAAAAACATTGGTGTTAAATTCTTTCAAAAAGGGGGATGATGTCCCATACATAGCAAAATAATAGACATTTTAAAATTTTTTGGCATTTTTTATTAATGCAGAAAAACCTTAATATTTTTATTTTAAAGTATGAAGTATAAAGTTACTGAAAATGATTTGAGATTAAATATAACAATGTATATTAAGCTTTAAACTTTATTTTAGAATTTGCTTATTTTGGATTGGTGGAACTCTTTTCTTATACATATTAGGGAAATTCCATCTCTTGGATATATTTTTCCCATAAATTTTGAAAATTTATCAAGTTGGCAGTGTTTTGGGGGCAGAAACCAGTTTGTATTGGCTTTACTGTAAGTACTATCAGCATCATAAAGGAATAAATATAATAAACAAAGGGTCACTTTCACTATTAAAATTTTAATGCTCTAACTCAGTCTCCTGCAAGCACAGTGCTCTGTGACATCACCAGCTTGAGCATCCGTGTTCTGTTTCTCCTATGGAATGTGAAATGAGGAATATGCGGCAGAGGGAGAATTCATTCAGCTATGCGTACACAGTATTCTTTACAGTAATACTTGCACATTATAAAGGTAAATTTTGCTCTGTTAACCTATAGAGTTTGACAATTTATTACTTATTAATAATATATACTTATTACGTTAATAAAAAGCATTGTTTTAATTGAGTGATGGATGTTATTACAAGCAAGCAAAACATACAATGTCTATTGGTTTCATGATTAATAATATACAAGTAAGCATTTGTTGAAAAACTGCCTTCCGGAAAACATATACCTATAATAATAATAATAATGGACAGTGAAAAACAGTTTTTATATGTAGCTTTATACATGCCCTTATCTTTTTTTTTGTTTGTTTTGTAAAACATACATTTGAGTTATTCACACTAAAGTAAATGAATTGTTCTATTTAACACACAATATTATTTCAATCACAATTATGGGACGATTAAAGCTTTTATTCTGTTGATCATCCACACTGTTCTTCCAGGACTTTTTAATCGTTTTACTCCTTACTAGTTTTTCAATATTCAGTTTCAGTTTTTGAGTCATACACAATCAAGAGCGCACTTCAAATTGTGATCCGATATTTGACTTCCATGGCTGGATATACTAATTTTCATTAAGGAAAACAACTGTTCGCACATGTAGATTGACCCAAACATACATAGTATTCTGGCAGCTAGCTTATGCAAACGAGGAAAGTGTGGTTGAGAAAAATGGGCATAAAAATCACAAGTCCCTCTTATTTTGGAACTGATCCTTTAGTTCCCTGTCGTATTGGTCAGTGAGCTCCAATAGGTATTCAACGTCGACCGTGTCATGGTCAGCAGAAATTGCTGTTGCAAATATTTGAAAATGTGGTTCAAGTTTATTCACATTATGGAATCTTGATTCAAATTTCTCATGAAGATCCTGTAATACCTGCACATATTCTTCAAAATTATTGGGTTGAATTGATTCATATATTGTTGTTAACTGTGTGAAATGGGTTGTATTTTTATTAGTCAAATGGCGCTCCCAAAGTGACAGTTTTAATTTAAACACCTTCAATTTGTCACACAATTGCATGATAATTTGCCCCTTTCCTTGATGGGAAACATTCTGCTCGTTTAAATGTGCAGTGAGATCTGTTAGGAATGCAAGATCACATAACCATTTCATATTACGTAGTTATGGCACTGGCATATTATATGTATCCGTGAATGATGCTATTGCATTTCTCAGTTCAAAGAACTAAGCCAACACCTTACCATGGCTTAGCCAGCGTACGTCACATTGGTAAGGCATATCTCTATGTTCACTATGACATTCCTCAAGAAACTCCTGAACTGATGATGCTGGAGACCTTTAGATCTGATGGCATTTGTAGTCTTTACAATAACTTCCATGACATTGTTGAGAGAACGTTTTTACTACAAAGGTTCTGCTAATGTATGGTGCAATGAACGGGAATAATATCATGGGGAACACTAAAATCTTTCATTTTATCCCTTAAATGCCCCACTAATCCACCATAACTCCCCAACTTAGCTGAAGCACCATCCGTCGTTAAGATTCCAGTTTACCCCATGGTAAACCAGCATTTTGTACTGCCTCCTCTATGCACAGAAAACGTATCCAAGCTTGTAGTTCTGTCCTTCATACCAACTAGATCCAACATTTCCTCTGTAACATTCAGATTCACATCAACACCTTTTATAAAAATGGCAAGTAGAGCATTATCACAGATGTAGGTACCCTCATCAGCCGCCAACGAATATGCAATAAATTTACTTGATGTGTGAGTGAGCTGTTCACTAATATCAGCTAGATCATTGATTCGTCACATTACTGTATTGGCGCTCAAACTAATAGATTCAAAATCTGTTAATTGGTTTGGACAAAGTTCCTCTGCTGCTACAATTAGACTTTCTTTTAGAAATGTTCCATCACTAAAAGGCCACAATTTTCTAGCTATCTGTAGCGAAAGTTTATAAATTAAATGTTCAGCTGATTCACTAAGAGAGTGGTATTCAGCATTTGCTAACATTGCATCTTTTAATTGCTTGATTATATTTTCATATTCCTCTCCCTCATATTTGTCATACTCCAGCAAATGACATGCAGTATAATGACGCTGAAGGTTGAATTTTTTTACTTGTTGAAGTAATTTACAACACACTAAACATTTTGCCATTCCTCCATACTTGATGAAGAAGAATAGTTCTTCCCACACAGACAAGAAAGTGTTGAGAGTCAATGGCCTTTTGTTGTCAGATGCCTCTTCTATTGACATTTTTGTTTGAAACAATGTAAACTATTATGACGTGGCACGCAACTCTGAACATTACAACAGTTGCCACTGCACTGACTGGCTCGCTGGCAAGTGTGCTCCACACAAGGCAAGCACTGAATGCGCAAAGCAGCTCCTACATCACAAACAAGGCAGGTGAAGGCTGCGGCGGTTTTAGTTACCTTGTTTGTTTACCTCAGTGTTGGTGGAAGCCATTCTTGTGACGTCATACGTTGGTTGGTTCATTTGTTCTGTTTGTAGCTCCCTCTGGCGTAGCAATTTGTATCAGTTTTAAATGTCCACCGGCTAGCTATCATCTGATCTTGGTAGGCATGTATTTCTTACAGGTTGTGAAGCGGAAAGGAATCTTTTATCCAAAAATTACTAGTGAAGAAATGTGTTTTATAATGTTTTATTGTCGAACACGTGCACTAACACATTTACATATTAATCTGAATACTCGCCCAAACTGAAACTGTTTGTAATAACTTCTCACTTTTAACTCACGTACTTCGACTTTGTGTGTATTTAACTGTATAATATTTTAGATTCTCGTAATTCTGCTGCGTGTAACTTATAACGAAATGAAGGACTGATTGGCGACATGTAGTGTACTGAGAATTCCGTTAAACTGGGGGTCGACGTGTAGTGTACTGAGAATCTTGTTGAACTGCGGGGCGACTGACCTCAAGCCTGGCTATTTATGAGCTTACCTCAAGATACGCCTAAAGATTATAAATGAACTGATATTGGCTAATAAAACGCGCCAACATTAGCGTCTATTTTAACATCCAATGAAAACCACTAATACATATTTCTTTTAGAGAACATTCTGGAAGCTTTTTTACCGAAAAGGCGCGAAACATTACGTAACTTCCTGGTTCCCGGTAACGATAAACAACTCATCCCCTTGCTGCATTCTTGCGCCATTATTGTTAACAGTTTCAGTAGAGCCGTATATTATTATTTACCAATAATATTTACAATTAATAAACCTCTGAAATCAATGTCACATAAAAATACATATTCATATTAAAATAATTATTTACATTTGAGTAATTTGTGATACAAATTACCGTATCATATGCCCCACTAGAAACATAATTATAAATATTTATAACTTGTTTAGAATTTTATAATTTGTGTTTTTAGTCTCCTAAATCTTGTAACACACGCTATCACTTTCACTTTACACTTCACACGTATTTAACACACGACATATGTTTTATCTCGCCACTACTTACTGGCTCTGGTTTAATTAATTTAGATATTAATCTGACATTACAAACTTTTTTATAGCAAATACTTTACCCTAAATTATTTAATCACTGTTTCAAAATTGTTTACCCTCTTACATTGTTGACAAAAATTTATACATTTAAGATTTTTTTTATAATAATTATACATATTTACCAAAATATTTACCCTCTACATATATTTACATCTCTTATATCTAGGCAATGTTTCACCTTTTCTGTTTGCTACATAAGTATTTGTTTTGAATTATTTTTACCATTTTTGTTATTTTGAATTTTATTTTAACAATACTCTTGTAATAGTATTTATGTACTTTACTTTAATATAACATCATGCTTTATTTCACAAGTCCAGTTACTAATAACATGTTATTTTCCTCTCAAACAGTTAGTCATGACCACAATTTATTTCTACATTTACATGACGTACATTTTTATTTAACCCTCTTACGTTCCAATACATTGCTCTTCATTTCGCCTTTAACTATCCAGCATTTACTATTTATCATCTTTGTCTTTTATTTCACCCTGATCTTCATGGTTGTATGGTTTAAGCATCTCAATATGAAACTTTCCTATGCTTTTTCGAGTTGTTGGATTACATAACTCATATGTGTTAGTTCCATACACTTCAACAACTTCATATGGTCCATGGTATTTGAGAAACATTCGCCAATAAAGTTTATTTTCTTTGTCCGACAATTTCTTGGTTTTAACCAAAACTAAATCTCCTATTTTGATCCTCCATTCCTTTCTCTTCTTTTCTTCATGTTTCATTTTTCTTTTTATTGCTTTTTTCTTCATCCTCTCAAATGCTTTTCGGAACATCTCTTCTTCTGTTGGTGGTATCGAATGCGCATCTGGAATGGCTTCTGGAATTTTTTTACACATTGTATTAATCTTCTTTCCCAACTTAAGTTCACATGGTTTGTATCCTGTCACATTGTTTATGGTTTCATTTAGTAGGTTCTGAACGAAGTTCACGTATCCATACCATTGGGTGTGTTTTCGATGACATAACACCCTTAAATAATTTGAAATTTCCTTAATTTCCCTCTCCACTGGGTTGGAGTTCGGTCTGTATCTTGACGAAAAATATTGTTTAATGCCATTTTCTTTCAGTCCATCCATAAATTTTTTTCCTGTGAAGTACGAAGCATTGTCGCTCAATACAGATTGAATAGGTCCTTCTTCTATCACATATGACTTAAGTAGTCTGTTCAAACATGCTAAACCTGTAGGTTTTCTCAAAGGGTAAATTCTTACATATTTGCTGAATATATCATAACAGACAAATATATATTTATTTCCAAATTGACTTGGAGGCATCGGACCATGAATATCAATACTAATTACACATCTCGGCTTATCCCTTATAACCGAATTAGTTTCAAATGCATATGCTGCATTTATTTGCTTTGCCTTCTGACACAGGTTGCAGCACGATATAAATTTCCGAACTTTTTGACGCAATTTGGATATGTATAAATTCTCTAAAATCATAGAAGTTGTTCGGTCCGTCCCTGAGTGTGCTAACCCTTCATGAAAATTCTTAATTAGTTCCTTTTCCATGCTTTTCGGAACCATTATCTTCCAACTAGGCATTTCTTTTCCATGCTTCTTGTATAATGTCCCATCTCGAATTGCTATAATTTCTTTCTTTGCCTCCTCAATCAATGGTGCTTTTTCTTTAAGTTCAAATAATTTTGCATCCTCATTTTGAATTTCCCCCATATTTTTCAATTTTTTAATCATTTCTTTGCTTAAAGGAATTTCAATTGTCAATATTTTGACTTCATTTCTAGGCCTTTCAATATTTTCGGGAATTTGTGGGTTGTAGTTCAATCTTGATAGTAAATCACTGAAGGTATTGTTTTTGCCAGGAATGTGGATAATCTCAATATCGAATGCAGATATTGCATGAATGTATCTAGCAAGTTTTCCACTACATAATCTACACCGTTGTATGAAAGTTAAGCTTATGTGGTCTGAATACACCTTCACCTTTTTCTGATAAATATAGGTTTTAAAACGAATTAATGAGAAATATAGTGCTCCAATTTCTAACTGAGTCACTGAAGAATTTCGCTCAATATTTGTAAGTCCTCTAGAAGCTGTACTGATGACGTGAAAGTCATTGTTGAAGTCTCGCTGTCCTAAAATTCCGGCGTATCCTTGCATTGATGCGTCAACATAAATCTCATATTCCAAATCTTCTCTGGGCCTCTCAAGTAATATGGACTTAGCAAAGAGTTCCTTTACTCTCTCAAAACATTTTTGATGATCCTCTGTCCATTTCCACTTATTGTTCTTTCGGAGTAGCTGCCGCAGTGGTTCTATTTCAGCCGAATATCTTGGTACGAACTTACTCTGAAAGTTCAATACCCCTAAGAGACGTCTAATTTGTTTTACGTTCCTGGGTGGCGGAATTTTCATTATTGCTTCTATTCTTTTCTGATCAGGTCTTATACCTCGTTCATCTACTACATAACCCAGAAAATTTATTTCCTTGACACAAAATTTTGATTTTAGTATGTTCACAGTCATACCATGTTGTTGTAGTTTATTTAACACATAATGGACATTATTCATGTGTTCTTCAAATGTTTGACTAATGATTAAGAAGTCGTCAATATACTTTATTAAAAAGTCATCTGCAGAATTTCCAAAGATACTGTGAATGGCTCTCAAAAATCCACTTCCTGAGTTTTTTAAACCAAAAGGATTTACACAAAAACGATACTGGATCCCTGAGTACTGAAATGAAGTGTAATCACGCACTTGCGGATCTAATTCCACTTGCCAATAGGATGCAGTGAGGTCGATGGATGTCAAAAATCTCCCTCTTGAAAGTTTTGTTATTAGTTGTTCAATTCCCTCACTTTGAAAATGATCTGGTTTCATATATTTGTTGACATATGTACCGTCTAAAGTTAATCTCAAACTACCATCTCGTTTAATACTCCAGCAGATTGAATTTATGTATTGAGAATTACTTTGCTCAATAATCCCATTTTCTAACATGCTATTTATTAATTGTCTAGCTTTGTCTCGAAGACTTATAGGTAAATTGTCATACTTGTGCCTATATGGTGGTACGTCTTCTACTTGAAGTGTATGCTGATATACATTACATCTGCCTGGGATATTACTAAATACTGAACTATTGTTCATCAAAACATCATGAAGGATTTGTTTTTGCATTATCGTAAGATTATAAGCTTCTTCACACTTGTGTATTATTTCCTCATTTCTCTTCTCTTTCCTGCTGTTGTTTGTCTCGCTCACATGGTCGTCTTTTGTTTGGATTGTAAATTCCTCTACTTTCTCTGGCATTTCTGCTAGCTGTTGAAAATATGGCGTGGTATTCCCTTCATATTCTGTGACTACCTGCTTTATCTGACTATTTCTATCAGTTTCTGTTATTTGCACAAAAAACTCTTGGTCACAAATATTTTTCTCATCCTTTGTCATATCGATTACAGAAACTTTTTCTTTTATAAATGGTACCCTTATTTCTCTATCTTCTTTTGTTATTTTTAACTCTTCATGTTTAAAATCTATACATGCTTCATATTCATGTAGGAAGTCACATCCTATAATTATGTCACAAATCAGATGGTTTACAATTAGAAACATAACCTCAAAATTCTCTCCGCCAATAAATATGCTAAGTAGAGCTTGTGTTTTTATGACCTGTGTAGTTCTTCCGATTGCAACACGACAAACTAAATTACTAGTGGGAAGAGCCATAATTTTGTTACCTTCATTAATCAAATTTATGTAAAATTTCTGTGAGCAAATTGAAGCTGATGAACCAGAATCTATGGTTGCAATTATTTCTTTCTTCGCAATTTCCATTCTAACATGAGGTGACTCAAAATTTTCTCCCTTATCTTTTGTTGCTGTAATCTTATTACAGGGTGTATGTGTAGGTGTATGATTTGTATTGGTAATGGATACTGAATTATTAAAGACGTCCTGAGAACCTACTGCACAGGAGTCTGTTAACAGTTTTCCTGGTTATTTCCATGTTCACGTACGGGACTGCCATTCCTAACAGGCGCTAAATCTATCTCCGTGTCGCTACCATTGTTTTGAGTTCCCCTTCCTCGAGTTCGAAATCCTCGATTTCTGACATTTTGTCCCCTTGGCACGTAATTTTCTTGCCGTTCCTCAGATCTTTCTCGGTTATTATTTTCCCTCCAGTGAGTGAAATTTCCCCTCTGTCTAGTGTACCTCCTTCCATAATTTTGCCCTCTTTCAGGCAATCTTTCTGTCCGGACATAATTTATTTGTTCCTGCCGGCCTGGTCTCCTATCTATCCTTGATCTTTCAAATTGTGGAACATATGATTGATACCGTTGTCTGGTATTAATTTCATGATGTCTGTCTTGTCCTCTAATTTGCTGATAACTACCTTGGTAATTTCTTCTATCTTGTACATCTAAAAATCTATGTTCCCACTCCCGAGACATATCTTCTTCCTGTTGTTCCAAAGCTGTTATTAATTCTGTCATCTCATAGATGTTCCGTGGTTTTGCAATTAATAAGTAATTTTGTATCCTTATAGGATAATGCCTTGCGAGCAAACTCACAAAATCTTCCTCACTGATTGGAGGTGACAAGTTTCTAACCTGACTTGCATGTTTTAGTAAGTAATCAGTCATCGATATTCCCCCTCGTGGATTAAATTGACCATGACTAAGCATTGCTCGTATTCTTTGCTGTACCGTAACATTCCAAAATCTGTTCATGAATAATCTTTTAAAGGATTCATATGAAATTTCACCCCCTGATACCATTTGTAACCAATCTAAGGTTTTCTGGTCCAAACATCTTTTGACAACTATCATTTTCAATGCTTCAGGTATCTTTTTAATTTGAAAATACTCTGATAATTCTGCAATGAACTGTACTGGACTGGAGTTTTCATTAAATTTTGGAAGTGGAAAATCACTTAAGATATGATTGTAATTTTGCAAATTCCCTATTCCCATATTTAAATTCTCTAGTGTAACTTGTGCACTCTGAGTTTCAGCATTAGCTATAGATGAAGCTGCCGCATCACTCACATTATTTGTCATACCTGAGGAACTACCTCTATCATTATTTTGTACATCTGACACATGCACATCACATATATTTGCCCTTGAATTCAATTCTAATCTATTTACAGTACCCTGCAGATTTTCTATTGTCTGTTCCAATTTTTTATTATTCTCATTTTGAACAGTTTGGTGTTTGTTAATTTCAGAAGTTAGCTTTTGATTCAAATCTTTAGACAAATCTTTAACTTCATCAGACAATTTATTTCTCTGTTTTTCTGACTCCTTCTGAACTTCAGATATTTCCCCTCTGAAATTAACTTGCACCTGTATTAAATCTGCATTTGTAGCCTCCATCATCTCTTTTAACTCACTTGAAATGCTACTCATTCGGCTACCTAGCTCTGTACATTTTACATTAACATGCTCTATTTTATTATTCACCTCATTTTTTTTTGTTAGATATTTCCCTGCTCATGTCTAACATTTTCTTTGAAACTTCACCTATTTCCTGTGCTATCATTTCTTGATTTTCATTTTTCATTCTAATCATACTACTATCTAGCTCCATGAATTTCTTTTCAATTTCTTCCCTGTTTTGTTCTAAGCTTTTACCAATATCTTCTCTTAATTCCCTATGACTCTTTTGCATATCTTCCCTGTTTTGATCTATTTTCTTTTCTAATTTCTCATTATTCTTACAAATTTCTTCCCTTAATTGATCTGTAATACTCTTGCCAAGATCTTCCCTTAATTCTTTCTTATTCTTACAAATTTCTTCCCTTAATTGCTCATTATCTTCCCTTAATTCCCTATGACTCTTTTGTATATCTTCCCTCATATTTTTCATATTTATCATCATTTCCATCATCATACTAGCATCAAAATTAACATTTTCTGCTATTCTATTCTCACTTTCTACACTAACATTTTCATCTTCAAACCCCAAAAAATCTGGGCTATTTCCTGTACTTTGTATTGGATCACAGCTACCTGTTACACTATTTCCCTCCATAATTATTTCTTCTGTATTATTAGCAGCCATTGTTTTTATTATCCTACCACTCCTCAATAACATTGAAAGTTATTTACACTTAAAAAATTAGGATACTCTAACCTTACTAATGCTGTCCGTTGCTGTTACTTTGATGTCCAGCGTTCTGCCCCATTCTCCTAGATTTGTATGTCGCTTCTGCGTTGTGTTGTGATGAATCTACGTTGTCTCGATGTTTTTGTAGTTGATTTACCCTGTTGTCTCGGAATCTGCGTCTTGTAGATCGTTCCACTGCTGCATTCGCCTTTTCCTGGTTAATTCTGCTACTTCCTGGTTATTCTTGTTCCTTTCCTGGTCATCTTTCCTTTCCTGGTTACTCGAGTTCCTTTCCTGGTCACTTTGCCCCACGTTCTGGGTGCCAATTATGCGGCGGTATTAGTTACCTTGTTTGTTTACCTCAGTGTTGGTGGAAGCCATTCTTGTGACGTCATACGTTGGTTGGTTCATTTGTTCTGTTTGTAGCTCCCTCTGGCGTAGCAATTTGTATCAGTTTTAAATGTCCACCGGCTAGCTATCATCTGATCTTGGTAGGCATGTATTTCTTACAGGTTGTGAAGCGGAAAGGAATCTTTTATCCAAAAATTACTAGTGAAGAAATGTGTTTTATAATGTTTTATTGTCGAACACGTGCACTAACACATTTACATATTAATCTGAATACTCGCCCAAACTGAAACTGTTTGTAATAACTTCTCACTTTTAACTCACGTACTTCGACTTTGTGTGTATTTAACTGTATAATATTTTAGATTCTCGTAATTCTGCTGCGTGTAACTTATAACGAAATGAAGGACTGATTGGCGACATGTAGTGTACTGAGAATTCCGTTAAACTGGGGGTCGACGTGTAGTGTACTGAGAATCTTGTTGAACTGCGGGGCGACCGACCTCAAGCCTGGCTATTTATGAGCTTACCTCAAGATACGCCTAAAGATTATAAATGAACTGATATTGGCTAATAAAACGCGCCAACATTAGCGTCTATTTTAACATCCAATGAAAACCACTAATACATATTTCTTTTAGAGAACATTCTGGAAGCTTTTTTACCGAAAAGGCGCGAAACATTACGTAACTTCCTGGTTCCCGGTAACGATAAACAACTCATCCCCTTGCTGCATTCTTGCGCCATTATTGTTAACAGTTTCAGTAGAGCCGTATATTATTATTTACCAATAATATTTACAATTAATAAACCTCTGAAATCAATGTCACATAAAAATACATATTCATATTAAAATAATTATTTACATTTGAGTAATTTGTGATACAAATTACCGTATCAAGGCGATTGCTCTAATTCATTTGTTGAGTATTATAATTTAAATTATTCATTAGGCCTTATTTTACTTGATTACTAGTACTTGTTTACAAATATACACAGTTTTGAAGTTAAGAACCATAAATATTTACACAATGTATTACAAGTGATACACAGGAATGCAGTACTATACAACACTACTCAGAGTGCATCATTGAGTGCAGGCCAGCAATGGCTCCTGTTACAGCTGTGGAAAGAATAAGAAAACATAGGAAAAACAAGAAAGAAAATCCAGAGCTTTGGGAAGCTGAAAAAAAAAGAGATGAAAGTGCATAAAACACTTACCAAAGTAAGCATGAATAAGAAAGGGATTGATAGGGTAAGGGTATGAGAAAGAGAAGTCGAGAGAAAGAAAACAAGGTGCAAGATGTTCAGTTGAAACAAGATGCATCGCTTCCAAGATTTCCTTGCAAGTATATGAGTTAAATGCAATCCTCCAAAATCTCCAAGAAAACAGGTTCATGTTATTTCTAACATAATTAAAAATCTGTTGCCATCAAAAGTACAGGCAATTACTGTATATTTTAAAGTCAATTTGAGATTGAACTAATGGAATGATGCACTAAGTAAAGAAAAAAGTTTAAAATGATACAATTTTACAGAAGAGATGACAGCAGAATAAGACCAGGAAAGAATAGTGTATTTCTGTGAAAGATATTGAAATTGGAAAGCGGAAGGAATACAGAGGCATATTTTAAACATGAAAATTCAAGAGGCATACACTTTATTTCAAATGGAGTTTGACGCTGGCCTCTGACGCATCTGTGTTGTTCCTTGCTGTCGCTTCAGGTGACTCAGAGTCCCGGGTTCGATTATTGGATGGTAGGGATTTAGGAATTTGTTTTGGTAGAGCTGAGGTTCTGGTTTTCAGGGGTGGTGACACTGCCTTGATGATATTAATAATACTGCCGGCGAAGATTGAGTTATTTCTTTATTTTGTTACGTTCGTCGTCGAAACCTCTGTTATTCTTATCAGTTTTGAAGTCGCTACTTACGTGTTCCTCCGACTATCCCTCGAATTGCCTAGATTTCACAACTTCATTTTTACTCTATAAACTTTCTAATTATTTTCTTCTTGTTTTGTTTCATCAACCGTCCTCGTGGTTAGTTTGTACCGGAATGTGTCTCGGCGTTTCTTTTCCTTTTTCACGCCTTTCGCCAAACTTAGAATTTTCCCCCACCTTTCTTATGTTTCGTTCCGTTTTACGTTCAAACGTATCATGTGATGTATACGCGATCTTTTGATTGGCTATCATTTTGTTTCATGATTTTTTTATTATTGGCTACCCCCACTTGACAACTTTCACGTCTGCTTCTTACAGCTTATTTTGAGTTTTAAAATCTTCCCACGAATATTCTTAGATCGTAGATAAGACACGTATACTTTCTGACCCTGCTAAGCTTTGAAACCATTGTAAACTACACGTCCAAGCCAAAGTACAAAAGCGAAACTTCCGGTAGACTTGTCGCCCATAGCAGGTAGATACATCTGCTTTCATTTCGAGGAAAACAAAACTTGTTTTTCTGCCTTTTCAACAAAACCCTTTCCTAATATGAATTTACAGAGCGGGCGTCTTTTTATTTTATAAATTGATTCTCTTTATAACCTTTATCTATTTTCAGCACATTTTTGTCGTTATGTTTGATTTCGATCGTATATTATTATTATTATTATTATTATTATTATTATTATTATTATTGTTATCTCTCCTGGGTATCGATGACCGGCTTCATATGCCCTAACGGTAAATTTATCATCGGACCTTTAGGTTGGATGATGGGTTTATCGTTAATGTCCCATCTAACGTCACCTCTCTCCCTCTGTTCCTTTCATTATGATTTTATTTATTTATTTATTTATCTAGTGGCTTACGACGATTTGATGGCGAGCCCACCTTTACACATTTATCCTGTTCACAATACATTTCAATCACTGAATACAATGCAATTTCAAATTTGACAGAAGTATTTTCATAAAAATAAAAAAGAAACAAGCTACATAATATGTGACCGTCAACAACCAGGCTACAAAACATTTATATTTAAGGAATCTGTTTACACACACAATACATTCTTCAAACATTTTTTTAATTACACATCTTAGTTCCCTCTCCCTCTCTCTCTCTCTCTCTCTCTGTCTCTCTCTCTTGCACATCATATACAATACTGGTTTTCTTGAGGCTATTAGCAGCCTCCACACTCGGACACCTTTTGTACCTTTTTTTGCCAGGTATACATTCTGTCCGGTTTTCATTCATACTGTATGTCAGTAACATCGTGAATGTCAAGCACACGATTTTAACAGGACATCGCTATCCCATAGCTACCGATTTGTTTGTAAACAATGTTCGCATGTAATGACTTTCCTTACTTATGTTCCAGGTGCGTTTGTACATTTTCCCTGTCCGACTCTACTAAATTTCTTTGGTCCTGCTTAAATGGACGAATCAATGATAAATGGTACCTACCGATTATTTTCCCGGTCTTCAATTGTTGGAGTTGATATACCCTGTCCCCAAAGGCCCTATCCGATAGGGCCTTTCCAACACATATGCATTCGTCTGTATTCCTTCTTTATTAACGAAGATTTGTCAAAATTCCTCACTAGTACGAGGTCACCTGTTGCCGGAGTCCAGGTACGTGTGTATCTCTTGGCCTTCTGTCTCCTTTTCTCTGCTTTGGCTTTTAATTTCTCAAAGGCGTTCTTAATCCTTACCGCGTCTGATAGTGTCAATAGCTCGTGGTACACGCGGAATAATACTATTTGGTTCATTTTCTGTGTGTAGTTGCAGTGGCGTGTATCCATGCTTACAGTTGAGACTGTTATTGAATACATTCTCGATGTATTCAATGTATCCGGGCCAACTCGTATGTTTCTGATTCGCTAAAATCCGTAACGCAATACTCAGGTCCCGCATCTGTCTTTCGCAGGGATTTGAACTGAGATGGTAAGCGCTAATATTGTACACTTTTATGCCTGCTTCGAGTAGTCTTTCTCGAAATATCCTTCCCTTATGTGCCGGTGCATTATCCACCAAAATCGCCGCCATTCTTCCATAATTTGGTACGTAGTGATCAACTATTTTGCTCGCGCAAATAGCGCTAGTCAGCTTCTTGACTGGGTATAGCTTCACAAATTTGCTCATCACGTCGACTAATACGAAAACATATTTTAACCCTGTTCTTCCGGTCGGCATAGGCCCACGGCCATCGGCCGCGATTAACTGCAGGGGTAGATCCCTCAGAATCGTCTGTGGTGGTAAATCATATCGGACGTTCAGCGGCTTAGCTTACCTGACACATTGCACAATTTGCAACAAAGGCCCTCAACTTCTTACCAAGCCTTGGAATGTAAAAGTGCCCGTTAATTACCAGGTTTGTCTTCTCCACTCCGGCATGTATGAGTGCGCGATGATATGCATCCATAACTAATTCTTCCAACACAGCAGGTACGAAAACTCGCCATGTCGGCCTTTCTCTTCCACACAGTTTATATACCACGTCGTTTAAAATGCCGTACTTTCCCGTGTTTTGTTTACTGATCGGCGTAGCTATCTTCATTATTTCGGCCATCTTCTCATCTGCCCCTTGGAGCTATGGCAGCCTCTTCATTTCGTCTGCTAAGCGTTTGTTTAACGTTAGATCTAGTTTCATCACGCAAACCTCTCTTTATGTATTTCTCTGCGTTTCGGGGAACTGCCCCCTCTCTTTAGTCTGGACAACATGTCGCTGAACGTATTCAAGCGCCCTGGTATGTGGCGGATTTCTATATTGTAAGCCATTATCTCGTATATGTATCGAGAAATTTTGCTGCTCGTTAATTTACAGTTTTTGATGAATGACTAACTTATATGGTCTGTGTGAATAAGATAATCTGCCTGTTGTACACAAAGTGTTTAAATTTTTGCAGGGCAAGGAAGATGGCCCCGATCTCCTGCTGGCTCACACAAGCGATTCTTTCGGCTTTTGTTAATGCTCTGGAAGCTGTAGCTATTATATGTAATTCCTTGTTTTCGTCAACTTGGGCTAATACACACCCGTAAGCAATTGACGAGTCGTCCAAATAAATATGATAAGGAAGGTCCATCCGCGGGCGTTTAACAGTATCGATTCACTGAACAACTGCTTTAGCCGGTTAACTACATTTTCTTCGGCTTCGGTCCACCTCCATTTCCTGTTCTTTTCTAGTAACGCTCGTAGTGGGGCAGTATGCTCGGCGTATCTGATTACAAACCGACTTTGATAACCAAGTACACCTAGGAACTTTCGCACCTGCTTCGGGTTCTTGGGGCGGGGGATTTTCTGAATTGCTTCCACGCGCTCGGGGTCCGGCGAGACGGTTTCTCCAGAAATTATATACCCTAAGAATTTCACTGACGTAGCGAAGAAAGCGCATTTATCCCAGTTTAACGTTAGACCACTGTTTGCAAGTCTTCCAAGAACTTCGTCAATGTGTTGGAGGCGTGACTCTAGTCTAAATCATGTATTAGGATGTCGTCCACATATTGTGACACATACCCTTCAGTTTGTGGCCTAAAATCTGGTGTAATGCCCGGAGCAATGCACCACCGCTAACATTTATTCCAAAGGGGCAGCGCGTAAAATTATATAAACACCCAGAATGATAGAAGGCCGTATATTTGCGCAAGTGAGGGGCCAGGTTGATTTGCAGGTATGAATTTGTCAAATCTAACGAAGTAAACCATTTTTGTCGCCCGATGCTTGCTAAGATTTGCTCTACATTCTGCGTGCAGAACCTGTCGGGACGGATAAACTTGTTTACATGTCGGGCATCGATAGTTAGCCGAACGCTCCCATTTCTCTTCCGTACTATACATAATGCATTTACGTACACCGAGTCTGACAGTTCAATAGTGTTCTCTCGTAACAATTTTTTAATTTTCTCGTCTACCGCACTTCGCAATTCGAGCGGGATTCCTCTACACTTATGTCTGAAAGGCGTGACGTCAGATATTTCAAATGCATATTCATAGTCATGGTATACTCCTGTCCTTGGGGTGAACATATCTTTGTGTTTTACAATGTTGAAAAAGTCTTCTTTCTGTTGGTGGTTTAAGCAGCCTATTGATGCTACATATTCGTGTATACCTGATAGGGACATGTTTTGTTCACTCACTACCTGCGAGTCGTCCGGTCTCTCACCAAAATAAACACTTTCATTTTCTATGTTTAACCCACAATACTGGGATGCTTGACGTACTTCTGACTCATCAGCTGACTGCAGTGGCGTGTCGTTAAGATCTCCCCCTTCGCACAATTGTTGCGTAAAACTTCTAACCACATCAATGCCTTCCCCAATGTGCAAATATTCAATAAAAATTGTTCTTCTATTTCGGTTAGTACCGCGTATTCCATACTCGAAGTTTGAACGAACAGTATTCTTCTTAGCGATCCGTCTACTGTTAGTGTCAATAGTGCTAGTCCATAGTCAATAGTGGCTTGGAATGCATTTAGCACGTCGCTTCCCATCAGTATGTCTACTACCAGTTTGTCTATTACTAAACACAATATTTCAAGCTCGATATCCCCTATGCAAGCATTAATCATTACCTGCTCCGTTATTTTTTTTCGCGCGGCCTACAGGCATTATGCAGTACGCGTTCTTTACGGGTAGTGTCTGTAAGTTCTTTTTCTGTTCAATGAGGTGGTTGAAGAGCGCTTTACTGCACGCAGAGAGCATGGCTCCACTATCTATTGTTATCAAGTACGTCTCATTTTCGATCACTGCCGCTATTCTCGGGGATTCCGTTATTTCCTGAGTTTGACTTATCTCCCTGTATCCGAATTCCTTGTCATGACAGTTTTGGCTGATATTGTGGCCTACACTATTTGCTACTGTATTTTTGTTTTCTTTCCCTGTGTAATGCGAGAACCTGCGCGCATTCTCTGAGGTTGAGCCTGGGAACGCTACGACTCTTCCTGTCTCTAGTTTTCCGGCCGTCGTGGCCACGACCCTTGACTGGGGCCTATCCCTTGGCCTATGCTTTGTCCTGCCATTGCCCCGCTTAGGTGACCTATCGCGTCATCCATTTCGTGGTGGACATTTTGCGGCTGTCGTGTCTGGGATGGGTACCCGCTCGGCGTCAATACGTGACTGTAAGTAGGCCTGCTTAAGCGCTCGTGATTCTCATTTCTACGTGGGGGGGTTGCTGGCCGGTTTGGAGGTGTTCTCGGCCTGTCCGGAGGTGTCCTTGGCCTGCCCGAAGGGTTTCTAGGTCGGTTCGGGGAAGTTTCTGGCCGATTCGTGGGCGTTCTTGGCCTATCCGGTGTCCCACCGTGAAGGTTATTTCCCCTGTGTTGCCCACTATTCGCTGGGTATCTGGAGAATCTCATGTACTGAACGGGATACTGCAAATGTTGCCACGGTGGCCTACCCGTGCCCGTTTGGTCCCAGGGCCTATAGCTTCTCTCCCGATTTCTTGTAAATGGCTCTTGATAACGCTGTCGGACTGTGGAATGGTTGTTCAACGCACCTTGTGCCCTCGTCCCATCATTACGATGCGAATGTATCCGATCAACGTGTCTACCTTCGGTCCTGATTTTGGGCCAATCACTTGGCCTATCTTCTTCCCGCGTTCCGTACCCCTGCAGAGCGGTAAGTAGTTCTATGGCTTCGCTCAGCGTCCTCGGACGTGCTACCACAAGGTGATGACGTATAACGTCTGGGAAATGTGTCAGGAGGGATACGAATTCACCTTCGGGCATCGGTGGGTCCAGGAGTTGACTTAATTGGACGAGTCGCAAGAAGTAGTCGACCATCGACTCACGCTTATCTTCCCTGTATCGGCCATTATTTATTTCTGCGCGCACCCGGTATTGTGCAACGCCGCTCCAATATTTTTCTAAAAATGCAGACCTAAAATGTTCATATTGTGCATGCTCGCCCACCGTCAATCGAAACCAACTCAGGGACGGGCCTATCAAGCTCCTTTTTATAATTACCATTTTGAAACGGTCAGGAATTCCCCTAAGCGCGAAATAAGATTCGAGGTCGTTAATGAATTGCTTCGCATTGTCGAATTCACTGTTGAATTTGGGGATTGGCAGTTCATTCAGAAATTGTAAGGGTATAATGCATTGTTGCAGGGGCCCTACGGTGCTTGACATTTCACTTGCCGTGTGCGGTGAGGTCGAAGGAATGCAGGCAGGTTCGTTCGACCTCGGTTCGCTACTCGGGTTGTTACACTGGAACGACGAAAGCGCGGAAACCTGAGAGGTAGTTCGCGCGTCCGTGGCTCCCTGGGATCGCGGTTCGATTTCCTCTAGCGCGTCCTTGCGAGCATTGACGGTCTGTGTCAGTTGCTCCCTTAATTTAACGATCTCGCTTATCTGCGAGCTACTCTGTGCCTCTATGGTCTCCCTTATTTTGTTAATTTCATTATTTACCCCTGCTTCAAGTGCCTGCTGCTTATTCTGTAATGCTACACAGACTGTCATTGCTTCTTCCCTTGCCTTATCACTAATTGTACATATTACGTTTTCATTACTTACAATTTGTTGTGCCCTGATGGCGTCTATTTCCACGCCAAGTTCCTTCCTTACTACCTCTACACTATTCTGTGTTGCTTTTAATTCGTTTCTTATATATTCCACATCCTCTTGGATTACATTTTGACTTGCTCTAATTTCTAACATGGCACCCTGTATTTTATTTTCTAAGCCCAAACTGATTTTCTGTTGGATGCTTAATTGTAAGGATATCTGCTGCTGCAATGTTTGTTCCTGGGTGGACAATTGTTGTTTTAGTGTTTGCTCTTGCTCTGTTAATCGTTGAGTCAGTGTTTGCCCAAGTGTTTGCTCTTGTTCTGTTAATCGTTGAGTCAGTGTTTGCCCAAGTGTTTGCTCTTGTTCTGTTAATCGTTGTGTCAGTGTTTGCCCAAGTGTTTGCTCTTGTTCTGTTATTTTAGTGTTTAGGAGGCTCAATTCAGCCAACATTTGTTGCAGCATTTCACTCGTATTAAGTGATTCGGTAACTTGGTTTTCTAATGTTTTTCTATCTCCTTTCTCTACACCTACCCGCGTGCTATTGTTAGTGAAATTTTCCCCTTGTTCATTGCTATTAGCTTCCATATCGTTGCCGGTTAATTTCTTGTTTCTTAACAGCATTTACAAACATGCATAACACAGCTTACTTATTGCATATACACTCCCTTCCAAAATTTATTGACTTATGTATCGTACAGTTAACACTTACTCGGTGCTGAGTTGCGCTGCTGCTAAGTGTTGTAGCAGTTCACATATCACTTCACTACACTTACACATTTTTTGAACACTGATGATCTGTCTGCGCTGAATGCCTACTTCCTTGTAATGGAGCGGCGTCGATGTCGCTTGTTGCCACGCGTCTATCGGTACATTGCTGCTGCCGGCGACTCTGGTGGTTGCTGATATCGTCATCGGCGTCGTTTTTCTGTCCTTCCTTCCGTTGTCGGTTCTCCGGGTGTGTTATCCGCTGGCAGTATTTCGAGCCCCAACGTAGTGGGCGCCATATGACGCTGGCCTCTGACGCATCTGTGTTGTTCCTTGCTGTCGCTTCAGGTGACTCAGAGTCCCGGGTTCGATTATTGGATGGTAGGGATTTAGGAATTTGTTTTGGTAGAGCTGAGGTTCTGGTTTTCAGGGGTGGTGACACTGCCTTGATGATATCAATAATACTGCCGGCGAAGATTGAGTTATTTCTTTATTTTGTTACAAGGATTCCTATCTGGTCGACCCGCCACCTTCGTCGTTGAAGTCACTGTTATTCTTATCACTTTCGAAGTCGCTACTTATGTGTTCCTCCGACTATCCCTCGAATTGCCTAGATTTCACTACTTCAGTTTTACACTATAAACTTTCTAATTATTTTCTTCTTGTTTTGTTTCATCAACCGTCCTCGTGGTTAGTTTGTACCGGAATGTGTCTCGGCGTTTCTTTTCCTTTTTCACGCCTTTCGCCAAACTTAGAATTTTCCCCCACCTTTCTTATGTTTCGTTCCGTTTTACATTCAAACGTATCATGTGATGTATACGCGATCTTTTGATTGGCTATCATTTTGTTTCATGATTTTTTATTATTGGCTACCCCCCACTTGACAACTTTCACGTCTGCTTCTTACAGCTTATTTTGAGTTTTAAAATCTTCCCACGAATATTCTTAGATCGTAGATAAGACACGTATACTTTCTGACCCTGCTAAGCTTTGAAACCATTGTAAACTACACGTCCGAGCCAAAGTACAAAAGCGAAACTTCCGGTAGACTTGTTGTCGCCCATAGCAGGTAGATACATCTGCTTTCGTTTCGAGGAAAACAAAACTTGTTTTTCTGCCTTTTCAACAAAACCCTTTCCTAATATGAATTTACAGAGCGGGCGTCTTTTTATTTTATAAATTGATTCTCTTTATAACCTTTATCTATTTTCAGCACATTTTTGTCGTTATGTTTGATTTCAATCGTATATTATTATTATTATTATTATCATCATCATCATCATCATCTCTCCTGGGTATCGATAACCGGCTTCAAGTTCAATTTCAAAACAGGATTATCCATGTTTAAAACATTGAGACCACTAGAGTATTTTCAGTAACTAACAAAGATATGGATGTGTGCGTGTGCTCTTGTCATGAAAACTGTATGTGGAAAGACTGAATAAGATAAATCCAATTTCAAGCTTCCACATGATGCTGAAGAACTTGTTAAATAAACAGTCTGTTCCTTAGATATACATGACAAAAAATTGCTGGTGTTGTGCAGTTGTGAGAAGAGTGGTCCTGAGAAGTGGGTTGACGAGAGATTTGATTTGGATATTATGAACTGTGATGACAACTCTGAATTAGTTTTATCAGTGGCAACATATGGAAGAATCTTGATAGAAATAAATGCCACAGACTTAGAGCAGGCCAAAGAAGAGTTGATTAGTAAATTGAAACTATTTTCTCTATGTGTTTACAGCCCACTGACAGCACTCAAATTTTGTTTGAAGGCACAGAAGGAAAATTTGAAGACTTGTGAGATTATAGTGCATGAAGATTTTGCAAAAACTTATCAGCTCAAGTATCATTCAGAGGTAATGTCTCTTCATTGAAATTGCACTCAAGTAAGTTTATTCACATGCATTGTATATTACAAGGACCCAGAAAACAATCTTAAGCATATGAACTATATTATTGTGTCTGATTCACTAGCACACTCAAAAGAAGCTGTGTTCATTTTTAATAATGTTGTATTGAAACATACTTGTAGTGTACTGTCATGTTTAGGTGTAAATACTATGCATTATTGGTCTGATGACAGTAGCTCCCAGTTCCAAAACAGGTACAACATGCAAACTTTGATGTAAGACTGATTGGAATTTTTTTCAAAACTGCATATTGCAAAGAGGCTATTGATGGACTGGACACTACTGTCAAGAGAAGTATGGTTGACTGTGTTAAGAAAGAAATATGTGCTTAATACTGTTCTGGAATTTGCAGAAGCTGCTGCAATAGAAGTAGGAGGAGGAGTCAGTAAATTTCTTAAGTTTGGATGAAATAGCAAAAACTTCTGAAACAAAAAATCACAAGAAAATTGGGGAAAGGCCTCTCCAATTCAAAATATTCACAATTGCCATTATTTTGTACCACTACCCAATGGAAACCTTGGTATGTGGTTACATTCATGCTGCAGGACACCAGAAATATGCAATTCTGAGGGTAGGTGTCAGTTAAACATTCTACTGCTTTACCTGTGAGGACCACAGCAATCCATCTTCACAAGAACTAAGCACTGGGGAATGGGTGGTTGCCATCTGTGAAAATGAATGGTGGCCTGGTATCACAGAAAATGTTAATATGATGCAACAATTCAGTTCATGAAGCTTGTGAGTTTTAACAAGTTTGTATAGCCTACATAGTTAGAGAAGGATACAATCAATAAAGCTGAAATTTTATTAAGACTTAAATATACTCCACGTCTTGCAAATAATCATGGGCAATTTGCACTTCAAGGATGAAATTGTGATTATTGAATCCACAATTCAAAATTTATGAATTTAAGACAGACTTTGAAATATTCTTTCAATTATTGCTGGGCATGGTTAATTTAGTGGTAATGTGTCCCATACATAACAAACCACTTGTCCCACATGTAACTTAAACTTTTATTTTTGTGACTGCAGCATGTAAGAGAAAATCTTGAATCTGCTCTGCTAATTGTAAAGTACACATTTTTAATTCTAAAATGTTGTAAAAAATGTTTTTAAATTATAATGGTTTCAGAAAAAGTTAAATAAAATAAATCAATAAATGAATGCATGTTGAATTTCTTCTGTCCCATACGTAACAGGTATAGATTTCAATATTATCTGACACTGAAATGAGATTTTGAGTTTCTGATATAAAGTAAAGCATTCTGTTGAATTGTATGCCAGTCTGAAATTTTAAAAACTTAAATTGCATTCCAGTTCAATGAAATGTATTGCAAAATGTCCCATATGTAACACACAAATACTATGGCTTTACCTACATAAAGTTTTGTGATAGGGAGTGCAGAGTGAGCATTGCAAATTTGTGAGGCATTGATCATTGTATAAATCAATTGAATCGCTGTTTGTTAAAAGGGCGGAAGTGACATTTTTTTACAAAATTCATTTTTGTTTAAATATATGTTCTCCTACCATAGACACGTCGTTTTATCTTAAAATGGCTTTAAGAATCAAAGTAAAAATGGCTAAACTTGTCTCTAAAGTTTAATAGTTTATGTTAAAAGGGCGGATGTCCTGCACTTCTGGCCTTTTAACAAAAAATATATTATTTCTAATTATATTCAAAGTTGGTTAACCTGCTAAAACATAGTGAGTAAATGGTGCACAATAATGCAATATTGTTCATTGTTGATTTTTATGCGTAACACATTCTCACAGATAACAGTTGTTGTTCAGGATGAGTGGTTCTGAAGATAAGGATGAAGAGTTTATTGGAAGGAGAAGAGCTAATACTAGTGGATATAAACAAAATATAATTAAAATGGCTAGATTAAAGGGTAAAGGATATGATAATCGTGCTGGGAAAGTTATTACACGTAAAAGCATTGGGAATGAGTGTCGGTAAGTACAAGATATAAATAATATTAAATTTGCAGTTGCTATTTCCAAGTGTATGTAGTTATATCCAAATACTTATAAAAATCTGATTCTGATTCTAAGTGCAAAAAGAAATGCTTTGATACTGTTATCTCTGAGGAGAATCAGCTGGATGTCTTAAGTAAGTTTTATAACAACTATTCTTCCAAGGATGAACAGGACATATTTCTACAAAGTCTAATAGACACTGAAGATGTGAAAAGAAGAAGACCAAGAAATGATCTAGGCAAGCAAAGCAGAAAGAATTCATTCAAGTATCACTTAATGGTAGGCACAAAAAGAACAGAGGTATGTTTAACTGCATTCCTTTCTATCCTAACTGTGAATGAGAAGTGCATTAGAAGACTGAGAGTACTCAAACTTCAAGGTAAAGGTCCTGTGGAGAAACGTGGGAGACATACCAGTTTCACACTACTCCCCAACACTAAAATAAAGGTTCACAAACATATCTAGTCATTTCCATTTCAGGAGAGTGATTATAGTGGCAAGACAATTAAATATCTTAGCTCTGATTTGGATGTAAAGATAATGTGTAAGCTCTTCAGAGAGAAGTTTCTAGATACCAAAGTGAGCTATTCTTTCTATTTCAAATATTTTAAAGATAACTTTAATCTGAAATTTGGACAGCCACAGGTAGACAGCTGCTGTGTCTGCAAAGAGCTAAAATTAAAGTTAAATCCCCACACCTAAATGACACTGCAAATCATGTTGCAGCTGCTGAGCTGTTCACATAAGAAGAAGTAAGAAGTTTTACAGTGCCTTGCAGCAAGATAGATTAGATGAAAAAATTGGAAAAAAACCAAAACGTTCTCTCCATTGCTTGTGATTATATGCAAAACATACCAATGCCTAAAGTCCCTGTCCAGGATCTATTTTATTTGAGGCAACTGACTGTTAGTGTTTTTTGTATACACAATATAAAAACAAATAAAGCAATCATATATATCTATCATGAAGGCCAAGCAGAAAAGGGTCCTGATGAGGTATGCTCTTTTCTTCTTGACTATTTGAATTCTGTCCCAGCTCAGTACGATGAAATTCATTTGTTCTCTGATAACTGCTCTGGGCAGAACCAAAACCATACAATCTTGAAATTTTTGTTAAGTCTAATAGATACAAACTGATTTAAGAGAATTGAACATTTCTTCCCAATAAGAGGCCACAGCTACTTAGACTGTGATCGATGTTATGCTATTATCAAAAGAAACCTCCGAAAACATGACCGAATTTACACAATTTATCAACCCACTGAACTGATAATTCGAAGTAGTGCCTCTCTTAAATTCACAGTAGTCGAAGTTGGTACAGCCAATCATATAATATACAATTTCGAGTTGGTGGCAGCAATGTTATAGGAAAAATCTTGTATCTGTTGAAACTTCAAAAATGGATCGAGATAAGAAAGTATACTTTGGAATTAGTAACTTTTACCATTTTATGTACGATAATCAGCATCCAGGGAAGTTGTTGCAAGACATTTCAGCAATGGCTTAACCGAAAACACATTCATCCTTCGCCACAATTCTCACATCAACATTCAGCTCCCAAATTCAGTGGCATACCCTGAAGACAAACTACTACTGAAGGAGGAAAAAGTCAACAACTTGAAAAAAATTATCCCATACATTGAAGACATTTATAGATATGTTTATGAAGAAATAATAAATTAACATTCTGAAGTTGTGAACATAAAAGACTTGCATTTTTCATATGTAAACTATATTAATATTGATTGCACAATGTGTTTTCTGTAAAGGTTTATAAAATTATGTGGGTGATCATTTTCTTACAGAAAATAAGATGTTAATTTATAAATTACCTAATAATTATTGTTTGTGTGTTCATTCAGTAACATGTTTTTTATATTTCATCATGTTTTTATGAATAAAATGTGGTTTATGTAACTTTTAAAGCAAACATATTTGTATCAAACCCCAATATTTGTTAAAAGGGCAGAAGTCCCAAGGTAAATTAAGACCGTATTTGTTACCTAAATTAATGTTATACTTTAAAAACAGCTACAACATGAAGTCTTGTGCCAAAACAAATTGTTGAGTCCAAAAACAAAGGTCCAATGTACATAGTATTGCTGAAAAACAGTGTTTTGCTTCTCCTGTAAAATTTGCATTTTTGGACTTCCACCCTTTTAACAAATAGTGATTCAATTATGCCAACAGTGTTACTACATTATACATAGCCAAAGTCGAGAAATTGTTTCAAATGCATATGCATATATGAAGAAAAAAGCTAAAAGCAAAGAACTGATAAGGTCAGAAAAGTTTTTAAAAATAATCAGAAATTTCAAAATTGAGTATCAGTTGCCACTGGAGTGTCAGGAAGAATTGTTGAAGAATGCAACCAAACTAAAAATCAGAACACACCAAGTTCCAAAACTAGTAGCAGATCTAGACAACTTTGACAGATGCATTATTAGAAGAATGATAAAAAATTTCTATGCTTAGGAAAAGACTGCTCCTACAATTTCTTAACTACCTTTTTTTATTTAAGAAACAGCATAAACTTTAAAGACAGCAAGTCATTTTCAAACAGAATAGTTAAAGAACTGGGTTTTAAATTGAGAAAGACCAAAACAATTAAAAAACTGCTGACAGAAAGCACATTATTCATTCTAAATGAGAAGGCTATCTGAAAGCATTACAAAAGTATAAGTCAGAGGAAAGGCCCATTATTTTCACAGATGAAACATAAGTTATGTCCCTCAGCTTCTGAGGTCGCCAGAACATGTCAGGTTGACAAACATGTAGTTTTGGCACACAGCAGAATGACATTAATGTCTCAGCTTTTGCACACAAGCAGTTAACGGTCAACTGCTACTTGGTGAACATGGAGTGGGAGGTCAAAGAGAATTGTATTACGTGATTGCATTACACAAGTGTAACAAGATTCCAATAGAGATTTTTAACTTGTTATGACCACTGCAAATAACAAAAAATGTGAATAAATCTATTAAACGATACAAGAGACTTCCTCAGAGCTAGACATGGCTAGCCTCGCAAGACCAGGACATCAGCAGCTGTTAAAGTCATTGCAGAAAGAATTAGGAGAATTCTACTTGGCAAGCAAAGAATAATGGCATGGGAAATGAAAATCCCTCCATGAACGATGTCATGTATTAGTAAAGAAGGCTTGCAACATAACAAAGAAGCACAGGACAGCAATTGACAGCAGCTTTAAGGTAAATAAGAGCAGCAAGATCTAAGAGACTCCTGGAGAAGCAAGCAAATGGCAGTCACTGCCAAACGCTTTTCACGGATAAGAAAATTGTCACTGTAGAAGAAAAAAGAATGATGCATGTATACTCACAGCTCTACTGAAGCTGCTGCCAAATTTCCAGAAGTGGAAAAAGGCCACCATCCAGCATCCATGATGATTTGGTGGGGGATGTCATTTGAGGGCGTGACATCACTGCATTTCTACAAACGGGGTGAAAGCACGTGCTGCCAACTACCAAACCAACATTCTGAAGAAGGTTGCGAAGCCCCTGAGCACAATCTTGTTTGCAGATTAGCACTGGATATTCCAGCAGGACTCGGCACCAGCTCACAAGGCAAGGTCACACAATATTAGCTGGAGAGCAATGTTCCAGAGTTTTATCACCACTGCCGATTGGCCGTCAGGAAGCACTGACCTAAATCCACTAGACTATCACTTGTACATTTTAGAGGAGAAGGTGCTCTAAGCCTGACTGCAATATGAAGTCTGTAACCCTTTCACTGCTAAGATTGAGTTAACTTGATTGCAGCATTTCTGTATTGTGGAGCTAAGATTGAGTATACCCAATGTGACACGACAGCACTTTCCTAAAGCTCTTATCTGCTCAACTGCGTGCATTAGAGGGCTTTAACTTGCAGTGCAGTCTTCTGCCATCTCTTGGCTTCACTTTGAGATGTGTTTCAAACCTGTTTCTGGTTTTGTATGACATCTACAGATGAATGAACAAAACTCTGTGCCAAGTCACATGTTAGTTTCTGTGAAGCTTAGTGTGCCACTGCCATGATTGCCAGTGTAAGCTAAGATGGCATCTTTTTGGTTGGGTAAATTACTTTCTGAGCAGGAACTTCGACATATTCACTGCTATAGAATGAGAAGAGTTTGAAGTTTCCTTCAAGTGAATTAGAAAGTGACAGCAAAAGTGAAAACAAAATAGTCAATAATAGTGCTTGTCCATCTCATCTCTGTAAAACACTACGAATGCAAGATCCTTTTTTTCCATTGGAAAGATGATGTGTTTGTGCCCCAAATTCGTCTGTTTGATAATAATGTTGCCGGGATTAGTGTTGAACTTTCAGTGGTGAAGCAAATGTTGCCGACTATTTGTCATTTTTTTAGTATTGACATTATGCAACAAATTAAATTGTAGAGAAAACAAATAGTTTTTATGCATTTATGATAAAGAAGACTCCACCTTCCCCTTTCTCTTGGCTACAAAATTGGTGCAACACTAATGTAGCTGAGATATATGTGTTTTTTGCATTCACCATGCTCATGCCAAGAGTGAATAAGCTCTCAAGAGAAGAGTATTGGTCTACTAATCCCCTAATTGAACACCCCCATTTCTGTGATTATATGTCAAGGGGTATGTGTTTGTTGCTACTGTGCACCCTTCATTTCTGCAACAACAATATGCAATTGGGAGGTGACTGATTATATAAATTGAAAGCAATTATAGATTACCTTCGGCATAAGTTCAGCTCTTCTTTTAATCCATTTTCCAATATCTGCATAGATGAGAGCTTGGTATTGGGGTAGACTAATCTTCTGTCAGTTCACCCCTTCCAAAAGAACCAGATTTGGAATTAAATTGTTTGTTGTTATTTGTGATTATGAGATAGGATACATTCTGGATTTCATTGTATATACTGGCAAGGAAACAGAAATAGTTCCTATTTAGGCTTTAGGCATGTCTGGAGCTGTAGTTCAGACACTTATAGAAAAGTATTCTGGCAAAGGGCACAGTTTATGGATTGATAGTTGGTATACAAATCCCCTGCTCTTTGATTTTCTGCATAAACAAAAATTCAATATTTGTGGAACAATAAGAAAAAACGTAAAGCAATGCCTCTGCTCACAAAGAAATTACAAAAGGGTGAAACAAATGCAAAATGTACTTTGAATATGATGACACTCAAATGGATGGACAGATGGGAAGTTTGCATGCTTTCACCCCTCCACAGCAGTGGAAAAAAAACCAGCAGTAAATTAAACAAAAGAATCCCATTCACAAGCCCAAGTGTGTTGTTGACTACAACCAAACATGGGTGCTGTTGACAAGTCTGATATGTTGCTTTCTTGCGCTCAATCCATGTGTAAGTCTATCAAGTCATACAAAAAGTTCTTCTTTCATCTCCTGGACTTAACATTATTGAATGCTCACAGCTAATACAATGTAAACACAGGTGCAAACATAACTCTTGCAATTTCCACTTGGCAGTAATTTGAGAAATTCTAAAAGACGTGCTACTCCAAACAGTCGGGTAAAAAGGGGCATCCTTCCACATCTTCTGATTACCCTCTTCATTTCCAACAAAGGCATTTTCCATCCTTTGTACCCTTCACAGAAAAGAAACAAAATCCAACAAGACATTGCACAGTCTGCTCCAACACCAAAGCAACTGATAGTAAGAGAAGGGAATCCAGATAATGTGCTCCCAGTGCAATGTAGCATTGTGTGTTGTGCCCTGTTTTGAAAGATACCACACCCTCTTTCATTATTAGGGCTCTAGATGTGGGCAAAAAGGTGCTTAGAAAAAAATTAAATTGTTTTTTATTTATGGACGCTCTTTAACTGCTATGGCTCTTAGCACTCCATTCTATATTGGACGTGAAAGACCAGAAATTTTGCTCAGAGGCCTCTTTTATCAGTTTAAGGTTCTTTTACGTGTCGTGAATGTATGACACGGGACCACCAGCTTTACTTCCCTTCTGAAGGAAGCAATGCTAAGGATTTTTATGTCCCAAAAAAATCCATTGCCCTCTGTCAGGTTTGAACCCTCAACCTCGGGAACTAGAGGCTAGCAAAACTGCTTAGAGTTTTGTAATATATTGCTATAACAAACTATAGTGGTAAATTTGACATTTATTTATAGGAACAATAGAAAATTGTTGGCACATTCCGTACTATTATCAGCGGCATGCAACAAATATTTGCAATGACAGGATAAAACATAAATGGTATTTTCTGCAGAAAGGTAAGATTTACAACATGAAATATTATCACCTAAGTTATAAATGTTGAAATATTTTGAGTGTAAAATGTTTAAAATTCCAACAATTAAAATTCAGCACAGGAGTATGCATGTACCGGTACTGTGGCAATAGTGAAAGCGTTAAATACAGATTTGGTGAAGGCAGCAGCCTCAATTCTTCTAGATGTGTGCATGCACAATAGACGAGTGGCCAGAGTGTTTGAAGAGGCATGTCAAGGCTAAAGGTGGGCATTTTGAATCATTTCTGTGTTGTTCCCATTGAATAAATTACATGTGTATAGATTTGTTGGTTGCAGTTGTCATTTCTATATACACTAGCTGTCTCTATATGAGGCGCAGAACTCATGGCAGGACTAGGTGCATACAAGTAGCCACACCAATCCAAAAGGATGGACTGATGACAGTGTTACAGGTTCCTTAGCTCTGGTATCAAAAAGCGACATCATTGTTTATGCAGGGGGTGAACAAGGTTTTGTTCCCAATGGCCTACTAATATATAAATCAAACCAGGAATCAGGAGATTATCACAAGAAGATGCACATCACCAATTATGTTAAATGGTTGAAAACCAAACTCTGTTGTTGTAATTATTGTTAATGCTCCATTCCATAACACTCAAGAAGAATAAACCTCAACTTAATTCCTTAAAGGAAACCATGAAAAATAATAAAAAATCTTGTACAAAAATATACCATACGATGAAAGCTTGAAAAAAACCAAGCTTTACAATTTAATAAAAGAGCAGAAACCTAAATACGTAGCATTTAGTAGACAGAGTTCTGTAGGAGACTGGCCATACAGCATTAAAACTGGCATCATGTCATCTAGATCCAAATCAAATAGAACTGATCTGGGCAGATGTTAAAACAGTGGGTATAGTAGCTATAACACCATATTTAAAAACTCAAAGATGTTGAGCATTTGTGCTACACATGGTTCAAAGAAACAGATGTGGAGAAGTGGGCAAAATGTATTATAGTACAGAATACAATTGAAAATTTTTGATTTAGGGCATTCCAGATAGCAGTGACAGTTCCACTGCTTTTCTAGAGCAGAACAATCTAGTGAAGAAGTCATTCTATCTGGTTCTGAATAACTCGAGTAACTACTAATTAACAATACTTTCCGTGACACATGCATTTTAATATGGAAACACTAGTGATATGCATGTTGAAATACGCACACATTTGCACAGCAAACTAGGCTACATTGTATAGAATATTTTTCAGCATGGACTGTACTGCATTCTAACAAGAATGTTATTTGAGTTGTGTATGAAGTCGACACATCACTTCACTTATTTTCATGGTTTCTGTAGTCCCTTTGCTTGGCGAGTCGTTCAACGTCAAGTCGCACAGATGTTCACAAAATTTAACTGTCATGTCTCCGATTCACTTCAAATGTTGTCCATGGATTACAAAAATAAAGTGAATTATATTTTATATTCTTATTTTTTTTTAAATCACAATATTTTAAACAAATATTGCACAATCCACTTGTGAAAAGTGGCATACCTCTCTACCTTTAATTTAGAATATCTCACAGGCGATAAGTGATAAAATTATGTTATAAAGTGAAATGCAAAGCTTTATATTTAATCTTTTACTTAATATTTATTATAATTAATTATTTATATCAATTTTAAAATCCAAACATTTAAAAACTATATATCCCTATTAACCTGCAAGTTTAAATTTCTATAAAAATCATAAATAAATTCCTTGTAGATTTTGTATATATTTGCATAAAACAAAGATAGGATTCTGAATAGTTAATTTTAAATAAAATAACTTAGAAAGCGGTGCATGGCGGGATTCCAGCACGGCTGGAGGGTAGCAGTAGTCTGTCATTGGATGCCTTGTCAATTGTTCACAGCATTTTAATTGCACTAGTTTGTTCACATGTAACTTAAATTTGACATACAGTTGAGAAACATTCAAACTTTCAATCTTATCTTATGATAGGCAACTTAAATACAATTTAAATGCACATTTTTTCCCCTTCAGGCTCAAATGAATACCATCTGATTATTATTGTATTATTGGTTGTTGGAATAAATGAATTTAGTTCAAAGGTACTAGGGATCCCTTTTGCGTTGCTGTATCTTGCCTCAAAAATTGTCACTATGTTCAAAACCACTTCTGGATTATTCACGGCATTGGTACTTTGTAGCACACAATCTCTGTTATCAGCGGTTGGTATTTTGGGAATTTTTTTTGACATGCATCACATAGTTCTAGGCCTGGTGACAAAGTTAAGTTCTCCATTTTTAAGTTTGTAAGCATATTGCGAGTAACTAAGTTTAATGATTTCTGCCATGTGTTATGCTTGGAAACTTTAAATGGATTGAAGCAATAGTCATAGCTCTGTTTCTTAAGTTCACTCATTTGCACTTTCATAAACCACAGAGCTAAAAATTAACTTCTAATGCACAAAGCTGAAGACAAAGTTACATTTAAAATGAAACAATGGAGAGAGGCTTCATAGAATATCTCATTCCAGTTGCTAAGTTACACTGAACACTGGAAGTGATAGCCTATCATGTTTGTACTGCGTAATGCATCGGTCGGCATTTTGGTGTGGTGTGAAGCTCAGTCAGCAGGCAGTCTCTATGTTCTAAAATCCTATGCGCTAACACATATAAACTGTTTAAAAAGCATACTTCTAAGAGAGATCACATCCTGATATTAATAGGTTTAAAACAAAATATATCACAGATTCCTTCTGCATTTTTTCCAGATTGTAATATTAGGCGGTTAAATATGATATTGCGGTTTAAATTATTCATACTTAAAAAAGTGGTTATTTTTTACTATTATGAATAAATAGTATCTTGAATGAGGAAAACCACAATGCTTTTATCTACAAAACATGTTGTTCTTATCTCTGACCATTTTGTGTTCTGAGAATAAATTGCTTATATGTAACATTGTGCATATATAAGAAAAATGTTAAGTACCCTGTAAATCCTAAAATAATTTGATTTTCCGCAAAATATAAAATATGTGTCCATTTATTTTATGTGTGGAACATGTAAATTAAAATTCAGAGAAAGTGGTATTTTGTGTGTGTTCGGTTTGATGTGGAATGACTCATGTATGACTTGCTCTCAGGCTTTACATTTATTTTCTCCAGCAGCCAAAAACTGTGAATCCAAGTGTACTTAGAGATATTGCAATACAATTTAACTCAACAAACATCTATAAACTAGGAATTCATACTATGTGTTTGATATATACCCAACTTACATCACTAATGGGAACAATACCAATAGCTTGTGCCACAGGAATGATTATTTACTGTATAACCCACATTATTACACAACAAACTTACAGTTACAGCTTACATGTCAAACACCTCACTGGTTTATTTGAACTGGTGATGTCACATGCTATCACTTCTTCACCTCTCCCACACAGGATTTTAATTCACTCTTTTACTGGCTATAACTTATTGTGCTAAAAGTATACAGTACAGTCCAGTCCTGTCCTTTGCTAATCTGACCTGGTTGGAAGAAAACAAATTGTAAAAAATCACTAATTGTTGAGCGCACACAAGCAAACAATGTTTGAGCTTATGGGACTATACAAATGATTGTACACTGCTGCCTGCTGGGCCATTATTAGATGCAGCTGGCTACCAATTGATTGCTAAAAAACATAAAGCAGTGTACCATTGTTTGGTTTACAGTAAGTACATACGTTTACTTGTAGGCTACTGTGTAGTAAAGTTTTTATTTATGTGCATACATATCCTGTAGTGTGGTACATTGTGATGGCTTCAAAGAGGAAAAAAAGTGTGTTTTGATTGAAAAAAAAGAAAAAAATCTGAAAGCTTTGAAGAGATTGGACAAAAGTGAGGTGTTATTAAAAGTGGCACAGGATTGTAATGTAGGAAAAACAACCATAGGAGACTGGAAAAGGAACTGACAGGATACAGAAGAGTGGTGTTCTGAATGACAGCTAACACTATAGAACAATGAAAAAATGTGAGTACGAAAAGTTTAGTGAAGCTTTGTTTCTTTGGTTTACTAAACACAGAGATAAAGGTGTCCCAATATTTGGACCAATCTTACAAGAAAAAGCCTTAAAATTCCAAAAGGAATTTAATGAGGGTGATCCTAAGTTTACAACTAGTGTTGGGTGGCACAATAGATGGGAGAAAAGGTATGGTATATGGCAGCTAACTGTATAGAGAGAAAAACTTTCAGCAAATGATGAGTTGGTGGAAAGGTTCAGAGATAGTTTCATAAGTTGTTGGACAAGGAAAGCTTAACTGATGACCAAATATTTAATGGTGATGAGACAGGACTGAATTACAAAGTGCTATGTGCTAAACATTCGCAGCTAAGTCTGAAACTGCAGTACCTAGCTACAAGTGAAGTAAAGAATAAGTAATGATCCTTGCCTGTAGTAATGCCACGACAAATCTTAAAATGAAATTTACTATGATAGGAAAATCAAAAAATCCAAGAGCTTTCAAGAATGTATCTAAAAATGTTCTTCTAGTCAAATACTTTAACCAGAAAAGTGCTTGGATGTGTTTAGATATTTTTAAAGAGTGGTTTTTTTAATGACCTTGTGCCATAGACTGAAACTTTTTGAAAAAGAATGATTTGCCAAGAAAAGCACTATTGCTTTTGGATAATGCTCCAAATCACCCAAATGAAAAGCAACTTCAAGACTGAGAAATAAAGGCCATGTTTTTGTCTCCAAATGTATTGGCTGTCTGCCAGCCCTTGGATCAAGAGGCTTTGGAGACTTTAAAAGACATTATCACAAGAAACTTTTTTTAAACTTTAATTGATTCTATTGATCGAAGAGAAGATATGATCAAGAGTTTGTAAAGTTTGGACTTAAAGGACATTACCTAGTGTTTATTTCCCTCAATTGTGGGAAAAAATCAGCTCAATAATTGCAAAATCTTGGAATACTTTGTTAAGTGAAGGTGAAGGACAGGAAGAAGGATGTCCAGAAAGTGTTTGAACTTGAGAAGGATAATCAGAAAGACAAGTTGTCTATGCTAAAAGGTATTTAATACCTCGGAGTTACTTTACAAACAACACTAACATCCTTCAACTTTCATGTCACAGAGAGAGCAACTGCAGCAATAAAAGCCATATATAACATCCAACAAGCCATATATAACATCCAACAATCACAACAAATCTCACTAGCCACTGCAATAACACTATTCAAGATGGCCATAGCACCAATAGCAACCTATGGGATCAACATCATCTGGGACAATCTTACAATCACCAACCTATCAACAATTGATAAAGTCAAAGCCCGCTACCTAAAACAGATTCTAGGAATAGGGAAATCAGCACCATCCAGGTTAACATACGTACTAGCAAAAGAAACCTTCTTCATCGAGGACATCAGAGCACAATTCTGGCTACCAAATACCAAGGCCTATGAGAAGACACTACGGCTACTAAATAAGCAAAATAACGCTATATGGCCAGACTTTACACAACAGACGCAATAATGACAGCAGATTGGAAATTACCAACTCAGACAGATAGTGACAAGATATGCAACGCACGGGTATCATCACAAACTATGCCGAAACCAAAGATTCCACCAGAATCCAACCAGAAGAAGAATGCGTGTGCAAAATGTGCAACAAACACTGTGAAAGACACCATGTGCAAAATTGCAAAGAAAGGACAACATCAATAATAAGACTAGGACAAGAATAAACTATATATCACTATGCACATTGTGTGCTTTTCTCTCTTATATATGCTAAAAAGTGCCTAGATGTGATGAAGCAACAGCGGAGGACTTGAGTGAGTGGTTTTCTCAAGATGAGCAATATGAAGTGACAGACAAAGAAATCATTAATATGGTGTTGAAGGAGAAAGATACAGAAGATAATAAAGAGAAAGTCATGATGGCAAAACAAAGGGACAGAATTTCTCACACTGAAGGACACAAAGCTCTGGAGTTAGCATTGAAATACGTGGAGCAGCTGGAGGAAACTTCAATGTAGGTTTTACTTCTGCAGAGACTGCAAGATCTATCTTGGAGAAAAAAACATCTGGCAAAGGTCAATTACCAAATTTTTTCATCAGGTTTGATATTCTTTGTACATAGCATTTTGTAGATTGTTCTTTGAGGTATATACAGTGTAAATTTGTGGTTTGTTCAAGTTGCATACCTGTGCAAATGTAATTGTTGAAATAATAAATGCATTTTGTCAGTTTTAAATTTAGTATTTGTTATTGGGTAAACAGCTTAATGGGCAGTTCCCAAAAAATTTGAAATGACCGACATTACACTAATCTGCAGTACTGCCAACCTACAATGCAATTTACTAATTTCAAGCCAGTGACTAACCCTGAGGGAAACAGGACATGATTTTCAAGGCCTGTTTTGATAAAGGTGTAAATTAAAGTGTATAATGTTATGATCCTAAAAAATGTTTAAGTTGCATAAGCAACATTCATCTGAAACCATTAAATAGTTAAGAAGATACATCTTGTTGGATTAAAGGAAGGATGTTTTGTATTTGAATTCACAAATAAATTAAATCCTTTGCATACAAAAAGGTTTTACTCCACTTCTACATTGAAAGAAAAAAATCAGTGAGAAAAATTATAAATCTGAATACGATATAGATGAACTAGGTAGCCTAAATATTGTTGTTGGTTTGCTTCATCAGTTGTTGGTAGAGATGAAGTTTATTTTGGATGTGACCCATTTCTCAAGCTTTAGACCCCTGCGCTTATGGTAAGATTATCATATACGTGTATTGGCTCCAGAATGAGCATAATGCTTTTTCTAAAATTTATTATCACTGTATGTTACTTTCATTTTTTTTAATGTATATGGACCTTGATAAAGCTGAAACTAAGGCTAATACTGCCTAAACAACCTTTTCTGTCAGTTTCCTTTATTAATTAAAGCTGGTCAAGTATTTACCTTACTAAAAAGAGGATACCCCCTCCCCCAATTGCTTTTATCCATAATCACAGCAAATCCCGTAATAAACTTCCAAAAATAATGCGCTAAAGCATTTTATACTGCAGACAATAAGAACTGTTTCATAAACGTTTGCTCCTAGAACAAGCCCCAAAATTTGTGTGTATGCAATGCATTTAACTTGAGCACAGTCTGGATTGTGGCTTTGGCATTACACAGGACTAATTACACATTGCTGCCTCTGATGAAAAAATACAAGTCCATACCTGAAAGCCTAGATATTTGACGATTCCACAAGTTGGAGGCCAAAGAAAAGCTAATTCAATACTTCAAGAAGTCTTAGGAAGAATTAGATCTAAATACATATGTAGATTTCCTAAACAAGTTGGGAATTAAGCTTGGAGGAGACGTATTTTTGATTGTTAGAAGTCATAATCATACAGGTATTTGAGCATATTTCACCCATTTAATAAGGTTTTGATGATTGAGCTGTTTCTCTCAACATAAAAAATGCATGCAACTTAATTTTGTTTTATGCCATTCAAGCTTCAAATAAATATACATTGGGAAGCAATGAAGATAAATACTTAAATCTTATCTCCCATAATAGACACACAATACCGAAAATAATACAGTACAAAACAATAAAGCATTTACGAACAAATTACTAGAAAGAAATAAGAATATTGACAATAATATTGTTATAATGATTTTAATTAATAAATTATTTAATAAACTGTGGTCATTTATTTCTGATAGAAGTATTATTTCACAAATACAACAACAATAATTGTGACAATGTTCATTATATAATTTAATGGTAGGAAAAATCATAATACAAACTTAAGTAAACGTTACAGGAATCTTAACATAGATATATGTATATTAATGCAATATCTAAAAATAATTTTTGTATCACTTGAGTAATAATAACTGCAAAGGTAATAGGCAGGCTGTCTTCATAAGCTGTGTGCACTGTGGTCAGTTCTCAGCTCTCAAGAACATGAAACATAGCAGTAAACAAGATGTAAATATATACATAGCATTATATTTCAGGTGTGCAACCAAGAACAAAAAAAATTGTGACTTTTGTAGATTGAAGCTATCTTAACTGATTATATTATATCAGCACTTCATTCAGCATATTGTCTCGTGCTAGTGAACTAGAACTGATGATGTCATGCATGAAATATTGTGATAATTAAAGTGTTGAGTGAACTGTTTACTTCATAAAAAATATAATCAGGTAGCGCATTGTAAATTATAGTAGGTACAGATAAAATAAAATTACTTTCAATAATTTAATAGGGGCAGTACCATCAGTGCTTGTAGCAGATCTAGTAATTCTTTCATGTACTATCTGCCTCAAAGTAAGCTAGCAAAATGTTTTCAAAAGATTAGTTTCCCTGTAAACCATAATATTGCAGAAAATGTTATGTGCTAGTGAAGAATGAAAACATATTTTTGGTGAAATAAATATCATGATTATTAAATGAAATGAGATAATTAATACTCTGAACTACCTTGTAATTTTATTAAAATATCTTGCATGGCGGTGACGTATAAAATCATATCCTTCATGAAATAAATGACATTAACAACTGGAAATAAGATATATATCATTTATAGAAATTATATGTGGAAGCAAATGTTTCACTTGACTCCTATACTAGTTTCAACTTTCTGTAACAATCAACATGCTAAGATGAAATAAAAAATACAACTTAAATGTATAAATAATACTCGGCAAGAACCATGAATGCATATACCGCATAATTTATAGTGTAATACTTTGAAATAGAAGCAAATGTTTCACTTGATTTTTAACACTAGTTTTAACTTTCTGTAAAAATCAACATGCTAAGATGAAATAAAAAACATAAATTAAATGTATAGATAATACTTGAGCAAAAGCATGAATGCATACACTGACCTCATCTTAAAATCCTATGTGCTGGTCTCCAAAGGGTGATCAACCTCTCTTCCACCTGTCTTAGTCCATATTGTGAACACAATTGAAAGACCTAATAAAGCGTAAGTAACTACTTTGTTGGATTAGAGATCTATGGAAGAAACCACATCAAAATGCTGCAGTTTAAATACCACAGTGGAAGGAAGCTTTCTAATTGTGACGATTTATTTTATAGCATGCTGTTAATTACTGTAAATGTTGTTCATTTCCACCCCATTAATGCTATCACTAACCTTTGTTTTCATGCTTTCTAGTTCCAAAAGTGCAGTCAATTCTCATACTCTCCAGCTTTGTTTAAATTCTCTATTTGGATTGCTGGCAGAAGTAATCTGTAAAACAAAGCATAATTTACTGCTGCAATTAATTCAATACAACGCTACAACGAATCACATTTATGTAAGCAATATTAGTGTTTATGACATGCAATGCTAGTACAAACATTTTAATGCAGTCCTGAAGTTCCAGCAACTGATTTCCAAAGGGATGGCTAACTCTTCTTCCTCTAGACTATCGTCATTGCTTTCTCTCAGGTCTATAAGAAATTTCTCTACCTCTGGTGCATTTCTCGCTTCATTGTAGTTCTTCATACTTCATAATTATGTTTCCTGCATGCTTTACTTCATTTCTCCACATTTCTGGGGTTACGTGTTAAAATATTATTATTATTATTATTATTATTATTATTATTATTATTATTATTATTATTATATAATCATCATTGTCATCATCACCACCATATTGTGAAAGTCAAACAATGTTGTGAAACTCGTATGGTTAAAATACAAACTATCTTCTAGTTTACATACCTGGTTGAGTGCTTCCTTCCACACAGCTCTAGCTCAATCGAGTCCATGTCCTGGCCATGAAACTACTGACTTATTATAATAATTCATTACTGACTATGCTCTATGGCATTGAAAAATGAGTGGTAAGGAGGAAGCCTGAATACTGTATGGCCTTCTTTGACTAATATTTTATCGCTGATATATCTGAACCAATTTTATTACGTATTACTCTATAACTTATAAGTCTTAACTGAAATAGGAATTATTTCACTTTGATATTACGACAGAAATTGAATTACCATTTCAGGTTGCTTCGATTCATTCTGCATAACTGATGCAATTCATTCCTGTTTGCTTTGTCTGGTACTGGCACTCCATTTTGTCTCAACCAGATCTGAAAACAAAAAAGAAAAAATAAGATTTCATACTCAATAAACACAATAAATAAACATTGTTTATTTCTTAAAATGCATAAACATTACAAGTGCCTATGATTAATCTTTTCTCGACTTTGATATTGACTGCTCTTCTGTAACTTCGTTGTGGCATGATGCATTATCCATAACGTACAGGGTCCTAAATACCTCAATCTAACAACAAGCTGCTTCTCCAACCATTTCTGAAATGTTTCGCTGTTAATTGCACCATGATAATCTTGGCCAGTCTTCAGATTAGAAGAAAATATCAAATCTGCACCTTTTATGCAAAGAATACACAGATGATACTATTAAAATCCAGGAGAACAATAAAAAAAAAGTATGATTCTGATGCAGCATATAATTTATCAAGAACTACTTTACCAGGAACAAAGTCATCTTTTGTTCCAGCATGTAGAATAACCAATCTTCTTCCCTCAGCAAGTCGGCACATGACTCCTTGGTGTTTACCTTGAACAATCTCGGGTTTGTTCCATGAATATGCTGCAGGCCTATAAGATGTATGTGAAATTCAAATAATTATGAGTAATACCTTCACATTAAATGTTTTCTTAAAAGCTACCATCCTTGTATGTTATCTTAAATATTGTTACAAGCTTACCATTAATAAAAATCCATGCTTCATCCAGAAAGACCACAGGCTTTGGTCTTTCACTTGCCAGGTTTTTCACATATTCTCTTAAAAAGCAAGACCTCTTGAATTGAATCTGTTTCTCTTAGATACACAAGGCCGTTCTCCTTTGTCCACTTAAAGCCTATTTCCTTTAAATTATTTTTCATGATGTGAGTGATCCATTATATAGATATGACTTATAATTCTTTCTCATATGTTGTGGCACAAGCTTAGCTGTTACTCTTTCTCCTGCACATAAATCAAAGAAGAATATAATATGAACATATTTGTGTTTGAAAACCATAAACAAGCCATAAACAGAATTTGTCCGGTGGTTTAGTCTATCACATATAAATCATTCAATAGCTTCCGTAGCAAAATCATCTATACCAGTTACAGATTGAGGTCTATTCTTATGTTTCCCAGGTGAGTCATTCCGCGTAAAGTTGCACAAATTTTCACAAACTCTGACCATGTCTCTGATTCACTTCAAATTTTGTCCATTGATTACAAAAACAAAGTGAATTATGTTTTCAATTCTTATTTATTTTAAACTGCAATATTTTAAAACATATTGCACAATCCAACTTGTGAAAAGCGGCACACCTCTCTACCTTCAAATTAGAATATCTCACAGGTGATAAGTGATAAAATTATGTTCTAAAGTGCAGTGCAAAGCTTAATATGTAATCTTTTACTTAATATTTATTATAATCGATATAATTAACTATTTACATCAATTTTTAAAATCCAATCATTTTAAAAACTGTGTATCCCTATTAGTTTAAATTTCTATAAAAATTATAAATAAATTCCTTGTAGTTTTTTGTATATATTTACTTAAAGCAAAGATGGGATCCTGTATAGTTAATTTTAAATAAAATAACTTAGAAAGTGATGCATAGCAAGAATCCAGTGCACCGTGGCTGGAGAGTAGCAACAGCAGCCTGTCATTGGATGGCTTGTCAACTGTTCACAGCACTTTGGTTGCACTAGTTTGTTCACACGTAACTTAAATTTGGCATACAGTTGAGTAACATTCAAACCTTCAATCTTATCCTATGGGAGGCAACTTAACTACAATTTAAATGTGCACTTTTTCCCCTTCAGACTCAAGTGAATACCATCTGGTTATTGCATTATTGGTTGATGGAATAAATGAATTTAGCTCTAAGGTAGCAGGGATCCCTTTCGCATTGCAGTATCTTGCCTTAAAATGGTCACCATGTTCAAGACCACTTCTGGATTATTTATAGCATTGACACTTTGTAGCACACAATCACTGTTATCAGTGGGTGGTGCTTTTTTATTATTATATGCATCACACAGTTTTAGGTCTGGTGACAAAGTTAAGTTCTCCATTTTTAAGTTTGTAAGCATATTGTGGGTAATTAAGCTTAATGATTTCTGCCTTGTGTCATGCTTGGAAACATTAAATGGATTGGAGCAATAGTCATAGCTACGTTTGTTTCTTCAGTTCACTCAGTATGCACTTTCAGAAATCAGAGAGCTAAGAATGAACTTCTAACGCAAAAGACTGAACACAAAGTAACATTTAAAATGAAACAGCAGAGAGAGGCTTTATAGAATATCAGATTCCAGTTGCTAAATTACACTGAGCAACAGAAGTGATAGCCTATCACGTTCCTGCTGGCGTGGCGTGCTGCTGCAGTGTAAAGCTCTCAATCAGTGGTCTGTGTTCTAAAACCCTATGCGCTAACAAAAATAAACTGTTTAAAAGCATACTTCTAAGGAATATCCCATCCTGATATTAACAGATTTAAAACAAAATATATCACAGATTCCTCCTGTATTTTTTCCAGATTTTAATATTAGGGAGTTAAATATGACATTAAGGTTTAAAATATTCACACTTAAAAAAGTGATTGTTTTTTTATTCTCAAAAGATAGTATAAAGTACTTTATACAAGGAAAACCGCAATGTTTTTATCTGCAAAACGATGTATTGTTTTTATCCCTGACCATTCTGTATTTCGAGAATGAATTACTGTTATGTAACATTGTGCATGTTTAAGAAAAATATTAAGTATGCTATAAAATCCTAAAATAATTTGATTTTCAGCAAAATATAAAATACGTGTCGATTTATTTCGTGTGGAACATGTAAACTAAAATTCAGAGAAAGTGATGTTTTGTGTGTGTTTGGTTTGATGCGGAATGACTCAGGTGTGACGAACGGTTGCCCCATCTCAAATATCCTTATTACTTTTTGCACTGTACAAAATCCATGCTGTATAAAGATAAGCATACAAATATTAGGTTTTTAACACCTTTAATACCTTTCTAAAAATCCACCAAAGAGACTAAATGCAGCTTGCCCAGATATTCTAATATCCAGTATATGTATACATAAATTAATTGCGGATTAAAACTTGTACAGAAGTTCTTAAGCTCCTTTTCTGGTGCTACCTCAGCAGAGAAACTATAAATGCACCTTAATGTTGCCTAGATGTAATGAAGGTTAACATTAAACAATTGTTTTTATTAAATGAATGCACAGAAGTTCTCAAGCACCCATAGTGTATGATGAATATATTGTCTCCTATCCCTAAAAGACTTGAAGTTTTTGTAATGAGAGCTACTTTACTTACAGAGACATTCTCTTCTTCAGCTTTCAATTTTGGGTACATGTTAACAATTGCTTTTTGGAAACATCTTTTCTTAGCTGAATGACTGCTTTCCTCACTATTTTTTTCTCTTACTCATCTTATTTATACGTAGCCTTTAAAGGTAGTAATGTAATGTAATGTATTTATTGAGTGCCAAAATAATTACAATCGTGTTGGGAGTGACTGCTTCTGGCCCTGGCCATTTTATAGTCATCTCCCCTCCTTTAGTTATAATAATGATGTATTAATCTATTGAGCATTATGTTATTACATATTAAATGCCTTCTTGGATTACTATTACATGTTAATACAATTAGTAATTTTTATATTTATTTGTATTTACATTATTTTCTTCTTTTAACCATCCATATCCTATTTCTATTCATTCCATACCATGAACTTTCTTTTCTCCTAATCTCTATTTCTTTGCATTCAAGTATAATATATTATATATCTTCTCTTCCCCCACCCTTTTGATCTACTTAGATTTATGTTCATGTTCATGTTTTTTTTTTTTTTTTAAGTTGTATCTCTTCCTTATTTTACTCACATTATTTTCTCTAATAATTTTAGTTACATTCTCTGCTTATCTCTTCCCCCTATTCTTATGTTAAGGTCCCCATTATTATAATTTCTATGTTCATATATTTATCCTTTTAACATATTTTTGCATTTCTTTCTGGAGCACCAATATACTTCCATGCGATGATATAATGTTTTCTTCCCCTTCTTCCTCCGAATGCTCCCGATTCTCTCCCCTTCCCTTCCCCGTTATATGCTTTTTTACACTGCTCACTGCACACTGTTGCCGCGCCTCTTTCCTCTTCTCTGCAATGACGCATACAGCTTCCCTCTCCTCTCCCCGGTGATACAGTAATGTTTTCTTCCCCTTCTTCCTCCGAATACTCCCCACTTTTCTGGCGATTCACACCACTTCCCTTCCCCGCCACGTGCTTTTTTCCATTGCTCACTGCACACTGTGGCCACGCCTCTTTCCCCTTCTCTGCAAGGACACGTGCAGCTTCTCTCTCCTCTCTCCCTGGTGACATTATCTTCTTTGGTGATGACGTATGCCGTGACGTTACTGGACTTCTCCTTCCCCTCTGGTTCGGTGTTATTGTTTCATAGATATGTTGTGACGTACCTTCACCTGTTACATTTTCGTCATTTTCCTTTCGTGTTGGATCAATCTTCTTTCCTTTTCTCAGCTCTGTTCTGGACTTTGTACTTCCGCTGGCTGCCACTGGTGTTAATTTAGTTAAAGGTAGTAAAATAACCATTATTTATCAAAATAAATGCATTTGCCCTAACCTCAAATATCATAGGGTTAAAGTAATGCACTTTAGAAGTAGTTGTATTGTAGTTCGACTGTTGGGGAGCCAAAAACTTGAGATAGTTTCTTGGAGTGTTTGCACCATGTACGATACAAAGTTTCCGGTGGCCTTTGCCCCAATGTTCACTTTCCGGTGGCCTTCGCCCCAACATTTAGGAATCAACTTTGTATTTTTTAATGTTTCTTTAAATAATATATATATGTTTATATATTTATGTTTGCCTTGGCTGCGTCAGTATTAATTTGTAGAAACATGTATCTCTTAGCAGGGGGTGATGCGGCTAAAGAATGTAGGCTTACACAAATTATAATTTTTACTTCCCACCATTTATTAATCCTTCACACGTTTAAATAATACTTCACTGATATAGAGAGCTGTGAGATTATTTATTAATTACTTGCACTTTTTAACATGTAAACTTTATAATATTCTCACCATAATGAATTTTCGTCTCACACTGAATACGTACCGAGCGAATGAACTGCTCAGGTACGCTGTCGTCAAGCGACTGGTGTTTACAGCTTAAATTTGTAAATTTCTCTATTTCAAGTCTGATTGGCTAATTTTACTCCAATAGAATACTTTTATTTAACTTTCAGCTTTTCTGGTTGTTGATTGGCTATTTATAAACTGTTTTAAATATTACATTATTATTCCAAGAATTACTAGTAGCATTATTAAACTTTCCAATTCATTATTGCCTCAAGGTTACCTCATTGTTACCTCATTGTTAGCAGCTTTCAGCTTCTATTCTCACAGCTCCAGCATTATTAAATTACGTAATACATTCACATAACATTATTATACATGTACACAATAATATAAACATAATATAATGACTTACATACATTTTATATATTATATTGTACACATATTGCTTTAAGGGGGCCTGTTATTATATTTTATATCATATAATTAAACTGATATCATTTAAGCGTTAAAAATACTGCCTCAAATTGCCCCCTTTTAGAAATATTTAAAAATTATGTTCATTTGTTTTGTTTTTTAAATTTTTAAATATTTTCTGAAAGTCTCCTGAAAGAAACATAACCTTTTTTATTATAATACTTGATATTTTTCACTGTCACTTTATTTAACACTCACTGGTTTTCACTACACTCGTGTATAGCAGAATACTTCATATTTTTTCCGCCACATGTTCGACACTTTAAGGTCAACGACCTGGTGTAAGGTCAATGATCTGGAGTTGAAAAACCTGAGTAAAGTTTGTTTATTTACTAACAAAGCCACTATTAAATATCCTATGTGCTAGACATTTAACACTTAATTAGTCATATTAACACTTGTTACCTATTCTTTACAACTTATTTCTTAAGTATTTTTATATTTCTTACAATTTCTAACAATTTATACTTTATACAATATAAATGCAGTTGCTGTTTAGATTTATTATGTTTTTCTTACCAACAATGGATTTTCTTCTATTACATCTTTTTATCTAAACTCTCTTTTGTTATATTGACAATTTGTTACCTTTAGTAAAGATATTATTATACTACTTTACATTATTTAAATGATTTTGTGCTCTTTATATTGTAGTTATTAAATATTCATTTCTTAATATTTTGTAAGTTTATAATTATAAATTTTGAGTTTAATTCCTTTCCCCGTTTTTGTTCCAGATACTTTATTTTCTTTTTCTTTTTCTTCTTGTGCCACAGATTGTTTACATTTATACGGCTTCAACATTTGTTTGTGGAATCTTCCAATTACTTTATTTGTTTTATTGTTCGTAAGTTCATATGTATCTGTTACAAATATATTTATTATTACATAAGGACCATGATAACTAAGAAACAATCTGCAATATTCTTTACGAAGTTTATTTGACAACCTGTTGTTCTTCACTAACATTTGATCTCCTATCTTTATTTTCCAAAGTCTTCTTTTTCTTTCTTCATGTTTTTGTTTTCTCTTCCAGGCCTTTGCTTGTATCTTTGAAAATGCTAATTTAAAAATTTCCTCTTTTTCTGGCAATTTAACTGATTGGTCTTCAATAACTTCTGGTACATTATGGCTCAAAGTATTGTATAATTTTCTATGATGAAGTTCTATTGGTTTAAATCTTGTTACTGTTTCAACTTCACAAAAAATACAGAAAACTTTGTTGCTGATATTGAAATAGCCTCCAACCACCTTACAGATAAGGATAAAAGTTTAATACAATCACAGTGTGAACCAATATTGGACCAGATACAAACCCAAAAACACCACTACGTACCACATCAAAAAATTATCAAATCTCTAAAGTCAAAGCCTGTAGTATACACCAAAGCAGACAAAGGAAACACATTAGTGATATTAGACCAAGAAGATTATGAATCTAGAGTTATGCAATTACTACATAACCCAGAGTACATAGAAATCAGCAAAAATCCATTAAAAGAATGCACCAAGTCACTCCAGAACACATTGATAGAAACCAAAACATTAACAAAAGCCGAAAAATCCAGAATTAAACCAGATTTTCCCACCATACCAAGGTTATATGCATTACCAAAAATACACAAACTCGGCAACAAAATGAGGCCCATAGTGAATAACATAAACTCTCCCACATATAAACTAGCAAATTGGCTTTCAAATACCTTCAACTCCATGCCTATGTTCAAAAGTCTTAGTATAAAAAATTCATTAGAATTAACCAGTCACCTTTCAAATATATATATATCACCCACAGACATGATGGTATCATTTGATGTCACTGCACTCTTCCCAAGCATACCAAAAGAAGAATTATTACCACTCCTAGAAAATTGGATATTAAACAATGGCACACCTAGAGCACAAACAGAAGATTACCTAAAACTAACAAAATTATGTCTGGACCAAAATTTCTTTTCATTCCATCACAAAATCTTTAAACAAACCTCAGGCCTAACTATGGGAAACCCACTTTCACCATTTTTAGCAGAACTGTATATGAGCCATTTTGAATGCCATATTACTAAATCTTTCCCACATCTATTCAAAACCTGGTATAGATATGTAGATGATATTTTTGCTATTGTTCCAAAAAAACTTTCAGAAGATGCTTTGAAATTATTAAATTTACAAAAAAAATCTATTAAATTCACAATAGAAAAAGAAGAAAATGGCCAATTACCTTACCTAGACATCAGGATCATCAGAAATAATGCACACAACAAACTAACGTTTGGCATTTACAGAAAACCAACGCACACAGAAAATTATATTAAAAACAATAGCTACAATCCTACAAGCCACAAACATGCAATTTTAAATAGTATTACAAACAGGTTAGTACATATACCAATGGAGAAAGAGGAATACCAGAAAGAATACCAACACATTATCAACATAGCCACTATAAATGGATACCAGAATAAAACAATAGATAAGAAGATAAAATGGTTTGAAAGACAGAAATACATCCAACAAATGACTACGTTACTCAGACAACAAAAACCACAAGCATATAGAAAATTCACTTATCACCCTTGGACACATCATAAATTTCAAAGGATTTTCAAAAAATACATCACCCTGTCTCCACAGAATAACCACAACATACAGAAACTACTATGCAACAGAACAAAAGATCCTATCCCGAACGATAAATCAGCTGGTATATATCAAATTGATTGTAATGAATGTAACCTGGTATATATAGGAAGAACAAAAAGAAATCTTGAAATAAGACTTAAAGAGCATATGAGATGCATTTACCAAAAGCAGCCAGATAAATCAGCAGTAGCACATCATTTCTGGTCTTCAAACCATGATATCACTCCAAACATAAAACTCTTAAAACCGATCAACAGCACTAATGAATTGGACATCTGGGAAAAAAATACATATTGTCAAACACAGGAATCACCTAATGAATTTCGAACTGCCACCACCCAACAGCCTTTGGAGGTTCATCAGCCCAGCACCAGAGAACACCACTAACCACACACATCCCCCAGACGATGACCGGCAAAATCAGATGAGGACATGCTGACGATGGGAACAAACCGTCTCCCGAAACGCGTTCAAGTAAGAATATTATAGTGATGTAGTGTAACAACCCTCAACTCTCTTTATTTTAAACTACATTAATTTGTTTTGCTTTCTGACAAAGATCGCAACATGATATGTATTTTCCTACTTTATATCCTAGTTTAAAGATATATAAATTGTCTTTTCTGTACCTGCATGTATTAATCCTAAATGAAATTGTTCTATTACTTCTAATTCCATAATTGTTGGAATATATGTTTTCCACCTCTTTATCTCCTTTCCATGTTTCTTATATAATACACCATTTTTAACAGCGATTGTACTATTCTTTGCCTCTTCTATCTTCGGAGCTTTTTCTTTCAAACTTGCTAGTTGAATGTCTTTATCTTGCTCTTCTTTAATATTTTTAAATTGATTCATTAATTCTTTCTTCATTGGAATGTCTATCGTAAGCACTTTAATTTCATATTGTTGTCTAGAACAGCTTTCAGGAAATTGTTTGTTGTGGTTAATTCTTGATATTAAATCACTGAATGTATTTTGTTTATATGTATAATTTCTACATCAAATTCCATTATAGCGAGAATCATTCTAGCTAACTTGCCACTATATAACCTACATTTCTGAATGAAAATCAAGCTAATATGATCTGTATATATTTTCACTTTCTTCTGAAATATATATGTCTTAAATTTAAGTAATGAAAAATATAACGCTCCAATTTCTAACCTTGTTACTGATGCGTTTCTTTCAATATTGGTTAATCCACGTGAAGCAGTACTTATTACATGAAATGTGTTGTCATGTTCTCTTTGCCCTAGTATTCCTGCATATCCCAGACAAGATGCATCCACATACAACTCATAATCTAATTCATCTCTTGGGCGTTCCATCAGTATTGCATTTGTAAACAACTTTTTTACATTTTCAAAACATTTTTGTAGCTCTGTTGTCCACTTCCATTTATTTGTTTTCTTTAGAAGTTGTCTTAAAAATTCTACTTCTATAGCACATCTTGGTAAAAATTTACTTTCATTATTCCAAATTCCAAATAAGTGTTGTACCTGTCGAATATTTTTAGGTGGTGGTATTTTTAATATGGCTTCTATTCTTTCTTCATCTGGTTGTATGCCTACTTCATTAATTACATATCCTAGGAATTTGATTTCAGGTACACAGAATTTTGACTTTTTTATATTTACCGTCATGCCATGTTCATGTAATTTATTTAATACATAATTTACATTTTCTAAATGTTCCTCAAAGGTTTGGCTTATTATTAGAAAATCATCAGTGTTTCTGATTAAGAAATCATCTGCTGTGTCACCAAAGTTACTATGTATTGCTCTAAGAAATCCACTAGCACTATTCTTTAATCCATATGGTTTACACAGTACGTATATTGTAATCTAAAAACTTGAAAGGCTTTATAATCGCGTACTTTGGGATCTAGCTCGACTTGCCAAAATGAAGCTGTAAGATCTATAGAAGAAATATATTTGTCACGTGATAACTTTGCAATTGTTTGTTCTATACTTTCATTTTGAAACTGGTCTGGTAGCATGAATTTATTTAAATATCTTCCATCTATAGTGATTCTTAAACTATTATCTTTCTTTGCTGTCCAACAAACACTATTTATATATTGTGAATTGCTAAGCTCAATGGTGTTATTTTCTAGCATATTGGCTATTCAGTTTTTAGCTTTGTTTCTTAGGTTTACTGGTAGGTTATTATATTTTCTTCTGAATGTTGGTACATTTTCTACTGTGAATGTGTGAATATATGATGTACATTGTCTTGGAATTTCATTGAATACATGCTTATTGTCTTGTAATAACTTTTTCATTATCTTTTCACAGTCAGTCAGTATGTGTTGTATTTGTCATCAGTGTATCTGTGTGTATTTTCCTGTCTTCTGTCTCTGTTGCATAGCTATTTTCTACCTGCTCTAGCATATTTTTTTCTGCCATTGGTTTCTTTGTATAAGGGTTCACTTTGGTAAGGTCAGTTTTCTGTTCTTCGAAGCTAAGGGTCAGTAGCCTTTCATTATTTTCCCTGCTTGCTTGGACATTTACTATTTGTATGAAGCATTCTTCTTCATATACTGCATTTTCTTGTTCCATTCTTTGCACTCTACATACTTTATCTTTTATAAAAGGCACGTATATATTCTTTTCTTCTTTATTTAATATAAGTCTGTCGTTCTTAAAATCAACTATCGCAGAGAACTCTATTAATACATCACATCCAATTTTAACCTTGCATATTAAGTTTGGAACTATTAAAAACATGACCTCCAATGTAATATCTGCTATTTGTATAGGTATCAATGCTTGAGATTTAATAGTTTGGGTCATTGTACCTATGGCTACCCTACATAGAATATTACTTATTGGCGCTGACATTAGTTTTATCCCTTCGTTTAACAGCTGTTCATAAAATTTCTTTGAGCAGATAGAGCTTGATGATCCTGAATCTACTGCAACATTTACTTCCCTTCCTGCTATAATAGTTTGTATATATGGCGATTCATATTGGTTTTTACAATTCCCTGTGTTTGTTTCTTTTATTGCATTTGCATTTGTTTTTGTCATTTCATGCATTTTATTTATTTCCCCTGTTAAATCTATTTGTATTTGCACAAGATCTGCATTTGTATTTTCCATTTCTTCAGTTTCCTGATTAGTTTCTTGTAGTTTATTTAACTCTGTGCTAGTTTCATTCAACTTATTATTTAACTCTTTTCTTAGCTCTGTATTAGTTTCAGTTAAATTATTATTAGTTTCAGTTTTGTTTATTATTTAAGTCTTTTCTAAACTCTGTATTAATTTCAGTTAATTTATTACTTAATTCTGTATAAGATTCAGTTATCTTATTATTTATCTTATCAGCTATCATTTCAGTTAACTTATTATTTTCAGTTATTGCTTTTAGAAGCCACATAGTATTTTGTTGTGATAAGTTTTCTTGCTCTTGTTCCCCTCAGGGGCTCACCTTATGTGAGTACGGGTTTTTGGCGCACCCGGGGGTTCCCGAGCCAATCATCGCCACATTCATCCTCTCACCCCCATCCGGTCGAAGTGGGTTCTTCTCGTGACCGGTGGACCCAAGGTAGGCTCTCGTGCGTTCTTTGCATTCCATCCATACCGCACCTCACCATCGTTTCTTTCTTCCCCGCCGGCCTACCTTGCGTGCGAAACGCCCACACAGTTTTAGTTTCTTTTATCTTTTTCTTTAAATCCTCTGTGGACACAGCCTGACGGATACCCGCGCACTGCGTGCGCAGCTGGGTGAGTGGGTAATGGCGTCATCCCCACCACCCGGGGTCGTCATGTAGGGTTGTTGTTCGTATCCGCTGTTCAACTGCAGTCCCGCGGGGGGGCCATTGCATGAGCTGCTGGCTTCCGACGGCGATTGGGTCCCTCTGTCTATGTTCTGGGAGGTGTGACCCTGGGGTGAGCTAGGTATAGATAGGCCACTCACCCAAGCCGGGGTAACGCCCGGGAAGTCAGAGCCCGAGGTCGGAGACGGTTGCAATGGTGGAGGATTTTTTTTCGCTATGGAGCACCCTTTCTCCATTGTTAACAACAAGCGCCGCAAAGTTTTAGTAACAGAAGTAGCACCGCCAACAGCTGGTTGTTACTTAGTGATTACCCGTACAGAGGAGGGACAATCGTTCGAGAAGGTGAACCCTTTTATTATCCAGAAGGGCATTGACTCAATTGCTGGTCCGGTTCTTTCCTGCACTCGGCTTCGTAATGGTTCGTTGCTAGTTCAAAGCAAATCCGAGGCACAAAGTAAGTCCTTGTTGAGCGCCACGCTTCTCCACGGTTATCCTATCCGTGTTGAGAAGCACCGCACCTTGAATTCTTGTAGAGGCGTTGTCACCACGCATAGCCTCGATGGTATCTCTGACGAAGACCTGGTGGAATATCTTGCAGACCAGAGGGTGACAGCGGTTCATCGAGTGCAGGCCAAACGTGACGGCGTGTTGGTACCCACTCGTACCCTGTTTATTACATTTGATGGCGTCGATCTGCCCACGAGCATTTCCGCAGGGTACGAACGGATTTCTGTGAGGCCTTATATTCCTAGACCTCTGCGTTGTTTTAAATGCCAACGTTTTGGGCATACGCAAGTCTCCTGTAAGAGTGCCGTTAACATCTGTGCAACATGTAGCCAGCCCTCACACGAAGGTACCTGTTCAACAGCCCCCGTCTGCGTTAATTGTAAAGGGTCACATTCTGCTTCGTTTGCCGACTGTCCGCGGTATTTGGACGAGAAGGCGATCCAGGAGATCCGGGTAAAGGAAAAACTCTCCTTCGCTGAAGCCCGGAGGCGTTTCCATGCGCGCCAACCTTCACTCCTGCGATCTGGCACATTTAGTTCTGTTGTTGCCTCGCCAGTACCACGAGTAGATGCCGAAACTCAGACCTGGACCTTGACTGGATTAACCGCCACTACCATCCGGCCGTCTATTAAGGCTACAGTTACCAAGCCGTATAAACCTGGTCCCAAGTCAATGAAGTCGCAAGCCGTTGAAAAGAAGCCCAAGCAGAAACTTCGTAGGGAAGATTTTTTGAAAGACCCTCCGCGTGCGCGCGGTAACAAAAGTTCACCTTCTCCTCCTCGGAGGTCGCTGTCCCAGGATGGTCCTGGGACAAGCCGCGCTCAGCGGCACCCTTCACCCATCGCCACCCAGAACCGATTCACGGCGCTGGAATCGGTTTCTGGCACTGAGCGCGTGGGCCCTCCCTCCGAGGAAGCTATGGAGTCTGACCAACTCCATACAAAAAGCCCGAGCCCAAAGGTTAAACAAAAGGTAATTTTAAGCCGCCCTTCTAAATAGAAAGTTTATCCCCTTATTCTTAATGGCTATCCTGACCTGGAATGTACGTGGTGTACGATCGCATAGGGCGGAACTGCAACTTTTATTGCGTTCCCATTCGCCACTGGTCGTATGTTTGCAGGAGACTAAGCTTCGCCCTCACGATCCTTTTGATCTCCGAGGATATACTCCGGTTCGCTACGACCTTGAACCGGAGGAGGGTACTCCTGCTCATGGAGGTGTCATGTTCTTAGTGCGTAACGACGTTCATTTTACACCTGTCACACTTACATCCGACTTGCAAGCTGTTGCCGTTCGCCTTCACTTACCCGGCTTTTTGTTTTCTGTTTGCTCTGTATATTCACCTCCATCGTCTCCCCTCACTCCCGCGGACATTCGAGCTCTCCTGTCCGCTCTCCCAACACCATTTCTTCTGTTGGGAGATTTTAATGCCCATCACCCACTATGGGGTTCGCCAAGGGCTTGTGCGAGGGGAACTCTTCTTTCCGACATTTTTTATCAGTTCAATCTTTCCATCCTCAATACAGGTGCACCTACTTTTATTTCTGATTCTTCTGGTACATTCTCTCACCTGGACCTTGCGATTTGCTCAATCCAGCTTGCACGTCGTCTTCAGTGGAACGTCGTCGCTGACACCTACTCCAGCGACCATTTCCCCTGCATCGTTTCTCTTCTGTCGCACCACGTACAGCATTCTAGAGTACCTACCTGGACATTCGCAAAAGCCGACTGGAGCTTGTATTCCAGCCTCGTACATTTTGACGACCAGCCCTTCTCCGACATTAATCAACTAGTGCAGCACCTTACGTCTATTATTTTCTCAGCCGCCGAACGTGCAATACCCCGTTCATCCTCCCAACCTCGGCGGCCACCTGTTCCGTGGTGGAACGAGGATTGTCGGGACGCCGTTCGTGCCCGTAGGACTGCACTTAGGGTGTTTCGGCGCCACCCTACACTTGATAATTTGGTGACTTTTAAACAATCGCGCGCCAGGGCTCGTCGCATTATTCAGGATAGCAAGAAGGCATCGTGGGCTCGTTTTGTCGAGTCTTTTAATCGTTTTACGCCTTCATCCGTTGTTTGGGATAAACTTCGTCGCTTCTCAGGTAAAGTGTCACATTGTACTGTTTCTGGCCTTCAGGTTTCTAATGCCACCATAGTGGATCCGGCTGCCATCGCTAACACTCTGGGTTCTGCCTTTGAGGCGGTATCCAGTTCAGACCATTATTCCGCCGGCTTTCGCTCTATTAAAGACCGGCAGGATTCCGCATCATATACTTTTCGGTCTGCTAATGCTGAATGCTATAACGAACTATTCACAATGAGGGAGCTGGAGCACGCTCTTCATTGCTCTCGGCACTCCGCTCCCGGGCCGGACGGCATTCAGGTTTCTGATGTTAAAGAACCTTTCAGCCGACAGTAAACTATTTCTCTTACAGGTCTATAACCGTATTTGGCAAGACGGCATTTTTCCTTCCGTTTGGCGCGAAGCCACCATTGTCCCTATACTTAAGCCTGGGAAGGATCGCCAACTACCTTCCAGCTACCGCCCTATCTCTCTCACCAGTTGCATTTGCAAGGTGATGGAGCGCATGATCAACGGGCGGTTGACATGGTGGCTTGAGTCTCAGAAACTTCTAGCGAACGCTCAATGCGGGTTTCGTCGCTATCGCTCTACCGTCGACCATCTGGTGTCCTTGTCGACGCATATTATGAATGGATTTCTGAGAAAGTGTCAAACCGTGGCTGTATTTTTTGACCTGGAGAAAGCTTATGACACTTGTTGGAGGGGCGCATTTTACGTACACTTCACGATTGGAATATCCGCGGTCGTCTTCCCATATTTCTTCGGGAGTTTATGACGGACCGCGTCTTTCGTGTACGTGTGGGCTCGGTTTTATCTCGTCGTTTTATTCAAGAGAACGGAGTACCGCAGGGCTCTGTACTCAGTGTCACACTTTTTGCGATTGCTATCAACCCCATTGTTGATTGTATTCCACCTGGCATTTCATCGTCCCTTTTTGTTGACGATTTCGCTATTTATTGCAGTTCACGGCGGACCTGTCTACTCGAACGCCGTCTCCAGAGCTGTATCGACCGTCTCTACGCCTGGAGTAACGCCAACGGCTTTAATTTCTCCGCCGAGAAATCCGTCTGCATCAACTTCTGGCGCCGGAAGTATTTCCCTCCGCCCTCTCTCCATCTTGGGCCAGGGATACTTCCGTTTGCAGACGAGGCGAAATTTTTGGGGTTGATTTTTGACAGGAAGTTGTGTTGGACCTCGCACGTTTCCTTTTTAAAAGCAAAGTGTGACCGTTCTCTTAATCTTTTACGTGTTTTAAGTGGCACATCCTGGGGAGCTGATCGGACCGTCCTTCTTCGCCTTTATCGCTCTTTGGTCCGATCCAAACTTGATTACGGGTGTATAGTTTATTCGTCGGCACGTCCATCTGTGTTACGTCGTTTGAATCCCATTCATCATCGTGGTATTAGAGTCGCTACAGGGGCCTTTCCAACTAGCCCCGTGCCCAGTCTTTACGCTGAGGCTGCAGAGCCTCCGCTGTCTTTCAGGCGTGAGATGCTCTTATGTAGCTATGCTTGTCGGCTCTCAAGCTTGCCTAACCACCCGTCCTTCGATGTATTTTACGAGGATTCGCTAGATCGACAATATTTCGTTAGCTCCTCTGCATTGCTCCCCCCAGGGGTTCGATTTCGACTGCTACTTCGGCATTTGGGCGTTACGCCAGCGCCGGCCCTTACCCGAGGGGAAACGCGTTTTCCTCCATGGTCGCGCGCTGAGGCCCACATCCACCTTGGGCTAACGTCGATGCCGAAAAATGCGACCCCTGCTTCTGTTCTTAGATCCGCCTTTTTAGAACTACAGGCGCAGTTCGGGGACTGTCATTTTATATATACTGATGGGTCTAAGACTGATGTTGGAATAGGATGTGCCTTTGTTTTTGGTGTACGGAGTTTTACTTTTCGTTTACCTCAACAATGTTCAATTTTTACCGCCGAACTTTTTAGCATTTATCAATCTGTTTTATTCATTCAGCGGCACGACTTACGGCACTGTTTTATTTGTACGGACTCTCTGAGTGCCCTTCAGGCTATTCATGCGCTGTACAATTACCACCCACTCGTACAGCGCATACATGACCTGCTCCACTCGCTCGGTGTCTCTGGCATCAGCGTCTCCTTCATGTGGATTCCAGGTCATGTGGGCATCTCAGGTAACGAGTCTGCCGACGCCGCTGCGAAATCGGCGATTTTATTACCCAGATTTTTTACCTCTGTAGTTCCCTCGTCAGATTCGTGTGCTCTTTTACGTCGCCGCATCCTCTCGCGCTGGCGCGATGAGTGGACGGCCCTCCGGGGGAACAAGTTGCGGGAGGTTAAGCCTCTCCCGTTAATCTGGGGTACCTCTTCTCGTTCTTCACGTCGGGAGGAGGTACTTTTAGCCCGCTTACGAATTGGACATTGTGTTTTTAGTCATAGGTATTTGCTCAGTGGTGACCCCGCACCACTCTGTGGGCAGTGTGACGTGCCCTTAACGGTGCGTCACATTTTAACAGAGTGTCAGGTTTTAGCTGCATTGCGTGCTCGTGTAGGTCTGCCTGTTGGCTTAGCCAACGTTTTGGCAGACGACACGCATGCTGTGGAATGTGTTTTACGTTTTATTCATGACAGTGATTTTAACCTGCGCATTTAATGCGTTGAGCGTCTTTTAGCTTATTACTTTTATTCTGTCAGTTTTTATGGGGACTCTATTCCCCAGTGGACATATGGCGCTCATGTCCCTCGCATTCCATAGTTCTTGACACGTTTTAATCGTTTATTGCCTATGCTTTTAGTGTGTTGGTTTTTTCAGATATTTGTATTGTTATTGTTGTTGTTATTGATTTTTTTGTTGTTATTGATTTTATTGTTGTTATTGTTATTCTTGTTGTTATTGTTATTCTTGTTGTTATTGTTATCATTATTGTTATTGTTATCTTATTGTTATTTTTAGCCTTTTGGACATCGCGGGTTTACGTCCCGTTTTTTAATTATGCGGTTCTTTTACCTGTTTTTATCTTTTGACTTTATATTTTCTCCATTGTAAGGGCGCTGATGACCTCAGCAGTTTAGCGCCCTTAAGCCGCATATCATCATCATCATCATCATCATTGCTCTTGTTGGCTAGATGTCTAAGGGATAGTATTTCTTTCTATTGTTGTTCCCTGCACTAATATATGTAAAGGTGATTGACCTTGCATACTACTGCTATCTCTTTCTATGCCTACCTGTGAATTTACAGATAACTGCTCTTCTACATCTAACCTATTAGTTTCCTCTAGCTCTGATTGTAAAGTTACACTGTAATCAGTAATGACTGACCTATCCTCTCCTACTTCCATATTTTCATTGTTTTCTGTTTCCATTTTATTTTGCATATTTTCTTTTGTTATATTTGGTTTGGAATTACTGAATTTTAATATACCACTTCTTAACAGCATGAAATTATCTTAATAACAATATATATTTTCTTAACTATCTTGACAATTATATAAATATATTATTGGAATTTTCTGACCTTTTGTTCTGGCTGTGTTAGTAAACCTTTTTTATTCTGGTGTTCCCTCGTAGATTGTAGTTGAATTGTTGACTGTGTGCCTCATACTCTTGAAAGAAGTTTTGCTGTCCTTGGGTAATATTGATGATTTTAAAGTTCTCTGGAGTTCTTGTAGTGAAGTTGTGTAGTTCCGTCGATTCTGGTAGTTCTGTAATGTTCGTTGATCTCTTCTTTTCAGCTATTCTCGCCTATTCTGGCCACGTTTAGGTGCCAATTTGAAGTAGTTTGTTGTACGTTATTAACCCCACATATGGAAAGCCAATTTGAAGTAGGAGTTGTATTGTAGTTCGACTGTTGGGGAGCCAAAAACTTGAGATAGTTTCTTGGAGTGTTTGCACCACGTACGATACAAAGTTTCCGGTGGCCTTCACCCAAACGTTCACTTTCTGGTGGCCTTCGCCCTAATGTTCACTTTCCGGTGGCCTTCCCCCAACTTTAGGAATCAACTTTGTATTTTTTAATGTTTCTTTAAATATTATGTATATATTTATATTTGCCTCGGCTGCGTCAGTATTAATTTGTAGAAACATGTATCTCTTAGCAGGGGGTGATGCGGCTAAAGAATGTAGGCTTACACAAATTATAATTTTTTACTTCACTCCATGTACTAATCCTTCACACGATTAAATAATACTTCACTGATATAGAGAGCTGTGAGATTATTTATTAATTACTTGCACTTTTTACATGTAAACTTTATAATATTCTCGCCGTAATGAATTTTCGTCTCACACTGAATACGTACCGAGTGAATGAACTGCTCAGGTATGCTGCCGTCTAGCGACTGGCATTTACCACTTAAATTTGTAAATTTCTCTATTTCAAGTCTCTGATTGGCTAATTTTACTCCAATAGAATACTTTTATTTAACTTTCAGCTTTTCTGGTTGTTGATTGCCTATTTATAAACTGTTTTAAATATTACATTATTGTTCCAAGAATTACTAGTAGCATTATTAAACTTTCCAATTCATTATTGCTTCAAGGTTACCTCATTGTTACCCCATTGTTAGCAGCTTTCAACTTCTATTCTCACAGCTCCAACATTATTAAATTACGTAATACATTCACATAACATTATTATACTTGTGCACAATAATATAAACATAATACAATGACTGTTACATACATTTTATATATTATATTATACATATATTGCTTTAAGGCAGGCTGTTATTATATTTTATATCATGTAATCAGACTGATATCATTTAAGTGTTAAAAATGCTGCCTCACTTTTAAGCATTAATAACACTTTTGCATTGTTGTGATACAGAACATGATGTACTCACCTTTAACAAATCTTGCTCTGCAATAACGCTATTAGATAAAAATCACTTCTGAGTGCTAAATATCATAATATACTTAATGCACTACAATGTTGTGAACACAGTAATAACAATAACTGTATATGCTCTAGAACAGTTCAAAACAAAACAATGCACACATGAGCATCTAAAAACGGAATATTGTTGTTCTAAAATCTATCAGTTTCCCCACCTGCATCTACCTTCAAAATAATGACTTCTTCAGCAACATAACGAATACGATAACACTAACTATGGCCATATCTTTACTATAGGTATATTTTAGGAACAGTTGGTGGTACTGATGCAACATAACAGAACAAATATAACCAGACAGCACTATAATGTGGGGAAAATGTTGCAGTTGGTTTTTGGTGAATTCCAATATACTGTTTTCTCTATACTTTCTGTGTCATCTGACCACCTGATTATCCAGCCAGGCCATGGCCCATTTAAGTCAGAAAATCAGGACTCGGCTGTATTGGCAGTTTCAACCAGCTTATTGTGTAAAGAAGTATAGCTAACCAGCATAGAGGTTGTATAAAATTTAATTGAAATATCACAAAATTGAACAGCACTGCAATTATAGTATAATACAGTAATCAGTGTTGTATGTACTACAGTTTAATCAAAGTTTATTGAAGCCACAGAGCTTCGTTCAGGTGGGCAGTCCAGTTTAAGTTATAAACAACATACTACAATAGATACTACTACCACCACTGCCCTGCCATGCTCTTAATATAAATGCTCATAAACTATTGTTCTTTTTTTTCTTTTAACAGTCCATTTCCATTTATTTTTTAACTTTTTCTAAATATTGTCCCATGTTCTTGCAGTTTTTGTGTATAATTTTATTTATATCAGACTCCCTGTTCATTCTTGACCTCAAACTTTCTTTTCCCCATATCTCAGTTTCTTACATTCAAATACTATATGTTGTACATCTTCTTTTCCTCTACATAATGGCATTCACCTTGTGGGTGCCCATTTCGTTGTCCTTTTAGCCTCCATTATCCTGCTCTTAACCATGCTATCTCCCTCCTTTCTTCCTGACTAGTGTTATCTATATACTTTCTCTATCCCAGCCTTTTTTCATGGCTACATAGAACACAAGTGATCTCTTCTCTGATAGCTGACTGAACAATTTTTGGATCTCTATATCTTCAAATCTTGTTCATGCTCTCTTCCAAAAACTGCTATAGTTTGTTTCTCTTTTCCTCCAAATATCACCTAGACCATTATTTTCTAAGTTAATTCTTAGATTACTTACCTAACTTGTACTTTGCAAACTTGTTTCTTGGTACTTTAAACATTGTTTCACCAAATTACCATCTTCTAGATTCAGGATCCTATACCAATATTTTAAAGCCCTCTCCATAACTAATCCTTTTCTTGCTACCTTTCCCCATTTCAATTTGGGCCACTTCATTTGCGTTGCTCTTGGCAACCCCAAAACTTCCTTACAAAACATCCTGTGGACAAAATCTACAACTTCCCATTCATTTTCGAGACCACATATTTTAATACCATATAGCACTGTAGCCTCAACCACTGAATTATGTACCCATTCCAACCATTACCTTCCATCTCTGGCATTTTATATAAACATCCTCTCACTGCCATCATTGCTGCTTTTCCTTTTGCTAATGCTGATCACTTTGCTTCTCCCATTTGACTCCTGCATCTATTTTTATTCCTAAGTAAGTGTAGTCACACACCACTTTGTATTCTTTACTTCCTTTCTTCCATTTCTCATGTTTACTCAGTTAGGACCCTTTCTTAAATACCATAGTTTGGGTTTTTTCTGTTTACATTTAGTCCTCATTCTAAGCAGTAATTATGTATTTCTTGTAAAGACTGTTTTAGACCACTTACAGTAATGCAACCCACTGCCAAAACATCTTCAAAGAGCAGACCAGGAATTTGCATATTATTTATTACAGCAAACGATTATTACTATTACATATGTTCTGTAGTATGTCATCAATAAACAGATTGAATAAAATTGGGCTTAACTTGCACCTCTGGCATAGCCCTTTTTCTTGGGACATTTCTCTAGTTATTGCCCCTTCATCATGTTTTATGCAGGACATGTTATCTTTATATGATGCTTTTAAAATAGTCACCATTTAATTACTAATCCCTTTCTTTAATAGTTTGTACCATAATAGTTTTAGTCCTGTTTGGACAAATGCTTTCTCTGAATCAATAAAAGCCATATATATTATTTTCCCTGTTTTATTTCTTAAGTATTTGCCAATCAAGAGTTTTTATGATGAATACATTATGAACAGTTTGCCTCCCTTTCCTAAAGCTCATTTGAAATTCTGAGAGAAGGTTGTACTCCTCTACCCATTGCTTGCAGTCTGTCTGCCAAAATTCCCGTATAAATTTTCCCCACATTTGATAGTAATGCTATGCCCCAATAATTATTCACTTTGTCTAAATCCCCCTTATCTTTATATATTGGGGCTGTGTGATTAATTTTCTCCAAGTTCCATTGTGTATTCTTTAGTTCTCATTATATTAAACAAATATATCAATACCTTAACTCGATTCACATTTTTTGATCTGATTCACTACTTCTTCCTTTGTTATCAAATAAATTAAAAGAAACAAAACACCAGGAATAGATGGTATAACAGGGGAATTTATAAACGAATGGATTCTAACTCACATCATGAAACTTGGGGCTCTAAGAATACAAACCCTAGAGGTGAGTCTCTCTTAAGCTTCATTCTTGCTAATAATTTAGTAATTCATAATATCGGAAATTAACCCACTTTTAGGAATAAACTGAGAGAAGAAGTTCTTGACATTACAGTTTCTACAGAATTTATTGGAACTTTGATCTCTGAGTGGCATGTCTCAAAAGATCCGTCACTCTCAGATCATACCCAAATCTGCTGTAATCTGAACTTAGGTCTAGAGCCTTCAAATTCAGAAATATTAAAAGAATTGACTAGCAATCCTACCATGAGACCTTAGCTGCAAGACTAAGTTACATGTACAGGAAAGTCAAGTTTTTGGCAGACAATGACTGTTGCTTCTGATTTACAAGAAGCTATAATAGATTCATACCAGGAGAATTACCCCATCCAAACTAAACCCAAATGTAGAGGTGCAATTTGGTGGAATAAAGAACTAGAGCAAGCCAAACATAAAGTTAGGGCACTCTTTCAACAAAGCAAAATGAGAAGGTAAGTGGGAGGATTCTTATAATAATCCAAAATCTAAATGTAATTGTTTTTTTATTTTTGGAATTACCTTTGCATCCTTAAAAACTTACATACGCATGCAGAGTTGAAAAATAACCTAACCATTCTTCTTGATGTATGTCAGGTTTAACTACATATTTTTTACTTTCTCTACTACGTATAGTAAGTAGGGAAAGCATTGTATTCCACCCAAAAATTCAATACTGAGATTTCACCGGAAATACATGTTTTGAGACCCCCTGAATCCAAAAAAAGTATTTTTGGAAACATGTCCGTGTGTGTGTCTGTCTGTGTGTGTGTGTCTGTGAACAGCATAACTCAGAAACAAATAGTCGGATAAACACCAAACTTGGTATTTAGGTTCAGTATCTTCCAGAGATGTGACACGAAGGTTTTCAAGAAAATCCCCTTACCCTAGATTACCCTTTACATGGAACATTTTTTGAAAATTTTAATTTTCTCAAAAATGGCTCTAACGATTTTGATTAAAATATCATATTTTTAAGATATTTTCATGACAAATGAAATGTATATTGAATTTTCTGGGAATGTCTCCAAAGTATTCTTCATTGTGAATGACTTTTGCATAACTGGTAAACCATAAGAGATAGACAAAAGTTTACTACACACAAAATGTAGATCACGTTAAAATACACAATTTATGTCATATACATTTTTTTTGTTGGGTGAACCCTTTTCGAGATATTGCTTGTTATTCCCTTAAGTTGTCCAATACTTAAACTTTTTCTCAAATTCGTTATTCATTTTTTTTTGTCCTGGTAATGCAAAGAGAATGGAATACTCCACATAGCAACCACCTCTTAAAATATTTGACTATCGCTTAAAGCCTAGCAATTCCCCTTGCATCTACAAGAAAATTAGTAATAAGATTAACATCTTGATATCTGGATTAACATGAAGCATATGGAGAATAAGCGTTTGTAAAAATAGTTTGTACAAGAGTAGAGAAAGTCATGTGAGTGTAACACATCAGATTTTTATATGATGCTTTTATGCCCTTTCATATTTTGCTTACATTATTTTCAGCAATAATGTTAGTTTGTTGGTATTTTTTATTCTTCATAGATATTGTTTACTTTTTAGTAATTCATTATAGTAGTATTTACTTTTTAAACATTCTTTTTTAGATTGGATATTCTCTATTTCCCTACTCTTTACCAACTTTCCTTTACAGTGCTTTTATTTATTTTACACTCATCATTGAACCAGTCTTCACACTTATTATTTCCCCTATTTTTACTTTCATCTCCTCTCCTGCTCAACACATTAAATTCAGAATATTAGTTGCATTTTCAATTTCATATTCTTTTAAGTTATTTACTATTCCATACTGACACATTTCCCTATCTCAGAATCAAGGAAATATTCAAAATTAGTGTTGTGTTCATTCTTCCATTTGAATCTAACATTCCCTTTTTCCTGTGTTATTTTCTCCTTGTTGGCCAGTTGTTACATTTTGCAATTTAATTTTTATGTCAGTTATTAGTGGAAAATGACCACTATTAGTTCTTATATTTGACATTTAGAAATTTTTCACCATGTAGCTAATATTACTTTATCGTAATAAAATATTGATTACCTGTGGCCATTTTTATTTATGAATGCGAATTCTCCATGTTTATCCTCTCCATATTTTCCATTAAGTATCTCAAGGGCATTTAATTCCAAAAATCAACAAATTTGTCACTTCTTCTCTCTACAACTTTGTCCTTACTATGCCTAATATTCTTATTTTTTCCCATTACAGGGTTATTTTCCCAACCATCCATTAAATTTACAACACTTTCCCCTGTTCTTACATTAAAATCTCCCATAATTATAATCTATTTATTTAAATATTTGTCTCTTAACCTTTCTATATCGTTATGCAAGAGATGATATAATTCTGGATTATGGAACTGTGAAGCAACTGGGGGGTTATATACTATACCTATGCATATTATACTATCATCTAACAGTTTATCTTCCATTATTATCCAAAGTAGCTAGACCATGTTTCTTTAATTGTACAGTTTAATTAAGAACTTTGAGAGTAAAGAAAGCAAACTCTGAATTTGAGGAATAAAACAATATGACAGCCTAAAGATTGATTACATATTAAGGCAAAATAATTATTATATAGAAATGCAGCTATATTTTCTAACAGTAAATGGGCTACCTAAAACTTAGTATTAGCTAATAACTAATATTTTACAACTAAGTAATTAATGGGCATAGTCCATCCCAAATCAGGCAGGGTCATAGTCTCAGATGTTATGAATTTAACATACGTTAAAATTCAGGACAAGTTAGTTACTAGTATTTAGGAAGCAGGTTTCCCTTTAAGCACCTCAGCCTAAAAGATTTTTTGTGTACTTCCTGGTTTCTAATTTAGGGATCAATATCTAAATTTTTATTTATTTGTAGTATTTGTCTCACTAAATTAGGGCCTGTTTTTCTAATTTTGCGGTAGCTCCAAGAACTTGATATCTTGTCCATTCTGTGGCTTCGCATTCTAATAGAATGTGTTTTGCTATTTCATCGATTTGTAGATATAGATGGCAAATGGGTTCCATATGGTATAATCCGTCTTCAGGTGTTTTCTGAATTTTCCATGAACAGTTATGAAGCTTATAACTCTTCTGAGTGAGAATTTATTAAGCTTAGTAAGCAAATTACTTAATTTTTCTCAAAGGCTTGTTAATTAATTGCTTATAGAGTTTGTTTGGGTATGGTTTTCCATTTCTTTTGAATTGCTTTCCAAACCCAAAGTCTGTGTTTTTCGCATTTAACATGTTTATTCCACAGGCGGGTTCTGGTCCTATAAAAGGGAGAGATGCTCCCTTCTTTGCTAAGGAGTCAGCCTTTTCATTTCCCATGATATCTGTGTTTCCAAGTACCCACCACAATTCTACTGTATTGTGGGTGGAAAGGTTTGATAAATACTGATAACATTACCACATAAATTGTGATTTAAAGTGATGGAAACTGAGGGCTTTTAGTGCAGCCTAACTGTCAGAGTTTATAAGGATATATTTCCCTATAGTTCTCTTTTCCCAGCATAAGCTTGCACTTTCAAGTATAGCAAGTAATCTCTGTCTGAAAGACAGAAGTGAATCTTCCTAGGTTTATGCTATAGCATTGCCTGTTGACTCGCAATAAATACCTGCACCAGTTTTTTCATTTATGCATGAACCATCAATATATATTACTAAATTGTTCTTATGTCTTAGATGAGAATTTTCTTTAATGTTTCTGTTGGCAATACTTACTTTGAAGGGTTGGGAAAATTAAATTACTTGTGATATAAAATAAAATTTCATTAATAATACACAATCTTCCATTTTGGAGGATGGAGGGGTAGCACACTTTACAGTGGTTCTCTTTCCACATACCTACCTGGATGATTCAGTATGCTGCTCGTCTAGCTTCAGCTTGGATACATAGTTCCAGTGGGGTAAGACCTAAAAGTTTCCAAAATAAGAGGGGTGTGCTTCTAAAAGTTCCAGATATTCCTAAACTAGCCAATCTCTGGAAACTATTTAGTTTTTCTTTTTGTTTGGTAGAGTCTTTGGCCACCAAAACAATGCTCCATAAGTGATTTGTGGTTGTACCACAACCTCATAGAGCCACTGGTACATGTTAGGCTTTAGACTCCAGTTTTTACCTATTGTTTTCCAGACATAAGTGTCCATTTAGCTTTACAGGTAATTTTTTCTGGGTGTGAATTCCAGGTAAGCTTATCATCTAGTGTAACTCCTAGATAGCTGACTTTTCTTGAGATTTCAACTGATGATATAAATTTTTCAGTTGTATAAACCCGAAAGTTTCCTTTTCCTGGTGAAGGGTACACTAACGGTCTTTTGGGGGTTTAGGTCAAGACGCTCTTTTCTACACCAGTCATAAACAGTTTTCAAAGCTTCATTTGTGATTTCTGAACTGTATTATAAAATTTTCCTCTAACTAATATGACTATGTCGTCCGCATATTCTTGGGTGAAAATACCCTTAGTGTTGAGTTTGTTAATTAAAATGTCTACTACTATGTTCCATAGGGTAGGTGAGAGGATTCCTCCTTGAGGGGTTCCATTTGCCGCTGACAGTTCAATTCTATCACCAAATTGATCTATTTGGATTAGTCTGTTATGGAGTGAGGATTTTAACCTTTTACATATGGTTTCATCCAGACACCGTTTAGTTTTCTGTATAACTGAATAATAGATAGCATTATCAAAAGCACCTTAAATGACTAAAAGACTCCCAGTGCTAGTTCTTTAGAGTCTATTGACTCTTCGATTCTGCTGACCAGCTCATGTAATTTTGTATTGCATGTAGGGGGTTTCTTGTTAGAATACCTATCTGTGAACCAGTCTTTCCAGTGCTTTCAGAATGAAGGAGGAAAGACAGATTAGCCGAAAGGCTTTTGGATTTGTATAGTCTTTTTTGCCTGGTTTCAGAATGAACATTACTCTGCTAATTCTCCAGACTATTGGTATGTAGCCAAAGGCCAGACTAGCTCTGAAGATCTGACAGAGTATATGGAACAGTGGTTCTGGGTTTTTTTTGTAACAAGACAGGGTAGATGCCATCGCCACTGGATGTCTTAAATGGTTTAAATTTATATATGGACCGTTTAATATTCATTACATTAACAATGGTGCGACCTATTTTTCCAATCCTCATTGGATGCTCTCAAAGCATGACTATTCCAAAGATAGTTTGGATTTGCTCTCTCTTCATCAATGAAAATACAACCTGTAAAATGAGTTATTGCTAATAATTCCATTGTACTTGTAATGTAATGTAATGTAATATTTATTGATGCCAAAATAATTACAATCATATTGGGTGTGACTGCTTTTGGCCCTGGCCATTTTATAGTCATCTCCCCTCCTTTGGTCATAATAATAATATATTAATCTATTGAGCATTAAGTTATTACATATTAGATGTCTTCTCGGATTACTATTACATGTTAATACAATTAGTAATTCTTATATTTATTTGTATTTACATTATTTTATTCTTTTAACCATCCATATCCGTTTATTCCTATTCATTCCATACCATGAACTTTCTTTTCTCCTAATCTCTATTTCTTTAGATACATTAATTTTATACCCTTCCATATTTTACTCACATTATTTTCTCTAATAATTTTAGTTACTTTCTCTGCTTGTCTCTTACCCTTATTCTTACGTTAAAATCTCCATTATTATAATTTCTATGTTCGTATATTATCCTTTAACATTTATATATCTTTCTCTAAAAGATGGTACAGTCCAAGATTGTGAAATTGTGAAGCAGCCGGTTTGGCCTTCACAATTCCAAAATCCCAGTCTCCTTATTGGCCGCTACTATTGCGATCCCATTCTGTTACGGAAAGGTGTAAACCTCTCTAAAGTTTTTTTACTTCTAAGTTTAATTCCCTCCACTGATTTTTGCATTTCTTTCTGGAGCACCAATATACTTCCTTGCGGAGATGATATAATGTTTTCTTCCCCTTCTTCCTCCAAAAACTCCCCACTTTTCCAACAATTCTCTCCCCTTCCCTTCCCCACTATATGCTTTTTTGCACTGCTCACTTCACACTGTTGCCACGCCTCTTTCCTCTTCTCTGCAAGGACACGTACGGCTTTCCTCTCCTCTTTCCCCGGTGACACAATAATGTTTTCTTCCCCTTCTTCCTCCGAATACTCCACACTTTTCCGGCGACTCACACCACTTCCCTTCCCCGCCACATGCTGTTTTACATTACTCACTACACACTGTGGCCACGCCTCTTTCCCCGTCTCTGCAAGGACACGTGCGGCTTCCCTCTCCTCTCTCCCCGGTGACACCATCTTCTTTGGTGATGACGTATGCCGTGACGTTACTGGGCTTCTCCTTCCTTTCTGGCTCGGTGTTATTGCTTCATACATATGTTGTGACGTACCTTCACCTGTTACAATTACGTCGTTTTCCTTTTCGTGTTGGATCTATCTTCTTTCCTTTTCTCAGCTCTGTTCTGGACTTTGTACTTCTGCTGGCTGCCACTGGTGTTAATTTACTTCGTTTGCCGCTATTTTGCTGACTTGTTTCCTTCCATTCTGGTTCTCTCCACCATAGATCCTTTTTGCCGGTATATGTTACATCCTCATCATCTATCCAAAGCCGTAAGTTTCGAATGAATGCTCGTTTGCCTTCTGATCTTGCCGTCTTCATCTTCTGTATTAGGCTTCTTTTGAGGTCCCTCTGGGCTGGATTCAAGTCTTTATTTATAAATATACTACTTCCTTTTAGCATTTTTTACCTTCCTAGAATTTCGTAAATTATATTGGATGTTGCATTATTATTGGTATTTTCCTACCTTGCCTACCCATTCTGTATGCTTCCACAATTTCCCATCCTATCAGATCCATTTCTAGTCTATTTGTTAAAATTTTTCTTATTTCTTCATATGGCCAGATACCCCTTCTTTCTTCAACTCCTGTGAACACCAAATTGAGTCTCCTCCTCCTTTCATCTATTCTTTCCATTCTCTCTTTGATTCTATCAACTTCTACATTTATTCCTTGCACATCTTTACTAACATTTTCTTTTATTTCTTCAGCCACTTTGTTTAAATTATCTTTTATGCGTTGTTCCATTCCGTTCATGTTACAGATTTTTTCTACGAGATCCTCCCATCATTTCTTGCATATTCTTTGGACCTGGATTTAATTCAATCCCTCCCATCACTAGGAGCATAAGTATCACACTTTCTGTTGTCAACCAATTCATCAACATGTTTTGATCGGTTTTACATTTAATAACCTTTTTTGCCATAAACAGTCCAATTCTCATTCTGTATACTGTAATTTCAACTCCCATTGTCCCTTAATTCACTTTTCCTCTTCAGCCACAGAGCTCCTTACTAGCACAACCTTCCTCTTTCCCTGCTCACTTAGCACTCCCCATTGTACTTCTACTAGATGTAGTGTATTCACCATCAGGCTTTTTTTAGAGTCCCTAAAGATGGCGTTGGATTATGAGTTAATAACTTTGAACTCTGGAAGTTGCTTTTACAGAGTTTATCTCTGTGCAGTATTTTCTCCAGGATGCTCGTTTGGCACTCCTCTGTAAGTGCAAAGATTATTATAAGAATCCTCCCACTTACCTTCTCATTTTGCTTTGTTGAAAGAGTGCCCTAACTTTATGTTTGGCTTGCTTTAGTTCTTTATTCCACCAAATTGCACCTCTACATTTGGGTTTAGTTTGGATGGGGCAATTCTCCTGGTATGAATCTATTATAGCTTCTTGTAAATCAGAAGCAACAGTCATTGTCTGCCAAAAACTTGACTTTCCTGTACATGTAACTTAGTCTTGCAGCTAAGGTTTCATGGTAGGATTGCTAGTCAATTCTTTTAATATTTCTGAATTTGCAAGGTTCTAGACCTAAGTTCAGATTACAGCAGATTTGGGTATGATCTGAGAGTGACGGATCTTTTGAGACATGCCACTCAGAGATCAAAGTTCCAATAAATTCTGTAGAAACTGTAATGTCAAGAACTTCCTCTCCCAGTTTATCCCTAAAAGTGGGTTAATTTCCGATATTATGAATTACTAAATTATTAGCAAGAATGAAGCTTAAGAAAGACTCGCCTTTAGGGTTTGTATTCTTAGAGCCCCAAGTTTCATGATGTGAGTTAGAATCCATTCCTACCATGAGGTGTTTTTGCATCACCATGCAATAACAAACCAGGGAGTCAAGCTCTCTGGTAGGTGGAAGTTTTCTGGTGTTGTAGGGCAAGTAGCAGGAACTGATTATTATGTTCCTCCTAGTTACTCCCGACACCAAAATGAATTCTACACAAGTTATGTCTCTAGAACACAAGTTCACGAGGATTAAACATTGTACAGGTTGGGCAAGAAGTCCCTGTACCCTTGTGAGTATCAAATGTTATTATGCAGGTTGTTAGTATAAAATGGTATTATGCTATGTAGCTATGTTACTTCTTATCAATTGTTGGAATCAATTGTTAGAATTCATGGTTACATGTTTTCGCAGTCAAGTTTTAATTTGCAGCCATGGCAGATGTGAGCCGTGATAGTTACACTATTGAGGAGCGCTTAGTGACAAGTGTGTGTGTGTGTGTGTGGGGGTGTGTGTGCGCGTGCGTGGGTACGTGCACAGAACAACAGCACACAGGGCAGACAATGAGCCAGATTATGGGAGTGTTCCAGGAAAGATTTAATAAGGCTCCACCACGAAAAGCAATACTTCTGGATTGGGAAAGAGCTTTTGCTTTTGGCAGTGTTAAAGACAGGCCACAGAGTGGAAGGAAGAAGACACGAGAAGAAGCATGTGCTGCAGTCTCTGCTTCAATTGAACAACCTCCTATGAAGTTGACATGTAAACGTGCTTCGGAACTTGGTATACCAAGGGCAACAATGCGAGATCATATGAAAAAAGACCTTAAGCTCAGACCTTTTCGACCAATGTTCATAAATGAATTATCAGATAGAAACCGGAATGAGCACGTTTTAGCATGCCGTGCTTTGTTAACTCAATTTCCAAATGCAGCGAACCATGCCAACGTTGTGTGTTCAGATGAATGTGGGATTTATCGCAGCTCACGTGCTAGAAATATTGTCTTTTGCGCCAAAGAAAATCCTCATTACACAGTTGAGTTAGAAAGGAACTCACCTCACATAATGATATGGGCAGCGATAACATCACAATATCTGCTTGGACCGTACTTTTTTGAAGGGACTGTGAATGGCGCAAATTATTTACATATGTTACAACATGGTTAATACCTCAGCTTGAGGAAAGGGGCCTCACAGAACGCATATGGTTGCAGCAAGATGGAGCACCTCCTCACTACGCTCTTGCAGTGCACGAGTTCCTAAATGAACACTTTCCTAGGATGGTGGATAAGTCGTGGTTCATCAGCACCCTTGAAATGGCCACCAAAAAGTCCTGACTCACCACACCTGACAACTCGTTATGGGGAGTCATTAAGGCGCATGTATCTGCACATCATTATGCTACAAACGAAGAACTGCGCAATGCTGTTGAGGATGCATTTCGCACTATAACATTGGACATGCCCAAGAGTATGTCAAGAAGAACATGGAGGCATATGGAACTGTGTTTACAGCATGATGGAGAACATACAGATATATTGGACACTTAATACGTAAGTACGTATGCTAAAATAAATCATTTAGCATTCGATGCTAGGGGGTGCGGGGACTTCTTGCCCACCATGTATGTGCCTTTTTAGCAATATGCATGTTCTCAAATTGTTTATGGAGTTATTGCATATTAGTTTACCCTGGCTATTTCCAAGCCCCATATTCTACCATTTCTTATTCATGGTTCTTGTATTTGGGCCATGTCTGTCATCTGTTATGAGCTTCTGGCATAGGGCAGACGTAGCTGCCCTACTGTAATGTAGGTTCACTTGGATGAGTTTTAGCTTCTCCATCTTTCTTTGTTCTTTTTAAATGATGAAGTTTACTTTTACTAATCCAAGAAAAGCTTTCATACCTTTAGCTTTAAGAGCTTTAAGTGAAGTGTTATCAATTAGAACAACTATCATTTGCCCTGATGGATTTTTCTTATTGGAGCTAATAACTTTCTAGTCAGATGTGTTTAGATCCTTGTTTTGTTTCTGAATTACATTCAGGATTGTAGAAGGTTCATTCTTTGAGTATACACTGGGTGCTTTGAAAAGCACCTTTGTCACCCTCAGGATCTCCTTTCGTTTACCTGTTTGTAATTTCACATTTTCCCCAGGTTTTAATTTCAGGATAGTTTCAATAACCCAATTTTTAGTTATCTTGTTCACACAGATTAGGAGAAAAGCTCCTGTTTCTAAGTGCAGCAAGATAAATTGGGAATATTCTCCATGTTGTAGAATACTAAATTGTTCTACGATGGTAGTTTCAATTTTCTTGCCTGCTCATTTGTGAACTTGCTGTTTGGATAATCGTCAGTTACTGCCACCATCTTAGTAGATGACAATGTGTCTTTGTAGCCTGTGGAAGAAGTGGATGTCATTTATGACTCCTTTCTAGGTTTCTTTAGGGTTTCGTTCACAGCTGGAGGGGTGGAGCTTTCCGGATGGCTACATTTGGTGCCTCCAGCTGCTCCTGTTCCTCCTGCTATGAAGGAAGTCCTATTAGATTGTTTCCGTTTCCACCTGGAGGGATCTCAAGGTATCCTTTGAGTGGCAAGTTTTTCTTTCAACCTAGCTTTTTGTTTGCTTGTTTTCAATTTTTTCACCTTGAGAGATGACATTCTCTTAGTGGCTGCTTCATTTTCATCGGGGGAAGATTCTTTGATTTCCTCCAACAACATTTGTTCTCAGGATTTGTCCTTCATTACGTGTAAGTTGTTGAGATACTACTGATGACTTGACTGTCTCTTCAGTATCTGTAGGGTTTCCTGAAACTTTAGAAGCTTCAGTAAGCTGTATGGAAGTTTTGTGTGACATTACAAGCATGTTGCCATCCTTGATGTAACAAGGAGCAGGCAGAGATGTGACTGGGCATACCCTGGATATATCCAGCCTGAGTTCCCTCAGTCTGTCACTTCTCATATTTTTCACCTAGGCTGAGGTGTTGGGTACTTCCCAACTCTCTATACAGACATCCTGGGAGCTCGCTTGTAGTAGTAAAACCTCTGCACCCTTTACCCATGTTACACTACCTGCTACAGCTGAAGAGGATGGTGTGCAAGGGTTAGCGCAAGACCTCGGAAGAATTGCTTCACATCAGCCTCCTCTTTAGCAGACCTTCCAATCAGACTATGAGTTGGCACTCCCAGTCCGCATCCTATCCCTTACCAGCAAAGAAGAATAGGAAAAAGAAAAGATTTCCTAGTCGTGATGACATGGGTGTCGAAAAATCAAGAGTTGGTCAAGAGAGATCAGTAGTACAGAAGAGAAAAGTGAGTCTGGTACAAGTTAGTTTAAGAATTACCAAACTCAGCTCAGGACCCCGTGGTCACCATCACGTACTTGTAAGATACAAACCCCTGGGGGAAATTCAGAGGTTGGCACCTCAGCCTCCATTTCTCAGTGCAATTTTCAGTAAAATATAAAAATGCTCTTATCAGATATTTTGTTGATCTCTTTTTATTTGAAAAAAATTAATAATAATAACAATTTTCTGATTAAAATGATATCCTCCATTTGGAAGTATGTGACCAAGTTCTCTTGCTGTAGCCTTCTGAAAGTTTTTTTGGAAAAATAAATTTACTGTTGATCAGTACCACACAGTGCTCATTCCCTGAAAAGGAGTGCTTCTAATTTTGAGTTTTAACAGGTTTTATAAGTAGTGTTCATGTTTTAATTTCTGTGCTGTTTCTTTATTGCAGCTTTTGTTTTTTAATTTTTTTGTCTTAAAAACATCAATCTAAAAAACTATGAGAATTTTGCGGCAGTTTAATCTAAGAGTGCTACATATCTTGAAAAGGAAAACACACCACTTTGTTTCTAAAACTTTTCATAAAGTTTTTGTTTTTATTTAAAACATCCATTCTTGGACCAATGTGTTCAATGTGATGGAGTAAAGACAATAAATTAAACAAAATTGGAATTGGTGAAATATTGGTATGTTTCTGGACTCTCTTACGTAAAACCTTCCAATTCATTAAGGGTCTTGAATGGTGTGGAAGCTTCCAAATAATTCCAGAATGTAACAGAACCTTCTAGAACAACCTGGAACCATCCAGATTATTCCAGAATGTAACAGAAGCTTCTAGATTATTCTAGGCTGTAGTAACCTTCTAGACCATTCTGGAACCAACCAGATAATTCTGTGTGTTTGGCCTAAAGTATACAGTTATCAACAGGCAAACAAAGATAGCAGTTCGCCAAATTTGTGGCCCAAAAGTACCTGCAAGCTGTTGTGAGGATTCTGTTGATAGATCGAGTTGTAGGGTATTTTGTGGAAAGAACTAAGTTTGAAGTGTCTTCTGACTGGGGCCACAGGAGAGTGAAGTCTGCCATTTGCATATCCATGAAAGAGTGATATATAAGACTAGCAAGAAAGAAAAAAAAGAAAAAAAAACAGCTTTATTCAGGTTGGGAATAAGATTGCTCACTTCCAGGCTGTTTAAAAGTCAAGATGTTTCCAATGATGATTTTCTGTGTTCTGCATGCTTTGACAGAATATCTATAATGATGCTAACTGAACAAGAAGAAGTCTCCCATGATTATGAAGATTTTGTATCTGCAGAAAAAGATTCCCTGAATCAGTCAGCTATAGAGGTTGCTGCTAGTCCTGTTAAGAAATCATAGTCAGTGAAGTCAAATCTGAAGCTGTATGCATCAAGAAGGTTCAGAAAATTACTGAAGCTATGGGTGAGTACACAAAAACATACCTGTCCAAACTCTTGTAGAAATTCCAACTTCAGAAGAAAATGAACCAAAAGAAGCTTGTGCAACTTGCCAAGAATTTGTATAAAACATCAATTCAGCTGTTGAATTATATGAATCCTACAATGAAAAGGTGCAAGTTCTAACAGTTACCCCAGTGTCCCTTTCAAAGGTACAAATTTTGCACCGCATTCCACCTGCAACAAAATCCATGATGGACAAAACAAGAAATGTGAGGCTTGGAGTGTTTGGAAAACTGGATCCCTATTATGATCATCCTTTGAACATGTTAAATTGCTCGGTCACTTTATCTGGAAGAAAAATGAAACTGTTTTGCCAGAGCACCAACAAAAAAGACTATAACTATAACAGTTGCAGGCGAAAAAGTGGTGAAAGTGAAAAATACATGACCCACAATATTAAAGAAAATTTTACCTTATATGAGAAGGAACATTCACTATTCCATGCTGGAAGATCAAAATTTTATACACTATGACCTAAGTGGCTGATTCCACACCCACCTAGAGATGTCTATTTATGTGTGTATTATGCCAATTTTGAACTTTGATGGCGACTTTGAAGAACATACTTGAAGACATGAAGTATGAAACCTTGGTTGGACATGTGAAGTCATTAGTGGTTTGTGATGTAGAGTGAGAGATTTGTTTGCTTCAGAAATGTGGTGACTGCCCTGAAAAGGGAAGACTTGCCTTACAGACACTTTGTCTGGAAACAGCAGATAACTCTTCTGAAGTTACATAGGCAACACCAGAGGAAAATAAACTCATTAAGAAAACTGCTGCCATGATACCTTGATTGGCAAACTTGGGAAATGGAGAGTGAAAGGAGTAACACACCAACATCTGAAGAAATTGCAACAGCAACACATTGCAGAAATGAAGGGACAGATAGAGTCTGATCAACTATGTTTAGTGCATCACTGTGATTTTGCTGAGATCAGTCTGTGAATCTGCCACAAGAAGTACAAGCGTATCACGTAATAATGACAAGTTTGAATTTTTACAGGAGTCGCATACTTTCTAAACAAGAACACAAGTTTTGCAGTATAAAGTGATGATAGAGAACGTGACTCAGCACATGCATTGTTGGCAGTGTTTAAAATTCAGTAACAGCTGCAATCACAGGCAGAAAAGATCAGTATTATTTCTGATGGTGCTCCTAGTCATTTCAAAAATTGTTACCAACGGTTTGAATTGACTAAGTTGTTTGTGCCAAAGGAGTGGGTATGCAGTACTACTGGTCATGGAAAGCTGTGGGAGGCCTGCTGAAACACATGCTACAAAACATTATCTTTCCAGCCATCTGAGGATTTTATAAAAGTGTTGAAGTCATACGCATCAACAGCCCTTGTCCTGTTGCCCAAAGAGGACAAAGAATTCTGCCAGTAGAAAATAGAAGCATGGTCCAACCAAATTACCCCATGAAAGGAATCCAGAAGACACATGTCTGGACTCAGTATTGCACGAACTTTAAACAGCAGGAGAATGTTCAAATTCACTACTTACAAAGAGGGATGTTTGTGGTCTGTGTTTATGATGGTGATTAATGGATTGCAGAGGTTATAAATATCAGTTGTGGGTTAAATGGAATCATCATGAACTTTCTGCTACCAAATGAACTGGCTGCTGGATATAGATTTCCAGTTGCAAGACAGCAACACCACCAGTGCTCACTTCCAATTTGCAATGTTTTAATTATTGTGGGTGCCCCATTTCTATTGGTTCAACAGAAAGGCATCATTCAGTATCAAAGGAAGATTACTGATGCAGTTGAACAAAGTTTTAGTTCATTGAACTACTAATTTTAGTTCTAAGCAGAAGGCATAGAAGTGGTATGTTTTGGAACCTGTAATGAGTTTTGGAACTTGCACATATATTTTGGAAGCTTTAATATCTTTTAAAAGATGGGTTAATAATATTTTCTTTTTAATAGTTTGTATGTCAATGGCGCTTTCAATTGCCAGGATCACATTAGTGCTGTTGGTGTGCTGAATTTTGTCCTCCAGGAGTTCTTTTACATGCTAGTAAATCTACTGACATGTGGCTGTTGCTTTTAAGCTTTGGCCTGGGCCGGGTTTGAATCCTTGACCTTGGGATCAGAAGGCCAGCGCCTAACCAACTGAGCCACCCAGACTGACTATAAAATGGGTTGCCCACCTGAACAGTGGCCAGTCCAATACATGTAATGTTTTAGTGCTTCAATAAATTATCATCATCATTATTATTATTGTTGTTGTAGCACGGTAATGTTATCATATCACCATTTATTAAAATAGGTGTATGTTCTATCAGCACTCTGCTACAATATTGTAAAGTTTCTCTATAACTTTGTTTAACATAGTTTATATATGATATACAATGAAAGCTTATCCTATACTGATATAATGCGTAATGATAAAGTGCTAGGCCCATTTCAAACACTTGAAACCTGAAATGCCCCAGAGAATACAAATATTTAACTAATATGGCAAAGCAGGAAAGGAGGTAAGTTTAAGACTTCCACAACAACTCAATAAAGCTTTCAATTCTTACAGCCATGCAATAATAGTATATTTTTTACCGAAACAAATACTATAACAAGCTTCGGCATTACAGTGAAAATGAAATACATTTACAATTCCACCCTCAAGCTATTGGTTTCTCTTGCCATAATTCTGTTTGATGCAAAGCTTTACAATGATAGACAAAAAACAATTATTCTTGCCCTATATCTCATGATCAAGTTAATTCGGCACACCCTCTAAATGTTAATTTTGCAGTCCTTTTAAGTTGAATTTTGACAAAGCCGAAAGGTTAGTGTATGCATGAAATTGCTTTCCCAGAGATTTCTTTCCTTTTAGAAATTGCTAAAGCTCTTCTGTACTACTGGCGGGCTCAGACTGATTTCTCCTCCCCACGTCCTCTCCATACACAGGTAGCTCCAGCCTTCACCTCACGTGTTCCTAATGTCATGAGGTCACACAGCGCCATGCTCGTACTTCTCTACACAGCCATCTGCTGAGTATTTTTCTGCAGAAAACCAGCCGATAAGGCAGCGAGCTGTTACGTACTGATAATGATTCCTCCTAGGCAGGCACAAGAAATTCAATGTGTGATGTTCAGCTCACTGGAGATGTTCTGGATACTAACAGCGTAAATATGTCTATGAAGGGGGAGCCAATATGGTGCATTCTTCTTCTTCTTCTTCTTCTTCTTCTTCTTCTTCTTCTTCTTCTTCTTCTTCTTCTTCTTCTTCTTCTTATTATTATTATTATTATTATTATTATTATTATTATTATTATTATTATTATTATTATTATTATTATTATTATTAGCAACATATGTTTTGAAAGCTGTGTTTGTCACCTATCTTTCTGAAGAATTAAAATGCCATGTTAAATAAGGCTAGATTTTCATTTCATGGGACCAATACATGAGAATGTTGTAACTGAAGCTGGTTTAGCATGTGGCAGCATTTTCAGTTGTTTATAAACATGTTAAACTCAAAAGTGGAGGTACTTTTCAGGGAATGTAGTACTGTATGGTACTGATAAATAGTAAACAAATAATTTATGGGATTGGCTTATTTTAAAAAAAAAATATTTTTTTTTGTTAAAAAACAATGAAGAAGGTACACAATGAAGAGAACTTTAACACACATTTCCATACACAGCATGTTTTAATCAGAAATTATCAAATAAAAAAAAATGCAACGAACTAGAGCATTTTAATAATTTGTCAAAAATTGCACATGAGAAATGATGATCAAGTTGTCATTATATGTATGATTAATAACATTAAATGTTTGAGGTTTTTATATAACTTTTGTTTTAATAATTGCTCATGGTTTATTATATATAATTTGAAAAACAATCATTAGAATCATTTTTGAGAAAGTAATAATAAAAAATAATCCATGTAAGGAACACACAAGTGTGCGTGCGCACACACACAAACTTGATAGATGTAGATAGATTGTAGAGTAAAAACAGTGAAATATTTAGTGTTATTTTATGTTATATAAGTAAGACAAATAGGCCGTAAGACTACAATCAACCATAGAATTGTAATAATTGTGCATATACTTTACTGTAAATAACTTTGTATAATTAATGCATGTAGTATTACTTTCTTTGTAAAGGAGCATGCTGTAAATAAAAAAAACACATGCACTCACACACTCACTCACTGTATTGTATTAAAATGATGTTGAGTTATTGCTATCAGCGGGGATTGACTGATTAGTGTAATTTGTGAAATTTTTTATTTGGATAAATTTGTACTTTGAAGATTTGTTGTTATAAGGCTCACAGGAGGCCGTGATTAATGTTAGAATTTTACTCTGTTATATATAGAATGTTTACTAATAATCAATCGGATAACATTTAAGTGAAAAGATATTACTTTTCAAGAGAAAGTCAAGATGACGGGTGATGTTAATAACGTTGTTGAAGGTGCTGTCGAAAGTATTGTGAGTGTGATGGAACTAAGCGGCAATCTTTGGAAAGATTTGAAGATCGGTGAGTAGCCTCCGACATGCATTTTCTGAATTTAAGGCGCAGGTAAATTCTTAAAATGAACAAAATAGTGCACTAAGTAATAAGATTAAAGAGTTGAAGGAAAAAAATGCAACAACTGGGGGATCCACGAAGGAGGGAGAGACAAGTGGTGCCATCTACAACAGGAATGCAGTACTACAGACCGGCTATTGAGGAAAGGCTCCCAAACAGTGTCTGTCAGCATAGAAAATACTCTGTCATCAGCTCAGTCACATGGACAGTCGAGAAGAAATACAAGCTACGTGTATCATAAAAAATCCAGGAATCAACAGAACCCATAAAAACTACTCTGATGTTGAAAATAAACCCTGCTGTCATTAAAGTTGGAATAAAGACCTTGAAAGCGTTAACAGATGGGAGAGTGCTCATCGGATAGGAACCAAAGAAGAAACAGAAACACTAAGTGAAACAATTAACTCTAATTGTGGGCAGACCACAATAGCAAACATTCACAACATTAAGAAATCTAAATTTAATTATTTATAATGTCCCTACTGATGTCAACAAGGAAAATACTGAGGAATGCATCATATCACAAAATCCAGGTTTGGAAATACAGGCAGGAGAAATCAAAGCTAAGTTCTTATTCGAAAATAGGAGGAAAAGAAGGAACATAGTAATAGAAGTGGCATGAGAAGTAAGAAAGAAACTTACACAACAAAACATAAAATGGGATGGATGATCTACAACATACAAGATTACATCAAGCCAACACGTTTCAAGTGTAATAAATTTTTACACAAACAGTTTGTAAATCAGAAGAAACATGCGAATTATGCACAGGAAAACATAAGCTAAAAGAATGTAAGGCACCCATAATTGAGTATAAATGCATAAATTGCATTATGTATAATTCACACAACAAAGGTGACAAAATCCCAGAAAACCATTCATCGCTAGATGTAAATTGCCCCAGCCTGCTCACAATGGTAAGAAAATACAAAGAGAATACTGATTACCGATGGCAGAGCAACAAAACAAACATCAACAGCTTCGAAAATCATATTTGTTGAGTGTGCCTATACGTTGTCTACAGTTAAATGTACAACATTCAAAATCTGCAATATATAACATACAATTAATTACAAAACTACATATAGACATAGCCTTTCTACAGGAACTGTACCTATATGACAACAAGCCTGTTGGGATTCCGCTGAAATACTGAATACTCACTTCAAGTAAAGGGAAATGCAGGAGAGCCATAGCTGTGATAAATAGATCAATTGATGCTATATTAATGAACCAACTGTCTTATGGAGATGCAGTAGTAACAGAAATAAGATATAGCACCTCAAACTTTATAGCGGCAAGCATGTACTTTGATATTGAGAGAAATGTAGACTTTGGCATGTTAAAAATTTGCTTAACTTCGCAAAAAGCAGAGGGGTAATAATAAGTGTGACAGTAATTTGAGGTCACAACTATGGCTTGACATCTTAACGAATAAAAGGGGAAGATCTTTGAAGAGTTTATCATAGGAAACCAGTGATACATCATTAATGAAGATGATGGACTACCAACATTCCATTCAAATAGAGGGTCAAGGAAAGTGGACTTAAAATTATGCAACAGACAGCTACTTAAAGAAGTACAGAAATGCCAAAATTCCCATGAAGAAATCTGCTCCGACCACAACTTAATTACTTATGAAGTCGGATAGCCTACCAGTAAATTAGAAATCAACTACCAGGGCATCAGATACATAGTCACGAAGGAAGGTCAAGAGCATTTTCAAAAAAAATTTAAACAAACTTTAAAAGAACATTTTGAAATGTGATGTTGAATTTCACCAGTTGGATCAAGACATAGAGCTTCACGTATTAGATCAGCCAGATGTGGAAAAAAGCATAACGAAGTTCCAAGATATTGTCACTGCAAATTGCAAAAAATCATTCAAAACTCGCACGCAAACCACAAAGGTACTCAACAACAAATCAGTCCCGTGGTGGACCATAGAACTGACAATTTTGAGGAAAAAGACAAATGCCCAAAGAAGAAGATACCAGTGAACATTAGCTAACAAGAACTACGACTGCAATGAAAGCTACAATACCACGAAGCAAAAACCATATACCAAAGAACAATTTGACAAGAGAAAATAAAGTCCTGGAAGGAATTTTGCACTGTAACCACGAAATCAAACCCATGTAACGCTGTATACCAACTGCCATCTGGAAAAAATAGGAAAAATCACATCCTTTCAACCCTTAGGAAACTGGATGGTACATATACTATAGACACAATCAACACAATAAATCACATATTGGATCACTTTGTCCCAACTAATGAGGAAGGAACTGACAATGAGCAATACAAGGATATCAGGAATAATACACTGCAACCTCCTATCGTGCAAGATGACAAGCCATTCACTATAGAAGGAATCAGGGCATCATAGAAAACATGAACAGCCATAAAGCTCCAGGAGATGATGGAGTAACTGGTAATATACTCAACCTAGCATTTGTTTCAACACCACTATATATAACAGCATTATATAACAAATGTCTAGAAAAGTGAACGTTCACAAAGATCTGGAAAACGGCTAAAATAATACCAATTTTAAAACCTGGAAAGTAAAACCCTGAAGAAGCTACCAAGTACAGTCCAATAAGTCTAAAGTTGCTGCTAAAGTACTAGAGAAACTATTCATAAATCAGATTATGCACTTTTTGTACTTGAATGACCAATTAAGTAAAAACCAGTTCGATTTTACACTGCAAACAAGTACACTAGATGCAATCATATCAGTCAAGGACTTCATAGAAGAAAGTCCGGAAAACAAGATCAGTGTAGCGGCAATCAGTCTCGATGTGAAAGGAGCATTTGACAGCGATTGGTGGCCCGGCATCCTCAATGCCCTAAAGACCTTCAAATGTCTGCGGAATTTCTACAGATTAACACAAAGCTATCTAAGCAAGAGACAATGCACACTGACAACTAACAGCATCTCAGTAAAAAGAAACATAACTAGGGGATGTCCACAGGGATCCTGTTGTGGGCCCAGCCTCTGGAACATCTATTACGGCTTATTACTGAAACTGAACTTCAAACCATACACCACACTCATCGCTTTTGCCAATGATGTTCTGGCTCTTATCAAAGGAAAAAACACATTGGAATTAGAAAATCAAGCAAGCATAGAAATCAGAAAAATTACAACGTGGAAAAAAATAATTCATGCACTTGCAAAATCAGCAAAAACCAACTGGGGACTACGTTCTGAGGTAATGAGTATAATATACAAATGAGCAATTTTACCACTAATCTCCTATGGTATACCTGCTTGCTTTCAAAAAATAAAACAAATTCAAATATTAGTAAACATAAAAATTACAAAAGCATTTAAAACTACATCTCATGAAGCACTATGTACTCTAGCTGGAACAATTCTGACCATCATCAAACTGACTGAGATAGCCAACTACCACAATATTATAAGAGGAGGAACAGGACATGCAAGAGCAACAGCAGAAATTGACATCCCAATAAACTACAGAAAATGGCCTCATCCTGCAGATAACATAATCATCAAAGAAAAGATTGAAGCAGCTTCATATGCAGTCCAAATGTACACCGACAGCAGCAAAACACAAACAGGAGTAGGATCCGGTCTTGCTATTTTCTACCAGGACAAATCTATACAGAAACATCAATATGAATTACACAATAGATGCTCAAATAACCAAGTGGAACAAGTTGCCATACTGAAGGCCCTTAAAACAATAAGCACCACAGAAACAATAGATAAATCTGCAGCAGTACACACCAACAGTAACATAACACTAGATCTTCTTCGGAACACTAGAAAACATTACCCCGTGATAGAAGAAATAAAAACCGACATAAGAAACCTAAAGTAAAAGAAATGGAAGATACATTTTACATCAGTTAAAGCTGACATAGGAATTCAAGGAAATGAGCTTGCTGACACACTAGCTAAAGAAGCAGCAAACAACCCAACTACAACAATTGAGTATGAACTAATATCCATCAGCACAATAAAAAGCGAATTAAGAGAAGAAAGTCTGAGATGGTGGGAAAACGAGTGGAAAACGATACAGAATGGTGCAATTATGAAGATCTATTTTTCTACTGTTAAGAGAAGACTTAAGGGGAAATTAACTCTGACACATAATTTTACAGCTGTAACTACTGGCCATGGAAAATTTGGGGAATACTTCCACAGATTTAAATTGACGGATGACCCAACATGAGTAGGCAGGAAAAAAAACTCAAACAGTAGACCATATCCTATGGGAATGTGAGTTATTAAATATTGAAAGAAACAATTTTAAAAATGCAGTGACACAAGAAGGTGGGCAGTGGCGTATTAACAAACAAGAACTTGTTGAAGAACACCTAAAACTATTTAAAAAATATGTTAACAATGTAGATTTTGAACTCTTGCAAACCATTATACAGTAATTTTAAATGTTAATTTAAATGTTAAAGTTACCTCTTGATGTTAAATGTTAATGTTAAAAACTTTAATCATAATCATGTAGTGCTACATTCTGTAATGGAACATGTAATAAAGTGTTAAAAAAAACACACGCACACACACATTCTATAATGGAACATGTAATAAAGTGTTAAAAAAAAAAAACACACACGCACGCACGCACGCACGCACGCACGCACGCACGCACGCACGCACGCACACCTACCTGTTTTTGTGCATTCAGCAGCTTCGAAACATGAATTGCTGGAAATTATATCTTAATTTTTGGATAGAATGCATTGCTTGTCTATATAGTAGGCACATGGTTGAAAAAGTAAAACAAAACACTCCAGTCAGTGAAGTATATGAAAATAATAGCACTAGAAGGTTTCATTTTAAGTCATGCAAAGTTAATTAGTACTTTGTCTATACCTATAAAACATACAACTCATTAACTCTTTCATATTGTACCTGAGATAAAGAAAAACATATAGTAGTATAGTATGAGTTTTTCCTCCTGGCCTTACTAAGCTGGATATGCAACAACTGGATGAGCTTATTATCTCATGGGAGGGGTTTCGTTTTAGTTGTAGGAGAACAACCAATATGTGAGGAATTCCAGTTGCACTGCTCTAGGGGAATACTGCCGCTCTTTTCTCCCTTCCCTTCTCCTACCTTCTCCTCTTTGCGTTTCTGCAGTGTCAGGTTGAAAAAATTATACTATACTCTTTTAAAGCTCCATTAAAATCAGGGAATTAACAAAATTAATAGCAGTGGAACCTTTCATTTTAAAACATGAAAAGTATTTATATAGTTAAACTGCTATTTATGCGTACTGTACATAATCTGTTTCATATTGCACAGAATTAACACCATCTGACAGTAGGGGAAAAAAAAAGAAAGGCACCACTCAAATCAGGGAATTACTGGAACTAAAAACAGTAGAAGCTTTCATTTTAAATCGTGCCAAAGTATTTATCAGTTTACCTATAGGTATGAAATGTTATTTTTTCATGTGCAAGTATTGAGCAACATGTAAGTGGTACAAAGGTTAAAAACTAAAGTTCTGCTAAAATCAGGGAATTAATGAAACTATTAATAGCAGTGGAAGTTTTCATTTTAAAACAAGCAAAGGTGTTAAGGAGTTTACTTATACTACCTGTCAAACATACAACCATGGCCAATTCTTGTTTATGGATGCAACATTTGCAAACATTTATGCTTATTTTATGTTAGAACTTTCAATTATATGGTTATAAATTTTATAGACCAAAGCTCAGTACTATTTGCAATGTTTGCATTACTTCAGATGCTGATGTTATAGTTATAACTCAGAAAAACAAGAATATCGTGGAGTTAACTGAATATGTTTGTTGCTGAGAGATTTGCAACATTTTAAAATATGAATTAAATTTTTAAACAAAATTTCAGTCTTTTCAAGTGTAGACTGAGAATTTGAAACACTAATGCAAATTGTTATATATTCAAATGAAATAACTTACAGACATAACAGTTTTTGATGTGAATGTAACCTTTCTCTTACAACACACAAACCAGAGCAAAAGTAATAATCAAAGAGAACTGTTAAAGCATTAGTTAATTAGCATTTCTGGTAATAATTCATAAAATAAAAACCAAGAGTATAAAACTAACATGCAGTTACAGTTTAATGTAGAATATGACACCTAGACCCATAGAAACTTACAAATGTACATAGAAATGAAGCAATTTTGCTGCATATAAATAACACAAGTTAGTTTTGCATTTTCATAGGGCATAAATTATGAAGGTTTTAATTTTTCAGATATGATTTACTATACTGTTATCAAATATATTTATATAACAGAACAATTTATCAATATTACTAAGTATACAAAAAGGTTTATTGATATTATTAGCTATGCAACATGGTTTATAACATTTTACACACAGCTTGACCCATTAGGAAAGCTATTCTCCGGAGTGAATGTAGGAAATTCATTATTTGGTATAATGGAAATCACTTGTATCTTATTTTTTCTGGCCATATGTGCAGCCTAAGACAAAATAAATGAGCAACAGCCAGAGAGGAAGTTAGATTTGGGAAACATTGGAAGCATTTGCTGATGCTGTGTTCACAATACATGATTTAATACTGCCCTGCATTCATTTCAAACCTTTACGATAAGTAGGAAAATGCTTTTCAGTTTGGTTGTATGCACAGTAGCCAAGTGGTGAATTGCATGTGTCTCATAATTGGAACAACCTGGGGTCAAATCCTTGGTGGATATTGTTTTTTTATATTATTTAAATTTTAATTTGTTAAATATATGGCAATACTGTATGTTTTCTATGCATAAGATATGTATTAATTTTAAGACAATCATGCATAAAAACACAAAGAAATTGCTCTCTTTGTTTTCAAAATAAATGCCATATTAGTAAGAATTCTAAAGTGAAAAACTAAATAGAATATTTAATTGACTTAATATTGGATGTACAAACCATCTGTCTCATTCTTCAGTTACAAATGGCGCTGACGTGATCATGCACAGCACCTCATAATCTTGGAGTTCTGCATTATATGTTAACAATCATATTGACTTTTGTTATGGCTGAGCTCACACATAAATACGAAGCTACAAGGAGATCTCTTCTTATGTTAGTGAACTTTGCTAGATACTCTGTGTCTTAGGCTGCAAGAACACTTGAAATCCCTACATCTATGGCTACGAGGTGGGTGCGGTTATACAGGGAAGGGATTGTTCGTCGTCGACCTAGTTCGGGTCACAAACATTTGCTCTTCAGCAGACACTGCACTTCTAGAAGAGGCAGACAGCAATCTATTCCAGCATGTGTCCACAATTAGAAGTAATTCTAATTTCCTTGGGTCAAACCGCACAGTCTTGCATTGTTTGACTACAGCAGGGCTCTTTGCTCAATCAGCAGCTAAGAAGCAGCGTCTTACAGATGATCACAAATTATGTCTCCTCACAGTTTCAGAAGAAAATGCCAGCCATTACTGGAACAGGGTTATATTCACAGACAAGGTGACATTTTCATCTACAAATGGTGGGAAAGTAATGGTCTACTGCCCCAAAGGAAAACGTTATGATGCAAAATGCATGGTTTAAATGGATTGCCAAGGTTGTGATCTATGTTGTGTTGGGGTTGGATGCCACGAAATGGTCTAGGCGTGTTGTGACAGTTTGATGGCACATTAAATACCACCAGTATAAGTTAGTGGGTTTCAAACTGGTTCTCACAAAGGCAAGATATCACAGTGATTGATTGGCCTCCTTGCTCTCCAGTTTGAATTGTATTGAAAATGTGTTGGCAGAGGTGAAGAAAGTTTTGAAGTTATGTTTTTGTGCAAGACAATGTAAGACAAAAAGGTTTTGTGGGATCAAATACAGGAAACTTGGGAGGAAGCATACTCTCGCGAAAATTTGACTAGGCATTTGATATCATCCATGCCTCATAGGATGAGGGCAGTAATAGAAGCAGAGGTTTTACACATCCAATATTAAGTTAATTTATATTTTTATTTGCCTTTTCATCTAGGAATATAATATTTCTAATTTCATATTTAGTTTGGAAACAAAAAGGAGAATGCTTCAGTTTTTGTGTGTGATCATAAATGCCTTGAAATCAAATGAGCCTTAGCAACTTGAAATTATATTACAAGATGCATAATAAACATTGCATTTTTCTGTAAAAAAAAATTGGGATATGAACCTCTGTAGGCCTCATTGCTATGTACCTGCTTATAACTGCTTGGTTGTCAGTGCATATTCAGTTGCTAGACTCAGTATGAAAAGTGACAGTAGAACAAATTTAAAGGCACGCGTCCCGAAACACCATTGTAAACTGACTGTGGAAATGACTTGGACTTCAATAAATGTACGCTTTGAGGGTCTGCTCATTTTTTTTTTATATGTATATACAACCTTCTTCATAAATTTTATGAATGTATTAAGAAGATTTAGCTCACCAACCATCTCACAATAAAATTATTATAGTTTCCTCGCTACGGTTGAAATTTCAAATTAGTCTGTTGGCCGGAAGAAACTAATGATGCATTTTTCATCAACTGCTCCTTTATAACCTAAGCTACAAGCTTCTTTCTTAATCTATCATTTTCTCTGACTTTAACCTTTTGCCACTTTTAACTCCAGTGCTCATATCCAGTTTAGGTGGTGTTTCTGTATATTCCTTCACAGATGCCATTGGAGAGCTTTTCCTTTTTTTGCATTTTCTGGCACATACTTACAGTAGGTAGAGGAAGTATTGCATTCTACCCAAAAAATTAATATTGGATTTCACAAGAAATAAGAAATATGTGTTTTAGGTCCTATGAATTAAACAAATAAAAAAAGCTTTCTTAACAAAAGTTTTGTGCATGTGAATGTGTGTGTGTGTGTGAACAGCATATTTCAAAGGTAAAATGCCCAAGTCTCGTGATGCACTGAACTTGTGTGAACTATTATTGGTTTTCCAGCCTTGCAGTTATTTTTAGCACTTCTAAATTATGAATTTAACAATTAATTGTTAAGTGCAAAACAATTACTCAGAACAAATTAGTTTTCTCATAAATTTAGTGCTCATTTTATTGACTACTTGTACATGCTTTTTTAATCTAAAATACTTTTATAATTACTGCTAAGTCCTTTTTAGGAAATAATGGAAATTCTTTCAGACAGGGAAGAAGACTTAGATATAGAGAAAAAGTAGATGGAAAAAACATAAGAGGAAAAAAAAAACAAAGAAAGAATGGGAGTTGTGAGGATGGCAGAGTAAGCTCTGAGGAAAACAAGTGAAATATAGAAGATAATATAGGGAAAATGAAATTTTACATTAGAGAGCATATCATGTGAAAAAGGAAAGCCTTTCCAAAACCAGTGACAATTTATAGTGAATTTGCGCTTAAGAATGCAGTGCAGGCCTTATTTTTACTTTTTGTGTACCCACTTCCTAGTCTAAGTCAGGAGTTTGCCTAAGTTCACTGTAGGTGTTATGTATATTACATAGGAATATGTAGTTCTGGGAAAATGCATTTATAGCAGGTATTAAATGAACAATTTTGTGCTATATGAGGTTGGCAATAAAGAAACCGGACTAAATTTTTACTTCTTTCTCTCCTCTTTGAGGATGAAGAGGGTGATAGGTCATTGGCCTGTGGACTTACTTTACCATCACATAAAGCTTCACTCACGTGCAGCGGTTGGTCTGGGTGACCAGTGTTAGAAGTGGCATATGTCCAATTTCTGTCGGAATAACACTTGAGTGCTAAAATAGAACATGTTAACATCAAATTCCTCACAAAACTTGGGAACTCTGCTACAGAAACTTACAAATTGTTGGCAGAAGTTTATGGTGTTCTTTGTCTATCTCCTCGAATGTAAGTTTTTGAGTGGTTTATAAAATTTAAGGAGGGTAGGCAAGATGCCAGGGACAATCCAAAATTGGGCCATCCTTTCACTACGAAAACAAAAAGAATGTAGAGGAAGTTGCTATTATTATTATTATTATTTTTATTATTATTATTATTATTATTATTATTATTATTATTATTATTATTATTATTATTATTATTATTATTTGAGGAGACCTGGAGCTGAGCATTTGAGCAGTTGCTGAACTTGACAACATCAATAAGGAAATTGTTAGATTTTGCATGATCTGGGCATGTAAAAAGTGTGTGCTAAAATGATGCGAAAAATCCTCACACCTACATGAAAGGAACATTGAATTGCTGTGTTGACATTCTTGAAAACATTGAAAATAATCTTGATTTCTTCAAAAATGTAATTACATGCAATAAAACTTTGGATTTTCCAATATGACCCAGAGACTAGGTGACAATCTATGCTTTGGAAGAGTCCACAATCCCCCAGGAAGAAGAAAGCACGCAGGAGCAAATCAAAATTCAAAGCTATGATGATTGCTTTTTTCAGTATCTGGGAGTTATCTACATTGATTGGGTGCCTGTAGGTTAGACTTCATTCAGTTTTATTATAAAAACGTTTTGAAGACCCTCTGTGAACATGTATGATGAAGGAGACCAGACTCGTGGAAGATTGCCTCATGGATCCTCCATCAGGACAGTGCCCTAGCCCACAAAGAGTGATTTGGTGAAAAATAATGTTCCAGTAATAGAACATTGTCCTCTGTGGTCTAGGGATACCATGCTAACCTGTAGTTCCTGAGGTTGCAGGTTCAAACCCAGTGGAGAGCGATGGATTTTTTTTGAGCATAAAAATCTTAAGCATGGCTTCCTTTGGAAGGGAATTCTACAACATGGAAGCTGGTGGTCCCATGTTGTAGATCTATGGAATGTAAAAGAACCTCAGGCCTGATAGAGAGGCCTCTGAGGAAAATTTCTGGTGCCCCCCCCCCTCTAATATAGAATGGGAGCTAAGAACCATAGCAGTTAAAGAGCAAAAGAGCACTCATAAATAAAACTCTTCCCCCCCCCCCCCCCCCCACTAATAGACCATCCTCTGTATTTGCCAGACCTAGCACCTCGACTTTTTTCTCTTCCTGAAGGTCAAGTCCATGCTCAAAAGGAATTGGGTTTGAGTCTGTGGATGCAGTGAAAGCGAAAGTGACACAACTGTTGGACAGCATAACACAAGATGTCCCAGCAGTTCTTCCAAAACTGAAAAATTCACATGGAGTGTTGTGGGACATTGAAGGGAATAACATTGCTGTTGACTGATTTTTTTTGTTTTTTTCAATAAATTGTCAGCATGAATCTGGTTTCTTTATTGCCACCATGTATTATTACTTTTGCTATTTAAAAAGCATAAAGTTTTCTACACATTTATTGGAGCAACACCCTATAGTTGTCATATCTTTGCTTCCATGTTGTGCAGCTTTTTCCATAATTATTTATGTGTCACAGGCTTCATGCTCCTAATGTACTGTAAGGCTCATAAAGGCAGTGGTTGTGTGATCATTTTTATGAGTTGTTATAAAATTAAAACAAAGGAGGATTAGATTATGAATAGCACTTCTGATTCTCAGAATGTTATGGCAATGCTTAAAATATTTCCTTATAGTGTTTATAATTCTAATACTATAAGAGCTAACTAGCAACTATAATCTCTGAGAGTAAACTTGATTATCCTGTGGTCCCGCCGGCCTTAGAAGGGAATCTGATTTAAACAAAAGCATGTGGCAAGCTGTGTGCATCGGTCACAGATTACAACAGTGTAGTTCCATATAGGACTATGTAAATTAATTTTGTTTTATATTATTTAGTAGTTTATTTTGTTAAAAAGCACTGTTAGAATATTAAATTTTGCATTTAAAAACATATATGTAATTAATAAAAACTTAATGAATGGAGATATGCATATGCACCATTTTCTATTACTAAAATACAGTTTGTCAGTCTTGTTGCATTTAGTGGCGCATGCTTGTTTTCAAATTGTTTTTTTACAATGTGGTTAATGGCGGTTAAAGTTAATAATTAGTATGAATAATCAAAATGTATATGTGAAACATCCCAAAGGGAAAAGTTTGAAAAGTGATGAAAAAACTATTGTATTGAATGTGTTCATAAAGTTTTGTTAGAGGTATCTGGATTTAGTCATTAAAGACATTATTAATTTAACATCCAAGTTTACTGGGGTTTTTGTAAAAGGTGTGAACTCCATTTGCGTGGAAAGGCACAAAACTGGAAAGCTGTAATCACCTTCAAAGAAAAGGAAAAACAAAAAAAAAATACTGTGCTTGGCATGAAATGTGATGAGGAGGAGGAGGAAATGGATGGAATTGGACCACTTTCTTATTCTGATTAATAAGGTACCTATCAAATTTTATTATCATTCCGGTTCTGTCATTCCATACTGTTTGTATTACTACTTCAATATTTTAAATAGTTTATAACTAATGCTCAGTCTGAAGGAAACATTAATTATATATAACATATTCCAATGCACCAAAACCATATTATTTCAAAATGTGTTTTGGTCATAGGTTACAGTGCAAAAAGTGTAAAACAATTGTCTATTGTCAATTGAAGTAAGTGTTAATGAAAAGAGAATAATGTGATCATTCAAAAATAAGCACCGCTGATGTGCATTTATGCCAGTCGGATGGTTCAGGTTGAAGCACGTGTCTTCAGATAGTGCATATGCTCTGCCCAGGGTGTAGTAATACAATTTGCAGACTAGTATTTTGCGCATTGCATTTGTTTACATCAGGTTCCCTTCTAAGGCCAGTGGGATTATAATAGCTAATCAATCGAGCATTCGCTATTTATTTGTGCCATAATCCCAAAGATTATACATATGTTGCAAATTAATTATTTCTTTGTTGCGGTATAAAATTCTTAAATAAGGTACTATTTACATAAAAAAGAAATGGCAAAAAATGAACTACTTTCAAGATCATGCAACACTTGCTGTAAGACCTGTACTCTTTTCTTTACTGTAAATTCTCTGTACCTGGATCCCAACCATCTTCACCTTCCAAAACAGGGAAACTAAAAGAATCTGTAGCCATTTGGTAATGTCTTTAAGAAGTTTAAGCATGCATTACCCCATTCTCTCAACAAACATAGTTCTAAACTTACTGTGGATACCAGATTAAATATAGAATGTCCAAAATTGAACCCATTAGTTACAAATGAAACATATCAAAGTGCAGCGAATGAGTTCCTTACTTCCCTCCCTTTCTTTCTTTCTTTCTTTCTTTCTTTCTTTCTTTCTTTCTTTCTTTCTTTCTTTCTCTCTCTCTCTCTCTCTCTCTCTCTCTCTCTCTCTCTTCTTTCTCTCTTGTCCTGGTAAATATAGAATGTCCAAAATTGAACTCATTAGTTCAATGAAACATAGCAAAGTGCAGTAAATGAGTTCCTTTTTTTATTTTGTCCTGGTATTGTGTTAACTTTTGATGTGCAAAATTATATCACCATATTGAGAAATTGGATGCATTTTCAAAGCAGGTTGACATATTTTAATAAAACAATGTATTTCCCTTAGTACACATTGTGGCTAACTCTCTGCCAAATTTCACCCAAATCTAAGATGGTAAGCTTAAACCATTGTGTTGATTTCACATGGAATGACTAGTTTTGCAACAATTTCTGGAAGATTGTCTTATTGCTAGTTCAGCTACATCATCATCTTTTGTAGGGCTATGAGGAAGGCCACTCTTTGCACTTGCTACAGTTTTTGTGGATGAACGAGTAGCCTTATAGCTTTTATGGAGATGTGACTGCTGAAGACCAAGCAGGTGTTTGCATTCCTATTTTTCTCTATATGTTCTGCTATACTCCATGTTTCTTTTTAGTTTTTCTTATTATGAACTATTATTGAATACGTTCTTTTCTGCCTTCTTTGTCTTTGCATAATGGTTTACTTTCTTTCAAACTTTTCATACTTCCAATGTGCTTTTTCAGCCTTTGAATCTTTCTCCCATTCATTCTACTGCTGTTTAGGGTATTTTACCTCTGGATAAGTTAGACTTTGAGTTGAATAATGTTTTTGTAATATTCTTTTCATGTAAATGAAGTATCAAGCTTTCATTAAGAATAAAGGAAGAAAAAAAGAAAATTAAAAGGAGCTAGAATTAATAAAATTGTGAAATTCAGTGCGACTTAAAAACAAATTAATAAAGAAATAATACCTTGAAGGCAAAGTATATCAACTTAATATTCATATATTTTATAATATTACTCCTAATAATAAAAGAACACTATAATTTACAGGTGATTATCATCATTCCAAGGACTGAAAATTCACAAACTTTTTTGACTCATATGACAGAACTTTACTCAAACAAGTATATCGTGTATAGCTTGCCAACACTAATTACTTTTTAGTTCAATGTGAAGGAAAAATAACTCAAATATGAGCTGAAGCTCTCCTTAGCAAAGTAATAATTCCAGGTTTTTCAAGTCCAGGTGAAGATATAGTGTAGAATTGATGTTTCAAGTATGTGCATCATGCTCTCTCCAGGGTTAGCAGACATTGAGATATTTTTTTTTTCTTTTTTAGAAGCCTCCCTAAGAGGGGGCAGAGGGATGGCCCCTCTTTGTCCCCTCCCAGTGTTAATCACCCAGAAAAGTCTATATCGACTTCTCATGCATTTAGTCTACAAAGAGGGACGTGGGCGATAGAGTAAGGCATGTGTTTGTACTACTACTGCACTGCAGGATTGAATCATAAACCTATAATATATTGAAAGGTTCCTATGCAAGAATGATAGATCATGCAGGGTCCTAGGAGACATACTTAACTACTAAGGCAAGGATGCCTCCTTGGGGAATTCATCCAGGTGTTATGCACCTTAACCTCGGATTGAGAGTGAGGGATTTGCATTCACTTGTGTAGGTGTGTTGAGAGTTCATGCCTTTAGTAAGAATTATAGGGTGGAAAAATGGTATATATTCAGGATTTAAGATGCATTAAATAATGTTCATTATAATACTTGAGCTAGTCTTTGGCCTTCTTGAAAGGCTGCATCTTCTGTCCAGCTGTGCAGCATTGGTTGCTGTAAAAATCTGAGGTTAGGTTTAGTTAAGTTAGTAAGAGCTTGTTTATGTTAGTGATATGCAGATTAATTTATAATACTTATGACTTCGCTATTGCTGCATTGATGTAGCTTATAAAGTATGTCCTTTGTTTGTGGTTATAATTGTTTATAGTTCGATTATTTATTTTCTCCTTTTACGTTAGCTTAGTCTATAAATACATGACCTTAATTCATTAGTCAATGCCATAATAACAGATTGGGAGGGTCCCTTTTTCCCCCAGGGTCTTTTTGGCTCAGAGAGAAAGGACTTTGAGGGCTACAGTCATGTGGGTAAAGAAGAATATGTGTGTATTGTAGAATAGTCATGAGTGATATTTTAAGACAATCTTACGGGTGCATTTAGATATTAGTGTATGTTTAATTCTGGTTTCACCAGGCCAAAGATTCTATGAAATTGAGACAGCAGTGTGGGTCATTTCATTTCATGTGCCATGGATTTTGCTCATGGGATTTTGGGTTATATTTACTTCATTATAAGTTATGAATAAAATATTTTTTCAAAACTTTTCAAACCTTCAATTTTTATGGTGTCACAAAAATTGTCAAAACTTTGCACACAGATCCATCTTAAAGCCCTCGCAGCTCAGGTTCTAAGGGTCTTAGATATGTGGTTGAGGTCTCATTTTGAAGCTTATACAGTAAGAATTTGTCTGTTCTTAATGGATCAGGCATGGTGTGTGTGTGTGCATGCGTGCGTGTGTGTGTGGGGGTGGGTGGGTGCGCGTGTGCGTGTGCGCGTGCGTGCGTGTGTGTTTTTTTTTTTTTTTAAGTAGTTTTGGTTCTACCAGACTTCCTTGTAGGACCCTGGCTTTTATTGGTCCACTACTGGAGACTGAATCCTTCAGTTGTAGAGAGTTGATCCCTAATAAGAGCTATCGTGAAATAAGTTGTTGTGCGTTACGTCTCTGAAAACCCAATTATCTTGAAAATTACTTGTGAAATTTGCCAATGCATTCCAATATGGAGGGCTATAAGGTTTCCTGGTGCCTCAAAATTGATAGCAACTTTTTTTTTCATGGCTGGAATATAGCAACTACTAGATTATATTTTCCGGCACAAATAACTCGTTTTTTTATGTAGAAACCATTCTACTGCTGATTCATAAAATACACTGGTGTGCAAAACCTAAGGACGAAAGTAATCTTCGCATGCTGTGACACTGCCAAGTAACTCGATGAAACTTGAATCATACATAGAGGGAACTGCTATGGTATGCTACAGTATGCAACTAAACGAAATATGCAATGAGACGAACAGAAATGCCACTTTTATTCATAGACCATAAGCTACACTAAAGTCATTATGACATATGATGGCTCTCTAGATTTACAGAAACAGATACATGGTGCTTAAAAGGGTGTATGATCACCACGGACAGCAATGCATGCTCTGCACCATGCTCCCATGCTGGCCTCAAGGTTGGTAAGCAGTTCTTGTGGTAGGGCATTCCATTCCTCCACCAGCGCTGTTGACAACTGCTGGATGGTCGTTGGTGCATGTGGATGTGCTGCAATGCGTCTCCCCAAAGCATCCCACATGTGTTTGATGGGATTTAAATTGGGGGAATGGGCAGGCCAGTCCATTTGCCAAATATCCTCTCGTTCCAAGAGATCCTCCACTTGTACTGTTATGTCATCCATAAAAATGAAGTCAGGGCCGACTGTACCCCTGAAAAGACACACATGGGGAAGGAGTGGAGTATCATAATAACATTGACCAGTGAGCGTACCATGTTCAAAGATTTGGAGGTCGGTGCGCCCATGCAAAATTATGCCTCGCCAAACCATAACACCCAGACCACCAAAACGATCATGTTCAAGGATATTCCTGGGTTCATTACATGTTACCACCTCTCGCCAGATGAGGGTACGTCGAGAATCACTACTTAGACTGAATCTGCTCTCATCCGAGAAGATCACTCGACCCCATTCCTCGTTGGTCCAATTTTGATACTCTTAGAACCATCGCAAACGGTGTCACCGATGTGCAGATGTCAATGGAACACAACGCACTGGCCATTGGGCAAAGAGACCACCTCTGTGTAGTTGCCGTGCCACTGTGTATCGTGAGATTGCATGCCTAGCTGTCCTGTTACATGCGGTTGCAATTGCACCTGCTGTTTGGCGTGGATCCCTTCTTGCACAATGTAGTGGTCATCTGCTGCTGTAGTTGAGCATGGTCGACCACCACCTCTCCTGGGACAGCAGTACCAGTGGTTTGGAAGGTTCCCCAAGCACATGAAACAATGCTGTGAGCAATTCCAAACTCCTGAGCAACACTTGTCCCACTTTGCCCTTCTTCCAGTTTCCCGATGATTCTTCCCCGTGTGAAGTCATCCAAACGGTGTCAACAGGCCATGTTGCAATGAAGAATACCACTATAGTGCACCGTAACAGCTCGTTAATTGCCACACACTGTCTTGTCCTGTTTCGTCAACTGCCCAGTGTTGCGGGACCAGACCCATTTGGCACTATAGGCTTGTTACACTCATGCCATGTGACATCCAGCTTTCTGTGTATGTGTGAGAGACCTCTGGCAACATGCTCCCGCACCTTCATCTACTTCCACGAAGTAGTTCATTTGTTATGTTACTTTACCCATCTCGTCCTTAGGTTTTGCACACCAGTGTATGATTTATTTGCTGAACATTCTTATATTAAAAAAAATATTATTTCGATTTTTTTCAAATGGAATCAGTTGGTTGCTGATACGTCTGTGTAGATGCAGAGCTATTCATCGGAAGATTTTCAGTTCCGTAGTGTTGCTATTGCTGTATGTTTCATGACCTCCTTTGGGATATCTTGCTTTCGGATGTCTATTTTAGGGTTGAGTTCTGCTTCAATTGTTTCATTATAGTTCAGTGGATTTTCTGCTTTTAAAGAGGAAAGTGTTTTCTTCATATTGATTTCTAGCTTCTGAAGATAATCGTGATTCTGTAATTATACCTGCTCCCCTGAGAATAGCTACCGACAAGCAGTCTTTTCCAAACTAACCATTAAATAGAAATGTAATTTTGTTCCAAGATTGTGAGTAAAGGATGTAGAAAATCACTCTTATTTTTTCGGTTGAATAGTGAAATTTCTGATTGAAAAGTTATCCTTGCTGTAAAATGTCAGTAATATAAAACTCTTTATATACTCAGTGTAAATGCAAAAAAATGATGCAAAGAGCAAGAAAATGGCAAATAATAATGTAAAAAAGAATGCCTCCAAATAAGAAAGTGTCATAAAGTGAACAAAAAATGACCTATTGAAAATGCATTTTCATAATCTGAGACCCATGATAATGATATATGTACACTTTAGCAATACCCATAATGCAACAATCAAAAGATAATATTAGAATCTGTGCTCTGATGATGACTGAGTACTTAAGGGAAGGCATCGGTGAAATTATGCCCACAATCTGAAAAAAAACTTCAATCTTTGAACCATATATTTTCAAATTCAGGTCTTTGTTTTTCTCTGCAATTTTATTAGCAGATCACATGATTTAAATGACTATGCACAATAAGCATGACCACATTTGGGAATTTAAATGCCCAAATAATGGCTTAGGTCATATTTTAGCGCATCATTACGTTTTGTTTTCAAATTGCAAAAGATAGCACTAAAAGGAAGGTGTATTGTTTTCTTTTTTGTCCTTAGAGGTAGATTAGTAGAACAAAACAAGTGAAGATCAGAACCATATTATTTGCTTTGTGTTTTGTAAATATCTTTGGTGAATAAGATTGGATTGGTGCTTCGAATTACTATCTTTTAAAGCTGAATAAAGTATACAACCATGCTATCCAATGGAGATGGCAATGTATGTCTCTTAAGTGCCTGCTGGTACTTTGCCTGTCTTTTACCTACATGTTCTACAGTTGCTGATATTGTTTTTAATTTTTCCTTGTAGGGCTAATGATTTATCTGGGAGATACCTCTTAGTATATTTTATACTAAGTGATGTAGTAGTAGTGTTTGGTAGTGTTTTACACAGTGTTTGGGTGCTAACAACTATAGATGTTGTGTGCCCTAAAGCCCTATGGTGCTACTACTACACTTGAAGCTTCCACCAGACAAAGGGGAAAGGGGGGGGAGACCAGAAACTTCTACCCATGCTGTGTTAGAAGTTTTGGACATTTTGTAGGGTGAGTACTTACCCCTCATGAACAGTTCACATGCCATCTGCCACAGTAACTATGCCCTGCCCCAAGACGGGATTAGCAGTAGATGCCCTGCCACAAAAATAAACATACACAGGGTGACAGGTACTGCTTCGGCCATACATTAACCAGTTTTTCTACATGATTGAAAATATGTCCAATACAAGTTTTGTTAACGAGCTGTTTGGCCAAAAAAATAATGTGTAAAATATTTGGAGTTACCTGGCTAATAAATGAGTCAATATCAATGGTTTACTACTGTACTTACTGGAGTGCTAAGCGAGCAGTGGAGGAGTGAGGTTGCATGTCAAGTAAGCTCAGGATATTTAAGGAAGAAGGGCACAAGTGAGGAAAAAAATGGGTGTCAGTATAGAGGTGTACAGGTGTAATTTGATTTTTTAGTAGTATTAAACTCTGTTATTTTAGCAAAAGGGGAAGCAAAGAAGTGATGAATATCTATATTCTTTTGAGTGTGATTGGACTGTTATTAGTAATTGGAGGGGTAGAAATTAATCCAGGGCCCAAAAAACTTTGGACGAAATATTACAAATATGCAGGAAATGGAGGAAAGATTGGAAAATAAAATGAATATTCTAGGAAGAGAAATTAAAGAAGAAATAAGGATGGAAATGCAGCAAATGAAGACAGAAGTCCAGGGTATCAGCAAAAGGATGGAAACACTGGAGGATAAACATAGGAGGTTCAATCTAGTGATTCAGGTATACCAGAAAGAAGAGGGATTATGGTCCATTCAGGAGGTGAAGGAGATTTTAGAAGGCAAGCTGGAGTTGGGGTTAAAGGTATGGGGGATTGTGGAAGCTTTTGATTAGGCAAGCAAAGAGGAAGAAAGATGATTGTTGTAAGCTTTGTATCAACACAAACGATATATGAAATATTCAAGAGTATGAAGAAACTAAAGGAAACAGATATCTTTATAGACAAGAAATCTTTCAATGCAGCAGAGAGGCTTAAAGCAGGAATTAGTACAGCAAATGAAACATGTGAGATCGGAAGGTAAACAAGCTTATATTCGTAATCTACATTTATTCATCAATAGCCAAACAACAGAAAGAAAATGATCTGGAGGAGAGAAGCAGAAATGACTGTGCAAACTGAGGTGTCAGGAAGTCCAAAGGCCAGTGCTACATACGTTGATTCTACAGAGATGAAAAGGCTGGTGGAGCAAGAAGGGGCAGCGAATGGTCCAAGTCAAATGACATCACCATTGAAAAGGTAAGATGATGCGAGAAGCGAGACAGTGGCCAGTAGGAGTGGGTCAAGGTCAGCTAGCGTACGTGAGGAAGGCATGTAATCTACAGCATCCAGTGTTTTGTCAACACCGTGGGGCAGTATATTACAACTACAAGAGGTTGCCAGTGAATTAGTGATTCATCAGTCAGAAAAATGTGACCGTGTGGTGGATCAGAGAGTGTTGAGAAGCAGGGGAAGGCTGCAAGAGTTCAGATTAGAGCCAGCCCCCAGTAGCAAAGAGGGGAAGGGTTGTAAAATTGGGGTTTTGGAATTGCGAGGGTTTGGTGAAATCCTTGAGTTACGGACATATTGATTATTGCGAAAGGTTCAGTTGTTAGCAGAAATATGGGTTGATGGTGAAGAGCCAATTAATGCTCAGGGTTTTGAGTTTTTAAGAAAAAGTAGTGAAAGGAAAAGTAAAAGAGGCAGGATATCAGGAGGCATAGGCTTTTGTGAGTGATGAATTGAAGAACAAAGTGAAGTAGAGGAGACCAGAAGTTAGGGTGTAATGTGGGTGATAATTAAGGAGTGGGGATTATGTTTAGGAATTATTTACAACCCTCCAAGGAACTCAAAGTTTTATAATCCAGAGTTCTTACGACAGCTAGAAGGGGAATTAAATGGATTACTCAACAATTGATGTGGTGTTAATGGAGGACTTTAATGCGAGAATTGGAGAGTTGGAAATAGGGGTGTTAAATGTGTGGGGGCCATGGGAGGGAGAAGAGAACAATGAGTGTTGCTCAACACATAGCAAAGATAAAGTAGTGAATATAGAAAGTTTAAGGTTAGTAGAATTTTGTGAGAACAATAAGCTGACGATTTTGAATGGGTGTTGGAGGGACGTTGTATCAAGTGAATTTACTTTTCAAGTGCATTAGGACAAAGTGTAGTAGATTATGTAATTTGTAATAGAGAAGTGTTATCTATATGTGTAAATTTAAAATGTCAAATTCTGTACTAGTGCTTATTTCCCATTGGAATTATTTTGGAGAGTGGAAAAGGATGTTAGTGAAGTGAATGTAAGCAGGGATGAATGTAGGGAGAGAGTAGAAAGCTACAAGTGTATCCCTTTAGAGAGGTGAGGCTTTTGGTGATATTTTAGATTCAGCAGAGGTTAAATTGTGCATATATGGTATAGAGTTAATGGTGCTGAGAGGGAAAAGTGAGGTAGTGATTGAGCTCTGTGAATTTGTGTTAAATGGGCAGGTAGAAATATGAAGACAAGTAATAAGAGGGTGAAGAGATTAAGTGATAATTGGTTTGATGATGAATAGGGGAATGAGAGGGTTGGTATGGAGTACAGTGATTGGACGGAGGGAGGGCAAGGAGGAAAGGAAGGTCATGTTGGATTTGATGGAGAGGTACAGGTTGTTGCTTGAGCAAAAGAAGCAAGAGTGGGGAGAGCAAGGGCTTTAGAGATTGAGGAGAGGATCAGATTTGGGGAAGTACAACAAGCATGGAAAGTTATTAGAGAGTGCACTAAGAGTAGACAATGTAACATGGTTATTAGTTCAAACGACTGGGTTGTATATTTTCAGAGTTTGTTTGATAGGGAGGGGAATGATATAAAGGGGTGGAGGATGGAAGTACATAATATATATGTGGAGGAATTGAATAGGCCATTTGATGCACAGGAAGTTTTGAAGCAAGTTCAGAAATTAAAGAGAAATAAAGCAGCTAGAATTGATGGGTTGCTCACAGAATTTGTGAAAATGTGGTGTTAGGATTGAGAGAGGTTGGGGTGTTTAACAAGATTATTGAGCTTAATAAAAGATGGGGAGGATGCCTAAGAATTGGAGGACAGCAGTTATGGTGCCCATTTCTAAAGGTAAAGGTAGTGAGGCAAACCCAAGTAATTACAGAGGGATATTGCTACTGTGAAATGTGGGCAAAATCTTTACAGGTGTATTGGCAGAAAGAACACAGGAATGGATAGGAATAAATAGCAAGCTTTCGCTATTTCGGGCTGGGTTTAGGATATGTAGGAGGACAATCGATAATATACTGGTGATTGTTAAATTGATAGGTAAATATTTAGCAAGGAAAAGGGGTAAATTGTATGTAATTTTTGTTCATTTGGATAAGGGATGTGATAAAGTGGTAAGAGAAGCACTTTGGTACAAATTACAGAGTAAAGGCATAAGTAAAATAACGATTGAATTTTGAGAGAGTTATATCACCAGAATACGTTTTGTGTAAGATGTGGAAGGAACGAAGTGACAAAGGAAGTGGTGCAAGACAGAGATCTAAGACAGGGATGTATACTGAGGCAGTATTTTATATCACAACACTGTGAATGCCAGAGTGATTGTAGTGTAAATTAACATTATTGTATGACAATGATTTTAGATGTTTGTTAGCCATAAGCTTTGTTAGGAAATAAGTTTACAGGGCCTCACTGAAACTGACAATAGAAGTGGGTAACAATGAACCGATGGGGTGAGTTGTTTATCACTAAGAAGAGACAAACAAATGACGTCAGGGTAGGGTGCCTTTCTTTAGAAATGGAGGGAATATCTTCCCTTGAGCATATGTGTTAGTAATTGTGATTGGCTGACAAAACAGACGCTAATGTTGGCGCGATTTGGTAACCAATAGTAGCTCTATTATAATGTTTAGGCATTTTGAGTTGAAGGAGTATATATTCTTGAGCTATAAGCATGTTTCATGCAGTTCTATGGAATCATTCGCGAGATACACATCACACAGTTCTAAAGAATCATTCGCGAGGTACACATTAGGGTTGGGTCAAGCGATTCTTTTGCAGTAATCGATTCATACGATTCGCTCACGATTCATGCGATTCGTTCACGATTCATGAATCTTCCCCTTGTCTGCTCGTCTACCCTACTATACGATTCGTTCATGAATCCTACCCTTGTCTGCTCGCCTGCTTTAGTGCACGATTCGTTCATGAATCGTCCCCTTGACTGCCGCCTATTCTCACTCACAATTCTTATATGAACCGTCCCCCGTTTGTACTTTGCAGTTTGCAGACAAAATGTGCAAACAGGAGTTTGTTACGATGAGGGCTATGATCTTTTTTCTTTCACGTAAAAAAAAGGCAATGTATGTAAAAATGCTTTCCGCGCTATTTTGGGTAATACACTTGGAGTTTCCTGAATTTGTCAATGAAACCATCTTGTGTGATTCCACTTAAACTGCGATTACATAAGGTATTGTGCAAAGCAATTATGAAGACATTATTATTATATTCTTCTTCATTTCCATGATTAGGCATTCCACCTGCCTTCGCATTCTTTACTCCCATCTTTTCCTGGGGTGTCTGATGTCTCTTTTTCCTGACGATTTGTACTTATTAATTAATAGTGGTATTCTTTCTTCAATCGTGTAGTCTAAGTTCATATGCTCTTTTCAATTAAATTAATTTTCTTCGATTCTATCATATAATTTATAAATATTCAGTTCTGTAATTTTATGTTTCATTTATTATTAGATCTAATCTAGTGCATCCTTAAGTTCTTCGCTTAGTTATATCGATGCATGTTCCTATACTTTTAATGTAGATTATAGTATATAAATTAGGGGAAGGTGGGGCAAGAGTGCCATGTTAAGGTTCAAGCACTATTTTCTTCCTCTAAACAGAATCATACGTATTTTTTCCCCGTATACTAGATAAGCTATCATTACACAAGAACATGATAAAGTATTAAGACAGACTCTCCCAAACATTCTGAGATATTTTGATTTACATAAAGAAACATCAGCTGACACTCTTGCCCCCATAGGCTGGGGTAAGAGTGTCACATACATTGAACAAACTGAGACATCATTATTCCCTACAAATATCACAAATAAAGGTTCCTTTCACGTCATTAAAGTCTGTAGAATCTGTATGAGACATTCCTTTGCATTCTTGACACTGAACCATTGGCTCATCAGGTGGATATGATAACCTTTCTGGGCAAATTAAGCAAAAGTAGACATCGTCTTTTTTCTGGTCTTCAGTAGTTCTCTGTGACGTTGCAGTATCACCTTGGTTTCTTCTTCTGTATCTTTGATTTTAACAGAACCTTTGTGGTAGTTGAGCGATTAGTAGAAGCTTGTTTGCTTTTAAGCATTTTTTATGTGGGCTGCTGGTCAGGATAACCGATTTATCAGGTTTTCTTCCTCTTAGGGTTGGAGTTTTAGGAAAAGGTCTTCTATGAATTAGAAGTGGGGAAATAGTTCCAATACTGGAGTTTTGGAAACAGGTTTAATTTTATCTGCTTCCTTTTCATTAACGAAGTAAAAGCTTTCCCTCGAAGTAGAAGCTATAGGAATGAACTCCTTTGCATTCCTTCTCTAGGGGCAGGGTGCTTGCATCTTCGGTATTTTCACTATCCATTTTTATCTGTATTTCTGATTTATAAATTTTTTTACAATGAATTGTTTGTACTATGTTCACAGTACGGGGTAAGAGTGTCACTCTGGCACTCTTGCCCCAGAGTCAGCTGACACTTTTGCCCCCAGCTGCACGGGATTACGTCTGGTGACACCATGGAGTGGCGGCTGCATACACTACTAACTCTTCACATGCAATTGGATTCTCATATAAGTGGGGTTAAGCCATAATAACTGAGATATACCAGAAACTACCCTACCTGGGAATAAATTGGGTTTCCTGTCATGGAAATATAAGATCACAATTATGAAAAAAGTACTTTATTATACAACAAACACAATAAATTTCTAAGCTGCTGTAATGCACAACCCAACAAACATGCCATCTAACTCACTGTACCCAACCTTGCAATAAAGTCACTAAGCCCGTATTTTTGCACTTAAAGGGGGGTGACACTCTTACCCGATATGGTACTCTTATCCCACCTTCCCCTAATGCTTTTCAATTATATAATTTTAAACACTTTAATATTTTATAATCACAATGTTATTCAAACCAAGAATTCTAAAATTATCTATTTTTCCTTCATTTTGCATATATTTTGGTATTGTATATTATAATATCTACTACACTGTAATCATGCAATACTGTGTATCAAATCTCTCAGTAAAGCACTGAAAATTACTTCAATTGCTTATACCAGGTGCTGCAGCCTATGTTCATCCATTGGCAATGCTTACGATTCATTTTACTGCGCTTTACAGCAATTTTCACAATTTGTTTTTAAGAATTAATCTTTCTCGGCTGAACTCGGTACTCCTAGGTTATTACATCAGCATCTCAAAGAATCGTGTTGATCTACCAATTCATATTATGAATTCTAGCGAATTTTTAGACCTGTGCAATTCACTCAAAACTTTGATCATTCCGGTGTACTACGAATTGACAGAACTCGGCAATATGTTATTCTATTTTCGTATACCATGTTACAGCATCACAACGCATCACAATGCTTGCCGCTTGGTAATTTCCTTGCTCATCATCGTACTCACTCGGCAACATTCGTCCGGGCTCGGCTTGGCATCCAAAGCTTAGGTTGGGTAGTAAACAAAGCACAAGTGAGAATGAATCGAGAATGTCCTGATCACGAATTCTTTTTGAACGACGATTCTTGCGATTCTGTCTTAACACGATTCATGCACAATTCTTTTTGAATGACGGTTCATGCACGATTCTTACGATTCATTTTGAACGACCCATTCATGCTAAGACTGCCACGATTCATACGATTCTTTCCTTGTAGTCGTTCATATGAACGATTCGTTCATGAATCGCCCCATGTCTAGTACACATCATGCAGTTCTATGGAATCATTCACGAGGTACACGTCGCGCAGTCTTGAAGAATCTGTTGTGAAGTGCACATCATACAGTTTGGAAGAATCTCTCGTGTCGTAAAGTTAGTTACAAAATGTGAAGTACGCGGCAACTAATACGACAGTAATTACATTCGGAAATATAACAGTTTCAGTCAGGCGTGTATAAAGATTAAAGATGTGAACTATTAATTAAGTGTTAAGTGTGATGGCAATAAAAGTGTGAAAATAAATTCTTTATCAATGTTATCTTTTAGTAACAACTCCTTTCCGTTTACATGCCCTGCTCAGAGATATTTGCTCGACTGAGTAATAATAGCTAGCCGGAGGACAAAGCACCCAAATCTTAAAAAAAAATAAAACAATAAGAGGCGCCCAGCAAATAAGATAACATGAACAGATTACCGCGACAAATGGCTCCCAGAACGTGGGGCGAAATAACCAGGAAGGGGCGAAACAACCAGAACGTGGAGCGAATGGAGCAGTGCAATTAACTACAAGACGCAGATCCCAGAAACAACCACCAGAACAACCGACGACGATGGATGAGAGGACATCAGCAACTACGAGAACAGAAGATAACGGGGAATTCGACTACAGGACACCAAGACAGCGAGACGCCGCAGATCCATGGTAGTACGACGCAGAGGCGACATATACATCTAGGAGAGAGGGGCAGGAAGCTGGACATCAAAACGTCATCAGATAGCATCATAAAGGTTAGAAAATTGTAAATTTTATGTGTATCCTAAAACAAAACAAAAAAATTTGTGAGAAATTAAATGTTGTTGAGAAGCGGAAGGATTAAGAAAACAATGTCTACTAATAATACTGAAGAAATAATTATGGAAGGGGATAATGTAACAGTTAGCCGTAATTTAATACAGGTTACGGAACATAGCTCAAACAATGTACGATTTGAGAGAGGAAATATCAGTGAAGAAAGTGAGAATAAAATAGCAGGTCAGTCAACTCAAACATCTGGGATTGTTGTAAACATTTCAGGGCAGGTAGCCGATGATAGAGATAGATGTATTAGACCTGTGGGTCAGAGTATTGCACCAAACAGGGGCGAAGTAACTGTAACGGGTGGTGAAAATGAAGGTTCACAAAGGGATGTAAATGCAGCAGGAAATGTTAATTTTGATGCTGGTATGATGATGGAAATATTGAGAAATTTTGGCGAAACATTAAATAAGAGTATTACAGACCAATTAGAAAGTAATAGGAAATTAAATCAAAACATGGAAGATATTGGTAAGAGTAATAGGGAATTAAGGGAAGAAATTGAAAAGAAATTTATGGAGCTAAATAATAGTTTGAAAAGAATGAGAAATGACAATCAGGAAATAATAGCAAGTGAGATAGGAAAATTTTCAAAGAAAATGTCAGATATGAGCAGGGAAATATCTAACCAAAGAATTGAGGTTAATGATAAGTTTGAACATGTTGATGTGAGATGTACAGAGTTAGGAAGCCGAATGAATAGCATTTCAAGTGAGCTAAGAGAGATGAAGGAGGCTACGAATGCAGATTTAATTCAGGCGCAAGTTAATTTCAGAGGGGAGATATCTGAAATTCAGAAAGAATCGGAAACACAAAGAAAAAGTTGTCCGAAGAAGTCAAAATTTTGTCTACAAATTTGAATCAAAAACTAACTTCTGAAATTAACAAGCACCAAGCTGTTCAAAATGAAAACAGTAGAAAATTGGAACAGACAATAGAAAATCTGCAAGGTACTGTAAATAGGTTAGAATTGAATTCAAGGGTCAATATATGTGATGTCAATGTATCTGATACACAGAATAATGATAGAGGTATTCCCTCAGGTATGACTAATAATGTGAGTGACGCGGAGGTTTCATCCATAGCCCACGCCCAAACTCAGAGTGCACAAGTAACAGTAGATAATTTAAATATGGGAATAAGGGACATACAAAACTATAATTATATCTTAAGTGATTTGCCACTTCCAAAATTTAATGAAACCTCCAATCCAGTACAGTTTATTGCAGACTTGTCAGAATACTTTCAAATTAAAAAGATACTGGAAGCATTGAAAATGATAGTTGTTAAAAGATGTTTGGATCAGAAAACTTTAGATTGCCTACAAATGGTATCAGGGGGCGAAATTTTATATGAATCCTTTAAGAGGCTATTCATGAACAGATTTTGGAATGTCACGATACAGCACAGAATACGAGCAATGCTTAGCCATGGACAATTTGATCCACGAGAGGGAATATCAATGACTGATTATTTACTAAAACATGCAAATCAGGTTAGGAATTTGTTACCTCCGATCAATGAGGAAGATTTTGTGAGTTTGCTCACAAGGCATTATCCTTTAAGGATACAAAATTATTTATTAATTGCTAAACCACATAGTATCTTTGAGATGACAGAATTAATGTCAGTTTTGGAACAACAGGAAGAAGATATATCTCGAGAGTGGGAGCATAGATTTTTAGACGTGCGAGATAGACGAAATTATAGACGAAATTACCAAGTTAGTCATTATCACCAAAGCAGAGGACAAGAAAGACGTCATGAGAATAATACCAGGCAACGTTATCAATCATATGTTCCAAATTTTGAAAGACCAAGGATAGATGGGAGACCAGGTCGGCAGGAACAAATAAATTAGGTCAGGACTAAAAGATTGCCAGAAAGAGGTCAAGATCAAGGAAGGTGTTACGTCAGGCAAAGGGGAAATTTCACTCTGGAGGAAAAACACTAACCGGGAAAGATCTGAGGAACAACAAGAAAATTACGTGCCAAGAGGACATAATTTCAGAAATCGAGGATTTCGGACTCGAGGAAGAGGAACTCAAAATAGTGGGAGCGAAAATAAGATAAATTTAGCGCCGGTTAGGAATGGCAGTCCCGTACATGAACATGGAAGTAACCAGGAAAACTGTCAATAGACTCCTGTGCAGTAGGTTCTTAGGACGTCTTTAATAATTCAGTATCCATTACCAAAATAAACAATATGCCTACACACACACTGTGTAAGAAGATTGCAGCAAAGAAAGATAAGGAGGAAAAGTTTGAGTCACCTCACATTAAAATAGAAATCGCGAAAAAAGAGATTATTGCGACTATAGATTCCAGTTCATCAACTTCAATTTGTTCGCAGAAATTTTATATAAATTTGATAAATGAAGGTAACAAAATTATGGCGCTTCCCACCAGTAATTTAGTTGTGTTGCAATTGGAAGAACGACACTGGTCATAAAAACACAAGCTCTACTAAACATACTTATCGGCGGTGAAAATTTCGAGGTTATGTTTCTAATTGTAAACCATTTGATTTGTGACATAATTTTAAAATGTGACTTCCTACATGAATATGAAGCACGTATAGATTTTAAATACGAGGAGTTAAAAATGACAAAAGACAATAGAGAAATAATGACACCGTTTATAAAAGAGAAAGTTTCCGTGATTGAGAGGACAAAGGAAGAGGAAGATCTTTGTGATCAAGAATTTTTTGTGCAAGTAATGGAAACAGATGGAAATGGTCAGATAAAGCAAGTAGTCACAAGATATGAAGGGAACACTACGCCATATTTTCGACAGCTAGTAGAAAGACCAGATGAAGTAGAGAAATTTACAACCCGAACAAAAGACGACCGTACGAGCGAGACAGACAACTGGAAAGAGAGGAGAAATGAAGAAATACTACACAAGTGTGAAGAGGCTTATAACATTACGAATACACAAAAACAAATCCTTCATGACGTTTTGATGAACAATAGTTCAGTATTTAGTAATATCCCAGGCAGATGTAACGTATATCAGCATGTATTTCAGGTAGAAGATGTGCCACCGTATAGGCATAAGTATGATAATTTGCCTATAAGTCTCCGGGACAAACTAGAAAACTAATCAATAGCATGTTAGAAAATGGGATTATTGAGCAAAGTAATTCTCAATATATAAATTTGATCTGTTGGAGTATTAAAGGAGATGGTAGTTTGAGATTAATATTAGATGGTATGGATATGTGAATTTCATTCAGAATCTACTCAATGAAACAGTAAACAATGTGACAGGATAAGTAAAGCTAAACTGTAGAATAAAGCATTGGAATGTAAGAGGGTTAACTATGTATATATGTCATAAGAAAGGATAAATAAATTCAGGACAAAAATAAATGTTTAAAGGGGAAAAAGAACATTTTCTTAGTAAACTGTAGCCACATTTGAAATGAAGCATGTAATAAGGATACATTAATGTCATATGAAAGGAAAAGTGTGTAGATATAATTCAAAGGGTATTGTGAATATCAAGTACAAAACAATAAAAAAAAAAACGTAAGGATAATTAAAGTCAAAGATTTATGTAGCACACAGATAATGTGAAATTATGTCTTAGAATTAAGAGATGTAAATATATTTGTGTAGAGGATGAATATTTTGGTAAATATGTTCAATAATTACAAAATGAACCAGGGTAAAAATCTTGAGTGTATAAATTTTTATGTCATTAACCTAAGAAAGTATAACCATTTTGTAACAGTGACCTAAATAGTTCAGGGTACAGTATTTGATGTATATAAAAAAATAACTTGTAAGGTCAGATTAAGGTATATAAACACATTAGACTCGAGCCAGTGGCGAGAAAAAGGCAAGATGTATAACGTGTGTAAAATGCGTGTGCAGTGTTACGTGCAAGTGATAAATACCGTATGTTACAAGATTCAGGAGACTAAAAACCCAATTATAAAATTTCCAAAAAAGGTTGTAAATATTTATAATTATGTTTCTAGTGGGGCATATGAGGCAGTATTTTATATCACAACACTGTGAATGCCAGAGTGATTGTAGTGTAAATTAACATTATTGTATGACAATGATTTTAGATGTTTGTTAGCCATAAGCATTGTTAGGAAATAAGTTTACACGGCTTCACTGAAACTGACAATAGAAGTGGGTAACAATGAACCAATGGGGTGAGTTGTTTATCACTAAGAAGAGACAAAAAATGACGTCAGGGTAGCATGCCTTTCTTTAGAAATGGAGGGAATATCTTCCCTTGAGCATACATGTTAGTAATTGTGATTGCCTGACAAAACAGGTGCCAATGTTGGCGCGATTTGGTAACCAATAGTAGCTCTATTATAATGTTTAGGCATTTTGAGTTGAAGGAGTATATATTCTCGAGCTATAAGCATGTTTCATGCAGTTCTATGGAATCATTCACAAGGTACACATCACGCAGTTCTATGGAATCATTCACGAGGTACACGTTGCACAGTCTTGAAGAATCTATCGTGAAGTGCACATCATACAGTTTGGAAGAATCTCTCACATCGTAAAGTTAGTTACAAAATGTGAAGTACGCAGCAACTAATACGACAGTAATTACATTCGGAAATATAACAGTTTCAGTCAGGCGTGTATAAAGATTAAAGATGTGAACTATTAATTAAGTGTTAAGTGTGATGGCAATAAAAGTGTGAAAATAAATTCTTTTATCTGTGTTATCTTTTAGTAACAACTCCTTTCCGTTTACATGCCTTGCCTCAGAGATATTTGCTCGACTGAGTAATAATAACTAGCCGGAGGACAAAGCACCCAAATCTTAAAAAGAATAAAACAATAAGAGGCGCCCAGCAAATAAGATAACACTAACAGATTACCGGGACAAAACTCAGCCCAGTGTTGTTTAATGTATTTATCGATGACATAGTGGAAAAGGTAAAGTTAGCGAAGGTCCATATGCCAGTGATTAACAACTTGGAAATTCCGGGCCTGCTGTTTGCAGATGACCTGATGGTGGGATCAATAACAGTAAGGGGTTTAAAACTGGCCATAGGTGCAATTGAATGATACTGCAATAAATGGGGATTGAAGACGATTCAGAAAAAAATCAAAATTATGGTGTTCAAGAAAGGGTTGAAATTAAGTAAGCAAGAAAAGTGGTTTGGTGAGGGCGGAAAAATTCAAATTGTTAGGGAATTTTCATACTTAGGAGTGAAGTTATCTAGGATGGTAAGGTGGGAAAGGCAGATAAGAAGTGCTGTGGTTAAGGGCAGACTGGCTATGAGTGCAGTAAAAAGATGCTCGTATATAGCACCAAAGTGAGTGTAGAGTGATTTGAGAGAATTTAGTCCACTGGTAGAGTCTAGGTGGATATATGGAGCATAAATTTGAGGGATTGAGGAAGGGTGGGAAAAATTGGATTTTGTGTTAAGAGAATTTTGTAAGATAATTTTAGGAGTTCCACGTGTACAGTTAATGTAAGAGCGATGGCGGAATTAGGGAGGGTTAGTGTAGGCTAGATAATGGAAAGAGCACTCAAGTATTTATTTCGCATTCAGCAATTGCCAGAGACAGATATTCTGAAAGTATGTTTAAGGTTTCAGGGGAACAGGGTGGAAAGTAGTTTATGGTTGGGGAAGATTTAAAGAGCATTTGATCAGGAATGGTTTAGGAGATGTGTGTTCTAGGATTGGTAATCCTAATAGGGGGTTTTGGAGAGAAGTAAAGAAAAGATTTGAGGATATGGATAGGCAGAATTTATGTGTGCAGATGAGAGGGAAAAAATCATTGAAATGGTACAGTGAGGTGAAGGAAAATGTACGAAAGGAAGTGTATCTTGAAGTCTGTAATAGAAATGGGAGAGCAGGGATTGCTTAGTTTTGGTTACGGATTTGGGAATTGAAAGATTTGAGGGGGGGGAGTGATGCAGAGATTAGCCCAATTTGTGGGGAGGAGGAGAATGAATTGCACATAATGTTTAAATGTAAGGGGACTGATGAATGGAGAGTGGAGTTGATCAAAAATAAATGGGTGGAGAGAAATAGTGAAATAGGAATAAAGAAGATCTTCAAGGATCGAGCGCATTTAAGAGATTTAGGGGAATTCTTGTGGAGAGGTAGAGTGAAATGGGTAAGGAAAGTGGAAAAGGAGTAAATCAAGGGATCAATTGTGAACATCTGTATGTAGAGTTCTTCTAGTAAATAAGTATACATATCAAATGGATTATGGTGGTATACCCAAATAATGGCCTGGGCCTAAAGTGGTAGCTACCAATGTTTTGATCTTAGCACTGTGATTAAATAAAATAAATACTGCACTTGCTGATGCATAAATATTATTTCAGTGATTCTACCTAATAACTTTTTATCGTAATGCTAAATGTTTAGCCATAATTTAATGGTAAAATATCTCTCATGGCATAATTTTTAAGGGAAACCTAGCAACACCGTAAAGCGCTCATATACTTTGTGTGCTGTGTGTTTCACATCTGGCAACTTAGACTTGGAACATTTCCTTCCCAAATTTCCTTTCTCAATTTTAATTTCATTACATGTATTATTAAAAACTATACCTTGGAGGTGTATGATGGCAACGTTTAGGAGCTACCAGACTTGAAGGGAGGGGAGACCGCAACTTGCGTTACTGAGTAGCATAGCTGACTGAACACACTTGGAACTATACATAACTACGAAACGTGTGGGTATGATTTTGCTTTATGAGGATGCAGGTCATTGTGTTAGGGAGGCTGTTCGTGTATGCTCTAAATGATTTTTGAGAGGAAAAAAAAATCTCATGTCGACCGTGGCTTCAGAATTTTTTCTGGATAGATTGCAGAGATTATTTTGTTGACAATGTACATTATTAAGGACCATAAAGCTAAACTACCAAAGTGTTAGCCTTAAAAATAATGTATTATCCTATCTAAATTCAAACTAAGTGTAGAAGATAATAAAACAAACTAACTCAGTGTAACTCAGCCTTTCAGCCTATAGCACACTACACCAAGTGTGTACAAATACTAGATTCAGTGTCCAACCATTCACATGCATACCCTGAATATATTATTCATTTGCAAGAAGTGTATTATAGTGAAATGCAAGCTTTTGGAAGAGTTAAGAGAGGGTGTCTTTTTAAGCTACCTACGAAATTATGAGCACCCGGATGAGTTCAGAACAATTTCTTTGTCCTGCAGACATTGTAAGCACTTATAGCAATTACATTCAACTTTCTTTGCAAATGTATTGTTTCAGTTTTTATATTTATATCAGGTTTTCTCCATTGTTATTGTAGATATTTAGGGAAAGTGCTGACACTACTGCATTGAATTAGGTTATCCCACAAGGTAAAAACATATAGCACAATGTGTATGAAAACTTTCTTCTATAAAAAAGCAAGGGAAAGTAGTTGTGAAACTATTGCAGTGATCTACTGCAACCAAAGGCGAAACTTGACTTGGGTGGTAGTACTTAATTGAAGATATGAAAATTACCCTAACAATGGTATATCATTCTATGTATTATGAATCCTTGCAATTATCTGAATAGCACTTAAAATACTACTTAAGTAGCCTAAAAGCATCTTGTGGCTGTTTGTCTGCCTGGGTTAAGCATTGATGGGGTGGCTTCTTGAGGCAAGGCAAACTGTTTTGAGGGCAGGTATTGAAGATGTGTACCAGCAGTAGGAAATGGATGTGCAAAGTATGAAAGTGGAATCTGAAAGCATTTACCTTTCGATCATGGAACACTTCATATCAAGGGAGGTACCATGCTAGCCTCTAGTTCCCAAGGTTGTGGGTTCAAACTCGGCGGAGGACGATGGATTTTTTTGGATAAAAATCCTTAGCATGGCTTCCTTCGGAAGGGAAGTAAAGCCGGTGGTCCCATGTCATAGATTTACGGCACATAAAAGAACCTCAAGCCTGATAAAGAGGCCTCTGAGCAAAATTTCTGGTTTTTCACGCTCAATGTAGAATGGGACGCTAGGAACCATAGCAATTAAAGAGCGTCCATAAATTTTAAAAAATATCAAGGGAGTATTTGGACATGATTTTAATTCATGGAGAGATACATCCAAATGCTAGAGAGGTTGCATAGGATTTCCTGGAAGATGTCCTCCATATAGAAGTACAGCTATAAGAGCCATGCAGAGCATTTCTGACAGGGGAATTGTAATGATTTTCATCATGCTGGACCTGGGTATGCATTCTTGCAGAGTAGCAAATACTGCATCTCATTGAAGATCTCAGCAGGAGCAGTTAACAAATTGCATCTGTGACAGGGTTGTCCCATTGGACCGCTATAAGAAAATCTACAATGTCCATACCATCTACAATGAGTGCAATGTTTGGCAGAAAGAGATTATCTTGCATGTGTGGCACTCTGCAAATGAGTGTGTAGTCAGCCCTTGGACTTTGCACAGGTTGTTTTGTTTATGGATGAGGCATATTTTACAAGGGATAACTTCAATTTTCACAACACATACATGGGTGGGAGGATAACCCATGCTGTGCAAAGATTCCATCATCAGCTAAGGTTCTTATATAATTTTGGACAGGCATGTTCAGAAGCATTATTCTAGAACTTTGTGCTGCCAAAAAGGCTGAATAGTATCTCATACAATTTGTATGAGACATTCTTCCTATCTTATAAGAGGATATCCAGCTTCAAACTAGGCTGACCATGTAGCTCTTAGCATGATGGAGCATCCAAGCACATAACACTATGCACCTCCACTGGTTGAAGCATTTGCAATGGTTTGGGCGTGGAGGACATATCACCTGGCCTGCTAAAAGTCCTGATTTGAATCCCTTATACTTCTTCTGAGGCTGCCTGAAATCTAAAATGGATTGGAGAGAGTCACAGGTGCATATGAAGATACAAACTACATCTGCCAGAACCACAGGGTTCTGATATGGGTGTAACAGATTTTTTATTTGAAGGTGCTGGGCATGTGTTATGGCTAATGTTGGTCATTTCGAACATTTGTCTTAATCGAATGCAAATCTTCCAACGAATGTGCTGAATTTTGCCCTACTTACGGCACAGCAGCACGTCCATTTTGTGAACAGAAATCCTCAATATAGAGGAAAGATAAAAAGTAAAAATGAATTAAGTAATAATAAAAAATATACACGTACTACAAAAGCAGTATGTCATAATTTTAAGACCGTATTTAATTTATTCTTGTTTTGAATGAATTTATAGATATTTATGGTCTTTATTTAAGTTGTTGATCCTTTTATTCTCTTTTGAACAAAAACTGAAAATGTGGATTTATCTTGTGGGGCACATTAATTGCATTTCAGTTCTTAATTGGTTACAAATATATTGTTTCTCATATTTTTTTTTTAGGAAAATCCCAGTATTTTAACTTCTTTTAAGCAGAGTATCACTGTTATTTTTACCTGTAAATAATAGGAATAATTTGTTTTTTGTTTCATTTAGAGTACATTGTGAGCTTACATTTATGACTGGGAGACCACTGGTTTTATTCTACCTCTGTAATCTAAAACTTTTAATTTTTTAATGATTTGTTTAGGAAACTTGGTAGCCTTCTATTTATTTATTTACTTGTTTGTTAAAAAAAAGTTGGTAATGTTTTAACTTGGTAATGAAAAACAATGTTCTTATTTGTATGCTTTGTTTTGGAAGAATATTTAGCCATGTATTGATTTCTTTATTTAAAGTACTCAGAATTATTTTAACCCTGATACATGTAGATACAAATTGTTTCATTTCTCATCTTTCTTAATCAGGGAAATCTGGATGCTCATTAAAACTTAAATGAGCACTTCAGTTCAGTAACAGTCATGCCTTTCATGCATAAAATTTCGATTCGTTTTAATTAGCCACTGAACAAGTGACTGGCGTGGTGCAGCAGTAAAAACTGTGTTGACATGACATTTCATATGTCATTTGTCCACTCTGGAATCTGCATGACTCTGTATGTGTGACAACAACTTTTAGCAGAACAGTATCTATGCATTGTTTTAACATTCTCTGTTGCTTACTGTGGTAGATAGAGCAGGTATTGTATTCCACACAAACATTTTAATATCAAGATTTAAACAACTACATATTTTGGGTTCCCCCAAATAAAAAAGCTTGATTTTTAGAAAAAGTCTTGTGTTTGTGTTCCTTTTATATTTTATTTTGTTTTTAACTTGTCAAAAGTTCTTATGAATAATAAGTTTCATGCTTTAGTTAGTTTGCTCAAGGATATCAGACAAATATTTGCAATGGCACTTGTAAAACTTTTTGAATGCTCCTCATGCTGTCCACTTTCCCTAAACAGGTTCCATTTTGCTGGAGAAAAAGTGGTTTCACCACTCCAGAACTCAAAGCATAATACAATACTCACTCTCAGTTACCGTAGTATGAGTTTGAAAAGTGTGCTACAGTCAGTTTAAGGAATATACCTTTAATTGACATTTAGTTAAGGTTTATGCTGGAATATTTTTTTTTATGTTTGGAGTTTAATCTTTGAAGGAAATTATGTTCAGAAGTAAAAGTATGTGAGTGAAGGTTTTGTTGTTGCAGCCTTTTAGATCTGTATTGTAGTGTATATTTGGATTTAAAAAGGAAGAAAAATTAAACCCATTCTAAGAAACACAATTATTTGGATATCACAAAATATGTCATATTAGTAATATCAAATGCCATTACACATGCTCTCAAACAAGTAAACCAACGTACTTTGCATTATGGAATTATTAGTCATGCTTGAAATGCTTTGCTAGTTGTAACAAGCACATACAAGGGCTGTTGACAATCCTATATTAGATCCTTGTGTTAAAAATGAAAGAGTGGCCAGTAATGCTAATGTAAGTCTTACAGCATCAACATAAATTGTTTATATATGCTTCTACTCTCATTAAAATTTTCTTGTGAGGCTCTATTGCACAGCATACAACTTAGAGCAATAATGTACTAATGTGACTGCTCTTATATTAAAAAGAAGAAAGTAGCTAAACCTTTAAGTCAGATTAAAACATTAAAAATAAAAATAATATGTTCATATTATGTATGCACATATAAAACTTTGGAGTGAAGAAACCTATTTGCGTTTTCATGTGAAATAAATGCATTTGTAATTCTGTCATCATTTGCTTTCAACGTGTTTATGATTGAGTTTGGTTCTATTTATTATTAGTAATATTTTCAAAAAGAAATGAGTGATTTTGCACTACAGAAAACATGGAATAGCTCTGTATTGTATTTTGATTGTATGTGCGAAGAGAGAATGTACATTACTGGTCAGTGTACGTTGTGGATTTTCTCCTGTAAAAAAATTCCAAATATAGCCACCCTTTGTTTATTGTGTATTAGCATTCTCGAAACCTGAAAATCTGTTCTAAACTTATCTGGAAATGTATCTTTTAAAAATTCCTTTCAAAGCAATTCTTTTAATCAGAGCTTCTTAACACTTTGCTGCACTTCTAGAATGATGCACATTGGTGCTAGAAGAAATTGTATGCACTATGATTTATTCCCAAAGTATACTACATATTTAAATGAGTGAAATTCTGCAGAAAAAAATTTCTCTCTCTTTCTCAAAGGCAGCATTTAAAAATGCACTGCCGTGGCTGAGACTAGAAGCAACAAGCTTAAATTCTGTGTACATGTAAATGAAGCCACTTTCTTTTTAACTTGCTCCAAATTGCTTTGAGTTGTAAGTGGCAGATATGACTATTGGTTTAATATATAACATTCTAAAAGGGAGATCACTAACATCTTATTTTGTGCTTTTATTTGCAGTGCTCGAACTGAATGTCAGTAAAGAAGGTGTGCAAACATCACTACCGGTATACTGTTATTGCATAACTTAACAGTCACCAGTTAAATAACCCATATACAGAATCAGAGTAAGTAAAGGAAAAATGCAATGATTTTATATACCTATAGTATTCATGCACTTAAATTCTGAAATAGTTAACATTTTTAAGTTAATTATCCATCATTTTTCTTTTTGTGCAACTGGTGTATTCCGCTCATTGCTTGTTTTTGTACAGAATTATGATTAGTCTCATATTTAATCCCATCTGTCCCTGGGCTGAAGATGAGACAGTTTAAAAAATATTCACTATTGATGTGGTCACCTTTGCAGTGCGATAGGACAAAATGTTTCCTTTATGATTCTGAGGTTTTTAGCTTAGAACTCAGTAAAGTTCATATTGCTTGGCTAATGTTGCTCTCCAGAAGTTTTACACCTTTTAACCTGAAAATGTGAATACTATCAACTTGGACTGCAGCTAATGACATTAATTGCATTGGTTTGTAAGCCAGACATGGTCAAGGCAGCTGCCTCAAAGCATTAGTTGGTATGTGATAATGGAAAAGGAAATGAAAGGAAGGGAGATGCATGAGGAAAATGATGACAGGGTTGCAAGTTGTGTTGTATTACAAGTGTATTTTGTTTTTAAGAAATTGTATTTAATAAACATTTATCAGTATAAATAATACACAAGAATAAGTGTGTCTAAAAAAATTGATAATGCTATATGGAAGGAACGGTGACCAAAATAGTCAAACTATATACAGTGTGGTCATTTTATGGTCCACATATCATGCGTATGCGTGCTCTGCACACTCTTACACTAGGTTTTTTTTTTTTCTGTAACTCCCGCATTACTTACTCATGAGTGATGGTAACATGCACTATAATGAGTACTAACCTTGTCATAAGTAGTGTTGGAAGTGGTGTTCATCTGTGTGAAGACATTTATGGCATCTTCGGATGAAATTTCCATTCACAAGCATAAGTTCTTGCATAATGTTCATAATTTCTGTTTTTATATTATCCTTAAGTTCACCTATGGTGTTGGGAATGTTGTTATAAACTTTATTTTTTAGGGTTCCCCACAATTAGATGCGCCAAGTTTGTCGATTTTTTCCTCCGTTAAAACCTCTCATTTTCATTTCTTAGATTTAGCGTTTAGCGATCCCATTCTACTAAACTTATTAACCAGATGTCTTAACAGTTTCTCTACCTGGAACTGGAGTGCCAGGAAATTTCTTCTGAAATTGTCTAAACACCTGTCTACATGATTTGGTTTTTACGTAAGTATCGTCGGAACCTCCTTTATTTTCACTCCATTACGGGGGGTAGAGCACAGGACCGGAATCTAAAATAACCCATTACATATTTTCCTAACACGAGGTCCGACGGGGGCAAGCTAACAAAGTATTAAAAATTACCTGAAAACTACTAAAATATTAATAAATCATCATGGGCTAGGAAGCACGGGACCACCTACATAAATAATTCACATAGTATAAAGTTAGTTGCCAAATATATAATATCAATTAAAGGTGATACAATTTACCTTCCTGCTCGGCGAAGCGCCATGCCTAACACCTGTCTTGCACTGTTCACTGGCAAGGCTCTAAGAGAGCGTGCTACACGCTAACACAAGATAAAACTAGTTTAACTCCTCCCCTTCTACTACATCACTACCTGTATGCATTGCCAACCTAAGCGTTAACCATACAATGTTGCCAACCTCACATATTACAGCGTTACCAACCTCACATGCCACATCTCCCCCTGGCTACCTAAGTCGACGTCCTCATTGAAGCAAGAAGGCATTAAAAAAATTACATAAAAGAAAATAAATGATATACTTCACATAATTTACAAGGAAAGTATTATTACAAAAATTAATGTCTTGATGTTTAAAATGATAACATGGAGCAAAAATGTCTATGAAAAGAAGTTAAGTGTCTCATTGCCTGTTAACATGTTTGTGAAAACTATAAAACATAATGGAGTCTTGAGTGTCACCGATGATATTTGTTAAAATATTATCTGACAAGTTTCTGAGTGAACCCTGCACACGCATATTGTACATTGCTGCCACTATTAAACAATAATTGCACTGCACAAATTCTCGAATTATTTGTTCATGAGCAAACCTCCAACATCGCCCATAACAAAGAAATTTCAGCTGCAGAGTCTTTTCTCACTGATGATGAGGGTGCAATCGCTGTCTTGGATTGCTCCCTTAAAAGTGGCGCCTTTTGCCACAAAGTGCAGGTAACAAGACCAGGCAGCAGCTCTCCTTGGTTAACATTCAGTAACTGGCATGTCTCGTTACAGCAGGGTCACTCCACTGTGGGCACTCGTGCTCTCCAAACAGCAAAATATCACTATAACATGAATTACAAACAGGTATAACTTGTGCTCCCAAAACAACATCATACATAAAATAAGAAAATAGTATGTCATTTAAAATAGCATGAACAGAAAATGCCACAAATTTGGCAAAAATTTACAAATATGTAATCTTAATACTAAGAAAAAAAATGATTACATATTGACATAAAAAGTGAATTTTTCAAAGGATTACAAGTCAAAGTTATACAATAAATGCTTAAGAATCCTATTAAAGATACATGAAAAGGTCAAAATACATGAATATTGTATCAATTATATCCATTGTCTACACATAATAAAGCACAATACAACATAGCAAATCATTTGGGATCCCAATATTAAATCTAACCAGCTGACACAAACTAACTGACAAAAGAAATAAGTGCACTTATCATTCATACATACATAACAATAAAACAAAATCATTCATAATAACCATATCTCAGATAATACAAAACACTCACTTGAATGACTACCAAAACTACTGTAAACATTACTTACATGCTTGAAAATATGCACCTCATTACATGCATCAAATTACAAATACTCAGGCTTCAGCCTCAATAACAGCACAAATTCTCATTCTCATTACTATCTTTATCCTCCTATCCTTTTATTAGCATCATCATTCTTATGAGTATCATCATCATTCCTATCATCGTCATCCTAGTTCTAGCATTTCAGGAATGACACACAAATAACATAGCATTACACTGTTGCATCCACATCTACAGGATCAAGATAAAGCTGGAAAACAGATGGTTGTAAAACTTGTTGCATAAGCTCAAAAAAATTATTCTCATTATATTACATCTCTTTTGTAAACACATCACACATGCTATACTGGGCATGTGTCAGCAACACCAATATGCACAACATCTCTCAACTCATCACAACGAATTTCCAGGGATCTGCTAGCCCTCCTGAAAACTCACAAACATTCAAACATCAAGGGTACATTACAGCTATTCCATCGAAGCTTACATAAATTCATCACATCACACTACCACCATTGGGGTTACTCTTTGGCACTCCCACTGAGGCAAATCTTCCATATACTGTGCACATAACCTCACAGAAATACACAAAATTTATGCAACGACTTCTGCAAAGAAAAATCACAGCATCATAATGAAGCACAAAATCAAGCCAAAAGAATGCAACAGAATAAAGCACATCATTAACAGAATAACACTTTCACATATCATTCATGTAAGTCAAACAAAATTAAACACAGTACACATCAAACAAATACACTGCAGCATAAGATAACAAACCAAATAATTATCTCCATTACCCAAAACAGAATCCAAAATTTCTCATTACACAAAATAAAACAAACCTTCAATTTAGCAAAACATATAAACTTCATTCCCACATTAAGGCAAATATGATAATGAAAACAGCATATACAAAACTCAAAATTTATAGTCTATAAGGACCAACAGGATCATAGTATGGATAAAGGCGTGACACATGAACACTCTGATGTTTAGTATGATGAGCATGGGGTCGACCAACAAGATAAGTAACAGGGGTGATCTGTTTGATAATTTCAAAAGGTTCAAAATATCTATGTAACATTTTTGTACATTTGCCTTTCTTTCTTATAGGAGTAAAAACTTTCACTAATTGTCCTACTGTATAACCACATCTCTATGTTTTGCATCAAATGTTTCTTTTTGTTTCACTTGTTGTTTAGTAATATTAGCAACAGCAACTTCATGTGCCTTCTGATTCTCCTGTAAAGCTTATTTCACAAAAAGGTCATTAGATGTAGCTTGCAGTTGAACCTGATTAGGTAAAGAAGGTTCCCAACCATATATCAAGAAAAAAAGGTGAGAATTTAGTAGACTCCTGAACACTTGAGTTATAAGAAAAAATTACATAGGGCAAGATTGAGTCCCAGTTCTTTTGGTTAGTGTCAACAAAATGGCTAAGCATATTCAAGAGGGTTTGATTGAATCTTTCTGTTAATCCATTACAAGCTGGATGGTTAGCACTAGTAAAACTATAAGACACTGAGAGAGTTCTCAACAAATCTTGTGTCACTTCACTGAGAAAAACTGAGCCTCGATCGGACAACAAGGTAGCAGGGGCTCCATGCCTATAGATGATATTATGCAAAATAAACTTAGCAACTTGTGGAATTGTTGCTGAAGAGAGCGAAGCAGATTCGACCCAGCAAGAAGCATACTTGGTTGCAACAATGATGTACTTGTGTCCAGAATTAGAGCGTGGCAGAGGCCCAAGCAAATCAATACCCCACCGCTTGCCTATAGAAGTGACAGGAATTGGTTGTAACAAACCCGCTGGCTTTTGATTTTTAGGTCCTTTTCTGGTTTGACAACTGGGATAGGTACGCACAAAGTGCTCAATATCTTTTTTCATCTCAATCCAATAATACCTGGAGTGAATTTTGGCAAATGTTTTAGAGAAGCCTAAATGACCTGAAAGGGGATCATCATGACACGAGGATAGAATTTCATGTTTCAGTGCCTCTGGAATAACCAACAGATGGAGAGGGCCAGTGGAGCCAGTATTTTTATGGTAAAGAACACCTGATTTGAGAGTGTATGTTGAAATTTGTTCTGAATTTTAGCAGGGGCTGACTGAGGATCATTAAAAGCATTAATAAGCTGAAGTAACACAGGATCTTGTTTCTGTTTGTCAGCGACTTCAACTGAAGACAATAAGCATGTGGGAAGTTCCTTGAGCTGCTCAAGTTCATTCTCTTTGGGTTGCAACACAGGAAATCTTGATAAAGCATCAGCATCATGATGTTTCTTGCCAAATTTGTAGCAAATAGTATAATCAAATTCTTGTAATTTCAAACTCCATCGTGCCAGACGTCCAATCAAATCTTTCAAATTATTCAAATAACATAGGGAGTGGTGATCAGATACAATGTTGACCTTATAGCCATATACAAAACTGCGAAAGTGAGTAAGCCCAAACAAAATGGCCAACAATTCCAACTCAGGAACACTATAATTGCGTTCACATTTAGATAATGTCCTTGAAGCATAGCCCACTGGTTTCAACATAAAGTTTAATTTCTAACATGTCACTTTGGTTAGTAATTTGAAATGTATTCAAAGACTGTGTGGCTAAGCAAAGCCAATCATGACGAGGATGCCGGTGACGAAAGGTTTGAAACCACACTGCAGCTGTATCTTTCAAATAGCATGGGAAACATTTTAATTTCTTATCATCAGACCAAGCATTAGCAGTAGTGACCATTTCAAAATTTTGAAGAAACTCATATGCTGACAACTTACTAGAATTTTCAAAGAGGGTTCATTGACCGGTCTACACACAGCTGGCTGCATTGTGCTAACAGGAATAGGCGGATTAGGCATTACTGCTAACAATTGAGTAATAGCAGGTGTACTAGCACTAGAAATAGATTCTTCTTCACTATGTTCACTAATGGGTGCGATAACCACATCAGACTTTTGTGTAGTACGTCGCTTAGGCATTTTGATAGCGCACAATAAACAGTTTACAGTATACAAGGATTATAACCTCAACCAGTAAATGAAAACAAAATATTTAAAGTCAAAATTACAGCAACCTAAGCACTTACATCACCAGATGACTTCAACTAGAAATACCACAACGTGGCCAACTAAAACCAGATATCAGTACTACTAGTAAGCGCCCACGGCGAAATGTTTACAGGGGACTAAAGCATCATACTGTTTTTACAGACTTGACACACAAGCCACTTGGATACAAGACCAAGATTTTAAAGCAGAAAATACACATGAGCAAAACAAAAAATTAGCAGAAATGATGTCTTCAGTGAGGAAACTCAAACTGGAGGTTAAAAAAAAATTAAGTCACACCAACTGTGACTAGCGCTCGAATTAACACATAAGAAGCAAAAAACAGCACTCACAATGCACTAACACGTGCCTGAATACAATACACAAATATGAACTTTTAATGTATCCACTTCACTTGCTATCCAACCGCATGCAACTTAATGCACAGAAAACGTAAACTGTAAGAGATTTACTTCACATTCTATAATTTCTTCTGATTAACGAAACCAAGCAACATTACGCAACAGAAAGCAACACATGTGCGTACATAAAAGTTGCAAGAAAAATGCACCCAAAAAATATGGTAATACGTAGAAAACTAGAATAAATGCAAAAGGCAATGAAAGCTGTAAGAAATATCAGAATTTAGCACTGAAAATAGAAATTTTAGAAAACCCCAGACAACACGTGGCAACTACATTAGCAAAGTTCAAGATGCCACTCAAATTCCCACAGGTTTCAAAAATACTTCCAAAGACGTGACTCTATAATGAATATTGCAGAAAGTTTCTCATACAAAAGAATTTAAACCATGGTAAGGGGAAGAATGAAACCAAAAGCAACGACACTCCGCCAACAGAAAGACATTGTAAAAAAATTCAAAGTGTACTCAGAATAATGATACAAACACGGGACTCTTAAGCAAATACTTTTATATAAATTTAAATCACAATAACATAATTTTCAAAAAGAAATCCTTACCATCAAGCTGAAACTAGGAAGTTACAAGTTACATTGGAACACGTGGAGGACCAAATTACATGAACACTACATTTTCAAGGCGAAGAAAAAAAATTCTACACTCCAAAATATTAAATTACACCTGGCGACTCACACTAATTGTCAGAACCTCCTTTATTTTCACTCCATTACGGGGGGTAGAGCACAGGACCGGGATCTAAAATAACCCATTACATATTTTCCTAACACGAAGTCCGACGGGGGCAAGCTGACAAAGTATTGAAAATTACCTGAAAACTACCAAAATATTAATAAATCATCATGGGCTAGGAAGGAAGGGACCACCTACATAAATAATTCACATAGTATAAAGTTAGATGCCAAATATATAATATCAATTAAAAGTGATACAATTTACCTTCCTGCTCGGAGAAGCGCCATGCCTAACACATGTCTTGCACTGTTCACTGGCAAGGCTCTAAGAGAGCGTGCTACACGCTAACACAAGATAAAACTGGTTTAACTCCTCCCCTTCTACTACGTCACTACCTGTATGCATTGCCAACCTAAGCGTTAACCATACAATGTTGCCAACCTCACATATTACAGTGTTACCAACCTCACATGCCACAGTATCGTACATAAAAATTTGTTGTTCAAGCATGAATTTGTCGGCAGACATTGCAGTGGACTAATAAAATACATAAACACACTTAAGCAAATCACACACAACACAGATGTCTTGAATAAACTGTCACCTTTGAGATGCACAACTCTCTCTACAGCACGAACACAAAGCAATGACTGAAGCACAGCTGATAAAAATAATCTTGAATGTGTCATGTGCCGCCAGTTGCACATCGGAAAAATACCAAGGTCACTGCAGTACAGTGTGCTATGCAAAGAGCCGATCTGTGGCCTCACCTTAAAACAACTGCACTGTATATACAAACATGAGTTTATAAAAGTTGTACTCAAAATAAAAGGAAGGTTCTCTTTTATCATCAGTGTCATCAAGACGTTGACTTTGTCCAATTTTTTAACTGTTACTTCACTAAGTTCTCACTAACCTTTCACTGTCACTTCACTTAGTTTTCACTATCACTTCACTTTCTTCATGACATAGCGGCATAATGAATTATGATCGACGTAGTCTCTTCTTCCAGATGGTTCACTCAGTGGGGAGTCAAACAGAAGACTTCTCTAATCTCCTGCAGTAGCAACATTCACTATGTGTAACAGCATTGTCTCAAACTCACTCAGAGAACAGCACTTTCTGTCACAGCAGTAATGCACTTGATAACTCATTAGTTCACCAACTCACTCACTGGCAAACCTGCAGGCTTATATAGCCATCAAAGTTTCCACAGGACATTCTAGGGACATTATTCCGTATCCGGTAGGAGGTATGAAACTTATGGAACTGTAATACAAGCCTTTACCAACTGGCTTATTCTTTTTTGAATGGCACAGATACACATAATCAGTAATGTGTTAATTGCTTAACGTTTTAAGGGCATTTATGAAATATATTGTGAGTTTTGTTCAGTTTTCACAAGCTGCATACTTATAGCACAACATGCATCACAAACAAAGCAATCATGGTAGCATGCTGTCGTCGTGATTCTGCTGCCAACATAGCAGTGAAAAATTAGCGTAAAGGTAATATGTGCTGTCAACACCTGGTAGTGCAGCCAGCATCTGAAAGGGAAATGGATTACAAACAACGAACCTGATCGTTGCTACTTCTTTAGGGCCCCAAACGGCGAAGCGTAGCTGAGGGATTTTTTTTAGAAGGTGAGAGGAGGAGCACTTAGGAGCACTTTGGCAATGAAGATGGAAAATACACACTTACAAAGTCATCTGTGTTTCTTTAATTGTGCTAATAAAGAGGATGAATTGTAATGCACTTACTGCTTAATGTATTTAATGTCTGAAAATAGGGGGACTTAAAAAGAACAAAGTGTTGAACAAATCCAACCATTAATAACAGATATTTTGCAAATGCCACAAAAAAAGTTATTTGAAATAAATTGTGTGTTTTAGAGAACTACATTTTTTGTGTAGTGCATTTTCGTCTATGGCTTAATGTTTATCAGTTACTCAAGATTGTACAAAGTTCCTTCTGAATAAAGAGAACTTAACAGGCTATTCCCAGAAAATTCAAGATATACATTTTATTTGTCATATTAAAAAGCTTTACTATATGGTATTTTAATCAAAATTGTTAGAATAATTTTTTAGAAAATGAAAATTTCGAAATTACCAAATGTTCCAAGTAAGGGGTAGTTTGGGGTGGGGATTTTCTTGAAAAATATTTGAGTCACATCTTTAAAAGATATTAACCTAAATAACCGGTTTGGTATTTATCCAACTTTTCATTTTTGATGTTATGCTGTTCACAGACACACTCCCGGACCTTTTTCTAAAAATACTTTCTTTGGATTCAGGGGGCCTCAAAACATGTATTTATGTTGAAATCTCGGTATAACATTTTTGGGTGGAATGCAATACCTTCTCTACCTATTGTATACGCGATAGAGAAAGTAAAAAGTCGAGAATTGGTGGTGACATTCGTTGCACACCATGTTATTCCTCACTGCTTACGTAATCTGGTATTGCCACAAACATTACAGAATATGCCCTTTGTCTTTCACCTCATTTTAGCTGCTTTTTCATTGCTTTGCGACATTCCGTTACCCACAATTTTTTTGTCATGTTGGGACTAACTCCTTTCAAGATGTCTGCCATCGCTAAGCAGTCATCAAGAAGGGCCCAGTATTATGACTAAATTAACAACTCCTGCTTACTTTAAGAAGTTAGAACACTACACAATCGAGTCTACATATAAAAAAAACAGGATAATGTAAGTTTCATAACATTTCCTACCTCCTACCCGGATACAGAATAATTTCCCATTCTAGACATATGTTCTATAGGTGGGGTGTGAGAGGGAAACTTACAGAAGATTCTGGTTATCTGTTGATATAGCTTCTGGTGTTAATGCCTGGGCGAGAGTGCTGTTACATCATTTATCTCTGTTTATCTCAGACTGCACAGTGCCAAACTCCCGATAACCTTGGGCCATAGCCGCTGGATCACAAGATATTACAATTGTTCTTTGTTATTAGGTATTTAATAATAATAATAATAATAATAATAATAATAATAATAATAATAATGATAATGCCTCATTTTTTTGCTGTCCTCTCCTATAGTTAAATCATTTTTGTGTTTATTTTAGTGCTCCAGATTATACTTTCTTCTGGCCATGAAAATACCATATCAGGCATTTTAAATTTGGATATAATTGGTGAATAAAGTAGTTTTCTTCCCAATATAACTTAAGCAGCTTCTCTCAAACTTTCTGCAGTGCTTGAATTCATGCTAAGTACAAAGCCTTATTCTTGTTGGGTTTTGTTTTGAGCTGTGATATTCAGACAGCTCTTCTTTCATTGTCAGTGCTTGTACAGGGAGCATAAATCTTCAGTGGGTTGGTCTGATGCATGCAGGCATAGTTTAAGCATCACAAAATCGGTAATTAATGAAGAGGTGTGTTAAAAGCTAGTTTATTGGCCAGTTTTGTAAATTTACAATGAACAAATGAAAACCTTGTGTTTACGTGTAACACTTTGGTAATATTTGCATGACCATTCTGTAAAAGAACTTGATGCAGTGGGTTGGAGTACAGTGCTTCAGCTCCTGGCCATGAAATGCACCCATGTTCAAGCCTATGTCTTATCAGTTGGATTATTACCCATCTCTGCAGTGGGATGCTGGCAGCTAGGTTGTTGTACCACATACCAACATCATCATCGTCATTCAAATTATGGGTATACATCCATGCTGTTAAGGAATTTGACCAAAAATATAAAGAGAGAAAGCTACTGTTTTGTGAAATACTAATGCTTAAAATATTTTTGTTAGTTTTCAGAAAAGTATATGCATGAGTAATGTAAACATTTTGATGGAATATGTGTATAAGTATATTTTTGATACAGATTATTAAAGAAAAAAAAATCTCCAGGCAAGAGAAAAATGTAGGAGCATAATTACACAAAAAATAATGTGCAGATCCCTGGTCTGGTTTTTGTAGATGATTTGGGTGGATTCTATTACCATCAATGGCTTAAAAATTTCTTTACAAGAAATAGATAAATACTGTTAAAGTGGGGATTAAAGGTAAACAGAGGAAAAAACAAAAATTGTAGTATTTAAGAGAGGAGGTAAATTAAGCAAACGTGAGAAATGGAAGAAGGGAATTAATGAGTATAAAGTGGCACAAGGTGGCATGTACTTAAGAATTAGAATAGATGCAGGAGGGAATGGGAGAAGTAAAAGTGATCAGCATTGGCAAAAGGGAAAGCAGCAATGATTGCTGTGAGAGGATGTCTCTAAAAAATGCCAGAGATAGAGGTGAAATGGTTGGAAAGAGTATATAACCTGGTGGTTGAGGCTCAAATGCTATATGTATTTAAATTTGGGGACTTGAAAATAGGGGGGAAGTTGCGGACATAGTACACAGGATGTTTTGCAAGGAAGCTCTGCAGTTTCTAATAGCAACAGCTAATCAAGTTACCCAAATCAAAATGGGAAGAGTAGCAAGGAAAGGGCTGATTTCGGAGAGAGCTGTGAAATACTGGTGTAGGATCCTGAATTTAGATGATGATAATCTGTTAAAACAATGTTTAAAATACTAAGAAACAAGTATACAAAATAGAGGTTGGATAAGGGACTTGAAATAACTTAGAAAATAATGGCTTGGGTAATATTTGGCATAAAAGAGAAACAAATAATAACGGTTTTTGGAAAGGCATAGGAAGAACGTATAAAGATATCGATATATGAAAATTGTTTGGTTAACTAACAGAGAAGAGATCACTAGTATTCTATGTTTCAATGAAAAACAGTTGGGAAAGAGATAGGTATATAGACGATACCAATAAACAAGGAAGAGGGGTATGGCATGGCGAAGAGTCGGAGTGTGGAGGTTAAAAGGTCAATGAAATGGTTATCCACAAGGTGAATCCCCATTTTGTGGGGGAAAAGAAGATGTATAACACATACTGTTTGAATGTAGGGAAACTGAGCTTTGGAGAAATGAAAGTCTATGGTTAAGAACAAATAAGAAAATAGACATAAATACAATTTTAGATAAAACTGTAAGAAAATAGGGCAGTATTTGGGAAAAGTAAAAAATGAATGAAGTTGCATTGTTAAAAGAGAAAAAGAACAATAATTTGTGGGTATATAAAAATTTATGATATAATGTATATTGTAATATAAGATGGGTTGCCCAACTGAAGAGTGGCTAGGGCAGTCCAATACATGTAATGTCTTAGTACATCAATAAATTATTGTTGTTATAACAACATCAATAATAATAATAATAATAATAATAATAATAATAATAATAATAATAATAATAATACACCAGATTCATCAGAAAAAATTCCCATTCAATAAAACAAAAGACCTGCTGCTAAACCCTCCAAATTAAAAGGTGATTGAACAACATTTTGAAAAATCTAAATTGAAAGATAGATATATTTATGGAAAAAATATGGCTCTAAGCAGACAGAGTAAAAACTTGTTAGTGGAGAAGAGACATTATTTATGGCTGAAATGGGTCAGTTAATTATGATACATGTCATTTGAAATACAGTTTTATTATTGACAGTGTATCTATGTCTCAACCTCAGTTTCAACATTATAACTATTATAATAGTTGGTATTCACACATTAAGAATTGTATATTTTGCAAAATTTCATTATTTTGTGTCATATGGAATAGTTTTATTGGTGAATAGCAGTGAAATGATAAAAATATTTAGATTACAGAAAAAAAGAATCAATAGAATCATGTTTAATCTACCTAACACCACTAGTTGTAATTCATATTTTAGAGTTTTAATTATTTTATCACCACCATGTATATATTTGTATGAAACCTTTCTGCAAATGCAAACACATATAAAATATTTTAATACTAATTCCAGAAGTCATTATCATGACACAAGAGGTAAATTACATTTAACTCCTCATAATCATAAATTATTTGAGAGTAGTTTTTATTATAGAGGTATCCAGTTTTATAATAATCTACCTTTGGAAATAAAACATGTAAAATCTACTTCAATTTTCAAGAAGCATGTACATAAATTTTTACTTAATAAATGTTATTATTCAATTGATGAGTTTTTGCATTCTTGATAAAAGAAACAGTTTCAAAAGGATGTATTTTTGTTGATGGGTAGAGATTTCTTAATGTAAACATCATTGTATAAATAAACCTGGGTTTTAATACATTTTAATTATTAGAAATTGTGTAAACTAATTATCTTTTAACATATAATTGTAAATATTTTTCAGGAGTTTCCTATTGTTGTATATTACATGTATATATTTTTGACATGTCCTATGTAATGTATAGGATCTACAGGGCCAATAAATTGAATTAAATTACACAAAAAATTGACACATTGGGGGAAAAAAAAGGTGAGGTATCTAGCAACATACTTTCTGTAGGTGGAATTGCTGATCTAGTAGCTAAAAAATAAATCTACTGCTGTTAACAAATCTTTTATATTATTTACTGTGCCGCCAGCCTACCACATGACCATGTGCAATAACTCTGACTTCAAAATTGACACTGGCCCATTACAAATGGAACAAAACGAAGTAGAAAAATTCAGCTGGAGTCCGTTACTTAATTTTAAATGTTTAACCATTGCAAAATTTTGCTGATACTGAACTCGGCAAGAAACAAATTTTTCACCAGTTATCAAAGAATAAAGAATATCCTGGAAATATTAATAAGCCCTTAGAATAGATATGTAATTTTGTGACACTTGTAGTCCTCCTCCTTTCTCACTCCAATTTCATGTTTTGTGGTGATCAGACTTTACAGCAACACAGTGCTGATAGAATAGAAGCTCCTTGGATGGTAGGTATACAGAAGAGCAAAATAGGGGGATGGGTTAAACCTTGTGTCCCCTCCAGTGGCAACTCTGTCTTAGAGGATAAACATGGTTCTTTTAAGAAGGAATCAAAGGGCAGGCTTTAATATGAGGATTTTAATAGCACAAGATAATTCCATAACAGGATGTTAAAAAAAAGAAGAAAGAAAAGGATTTAAAAAATTTAACATTAAGTAATATATTACAAGAACATTTTACTTTTTCTCTTGTGTGTTTGACACCAGGTCACATTCTTGTCTTTACACATACAAAATCCCACTGCACTTTTGTGTACTGAGGAAAGTCTTCTGTACAGCAAGGCAGGAATCCTCCATATAGCAGAGAGAGCATATGTGCACATCCAGCAGAACATGCAATGACATTAAAAAAAGGATGGTAGTGTGAGATCACAAAACACTTGTAGTGCCAGTGTGATGATCACAGTTTATACCGCTATACCTGTTTGTTTCTACAAACTTCAACCAGATGGATGACCCAACTTTTTTTTTACCCAGTTGGGAATACTTTTTATGCAACTGCACAGTTTGAAACTGCTCTCTTATATTACTTGTGATTTTTACATTTGTCTATAGTCTGCTGGCTGTGTTGAATGTTAAGATGGATTCTGTTGTCTTTCTGTTAATGCAGGTCTGGACGAACAAACCATGCACCATGCAACCACATTAAAGGATTAAATCCATATTGTTTTAAAAGGAACCTTGAGGATGCTGTTTCTTCTGATTGAAATGCTTGCCATGAAATTCTCTTCAGCTGCCATTGCTAGCGGGTATAATTAGTGGCTTATGTTTGCTTATGCAAGCATAAAGGAGAATGTAATTTCATCCTTTATTTTAGCGTACTTGTATTCCAATATTAAGTGTCCAAAATTAGTTACTAAATCTATTTTTAACAAGTGTGTAAAAAGATTTGTCTGTATCCAGAGTAATCTTATTCAACCAAATTTAATGGTTCTTTTTAACTGTTGAAAAAGTTTTCATTCCAATTTTTGTGAGCAGTGTTTGAGAACTTCCAGAAGGAAAATGGAAATGCTTAATTTAGGGGAGGTCCCATGACCTGACTTTCTGCAGATCATGAGTAATCTTTTTCTGTGCCCTTAGAAAGAATACAACAAATTTTGATGAAAGTGCATAACAATACACTTTACCTGAGACACACAGTTTTGGTTGTCCTTCATTGTGTTGATTCAGTATTTTTTAAGCAAGTCCATTTTTAACAAGGTGGTTTGAAAGCTTCTCACGCCCCAAATTTTGTAATAGCTTGTCAAAAACAAGAAATATCACTTATTGTTATACTGCCTTAAAGATACACCTTTTGTTGACCTACTATGATTTTCAGAATTTGGTGTTGATGTCCTCCAAATCCGTTTTCGGAAACTCTCTACCACATACATGGTTGTTTGTTAATGGACACCCATTCTTCCTTCACCCTTTCAATGAGTTGTTCTCTGCTGCATAATCTAGGTTGTCTGAATACGCTGTCCTGCAGTCTAACCCGCAAATTCTCAATGACATTTAAGTCTGGAGAGTTTCCTGGACAATCAGTTCAGGCATCATTGAAGTTCTTCCGAACGACATCCATGGTTCGTTTAGCAATATGTGGCGTTGCACTACTTGCATCAAAATCCAAAGCAAGCAGAGTAGAAATTGTCTGGGGTCAGCCATGATTTTCTGGTACACAGGCAGAACTTTTTGTCAGTAGTACTCTCCATCCACAGTTTGGTTTTGTGGGACGATATGCAATTCTGTCTCTCTGTAACGACATGTGCCTCCAGCAACCATGATTTTCAGTGGGAATTTAAGATTAACAATAGGCAAAATCTGCTGATGGCTATTGGTCCTGATGCATCTGCTCTGGCTGTTTGGCTTAGGATGCAGTACCACTGGACTTTCGTCTATGAATAAAATATGTGCACGTTTTATGTGCCCCTGTGGAGTGTCTTCTGCAAATCCAGCATCAATCAATCTTTTGCAAAACCTTACTTGGTCTCCAACATTGTTTTCTGTAAGAATAGGCTTTACTTGTTCTTTATAAGGAATCCTTCCCCAATCTGTAGACTTAACGCAATGTCTGACAGTTGTCACCCCCACTTTCTTGTTTCAGTATAGAAAGTGATCAGAAAAGTTAAGTTTCTTCACTACACTTCTTATTCCTGTCACCTGGTTCAAACACAAATGCCTAACTCTGTCCTTAGTTTTAGGAGTAATTTTTGTTGGTCTACCACGTCTTTGAGTGTCTGTCATGTCGCCATCGTCTTTCCTTGCCCATTTTCTGACTGTGTTTCAGTGAACTTTCAATTTTTGACTTATCTCTTTTATTGATATGTTGGACTGATAAAACCATTGAATTTAAGACCTTACATGCTCTTGTTGTGAGGATGACATGCAACAATCGAAAAATAACCCTTGGTGATACTAAATGTTGTTTTAAATAAAAATTAATCGATGCACTGATGCATTCTGCGTGCATTACCATGTGGACAGGTGAGAAACTTACGGTTTAAACTAAGCCTGTGTCATAGAATTTTAAAACCATGTAACTCTTCCTTTTTGTACTGAATGTGAAAGGATTAACCCTGGAGATTAAGAAATTACCACATTTTCAGTTTTGACTTACTACCTTTAATGATGAAAAATGACCATAGGCGTAAAGAGAGAAGAAAAACAATTCAATTTCAAAACAGTACTTCTTCACATGCATACTGCTAACACAATACAACAATGCCGTGAATGAGAATGGTCCTGCCGGGCGCTTTGACATGTATTGCCGTTAATAATAATAGACGAGCATAAGGCACGCATATTTTAAATTACTGCCACATAATGTTGATTGCAAAAAATGCAGTAGGGATTGAGAAACTTTTGGATTATTCTGTACAAAACTGCTTATCTGTGAGCTATCTCTCCATTCATTGTTTACTTGGTTTTCCTTCAAGTTACATACATTTCAGATCTAATTATTCATCTTTTAAATGTATAATATAGGTAACTTAGAAATAATTAAAATTGCTTAAAATTATAAAGAACTGTGTGGTGTTTCATACATGATTATTGCAAGGAATTATACCATAAGCCTACTTCAGAAAAGGTAAGCAAGATAACATGTAATATGCATAAGTATACAATTTCAGTTCTCTTTTCTTCCCTTCACCATTGTGGATGGAACTGTTCCTCCAGCTTATCCTGCCTTCCACTGGTTTTGGAGGAATGGTTCTGCCAAGTTCCATGCATACTTGTAAGCTGAGTAAACATGCTCTGACTTGCTTTATTTAGAATATGGTGGTTTATATCATCTTTAGATGCAACAGATGTATATTGACAGCAAATTACACTGTTCTCAGGCTTAATATTTTATATCAATTTATGGTTTATTAATATATTAAATATTCATCTGTCATCATATAATGTTGGTTCGCTTATATAACTTATTACTGTGCTTTTCCCTCACACTGCTCAGCATTTTGCATGTTGGCCACCTTGGCTCAGTCTTCCACCGATAGAGGTATAATATCCCCACAACTGCTTCACATTCTTATATTCACAATTACACTGATAATAAGCATATACCTTATCATAAGAGATGTTGGAAATGTTATCCACCTATATCCACATATTTCTGCCGTCTTCTCGAAAAACTTGCATTCATACTGAAGGATGCAGTATCTGAAATTGAGTGAATTTCTCAACTGATGTTTACTTTTAGTTCTTTCAATGTATGGGGTTTGTTGCATGTAGTTAAATCAAGGGATCACAAGGGCCATAATGTTTTGCTGATTAGCCTATCTTAAAATTTTTCTTGAATTAAATTTAACGACTCATCTTTGGTATGTACGGTAACAGAATCTTGTTGGAAAAATTCAGACTGACATTCAATGTCGGTCAGCTGTTCAAAAATTGGTGTGGGTATAACATTCCTTTATCTCTCTGCATTTACTATTTGTTCAAAGAATATAGATGTTATTTTGTATGCATTTACCGCACATCACATACCAATTTTTGCATCATGCAAGAGGACTTTGTGTATGACTGGTTTCTTTATGCTCCGGTAGCTGTTATTTTGCAATGAAACATAACCATGTAAATGGAACCATGTTTCATCAGAGAGGAATATTAAGCATAGGTCATTTACTCCGTCACTGACATCAAAATCCAATTACAGAAACTTACCTGACTCTGATGATCACATGGCAACAATTCCTGGTCCACATTGACCCGATTGGTTTAAGTTTTAAGAGTTTGGTACCTTACCATGCTGAACTCATTAAATTACCTGTTTGCTGTTCAAGTTGTCTTAGGGATTTTTGAGGAGAGTGTTCTAAACATTCTCCAATTTTATCCAGTTTCTCTTCAATAGGAAGTTGCCTTTTAACTCTTTGCTTTCTATCCAGAATACACCCCATTCCCCTAAATATGCTCTCAAGTCTTCATACGATTTCTCTGTTTGGGATAGATAAACTGGGAAATTGTATTTCAAATCGTTTTCTAACTTCTCTACAAGTGTTAGCACATATGTATCATACATACAGATCCTATGTGGTAATGTGTAATAATTTTGAAGCATTACAGAAAATTGAGCAATCACCATAACCTTGTAACATGATTATCACTTAAAACTTGTAAATTCATATGCATGCAACAGGAATGAAACAAACTGGACACTGGTAACATTCATAACTTAATTAGCACTATTTAAAAGTCATAAATTTATAAGCAGGAAAAGGAATGAAACTAGACAATGGCTTCAGTGAAACTGTTGTTCACTCACATCATGCTGTTGTGAGCCACTAACATGCGCAATGCATTGTGCATGGATGATGGGAGTCTCAGATGTAACTGCTGACATGCATTGTGCCGTGTGGTGGCCACAGTGTGAGGGAAAAACACTGTACAATCTGCAGTAGCAGATAAAAATGAAACAAAGAAAATACGATACAAATACATCTTATACTGGAATTTAACCCTCTACTTGTAAAATAGAACATAATTATGCCCACTATAAGATGGGTCTGTGAGATGGGGTTCGTTTTAATATAACACTTAATTATATTTTTAGGGATACATAACACATTATGTTTGTTTATTCATTATCAATGGCCTTTGCTTTATTATTAATACATTTTTATGTATTTTATTACTAAATGATGGATACTGTAATTACAGAACTATCACAATTATAATAATATATGAACTATACTAATTCTGGCCATTTAAAAAAGTCTCAATGCACTAAAGCATTTTTCTTATAAGAAACAACTTAAATATAACTGAATACTCCATTTTTATCCTTATGTGCAAACTTTACATTCTATAGGAACCTTTCAGAAAAATTGCTTTTGTGTGTTGGTAGGCATTTTTGGATAAATACTACAGGTTTTCCCTTCTTTAAACCTTATTATTTTTACTGAAATGGTTCTTAAACATCAGAATTAAAACATGTAAAGTAGCTAATTCTAAGTTTAACACATTTCTCAAAATAGCAAAGCATAAACATGCCTAAATATTCTATTTTCTTGTTCTGCACAATTCCTGCATATTTTATAGGAACATTCCAAGAAAATTGCTTTTACACATTTTATACACTTGTAGGCAGTCTTCCTTTTTTCTGATTTAGGCAAATACTGCAGGTTTTCCTCTTTTCAAGCTTGTCAGTTTTATTGCCATCATCGCCAGCATTTCTTCACTTTTTGTTCTCTAGTACTTGGTGGATATTTATTTTAAATTTTGATGGGATGTTGGGTATTGTGAGATGTTGCTGAATGTGAGGGTTTACCAGTTCCATTGCAAGGCTTCTCACAAAATCAAATCTGGTAATTTGCATATTTTTTGAGTAGGATAAGTATAAAATTTTCGCATTTACACTGCTTATATTCAGCATTGCCTTTGGTCATCTAAAAGCTATACTGCTGGAATAATTTTCACATTTCATGTCAAGTGAATCCACACCAAATTTTGTTGCATTGTAGTAATTTATTGTTTCTGGTTTTCGATTTTCATCACTTTCACTTCTGTGCTGATGCATGGATGAAACTAACATAACTTTTTTTTTTTTGAACATAGGATAGAAGAATGATTGCCTTTGTAAATCCATACGCAGTTGAACCTACTGTCCTACTTGGGGATGCTTGAAATTCTGTTGGGATTTCCTTCTTATTTTTTCTTGTTGTTTCTACATAAGTTGGACCTCTTGTTCTCAATTCCTGTACTAGTTCAATAGAAAGTCAACCAGTTGTCAGCAATTATTGTGGTTTGTCTTCTGTATGGGCTTTGAAACACACAATACTGATTGGGTGGTTTCCCAAATTTCTTTTCTTCTTCTATAAGTCCAATCCCATCTGACTCTTTGCTGCCGTAAATGTATGCATTATACAGGTAACAGCAGCGGGCATCTGTTAGGCATATAACTTTGTTGCCATATTTGCCAAGCTTTATAGACATGTGCCCTCTAAATGCACATCTTCCCCTAAAAGAGACCAATGTCTCGTCAATGCAGATGGATTCCCCTAAAGTGAACAGTTTCTGACAGTTTGATATAAATGTCTCAAATAATGAGATCTCAGCTACAGGATCTAATTGTTTTTATACATCACGATCTCTACTATTATCAAAGAAGAACTTAAAAACTCTTCAGTGACATTGTAAATCAAAATATTAGACGTCCAGCAGGACAAGTAGAAAATAATGATGTCTTATTTTCATGACCTATTTGAAAATTTAGGTTTAACAGTAACCCAATGAAAGCCCTGACTTTTAGGTGATAGTTTGAGAAGTTAGTAAAGTCTTTCATTTTCTCTCTGGTATGCACCAGTATGCAACCTCATTTGTCCACTGAACAATTTCAGTGAGGATAATATTATCAAAGAGTAAATTCCAAATGTCTACAGGATTAGCCTCCAGTCCTAAGGCTATAGAAGCATTAGTGAGACCAGGTAACCCTCAAATTATGTTAGGGTGCTTTGCTGCTTCCCATTTGATTCTGGCTATACCAAGTAAACTTGTTCTGACATAAATGTCATTTTTACTTGCTCCCTCTCCTTCAGTATCTATCCCAGTATTGGTAGCTGCAGGCAGTTCATCTGATTTCAGTTCCAATTCTGTGTGCTGTATTATGAAATATGGATCTTCATCTGAATCGTTTATTACTTGGTTATTACTCCTTATGTATTCATCCTCATTGCTGTCGATCATTCATCCACTGTGTAATCCTAGCCTCGAAGTCAGGATCAATGGCTCTAACTGATTCAGGGAACAACCAGAGATACTTGCCATTGCTATTAAATAAAAATAAAATATTACCTCACTATTATACAATGAAAACACTTGCTGTTACATAAACATCACCAGGAGCATGACATACTAGTCTGAAGGACCACAAGTGTCATGTAAAAATGCAAACTTCCAATTAAAGCCTGACAACAATGATTTGTTTATAGTAGTGGAAACTTCCACATTGCACAATGTCTAATTAAGGACATAAAACTATATACCTACAATTATAACACCAAATGCTCTCAATAGCCTAAAGAGTGCAAATTAAAACAAAAGTAAACCTGGATTAGCATGATTATACTTGATTGATATTTCATAATTTTGATATGTAAAATATATATTCTGCCATTTTAATTTACATACAAGGAAAATTTATGCATCATCAGCACAATTTAACCTGTCAGTATTAGCATTTTAGTGCATTTTACATTATTTTAAGAGGATTCTCACATTTAACACAAAAGTTTGTACTCTGGTGAACAGCTGTGTGGAATTCATGCTAATCTCATTTTACTGCAATCACGAAAGTGTTGGTCTTAGCAGCCATGGTCACTAAAGCATTTGGTCATGTGGAGGACTGCAGCTTTTAGACATGCCTCAGGTATGAGTGTTTGTGTCTGTGTTGGAGTAAACAGAAAAAGAATGGAACACTGGAAGAACAGGCAAAACGAAAAGAGGAAAAAGAAAAGCAGTGACATAGCTGATTCTAGACAAGCTAGAAGGCCAGATTTACTCTGTACATAATATTTGCATCATATTGTGGACTATGAACTATATGTCAGATAATGGCACAGTTTAGATTTTTTCGGAAGAAATTCTTAGTCTGCTATCAGTCAGAGAACAGTTTGAAGTTGAGATGGAGTCTAACAATGAATGCTTTGTATTGGATGAGAAATAACACCAGAAACAAAGAGAGTGTAGAATGAAAATATGCTGGGAGAGAGGATGAGTATAACATATCATCATACACTATGGGGAACTGTTAGGTGATAAGATTAAGTTCTACAGATGTTGCAAGGTGTTGAATTATCAGTTTCATATTTTTGGTTTTCCAACAAATACATATGTAATGATTTACTTACCAATTCAGGAACTTAGTGCTCACACTACGTTGGTAGTAGTTTTCCTGCTGTTGCTAAAAACAGATGTGTTGGAATGCTTTTTGGATTGATTCTCAGATTCATTAGTGCATGTATGACTCCATACACAAGTTTAGTGTGACATTAGCAGCCATAGAATTCATCATATTTGGCCAACTGAATTATGTGCAAATTTTACAGTTGTGTGACACAGTTCCATTCTGACTATTCATAGGTAAGGACAGGTCTTATCTCTTACAACCACATAGGTACAAAGTACAATATTTACCTGCTTTTTACTTACCCTGCAAATCTTTTGCCGACAGTAACTTCACCTTTCCCCTTGCCTCACTGACATCACAGAGTAGTCATTTGGCTGACACAGTACTACGTAATTAGATACATGAGCAAATTTCAATTTAGGGAGTTGTACAGAAGTGAAACATTATGCTTATTCATATCATTGCTGTTGAATTCTAAAATATAAGCAATTCTTGGCATCTTCCCAACTTTTCAGATATTATAGTTCTTATACTTGTGAAAAATTAGATCCTAACTAAACAGTTAGTGTTAACAATTAAAGCAAAATTCTTAAACATTATAATGATGTTAATTTTAGAAATAAAATATTCTTCATGTAATAAAATGATGTTTAAGCATTCTTAATTAGCTATAATATTATGTAAATGACTTCTTGTGTTGGTGTAATAGAGGGTAAACATTCCTTTAAAATGTTTTTTCTCTTGTTTGTTCTAGTGTCCTCATAGTATGAAACATCAGTAATCACTAGAGGGCAGATTCTTGCATATTTGCATGTTTTGTTCTCCTTGAAAGTTAAACATATGAGGTGTGATAAAAAAAACAATGGGAATTTTTTAATTTCGCAAGCTTTATACATCCGATGTTCAAAACTTTTGTTTTATCTTGTTGGTACACATGTTCCTGATATATGTTTGCATTTTCAGCTGTTTTGAATATTTAGTTTATTGTTGACAGTCAAAAAAGTTATACATGTTTTTGAGTGCTCTGTGAATTTTTACTTTTTAAAAAGACGGATCAAAGAATTTGCATTAAATTTTGCTTGAAAAATGGAATAAAGTGCAGCACCGCATTCGAAATGTTGACTGTGGCTTTTGGCAAATCTACTATGACTAAGACAAGAGTTTACGAGTGGTATAAACATTTCAAAGAGGGTTGAGAAGATGTTGAAGACGACTACCCTGAATGCCCTAACACATCAATTACTGACGACAGTTTGGAAGAAGTAAAGAAAATGGTCCTGGAAAATCACCAAATCACCATCAGAGAGGTTGCTGATGATGTCAGGATATCCTTTGGCTCATGCCAAGCAATTTTTTCGTATGTTTTGGGAATGAAACATATAGCAGCAAAGTTTGTTCCGAAATTGTTGAATTTTGACCAAAAATGACTTTGTGTAGACATCGCTCAGAAATTGCTGAATAAAGTTGAAATGATCCAGAACTTCTAAAGAAGGTTATAACAGGTGACAAAACATGGGTATATGGGTATGATGTCGAAACTAAGGCCCAATCGTCCCAATGGAAACTGCCTGAAGAGCCAAGACTGAAACAAATTTGACAAGTTCCATCACATGTGAAGTTTATTCTCACTGTTTTCTTGATTACAATGGGATAGCGCATCAGAAGTTGCTGCCTTATGGTCGTACGGTCAATAAGTTATGCGCTGTTTGCGTGAAGCAATCCGAAGAAAACAACCAGAATTATAATGCACCCACTCATACCTCAATGCTTGTTCATGACTTTTTGGCAAAAAGCAAAAATGTTATGCTGCCTCAGCCACTGTATTTGCTGGACATGGCCTCCTGCAACTTGTTTCTATTCCCGAGGCTGAAGAGAACCATGAAAGGACGACATTTTGCCACCATTGATGAGAGAGAAACAGAATTGCTGAAGGAGCTGAACACCATAACGAAAAGTGAGTTCCAGAAGTGCTTCCAAGATTGGAAAAAGTGCTGGCACAATGTATTATATCTGAGTGGGATTACTTTGAAGGGGACAAAGTTGATGTTGATGATTAAATAAAAATTCTTTAAGAATAACAAAAATTCCCATTACTTTTTTATCACATCTTGTATACATGGAAGAGATAGGTGTGTTTCATGATATGAGGAATCAACTGGAGAAGTTATATATGGGGCCATTCCATGGAAACTTAAGCCAAGATGGACAATTATTTTTTTTCTATAAGTCAAGGTTGATAGGTGTTAAATTTGAAGTAAAATATACCTAATGTTTTTACTATACATATAGACTCCAGCTAGATTTACATTGAATTCATTGGTCACTGTAACTTCATATCATACCTCACATTGGAACTTTAATTATCATTGTTTAAATGTCCCATTCCATCACAGGAAAAGTGTATTATTTGTGTTATTTTCAAGCAATATTTATTCAATGCTGATATGTCTGATCAGTGGACTTTATGAGGTAATCATCCATCAGTACCCTAACCTCAAATAGCACAAAAACATAACACTGGAGAAAGCTTTTAGTAACTGTCCCATTGTGCATCACTAAGTTCAACATAGCATGTTTTAATTTAGATTCTGAGAAACACTTACTTTTTAAGTGCATTGTATATTTTAAAATATGCAGGGTATGCCTTTGCAAGTAGTGTACTGTTGGTATATATCTTATAAAATGCCCTGTGTGAAATTAATGATTTAGTTAAGCAATTTGACCAAAGGGATGATATATCACTGCAAGCTCCTTGGGGGTGGGAGGAGGGTGTTGTGACAGTAAGAGAAAATGAAGAAAAAGAAAATCTTTAGAAGAGATTTATGTACACCACTATTGCAAAGGCATATCGGATATTAAAAATGGAAAACTGTGATAAAGTGGGAAATCAAAATTCTTTTCATTGTGACCCAAATTTGCCCTTCCAGTCAGCGAAATGCATCACCACAGCTGCTTGTATTGCTATCATAATAGCATCAATTTACTCTTGACTGCTCTGTGTATAAGGAGGATATTCCTAAAGTATCATCACAACTAATCTGTACATTAATATGCAATTCTGAAAATGATAACTGCATGTCAAGCACATATGATAGTTGTGGCATCAGAAACTGCTCAGTCAGCATAATACCTTTACAAATGATACAAATTAATTGGCATGGTTTGTTTGGAACACCATTGATGGAAAAATTAAAAAAGTTGTAAAGGAGAACACTGTGAAGCATTTGAAGAACTTATTAAAAAAAAATACCCCAGCTTTTAAAACATTGCTGCATAGTAAAAACTCAGCGTACATTTTTCAAGAGAAGAAAGGTGCTGTAGATGGCAAAGAAATTGTAGTACAGATTGATTTTGCTGAAAATGACACTGCCAGATTTCAAAATGAAATTCAGTTGGCATATTGGAACTCCCAACAGATTACAATCTTCACAGCTGTTGCTTGGATAAGTCCTGGAATGGTATGAAGTTATGCAATTGGCAACTGTCAGTGATGAAATACCACATGAAAAATATTCTGTCAACACATTACTTCAAGGCTGGTTTCTCAACAATTAAACTTACAGGAGTTCTCAACCATTAACATTTTTTCAGATGGTACAGCATGCCACTTTAAACAGTGTTATTCTCTATGTAATTTAACTCACCTTCAGGAAGAGTTTGAAGTTCTCTTAACATGGAACTTTCTAGCTACAGGTCATGGGAATGACGTGTCAATGATGTTGGTGGAGAACTGAAGAGATTAATATGGCATATTATATTAGGTGGAAAACGCATGGTTACCAATGCAGAGTCTTTTTACTGGTGTGCCAGAAAAGTGTCAAAATCAGTAGAGGTGATATCTTTTTTTAAGTATGAAGTGGATCAACAAAAGACACAATTAATTGATTCTAATGAGTGATACCTGACACTCATTCTAAGCACTACATTAAAGTTGTATCCCCTTATAATGTGGTTTACAAAGAGCAAGTTTTGTCCAGAAAAAGTTTCAACTTCAATTTTATGACTGGCAGAAGTGTCCAAATTGGAACAATGGAAGGAAATTCAAATGTTCATGTAGGTGCTTTTGTAGTGGTGAAGTTTATTAGTAAAAAGACAGCTAAAAACTTCATAGGGCAAATCTTAAAAGTTGACAATACTAAATGTGAGATCAATTTCATGAGAAAAAATTGTCACAGATTTCAAATTTGCATTTAAAAGTAATTACACTTCATGGGCTGCAATTTCTGATGTATTGAAAGCACTTCCAGTTCCTGATGTAGATAATCGCCAGAGATTTTCATTTCTTGGTGTAGACATCACTTATATATCACATTGGGAGTTCTGATAAAGAATGCAACAGTAATGCTAGTATGGTAATTATTTTATGAAAGATGCAGTTTCAGCAGTTTTCATTTTGTACATGTCCCTTTCCATTACACTAACTGTCCCATTCCATCACATAAGTAAAAACTGATAACTAAAAAATAATGATTTCCATGTAATTCTACATACTCTTATATTAATACTTGATATATGGCTATTCATTACTGAAATGGTGAGACAGCACATTTGTATAGTTTTGCAGAACTTCAGAGTTCTTTTAACTCAGAGGGAACTTCCTTTTTGTCCATGTTCCTTTCCATCACAGTAAAATTACTTCATATTTTTACTTCAATTAACAAGATGATGTCCCTTTTATGCTTTTAGTGTTAACCTTAGGGTTGAAATTCTCTATTATGAATGAAATAAACATTCACAATTTGTTTTAAGAGTTATTTTTGGGACAATACAGAGAAACAAAACCTTCCAATTGTCCCATTCCATCACATGGAATGGCCCTATTGCATATAAATGCATATTCAATGGGTTGGTGCATATTTCACTAATATTTGCATATAGATGCATATATTAAAGTTTTTCTCTACTTGTTATTGAAATATTCATCTTCTTTCCATTAAATGGTGAGTTTCTGCTATATTGCCGTGTTTTGGTATACTCCGACCAGCATTCCTATTTGTATCAAGTATTTTCTTTTTCGCTCATAGTGACAATGCCATGCGGGTCAGGTTCCAGATGTTAAAAATCTTTACAAGGCAGCAGTGCAATCTAAGCAAAACTGTGCCACCTGGGAGAACACAAAGGACTTGCTTACCAACAATGGACAGTTTATTGTTTGGTAAGAGGATACAACTCGGGATTCACCTTTGTAACTTAATTATTGCTCTTCTCTGATTATAATGTTTAAATTCTAGCAGTTTCCTGATCTTGTCATTTTGTATTGATCAGTTATTGACTATAAAGTATATAAAAGATCATAATTGCTATTTCCAGTAACCAATGTAAGACTAAAATCCAATACACTTATTACTACTTTATAAATACCAGTAAAGTTATGTAAAATAATTGTGTAGTTCATTATGCTACTAAAAGATTTTTGGTGCATATTTTTCCATTTTTAGAGCATATTTTCAGCTTTTTTACTGCATAAATGCATGCTTATATTCATGACTTTTAGTGCATATAAATCTGCCCTCTAGTAATCGCTAATGAAGTATGGTGTTCATCTACCTTAGTAACACTGTTAGGTACAGCTGCAGTATGTCTTGATGAAAATATTCTCCTTGTTGGAAACTTACTGCACCCAGGTTTTCAGGGAGGAATCAAAAGATAATGTAGTGAATGAATTTGAGATGCCTCATGCATCTCAAATACTTGTAATTTTGAAGAAAGTTCTGAATTAACTGTTTAATGTGTTATCCCTCTTTGTTTCCTACAAACACAATTTTAATATATTTTTAATCATCTTGTTAAACTTTGTTTGTAGTGAACTCCTCTATAGAAATGTTGGGCACTGATAACTTTTATATCTGTAGTTCAATGAATATTCCTTATTTTTATATTGTGTCACTGAAACCAAGGAAATATTTGAAAATCTTGCATGTTTTGGCCATAGCTTCCTCAAAGATCTTCATAAGCACCAGTTTAATTTATAAAGGGGGAGGAATTTTAGATGAACTAAAGGTTAAATTTTAGTTATATTGCCCAGGTGAATTTTTCTCTTCATTTCTCAGGTGTGCCATGCTGTTTAGTGTCACAGCTGTCCTATAGGTTCAGAAAACAAGCATATTTAGTTAATTCATTCTACATTCTCAGTAGAAGACCAGTAACTTAAAGATCCCCACAAATATGCAAACAGCGGTTTTCAAGTCTTCAAGAACATCAACATATTTCCATAAATTTCCTCCATTGCTTAAGAGTGTGCTTCAGGTATAGAAGGGAATTGATTGCCTTTGTTTAACAAGACTACCTTTAAATTTATTTTAGAAGCATTTACAAACAAAACTTGTGGTCCAATATGGTGGTACTAGTTAGAACAACCAGCTTTAAGGAAGGAGCAGTGCCATGTAATGGTAGGTAGATAATTTTCCTTCTCTTTTTCACCTCAAAACAGTACTCAGCAATGGTACATATCAGATGCCATTGGATTCATGACTACCTCTATTTCTTTTATATATGGAGGTCCAGAAATATCTAGTGGTGGAGTAAGCAGCACTTAGCAACAATTCTTAGAATATTCTGATGCTTAGAAGGGAGATACAAGTAACACGGTGACTCAATTGAGTTTTGGCAGCTCTAGAAGAAACATATCAATGAAATAGAAAAATACTCAGCAGTAAAATGATAGTAACAAATTGTATTTTTAATGCAAATACATTAAAATGCAAATAAAAGTTTATGCAGAGTTTAATTTTTTCTAAATATTTGGTACAATATAGTTCCATATTTCCTATAAACTAAGATTTACTCAGAATAGTATAAAAGTAATAGGCCCCACACTGTTAAATCAGATTAACTTCTTAGAATAACAGATTAATAAAGTGTGTGTTTTCTCACAGCATATGGTGTCAGTAAGCTGCATCAGTTTGGGGGCAAGTTGCTGTAGTTTATACTGCAGGCTTGACTGTCAGTAGCACTGTTGATTAATTCATAGCTATTCCATAGCTTATATTTTTTTATTTTTGTCCTGGGCATACAAGGTATGCTCAAAAAAAGACCAAACTTTTGCTATAACATTTTTATTGCTCATTGTACAACATTTTAAGCATTGTCCCCATCAAAGTAGTCCTGTCTACTGACAATACACTGTTCCCAAGGTTTCTTCCATTTTTGGAAAGACTCCTGGAATGCACTGTCTGGGATGGTGCACAGGTCTCTTGTTGCATTGTCTTGAATCTCCTCTATGGTTTGGAAATGTCCTTTCAATGTGGTTTGAAGAGTTTGGGAAACAGGTAAAACTCTGCTGGGGCTAGGTCTGGAGAATAGGTTGGATGAGGCACAACGGCAGTCCGATGTTTTGCCAGATAGCTGAGGACAAGGAGCGACATATGAACCGGTGCATTGTCATGATGCAACATCCAAGTCTGGTTTTTTTCATAATTCAGGCCTCTGTCCGTGCATAGCATCCCTCAAATATGCTAAAATTTCCTGGTAGACTTCCTGGTGTACCATCTGACCACGTGGTACAAATTCTTAATGGACATTGCTTTGTAGTCAAAAAACACAACCATCACTACCTTGGTCTTTGACCAACTCATGCATGGTTTTTTGGACGAGGAGACCCTTTGCCCACCCACTGTGAAGATTGCACCCCTGTTTAAACATCATAGCCATAAACTTGTGTCTCATCTACTGTTATGATGTTCTTAAGTAAGTTTTCATTGCTATTTGCAGTGGTAAGCAGTTCCTGGCTGATTTCAACACGGGTCTGTTTCTGATCGCCAGCCAACAAGCGCAGCACAAATTTTTCACTGACATGATGCATCTCAAGTTTGTTCACAATCTTACACTGGTACTCACTTCGTCAGCAACTTCTCAAACAGTTAAAATGATTTCCATGAATCACAGCATGAACTCTCTCGACGTAGTCATCATCTGTTGATGTGGAAGGGTGGAAGGTCGTCCAGGTTTGGGATCCTCACCGACCAACATTCTGCCGCGTTCAAAATGCTCCACTCATAGCACTGTATATGACTCATACAGTCCTCCTTATATGCTTGGTGCAATTGAAATGTGTTCGGTAAACGTTTTGCTAAGTTTGTAGCAAAATTTCACACATACACGTTCTTCAAGTTCTTTCATTGTCCCTTGGTCACTAATCCGAAAAATATTTTGTGCACATGCTCACTTCAGTGGCCGTAGCTTGGCAACTAATGGTAATAGTGAAACGAGGTAAATGGCAGTTTATTGCCTAAAGCTGCCATTAGGTGCGCTCAGTAGTTGCAGTGTGCTCCCTGTACTGGTTGATGCGCTATTTCAAAAGTTCGGTCTTTTTTTGAAAACACCTCGTATATGATAAGTTTTCCAGATTGTCTTCACTACTTTAAAAAGCATACAGAATCATGTGTCTAAATCCCTCATAATAAAAGTTTTTATAAACTTTATGTTTTAAACATTTGGAAAACAATATACATTTATGTGATGGAATGAAAACCTTATTACTTCATCATTAGATATCTTTAGTTCCAGCTACAATCAATGGAATAACTTGCCATTGTGCCTACCATTTTCACACACTAGTTCAGAACATGTTGGAACATCCAACCAACAGTGCTAATCTGTTAGTTTTATTTTTCATGCATTGTTACTCATAAACAGTAACACTAACAATCACCAAGGTGCTAATAATTTTATTTGTTTATTGTATTACTTGATTATTCAGTCATATATATTGATTTACTGTCTTCTCAAGTTAAACTTCATTCAGCATCAATGCATAACATGCTCCAATTAATGCATAAAAAACATTCTATCCTCCTAAATAATAATCACTGTATGAATGCCTTAAAGATGTGAAGATTTACCTTTGACAGAGACAGATGCTACCACCAGTTTTAACTTGTCAGTATCTTGCAATAAAACCTTTCCAAGTGTTAAATGAATGTTCATTGACCAGATGGGCAGAGGGGAAAGATGGATGGTGAAGCCAACCACATTAGCTGGGTAATTTTCTTGCTAATCATGTGTGTTTCAGAATATCACATGATTTTAAGATAATTTCAGAAACCTGATGTAGGATATCAGCAAACACTACCTTCAGATTAATGGTTTAATTAGTTTTATGAATAGTGCTGTCCTAACGAACTTGATGTCCATAGTCTGCAGCTAGTATATTATGTACTACAGCTTTCTTCTGCTTGATAAAGGTTAGTGAATTAGGGAAACTCTTATGGGTTTCAGTTTCAGAAAGTTGGCAAGTATACCTACATATAAAAACTTAAGAGGCATTATGCATGCTACTCATGTAAATAGTTATTCTGGTATCCACTTTGTCAATCATGATAGAAATTTGCCTAGATATGCTTTCAGGCAGGGCATTATGGACTTGAAAGTTGCATAAACAACCTAAACTGTTTATAAATCTCTTATTGTTAGTAATTAGCTCATGTGAAGGAAGAAGATAAAGTTGGTAAATCACACATTTTCAAGCACATTATAAAGAGATGTATCATAGTAAGTTTCAACATACAATAAAGGATATTTTGGAAATGGCTTATGTATTTGGTATAATTTATAAACTATGAAGAATTGTTGTGTACTGGTTGTATAAAGTTTGGCAGAAATGAGGAGGGCTTCAGAAGCCATTCTCTCTCTCTCCTCTCTCTCCTCTCTCTCCTCTCTCTCCTCTCTCTCCTCTCTCTCTCTCTCTCTCTCTCTCAATATTTGTTCATTTTTGAGATAATACAAAAATGTTTCCATGTAAAGGGTTGTTTAGGTTAATGGAAAATTCTTGAAAATCTTTCATTATAATCCATACAAATCAAGGTGATTCAAATTTCAGAGAGAGACAGTTGACATTGCCACTTATTGCAAGCACATGGAATAATCATCGTCGTCATATTTATTTGCTGCTGCAAAGTCAGCTAGCTATGTTTATATCTAAAACGATTTATATATTACTTAAAATGAACTTCCAGTACCTATTTAATCATTTTAAATTATATTCACCACACCCAAAGTTTATAATGGACAATACACCATATCTTCAACAAGAGGTGGCCTGCAATCTTACAGTGATCTTGTAATAATTACATTTTTGCTCCATCATATCCCCTTTTTACTATGAATTCAGACCATACAAACATATTACAACTACCATCAACATTGATGTGAAGTGAAAATCCACAGTTTTGTTTTATAATAGCAACATTAATGTATAACTTTGGAGTGGGCAAGACTTGCTGTAGATTAGAGGTGATGACTTGGACATTGCAGGATTTTGCCTAACATCCCTTTGCAACTTGGATAAAGTTTAAGAAACTTGCCCTTTGCTTTTATACTTTTAGTTCCACTTCTGCCCATGCCTTTTCATCTTTATCATTGGAATTTTCTATAAATATCCTTTTGTCGCAAAAGTTGCAAGTATCAGCATGTGGTTCTTCAAAACGTGTATTACAGATTGAGTCAAAAGTCCCAGAACATCCTGTTATTTTCAAGATGACACCTGTGTTCCAGAACTACCAAACAGTACTGACAAAGGTCATTTAAAAAAGCATCTAGATAGAAATATGTTGTAGCAGAAACTAGCAATGCAAGCACGCAACAAAGCGAAAATGTTAAAGACAAGAAAATCAATGAGCTAAAAAGAGACGCCATCGTATCTTTGTATGCACCAGATGCATAGTATCGAAGAAGAGAAAATTGCAGAAGACATAGGAAGAAAGAAGAAGTGATTGTGTTTTTAGTGAGGTTGAGCGATTAGTACTGCAAGATTATTAATCAAGTGGGAAAATCCTTGAAGTATAAATATAGCTCCGCGAGAATATGTAGAGAAAATTTTAATGCCAAGTAGATAAGTACCTGGGTTAGATCTATCATGAGGCAGGGAAAGGAAGTTTTAGCTCCAGACTAATCATAATTATTTGAATTAAGAAAAAAGAATTATCTGCAATAATACACAACTAAAGAAAGTATAAATCGAGAACTCAGCAAAAAACAGTTCTTGAGATTTTGTTGACTAGTAGGAAAGCATTTTTAATTAATTTTTGAAAATTCAACATAATGTAATAAATTTGATATAAAATATTTTCATATCCAAAATTTGGAAAACAAAGAAATTGTAAACGTATAAGTGTCTTACCACAACAACAATAAAAGAAGATTTGGAATGAGAAGAAAAATTCATTTATCTTTATTCAAGTATATTTAAAACCCTTAGAATAAAAAATGTTTCCCAAATGCCACAGTATAACTACAACCTTGAGAATTAAACAACATTCCCAAATGCCACATCCAAAACATCATTGTTTAAAGCCATTCCACGTGTTAAACACAAAAATTGTCTCAAAGTAACTGTTGTTGCTCTGTTTGAAAAGAAAGTTCATCCGGTATTCTTTGCTATGAGAAAATTTGTCAATAACTTTCTGATGGAAATCAGAAATGTTAATAATGAAGTCTTTCTCGATTGAAAATATTGCTAATGTGAAAGGGCTGTCTTGTCCCATGGTATTTCTCACAAAGGTCTTAATTCTGTTAATTGTGGAGAAATAACACTTAGCTTCTGACATCATTGGGATGGTTATAAGCACTTTTAACAGCTTTACACATTCACTAAAAGTGTTTCGCTTCCATAAATATTATTTCTTTCAAGTTGTTTGCATAAATGAAATCAGTCAAAGTCAAGCTCCAGACAGAATGAAGTTCTACAGTGCCATAAATTATTGATAGCTCAGTTTCGAGCTTTTTTGAATCAATGGTGGTGTACACCTTGCAGGTTTCACTCAGAATCCTGTTAGGAAAGTTGGAGTCATAGTGATGAAGCATTTCTGGTTGAAGAATGTTGCAGCACTTAGATGGCCTGTGAATTTAAATCTGTCCTTCATTTGACAAATAATTGTGTCACACATTACTTTTCCCTCTCTCCTCAAATTCTGATATGTTTGTTTTTCCCCTCTTTGCCTCATTTTCAGTGTTTTCTGGAAGGTTACTTTCTTCCCTAATTGCAAGGATTTTCCTTTTGGAAGCATCTATGCACATCCTAACATGGCCGGGGTCAATCTCCCTTTTCTGCAGCTGACCATAAACAATGTCCACACTTGGCATGATTATATGAAAGAAAGAAAACCAGAAGTTGAAATTGTTGCTTACAAGGATTTTAATATGTCCTGATGTGAGGGAAATATTTGGAATCTCTTCTCCATTTAAAATAACCTTGAAATACACTAGACTCTTGCTAATCCGGCCATTCCGTATGGGTGCCAGATTAGCGGAAGTGCCATATTAATGAGAATGTCTGAAATTTAGTTTAAACACATAGGGACTATACTATCCAAAGACATAATTCAGTTTCATAGAAAACTTAGTCCTTGAGTGTGTACATATACAGCAGTATCACTCACTATGAAACGTCCCAAATTTTTAGTTGCCGCAATGATGATACACGATGGGAGCGTGCTTTATCATGCAACTGCTTTACAAGCATTACGTTGGTACTGCATATTTGGTTGTTGCATAATGTACTCTAGGAAGATATCTGCAGCTTCAGCACCAGCATTGTGAGAAGTCTTCATGCTCTCTCCTTTGTCCTTTTCTTCATCTCTTTCATCATTACTTTCCTGCACGCTTTAGATTATTTCTTCATCTGTTAAAGTTTGGTGTACCTCACAGTTTTCCTCACTCAGCCACTTAGCAACATCTTCTTCATCAGCTTCTCCTCCTGGAAGCTTGTGGAGCATGTCAATGTACAAAATGTCAGCAATTGATTCCAAATTGACTGGGCTCATCGCTGTTACTCAGTACTGACTCAAACTCTGCATCAACGAATGCCCATACTTTTCTCCAGTTCTTCATTATGGTAGCATTCTGCACTTTATCCCATGCTTCTGCTATTTGGAAAACAATATCGTGTGAGTTGATTGCTTCCACACCTTCAACGTAGCCTTGGTAGAGTTGTTTTCACATTCATTCAGCAAGGAGACAGAAGTGCATATCGATAATGACGTTTAATTGAGTTCAAAATGCCCTGTTCCATGGGCTGAATCAGAGTTGTCATATTGGGTGGAAAAAAGAGTGCTTGTATACCATTGGACTTGAAGAGTCGCATCAGAGGGATGACTGGGAGCATTGTCAATTATAAGGATAGCTTTCAGTGGAAGTTTTTTCTTCTTCAGCTCTTTTCTCATAGCTGGTACAAATGTTTTGTAGAACCATCAGTAGAATATTTCTCTGTCCATCCACGCTTTCTTGTAAGCACAATATTGCACTGGTAGTGCATTCCTGTCACTGTGTTGAAAACGTGGATTTTGGGATTTCCCAATTGCCACAAGTGGTAGTTTATGACTTCCACTTGTGTTACAACATGCCATTAATGTTACACACTGTTTCTTTGTTTTATACCCACAGCTTTCTTCATGTTTTTTAAGGAATTATCTTGTAAAAGAGGCCAGTTTCATCAGCATTGTACAAGGCATCAGCAGTTAAATCTTCTTCCCCTGTTGTCTTCCCTATCTTTTGTACAAGCGCTTCTGCAACTTTTTCTGTTGCTGAGCGACGTTCCTCAGTGACTGTCAGCTGCCGCATACCATGTCATTTTTTCCAGTTTGACAGCCAACCCTCGCTTGCTGCAAACAAGTTTGCTGTCAAGTTGTTTGTTAAATGTAACTGCTTTTTCCTTTTATATCGGGCCACTGATTAGAATTCCTTTACTGTGTTGTGGATGAGCAATCTATAAACAGCTGCATCCAGTTCTTCATTCTCACTCATTTGCATAACCCTCCATTTTCCCAACTCGCTCTCCATTTGGATTGCATACTGACGAATAACTTCTTTATTTTTGGTGCCATAAATAGTTGCTCATGCAACATTGTACTCAGCAGCAATGGTTTTCTGCGAAGAACCTCAGTTCAACTTATCTAAAACTTTAAGTTCTGCTTTAGGTCTAGCGTAACATGTTTCCTTTTAGAAGCCATGATACTGAACTGTAAAGGAAGCACAATTTCAAATCTAGCATTGTATAACATTATAATTGACTAAATTGTTGCACATGATAATTAACTAACATTGTTGTGTGTGTCATTCTGCTTGAACAGCTAGAGGCTGGATGTGGGCCTGATTACTAAGAGACCAAACTACTAAGGGCTGGATTAGTGAGAGTTTAGTGTATTCTGTAATTACTTTCTTTTTTCAAAAGCTGTATTAATAGATCTTGAATAAAATTCCCTATAGTGGGAACTAAGGAGGTAGTGTCTTCACCACTTGATCCAGCACTGCAGTTCTTTGTGGACTTGTGGAAAAGAATGTACATACATCTTGCAGATAAGCAAAAAAGATGCATACATTTTGATTAATTGATGCAGCACTTAGCATCACTGAATTAAGTTGATGGGCATGGCAAAAAAAAAAAAAAAAAAAAAAAAAAAATATATATATATATATTTTCAGCATTGCCTGAACCCCGCTAGATGAGCCTCTAATAACCCTAGTGCCATAATAAGTCTGTGATATTAATTTATCTTTCTGCCTTTTAATACCCAGTGTATCAAGTTCTTTCAAGAGACAAGCAGTAAGTGTTTTGGTGTCATGCTTTTCTAATGCAGTGAAGTTCCAAAATCTCTCTGTTAGTTTCCCGTTAGCAATATATATGAAAACGACAACCATGATATATGTTTGAAACGTCATTAGTTACATCTGCAATGATAAACAGAAAATCTGCTTCTCTGATCTCTTGTATTCTCCTCATGGCACACTTGAAGCATAATCTGCAGAAGTTTATTCTGGATGGTTTTCAAAGTCCCCTTGAAAACATTGGCCTTCTCTAGATGGACTCTTGGTGAATTGCCTAGCCCTGCACTGAAATTCCTAGCCCTCTTAAAACACCAGGATTAGTGGAGCATTCCATTTCATTGTATCCCCTCAGCACCAACTCAAAGGCTCCACAAAATCTTATAGAATTTATGGTTATATTTAGGACATAATTTATTGTTCTTAACCCTTTCATTATGCAGAAGCAGTGATTTTCTATACTCGCTGTTTTTAACTGTTTTGCAATGTCCAGTTCCTCAAACAGTGAAAGGCTTAAAGCACTTTTCATGTGTGCCTTCCAGTTTTTATGCTTTTTAATTCTATCCATCAGATGGTTTATATCTGTCAAGCATGTTTTGTTCCATACAATGGGTGGTCATAAAGTTTTAATTGTCACCTCGAAAAAATCAAGCTGCGACAATGAAACTTGGTGATGGTGTTGGTCCTTCTCTACATATTCACCCTTCAGTGTGACACATTTTTCCCAATGATGGATGACTGGCAGAGACCTTGATTGTAGAAGTCTGCATTTTGGCTGTTCAGGAAACGTTCCACCTCAAAAATCACCTCGTCATTCTGGAAATGCCTGCCATGCAATGCTTTCTTCATTAAAGTAAAGAGGAAGAAGTCACTGAGTGCCATGCCATGAGAATACAGGGGGTAAAGCAAAATTTGTTAGCCAAAAGAAGCAGCATGTGTGACTGTGTTCTGTGCAGAATGAACTGGGATGTTGTCCTGGAGCAAAAAGACCCTCTTTGTCGTGTTTAAAATGTGCAAGATGTTGAAAACTGATCCATAACTGATTTTCACTTTTTCCACTATTACCTTGATTGTGATATGCCAGTCTTGGAGCACCAGGACCTCCACTTATCTTCAGATTTCTAGTTCTTCTTAGAGAGATGGTCAGTCACTTTGTTCTTCATCATTCAGCTTGTTTGGCTACACTGAAAGCGTCTGCACCACGTAACCACTGTGTCATATGATGGTGCATTGTTGCCATACACTTTCACCAACTCAGCATGGATTGTTACAGCGCTGTTCCGCTTCAAATGCAGAAAATGAATTACTGCACAATACTCCACTTTATCAATGGGGTGTGCCATTTGGTTGTGGCTCCTCTAGCAGGGTGCTGTGGTAGTGTGGCGTGGGGATTTCAAATTGTACCAAGACTGCAGACATGTACATGGGGGGAAAAAAAAGAAAAGAAAAAAGGGAATTACTTAATTTTATTTTTTCGAGGTGATAATTAAAACTTTATGACCACCTCTCGTATATCCTCTCCACGGAACAATAAACACAGAAAGCAATATAACACATGTCACAGCCACAAATCCAATTATGTTTATCGTAAATAGATGGATTGAACTTACATGTGTTCTGCCTGTTCTTACTTTTTACAGTCTGCTCTTTGTTCAGAATTGGAGTGGGTTATCCCAGAGTTTTAATTTCCAATTTTTCTTCTGCCGAATACAAATTGAAAGGTTTTAACAGCAAACCGCACACTGAAGTCATATTGAACACAAGCCAGTCAAAAAATTTACACAGGACAATAATGTTTCCACCTCACAAACCATGCGGAAGTTGCAGGCTAACTGCCACACAAGCTCAACCATATGCAGCATATTAGAGCTGGCAGCAGTCAGGCAATATACCTGCATGCATATGAAAACAGAGTGGAATTACATTCCTACAGATGTGTGGCCGGCAAACTGCAACCATAGGCAGTTATCTGTAGTTAGACCTCTGAACTATGGGAACAATATGCTTATAACAGCATAAATGATTATTGTTATTTTGAGAATTAGCAATTTCATTTTGGTCAAATAAAAAGAAAGAAAGTGGTTGCACAAATCTGCAACCAGGTCAGAAACCACCCCTGATAAAAAGTGATTGCTGGTTCAGGGTATAGTTCCAATTAAGACCATGGTAGAAAAGAGGATGAAACCGGAAAGTATCCAAAATGAGGACATTTTGGCACATGCAAGAAGCAATGTGCATATAAGAAGCATCATTTTAACTGTTTATCTCCAAAATTATTTTTAGTTTTTATTTAATTTGATTTTTAGCTGTGTTACTTCTGGTTTTTAGTAGAACATACGAGGTGTGATCAAAAAGTTTCCGGAATGACGTTATAAATACTACACAACAGTTTGTTTTGTCTAATCTGCACTGTCACCCTCGAAGTAGTCTCCTTGGGAGTTGATACACTTGTCCCAGTGCTTCTGCCACTGCTGGAAGCACCTCTGAAAGTCCTCTTCTTTCAACATGTTCAGAACTTTCTGCGATTCACGATGAATGACATTGTCCTCAAAACAATGTCCTCGGAGCCGCATTTTAAGTCACGGGAAAAGAAAAACATCCGCTGGTGCCAAATCTGGAGAATAGGTAGGATGAGGAACAGTATTCATCCTATTTTTATCCAAAAATTGGCAAACAGAAATGGCTTTGTGCAGGGGTGCATTGTCATGATGCAGGAACCAGTCACCACTCCTCCATTTCTCCGGCGTTTGCATCACACATTCTCCCTTAATCTTTGCAGCACTTGTTTGTAGAACACTTGATTCACTGTTTGACCCTGTGGCACAAATTCCTTATGTACAATGCCTTTAATGTCAAAAAACCAATCATCATTGACTTCGCTTTGGATCGAACTTGTCTGGCCTTTTTCGGGCGTGAAGATAAAGGACTCTTCCATTGTGAAGATTGCTGCTTCATTTCTGGATCATACCCATAAATCCATGTTTCATCACCAGTAATAATTTTCTCCATAAACTATGGGCCATTTTGTAGCTGTTCTTTAAGATCTGTGCAGGCAATCACACGGCTTTCCTTTTGGTCATTTGAAAGCAGGCGGGGCATGAAGTTGGCGGCAATTCTTCTCATGTCCAAATTGTCTTTCAAAATGTTTGAACACTTCCAAAGGAGAGTCCTAATGAGTCAGAAAGTTCTCTTATTGTAATGCGTATATCATTTAAGACCATTTCCCTCACCTGATTGATATTTTCATCAGTTTTGCTGGAACAGGGTCGCCCTGAACGATCTGCATCTTTAACTGATATCACACCACTTTTAAATTTCGAAAACCACTCAAATGCTTGAGTTTTGCCCATAACGTCCTCCCCATAAGCTGTTCTTAACATTTTATAGGCTTCTGTTGCAGTTTTACCGAGTTTAAAGCAAAATTTGATGTTCGTTCTTTGTTCTTCGTAATCTGACATTTTTGCTACATGGAAAAATCGCAGCACATGCACAACACATGTTCACTTCAGAGCGTCTACCTCGTCACTGCATGGTCACAGGATGTTACGTGACCTCTCATTTTTATCGGGAAGGAATGCTGCATGTACAGTTTGGATAAGAATTAAAGAAATCTCAGTGTCAGCATTGTTGTGAAGCCATCCCGGAAACTTTTTGATCACACCTCGTGTATATATATATAAATTATTAAGTCATTATATACAGTGGTTTTCATAGGAGGAGCCGTGTTCATATGATCACGCTAGGCACTTGTGTAAGTATTTTGTTCTTCAATAAGAATTAGTATGAATAATGCAATTAAGTTCTAATCTTGCTTATAATTGAACAAACTTCCATTTGATGAATTAATTTATGTTATAGAAAGCAAATCACAAAGGATTATAACCTAAGTAATAAAGTAACAGTAAATGTTTTATACTATATCTCACTTTCACAAACTTGGACTGTATCACTGAAATAAAGATGTAAAATACAAAAATATTTCAATTATATACCAAAGAGAATGTTGTGAAATAATGTGAAACTGCAAAAAGCAGGATGTACAAGACCAACATTACTTTTTATGTATTCATTGTGAACAGTGCTGGTGCATTCCTTTCCAGCGCATCATCTATTGTAGGGTGCTACAAGATGATTATTTCCATCAAGTCGGATTTCGTCACTAATGCTACAATGCTGAATACTGAACCTTGATGTGATGGGATGACCTCGTTCTAATGGTGTTATTTTATACTGCTCAAGATATGTCTGCATGATATAGTGACGAAATTCCAAATACGAAATATTATTTCCAGACTTCTTTATGAGTACCAAGGAGTTGTGAACTGATGCATCCAGCAACCATGTGAAAAGATACCACCACCATTTCTTCGCACATATTCCAATTCTATAGTATGATACATTTTGGTCCATTCTATCATTTCTGCCCATTTCTGCATTGTAGGCTGCAAACACAGCTGGTCGATTGACTCAAACTTTACGTTTTTCTTTTTGGAAATATCTGGACACTGAAGAAAGTGGCTCAACACCATGACATGTTGATGCTGCAGTAACTACTGAGTTATCTGTCCAACGAACAATATTTACGCTATCAGAGCTTTTTGACATGTCATAGGTACCTTGTTGTTTCTTCATTTCCTTTGAAGGCACGAGAGGACAATCTTTTGGAATTCTGTTTTCTCTAATTGTCCCAGTAGCACCATACCCATAGGATTTTAGATAAACCTAAAGTTCTATTCCAGTGAATAGATTGTCAAAATACAATTGGAAGGACAAATGTACTAGATAAGCAGGGAGCTCACTCAGCATCTACACCATTGGAGCAGCACATGTTCCAAAGCGTTCTTCATACTCTTCATTTCCATGCAGATTTTTTCCTTGATGACATAAAACTCTATCAGGTAGCTTGAGGTAGTGTTCAGGCACCAGATTTTGTACCCAAAATGAATAGACTTACTGCAAATAAACTGTTCACAGCTATGCCTTCCATAATATTCCACCATGCATTCATCGAAATCAATATTCTGCTCTGGTTGTAAATGGGAGATGAATCTTTTCTTCAGCTTATTCATGTGAGGCTGCAATTTCCACATCTTGTCATTCACATTCACTTCAGTGTTATCTGCACAATGAATGAAACAACAAATTTCCAGAAAGTGATCTCTTCACATAGGCTTTGCCACAAGTGGATTATGTACATCTTCTCTGGCCTCACAATAGGACCTTTTACTAGGAACAGTGTTGTAACCGGAGAGAATGAGTATAGCAAGGAACATTTTCAATTCTTCTGTGGATATTTTAGGATCATCACAATTTTTTAATGCTGCATATTTCCTAGATTCCACAATCAAAAACTAGATCACTTCATCATCAAACATAAGTTCAAAGAATTCGGTTGGAGATTTGTCGGATAACAACATGTAACTAGCTTCTGGGAATAAACCAACAGAGTCAGCATTGTCATCCTTACACCATGCAACTGCTTTCTTCATCATTTTCCTCTTCTTTTGAGGTGGTAAACGTACATTGTCTTCTGAGATGGGATCATCACCCACACCTCCTTCATGTTCATTGCTGGTTAGAACAATTTCTGCCTTACTAGAAAGTTGCCATCCAGTAAAATTGTCAACTGCACTGCCCCCAATCTTTTTCACCTGAATCCTCATCAGAATAAATGTTGGCTTCTGGAGGCTCTATAAAAACACTGTCAATATCTCCAATAGGTTCATCAGATTCAAGAATGTCCAGCACTTCCTGAAGGGTAATGTCCCTGTTACAAAACAAAATAGATGATGGAATATTTTGTAGAAATATTATAATATTCTAAAGTATGAATAAGTAATATTATTGACAGCAATTATTTTTTAGGCTAGGATCTAAGATAACATACGCAGGAAAATGTTATTGCCATTCAGCATACACTTGCACCTAGCGTGATCATATGATCCCATTATGTTTTATATGAGTATAGGCACAACATATGCAGAACTCTATAGGTTTATTTGGCGGAAACCTCAATATCAATCCTTTCTGAGTATGTTGACCATACATATTGCACAATTGAAACGTAAATGTATACAGAACATGGTACTCACTTTTAAGTGCACTGCCATTTTTCAATATTATGGCACTAGCGGGAAACAAGTCTGTCCTTCTACAGCCTACAACATGCAACAATGTAATAATCAGTGTTCAGGGTTACCACAACACTTTCTTTAGCAGGTCTTAATGGTTAACAATGAAAGCCATAACTTTGAAAGCGCGGGAAAGCCCGCCATATGGAAAGATGCAAGGCGTGTTCATACAGACATGCACGGTGGTAAAGAGTTAAATGCAATAACAAAATGTACCTCTAGAGGTAAATCAATATTCTTAAAACACTTTATTTTCTTTGTTATGAAAAAAATGCACAATGTTGTTAATATCCTAGAAAAGTATAAGCAGGCCTAGAACTAAAATAGCCATTAATTTCTACCATCTTTGATCTTTCTCATTAAAATACACTACTAACATTTTGTAATTGCTATTAATGTAAAACTAGCATGAAAGGCTTTCTTGTATTCATACGTGAAGAATGAAATTAGAATTAATGACTCAATTTATACTTGTTTCCTTCAGTGTTGCTAACTTTTTTTGGGGGGGGCACTCCCTCATTCTTTGTTAAGCTATCTATATTGGTCCCTATATAAACACATTACTACCGAGGTTAACAGCTGGAACAGTGGTGGAAAAATTGAGCGTACTCTGACAACAGGAAATAATCCATCAGCACTTCATTTTTAAGTGGGGTTCACATGAGTCTGTCTCCAAATATGGCACTAGTTTTATTAAGAATCTCCAGGGTATTCCTCATCATCTGTCCAGCACTTGAATAGGAGGCATCTTAAAACACCCCTTCCCCTTCACTTTGTTCTCTGATGAGAGAGGGGTAGTAGAGCAGGTTAATTCATCTTTCCTCACTCTCTTTTAATCAATGTGTAACTAGAACAAATGTATTTCTGTCTGTTGCTATGTTGGTTGGTTGTTATGCAAATAGGTGTAAAAGAAACTCCATTGATAAACATAACGAATGAAATGAACTCATATAGGCCTTCAAGTACCTGTAAAATGATGAAATATTATGTAACCATGAGAGCTATGGCTACTTCAATTATGCAGTTCACTAGCTGGACATGTAAACAGACCCTCTGAAGTGTAAGAGCACTTGGCTCAGTGTTAACACACATGCTTCTTGCAGTAGCATTACGGGTTCAAATCTTAATGTCCTAGCCTTTTCCCTCCTTTTTGTTTTCTTTCTTCTAACCTTGTCACCCCTACTTTGCATTCTTACATTAAACTAACATAGATTTTGCATAATATTGTGCTATAAAATGCATATTAGGTATACAAGTTAATCTTCCAGTTATATAGCTCAACCAACAATTTCAGTTACTGGCGATAAGGCCTGATTTTTTGTCATTCTTTAGTTTCCTTTCTTTTTGTACTGTTCTCATTTGTTCTTAATTCCACACATTACAGAAAGAGGTCATTTACCCTACTATGGTGCATACATTCCATTTCTGGCATTGTCCGAAGTTTTAATAAATATGTTGCTGTTCTCACACTTACTTCACAGGGCTTTGCAGCCAACAGGGCAGGCAGTATTTGTGGTGTTCCACAGTCCACTGCAAGGAGGTTGGTCAAATTTTATTGAGAAAAGGGACAGGTTGCTACAAGGAAGAGAACGGGCCCCCTGCTTGTCTCTACAGGATAAAGATGGGTATTTATAAGGAAAAGATGAAAGAGATTCCTTTTGAATAGCTGCTGAGTATAGGGCTTTGTGTTTATTCCATGGTAGTATATTGTGATACAGCAGCTATGGACCAAGGCTATTGGGAGGTCAGTGCCGGGCAGTTTGAGATAAACAAAGATAAGTAGCACTTTTTCCAGCGTAAACACCGAAAGCAGTATTGTCAGATAACCAGAATCTTCTAGATGTTTTCCCTTCTCAAACATTCTGGAATTCTGTGGAAATTTCCAATGGCTATATAAGCAAATGCTCTTGCAAGTTAAGAGTTGGTCAGTGAGTTAGTGAACAAGTTAGCGAGAGCGTTTTTGGTGCGACAGGTTGCTACAAGGAAGAGAACAGGTCCTGTGCTTGTCTCTACAGGATAAAGATGTGTATTTATAAGGAAAAGACGAAGGAGATTCCTTTTGAATGGCTGCTGAGTATAGGGCTTTGTGTTTATTCCATGGTAGTATATTGCAATGCAGCAGCTATGGACCAAGGCTACTGGGAGGTCAGTGCCGGGCACTTGGAGATAAACAAAGATAAGTGGCACTATTGCCAGCATAAACACCGAAAGTGCTATTGTCAGATAACCAGAATATTCTGGATGTTTTCCCTTCTCAAATGTTCTGGAATTCTGTGGAAATTTCCAATGGCTATATAAGTAAGTGCTCTCGCAAGTTAAGAGTTGGTCAGTGAGTTAGTGAACAAGCTAGCGAGAGCGTTTTTGGTGTGACAAAAAGTGTTGTTCTCCTAGCCAGTTTGTGATGACTTATATGATGTCAGTGACTGCTGCTTCCATGAGGTATTGGAGAAGTCTTGTGTTCGACTCCCCAGTGAGTGAACTGTCTGGAAGAAGAGGCTATGTCACATATTTCGTTATGCTGCTATGTCACGAGGAAAGAGAAGAGACAGTGAGAACTTAGTGAAGCAACAGTTAAAAACTGGACAAAGTCACAATATTGACTAAGAAACTTTTGCAAAGATGCCAGGAGTTGACATAGAAGTGTGGCCATAATGGAAGAGGTAACTGATGCCCACATCATTGACAGGTTGCAGTTTGCAGAACTGTTATAACTTCAATTAAAGAGAAGTAATTTTTTCTTGGACAAAGATTAAAAACAGAAGCGTTACTAACAGTGAAGTATTCATCATGATGTAGATTGAGTAGTCACACTTTTTTACACTCACCTTCACTAATTAAAGTTACATAAAACAGGAAATGTTTTCGAGGGCATTCGTCCTCATCGTCAGCGACTGGGTGACTTAAGGGTCGCTTTCTCCCGTATCCTCTTCTTGCTCATCCTGCAAATTCTGACCCTGTCGCCATCTGGTGTTGGGGGCACAAAGTTTTAACACATTGCTTACAGACGGGATTTCAAAATTAATGACGTTGTTGCTGTTTTTGACGATGTGTATTTTTTCCCAGATGTTCAATTCTATTGGTGTGGTGAGGGGTTTTAACAGCTTTATACTTTGGCCAATGTTGTGGTTTTCAGTCCAAAAATGGTGTGATACAGTGGATTTCTCTATTTGTTTTAGTTTTATGTTTCTTTGGTGTTCCTTAAGTCTGGTTTCCAAGTTTCTTTTAGTTTTTCCTATGTAGTATTTCTCACATTCCTCACAACTGATCTGGTAAATTCCGGATTTTAGTGTGTTTGGGATGGTATTTTTGAGAGGTGTGTTTAATAAGTTCTTCAAGCTGAATTTGTTCTGTGGAGCTAGTCTAATGTTAAATTTGTTGAAGATTCGTTCAAATTTTCTAAAGGCCCAAGGGTGGTATGTGAATTTCTTGTATTTCCAATTTGTGTTTGAGAGAGGCATTAGAGTGGTGGAATGTGAAATTGCCTTGAGTTTTTTCTTCTTGTATATCAAGTTGCTTATAAGATCTGAGTTGAATCCATTAGTTATTGCTATTTTTTCTATATGTTGTTCTTTTAAAAATTCTTCTTTACTCAAGGGGACACTATGCAACCGGTGGATTAAACTTCTAAAGACGGCTAGTTGGTGCAAATTTGGGTTGCAACCATTTTTCTTTATGTAGTTGTCCACATGTGTGGGTTTTCTATGTATACCAAATTTAAAGCTATTTTGATCTCTGGTTATAATAAGGTCCAGGAAGGGTAAGGTGTTGTTCTCTTCAATTTCGATTGTGAATTTAATGCTGTTGTCCTGAAGGTTCAACAGTTTCAAAGCGTCTTCTGTTAGTTTCTGTGGTATGATGGAAAAAATATCATCAACATATCTCCGCCAAAATTTATATATGTGGGGGAAAGCTTTCACTATGTGGACTTCAAGGTGGCTCATATATAGTTCTGCCAGAATGGGGGACAGTGGGCTTCCCATTGCTAGTCCTTTTGATTGTTTGTAGAATTTATGATTAAATGTGAAGAAGTTATGTCTAGTGCATAATTCTGTAAGGTTAATGATGTCATCTTGGACAAAGTTACATTCAGTACTGCAAGTGTCACTTCTACTGTGTTTGTTTACCCAGAGGAATAGCTATGGCAGATGCTATCTGCCCACTGGTGCAAGAAGTGGTCAGATAACATTACTATTTGTGTGTGGATATCTCAGAATGTGGCAGGTATGTTGGAATAAGACTAACTACAGTTCTATCAGACCATAAGGCAAAATAAAGATGGTGCCCATTGATGTCCAGTAGCTATAGGAGAGGGGAAACTTATTGTTGGTTATGTTACAGCCAGTGTGAGATGCTGAGAATTTTTAAAACATTGACATTACAATTCATATTCTACTAAAACTGCTTGATGTATGGCTCATGCAATGATGAACGGCGTCATAGTTTCACTAAATACCTTCCATTATAAAACTCTTACTACATATGTTCTTAAAGATTGAAAATGTAAGCCAAAAATTACTGTTTTATGCAGTATCTGGATGAAATTAAAAATATAAATGCTACAAATTCTGAAATATAAACATAATAGTAGGCCCTAAGCATCATTGCATGATGCAGAACAAATTAATTTTGATTAAAAGTACTAGGATTTCAAAATGGATATGTTACTTTGTAATTTACTTATTGCCGAGTTTTGCTGTTGTATTGCTTCACTTTCTCACCAAGATCAGTTTTTAATTTACACTTTTCTTTTGCCAGTTCCCTGGAAATATTTTTGTCATTCAGAACTTTGGTATAGTTTATTTATAAAGATATTACCTAAAACTTTCACACACTTGATGAGGCAGTATTTTAATGCCTAAATAATATTAATTGTAGTTTTTATTATAATTAAATTCAATAACAGCCCACCTTGAAAACAATATGTATATAATTATTATTTAAATTGTATGTAAGTCATTGCAAATACTTATTTTTTATTGTAAACGTATTTATTAATGTTATGTAAATATTTATATACTCTAATAGTGCAAAAACTGTGAGAATAATATGTTTTATGTTGTTAATAATGAGGTAATAATGTAATCTTGTGACAATAATGTGTCTGGAAGTTTGAAAAATACTGGTCATGAAAAGATTGGTAGTGACATAATTTCGCTTACAGTTTGGTATTAGACAATCAACAGTAAAGAAAAGTTTTAGTTTGAATAATTAAATTCTATTGGACTAGAATTGGCCAATAGGAGACTGGCATTACCGAAGCTTTAAGGTTTTTACCGTTAAGATTAGTTAGTCGCGGACATGATGTAATAACGTGCAGATGGCAAAAATTGTGTTCTCTGCTAGTAAATACATTAAGAATGTATAAAGTTTTTCTCACAGTTTTCTTTTATAAAGTGTTGTGTTTTATAAATGTGCAAGTATAAAGAAATAAAAAGAAGTGAAATTTAAAAGTAAAATCTGTGATGTCTTTAATTTTTGTCATATCACGACCTGAACAAGAACTTTTGATACTATAGTTCGACTGAAGCAGCCAAGGCAGATTTAAATAATATTATGTAAAGTAACCGTCAAACTTCAGATTGAGAAAACTACTATCTCAAAGTGGCGTACAACTGTGGGGCAAACTCCTCCAAACAACTACGTAACCTATAAACTAATGCAATAACAGTCTTCCTTAGTGCTACATCACATCTGCACAAATCATCAGTGTTACATAAATGATATTCAAACATTTAAGTTCCTGACTTGGTAACTACATCCCTTTCTTTCAATGATTTTATAAACTGAGTTTCATAGCTACTGCTGATGACTACTTTCATAACGTAAAAGCAAGATAAATGAGAAAGGACATTTCAATCCATCTCTGTTGAACTATTGGAATATGAAAATGGTTCTTGTTTGTCACTATTTAGTATCAATTCTTCTTCACTTTGTAGCATTTCTTTACAATCTGAGCATGCTTTAGTTTTATCCACTGCTGCACAACCTCATGACTAAATATCTTTTGTGTTTTTGGTTGAAGTCTTATTGAGATTCTTCCAAGGCAGATTGCTACTCTTCTAAATTTTCTACTATTTTCTCTTGTGATAGCAAGATCCTCAAACTAAATACCCCTGGTTTTTCTGACTGTAGCTGAAGTAAGCCCAACACCTTGAGTTTACTTTCTGATTCTATCATTTGTTCAGCTGATACACTGTGTTTACGTCCTCTTAATCCTTTATAATCTGCAAATTTACTTCTAAGCCATCTGTCTGTAACTTAAATGCAGGGATATAGGGCCATTTGTATTTATTAAAATGTATTCACAAAGCAGAACCATTGCAGAAATTGTGAGAATTAATGCAGTGTGAGTTTCATCGCTTAATTTGCCATCAGACTGAGATGTGTACATATATCGAGAAGTGTTTTTAAACTGTTGAGAAATGCAAGCTTTGTGTCATTAGAGCCATAAATGGGGTTCGCATCTTTGTCTCTGGTGTACTTCCCCTTCATGAGGTACTGAACATTGACTATGTTCCACCATTTGTGAATTCATTTAAAGCATTGGATAGCTCCATCAGACACTGCAATGGTATCATTTTTAAGAATTTGTTATATAAAATACATTTACAGTTTAAAATTTTGCCTCTCAATTATAGTGGGATACAAGCATTTCCTTGTTAAATTTGGTGCAAGTTTCCAGAACATATTCTCACAATGGAAAAGATCCTTTAAATCTGAGAATTTAGCTTTAGAAGTGTCTTTACAAACGCTACACAACATTTGATAAGCTTTCAGTTAAAGTAAATAGTTGTTTACATTTGGAAGGACAAAAGTGTTATTTGGCTGGTTAAGCCAATTATTTCTAATGCATTTTAATAGATGCACATTATCAAAAAGGAGAAAGCAAATTGCTGAAGTATCTGCTGGATTAATATTACATGGTATTAAGCTACATTACACAGGATTTCAAACATTTATCTGTTTGTTCTGCGATTATCTGATTTGAAGCAAACTAATCAAGCTTAAGTTATGCATTACTTTTAGAACATCTGATGTTACAGATAATATGGCATCAGCATTCATATTCCTCTCTGGAAAAAATTCAATAACATCTTATGTTGAGAATGTAAGGATGAATGCATAAAAACCTGCATCGTTGTTGCTGAGTCTGCTGTTGAAATATTGTCAGCAATTTGTATTGTTTTTCTTGCCCATAAAGTTATTTTGGAATTAACATACATATCATTCAACACCACAGTTCAAACCTTTTCCTTCTCAAATAAAAGGTTAGCCTTTTCATCAAGAAGAGACTTCTGGAAAGGTCCTACACCAGTACTGTTAGGTCAATTTCTGACAAAAGGTGTTACAGAACACGGTAGGGCAAACAGTGTCAACAGCAGAGTTTCTTATTGTCTGATAGGCTGAGAATAAAAGAAAGTTGTAGAATATATAAGCAGCTCTGGTGAAAATGTTTAACTTTCTTACATAGCAAAGTAACAGCTGTTCCAAAGTAAATTTTATTATCTTAATTTTCTTAGCGCTTATATCGCTATCTACCTCTAAGAATTTTCTCACAAAGTTGACCATTGGTAGAACCACTATCTTCATTAAAATTATTTGAGAGATAAATCACCAATTTTCCAATTTGCTCCATCTGCCTATCAGATCACCTTGCTCATTCAGTGTCTCTAAACTGGCAGGATAAGTATAAATACAACATATAAAAAAGTATGTCTGCAGAAACAGAAAGATTTAGATTACTTTAATTACTTTCTAAAGCATGAAACATGGGTGGAAATATGTGCAGAAAACTCAGCTGAAGTTGCTTATACAAAATTTCTAAACATCTTCAGACACTACTATAAAATGGCATTTCTTATTGTTAAAATAATCATCAAAGAAAAGTCTTTAAAAGGGTTATCCAAAGCCATTCGTTCCATGTGAAGAACTAAAATCCTATGGTAATATCAAAAGCAGCAAGGTTTTAAAGAATTTTAGAATGTTTTACTGTAGGTACAAAAATATCTAAGAAAGTAATTCAGGCAGCTGTAAATTAGATAATGCAAGAAAGATGGAGGAAGCAGCTAATAAGCAAAAAGACATGTGCAATGTAGTTAAAAATTGGCTAATATTGGTAAATTACCTGTGGAAAATATGCACCTAATACATGAAAACAAAATTGAAACTGATCCCTGGCACATAGCTGACATATTTAACAAATATTTTGTACAGATCGAAAAGAAAAGAAAAGAAAAAAAAAACATACAGGTTAAAGTAGCTCATTTCATACAAAGAAGGAAAACTTGCTGCATAAATAATAAAAAATCAATATTTATTAATCCAGTTTCAGAAATGGAGCTGTTTGGACATGATAAGGGAACTAAAACACAAAAGATATGAAGCAATAGATGGAAGCTCTAGTTAATTAAAAAATGCAGCACATTCCCACAAAAATTTTGTCACTAAAATAAAATCTATTTTCAAAAAAGGGGACATAATGAGAAAAATAACTATAGACCAATAGTAGTTCAACATAACAACAGTAAGAGAGAGAGGGAGAGAGTGCAACAGAGACAGAGAGAGGGGAGAGAAAGAATATATTTTTATATTAAAGAAGCAGTATTGCATGCAAAAACTAATATTCTGAAATACATAACCAGTATTCAAGTTAATTATTTAAAGGCTCTTGAACTAATTGTAAAATTCCTTTTAACATCAAGTGAACTCAAGCTTTAACAGATCATTAATGCATAATAGCATTAGAATCTTGTATCGCTTACCTGGACATTTTAAAAATATGGATTCTTTAATTTTAATCAAGAGAAAAACGCTTCAATTCTCACGCTGGAGCATATTTTGTTGTGGATGAATATTTAATCTGTTTGACTAAGAGGTATTAATGTGTAATTTTTAATGATTTTCCTATTTAATTGCTAAGCAAAGCGCATGGACACTAAAATTATTGATGTCAAATTTCTGAGCGAATTGTCATTTGTGCATATATGTATAAGTAGGTACATGTTCCTATGTATGTAATTGTGACTCTTCATATGCTTTAGTACATACATGTGTCTGTATTTTGTTTGCTATGATGTATTTTATTGTGTGTTTTAAGACTATTTCATCTATCTTCATGTGATTTATGATTGTATTTGATTTATTGCCATTTCACTATGTGATCAGAGGATGTACAATAAAGGTAAACATTCTTGATAACCTCTTACTTAACATAAACTGTTTATAGTAGCTTATGCTTGCAGATGACTTAGTATTTTTCAAGAATTTTATGGCATATTGCTTTTGTGCAGTTTCGCACTCTGGAGAATGAGCCGACCAACTATAGCAGAACAGGAAGATATTGTGAGGGAATCACTTTTTCAGTTTGTGCGAAAACACATTCCAAGTGCTCATCTTAGGTAAGTAAATGAAAGCTTAGTGTAAATTTGTAACCTTATTTTTGTTTCTTAACTACTGTTTGTATTCAACTCAGTAGGAGTTTCTGTGAATAAAATAAATACTTGTGGCCAGCAGCTTTAAATTGACCTGATGCTCATTAGAAGCTGTGATGACTGCATAAGGGGATTGAGAAAGTTCTCAGAGTCTCCTCTGATTCTGTAATGGCAATAAAGGTTTGATGAAGGGGGTGGGGAGAGGTGGTGTTTTTTTTTTTTTTTTTTAAATTTATGGGTGCTCTTTTAACTGCTGTGGTCCTTAGCATCCCATTCTATATTGGGCATGAAAGAGTGGAAATTTTGCTCCGAGGCCTATTTATCAGGCTTGAGGGGGTGGAGAGAGAGTGCACCAGAGCGAGAAAGAGGGAATATGTATGTTACTTTTGATCTCTGCTTTTATTTAACCTTTAAAAGCTACACTTTCACTTATGCTAACATTTTAATGTAGAGGGGCATATTAGTGCCTTGCATTGTGACATTAAACAGATCGGTTGCCTTATATGCTAATATTAATGTATTTCCACTAGCTGATAAGTTAGCTTATATATTATCTATTCATTTAGATATTTGAATGACATTTTTCTATTAGTATGCTGGAATACTGCTTTATTTACAAATGAAGGGGGAAAAAAATCAGAAATTTATGAGAGAGAATTAATTACACATTAAAAATTAAAAATAAGCCAAAAAATTAATGTAATGCTTTAACTACCTTTGTTTCTTGTGATGAAACTTTTACTGATAATATTGTGATATGCATTCAGATGAAGCCTGAACAAGAGGAGTGCTTCACTGAAAGTTTCTCACATTTCTAGTGCACCTTGCATCTTTTCTGTTTTGATTCAGAGTCTCTCTTTTGTTCTTAGAATGACTTAAAGCATACAACTAGATCCATGCAAAGATCCTCAGTTGTTGTTTTTTTAAGAGTATCTGTAGCTGGAAAGTGTAATCAGACTTGAAAAATTCAATGCCATGTCCAGGATTTGAATCACAGATCTTTGGCTGTCCATTCCGGCACTCTTCCCGCTTGAGCTACCATGCCAAGTTATCCATACATGATTAAATCTTCTCATTCTGATTCAAGTATTCCAGTAAATCTTCAATTCAAACGCAAATATTGAGATATCATTCCTCAAATGTTGCAAGTACTTTGAATTTTTGAGCTTTATAGTTAACCACCATTAGGGTTAATTGTGTTGTGATGGTTTCACATCAGCCATGTGTAAGCACTATGTAGGAAAGGTGAATCAGCGTTAAAAAGTTCAACGCCATGGCCAGAACCCGAACCACAGACCTTTGGCTCTCTCTGCTGATGCTCTTCCACTTGAGCTACCATGCCAAGATACCTGTTTGCACATCAAATCTGCTCATCTGATTCAGTATCCAGTACCTTCAAATATTCAGTATATCATTCAAGTCTGATTCAACTTTTTTAACTTAGTACATATTACATGGCAGTTATGGAAAAGAACAATTTTCACAACACAACTATGAAGCCCGGAAATTTAAAGTACCTGCAACATTGCAAGTCACCTTTGAGGAATTATATGTTTAATATTTGAGATCGACTTAAAGGTATACCTGGATACTTAAATCGATAAGTTTTAACGTTCATACATGTATCTTGTCATGGCAGCTCAAGCGGCAAGAGTGTCAGCATGGAGAGCTGAAGATCTCGGTTTCAAGTCCCAGTCCTGGCATTGAATTTTTCAAGTCTCTTTCAACTTTCCACTTATTGCCTACACACGGCTGGTGTGGAAGACCAATTATCACAACACAGTATCTGTAGTGTTCTTGATGTCAGACCTCATTTTTCTTTATCCAGGTTACCCACCCCATTGTGGCTCAAACCCAAATTCTCCATATTAGAAAGCAGGCATGCTTTCCACACACCATGGAAATGGGTAATAGATGTTGAAGTGTCACACATATCGTCTTTTTGTTATCCACTAATGTCTGAAACATAACCCTTAGCGTTAATGTTTAAAAATATTTTCACCATTTCACAAGAGCTAATTCATTTATCCTTGGAATAACATATACTTTTTAAAGCTAATTTGTTAAAATACTTACTTATGTGTTAAAAAACTGAAATCTGGTAAGTTGTAAAATCATACTACAACTGCACTGATCGAAAATCACCCAGAGAATAATATAAACACATGAATATCAATGGAACCATTCTTAATTACCATATGGCGGCCATGTGCACTATTCTCGCTAAACAAACCCTTCAGGGTCTTTCAGGTTAAGAATTTGACCAGGGTAATCATCACACAGCGGTGCACCAATGTTCACTGCAGTTTAGGTGATCATGGTTATCTGGCAGGCACTCACCTTGGTTGAACATACCGTTTATTGTAGGTAAACTCTACTGAAAGTACCCGAAAGTACATCATGTCATCTCTTTTTCACTTGTTCTACCTCTTTGCCTAAGCGCATGCATGTACTTGTTCGGCATGCAATGGAGGAAAGCAAAAGCAGACCCAAGTTTCTCTAATATGTTATTAAATTTAACATGCAATTCTTAAGAAAAGACATGACAGTACAGAGATATAAACAATAATTTTAAGATCGACACATGGGAAAAGCTGGCCCTAGAATAAGAGAATATATCCCCAGACAAGATTTGAACTCGGAACCTCTTGAACATGAGGCGCACATGCTACCCCTACACCACGATGGAGACTTCAGATTTTGGCACTGACCTCTTTAAGTTACCGGGTTCCTGTATCTGTGCAATTAATGTATCCTAATATTCCTAAAACTGTACTAATTGCATTAAATCCATTCATTGCTCCCCTTATTTCTGCTTTGTTCTTGGAACTATGCTTCAACTAATATAATTATGATATGTAACGCCGTGATTATGTGGATTTTTGTTACGTCTTGGGTCAGAATATTTAAGGCACCTGTCACACAAAAACCCTTAAGGCATTAAAAATTACAAAGTACATTAAAATAATTTTATCAGTGTGCGTTCATTGGTGAAAAGAGTGTTTCTTTTAGTTGGGAATTCTAACCTATACCCTTCTGCCATTCTAACATTTCAACACAAGTGAAGTTGTAGATAATAGAGGAAAGCCAGCTGTTCATGGCTGGTTAGATTTAACTCTGGTAAAATCCTCGATAAACTTTTACCGTTGTTGATGCACCAGAAATTACCATTCATTGCGGTAAAGTCCATATTTTACCACAATAAAATCTAGATCAAGAAAGGTGCACACGGTCATAGGTAAACTGAGAATGTGGTGTCATACATGGAAGAACAAACTTATCACTTGCAAAATTGTCACAGGAAATGCAAAATTCCTTCATGGTTAAGGTCTGAATTATATTAAATAGGTACCTAATATTTACAAGTATTTCACTCTTAAAGTAATGGCAAATGCATACAAATCAATGCATAAACTGCACTGTGGATACAAGCCATTCTTGTAATATTATATATCAGAAACAGAATAAAGAACTCATTACCACATCTATGTATATATCTTCAAACACATAATTCAGTAATTACATTTTTCAAAGCACATAAATTAATAATGAGGTCTTGTGCTTGCAAAACTGCATGAAATGCTATTTCCCAATTAGTTTGAGGAATGCTAAATACAGATGCAAATAACTACTTATGTGGTACTTGATTCTAAAATGAGGAAAATGTTCCCCCCCCATTGTTGTTTATAGACTAATGCAAGTTTAATAAGCCTGCTGAAGTTCATTTCATATGTAAATTCCTCATAGGATAGGGGGCTGATCAGAGCATACTTCTACAGACGATTCCAAAGGTTTTCCGGGTAACAGACCAAGCCGTGGGGAGGAAAAGCAGGTTGTGTTAACGAGAAGTTTAACAGCCTCAAAAGTTGACTTGTCTAGCCTTTCTGCTCTACAATGTTGAGGGATGTATACATTTCTCTTTACTGTAAAAAAGTAATAACAGTTGAAAGAAAAGTGCAACAATAACAGTATAAATTTGAGAAGAACATGCAGAAAGTGAATTAAGGACCTCGGGAAGCTGTTTAACTGCTTTGCTATCTTGACAAATGCCTGTAGAGCACAACTGGCATGACAGATTTCGTGTGTGTTGTTTTTCCAGGTTGTGTAGCATTAATGCAAACATGGATTGATATGAAAGAACAAATCATGATTTCACAGCAGACATTTAGACACCTAGGAAAAGAGAAACATATCAGATTTGTCAGAAAGGTATGAGATTCGTAATATTTGAGTTTGCGCTGAGGCTGTCAGATGACAAGTTTTAGTGCGTAATATGTCATCTCACCATCTTACTGCTATGGTAGCGAATTGGCATGGAAAGCCAAAGTTCCTTGTATGAGTCCTAACCATGGCATTGTATTTTCCAAGTCAAGAATCTATCCCCAAAATCCATATTGTATTGACCATTTTCCACTCATATTCACCCTCAAATATATTAAGCTTATGTGCTTGAGAGTAACTGCTGCAGTGTCAAAAACATGCCCTGTCTTGAATGCATAGGTCAAGATTAAGGTATTAATGCACACTAACTCCCCAATTAAGGATTTATTATGGAATAGCATTTACAAAGAAAAATATCGTGTGCTAAGTGGCCTTTGTTGCTGGCTGGCAATATTTTGAGTCAATCATAAATATTCCTTACCTGGGCACTGGCTTGTATCTACCTTAGAAATTGAATTATGGAAACCTAAATAATTTGGCGTGTATAGGGAAAGCAAAATATTCATGTTTAATCCCCTTTTGATTCAGATTTTCATAAATAAGAATCAATTAAAATGAGTTTCTCAAAACACATTTTTTATTCATAAACATTGATTTAAAGGCATGACAAAACAGATCATGCAGTAACATATTCTGTGTAGAGATTATTTAACCCTCTATCGGCGCAATGTATCTCAGAAATAGTTTCCCACCTTTTTTAACATGCAGACACAACCATTTATGCAAAGTGACTGCAACTCATTATAGCTTCCTAAATCACATTGTAGCACTTCCTGATTGATAATTGGCCAGTTGTCTGTTTTTTTCATTTCATTATCAAGCAAAAGCATCTGCGAGATGCATTGCACCTGCTCATGTACCTCATTGTTTTTGTAGCCTTCTTTTCTATCCGTCACGTTTTTAGGCACATTATGTCAAAGGGACAAGAAGTATTCAATGTGTGTAACCCTCACAACTTACAGAAAGCCCTGGCAATACTGTGGAATGAAAATGAAGACAATAATGAAAATTTTTTTTATGTTGAAAGTTATACAAATTGTGAAGCTACAACAGAAGCCTGTGAAGAGGATTCTCATTCCTCTAAAAATGACACAGATGAAGACATAGACACCACAGATGTTAATCCTCGGTTTACTGGAGAAGATGGGATTACTAAATGGAAAACAACAAAACCTCTGCAGCAGAGAAGAACTAGATCACAGAATTTGCTTACTCAATCTGCCTGGAGATAGGGGTCAGTTGCTAGTATGCCTACAGATTGTTGGAGTTGCCTTATTAGACAACTAATTAGACATAATCACACATATTGCAACCAGCACATTGAGTTTATACAAAGCAAATTCAGCTGTGAAAGATGCTAATTTGACAACAAAAGAAGAGAGGAAAGCATTCATTGGTCTTCTATATTTGGCAGGAGTCCTATGCAGTAGCAGGCTATGGTCGGTGAGAAATTACCTTGTGATTGACACTTGTGCAGCATGTATCAGCTGGCAGGAGCTTGTCAGGTTGCTGATCAATCAGGTAATAAGAGTGCATTATCATCAGAGGCATGATGTAATAGGCGTTGCAACAGCAATGGATTCAGTGGAAATTTACGCGCATTTTCATGTGCATGTATTATCTCATTCTTTGCTTGCAAGCATTTCATTTAGCAAAGTGTTTGGTAGTGTTATACATTGTGATTCCATAAGGACTTAATCATTCTAAGTGTTATATTATATTCAGAACTTTACTGTCTTTTATATCTCGCAGATATTGGTCTTATTCTCATCTTATGAACAATTAACTATTAACAATTAATTCATAGAACTATGGATGGCACTATTGACTTTAAAATGTCTTACAGGCATGGCTAAATGCAAAGCACACGTGATAGGGAAAGGTGTAACTATCAGAAGCCAAGCTAGGGAACTTGTATGTGCTGTTAGAGAATATTTTGAAAAAGAAGGAGATAATGGGGCTGTCTGTTTCCCATGCAGAAGGTTCTTGAGAGAACTGCTGCAATGTTAAACTTGCATAAAAATACTATTGTAAATATACAGTGGTGTGCAAAACCAAGGACGAAAGTAATCTTCGCTTGCTGTGACACTGCCAAGTAACATAGCTCGATGAAACTTGAATCATACATAGAGGGAACTGCTATGGTATGCTACAGTAGGCAACTAAACAAAATATGCAATGAGATGAACAGAAATGACACTTTTATTCATAGACCGTAAGCTACACTAAAGTCAGTACGACATATGTTGCCTCTCTAGATTTACACAAACAAATACATGGTGCTTAAAGGGTGTATGATCACCACGGACAGCAATGCATGGTCTGCATCGTGCTCCCATGCTGGCCACAAGGTTGGTAAGCAGTTCTTGTGGTAGGGCGTTCCATTCCTCCACCAGCGCTGTTGACAACTGTTGGATGGTCGTTGGTGCATGTGGATGTGCTGCAATGCATCTCCCCAAAGCATCCCACATGTGTTCGATGGGATTTAAATCGGGCAAATGGATAGGCCAGTCCATTCGCCGAATATCCTCTCATTCCAAGAGATCCTCCACATGTGCTGTTCGATGCGGTCATGCATTGTCATCCATAAAAATGAAGTCAGGGCCGACTGTACCCCTGAAAAGATGCACATTGGGAAGGAGTACAGTATCACAATAACGTTGACCAGTGAGCATACCGTGTTCAAAGATTTGGATGTCGGTGCACCCATGCAACATTATGCCTCCCCAAACCATAACACCCAGACCACCAAAACAATCATGTTCAAAGATGTTACTGGGTTTATTATGTGTTCCCATCTCTCGCCAGATGAGAGTACATCGAGAATCACTACTTAGACTGAATCTGCTCTCATCTGAGAAGAGCACGTGACCCCATTCCTTGTTGGTCCAATTTTGATACTCTTGGGACCATTGCAAACAGTGCCGCCAGTGTGCGGATGTCAATGGAGTACAACATACTGACCGTCGGGCAAAGAGACCACCCTGAGTAGACGCCGTGCCACTGTGTATCATGAGATTGCATGCCTAGCTGTCCTGTTAAATGTGGTTGCAATTGCACCCGCTGTTTAGCATGGATCCCTTCTTGCCTGTTGCACAATGTAGCAGTCATCTGCTGCTGTAGTTGAGCGTGGTTGACCACCACCTCTCCTTGGGACAGCAGTGCCTGTGGTTTGGAAGGTTTCCTATGCAGTGAAATAATGCTGTGAGCAATTCCAAACTCCTGAGCAACACTCGTCACACTTAGTCCTTCTTCCAGTTTCCCGATGATTCTTCCCTGTTTGAAGTCATCCAAATGGTGTCTACAGGCCATGTTGCAATGAAGAACACCACTACAGTGCACCGTAACAGCTCGCTAATTGCCACACACCGTCTTGTCTTGTTTTGTCAACTGCCCCGTGTTGAGGGACCAGACCCATTTGGCACTATAGGCTTGCTGCACTCACGCCATGTGACATCCAGCTTTCTGTGTACGTATGAGAGACCTCTGGCAACATGCTCCCGCACCTTCATCTACTTCCACCAAGCAGTTCATTTGTTATGTTACTTTACCCATCTCGTCCTTAGGTTTTGCACACCAGTGTATGTAAAGAAAAATCTAAAACTCAAGAGGAATGTGGCCCTACAACATTGCTTGCAACTTCTGGAAAAAAAAAAGAAAGTGTGATAAATGTGTGACAAATTTAGATGCCTTTCAAAAGGAAGATATACTTTGTCATGCTAATGAACTACTACAAGAGAAGGGAATACCCAACCATTAAAAAATTATTAACTACTTTTAAAGGCTCTGTTCTCTTCAGTGGTTCATGCTTTTTGCTTAGGAAAATTTTAAAAGACATGGGTTTTCAGTGCAACACCTTTTCCAGCAGAAAATTTCTAAAGGAAAGGGCACACATTGTGGCACACAGATGTAGGATTTTAAGAAGTATAAAGGAGGTCGACTTAAGCCGTGTTATTTGGCTTGATGAAACATGGGTTAACACAGGCCACTCTTGCACAAAGGGATGGGTGGATGACACTGGCAGGGTCAGTGCTAAAAAAACTTGATAAAGGAGGTAGACTTACCATCACTCATGCTGGAAGTTCAGCTGGGTTTGTTCCAAATAATTTGCTGCTGTTCAGATCCAGGAAAACAGTGGACTACCATGAGGAAATGGATGGAATTCATTTTAGAAAGTGGTATGAGGAACAGCTGCTAGCCAATTTAATCAGCCCTTCTGTAATTGTTATGGTTAATGCATCATATCATTCGGAAGTAATTGATAAAGATTCCTAGGATGCGAACCTGAAAGCAGATATGATTGATTGGCTGCAAAGAAGAAATGTACAAATGCATGCAGAAACTGGCTAGAAGGAATTGGAGCAAATGGAGCTAATGGAATTAGTTCATCTCCATAAACATCAGTTCCCAAAATTTGTTGTAGATGAGCTTGCAAAGAACAGCCGTCGCGTAATTCACCTGCCTCCATACCATTGCCATTTTAACCCTATCGAACTAATATGGGCACAGGTAAAGGGTTACGTTAGATGAAATAATGAATTTTAGTTAGTGAAGTACAGGACCTAATTTTGAAAGGAATAAATGAGGTGACAAGTGAGAAATGGGGAAAAGTAGTTGAATATATGAGAGGTGTTATAGAAAATGCATGGAAAGAAGAAGGTATTTTAGAAGAAGCAGTGGAATGTGCGATTATAAACTTAAGTAACACCAGTGATTCCAGTGAAAACAATAGTGAAAGTGAATGTGATGAAATAGATACCATCAGTGAAGAGGAACAGGAAGAAGGTGATGATCTGGGTTGCACCTGCTGCAGACGGACAGTGAGAAAATATGGCAACGTGTACTGAGATGGCCGTGTGGCAGCAGGAATGTCAGTTACAAGGTAATTTCTCACCAACTGTATCTTTAGAAGAGCTATTAGGTACAGATGAAGATTGCGTAGGGATATTTCAATTGGTAATGAATTTGAAGTGTTTCAGTTTCTTCTTCACTGCCTTAGATTTGATGACAGATCTTGCGAAGAAAGAAAGAAAGAAAGAAGGAAATTAGATTGTCTTGCAGCAGTGAGAGGCATTTTCACAACAATCATTGGCAACTGCCAGAAATGCTACTCACTGGGAGAAATTGTCACAATAGATGAGATGCTGGTAGGCTTTAGAGGGAGTTGGAGTTTTAAACAGTGTATTCCAGTATATTTAGAAATGTAATTAAGTTTTCTTTTACGCCTTTACTCTAATCTCATAATTTCTGATCTTTTATTTCTATCGTGTTTGTTATTTTGTAGACTTTGTGTAGTTTGTAGTTATTTTATTTGAAAATATTTGATGTAATATAAAATGTAAATGTGTTGTGAGAATAAATGTAAAGTTTGAATGTATGCCCCGGTGTAGTAACCAAGATGCCAGGAGAGTATATTAAGATTTTATGTATTTATTTTAGTAAATTGCATCCAAGCCTAATAAATATGGAATAAAATCTGTGTTTTGGCTGATACCAAAATATTCTACTGTCACAATCTTGAAATTTATGCTGGAAAGCAACCTAATGGACCAATCTGCATTAGCAACAAGCCCTCAAACGTTGTGGAACGATTAGCACAACCGATTTACAGAAGTGGAAGAAACATCATCACAGATAATTGGTTCAATGACTATAATTTGGTAAAAGATCTGCAAAAAGACAGATTGTCCTTTGTCAGAACACTGAAGAAAAATACGCCACAGCTTCCAGTGGAGTTAGTGAATATAAAAGGCAGATCTCAACATTCAATTATGTTTGCATTTAGAGAAGAGGCTACCCTTGTTTCCTACATTTCTAAGAAAGGCAAGAATGTCATTGTGATATCCAGTCAACATTTTGACAATGGCATTGATCAAAAGTGAAAAGCAGAAGCCAGAGATGATAACGTTTTATAATGAAACAAAATCTGGAGTGGATGTGGTAGACAAAATGTGTGCCACATACTATGCTGTTAGAAATTGTTGCAGATGGCCTTTAATGTTATTTTTTGCTATGCTGAGCATATCTGCACTGAATGCTCAAATTCTCCTCCTAGGCAATGGAAATGAAATAAAGAGCAGGAGGCTATTCTTGAAAAAGTTATCCTGAGAGCTATACTTTGACCAATTGTCTAAAAGGAGCACACTTACAAGGGCAATAACCAGTATGCTTCAAGAAGGCCTTACAAAATTTTGGCCTAGAGAAATCGATGAGTTTTCATCTGGTGCTTCTTGAAAATAAATGCAAACTTTGTAAAAGCTGTTCCCTAGAGTTAAAAAGGAAGTGACTTTCGAGACATTACTGCAAGAAATGTGAAATGTACTATTGTTTGGAGCATGCCAGGCAGTTTTGCAAGAAGTGTGCCAAGAATTTGCAGTGAGAACTCTTGAATAGATATATACTAGAATTTAGCTAAAATATTTTGTTAACTGTAATGATGTTCATGAAATTCAAAGGAACTGATGATGTTTATTGTTTATCCATATGTTTACAATATAACATTATTATCCTTTTCCATTTTGTATGTAAGCAGTATTAGTTTATTTTCTGCAACTTATATTTTTCAAACATACTTTGATGTAATGTAATGCTTTGAAAAATAAAATATGGAATATTAAAACATAAATAAATAAAATACAAAAAAAATACACATTTAGGAAGAACTTCAGACATCACAGACATGTAAACGGTATCTCTCAGATATATTGCACCTGATCATGTAACAATAAGTATTGTACCTTTTATTGAAATTATCAGATATCTGTGTGGACATGCAGTCAGAAGTTCTACTGGTTGGGTCAGAATAATGACTAAGGTTTGCTTCCAGGCTGAGAAGCCGTAGTCCGTTGGAGTTTTGTCCAAGTGTTTTGGTCTAACACTGCAGTAGACATCTTCAATAGTGATTACAAAGCGTTCTTTTTAAGATTAAGTCGCACCTGACTCATTAGCTTTTTTTTTTTCTGAGTAGAGGGGAAATATTTCTTGCATACTTACCCCAGAGAAGCTGAGAGAGTGGGACTTGCAATTCTGAGGATGACTATACCAGCTAGAATCCCTCCACTGGAGTAGAAAACAGAGGATTTGCTGCAGTGCATCCTTAAGCACCCACGCATTCCATGGAAATAAAAATAAATAAATATTTTGTTTGTTAATGATGCTGTCAATTGCCAGGATCACATCAGTGCTGCCAGTGTGCCGGAATTTTGCCCCACAGGAGTTCTTTTACATGCCAGTAAATCTACTGATATGGGGCTGTCACTTTTAAGCACACTTAAAAACCATTGGTCTGGGCCGGGTTTGAACCTTAGGATCAGAAGGTCAGCGCCCAACCAACTGAACCACACAGACCGACACATTCCATGGAGAAGATGAGAACTGGCCCACTGCGGAAACCAGTGGAGTGGGAAGTGGGAGAAAGGAAATCGGAGACAGAAGAAGATAGAGGGAATTTAGGTATTGCTGTGTTTAGAATAATCCTGGTGTGTTTGCTCTTATCAGTTAATAGGATGTGGTACTTCTAGGTCATGCAATGTCCATGCCGGAGTGCTGCATCCTGTAGTAATATTTGGGTCGTGCACTACAAGTATTACACGTATATGCAAGTCAATATCTTGCTTATGCCAGTGGCTGTGTCCCTGAAAGAAACTAAGCATATGTATTAACATGTAATGCTGTTATGCTATGCTGCTTTGAAATGATTTCCTGGTGAATATATAATAAAAGTTTAATATTACTTTACACTTACTTACAAGTATACTTACACAGCGGCGACACCACACAGCAGAAACCAACTACTGTAAGTAATTTACAGTAGTTGGTTTCTGCTGTGTGGTGTCGCCGCTGTGTAATAGCGGTGTAGTGCTAATTATAACATTTTTCAACCTTTCTTACATGTTGGTTAGTTAATTTAACATGAGGACTTTTACAAGTATTGTACTCTGCCATATGGCATTGTCTTGAGTAAAATGCTGTAATTAAGTTGTGATTAGCTTGTGAATATGTTAACTTAGAATAAGAGAAACTTCAGCTGTTACTCTGGTGTGACATCACCATTGTATGTCTTCATTTAAAATTGTCCTTGTGGAAGCTTAGTCATATACAGTGCACATCTGGCTGGCAGGCTGCCTACCTAATGGTGCAAGTGCATACCTGTGTCACTTGGTAGGGGGGTTGTGGTTCTCCGGGGCTGCTGTGACTGTGGTAGGAACAGGGGCTTGAGGGCTGCTGCACTTAATGGGGAGAGAGAGAGGGGAGAGAGAAAGTGTGTGTATGCATGTGTGTTTTTTTTTTCCAATGCTTCAGTTATGAGTAACGTCAGGGTAGATAACTAGATTATCTAGGTATTGCTGTATGCCAATTGCTAGTTTCCCAAGACCTATGCATCTCTCAAATAGAGATTATGGCCTTGGGTGCTTATTGTGAGTGATATAGTCACCTGGTGCTCTTATTAGTTCATTATGATTTCTGTTGTTTTTTTCATGTAGATTAAAGCTGAGCCATTATATTCATTCCTCTATGGAATGTATTTTCAGTTCCTCGTGTAACTGGAATGCTGGAGCCACTTCTGGTAGTCTTGCAACAATGTGGAGTATTCTGTTCTGCATTGTTTGGAACTTTTTAATATATGCTATAGCTGTGTGTTCCCATATAGGGTAGCATATGCTAGGATGGGTCTAATTAGGGTGTTGTACAGTCTTGTTCCCATCTCTAGCTTTAGAGTGCTGTTGGTATTAATAATTGGGTAAAATTTGTTCAAATGGCCATCTGCCTTGGCTCTTACAATGTTGATGTGCTGTTTCCATGTAAGGTCCTGGCACATTCTTACACCTAAGTAGGTAACTGTGCTTTTCCATTTTATCGGCTCTGTTATTGACTGCAGGCTATGCTTATTGTGGCGGTGATTGAGTGAGTCGCTTGGCGAATACTATCACTAGATGTTTCCTAGTGTTTACTTTTATTTATCACTTCGTGAGCCAATAATGACTACCATAGAGTCTGCAAATCCTAAAAATATAGTTTTCTGAGTAGGTCAGCATGCCACACTCGATTAAAGGCCCATTCTGTATGTAAGATATTGCCAGTAGATCGTTTTGTGTTGAATCCTTTGGTTATGGATTATGTCATTCAGAGGAGTTGTGAGGTTGAGTGTTGTGCCCTGAATCCGAATTGTTTGCTAATGAGGATGGTATTTCTGATGACCAGGCAGAGGGGTTTTAGTAAGCGCTTGTGACCTTGCAGTGTTGTCTGTAAACAAACATGATGTACATTTTAAGGCAGCACACCCTACTTTGATAGCAGGTGGACCAGAATTAAGGAGTATTAAAAGCAAACATCTGATTTGTTACTTTCACATAACTTTCTCTACCCTCTCTCGCTTATTCATGGATATATAAATTATTTGTACAAAAATTTATTTTCCTATCTACTTCATTTTAATCGAGATAAACCTTTCCGGAAATAGCTACATGAAACATTTCATTAGGGATACAAAAGGAACAGTGATAGTCATATGTTTAAGTACTGGTTGCTATATGCCGGCTTTAAATTTGTACTCCTTCCATGACATCGCGTAAGTGATAGATAAAAGCATACTACACAAAAAATGTAGATATCTTTAAAACACACAATTTATTTCAAATAACCTGTTTTGTGGCATTAGACATTTCCAAGATATCCGTTATAAATTTTTCAAATTGTTCAATACATAGCTATTCTTTTCAAGTCCTGTCAATTTTCAGTTGTTTCTTCTGATGACTCATTTATATGTTATGTTTATGCTATGTTAAGATATATTAGATATCATCTCTGTATAATGTATCCTTGCTGACACAGCAAAAAACAGTAGGCATGCAGGGTGAGGCATCAATATGTTTTGGAATGCATTATTGCTACATGTGTGTTAACAATATTGTCAGGCAAGGCATTCTTCCCCAGGTTGATCTGATTGATACTGGTGCTGATGATGATTAAGAAGTTTGTGTAAATAATGGAAGTGTTCCCAGTGTGAATGAGACAATTCAAACACTAGAAATTACACAATGATCTTTATCATTGCAAAGCCTAAATGTTAACAGATTCTGCAATTATTACTTATAATCGATTAGTCTATGACTGTGAAAAAATCAAAGAAGCAAAGCGAAATTGATGATTTTTTTAAAATCAGTGTAAAGTACCACTACTTTGAATTTTTGTTTGTTTATTTAGTTTGAAATATGAATAACATACTGATGCATGTATAGTCACTGAGGAGAAAGTTGAGACAGAATCTTAGACAAAGACAGCATATATACTTACCCTCTCACTCGCACTCCTGCCATTAGGGAGTTGATGGTATCAGCGCCACTCCTTCCAAAACGTCTGCGGTACTATCAGTGGCGGCCTGTTCCTCTCTGGAGTGTCCAGCACATACTTCATCCTTGGTGTCTTCAAGGTTGATTGCAAATCGATCGATGGCCTAGTCAATTAATCCATCTTTCTCCCAGTAAAACTTTTACTCCTTTCCCATACTTTCACACGCTTTTTTTTCCAGTTTTCGGGTGTTGCCTTTGATAGCCCATTTTCAAGGAGAGTTGTTACATCACTGGTCTTGAATGTGATATATTTTGCAACAGCTTTCTTTATCTGGGCCCAAATTAACTCAATTGCAATGAAATTGCTATGGGAGGGAGGAAGACACAGTATTGTATGTCTGGCTAATTCCGCGATAATGTCAATTTCATATTTTCTAAATCGGTCTTTCGTAAGCTTAATAATGTTGTATAACACTACTTTCATTGATCTGGGATCATATTCAATATTCTTTTCACATAACCAGGCTTGAGTTTAACTCTTTAAACTGGATGACACAGAGCCTTGTTTAGTACCACTGAATGATATGGTGCATTGTCCATAACGATTACACTACTTTGAGGGATGTTAGGGAGAAGTTTTTCTATAAACCAATCCCTGAAAACAATACCGTCCAGTTTTTTGTGATAATCTTTTGTTGACTTAAATAAAAAATAAAGCAGAGCATTTGGAATAAACCCTTCAGAAGACCCGGCATGTACTATAATGAATCTCTGTCCTTTACCTAGGGGGACAATCATAGATATGTCAATTTCACCATTGGGTGTATCACAGAACCATATTTTACCTGTAGTATGGTTCACATTCAGCCAGGTTTCACTGAGATAAATGATTGGTCTATCACTTTCTCTCATTTCCTGCAATCGTCTTAAGTAATGAAACAGCTGTGTTATGACATCAGGCTTTTCCATTAAAAATTTTCGCCCTACACTGTTTTTAGCATACTGGAATTTAAGAGATTTTAATATTTGTCGCACTACCCATATGCTGCCTTTAACTAAATTAGCTTCTCTCAAAGTTTTGTGGATATCATCCAAACTTGGAACAAAACTGTTTTATATAAGACATAAATTGTTCTTTTGATTGCCGATGCAGTAAATGAGTCAATGTTTGTCTTTGTCAAGGAACTATTGGGTCTTTTCTTACCTGGAGTTTGGATTTTGGTCCCTAAATTGTCTGCATTTACCTTCTTATTTAATATCCTATAAACACTGAAGTTGTTGTTAGCCCCATGTTTTGGCGCCACTTTGAAGAAGTTAACTTCTTCAAACTTGTAGAGATGTCCCATGCTTGGAGATGATGTTTTAGTTTAATTTAAACTGCTCACGTAATGGAGATACACTCTGAAGCTGGTAGATGCTTGGGACGCCTCGGCTTTGTAGTAGTGAAGATAATGATGCTTGTGTTACGTAATGTTACACAATGTTGCTTAATGTAATTTTTATGCAGAATTTGAAGATCTTATATTTAATTTGTTGCTTTGTGTGTAGGTTTCAATTAATTACGCTTATGTAATATCATTTAAATCTTCCTCGGCTGCTTCAGTCGAACTATAGAGACATAAGGTCTTGTTCAGGCCGTGGTATGACAAAAATTAAAGACGTCACAGAATTACTTTTAAATTTCACTTCTTTTTATTTTCTTTATACTTGCACATATAAAACACTGCACTTTATAAAAGAAACTGTGAGAAACTTTACACATTCTTAATGTATTTAATATAAAATCTTGCTCGTGACTTTTCCATCTGCACGCTATGAAACCTGGTCCGCAACTTTTACATCTGCACTGTATAACATCATGCCCGCGACTAACTGATCCAACGGTAAAAACCTTAAAGCTTCGGTATTGCCAGTCTCTTATTGGCTAATTCTAGTCCAATAGAATTTAAGCATTTAAATTAAAACTTTTCTTTACTATTGATTGGCTAATTCAAAACTGTAAGCGAAACTACGTCATTACTGATCTTTTCATGACCAGTACTTTTCAAAAACCTAAACACATTATTGTCACAGGATTACATTATTACCTCATTGTTAACAACCTAAAAACATATTATTCTCACAGTTGTTGCACTATTAGAGTATATAAACATTTACATAACATTAATAAATATATTTACAATAAAAAATAAGTATTTGCAATGACTTTATATACAATTTAAATAATAATTATATACATATTGTTTCTCAAGGTGGGCTGTAATTGAATTTAATTATAATAAAAATAAAAATTAAATTTATTCAGGCATTAAAATACTGCCTCAACACTTGCACGAGATACTCCAGTTGCGGCAGCTGTTTGTTCAACAACATCTTCGACAGATATTGTAGGCTGACCATTTTTAAGTGCCTCAAATTCTTCCTTAAAGAACCTATGGACATTGATTACTATTTCCGCACCATGTGACTGCAATAGCTTTCCCCTTTTTCCAACACCAATTTGAACAACTGTTAACAGGAGAACAAATATTGTTAAATATAGAATAAAGTTAAACATTTCTGAGCTCAGCATTTTGTAACTTTGGTTAGAATGTACTATGTAGAATGTTTTCACTTACACTACACTTATAATAAACATACCTTACTGTTATAATAAAATGGAATAACACTACATGATACAAGCAATGTACAAACTTAATGCGCAAACAAATTCTAATAGCGCTAAAGCAGAGCAGAGATTGCACCAAAAACTAGACAATATGTGGCCGACACTGACAACCTCAAGGGTTAGACTGACATAGTGAGACTCTTTCTTATAGTCCTGCCTATTGTTACTTGACAAGTGTTTAACAGCCTCAGCCGTTTTCTGGAGCAGGCAGCATTCTCAACTTATTCCTCAAACTATAAGTACTCTAAATAGTGTATGTGTTATGTTTATTATATATGTGTTTCTTTCATTTGTTGCTTTTTTATATTAAATAACACATAGTTTGAGTAATCTAATACAGCAGTTTCAGTGTCATAAGAAAATTAAATTTTATGTTTTCTCATTTATACTTATTTAAGCTGCCTCCCTTTGAATATGTGTAACTGAGGTTATGCTGTCCCTTAACGAAAACAAAGCAATTAATTAGTATGCTGACTTCATACAGTAGAACCCCATTTTAACGAGCTTACTCTTAACAAAAATATGGTTTTAATGAATGTTTTCGTAAGTCCTGCCAAAAGTCCCATAAGTGTAATGTTATTTAAACCTGCTTTTTACAAAAAGTCTGTCTTTAACAAAAATATTTTTCTTAAATTTGTGATCGCGCAGCTTCTTCTGTGTAGTTAGTGCATTAAAATTTTCAGAATGCAGTTAACGCTACCTCTGCTATAATGGACAATGTTATGCCTTTTTGGATGCTTTCAAATTCATTTGGCTCCGCGCATTCACTTCATGTTCTGCTTTAGTTCACATTAAACTGTAAAAGTTGGCAGCTCTGCAATCACGTTTGTTCATTTGCTCCCACTGTGAGCAACGCTCAGGGACATTGAACACATCATACAATTATGAAATATACATACTCGGCACCAAGAACTTGTTTAACTAATAACATACCCATTACCAAGAACATTTCTCCCTCTCCTCTCCTCTCCTCTCTCTCTCTCTCTCTCTCTCTCTCCACACCATGCATTATTTAAGAAATAAAAATTTGTAAACCATCACCATTCCAAGAGTAAACATCTCAACATGCATTACAGTAGGACAATAACAAATAAGTGTAAGTCACTATCATATGCCATCTGCCCTATGTATTGAATATTTATATGTTGCACGACATATTAAAAAATTCCTCCATAGTATATGAGGAGTGAGTATATAAGACAGACTTTAGCTTTTTCTTAAAGGTGTTATGTTGATTAGGCTTGCCTAATAGTTTTAAGTAGCATGGAAGGTTATTATAAATTGTTATTGCAGAATAGTAACATCCTTTCTGGAACAGTTTTAAGCTATTTGCTGGTCTATGCAAATCGCCTGCATGCTTTGTATTGTGGTCATGCACAGCAAGGTTCATTGTGAAGTTATCATAATTATCTGTAAGGTAGCTCAAGAGAGAATGTATGTATTCACCAGTAAGAGTAAGAATTTTTTGGGTTTTGAACAAGGGTCTACAGGAATGATGGGACCCAACACCACACGTAATACGCATGGCCTTTTTTTGTAACATAAATGCTTGCTATGTGTCGAATTACCCCAGAACGTTATTCCATATCGCAACAGGGAGTGAAAGTAGGCAAAATGTGCTATTTTTAAGGCATTTTGGAGCAAATTTTTTAAGTTTCTTAAGGCAAAGCAAGCCGAGCTGAGTTTTGGTATCATGATTTTTACTTGTTTTCTCCAGTTGAGCTCTCCATCTATTTGAAGCCCAAGAAATTTTGTATCAGATACCTTACTTATGGTGTAATTTTTGTACCTGATTGTTAATTCATTCACTTGTTTATGCTTCGTTTGAAATTGAATAAAATTGGTTTTATCATAGTTTGATGAAAGCTTATTAGCTTCAAACCAAAAGTTGAGCTGTTCAAGCACTTTATTTGAAGAATTTCTTAATTGCTGATGTTACTTTTCAGATATAAGTACATGGTATTATCTGCAAAAAGCACAGCTATTGAATCTTCGCTAAGATAATATTGCAGATTGTTTATAAATATTAAAAATAATATAGGACCAAGTATAGAACCATGCGGGACACCTTAAGTAATAACAGCTGGTTCTGAATCACAACCATTGATTCTGGTTTTCTGGATCCTATTTGTTAAGTAACCATTTTATAATGATATCACTGAATTCATAAACTTTTAATGTATGGTATTTTAATCAAAATCGTTAGAATCATGGTTTAGAAAATAAAAAATTTCCAAAAATGTTCCAACTAAAGGTAGTTTGGGGTGGGGGATTTTCTTGAAAATCTTTGAGTCGCATCTTTAAAAGATACTAACCTAAATACCAGGTTTGGTATTCATTCGACTTTTCATTTTTGAGTTATGATGTTCACAGACACTCCCAGACCTTTTTCTAAAAATGATTTCTTGGATTCGGGGTGCCTCAAAACACATATTTCCATTGAAATCTCGGTATCCAATGTTTGGGTGGAATGCAATACCTTCTTTACTTGTGTACGTGATAGAGAAAGTAAAAAGTCTAGAATCTGAGGTGACAATCGTTGCACGTCATGTTATTCCTCACTGTTTTACGTGATCTGGTATTTCTGCAAATCTTATACAATATGCCCTTATCACCTAACTTTAGCTACCTTTTACAATGCTTCGCGACATTTTTTTTATCACGTTGGCATTAACATGTTACAAGCAATGTTGCCAACTTAGCTATTCTATGGCTAAATCTAGCATTTTTACAGTAGCGTTTAGCCATATAAAATTGTAAAATGCTTATAGCCTGAAATCTAGTCTAAATAGCATAATTTCATCAGCCCTTAGCTATGCAAAAGGAATAAATGGCTAGGGTGAATCCCCAATACCTGCATAGTTGTATTATGTTCCTACGAATCATAAACTGTGGCATGTCATCAAAATGTGTACCAATCATAAGGCTGACTTTCTGGAGTATGCGCTCAAAATCTATGATGTTTGACACACAGAATTAGTCAGTTTTTACATATTTTACCTAAAGAATTTCAGTAAATTTTATATCTCAATATCAGATATATTTAACGTACAGTGTTGGTGCTTAGCAAAAGTATACCTTATTCCATTACAATTTTATATTAAATAAATTATTCTTTTGCAATATTGAAATATTATGGAATTAACTAATCGGTTATGATATTTAGAATGCCTTAATGGGGTTTAACTTCTGCAAACCTAATATGGATAGTTTTAAACGTCAATTATATCTAGCCTTTTTTTGTTAAATAATGCCTTTTTAAAGACACCATCTAGCCATTATTTGCGAGGAAGTGTTGGCAACACTGCTTACAAGATGTCAGCCATCGCTAAGAGGTCACCAAGAAGGGTACAATATTATGAATAAATTAACAACTCCTGCTTACTGTAAGAAGTCAGCACACTACATAATAGAGTGTACATATAAAAAAAACACCGATTCCATAAGTTTTATAAAATTTAATATCATCTACCTAAATATGGAATAATGTCCATAACAGTTCTTGTGTTTGGTCCAAGAGCTGTTGCAATTTATTGTACAGCGTTATCAGCAGGAATAGAGGGATCTCCATGAACCTTCACATACTCCTTCTGTTCAAAGAATTCCTGGGTCCTTCTAACAGTTCCAGTGCCTGACTATTAAATGGCACACCTCGACGCAAAGGATTTTCACTTTGTGAGTCATCACTCGGTGATGGGCGTCATTTTTGAGACATTGCCGCACTTAAAATCTTGTATAAATAATATGAATGAAATATATATAAAATAGATAAATATATAATGTATAAACGAACACCAACAATAACTATAACAAAACTATCAAACAATAAGCACAAACATAAATAACAGTGAACAATATGTAGCTTGCAAAGAACAACTCGACGCACGTGCTAAAGATTCACAAACCAAAGCACGTGGTTGGAAAATTGGAAATAGCTACTTCCAGCAACAAAGCCGCTTCCATTTCCGCTTCCACTTTGTCATCGACCACCCGGAATGCTGCCTTGTAATTGGTTTAGGAAGTCTAATGGCTAAAGCTTTTCATGTTTTTTTGTGAGTGTACTAACTTAATCGCTACTGTCAAGTGCAACTTTCAATGCTGTGGGTATAATCTTCTCCTTGGCTACAATGTGAAGGACATTTTCAATGCAGATGAAACAGGAGCATTCTTCAACTTGCTACCCAACAAGACGTATGCAGTTCACGGTGAAAAATGTCATGGTGGATAAAAAAGCAAAGAAAGGTTCACAGCTCTGCTTGTGCAAATAGTGATGGAACTGAAAAATTACCTCCACTAATCATAGGAAAATTTTAAAATCCGAGGTGTTTCAAAAACATTCGTACACTTCGTACAAATATGATTTCCAGATTCCAGAAATGTTCATGGATGACTTTGGAAATATTTGTTAAATATCTACAAAGCCTGGATACCAAAATGGGATCTCAGGGAAGAAAGATTGCTCTGGTGATATGTGTGTGCAGCTCATCCATCATACCCATCATTCTCACGGAACATAAGGGTGATCTTTTTACCAGCAAACTGCACCAGCCGTCTGCAGCCGGAATTATTCATTCTGTTAAAGAAAAGTACAGGAAAACCCTGGTGCAATGATCTATTTGTTTCTTAGAAAGAAAGCAAGAAATGCATTTGAATATGCTTCAGGCCATGCATATGTTTGTGGCTGCATGGCAGTTACTTACACCAGGCACCATACATCATTGCTTTGGGAAAGCTGAAGACCGATGTCTTCAACGAGGACAATGATACCAAAGAATTTTGTATGCAGGAAGAGTGGGAGATGCTACAGAGGGTCACATGCATAACCTTTGAAGAGTTTGTAGGTTCTGACAACATTGCCCTAACCTCAGAAGCATCTATGGGCTTTGTTGAGCTATGCAATGAAAAATAAAGCAACCAGGAGAAGAGGAAGAAGAGGGATCATCAGTATCAACATTTGCGGCAGCAGTGGAAGGATTGGATGTCTTGAGATGTTACGTATACTCCTTCCCTATTGATGAGGGGCTACTCAGCATTAATCACATTGAACACAGGATTCTAAGTGCCAGAGATATCTGGGCAGGAGGAAGCAGACTACTCTGCTGGATTTCTTTAAGAAATGAAGATTAGTTACTTTATTGTCTTGTTTCTTTACCAGGTAATTGTTTGTTTGTTCATTTGGTCCCACTAAGAGCAAAGCTCAGGGTCATTGAACATGTCATACAATTATGAAATATGCAGCATAACTAATAAACATACTCAACGCCAAAAACTTTTTTTTAACTAATAACAAACCCAAGACCAAGAACATTCCTCCCTCCCTCTCTCTCTTTCTCTCTCCCCACACCATGTATTATATAAGAAATGAAAATTTGTAAACCATCACAATTCCAAGAGTAAACATCTCAACATGCATTACAGTAGGACAATAACAAATAAGTGTAAGTCACCATCATATGCTATCTGCCCTATGTAATGAATATTTATATGGTGAGTGAGTATATAAGAAAGACTTTAACTCTTTATTAAAGATTTTATGTTGATTAGGCTTACCTAATAGTTTTAAGTAGCATGGAAGGTTATTACGAGGTGTGATCAAAAAGTTTCCGGAATGGCTTCACAACAATGCTGATGCTGAGATTTCTTTAATTCTTACCCAGACTTTACATGCAGCGTTCCTTCCTGATAAAAATGAGAGGTCACATGGCTTCCTGTGACCATGCAGTGATGAGGTAGACGCTCTGAAGTGAACATGTGTTTTGCATGTGCTGCGATTTTTCAGCGTAGCAAAAATGTCAGATTACGAAGAACAAAGAACGAACATCAAATTTTGCTTTAAACTTGCTAAAACTGCAACAGAAACCTATGAAATGTTAAGAACAGCTTATGGGGAGGAAGTTATGGGCAAAACTCAAGCATTTGAGTGGTTTCTGAAATTTAAAAGTGGTGTGACATCAGTTAAAGATGCAGATCGTTCGGGGCGACCCTGTTCCAGCAAAACTGATGAAAATATCAATCAGGTGAGGGAAATGGTCTTAAATGATATGCGCAATACAATAAGAGAACTTTCTGACTCATTAGGACTCTCCTTTGGAAGTGTTCAAAGCATTTTGAAAGACAATTTGGACATGAGAAGAATTGCCGCCAAGTTCGTGCCCCGCCTGCTTTCAAATGATTAAAAGGAAAGCCGCGTGATTGCCTGCGCAAATCTTAAAGAATAGCTACAAAATGACCCACAGTTTATGGAGAAAATTATTACTGGTGATGAAACATGGATTTATGGGTATGATCCAGAAATGAAGCAGCAATCTTCACAATGGAAGAGTCCTTCATCTCCACGTCCGAAAAAGGCCAGACAAGTTCGATCCAAAGTGAATTCAATGATGATTGTGTTTTTTGACATTAAAGGCATTGTACATAAGGAATTTGTGCCACAGGGTCAAACAGTGAATCAAGTGTTCTACAAACAAGTGCTGCAAAGATTAAGGGAGAATGTGTAATGCAAATGGCCGGAGAAATAGAGGAGTGGTGACTGGTTCCTGCATCGTGACAATGCGCCCGTGCACAAAGCCCTTTCTGTTTTCCAATTTTTGGATAAAAATAGGATGAATACTGTTCCTCATCCCGCCTATTCTCCAGATTTGGCACCAGCGGACTTTTTTCTTTTCCCATGACTTAAAATGCGGCTCCAAGGACACCGTTTTGAGGATATTGATGTCATCCATCGTGAATCACAGAAGGCTCTGAACATGTTGAAAGAAGAGGTGCTTCCAGCAATGGCAGAAGTGCTGGGACAAGTGTATCAACTCATAAGGAGACTACTTCGAGGGTGACAGTGCAGATTAGACAAAATAAACTGTTGTGTAGTATTTATGATGTCATTCCAGAAACTTTTTGATCACACCTCATATAAATTGTTATTGCAGAATAGTAACATCCTTTTTTAAAAAGTTTTAAGCTATTTGCTGGTCTATGCAAATTGCCTGCATGCTTGTATTGTGGTCATGCACAGCAATTTTTGTTGTGAAGTTATAATTATTTGTAAGGTAGCTCAAGAGAGAATATATGTATTCACCAGTAAGAATTTTTTGGGTTTTAAACAAGGGTCTACAGGAATGACAGGACCCAACACTACAAATAATACACATGCCCTTTTTTTGTAATATAAATACTTGCTTGCTATGTGCCAAATTACCCCAGAACATTATTCCATATTGCAACAGAGAGTGAAAGTAGTGGAACATGCTGTTCTTAAGGAATTTTGGTGGAGCAAATTTTTTAAGTTTCTTAAGACAAAGCAAGCCGAGCTGAGTTTTGGCAGCATGATTTTTATTTTCTCCAGCTGAGCGCTCCATCTATTTTAAGCCCAAAAATTTTTGTATCAGTTAACCTATTTATTATGGTGTAATTGTTGTACCTGATTGTTAATTCACTCACTTGTTTATGCTTCGTTTGAAATTAAATAAAGTTTGTTTTATCATAGTTTAATGGAAGCTTATTAGCTTCAAACTTGAGCTTGAGCTGTTCGAACACTTTATTGACAGAATTTCTTAATTGCTGATGTGACTTTTCAGATATAAGTACACTGGTATCGTCTGCAAAAAGCACACTATTGAATCTTTGCTAAGATAATATGGCAGGTCATTTATAAACATTAAAAATAACAAAGGGCCAAGTATAGAACCATGTGGGACACCTCTAGTAATAACACCTGGCTCTGAATCACAACCATAGATTCTGGTTTTCTGGATCCTATTTATTAAGTAAGATCTAAACCATTTTATAGTGATATCACTGAAGCCATAAACTTTTAACTTTTGCCCAACAAGAGGTTGTGATCTATGCTGTCAAATGCCTTAGCTAAGTCACAAAATATTCCTAATGGTTATTCCTTTTTATCCAAGGCTGTTAATACGTCAGAAGTGAACATGTATGTTGCATTTTCTGTTGACATTTTTTTTCCTAAATCCGACCTGGAATACTGAGAGAATGTTGTTGAACTCCAAGTATTTTATAACCGATTATATACAGCTTTTTCCATTACTTTATAAAAGGCTGTCAAAAGAGAGGCGGCACCGTGGCCGAGTGGTTAGACCACTCGCCTCTCACCGAGGCGGACCGGGTTCAATCCCAGGGACCTGCATGTGGGATTTGTGGTGGACGAAGCGGCGTCTGGGCGGGTTTTCTCCGGGTTCTCCGGTTTCCCCCGCCATTCATTCCACCATCTGCTCCATCATCACCTTTCCTTTCATCCATTTCACCAACATTTCGCTTCATCCACTTCCTTCATTCCATACCAGGCATCGGGCTGATCACCCATCCTGGATGTTCTGTCTGATCCATGAGTGTCTGCTCCTCAACGGGCCTCTGACCCCAGGCACCCGCCTGTAAGTCCTGGTGGGTGTAAGTCCTACATAAGAGGAGGGTAAACAGATAATGAATGAATGAATGAATGTCAAAAGAGAGATGGGCCTATAATTGGAAGCCAGGCTTTTGTCTCCTTTCTTGTAAAGAGGCTTAACAATTGTGTGTTTCATTTTTTCTGGAAATATTCTTGATATAAGGGAATGGTTGCATATATGACTAAGAGGCTTGCTCAACTCTGCTAGGCAATATTTTAACAATTTAGTACTTATCTTATCCCATCCATGAGAGGTTTTGCGTTTCAATGAGCTAATAGTATTTTCTATCTCTTTTGGTGTTGTGGAGACCATCTTAAATTCACAATTAATTTTGAGATGTGCTTCTTTTAGATTTTAAGTGCAGTTGGGGTCAGATCTGTTTGTTTTGCTGTTTGTTACATTAAGGAAATATGTGTTAAAGGCATTAACAATGGCAAATGAATTACTGACTTCTTTATTTTCAGTAGTTATATCCCTCCAGGGGCTTACTTCAGTAAGTATGGGATTGGCGTTCCCGTTGTCCCGAGCCGCCAGTCCTCTAGGTTTTGGGGGTTGGATTAGGGTCAACAGCCCTGCCCGTAAAACTAAAACATTCTCCATTCTTTGTATGTGGACAATCGTTTATAGAAAAGTTTGACAGTTGCTGTTTTGAAGGGGTTCTGAATGCAGATACTCCGGCAACAATGAAGCTAGAGGTGTACAGCAAAGAGAACAGCCTTGTGCCAAGCTAGATGATGACAATGCCCTGCTCGGATCCCATTTGGTGGAGAATGATATGTAACTGCATGTAATTGATAAGTTTGTTTTACGTAATGAAATGGAAGAATTTTCGAAAGTAGACAAGTTTGAAATATGGAAGAATGGAGAATAAATATGAAAAATGGAAGAATGTGCTAAACGAGAAGACCCACTTAGAGCATATGCTTGTAATCGCCTGAGAAGATACAATGTGGACGACATGTAAAAACAAAAATCAGAGAGTGGGAAAAATCCCTTAAGAGAGAAGCAGATGAGGCTGCAGCAAAACTTGGTGTTTGTTGTCTAGTGAGAGTATCCGGCCACCCAACAAGGAGTGCTACAGTAAAGTATATAGGTTGTGTCTAGGCTAATGGACTGGTGTCAAGTATGGTGAGACTCCGGGAAAGACTGATGGGAGTGTTAATGGCAACAAATCCTTGGGACTGCCCACTGAAGTATGGTGGACTTGTTAGGCCTGTGCATGTTGAAATTGCAGATTTTCTACTAGAAGCTTCTGAGCTGGATGGAATTTAATAACCCAGTGTTTTCGCTCATTATTGTCTATTATTCTGAATTTTCTTATATATTTTGCTACAACTGTGTACTAAATTTGAATGTATCATTTTGTATGTTTCATTTTTGTTCCTTTCCTGAGTCTTACAGTGTTCAAATTTTGTTTTGTTTTTGTACCAGGATGTAAATAAATCTGTAGCCAGAGTGTGGCACTGATGACCCCAGCAGTTTTGAGTAATATTACTATTTGAGTTAATTCTCCCTGTTTCAGTTTTTATTATATTACACATTGTTTTAATTTTATTATAGGAATCATCAATGGCTAGTGAGTAATGCTTTCTTTTAGCTTCATTAATTACTCTTTTAAATATTTTGCAATATGTTTTGCAGTGTGCTTTAGTGTTTGAATCATTATTTGTATAATATAGTAAGAACAAATTTCTTTTGTTTGCACAGGACTTCCTTATACCTGAAGTAATCCAGGGTTTGACCTTTGTTACTTGTGATGGAGGCTATTGTTTTCTTAGGGAAAATAGCTTCAAATGCTAATAGCAGTATTTTAAGGAATTCATCAAATTTGTTATTTACCTGAGTGCTGGCATAGACAGAAGCCCATTTTTTTTTTTTTTAACGCTAGTTTAAAATTATTGATATGTTCATCACTAATTATTCTTGTTCTAATTTTACTTTTTGTATTAATAATCTGCTTGCTAGCTATGACAGGCACCAACAATACCTGAGCATCATGATCTGACACACCATTTACAATAGGAATTATGGTATAATTTGGAATTTTTTTTTCTAAATTTAGAAATATGTTGTCTATAGCTGTTGAAGTGTTCTTATGAGCTCTGGTGGGAAAGTGAACCACATATTCCAAGTTAAATGTATGTAATAGGGAAGTGAGATTAGTTTTCATTTCACTGCCATTAAGTGTGTTAACATTAAGATCTCCACAAACTATTATTTTAGCATTTTGAGCGTAAATGTGTGAGAAGGTTCTTTCTAATCTATTTATAAATCCTTGGAAGTTCCCTATGGGAGCTCTATATACTGCTAAAATTATGTATGTCTCCCTACCAAATCCTATTTTTACTGAACAGCATTCAAATTTCTTTTCCTTACAAAAAGATGGTGAAATTTACCATGCTTTTAGCAAATATACTCACTCCTCCACAATTTAATCTATTTCTGCAAAAACTGGAACATAATGCGTGCTTACTGAAGTTCACACTTTTAAGCTCTGCTTCTGTCATGTGGTGCTCTGTTGTGCAGATTACTGCGATATCATAATTTATATTTTGAATATGTATGCTTAGCGCTCTACTTTATTTTTTAACCCTCGTATGCTTTGATGATATAAACCAAATTAATTTTTTGATATTGAAGGGGAGGCATCAGTGTTTACATATGCAACAGATTTTACCTGTGTGGGCCTCCTTTTTACCTTCTTCCTAAAAAACAAGATCTGGAGGGGAAAAAAACAAAAAAACAAACAGGAGCATGCCTCTCACGATTAATACACTTCAAATCCTCTGCCAAGAGACATGCAAGCGCCCTCTTGCCTAAGAAGTTTAGATGCAATCCGTGTTGTGTGAAATGCTCTCGATGGAACACTGAACATTGGCAATATATCAACGTGCTGAAAGGCAGTACTTCTCTTCCACAGATCCGCTTTCACTCAGCATCACATAATGAAGTACTGGCTTATGTCTTTGAAATGGCTCAACAAATTTAACATTAGTGTGTGTGCTTATCTTGGCAATGTGGTTCAGATCTTCCTTGATTGAGTACCCATAATCAACATCAATGCTGTTGCCACAAGCCCCAATGATCACAATGTGATCATCCTTATTGAGACCGACAGACAGACTTTTAAGATCTGAGGTCACATTCTCAAGACTGGCACTTGCCTTATACTGAAGAATCAGCCTGCATTCATATCTAATGATAAATATGTAAATCTTATATCCACTTTCATTTTGTTTGTTGCAGATTAAGCACAAATGGCTGACCATGAAGTGGTGTTAATATCAGTGTTTTCTGTTTTTGAAACTAGTATAAATTTATAGCGATTGTAGCATTTTAATTTAAATTATAGCATTTTGTTCATTAATCTTTAAATTCCGTTCTTAGTATTACATGTGTACATAATGATTTAAAATTTTTGAAAATAATAAGTTTTGCTATTAAAATACTTAAAAACACGATGTGCATATTATTTCTGGCAATTGAATGCTCAACCTTATGCTACCCCTCTTTTAAGGTAAACTCCTATCTAAGGAAAACATTTTAATTTCCCTTGAAATTCATTAAATATGGATTTTACTGTAATGCTAAACAGCATTCACTTTAATTGCTGTTTTTTTAATTAGACGCTTCCTTTGATTCATGATCCTATCAGTGTCTTCTTTTAATTTTGCTTGTGCTTTATTTTAGGCACACAAATATATCTACATTTTATAACACATTATAATTACTTTAACATACCAAATTCTTCCTACAAATAACAATGTATGTTTAGCTGTTATACTATATAGCAAAATGCTTTATAACATGGTTTAAGCTAGAAAATAAAACAATGTTGCAAAAATGCACAAATCAAAATTTGTATTTGTGCAAAATATGATAAGTTGTGCAAAATTCTGCTAGTAGACAATTTTATAAATTATACTGTTAATAAGGTTTTCAAAAGTGAAGAAGCCAACAGTAATCTGCTAAATGAAATATGTATTATTTTTTAAAATTAACTTTTACACATACAGATTCACGCATTCATATCATATCTGCAGTAAACTGTCAGTATTGATTTGCATATTTTGCATTACATTATATTATATCACATTAAAATAAGTTGGTTTTTATGCATACTCCACACACTGAATGCCTTTTCAAAATCAAAGTCATTGTGAGTTAGCCCTTCAATATTAATTATCAGAAGTTTGCTAACTCTTTCTACAGAAAGGCAATTTCTGATTTCTGTTTTTATATTGTTCATGCAACTAAACCCTTGCTCACATTCAACTGTGTGCAGGGGAATAGTAGCAACATATTCTATAATTAAATCCATAAGAGGGAATTGCTCATTCATCATTAACATAAATGAATTCTACCAGCTCTTTGAAATTCATTCCATTGCATCTACTGTTCAACACCTTCTTAAACAATGCCCATTCCAGTAACAGATCATTTAAATTCATACATGTAGCGGAATTAATTAATGCAAATATTTCTGTGATTTCCTTATTGCCATATTCGCCATCATTTCTGTAGATTATACGAAACAGTATATTAAATACTTCAATTTTATCTACCTAGTCTCTCATTTAAATTTATAAGCGAATTATCTAAGAATTTGCAAATTGTACTTAACAACACTTCTATGCTGAGTCATTCCACATCAAGTTGCGCAAATTTTCATAATATCTGACCATCATGTCTCCGATTGACTTCAAATTTTGTCCATGGATTACAAAAACAAAGTGAATTAGTTTTAAATTTTTATTTTTTTTAAATAGCAATATTTTGTAAAGTATTGTGCAATCCAACTTGTGAAAAGCAGCACATCTCTCTACCATTAAATTAGAATATCTCACAGGTGATAAGTGATAAAATTATGTTATAAAGTGCAATGTAAAGCTTAATATGTAATCTTTTACTTAATATTTATTATAATTGATATAATTAACTATTTACATCAATTTTTTAAATCCAAACATTTAAAAAGTATATACCCCTATTAACCTCCAAGTTTAAATTTCTATAAAAATTATAAATAAATTCCTTGTATTATTTTGTATATATTTACATAAAACAAAGATGGGATCCTGTATAGTTAATTGTAAATAAAATAACTTAGAAAGTGGTGCGTAGTGGGATTCCAGGGCTGGAGAGTAGCAGTAGCAGCAGCAGTCTGTCATTGGATGCCTTGCCAATTGTTCATAGCACTTTAGTTGCACTAGTTTGTGCATACATAACTTAAATTTGGTATACAGTTGAGTAACATACAAACTTTCAATCTTATTCTATGAGAGGCAACTTAACTACAATTTAAATGTGCACTTTTTCCCCTTCAGGCTCAAGTGAATACCATGAATTCCATCATTATTGGTTTATGGAATAAATTAATTTAGCTCTAAGGTACCAGGGATTCCTTTTGCATTGCTGTATCTTGTCTTACAATGGTCACTAGGTTCAAAACCACTTCTGGATCATTCATGGCATTGGCACTTTGTAGCACACAATCACTGTTAGCAGTGGTTGGTACTTTGGGAATTTTTTTTCGATGTGCATCACATAGTTTTAGGTCTGGTGACAAAGTTAAGTTCCCCATTTTTAAGTTTGTAAGCAAATTGCAGGTAACTAAGCTTAATGATTTCTGCCTTGTGTTATGCTTGGAAATGTTAAATGGACTGAAGCAATAGTCATAGCTACGTTTCTTCAGTTCACTCAGTATGCACTTTCAGAAATCACAGAGCTAAGAATGAACTTCTAACGAAAAAAGCTGAACACAAAGTAACATTTAAAGTGCAACAGTGGAGAGAGGCTTTATAGAATATCAGATTTCAGTTGCTAAGTTATACCCAACACCGGAAGTGATAGCCTATCATGTTTGTACTGTGTAATGCATTAACTGATGCGGCATGCTGCTGAAGTGTAAAGCTCTCAGTCAGCAGTCTATGTTCTAAAACTATGTGCTAACACAAATAAACTGTTTAAAAGCATACTTCTAAGGAAGATCCCGTCCTGATATTAACAGATTTAAAACAAAATATATCACAGATTCCTCCTGCATTTTTTCCAGATTTTAATATTAGGGGGTTAAATATGACATTGCTGTTTTAAATATTCATACTTAAAAAAGTGATTGTTTTTTATTCCGAAAAAATAATATTTTATGTAAGGAAATCCACAATGCTTTTATCTGCAAAACGATGTATGTTTCTTATCCCTGACCATTCTGTATTCCGAGAATAAATTACTTTTAAGTAACATTGTGCACGTATAAGAAACATGTTAAGTAAGCTGTAAATCCTAAAATAATTTGAGTTTTGCAAAATATAAAGTACGTGTTGATTTATTTTATGTGTGGAACACACAAACTAAAATTCACAGAAAGTGATGTTTTATGTGTGTTTGGTTTGATGTGGAATGACTGCAGCAGTGAATCGTGTATTATGTTTCCAAGAAACTCCAACTCACCTTCTTGAAATTCTGGAGGTAGTTTATCAAGAAAAGAACTGCAATTTGGACCAGGTTTCAATTTAAGGTCCTCGAGTCCTTGTATGCATGAGTTCACACAAATTTGCATGCACTCTGGATCTAAATTTTACTTTTGAAAAGTCAAACCAATTTTTAACAAGAAAAAATATGACACTTTTCATAAAAGGCAATAGTGACAAACATTTTAGACACATTAAATTTTTTAATAAGCCACAGGTACTGGTGTTTTATCTTTCTTCTGCACAGATACCAAATAATTACAATTTACATATTGTGAATTTACCGCCTCTCCCAATGAGAGCCAGCAAATGGCAAAAGTTTTAACAGATTTTTTCCTTGGCTCAAGTATTTCTCGCATATCCTTTAATGCTTTGGAATTCTTTTGTGACTGTTCAAAGTAGCTATATATTCTGTTTAGAATATCTTGAAACTTCACAAGTTCCGAACAGTATTCTGCTGCTTGACTGACTGCTAGAGATAACCAATGGGCCTGCAATACACAGATATTATATGGGGGTAATTGTTTTTAAAAAGAGTTGCCACCCCATGTAGAACTCCGTTCATAACAGATGCACCATTAGTAGCAATTGGGGAGTTCTTACTCTTATCAATGCCATGCCTATCTAAAATTCCTACAACACATGAATATATATCTCTGACAGTACATTCTGTTAGCGGACACAGTGTTAGTAATGCATGTACATTTCCCCTTCTGCGCTATTTTCACATAGATGATTAGAGTTTTTGTTTGAGTAATGTCAGTATACTCGTCTATTGTAATTGAATACCACCTGGCTTACGTTATTTTCGATAAAATATTATCAGTAATTATTTTACACACTGAATGCTCCATATCATGAATACTATCATAACTTTCATAATTTGCATTGCCGCTGAAAGTTAATTTGGTCAAAGAAAGACATCCTAAGTCTATACACAGTTCTTTTAATACGGACAATTTTCTTATAGCAATATTTTCCTTTGTTATTGTGTACATGATTTTCATAGCGGTTACTACAATTTCCTCAGCATTTTTACAGGTTGCAGCCGAGGCTTTGACAAAATTTGGTGCCTCTAACAGCTCTCGAACTGAATTCTTATGGTCCGCCAAGATTTCATGCCTCCTTAATGTATTAGCTTTGACAACACAATATCCTGAATGTAAAAGAAAAATAGAATACATTTAGTGATCACAGATTTACTCGTATCTAGCTTAGAACTAGAAGTAAGATGACTTGTAATATATGGAATCCAAATTATTTATTAACACGGGAATAATTTAGAACTGTATTAATAAATTAGGTAAGTTGACATTTACAATAGATACATTTGAACCAGGAGCTTTTTTTTTTTGAACCTAATTTGTGTTAGATATAAAGAATGATTTTATAATTATCATTTGAGTTGCTGTTTATATTAAAACATTGTTTTAAACTGTTAAGTTGTCACATTTGTTGTGAATGTTAATACTACAGCTTGCCAGATGATGATGCCAAACAGTTCTTCTTTTTTGTGTTCTTGCACAAATACACACAAATAATGGAATTTCTCCAGAATACTGCACTTTGTACCACTTATATAACACTTTCCACTTTTCCACTAACTGTTTATTTGGTATGCCTATTTTGGTATCAGGGTTTGTTTCTTTTGTATGTCCATTTTTAGTTTCACTAGGACTAGGAATTCGTTCCCTTTTCTTCCTTAAAACAAGTATATCCACCACTTCTTAAAAAGCAGACACACATATACAGTGTACATTTGACAAGAATGAGTGAACCACGCAGGCAACCGGATCAAAAATGAGCTCCACTAGCTGGGAGGAAAGCGGCATATCGTTTGTTTCTGTGACAGATTGTTACGGCTTGTTGAAAGGTTGAGTTTATAGCCTCTTACAAAGAAGTGGCATATCGTTTGCTTCTGTGGCTGATTGTTATCACAATTTTGCAAATGCTGTTTTAAAGTTTGTCACATTCTTTGACTTCGAGTAGCAAAATACGATTAAACCCTGATTTATAAGTAATAAGTCTGTCCAATTCATTAACTGTTTTTCAATTAACTATACTGAACTAAGAATTTTCTCTAAGAAACATGCATCATGTCTTTTTGGCTATCTGGAAGCTTTATATTATACCATGCAATCTACATTAATGTTCATTCCTATCAACAATGTGTATTATGACTTGCTTCATAAATGCATTAAGAGAATGTGCCGATGATCTAACTTTTTACAGGAGTGATCCTACTAAAGGGGTTTACAGAGTTCGTAAAGTAGAGAAAAATGGCAGTTTATAGAATGAAGATGGAGAAGTAAATGAATAATGCATGCATGGAAGCATTGTTACGTATATCTTTTGCTTTATTTTAATTGTAAAATAGGTTTCTGTAATGAAATAGTTTTGCTTTGAGAGCTAATTTTTTACTTGAGTAGCCAATCATGCCAGTTGCACAATTCAGGGGTGTACCAAGGTAGCAAAGGGTTGAGCAGGGGCCTAAGGTACTAAATTTACTATTGTTTAGTAACATAGGTGGGGAGGTAAACTAAACTTTTGGGAATAGAGGGCATAATTTCACTATAAAATAAATCGTCTGTTAAAAAAAGTTTGGTTTGCAATATTCACGACCTTCTCTACCCATCATCAACTCAGATATATCCCTTATTAATTATATCCTATAAAACATGATTTTTCTGCTCACTATAGCTTAATCATTATAACAATTTTTGCATGGATATTTTCTCAAGTTGCAGTCTAAGTTATATTTGTTCATCTTTGGTCATACGCAAGATGAAATAACAGCAGCAGTTATGGAGGCTTTTTTTTCCATGGCTTTCCTGTTTTCTTTTTTTGTTTTTTCCCTGCAAGCTCATGTAAAAAATGTATTGCTCTTGGTTTCAAACATTCATAGATGACAACAATCCATGCTTCCTCCCAAGTTAGACATAAATTAATGAACATTTTGGAAACAGCTAATGCTAAAAGCTTAATTAACACAAGCTGAGTCTTTAATATGGACTAAGTTTTTCCTCAATAGGCTTTGACCTATATCTTATGGTTTCACGGTTATAAAACTCAGTGAATATGAAAACCAGCTGCTATTAATAAAAAATTCAAGAGGCACTTTTATATTTTATGCCAATACATTAAATATACAATATTTAAAGAAAAATCATTCCAGTCATTTTGAAAAGATAAAAAAAAAATACCAAAAGAAGTTCATTTGGGATGGGGGAATTCTATGGAAATCACTTGGCATGCTTAAACAATATATTAACTCGTATTTGTCGTACATTTTGTACTTCATTTATGCTGTGTATACAAGGGACATTTTCTGAGATTTTTCTTTAGATTTAGAAGATTTCATAACATGAATTTGCAGTGAAATTTCAGTACTAGATTTTTGGGTGAAATGCTATACTTCCTCTACCTATTATAGGTAAGTGGTAGATGTATTGGTTTCATTTGTAAACATCTCTTACCCCCTGTCTCTTTCTCTCATATGCTCTCTCCAACACACACCAGAACCTTAAATTTTCAGCCTATTGGACAGATGAGAAAGTTTTCTTGTCTGACTAAGAAGGAACAATGACACTTTGGCACACAAACATGACATGCCATTCTATATCCATTGTAATTATCTTACTGGATGTAAATAAATGCATGTGCCTCAGAAAGAATGTGTTTGATCATTAACCAACGTATAGCTACCACTGCAACTGTCTGCTAATGAATGCTAAGCAAGAAATAGTGTCCATATTATTTCACAATTGTCATTTAATTTTAAAGGTACCATTAAAAATTAACAAATAAAATAAGCATTGTTAGAGAGCATATGTATTATTTTGAAAATATTTATTTATGAGAAAGTAAACAGTTAACCATTCAACTTACACAGCACTTGTTTACCACTTTTAAGCACTATTTTCATCGTTACTGTTGGTTAAGTATGATTCAGTCAAGTGCAAGTGCAGTTAAGGAGCTATTGGTAAGAATGACCAATAAGATGAACAGCCTAATTTAAGAAAGTATCCATTAAAGAGTGGTGAAAAGCATATAGTGCTAAATGTGTTCAGTTGTCTAATGCAGAGAAATCCCACAATGCCAGTGAATGATGTAATGCAACTCACAGCTGAGTTAACATGAGTTTCTCAATGGTCTATCATAAACATTTGCAAAGAACTTAAAGAAATAGATATGCTGAAATAAGCCCATAGCTGTGTTGGATGGAGTGGGTGATTTTATTAAGTGTGCTATCCATTCCAAAGTTCATGCTTTCCTTTTTGATAATGAACCACCAGCAATAGGCAACATTTTAAATGCAATCAATAATGATCCAGATTTTCCAGAATTTAAGAGGACAGCATTTCACAAACTGCTCTTAAAAATAGGTATCGTCAACATGAAAAGAAAAAAAGTAAAGTAATGTGATAATGGGCAAGATATAGCTTCATAGGGGTGCAAACATTTGAGAGCTATGTGTCAATATAGGAAAGAAAACAAATCGTACATTATGTAGTTGAAACTTGGGTCATTGAGAGACATATTAGCAATAAAGCTTAGTTCAATTCAGTCACCGGATAAAACAAGAGACACGTCCTTCTCTCTATACATTAAGATTATCAGTGTATAAAGGTGTTTCATACATGTCCTTCAAAGCTAAACAGCTGGTTAGCAGTGGCAGAAGAATGGAGGTATGGTATTTCAATGACCAATCACAACATGCTTGCACAGATGGATATTTAATATTATGTTTACATCCGGTAAGTTAATAATTTTGGACAGAGTATACAATTCTGAATATGAAGTGACCACTGCAAAGAGCGGCAGGATTAGAGTAACTTTCAGGGGCTGGATATCAATGCCAGTGTAGGTAAGATAATCCAGGTTCATGAATACTGACAAGTACTAGGAGGCCTTGTAGGATTCCATGTTACCAAGTGTCCGCTTGGTATATTGTGCCAGCGATGTGAATGTTTTTAAACATGTGCATGATAACAGCTTTCACACTTCAAGAGTAACTTAAAGGTTGAATGAAGCATCACCTTGAAATTTCTACTCTCCAATGGCCAGGTAAATCACCTAATCTGAATCCCATAGAATATATTTGGCCTATAATGGTAAATGAATGGGATTCAGAGCAGAGGGAAATGTGAAATCTTTGGGAATCACCTTCAGAAAGCAAGGGAGAGCGTGCAGATACAACCTCACATTTGGGACATTCCATGTGAAATTGAATGGCAAAAAACCTTGCATTTTTTTGTTTGGTTGTAATTTTTCCAGTTAACAAGGTGCACTAAGGAAAGCATATTTATCAAATATTAACATCTAAAACATAACGGTTGTCATGTTATTGAACGATAAATGTATCATATGAATTCATTTTGTCATATTTTAAGTGTGCATAGCTCTGGAACCCTTTATTTCAGAATATTGTACTAAATCTCATTTTGTAGATAAAAGTCAGCATTTCATTGCAGCATATACTAATTATTTTTATAGTATTCACGAAAATCTGTGTACCGTTTTTACTTATTTTAAGCATCTCTGGAGTTTTATGAAACTAAAATATTAGATTGAGAATTATCCATAGTGTCATTAAGAGAAGTTGGCAATGTTGGTAAAGTGGTTATGTTTGGGTGTTCATAGTTATAACACAAAAAGTGAATAAATGCAGTGATTTACGTAGTTGATGCATGATGAGCACCAAGCGTTCTGTGAATCTTTGAGGAAATATTCAGTGCATACTGCTTAGTAAGTGTTCTCAATGTTTAACCATGCACAGCAGCTTGCTTGACCTTCAGTTCAAAACAAATGTGCAAGAACGACCATGAGTGCATAAAGTAATTTACTTCTTTAATTATTTTAGACAAAACCTTATCAGTAACCATTACAGTAAAATATATGTTTGATTATGTTTAAATTACGGAATGTTACCATATATAATAAAATTATTTTTCTTAATCCTCAAGGTCATATACTTGAAAAATAGAAATTTCTTCACTTAAATAAAAATAAGAACCTTTTTACTAACAGTGTGAAATTAAAGTTTAGGGAATCAAAATAAAGCTTGATTTAAATAATTAGATTTAAAGGTTTCAGAGTTATAACAGCTTGAATTTGGAAATTTTAGGAAGATAAAATAAATTTGAACAATTTTAATTGCAAAATAACAATGTTCTAAAGTTTAAGAGTTTACATAAAGCAATGTATCAGGCTTGTCTACAAATACAAAAATTTTCCTTTTATTTAAAAAATGCAAGGTCGATTTTCCTTTTATTTCGGATGATTTGAAATGGAATGTCCCATATGCAAATCTCGCGTTGCTTCTGTTCCAAGGAGCCTCAATGCCATTCTTGATGTGAATGCCTCGTGGACTTTATATTAAAGTGGATTTAAAAAAAATTTGCCTTTCTATCTTGAGATAAAATATTTATTGTATTTCATTAGTTTAAGCCCATTCTTGAATGACATCAAGGTTTTCTGTTTCCTTTATATGTATAATTTAATCTGTATGCTAAATAAAATACTGTTTGAAAGTTATGTTAACTGATGTTTTAAATAGCGATAATAACATGTGAAGCATTAACACGTTAAGGTTTATATAAGATTTTAGATTTGCTTTACTTTATCAGTAGACTTTGGATCTTTAGGTCCTAAAAATGTGATTTTAGGCGCCTAAAAAGGTCCTAAAAAGTAGGGAAATAGGTCTTTAATAGGCACAATAAATAAACAAATTTTATGCATCATGCCATGCAAAACACAGTGATTAATGTTTTATTTCAAAATGCACTTAAATACAGTAGGATAGATAAGATAATATAGTAATTGAACAATCATTCTATAAAAAATCTGTGTCATTGTCAGTTAATTAAAATATAAAGGCTAGAATTATGTCTTACATGAATTTTAAAAATTAATGCAACATTGTTATTTTTTAAATGCCAGATTCTTCATTTTCACGTTTGGCCATAATTTTGTCCACAATAAATAACAGGAAGCATTTCCAGATGATGTGGGATAAATTTATATCTTTTGTCGGTCAGAATTAGCTTAAATGCTGAAAAAGATCTCTCAACGTCTGCGGTGTTGACTGGAACATATTTGAAAAGAGAAACCATATGTAGGGAGCTCTGCCTCATGTCCACTTAGAATATCTGATACTCCTTTCAGAACTGTATATCCAGGATTTTTAGCAAGCACAATTTGTAGTTTTTTGGAAACAATTTTCACAACCTCACCAACAGCTTTGTTTAACTGACTTTCTGCTCTTGTAAATAATGTGATTGATTCAGTGAGACTGAGCTTTGATGATTCTAATTGCTCTATAGTATCTGCTAAAAATGTGAAATTAGCGTGAATATATGACAGATTCTGTCTCAAACCTTTCTCTCATAGGACATTCTGGGCAACCTTAATACACTGCGATTCTTCTTCTGAAAAACTATTTACAACCTCTTCAACACTGTCAATGTTCTCACTGTAATACTTCACAGCCTGCAGCCACGTACCCCATCTTGTCAAAATAGGTGCTGGTGGCAAAGGCAGGTTGGGACATCTTTCTTTGAAAGCTGCAATTCTAGAGTTTGACTTCAAAAATACATTCTTTATGGAGGATATTAAATCATTGATTTTAGGAAACTGGTTTCGAACCTCCTCTGCTACTCGAAGTGCATGAGCCAAACAAGTAATGTGTGTTAAATGCTGAAAAAATACCTTCAAAAGTTTCCCAGCTGCTATCGTATATGGTGCTGCTTCAGTGTACAGTAACAACACCCTTTCATCCTTTACACCATTCGGATACAGTACTTTTAGTCCGGAGTTTACGAAGTAGGCAACTGATTGAGCATTAGTTTTCTCCAACACCTTCAAACAAATTAATGCAAATTTCCATAATTTTCTTCATCTAATTTCCCTACAATTAAATTTGATGTACTTCGCCCTAGGGCGTCTGTGGTTTCATCTACGGAAATCCAGACATAGGAATCTCTTATTTCTGACCTTATTTCATTCAGCTGTGATTCATACACCATCTCAAGATAACTTTTTCTAAGTGTCGATTCAGAGTGTATTCTTTCTCTGCAATACTTTTCTAAAAATTACTTCATTGTTGTATTTTCAACTACATTCCAAGGAATGTTGGCTGCAGCAAATGCTTTACATATGTCAAAATAGAACTGGGATTTTGTTTTTGAGGGCATGGCCTGTGTAAGTGAAGTTTGCTTCTGAGAATCTTTCTTTTTAGAATTTGCTTGATGCATTGAAGTTTTCTCATGTTGTACCAAGTGACTCCTTTTTTCGGCAGAAACCTTAAGTAGAAGAATATATTTATAAATATATTTTAATGTCCGTAAATCATATTTTGTTAAAATAATTAAAATTTTAAATGAATAACCAATATAATTTACATAAAAATTAGTATAACTTAAAAGAAATTGTCTTTTACAACATTAGCATTGTCTTGATCTGTTGTACTGTTAGACCCCAGTATCGGACTTAATGAAATGCATCAAACAAATTTGAGATTATTTTCAGATAGAAGAAAAAGTCATACGATACAATTAATTGCGGTAGTTAACTTACATGGTCTCATGTGAATAATAAAAATAACAGAAAATACAGTAAAAAGCTTACCTCTTTATTGCAGACCTGACAGAAGATTATTTTCCCATCTGTTGTATAAGACTGGAAATCCGAAATCCATGTTCTTATTAATGCACTTCTGGTAGATTTGTTCTTAGGCATTTTGCAGCACTAGCAGAAAAATTATCACAGCAACCAAAGACTTTAATATAGTTATATTATGAACATGAACCGACACTTTGCCTTATTTTCAAATAACTGTTTCTGAGAACCAGACATGGGCCAATTGTTGTTGTTGTTGTATTCCATTGCTGAAGTTCTGATTTCGCATGCGGCACCTTAAGATTTCCTTATTGTTGTGCTAAGCCTTTTAAAAACGACACCACACCGGATTTTATCAAACAGAAATCAAATAAGTATCCAGTCAATGAAAGGTTTGTTGTTGATTAAATAATTATTTATTGAATATAACAGTGTAGTTAATAAATTCATTGGAATTTCTTAAAAAAAAGGCATTTATAGGCACCAAAAGGCAGAAATTTATGTTGAAATTGGTTTAAATGCCTTTTTAGGTCAGTTATATGTGTAATTATCTATGTTAGGCTCGATAGGCTGTAAAGGAAAACAATAGGTAAAAACCTAAATATCCGAAGTCTACTTATCAGTAATAAGTGTAAATGATATTTCATATTAAACAAATGAAGGCTTAAACTAGATATATTGGACTTAGTTATTATCACAAATACAATTAAAGTTGTTCATTAACTTACTACTGTATATCATCTAATGTTAGACAATGAATATGTGTTGCTTCAATGAATGGAGTATTTAATTCAAAGAACTGCCCTCATTTTTAAACACTGAAAATAAATACTTATATACCCTTGTCTTTTAAAACAAAACGAATATCAGATTAAAAAAATATAGGGTGTGGCCACAAATTGTGGAAAAAACTAGTGGCTTTCTATGAAATTTCAATGTAATGCAGAAAAGAGAACTGTTTTAAAGTTATGACACAAGTCACAATATAGTCACTTCAATTTCAGTATAGGTTAAATTCCTCCAATATTTCCTGTCTATCTCTCTGGATATCTTGAATGTAATATCTGAGTTTAACAACTTTGAGTTATTCCTAAGCTTTTACTTTCTTTACTACATACCATGTTTGTAGTATTGCATTCCACCCAAAAATTTTATACCAAGATTTCACAGGAAATACAGGTTTCGAGGCCGCCTAAATAAAAAAGCATTTCTAGGAAAGATCTGCGCAAGCATGTGTGTGTTTATTTTCCCTCTTAATTTAGATGGATTAAAATACCACATATATATTTACCTGACAATTAAAATGTATTCTTGAATTTTTAGGAAATAGCCTGTGAAGTCCTCTTCGTTTGGAAGGGGCTTTGTATAATTTTGTATAACAGGTAAACCATAAGAAATAGACAAAAGTTATCATTTGGGCCATGACATCAGAGCCGTTACGCTTGTTTAGAGGCGTCCTATAGTTGACTGTTTACAATGAGAAGGTTATCTGTACAGTTGAGTCAAGTGCATCATCCACACAGTCTTCATGCAGTCAAAATGCCAAAGGAAAGGCTACAAATGTCCACAACGTTGCAAAAGTATATAATGGAGTATGGGAAAAATGTTTTTTCTATTATTAATGGAAAACCTTTATTACAAACCACACAATATCACAATTGCCTCTACACATAGTAGATTAAGTAATGTGCAAAGACATGTCAACACAGAAACACACAAGCGTCGTTGTATTGCAAAATGTGAGGATAACTATCACAACAAGAGTCACTTCCATCAAATCAAACTTTTAATGAAGAACTATGTGCGGCATTTATTTCTGCCGATATTCCATTACGTAAACTAAAAGATACAAAGTACTATGTACAAAAGTATCATGATAAGTGCATTGATGGTATAAGAATGAACCTAAATAACTACAACATACAGGTTTCTATGGATGAAACGACAGATGCTCTTGGGCAATTTATGGCAAATGTGGTTGTTGAAGCACTGCATTCAGAAGTCCCATTGGACCGTATCTTCTAACAAGTGAGGTAGTCAATGTTGTGAATTATTCTACCATAAGTGCAGTTTTTGGCAATGCCATGAAAGTACTATGGCCGTCGGTTGTGAAACACAATAAAGTACGTCTATTTCTTCATGCCTATATGGTAAAGGCAGGAACCCATTTGCAAATCAGTTACAGAAGCTTAATACATGTCACGTGTCTTGCCCGTGCCTGCCACAGACTTGCAGAAGAGGTAATGATCTCAATATCCTGCCATTGATAAGCTTGTAGGGACTGTCAAGAAGGTATTTGTGAAAATGCCTTCACGTGTGGCATTATTTCAGGATCTCTATCCTGTGTTCATCTTCCTCCTGCACCAGTTCTGACATGATGGGGAACATGGATGGAAGCTTATGAATAGTACTCTAGGAATTTCAGTGCCTTTAAACACGTGATGCAAACGTTTGATACTAATGCTACAGCTGCAATAAACTCAGCTCAAACTTTTTCATGTGACCCTGATATTAAACGTCAATTGATATACATTACCTCAAATTTTGAATTTCTTCCTTCTGCAATTCAAGCTTTAGAAAAGTCTGGAGAAGTACTAGTTAAACAAATGACCGTTATGAAAGAAGTTATCGACAAGCTGAATGATATGGAAGATGGCATGGGAAAAAGAATAGCTGCAAAACTGCATAATGTTTTACAGAAAAATACTCTGTAACACTGCGGACGTGATTGCAGACAAAAACAGTGCTTTAAAATACCCAGATATAGACAAAAAGTGTGTAACATATTTTGCTTATGCACCGTGGTTTCAGCAGATGTGGAACACAGCTTCTCTTGCTATAAATCGTTGTTACTGGAAAGGAGACTGTCATTTTCTTTCGAAAACCTGAAAATATGGTTGTAATTATTGCAATAAAAAATTGGCATAGAATCTAATCCATATGCACATTGTGGAGTAGCATTTTGCATTAATGATTTAATAAAGACATTTCAGTTATTTAAGTCAGCCTGTATGTGTTATAAATAATATTGCAGAAATAAAGTGAAAGTTCATGAGGATGTGTAATTCTTCGTGTCTAAGCTGTACTGTGCGGGGTCAAAATCAGCCCTTATTGCTACACCCTGACCCTTCCTATTCTATATGCTTTCCTCACGTAGCAACTCCGATGTTGCAGCCCTAGTTATGCAACAAATGCAGATCTCTCTAAAACACACAATTTATTTGAAATAAATTTTTTATGACCACCCATTTCCAAGTCATCCATTGTTATTTGTTTGAATACCATGTATTTTTTAAAGTTCTGTTGCCATTCAGTTTTTTATTGCAGCATCATGCAAAGAGTATGAATTCAAATTTGAAGGCCTGCATATAGCCATCCACTTTTAAATATCTGACTGTTAATTTGGTTTCCTCAATCCCCCTTGTACCTACAAAGAAATGTGTAATTAAACTATTTCTGCAATGTTTATCTGGATTAACATGAAGTAGATAGAAAATTAAGCTTTCATAAGAATATACAGGTTGCTTCGGAAATAGACGGCATAATTTTAGGTATGAATTCCCCACATGTGAATAATACAAAAGGTTTATTACAGCATAGTCAAAAATGCTTAGTTTCCAAGTTCTGGCTTAGAAACTGTATGAACTGTGATATTCTTTGGAACTTTTTTCTTCCCGCAGGTAGTTGCCATTACAGAAGACATTGAAAATGCCTACCTCCTCCTTGAATACAGGCCTCACATCGATGTCTCATGCCCTGCGAGCACGATCCAAAAGTTTAGGATTATTGTGTGTTTCCTTACAACCTGCCACAGTTTGATTCCAAAGGGTTTCCATGTCAGGCACCAGAGACAAATACAGCTATGATTTTAAATGGCCCCATAAGCAGAAATTTATAGGGTTCAAATCAAGTGAGCATGGAGGTCAAGCATTTGCCCAACCTCTACCTATCCATTGATCAGGAAACCTTCAATACAAGCACTGGCGAGTACTGTGACTGAAGTGTGCAGGAGTGCCATCAAGCATGAAGTGAGGTTGTTGGCAAATGATAAATGGAGTGTATTAAAAAATATCAGGTATGGTGGTGTTTGGAAAGTTTGTGTAGACTCGCCCCGTAAGTCTGTGTGGAAGTTCATGGGGTCCAACTAACCGATCACCAACGATACTGGTCCACATGATAAGGGAGAACCACACTTGGTGATGAGATGGAAGAATTACATGTGGGTTTTCATGTGCCAATACATGCTGATTGTGCCAATTTGTAATGCCATCTCATGTGAACTTGCTTCATCTGTGAATAATACTAAGGTAGAAAAGACTATTTGTCCCATACTACTGCAAGAACCACTGGCGAACACAACTCATGCAGGGTAATCTGCTGGTGATAGGGCCTACACATGTTGCAAATGCAACAGTCTCCAGACAGTCGTATATGGAACATTCACTTGCATCGCTAACCTTCATGTGCTGATAGGAGTAGTCATTTGCACAGTGTCCAGAATCCCTCCTCTACATTTGGAGTTGTAGGTCTTTTTTGGTGGGGGGGGGATTTATATATTTTAAGGACCCATCTGCTTAAGCTCTGGTATGCACTGCAGCTATTGTATCCTTAATGAATAGACACAGTCCTGCAAGGAGAAGAGTTTGCAAATTCTCAGATTCACCAAAATGGAATCTGAGATACTTATGTCTTCTGTTAGCCAATGCTTCACAGTTGTTGACATGATGCACTGTTTCATTCTCTTTGCCACAATCTGCAGTACAGAGTTCCTTGATACAGTCTCATATTAAGTGTTTCCTTACTGGTGCATGTCCTGTAAGGAATGCCACTACTGTATTGTAGGTCATGGTCATCCCCTTTCAGAAGCATAAGGTATAAATGTTCCGTGATTGCACAGACAGTATTGGAGACGTTCAGATGTCTTCTGATCTGGAAATCTTTGCTGTGGGTACCTCTCCTGGTACAAACAATGAGCCAGTGCAACATTGCCGTCCATCTTACTGTACAGTAAGTGCTTATCTACCTGATTTGGTACATGTTGCACAGTACAATGCCAAACGCAACACTCAATATACCTTTCACCTCGGAATTACCTGTCAGAGCATCTTTGGTTAGCATCTTCTGAAATGGCAACTACCTTAGGAAAGAGAAAAGTTTGGGTGAATTTCATAGTTTTGAGAGCCGTAACTCGGAAAACAAGAATTTCTGGACCCATGCCATAATTAACATTCTTTATTGTCTACATATGGGGAATGCATACCTGAAATTATGTCCTCAATTTTTTAAACATTCTGTATAACATCAGGGTTTTAGAAAAAGCTCTGCACTCATATGTTTGTGTGAGAGAGGGAGAGAGAAGGGGTGTAGAGAGGAAGAGAGATGGGTAGAGAGTGAAAGTTGTGGAGAAAGAGACAGGAAGGGTAGAGAGGAGAGAGGGAGGTAGAAGAGAGAGAAATCCCCACCTCTCATGGTTGCAGCATTAATTACACATTCATATTCCTCACAAAATTTTAAATCTATTTTATATTACACATGACAGTGGATTAAGGAGCGATTAAGGCTGATGTCGAGAATGAACATGGTAGATTAATGAGGGATTAATATGGATATCCAGAAGGTACATTTTCCCTCTAATTACATGCCAGCAGCCAGCTATTCAGAAATGATGCAGCATTTTCTTCAGTTTGAACTACACGGAATTATGCAGAAGGGGAGAAGCACTTTACAAGGGTGCTATAAAAGGTACTATAATCAAGCAAGTTTGAAACTGACAATAGTGGCATAGCATTTAGTTACCCAAGACAAAGGAACAACATATACTGGTTTTCTACAGTAATTGAATTACAGAATAATAAAATTAATCCAGAATTGAGGAACCACTATTTCAGTAATTGTTCAAGTTTCATGAATAAAGCACTGCACATTTTGCATATCCTCTGTTAGATTGGGTTTATAAAATTTGTGGTGAATCATTTCTTAGTGAAGAGTATGGTGCAACAGCAGAAAAAATTATATTGCTAAATGTAGGACCATTTCAGAACTTGGGGTCTTCTTTTGAGCAATGGTAATCAAGTTGCCTTAATCGTGCTAGGTGAACATGCATTGGAAAGCCATTAAACAAGAATGGAGGGATAGGAGAATGGATATCAGGCAGTTTTCCATGTGACTTTGCTGCCATATGAAGGGATGAGAAAGATTGACTAACACGGTCACCTAGACCGAACAGATATTATTTGACTTGCCTTTCTAAAGCAAAACGCAGAAATGGTCATTCTCAACAATCTTGAACTAGACATAGGGCCTGCTATGCATGACACTACTATTTATACCATTACCATTATGTGTCTTTTTATTTTATTCTCTCCTACCCATATGTTATTGCTTTCTTGTCATTGTACAAATTATGTGGGACTTCATGACAAATGGTATGTCTGCTCAGAGCTTAGATGAAGGGAACTAGCATCATGAATTGTCAGCAGGGCCTGAATTTATTTGGATAACCCTGCTTCATAGTAATATTTATTTCACTTCGTTAGTTACATAAATTAATTCTCATATAAGTTTTATAATACATAATTTTATCTCTACACATTACCCTTTACATATCATTTTCACTAAGTTGCCGCATTACTAAGGGCCTGCAAACATCCAACACCATGGTTGTTGAGTCATTGGGTCCTATTTAATTTATGATTCAACAATCTACATTTTCTTTCTATTCCCTATTTCTAATTTTTTTCAACCATTTATTTCTCACTACACCCAAATATTTTCCTATTTCAAATAAACTTTCCTTGGATTTAACTCTTAACAACCTTTTACCTATAATTTCATTTGGTAATCTAGACCAATTGTTTCTTTGTAATTTTTTCCTCATATTCATTGTTCCTTCACATTCTAACATTAAATGCCAGTAATTATTAAATTTGCTATTACATAATGGGCATTTGCCTTCATTTTCTCCTTCTCCTATGCCTTTTAACCTCACCACCCCTGACCTAGCCCATGCAAAGCTAGCCCATGCTCTTGCTATTTTATTACAAACATCAACATAGTTTTCTCTTTCTCATGTCCTTTTAATCTCTGTATATACATGTAATGATCTTTTTGAATTAAAACTACCAATTATTTCCTGTCTTTCCATATCTTCAATCCTCAATCTAACTCTTTTCCAACATCCCTTCTCACGTGATTGTCTATATTTCCAAATATCCCCACACCCTATTTCATTGAGAATTGCTTCTAGGCGCTTATACCAAGTATCCTCTTTATTTAACTTGCGCTGAACCTCCAAACATTGTTTTAAAATATTATTATTCTCTGATTCCTCAATTCTCAAGAAATATTTCACTATTCTTTCAATAATTTTCGCCTTACTACCAAATCTCCCTAACTCCATTTGTGCAACCCCATTAGGTGAGGCTCTTGGTAGACCCAGAATTATTTTACAAAAGCTCCTATGCACTTTATTTACCTGTTCCCACCCCTCCTCAATACCCCAAATCTCTGCATCATACAGCATTTTTGCCTCAACTACTGCTCCATATACTCTTTCTATCCATTTTACGTGCATCCCAGGTATTTTATCTAAACATGCTCTAATAACTTTCATTGCCACTTTTCCTTTTGTTAAAGCCTGTTTCTTTTGTTCTCCTCATTTACCGTTGCTACTTAGTCTTACTCCTAGATAATCAAAATTTCTGACAACCTCAATTTCCTTACCTTTCCAACTCCATTTTTCATCCTTTTTCAACTTATTACCCTTTTTAAACACCATTATTTTTGTTTTGCTTGTATTAACCCTAAGACACCACTTGTTACAAAAACTCTCTATTGCTCCAATTACTTTGTTTAATCCCACAGTAGTTATAGATCCTGCAACCAAATCATCTGTGAATAGTAACCCTGGTATCTCCTCATTCCCAAATATTGGAGAGTGGCTATTTTCAAATTTAATTATCTCTAGAATATCGTCAATGAACAAATTAAATAATATAGGGCTTAACTTGCAGCCTTGCCTTAAACCTATGCAATTTTTAATCTCCTTCGTCCTTACATTTTTATCAAATCTTATACAAAAATCATTATTTTCATATATTGTTTGTATTGTTCTTATACACTTGTTACTCATTCTTTTCATACCCAATTTGCTCCATAAGGCTTCCCTATTTATTGTGTTGAAAGCTTTTTCTAAATCAACAAATAAGATATACAATCTTCCCCTTTTGTTTGATAAATATTTATTTACCATTGAAGATATTATAAAAATATTGTCTATAGCTCTCTTGTTTTTCCAAAATCCCACCTGTAGATCAGATACTTTTCCCTCTTGCTCCGCCCAACTTTGCACTCTTTCAGCCAAAACCCCTGTATAAACTTTACCTAACACTGATAACAAACTAATCCCCCTATAATTTTCTGGTTTATCCACCTCCCCTTTATTCTTAAATATTGGCACCACTATTGCTGTTTTCCAACTCCTAGGAACCTTCCCCCCTTCAAAGATTGCATTTAATATCCTAACCAGCAATTCTAATCAATTTTCATTTAGACTGCAAGCTTTCGAAAACTCCCCTGGTATGCCATCAATACCGCATGCTTTGTTCCTTTTCAATCTATTAATTTCTTCCCTCACTTCCCCTACATCTATTGGCTTATCCAATTGCTCAACATAATTGTTATTCTCCATTACCCAAATTGTTTGGTTATCATGTTGCCCTCCTAGCAAATTTTTAAAATACTTGAACCATTCTTCTGCACTTATATTATTTTCTCTTGCTCTAACCTTATACATTCTTTTCACCAACATCCATATTGTTTTGCTATCATTTGCTTTTGCTGCCTCATGTAACTTTATACTCATCTTCTTGTCCCATTCTCTCCTCTTTACTTCCAACAAGTTTCTGTATCCCCATCTTGCAATCAAAAACTCCTCTCTTTCCTATTGCCCTTCTTTCTGCTTCCACCACCTTCTTAGTTCCCCTAAAACTCTTTGTTTTGCCCTCCTACATTCTTCATCTTACCATCCCTTCTGTTTCCTATCTATACAATCTTTCACTTTCATCCTTACACCTGCATATTTTCCTAACATTTCTACCTTTAAAACTGCTTTGTCTGTTTTATTTTCTTTCAGCAATTCTTCTACCTCTTTCTCCCTTATTACCCCTATGTCTGACCCTAATTCCTTCATAAAAACTTCTGCCTCCTTACTCCTCCATTTATATTTATCAATTTTAACTCCTCTTTTATGTTCTCGTTTAAGTTCATTCTTATATGTACTTATAAAACTTAGCCTCAATGGGAAATGATTACTAGAACATACTGTATTCAAGACTTCAAAATCTGCAATATTTATATCTAAGACTATTGAGTATAACATATAGTCAACCACACTCTGATCATTATAATTGACACAGGTAAATTCCCCCATTTCATCTTTCCCTTTTACCCCATTACACATCTCCATATTGAACTCCTCACAAAATTCCACCGGCTTTTTTCCTTCACCATTCATTACTTTATCTTTACTCATTCTTCTTACCATCACTTTCCCCCCCCCCCCCCATTAATTGATACTCAGGATCTATTAGCTTTATTTGACTTACTCCTACTCTGGCATTGAAATCACCCATTATCATAAAGCTACTGTCCAAATATCTGTTTGATAACTCCTCAATATCCTGTCCAATTAAATTGAATAAGTTTGGATTATAAAAATCCGAGGCACTTGGCGGGTTATATACCACTGCAAGACATATCTCTTTCTTCTCCCCTGTTACACTTAATACACACCACAACACCGAATTTTCTCCCAAATCTTTACACACTTTCACTTTGCATTTCAACTCTTTCCTAACAAATATCCCTAACCCACCTGACATTCGTCCTGTTACGCTCTTCTTTGTTCCACTTTTTCCGTAGAACTCAAAGTCGCTTATTTCCACATGAAGGTGTTTGCCAACCAAGTCTCTACCACCCCTATCACATCACCTAATCTTAAGATCTGCATTATTTCTCTATTCTTTAACTTTTCAAACAATCCTTGTACATTCCAGAATATAACCCCCAATGCCTTTTGCTATACCGAACTCTTCCTCTCAAACCTGAATTGCTGTAATTTGGCCTTGCTTCTTGTCAATGGAAATCTGTCCACAAGTTTTTGGCCTTGCGTTCCCTTTTCCACCTGCATGATGCTTCCTGCTGGTGAAGAGAATATGTTGGGCTCCGTCTCGTCCATTTTGCTTGGTCCCGTGACTATCTCCACTGGCAGCCTTTGTGAATCCTCTCTCAGCTGTTTTTCTAATCCATCTTGCTTGCCCGGTGATGTCATCAACTCCGTTCGCCTTGTCTCTCCATCAAAGCTACTTTCCCCGCTCCTTTTCTTTTCCCTGGCTTGTTCTTCTTGTGCTCTGGTTCGTGAATTTTCTGAAGAATCACTCCAACTTATTTGGCGGATATCCTGTTTTCTATAATTGATCCAAAGGTCTAATCCTCGTACATATGCCTTGTCTCCTCTAGCTCTAGCCTTTTTCATCTCTCTTATTAATACTCTTCTTAATTCTCTCTCTTTTTTTCCATAATCTTGTTCCACAAATAATCTTGTCCCTTTTAGTTTTTTAGCACTACTTAAAATTGTCCATTTTATTTTCATCATTGCCAACTTGACTATTACCAGTCTTGGGTTCATGCCTGTTCTTCCCACTCTAAAATGTCTATTATTTCCCAGCCGCCAACTTTATTTCTAATTTATCTTGAAAAATTTCCTCCACTTGCTCCCTGATTCTTTTTCCTCTTGTTTGCTCAATTCCAAATATTATAACATTCATATACTCTTCCTTTCTTCGGCTCTCTCCAACCGTAACATTCGTCTATTACATTCTATAAATTCCTTATTCACCTCGTGCTCGAAACTTGCCCATGTTGATTTTATCGCATCGAATTGCTTTATTATTTTATCTTCAATTCTCTTCTCCATTCCTTTGAGGTTTGATATTTCTTCTGCGATACCTTTCAACATTTCCATAATTTGTTCCATTTCCGGTCCTGGGTTTAGTTCCACTCCTCCAATCACTAATATAACAATTATCACCAACACATACCACTCCACCGTTGCATTTAACTCTCCCAAACACTTTCTTCCCAAAGTACGTCCTCCACCATTAAATAAGCCTTACTATTTATAGGTAGTTAGTAGTGTTTATAAATGAAGAGCACTGCTCCTTTCATATTCAGCTAGGGCATATTCTGTGGTTTGGCTAGGCAATTACCAGCAGTTCCAGATAATTAATGAAAATGAAAATGTGTTGTAACTGAAAACCTTCAAAATAAATGCTTCGTAGTAAAGTATGTTCTTGAAATTAAAAAAGAATAATAATAATTTCAAGCTTAAGTGTATTACAGATTCAGTTCTTATGTTGGTAAGCATATTTTGCTAATGCTTGGAGTGAAATGTTATAAAAAATATGGCAAAAGAGTAGAAATTGGTAGCTTCTGTACAATTCTCACTCCACAGAACCACTGTATGGTATTAGTATACTAACTAACCATTTGTCACTATGAGAAAGGGCTTCTTTACCAGTGCAAAACTGAGCAGGGCATTTAGCATTGTAAAACATGAATGTGGACCTCTGCTGCATTTGTGTTTGCAAGAGGAAGAAAATCACAGAAATTTATTTCATATGCTTCTCGCAAATGGAATTTATTTACGGTATCAATATTTTAAAATTATTTTACAGCCCCCTTTTAGTATTTAGCTATGAAACTAACATGTAGCTTAAGAAGTGCACTTGTATAAGATGAAACCACAAAATTTGGTAATGCAAAAACTGATTTACATTAGATAAACAATAAGTCCAATCAACTGGAAGTCCCCTTTCATTAAAAAATTTGGGAAACTTGTATTGGATGACACATCTTTGTATGATCATAAAACTTTGGAAACTAACAAGGTAAAATCTACTGTTTGTGTGCTCATATTATAAAAGTGTATTACAATAACTTCAACAGCCACGATGATGTATGTGGCATCAATCCTGCAGCCAGAATATGCATTGTATAGAAGCTATATAGTGCAACAAGTAACATTAAGACATTGAGGGCTAGGATCATCATTATCATTGAAGTTGTACAAATCTTCTCTCTAGCATATGTCATTGTTCACTGTGACGCTCTCTGCACCTTAGACTTAACTGATGTAATCTTGTCAGAATGGTCAGTTGAAAAACTCCATTCTGTTCTGTAGTGCATAATAATCTGTTTCTATTACACAATTTTAAAATTGCTGAATTTTACTTATTTCAGTTCAATTGATGAAATAGTACTGAGCTATGTGGTAAGCATATTGGAGGAGCTTGGCACAGAAGCAAGTGTTGAAGAAGCATTTGATGTAGAAGGATTCTGTGAAATGATGGCCGCATATTTTCCAGAATTTTCAGCTATTCATCATGCTTCTGTATGTCAATGGATGTTTGAGCTAGAGGCCACATTAAGTCAGAAAAAAATTAAAGGTAAGCTTTTATATATTTGAATTAGCTATGCTTCCTGTCGTTCATATCTGTCTATCTGCACTGTCATGGCTCTTCAAAAATGAATTTTAGACTGCCAAGTACTGCAGCTATTCATTTTTAAAAAATTTAGAAATTGCAAATGTTTACACTTACAGAGAATGCATTTTGGTTATATTGCAAGTTTATATTTTATTTTTATCACAGTTTCTGAATTTGTTGGTTGTGGCAAGCATCTTATTCTCAGATCTTTTTTGCCTTCTGAAGATAAATGTACTCAAAAGTTGATGTGGATAATATAGGGATTTATTTTTTTTATTTTTTTTTTTTTTTTTGCCTAAGAGATCTGAGATGAATCTTGCTTTCAGCTGGATAAAAAAGCTTCAAACTCCATCGGGCACTGGGGTAGAATTCCGCTAATGAAATGCTCCTCATAATATTTAGGCAAAGAATAATTCAGTCTCACAAGAAAGAAATCATCACTTCATTCTGTAGCTATCCTAACATTTCAAATTGAAGCATGAAACAATAGAGTTTATGATGGCCGAAAAGTAACAAATGTATATGTTACGGACATAATCCATATCATTAACAGTGTTATTATCTCGAGAAGGAACCTACACAGGAGTTTGGGTAAAATCATAAAGAAATGTGAGTTATGAAAATAAAGGTAAATATTCTAGTAATACACAGAAGATAGGTGTTGTCAAGGTGATACAATGGGAGATTTCATCAACATAGGAGTTTGGGGATGTTGAAGTAGATAATAACAGATATACATGTTAGGTTTTCTATAAGCTTTATTTATATTAAACTCCATTTTTACAGTATACAGAAACAAAATGAACACAATATATTTACAAACATTAAAAATAATATTAACATTCATTTTCTGGGCTTTGAAGCTGTGGTCCATAGGTTTTCATTTTAAAGCCTGACGTTTCATCCATTATTATGGTGGACAGCTACATAAATAGTCTAATCATCATCCAGGACAAAAATGAGTCATTATTATAATGCTATTAGACTCGATAAAAGAATCTACATCTTCAGTTCTTAAAAGAAGTGCTAAAGCATTTAGAAACTGCTTTCATAGACAACAGTTACTCCTCTAAAAAATTTAGATGAGCCATGCGCCTAAAAAGGAATGAACAAAAGAACATTTTCAGACTCCCCAGCATAGGGTATTCTTACCCAACATTGACAATGTTACTGACTGCATAAGCAGATTATTAAATAAACACAAAATCAAGCTTATATATAAACCTACTACTAAGATACAAGTGTTGTGCTCAGACAGAGATGCATGTGATGACCTCTTGTTAGTGTACAATACAACATGTGGTTGCAGAAGCTTTATATTGGTATTATAAAACAAAGTATAAAAACAAATATCAGAGCATAAAATAAATTGTCCAAGCAGAAAAAACTGCTGTTGCAGACCATTTCATTTCATTGGAGCAGCATAATATGACATGAGAAATTAGAGTTTCTCCCTACAACAAAACATTAGTTTATAATACGTGACAGAGAAGCCATAGAAATACATAACACCCTAACAACATAAATAAGAGGAGGGCTTCAAATTGAACTTTGCATGGATTCCCACCTTGACCATACATCCTTCACTGCAAGCTGGTGTCCAATACCAGTGAAACCTTGTGCCTCACAGTCCCCCCTGCCAGCAACTTCGGCCCACCTTGAACAACCTTGAAGTTTCCAGAAGGATCAGCTTACTGCAGGATCTCACAGCAGTATTCAGTTACATTAAAGGTTCCATTACAGTATTAGGTGAAAAAACAGGTTTTAAAATGAAAATGGATGGACCATAGCATCAAAGCCCTCAAGATGAACATATTATTACAGACTCCAGCCATGAAAACCTACGCCATTAAAATGCTCATTCTATGAACTCTTTAGGCAAACAAGGGTAATCGAGATTGTTAAGGCATGGACACATGAATGGAAGCCAGGACTGTCCTTACTAAATGAAGTTTTTTTAAGTTCTCCTCAGAAATGCAAATGTCAAGGAGCCACCCTACACTTATGCCCGGAACATTTCCTTTCCTAATTATTCAATTTAATGTATCACAGTGACCACTACTTACGGTGCTGCAAGAATAGGTATTATGCTGCATTTGAAGTAATATGAAGCCATGACACTCCCACCCCGGACAATCTCCATTTCGATAACCAGTTGCATTGCACAACTTATTTCTTGTTCCATTGGAGAAAATGATTATAGTTATTCTGCCTACCCTTCCATGTTATTTCTCCAATTCCAATTTTCTCCATATGTAGCATGGTGTGAAGTCCTGTCAGAAAATGGGAAGTCATCAGTGCATCATTGTTGTCTGTGGTTTGTGTGATTGGTGAATTGTTTAGGGTGGCTTTGATGCTTATCAGCATTGTATGCCATTTTTCTTCAACTACTTAAGCGGGTCCTAAGGCATTACTTAGGCAATGTTTGGTCCTGTCTGCCATTCTTTCCCACAGGTTTCCTTTTTAAGTCAACCAAGGGCATTAATTTCTCATTGTATTCTATGATTTGTAAAATAATGCCTTCTGTTTTTCCACAACTTTTTGATTGGCTGCAATAAAAGGTGAACACATTATCTGAGTGAACACTCAATAGCATACCAAATTGGTTTACAAGTCACTTATTTACCATCATGAATTTATATGTGGTGGTTTTAAATTAAGCATTCATGTAATAGCACAAGTATGTAGTATGATATATGCATACATTATCTTACCTTGACATACAATGGAGGGACAAAATTGGTCCCCATGACAGCAAATGGTTGCATGAGATAAACTCGATTCAGTGGCAGAGGGTATTCTACTTCCTGGAATGCACAACATGGCTGTTTTGTATGAATAGTATATGTGAACTAATTGCTTAGTGGTATGCCAAGTATGTACTGTCCAGAAGTTACTTTTGAGTAGGGTTTGGACTACATGGACTCAAGATGATTGAGTCTGATATGGGTTGCATGACCATTAACTACATGAAATGATGAGATCCATCTATCAGTAATGGGTATTGTCCTGAACTAAAATTCAGTTCACTGAAAGACTGGAGGTGTTACCGGTGAGTATCTATGAAAGTATTCATTTTAACATAATTGGTAGTAAAACAAAAGAGGTGGTTTTTGCATCTCTATAATTCTCTGTCAAAGATCTGCACTGGTATAAAAATTTCAATGAGCTTATCATTCTGCAGGTCAGCAAGTACAATTTTAGCAGTTGAAATCTAATTAGTGGTATTCTGTGGTATAATAAGTTGAAGACTCTGAGCTTTGTTGCTTTCTAAGCATGTGATCTTCACTACATATGCATGAATAATCTCATAATGCCAAAGCTGATTTGTTATCTGAGTTCTTGGAGTTGTTCTTCTGAGTGAGTGCTGAATGAATGATGAATGCTCAGTAAATGATGCATGTCGACACATGCCTTTTTATTTCAGTTAGGCTCTGCCTCCCACTTAGTGCTTTCTGTCTTAATGCTGACATGTTATTCTTTGGCCCCGCATACCCACATGTTACTATGTCTGCAATGGCTGTGTAATTCTAGAATCCCAACCTATGTGCATTAATCTGGAACTTACCTAGTCAAATTCAGGGAGAGCCAAAAACCTACGAACTGGCTGCGCAGTGTTTTCTCTGTCCGTGTCCTCGGCGCTCATTGCCATCTGCCGTTATCATTGAAAGGTGCGGATGAAACCATATACCATTTTTAAAACTACTTTTAAAGGGTTTACTTACCAGAGTTTACTAACTAAGAGATATAGGGCCAATTTTTTTGAGTCAACAGTTGATGACCGTACATATGTGAATACAATTTAGTCCCCTCTTTTTTTTAGAGAATTAACAGCCAGGAAGCGTGATTTTGCCTTTTTTCAACAAGACTCTGCAACGGCTTATATGGCCAATATTTTGATGAGAGCAGTTGAAAGTGTGTTTGAGGACAGAATTATTAGTAGAGATTTGTGGCCCCCGGTCCCCCGACCTAACCCCCTGTGATTTCTCTCTCTGGGGTAACTTAAAGCAAAGTGTACAAGACAAACCCTCACACCCTGAAAGAATTAAAACAAAATATCCGCTAGGAAATCGCCAGCATTTCTCAATGTGAACTACGGCGAGTAATGGATAGTTTCCTAAAGAGGTGCCAAAAATGTATGGACAACGACGGTGGCCAGTTTCAGCATCTCTTTTCATAAAGTTGGTAAGTAAAGCCTTTAAAAGTAGTTTTAAAAGTGTTGTATGGTTTCATCCGCGCTTTTTTATGATAGTGCCAGACGGCAATGAGCGCCGAGGATGCGGACAGGAAAAACACAGCGCAGCCGGTTCTTAGTTTTTTTGGCTCTCCCTGTATGTTACGAAGAACCCTTACCTTGGATTTCACTAATGGCTGACCCCAGCCTGAGCCACTAAAATTACTTCCCATCTACCAATATGTTAATTTTTCCCTCATTTCCAGTTCCAATACTTAGACAAAATATTACATCAAGTTTTGAATCAGAATTTTTATACAAATCTTTAAATTGCTGCAACCATATCACGTATAATTATTAACATTAAACATTTCCAACATTTCCTATCCTTTTATTATCATTATTAGTCTGTGTTACTATTCCTTATAATACATACATACAAATTTACTTTAGTTATTTACTATTGAATATTAATAATTTATTATTGGAGTCTATGTACAGGGTGACCATTTTCGGGAAAAACTACAGGGAAATCAAAACACAGAAAATAGACAGGAGAAAGGCTTGTCATGTCAGAATATTTGACAGGACTGTACCTGAGCAGAATGAAAGAGTGGAGTTATACCAAGCAGGGTTGCGCAAACAGATTCTTTCAAGGTACTTGTTCATACAGTTCATTCATACATCATGAACTGCTTCACACAAACCCCTGCTGGTCGCCAATCATCATGAATCATCTATAATAACTGGTTGCAGCCTACCATTGATATTTGTTCAGTTCTTTTGAATCATCCATGCTTACAACTTAGCTAAATTCATGATTGTTTTATGATCGTTTATCTTTGATAAACAGTTTAGTCCTATGATTTATAATGAATAACGAACGATTAGTTTCATATTATATATCATTCAGAAATTTTGTCGAAAACATGAAATAAAAATACAAAAAAGTTGTGATTGTTGAGAGAAAGAGAGAGGGAGGGGGAGGGGAGAGAGAGAGAGGGGTGAGGGGTTGGGCGATGGACATACATCTACAAACTGCATTAAAATTGTGCAACATGCAGTCACAGCATTGGTGCTGAATATTTTGTTTGTTTTGTTTGTCAATTTGGCGACATTGTTACTAGCTAGTGCTTTGAGAGGAAATGCTGGTACCTGATTGCTTGAAGCATATGTGAAACTGCTTATAGCCTGACTGCCGAACCCACTTGTGTCGTTTTAATAACTGAAGTTGGTCTCAATGATGTGAAGCACCTCATTGTTTGGAATGTAGACTATGATGCACATTGCCGCATTTTTGTTGATCGAACACTCTTCTTGATTGTTCCTGTGTTAATGGGCAATTTTGACGGAGAATCACATTGTTAATCTTATTAGTGGGCACTGTGCATTATGAATGTTTCGAAATTTAATCCAGCATGGTTATTACATCGGTGCATTCAGCCTTGGTTGCAAGAAGCGCACAGTGGCTCAAAAATGGCTTTTTGTAATGTATACAAAAACAAAACTAGAGTCAATTGGGGAATTCAATGTCCCACCGGCATGTTGTCACAGTAGCTCAATGGTTAGGCAACTGCACGGAGAACGGGAGAACCGTGTTCAAATCCCGGCTGTAACATTGAATTTTTCAGTTGAATCTATTAATACAAAAATAAGTTTACCTTAAGCAACATTGCAACAGGGCTGTTACCAACCACATATCAGGATAAATGCATAAAGCAAGGACCATGGCAATGAAGAAAATAGCTGATATTTCTGCATCTCTCTTCTCATTTCATAAACAGGTGAATCATTTCATCATTTTTTTCTGTGTACCTTGTATTTCATATGGTGGATAGTGATAATTTGGGTACATTTTACAATTTACTAGCTTTAAATTAATAGCTTGCCTAACTCTCGTACATATTACATTTTCATTCATGTGTGTAGCATTGCCAGTGTCCAGTTTGGTAGGACACATCTTGTATTTCAGGCTGTAAATACTTGTCTATATTGATCTCGTATAGGACGCCCAAAATCTTGTATGTACAAGAAAGTTAAAAAGTGACAATTTTAGGAATTCTTTTAAACATCATGTCTTTTTTTTTATAAAGATATCAATACCAATGTTGAGTATCACATTGCATACAATTGTTTGTGCATAATCATTACATTTTGCCTGTGACTGTACACTACACAGCATATTGTCTTACGATTCAGAGCACAAAATAACAATGAGGATGCTATTAACACTGAACAAAAGCCAAAAACAATAACAAATGAAAAGTTAACTTAGAGATGAAAGGAATAAAATGTTCCACAGCAATACTAAAGCTGAGATCCAAGTTACATTCATTTTTAATCAAAGTTAGTATTCAATTTTTTTAAGTAATAAAGACTGATGCAACTTTGCTAGCCAAGATCACGTACAAAGCAGGTTTCAAATGCTTGCAAGTGCTGGCTTGCTAGTGTGAGTTGAAGTCCACAGTTTTCTAAATGTTTCCGTTCACAGACAGAAGTTCTTGTTGCAGCTCTGCAAATGCCATCCAGTAAACAAGAATGAACGAAACATTTATTTCCAGCTCTGGTCGGCTGGTGGCTAGTGTTGATAAATTTTGGGGAGATGGTAAAAAATTGCCTAAAAATGGAATTTTGATTTTGTTGTAGTTTTTAATTTAATATTTGGAAATTCCTCTTTAATTTGATGTATTATGTTTTATCATTGCGGGCATATTATTTCTATTTAAAATATTATTTTAAAATGATGCTACATGTGGCATTTTATATCTAACTCTACTTAAATGAGTATTTTCTTTAACATTCTCTGATATTAATGAATTGACTCATTTTCTCAAAAATGATTGAAGTTAGCTCATTTAAATTATGGGATGATAAAAGCGTTGATGCCTTTATGGATCTACTTTGGTGTTAATATAATGGTTGTTGAAATTCTTAAAAAATGAATTCCTTATAACTTTTAAATGTATAATTAATAAGAAATCATATCTTCCTTAATAAAAGATATTATGGTATGAAAGTAGATCAGTAAACTTAGAAAATATGTATATATTTCCTATAAAGTTTCAACATGTTATCTTATAAAATAGTTTTTGAGGTAAAGTCGCATGAAGTTAGCAAGCATAACATAGGCAGGATAGGGCTTTTGATCTCCCTAAATCTTCATATTTTGCAAGAAGAGTCATTTGAGATAAATGACTGAAGCTAGGTACATGCCACAGGATCTATGTTGACATGTCTTGAAAGGAAAATTTTCTAAAATGAAAGTTGAAGGTAAATTTATATAATTTTTATTGTAATTAAACAACCTATTATAACATTGATATTTGAAAAGAAGCTAGAAACAGTGATGTGTATTGAATTTAATTAAAGGTGAGTCGGAATTGTTATACTAACATCACTTAAGTTTACTCACTTAACATATTTTGGGAAACGGTTGTTCCCATCCTCAGAAGCTAATCCGACTGGCGGCCACCAAATCCTCTAAGTACATTTCACCACTACATGATGCCACCACAGTATCCAGTCTACAAAACGGAAACACTAACAACACGGGCCAGTCAGATTAGCTTCTGAGGATGGGAACAACCGTTTCCCGAAACATGTTGAGTAAACTTAAGTGATGTTAGTGTAACAATTCCGACTCACCTTTAAATAAAAACCTATTATAATACTACTTGATGAAAGTAACATTATAGCAAATTAATTTATGAACAGTTACACTGGAACTGTATGGGGTTATTGGCAAAGTACATATGTCTTAACGGATCTCTGACGGTTTCTAATATTGGTGACGATGAGGAAGAGATAGACTCCTTGAAACTAGTTCTGAGGTTAAAAATCCATAGTGAAATTATACATGTGTGGTCATAATTAAAACTTATAGCTTAAAAAGGCTGTCTTTTTTATTCCCAGATTATCCCAAATGGATCAATTTTGTATTAACTAACCTCTTTCCTCTTAGTACATTTAGAATTAACCTAGTTTATAGTCGTAACACAGAATTTGTTTCTTCAGGCACCAACATCAGCTGTTACTGCCCCTGCTGGACTTCTACACTTACATCCGCAGAAGATGTATGTAGGTCTGTGGCAGCTGCATCTACCTCCAAACTAGGGTTTCTTCCCGACACTAATGTTAGAGCAGCGGAACTTACTTGAATCATCCATGTGATCAGTACAAAAGCAACTTTCAGAGCTCAGGAGGGTATCAGCAATATCTTTAAGATGATGTTCAAAGACAGTCACACAGCATCACAAATACAACTTAGTTGGGCGAAAACTGCACACCTACCTTGCTTGCTTTGGAATTGCACCATACTTCCATCACAAGCTCACTGATGAATTGAAACTTGCAATGCACATAGTTGTGTGTTTTGACGAATCATGCAACAGAATATCAAAACTGCTGCAAATGGATTTGGTCGTTTGCTTTTGGAATGAGAATAAGAATAAAGTGTCATCAAGATATTGAAATTCTTCTTTTCTGGGGCATTCATCTGCAGCTGACTTGTGGAGAGGCTTTAAAGAGTGTCTTGGAGACAAATTAGAACAGAGAAAGATTGTACATGTGACCATGAATGGGCCAAATGTAAACTTCCTTTCTTGAACTCCTTAAAAGGAAATGAAGACGTGAGAAGAAGATCCAGAAATAGTTGATAGTGGATCATGTGGTCTACATGTAGTCAATGGTGCATTCCGAGCAGCATTCAGGAAAACTGGCCGGGAAATTGACAAGTTCCTGAAGCCAATACACAATGTGTTCAAACATTTTTCAGCATGGTGAGCTGATTTTGTGTATGAAAATAAGTGCAAGGATTTTCCTTTGAAATTTTGCAATTGCCACTGGCTTGAAAATGTTGCTAGCTGTGAAAGAGCTATCAAGATTTTACCTCACCTGAAAACTTATTTCAAGAACAAGAGTGTGCACCTGCCTGATACTTAAGCAGTGAAGAAAACTGCTGAAAATTCTTCAAGACCGTCTTCTGCCCTTTAGATTACACTTCTCCTTGACATTCACTTCTGCATTTGAACCCTTCTTGAGGGAGTTCCAAACACCAAAACCAATGTCCCCTTTCCTGCATTTTGCTGTTGAGCACCTTACCCGAGACCTAATGGAAAGATTCATTAAACCCAGCATTCTGGAAGATGCTAATACTACACACAAGCTCATAAACATAGATGTCGTAAATATAGACAACTATGTGAAACTGTGACAAGTTAAGATTGGAGCAGCTGCAAGAGTCTCTCAATGAAGTTTGTGTTAAGAATATTGATATGGGTAAGTACTTCTAGAGGCAAAAACTGTGTAATGAAGATTGTTAAACTTATTGAGAGAAGCCTCCTGAAATATACATTTGTCAATGCCTTTACTTGTCTTGATCTCAAAAAGATTATTTACTAAGCCAGAACAATGCAAGAATGATTTTGAAATGTGTGTTGGAATGCTTTTGGCAAAGCATCATGTGAATGCACTTCAGTCTGATCGAGCCATCCTTCAGTTTGGTTGGTTTGCATCTTGTGCAGACAGAACTGAGCTCTCAAATTTTGATCAGAGAATGTTTCCTCTTGACACTTTCTATGCCAAACAAATGAATGACATTGAAGAATATAAAGATGTGTGGCACATCAAAATTCTTCTTCTTGTCTTTTCACATGTTAATGCTTTTGTCGAAGGAGCTTTTTTCATTAATAAGGAAATTTTAGGGAAAAGCTTCATGAGGAGAGTCTGGTAGCCTTGAGAAAAGCATGGGATGGTATACAAGACACGGATGGAGAGGATGCCATAGTTGTGGATCAAGAAATGCTTTGTTATGCTTGAGAAGCCGCACTAAGCAGAAAGAAGCAATTGCAGAGCAAAAACAAAGAAAACACTATTGGAGAAACTGAGCCAGTAAGAGAGGGAAGACAGAAAGAGAAAAGCTGAGGTACTACAAAAGTTGAAAAAAGAAACAGAGAATTTGCAAATGAAACAGAGTTGGAAGAGAAGAGAAGAAAATTGAAGTGAATAAAGTAGAGCCATAGATGAAAAAATACTTAAATACAGAAAATACAAAACCAAACTAAGTTATTCTGAAATGATTGGTGATGTTGAGGAAACCTGTGTATTAACACTGACTAAAAATTAATTTTTGGTACAATTTCTGTTATAAATGATGTAATTTGTTTCAATTGAGAAATATTATTTTACGTTGATTAAAAATGTTTACCTACCTAATTACGATATTGAAAACATTACCTATATAAACATAACATATATTGTTTTTATTGATTTGTGTCATTGGACCAATGCTTACTATTATGTTCCTTTTAAAGTTCCACAAGTGTCACTGAGTATGGATTTTGTCTGAGTTATATAGCGTTAAGAGCCATTCATAGTAAGTGCAGATGCCTAGTGTAAATGCAAGACCTTGCACCCATGTTATTTAATGGAAGCATTCACATAGAATCATAGCTTGGGACCAACATGGAGGTTATACTGTTAACATTAAAAATCAAGGAAGCATAATTATAATTCATTCATCATTTGAACTGGCTTCAACCACATGCAGAATAATATAAATTGTTACACGTAATGATCTCTTTATTTTTTTTGTGAAATAGGTTATAGAAATCCTCATACTAAATTAATGAACCTAATTGTCATTGTCTGGACCATATTTTATTTTAAATGACAAGGTGCTCAAGAATAAAATAATGCAAGCTGTAGTGACATAGTTAATCTCTATTGATTTGTGTTTTAAAGTTGATGTATGAAAAATTTTTATGGACTTGAGTTGGCAGTGGTTGCAAGTAATCAAGTAACCTGTGCCTATTTTTCATTGTGCTTATGTCTCTTTATGAATAATGTCACCTTATGACTACATTTACAGCATGTTATGTTGGCATTACTTTTTACTCTGAATGGGGCCTTACGGTCTACGAAGAAACTATTACGGTATGAGGTTTTCTTTGTGAAATATTATTTTATACTGATAAACATACACAAGTATTAGAGTATCATGGCCCGCTAAATTTTATCGTCCTCTGTGGTTACCATGCTAGCCTCTAGTGCCCATTCGTGGGTTCAAACCTGGCAGAGGACGATGGATTTTTTTGGGCGTAAAAATCCTTAGTATGACTTCCTTCAGAAGAGAAGTAAAGCCAGTGGTCCTGTGTAGTAGATTTATGGCATGTAAAAGAACCTCAAGCCTGATAAAGAGGTCTCTGAGCAAAATTTCCTGTCTTTCACACCCAATATAGAATAGGACGCTAAGGAAAACAGCAGTTAAAGAGCGTACATAAATAAAACTCAGTTTAATTTTAATTTCCGCTAAATTTAATGCAGGAAAAATGAAAATGACACAGGGAGAACACAAGGAAAATATCTTTAGATGACCAGTGGGTACCCTGACCTATACTGTGTCATATACCTCATTGATATGATCATCAGAAAATTATTTCAGTGTTCCCAATAAAATAACTATTATTAATATTTTAATTTTATCTGTATTATTGCATTATTAATTATTTAACACTCAGGCATGATCGTGTTTGGTTTGGCATGTGCGCTACTACATATAATAATATACAGATTATTCATTATTTCTAGTGTTTGTTGATACCTTTAGTAACAAATAATACAATTAGTATGGGTATATACAGTTTACATAATTTTAATATTTTTGTGCTTTGTACAATTCTTGTGACTTTTACAGTCGCTAGCAAATTGCAATTATTTTTTTTTGTTTAGCAGAACATTTCTTAATTGCCCTTGCACTTTTAGTTAATATATTTTATTATTTATTTATTTCTATTTTCTATAACTTCTCATCTGATGGGCTTCATTGCTTACTTCTTTGTAATATTTCACTCTTTTGATCACTTTTGGAGAAAATGTATTTATTTATTTCTCCTATTGACTTTCAACATGGCGACTGCTCCACACATGTTTTCACTTCTTATTAGTTACTTTTACATTTGTATTGCTCTGTTAGATGCTTCTTGCCTTTACCTTATGTCTGCAAACAGTATCACATTATTCATCTTCAAGATTCACATAATATACATTCTCAATTCTAAATGTGGTTATTTATCATTTAAGTAATACCCAATTTACATTATGTTACTTTACATTGATTTTTAGCTTTATTGGCACATTTGAATTTCGTTATCCAGCTTAAGCTCCATCTACTATTATTGCTTGATGCAAATTATGGATTTTCTTCAAAGGGCTTTAATAATGCCAAATAATTGGGTGAGTTTTAACAAATACTTTGTGTCCAACTTCTGGCATATACTGCTTGATTTGTTGCACATCTAGTGTTGTTCTAACTTTCCCATTTGGTTTCCTCACAATGCACAGTGGATTAATGTATGGTGATTTCGATACTTCAATAATTTGCTCATTTAACATTCTTTGAATTTCTGCATTGTTACAATCTTTATAAGTTCTTCAGAATAGTCCTACTCTTGTATCTGGTAGGCTGAACATAATTTGCTCATCTAACATTCTTTGAATTTCTGCATTGTTACAGTCTTATAAGTTCTTCAGAATAGTCCTACTCTTGTATCTGGTAGGCTGAACATTTTTCATCTCAAACTTTTATGTAAATTTAATGCGACATCCTGTTTTCTCAAACAAATGCAGGTAAGTTACTGCAAGCAAGCAAGATGTCAAAGAATTTAAATTTCTGTTCCTCATTCAGCACATTTAGTCAATCTACTTTGCATTTTATTTTGGCTAGAATGTTACTCTCTTGTTGCAATATTTGCAACTTTTGTATTTGCTCTTCAGTCTTTTTTCTCATCAGTGGAAACCTCAAAATGTACATGGAATGTTTCTTGCATGCAGATATTAAGTGCTTTACCATTTAGGGACATTAGGAATCTTGTTTGTTGGTCTATCTTCATCTATATAATCCTCATAACAAGACTTCATGTCTAATACTACCTGTATTTCCTCAATACATTTTTCTACATTTTCATGTGCTGTCTCATTTGGCATGCTTAACTTCACTATTTCATTTTCTTCTCCCACACTTATGTACTCCACAAAGAATTGACTGTTTTACATTTATACTTGCTCTCATGGTGTGTTGCAATCCTCCTCTAATGGAGTAAATGGTACTAAAATTTCCTTTTCCATAGTTTTCAAGGTCATATTTTGCCCAAAATAATGTATTCTAGCCACTGTTTCCATTAACATATCACTTTCTAAAATCAGCTACACAGAAAGTTTTGATATTGTGAAAGCAGCTAGATCTACTTTATATTAGTGATTAGCATTACTTGCTGCTCAATTTTAATATTGCTATGTGCTCTAGCCATGAAGCAGTAAACATTTTTCACTTGTAGTGTTTGCAGTTTTAAGCCTTTAGATGCAAGATTTAAGTATAACTCATGGCTACATACTGTAACATTCGATTCTGTGTCTGTGATAGCATATACAGTCACATCTTCAGTAAAAACACCTATCCTTAGGGCTTCTACTATTTCTTACATTTTACTCGTTACTTCTCCCATTACTTCTATTGTATTTACAATTTCATTGGCACCAATTATTTTCATTTGTTCTATTCATTTGTCTCTTGTGCTAATAATTTCCTGCTCGGGATGTGAGAAATCCTTTGGAGACATAACATGCTTCTCTGCTCATTTAAAGGTTTATTGTTTGCCTTGGTTGTTTCATACATTATATTATTGGCCCTTTTCTGCCTGTTGTGATCATTATATTGTTTGCCTTCAAAATTGTTCAGTGACCTTTGACTATCTTGGTCACTGTGAAGCCTATGCCAATTTCATCCTCTAAAATTGTTTTCTTGGTGTGAGATTATTCCTGGTCTGATTAAACTTCATAAATTTAATTGATGCATGATATCCATTATTGTTGTAGCAATTACTGCTTCCATATTAATCACTTCTGGGTGTGATTGTTTTGTGTACATTGCTCATTCTCCTGGGGATTGATTCCCAATTGCTGTTAAAATAAGTCTTTGTATGCCTGCTCTGAAATATTTTTGGGTGTGGCATGCCCTGATACCACTAAAATTTTGGGGCTGTAAATTCTCTCACCTTTCTGTCTGATTTAAATGTAATGCATTCAGGAGTTCCATTTCACCTATTGTTTTAGGTCTTGCAACAGTCAAATTATTTCTTATTATCTCAGGGAAGTGTGGAGTGGTTAAGGCTATAAACTCTTCCTCCTTGATGGGGAGCTCTAACAATAGCGCTTCTTATGTAAGCCTTAGAAAATAGTCTGCTATGATCTTCACATTACTCATGTTATATCTCCCAATGTTTATGCATTGTTTGATCCTAAACTGATTTGCTGCAGTCCTGTAGTGTGCTATAAATGTACTTTTGAATTGTTCATTTGTCATTCTTTCATCTAACACCATTCTGAACCGCTAAGTGATGTACCTCTAAGCCTTTCTTAACTACCATTACCTTAAATTGTTCCGGTATACCTTTAAGTTCAGAATAGATCCATAATACAACATTTAGTTTTATCTCATGTTTTATCAAAAACTGGAACAATTAATTCAGTCAGAAACTGAAATGAGCTAGTAGACTGTTGTTGAGTTACACCAGAATATACACTATTTGCATTCTCACTCAAAAAAGGTGTAGGAACATTTCTTATGGTATTAATTTCTGAGTTTACATCACATGAAGTTGCAGCCCTTCTTCATTTTGTTGAGTGTTGACTATCAAAGTTATGTTTGCTAGCTGTGTTTTAAGCTCAGAAATTTGCAGCGAGGTAAATTTTCATTGGCAGTTACTCGAATTGCATTTTCAACAATTGAAGGGCTTGGGACCAGATAGTCCTATGCCACATTATGGGGGGAAAGCAATATGGCCATCTACACATCTCTGAGTATTCATTCTTCTCACTGTTCAAGTAGTGTCAAGCTTTGACAACAGATGGCAGAGTAATTCATGTAAGTTATAGATTTCTGTGTTACATTGATACATTTTGTTTTATAAAGTCTTATGCCACTTGAATTCAAGATTGCGGTGAGTAAAGAGCTACGTGGAAAATCGCAGCTCTTGAGAAAGAAGTTATTTGTAAACGAATGTGATTAAGAATCTACTGATGTTACTGCAGGAAGTGCAGATGAATATGTGCCAGATGAATTGGAAGACATGAATTCAACAGAAAATAATGTTGAGGTAAGATAATAAAAATTATTATGGATTGTGGCATAGGTTTATATTGATGCTGAATTTATGGTTCAAGCGCAAGAAAGCATTCTAAGCCAAAAATTCATTTGTTACTTCATTCATGTGCAGCTTCTTGGTAATGTAACTTTTTATATTAATACCAGATCATCATAACTTCACATTTCATTCAGTTGAATTTCTTCATTCCATGAAGAAGCTACTAGACCTTCAATGGAATCATCTGTGAAAACATCTAGTCTTTGGAAGAAGAGAAATGCATTAAAGAAAATGAAAACGAAGAAAAGGAGAAACTTGGTGCACCATATGTGAGTGATACAACGGGAGATAAAGTTGCTCGACGTACATTAGGGCCTAAGTGCACGTGTAAAAATGCATGTAGGTGGCTTTTACAGGATGAATAGAATGTTTGTTTTTTTTCCATAACTTTTGGAAATTAGGAGATTTCAATTTTCAGAATGCCTACCGCTTTTCCTGTATAAAGTCTTTGAAGCCTAAACGGATCTATCCCAAAAAGAGGTCCCATGCTGACACCTCCAGAGAAGGTAATACGTTTTCATATCACAGTAAATGGGTACTGATGTTAAAATTTGCAAACAAGAGTTTGCATCCAACATGGCATGCAGAAATCATTTGTCAGATTGAAAAATATTCAACACATGATTGGATCCAGAATGACAAGCCCTAAGCTTGATAGATGTGCAAAGTGTGAGTCTCATCCTAAGAAATACCCAGACGTTGTTGTGGCTGGTGCTCATGAACATCTAAAATCCATCCCTTGTTACTAATCACATTACTGTAGGGCCAAAAACCCAAACAGGACCTACTTTAATTGTGGCTTGAATATATCCACTTTATACAGTGATTACTATTTGCCATGGTGTAATGAGAATGGAAAAGTTCCAGTCAGTTCAGACAAATATCGCAGAATATTTTGCACAGAATATAATATTGGATACGAAATGCCAAAATCAGATACATGCAAGGTGTGTGATGAACTTAAAATAAAATTCTGAAGCTAAGTCTGTTGGCCAAGAGGAAGAAAAAAGAAAACACACTACAGATCATATGCTTAATTTAGCTAAAGCTAAAGGAATGCAGGATAGCTTGAAATATGAAGTAGAACGAGCTAAAAACAACCCACAAGGATTTGTTGTGATTTCTATGGATCTGCAACAAGCATTTTCAACCCCAAAACTTTCTTGTGGACCCGTCTTTTATAAATGTAATATGTGGACATTTAAGTTTAATGTACACAACTGTGTAAATGATCAGGGATATATGTTCGTGTGGGATAAAAGTATAGCAAACCATGGAGGTAATAAAATTGGTAGTGCCATTCTAAAATACATTGAAAACTTGCCCCAGGAATGCAAACATTTTATTGTGTATTTCATAATTGTCCAGGGCAAAATAAGAACGGGAACATAATGACACTATGGGTACATCTCATTCGATCTAAACTTTTGAGAGTATCGAACATCGTTTTCTAGTAGCTGGACACACACACATCTACCCTCTGATTGTGACTTTGCTAAAATGAAAAGTTTCCAAAGAATCGAACCAAAATATTTATGGCCCAGAAGAATGGTGGAAAATTGTAATGAAATGTAACAAAAGACATCCACTTCATGTAAAGTTGACGATGACTTTGTGACAGCACAAACTTGTAAATTTAATAACAAAAACAACAAAGCATGTTGATGGGACTGACTTTTGTTTTCAAGTGTTTACACATTTAGGTTCACTTGCGATAGTCCAGATACTATGTTTGTTAAGTATGCTTGTAATGATGCTTTCCTTGAAGTTTCGTTAAAGAGACGTGGTTGACCATGTGACCAAATTACACTGAAAGGCTCCCACTCAATTCCTTAAAATTAAAAGATATTAAAGATCTTCTCCCATACATTCCACCAGTCAGTCGTCCTCCATGGTGTAGTGATTACCTTGCTAGCTTCTAGTTCCCGAGGTCACGAGTTCAAACCTGGTGGAGGGCAATGGATTTTTTTGGGTGTAAAAATCCTTAGCATGGCTTCCTTCAGAAAGGGAGTAAAGCCAGTGGTCCCATATTAGATTTACAACATGTAAAAGAACCTCAAGCCTGATAAAGAGGCCTCTGAGCAAAATTACCGATCTTTCACATCCAATATAGATGGGGCGCTAAGGACCACAGCAATTAAAGAGCTTCCATATACAAATAAATAAATAATAAAAAAATGCCTTCTTCAATAGCTTATGGCATAGTGAGAGGTCTGAAAAAGCAGTTTGAATGAATTTATTGAGGATCTATTATAGGTAGGCAATGTATGTTGTTTCTTTATTTGTTTCCTTTCTGTTATGTGTCTCCAAGCAGAATACTTTTGAGGAAAGTGAAAAACAAACAACCTTTTTGGTTTTCAGTAATATAATATGTATTGTGTTTGTTCAGTGTCGTGTGTTTCAGTGCAACTCATTTTGCGGAAGTAAAAAGTTACTACAACAAATTTTGTTACTTTTCAATACATGCTGTAAGTTACTTGTGTCTGTTCAGTGCTGTTTTCATGCATCATCATTCTGAGGAAATATTTTCATAAATGGAATATAAAAACCAGATGAAAAATTTCTTAGTGGTAATTAACAGAAAAAGGAACCTAAAATCCTAATTCAACTAGAAATACTTATGCTCCACGTGAACAACGTTTTTGCAGTAATTTTTTTTTTCTCAACAATAATTTTATTTACATACATGGAATTTCTAAGAAAGTTCAAAACACTTGTAAGAATGTAATGAAGCATGTATGGATGCTTATGTTCTGAATTTGTGATGTATAGAATTTTTAAATATACATTATGTCTTATATCTCAGTTCCAATATTAAGTGGCATAGGAGTATCTGATCCCTAGCCCTTCAGTTATTTTCTATACTATACGTATTCCAATATTCATTGTCTCTTACAATTGATTATGTTTATGCTCTAAAGCTGCTTGGATATTCCTCAATTGCACTTTTACAAATTTTCTTTTGCTACATTGCTTACGTATTAGGTCTTCCATTTTACTCTATCTTTCATCTGCATTTGCTTGGTTTTCTCTAACCTCTGCCCTAGTATGATAGGGGCAGGGGTTAATGCTGCCCTGCACTGTGACCTTTGCAGATCTATTGCACATAATCTTTGCCCTGGCTACAAGTATTTCCTGTTCCATTTGGTTTTGACTAACCTTTATGCTGTCTAAAACTGCCTGATGCCTGCTTAAATGGCTTAAAATGTTTGTAGCTATTTCCTGCTGCTGCTTTTCTAAATAATGGATTATTTGATCCCTGATTTCGTGAATTTTTCCTTTCTATTGGCTAACTACATTTTGAATGTCTATTTACTATTGGCTAAGTTCTCCCTTCATTTTCTCTATCTGTTTATGAAATTTCTCTTTGATTTCCCTTTTGTTTACCAAGTTCCTCTTTAATTTGTGCCATTAATTGGCTTAATATAGTTGCAATCCTTGTGTTGGTTTGTTCTACATTTGTATTCTACATTACAAATGTATTCTACATTTCCTGTGATTTGAGCTACATTTGCATTATTTATCTCTACATTATTTTCCCTATCCTGTATTTCACCTATGTGTACATAATTTACTGAATTAGCAGCCATTCTGAGAATGTTTTGAGTGGCTTTGCCACATCACAGTAATGCATTGTTAATAATTATACAGTGAACGACTGTTTTTATGGGAATTAGCCACATGAGACAAATTTTACTCTTGTGAGGATAGCATTATGGCCACATTAATGTATGTTTGCCATTTCACTTACTACATACTTGTTGACTCTTGAATTTCTTGATGATCTAGTCACTTTACCCTGTTGTCTGCATTTTGGGCTGCCATGTCCTAGTGGATCTCTGCAACTTCTTGTCCTTTGGGTTTGCTGACCTGGACGGTTTCTCACTGTTAGACTCCAAAACATCAGTGTGCCATTTTTAACCATGGGCAACATTTGTGCAAGTTGGTGCTGAACGTTGTCATTTGTTGTCTGCGTTAGGCTGTTTCATTTTGTGGGTATGGATAACACCAGTGATTTTTAAATAATGACACTTTGATTGCCCTTTACCACTACAAGTTTTGACAATTTGTAGACAAAATACTTCAGGAATTTTTAAATTTTTCAATCATATTCATTTGTAATTATTAATATTAAATACTCCCTTTCCTATTATTTTGTGTCGCTATTTCTTGTGAATTATTTGCATACACTTTTGGACTCGCACAGATGTGAATGCTGTGCAATGTAGTTTCACTACAGAGTAGTCTTCACAATGGTTCTGTGGCCTACCGACCTGGAGAGGTACACTACATGGTTTAACCAATATTCTCTTTATGGTGGCCATGACTTCATCATCTTGCTGCAGCTGAGGGTGATGTAAATCGTTGCATGTAACAAGCACAATTAAGCTCAGACTAACTTGTTGATATAACAAATGAGAACACCAATTGCTGCAAAATACACTTTATCACTTAGGCACTCATTATAGCACAAACGTTACACCTTAGTCATCTTTGGCACACACTCAAAACTGCACTAGCACTGTTCACTTTTTATTTTGTAACTTCTTAACTCTGAACTGAATTTCCTGGGCAAGAGCAGTCCCTTAGATCATAGGACCCGCATACAAAGCAGAACGTTCTAGAAAGGGAGGTTACCAGAACCGGCCCAAAGGAAACTTCCAGAACAGTAATTACCTAAACTCCGGAGAAGTGGCACATAATGAGCTCATTACACGACTATTCTGAAGGGATCGGTCATTAGCCGCATCTATCCGGCCAGGTGGGCGAATCGGGAAGCGCTCCGAGGGAAGATGTGGTACACCTAGATCGCCTAGCCCGTTATGACTGCTGGTCGGGACGACCAGTCCTGAAGAGGGAGAAGTGTGACCGCGCGCACGAGTTACCTACAAGTCGGTAACTCCCGATCCGTAGGTAACTCGTGCGCGCGGTCACAATTCTCCCTCTTCAGGACTGGTCTCCCGACCAGCACTGTCATAGCGGGCTAGACGATCTAGGTGTACCGCCAACATCTTCCCTCGGGGCAGCCTCTGGATGTGGTAACCTACATCATTCATCCTCTTCACCACGCAGCACGGTCCTTGCCATGGTTGTTGAAGTTTGGGGTCCGGGTGGGGTGACACAGCTACAGCAGATCATTCTACTTGAAACCTTGGCTGTTGGATTGACGGTCGTAACGGTTTTTTATCCGGTCGCTCGCTACCTGGATGGGTTGACGGGCCATTTCGTGCACGTCCTGAAGACGGTCCACGAGGTTCTCCTCGTAGTCGATTGCTGGCTATTCCGCCACAGGAGCTTACAAAGATCAGATCGCATGGAAGACGCAGGTTCCTGCCCAAGACCAAATTTGCTGGTGTCAATCCGGTGGTGTCGTGCGTTGACGAGCGTTAAGCCAGCAAGAAAAGCGGCATCCTGACTTCCCAGTCCCTCTGGTGATTGCCCACGACCTTCCTCAGGCGTTGTTCAAGAGTTTTTATATACAGCTTGACCATGTCGTCTGACTGCGGGTGGAGAGGCGTTGTGCGCGTCTTGTGCATTCCAAGTCTCTCCAGTGCTTCCGCCATCAGGTTCGACTCGAAGTTGGTGCCCTGATCGCTGTGTAGCTGTAACGGTACCCAAAAGCGGCAGAACAGTTCTTCCACGAGGCAGTCCGCGATCGCCTTGGACTCTTGATTAGGAATGGCGTACACCTTCAGCCACTTGGAAGTAATCCATCACCAACAACAGATACTCGTTACCTCTGTCGGACACAGGGAACGGTCCAGCCTTGTCGATGGCGATGCGCTCGAAGGGTACTCCTACGTTATATTGCTTCATGCGGCCGCGACTCGCCGCATACACATGACCTCGGCGGCACCATCTGTCAGCGTTCTCTTGTAGTCTCAGTAATACCTTTGTCGGAGCTTGTCGATCGTTCGGTTGGGTCCGCGATGTCTTCCTTAAGTTCCCGCATGTACATCCTCCAGGACTTCTGTCACCTTCAAGGAAGGATCACCTGCTCTCTCTGGGTCATCCCGTCAGGTGACTCCCAAACTCTGAACACACCTTCCTTGGTCTTCAATGAGTTCCATTGGGTGCAGTAGGACTTACAAACACTACTCCTGGGTGCAGTGTCTTCCCAGCTCGGCCTAGTTTCTACCTTCACTTCTCTCAGGAGCTGCCTCAAGTCGGCGCCCGCCAGTTGCTCCTTCCACAGGCCTGCAATATCTCATACATCTGCAGGTACCCCCGAAATCACACTGATAGCTGCTGCATGCTCTTTCTCCACCATAGTGAAGTGGTTGAATTCCTCTGGGCAAGATCTTCTTGACATGGCATCCGGATTGGAATGGTTCTTTCCTTTACAATAATCTGATATGAAGTTGTACTCTTGAAGCCTCTTGGCTCAACGGGCTGTCTAGCCCTCTAGGTTCTTAAAGCTCAACAGCCAGGTGAGGGCGGAATGGTCAATCAGGTGGAATGGCTGACCGTATAGGAACTTATGAAAATGTTGCAGCGCCTTCACTGCTGCCGCCGAATAACGCAGTAGTTCTTTTCCGCTTAGGAGATCGTCTTGCTGTAGTACTCTGTTACGGATCCTGCCCTCCCTGGACTTAGGTTAATACACCTCCAATACCACTGGCGTCGTTGCCCACGATAAAATCGAAAACCTAAAACAGGCGTACTGCAGAGTGCTGACTAAACGTCTGGAACGCGTTCTCGGCCTCTTCTGTCCATATGTAAGGACGGTGTTCTTCCGTCAGACGAGTGAGGAGCTTCGCGATGTTGGAGAAGCTTTTGAAGAAACGGCTTTGTAGTTGCATAGGCCTGAAAACTGGGCAACTCTTGTTTATCCTTCGGGTGAGGCCAATCTCTCACAGCCTGAGCCTTCTTTGAGTCCGTGACCACCTCAGTTGGTGAGACTATAGGCCCAAGTAGTCAATCTCGTCCTTTTGGATGGCAACATTCAATTTCCTATAATCCACGCGGAAATGTAGCTTAAAGTTCTTCTTCACCAGGACTACAGGGGAGCACCAAGAGATATCGGACTCTTCGATAATCCCCTACATCTCATGTTCTCCAGCTAGTCCGTACCTCCGCTTACTTCGCCAGAGGAACACGTCTTAGTGGTTACCAGATAGGTCGGGCGTCTCCGGTGTTGACGTGGTGGAGTGTTCGGTCGGTGTGGCCGTAATCACCGTCCCCTTGTCTAAAGACAGACTGGTGTTGTTCAAAGGATGCAGAACCCTCTCCAGTTGTGCCACGGTCAGATAGCCAGCCGACTTCTTCAGCAAGCCTTCCAGCCGGGGTCCCAGGTCTTGCGACGGTGCCGGCTCCTCGGATCCGTCGCACGGCGATAAACTCGCAGCTGGCTCGCATTTCCCGAACTCCGTTCCTGCCTGCATGTTCTGATCGGTGTCCAATGGAGTCAGCAGTCTCACAGGCACTTCTTCCCGACATGGCAACAATGCGCTGGCAACTCATAATCCGTCCAATGGTGTCTTCCAGTCTAAAATCAGATTGCTTGAGCGCTGGCCTTCCAGACGCGCCTTCACAACCACCTCACTTCTTGCGGGCACAACCACATTCTCCGTCAGGATGACGCGGATGTTCGTTGAGGCTCCGGAGCGTAACCTCATTTCGGCCGAGTTACAAGACGCTCCTGCCGTTGTCGATCATCGTTTCGTGGCTCCTGGGGGCATCCAGTCGCAGGATCACATTCCTCGGTCACCCCTGCTACGAACACTCACAGTCTTATGCTCCGCCTCAGGGACAACTCCAGTAGGGCCTCCTCCACAAACAAGCTATCATCCAATGCCGTCACTAGCTGATAGGGCCGAGTCGATTTCTTGAGGGCAAGTTCTTTGCTACTTCAGGTCTGATTACGGTTACGGCTGCACCTGTGTTCACTAATACCCAGCACAGCTTCCCTTGTATCCAGCCGTCGGCGACAAGGCTGTCATCCATCCTTCTGCTCATGGTATGCAGCATTATTGGAGGGGGTTGTGATGACGGCCCCAACGTGCCCTTCGCCAGGCCGGTACCTCGTTTCCCGACTGCTCTTCTGCTTGGTGTGGACAATCCTTTACTAGGTGTCCTGGCCGGCCAGACCCTAAAACACATCACTTAAAGATCTTCGTCGTCGTCCCTGGGTAGATCCTCCATCCCCATTGTATTGAATACTCCTGGTCCTCGAGATAGCGGCAGTTGTTACCTTGGCCTATTCCATCCTCAAAGTGGCCGTTAGCGCCTCATGGATGTTCTTGTGGTTACCGAGCATCAAACGTCATACCTCCCGTCGACATAGAAGTAGGCAGCTTCTTGGGACACGGGACTGGATGGGAGGTTCAACAGAGCTTTATTCACCAGTTGTTGAATTGCCAGGGCGAACTCCTGCAGTGTCTATCCTGGCTGTTACAGCCATAGTTTGAGCGGAGTACGATAGACTGCGGCCAAGCGATGGTTCCCAACCGGTTTTTAAGGGCCTCCCAATTGTCTCCGGACACCACCAACATCAGAATCGCATTCAGACATTCTGCCACCCATCCCTGCAGGCTGGCTATCTGCTGTGCAGCTTGCTCTTCTGCTGACCATTGGTTGTGGGCAGCGAATTGTCGGCTTCAAAGGTTGATGTTCTGTCATATTTGGGTGGCTTTACACATGCAGATATGCTGTGTCCAGGCATCTCAACCTTCAAGTCCTTAAGTCTTCTATCAAGTATTTTTCCCATCATGGCATTCAGTTCCTTGGTGCTGTCGTCGACCCTTGCTTCCAGGACTCTAAGTTATTCTCCAAAGTCCTCAAGGGCGTTAAGGTGTTGGGACATGGTCTTTCATCTAGCTGTCGAGCTCTTTCATGTCTCTTCTCACTGGCCAGTTGTTTGTTAATTTTGGTCGATAGCTCCGTGTTCATCTTTGGCATTTCTGTCTGCATTCTGGACTTAACTTTCTCATCCATCTTCCCATTGCTGATTCCATTTTCTCCTACATCTTGTCCATTGCAGATTCCATTCTCTCCTCCATCTTCTCCATTGTAAAATTCACTGTCGTTATTTCATTTCCCATCTTGTCCAACATCACCATCCAGTTGTCCTCCATGATCTAGGCAAATGCTAGCCTCTAGTTCCCAAGGTGGAGGATTCAAACACGACGGAGGATGATGGATTCTTTTGGGTGTAAAAATCCTTAAAATGGTTTCCTTCAGAAGGGAAGTAAAGCTGGTTGTCCCATGTCAAGAGATTTACAGCATGTAAAAGAACCTCAAGCCTGATAAAGAGGCCTCTGAGCAAAGTTTCTGGTCTTTCACGCCCAATATAGAATGGGATACTAAGAACCATAGTAGTTAAAGAGCATCCATAAATAAAACTCAATTTAATTTTTAATCTCCATCCAGTGTTCCATTTCTGTCTCCATCTTCTATATTCCAGATTTCATTTCTGTCCCCGTCTTCTCCATTTCAGATTTCATGGTCTTCATTTCACTTAATAATTGTTGAAGTTATTGCGGCATTTGGATCCCGCTTCTGACATCAATACAACAGATGAGAGCACCAGTTACTGTGAAACACACATTATTTATCACTTAGGCAATCAGTGTACCACAAATGTTACACTTGAGTCAGTTTTGGCATACACTTGGAACACAACACAACTGTTGAATCCAATCACAATTAAACTGGTGACTCACAACTACTCTATGACAGTGTCCACTTTTACTGTCCACTTTTCACTTTGTAACTTTTTAACTCTGAACTGAACTGTCCGGACAAGAGCAAGATGAACTTATATACAACCTGTGTACAAAGCAGAACATTCTAGAAAGGGAGGTTACTAGAACCTGCTGAAAGGAATCTTCTGGAACAGTAATTACCTAAACTGCGGGGAAGTGGCACATAATGAGCTCATTACACAACTATTATTCTGAAGGGACTGGTCATTAGCTGTACCCATCTGGCCAGGTAGGCGAGTCTGGAGCTGCTCGCACCACCGGCACATAGGTAATTCACGCATGTGGTGGCAATATTTAAATAGGGTTTATTGCTGCTTTTATTTTCATTGTTTGACCCAGGGGTCAGTGGGAAAAGCCCAAGTTTCATATGGCTCCCGATCAGAATGCAGAGGGAAGTAAACTGAGAAAAGAAGAAATGGAAAAAATATGAGTAATGCAATCTTTTGCATATTCACAAAGAAGTAGTAATGATCATGACAGCCCACATGCATCCCAGTTCATTCTGTTGGGCCCTCTATTCTTTATGATGTCCAAGATGCCACTCCATTAGTTACAAAGCCCCCACATTATATGTACAATAATGCTGGGTAAATAGTGACATGTGGGTTTGAAGAAAATGGCACAAAATAACATTCACTTTTCTGATAATCATATAACACCATAAAACTCTGGGTTCCCCGATTTGTTTGCCTCACCCCAATTTTTGCTGGCCATGTTGGAGATTCAAAACTTATTACAGTTCCGTACACACAAAGGTAATGTTGTATATTGAAAGTCAAATGGTATCGAATGGCACTAAATATAGTGGATTTTTTCCCATTCTCCTTTTCCAGGCAGCATGATAAACCAAATTATGCTGGTTTTCCAAATATATCTGTGTTTTTCCAAAGAAATTGAGAAACAGCAGTATTTTTCATTAGAATTGTGTGAAAAGATTTGTTTTGAAACATTGTGCAAAATTTGTGTAATATTTGAATAAGCTAGTAGCGCTGATGTGAATTTGAAATTATATAAAAATTGAGTTGAAGTTGAAATTTAGAAACCAAATCAAAAGAGCATATGAGATACATGAAATACAAACAGACTGATGAATCTGCAGTTGCACACCATTTTTGGATGAACAATTACATCACATCAAACATAACACTCTTAAAGCCTACAAAATGTGAAATAAATTTTAATACTTGGGAAAACATTTTAATTATAAAACATAAACACTGTTTAATGAATTTTGAATTGCTGCCAACAAATTCACTATGAAATTCATCACTCCATGACTAGATGCCACCAAAAACATCCGCACACACTGGGCACCACCACCAGGAGCCAGGAGTCACTTCTGACGACGAGAGCAAGTAGTTCCCAAACCGGCCAAGATGTAAAAACTATAAGTGATGTAAGTGTTTCAACTATGGCTCAATTTTTCTATAATTGTGCAAAATGTATAATGGAAAGTTGACTCGGGTAAAGAAAGGCAAAACATTATAATACACTTAACAGAAAAGAAAGTATACCAAAGAATTATGCATTATATCCTATGTATTTATAAAAAATTAAATAGCTTCTGAAGTGTAGCAAAGAGAAATCATCTCCTTAAGGGAACTGATTGTGAATTTCCAAAGCCTAATTAAACCAAGCCTTTTAAACATTTATCACATCTTGTATCTCATAAAGGAGTCTTGTTGTAGAGCTTGCAACATATGTTAGGCAGTTTTTTAATATATTTTAAACAAAACTATCATTAAACATGATTAATATGGTGGTAGAGCTCATTAAAGCACAAAGTCTTGAGTGGGAGGTCTGCAGTTCAAATCCAGCCTGGACCATCCTCCCTGACTAAGTGTTTTTTTTTTCTCCGAGGTTTTTCTCAGTTCACATAAATGCAAAATGCTAGGGAGGTACCTTAAACTTAGGCCTGGGACATTTCCTTCCCACATACCCTTTCCCAATAATTATACAGTTTCTTGTATCATCAGTGTCCACCACTTGTGATGCTGTATGCAGTAAGAATACGCATTAAACACTACAAAAAATTGCTAAACATACTCAATATGATTCATGTTATGTAGTGTATGTTTGTTATAGGGATAGAAAAACAGGTTTGCTAAGAAGAAAATCTTAAAGTGTAACTACAACCATTAAAGGGGAATGAAACACAAAAATCATGTTTCTTCCTAAATGAAGGATATGACCTGTAAAATGCAGTGGTAACATTGTTTTCTTACTCTGTCATGCCGTTATCGCTAAGCAAGCGAAATAATAACCACCTTATACATCATCAGAGCCAGCCGTGTGCTGGAAGCAGTAGGGAGATCACAAGTCAGTCATTGCTGCACTTGCAATAATATGTTTTAAAAAATTGTTCTTGTTAGATACTTAAGTTCAGCAGTGTACTTTGTGGTGGTGTTTTGGTGATGGTGTTACTGAGTCAGTTTAGTATTACACAACAATGTAATATTGTGAAAAATAAGATGCCTCAATGTTGTGCAATATGGCTGTAATGTGAGAAGGGAACAAACAAGGGAACTCATTTTCACGTGTTTCCAAACAGAGACAAATCTCCCAAAAGATATAGGATATGGGTAGAATTTTGCAAAAGAAACAATTTTTTGCCTGGTCCTGGTGCTCGTTTATGTTCCTTCCATTCTAAGGACACAGATTGTGAACAGACACAGTTATTAAAAAAACAGTTTGTGCTGGATGAAAACTTCAGAGGGCCTTTATTAAAACCTGGAACTGTTCCTACTATAAGGAAAAATGAAGACAATTTCCAGATATCAAGCTCTAGTAAGACAATTGATCCTTCGCCATCTGCATCCAAGAGCAAACGACAAAGAACAGAATGATGTGAGCCTAGAAATCATAAAAGCATAGTTTCTGAGCTATGTGATAGTATTACTTGTAATAAGACTGACAAAAACTGATGAGAAAAACATTGAAAGAGAATTCGAATAGGTGGTGATGAAAAAAACAAAGAATTCAGAAGTACAATGTGAACTACGTACTGAAATCATAAGGAAATATATATTGTTGGAACCTGAAAAATCCACTAAACAAGCAATGATGAGGAAGATAAGGATAAGCTGAATGAATGTTTCTATGAACCTGATACTGCATATTCTGATACAAGTGATAACAAGCATGAAGAGGAAGAAGAGGAGGAGGAGGAGGAACTTTCACTATACATGGAAATGAAGCTACAGCAGAATATTTCATTGTTGCTTGGAAATCTCTACTTTAATATTCAAGGTATGTGTTTTATGTAGAAATGAAGTCAAAACAATTCCTCTTTACATTAAAGGGACAATGCTATGTGTTAAAACAATGTTATTGTGGTAGTATACATTCACTTGAAACTCGCAAAATTTATCAGGAAAGAAATGAAGGAAGTGCTTTAATAACAAGTTCTTTATTATTATATAGTGTATTGTTTCAGCAGTTTGTCCTTCAAATCACTGGGTTTGGCAATGTTTCCAGGTGTACATTTGATAAAACCATTCGAAACATGGCAGCACCATTTGTTAGAGCATTTTGGATTCAAGAAAGAAAAAAAGAACTTGTATTTATTATCCAGAAGTTGAACATGAATTTGATGTATGGCATTTGTATAAAAGTCTAATGAAAAAAATTAAAATAATAGAAAAAAAAATACCCAGAGCTATTGGAATGGAAAGCCAGTATAAATAATCATTTGTGGTGGGCTGCGCAAAATATAATGAGAAAGGTACCATACTAAATGCAAAATACACATCAGTTTTTCATCATATAAAAATGAATATAAATTACGTATGTATTGTAATGAAAAGAAGCTAGAAACAGTGATGTGTATTGAATTTATTTAAAGGTGAGTCGAAATTGTTACACTAACATCACTTAAGTTTACTCACTTAACATGTTTCGGGAAACCGTTGTTCCCATCCTCAGAAGGTTAACTCGACTGGCCCGTGTTGTTGGTGTTTCCGTTTTTTGGACTGGATCCTGTGGTGGCATCTTGTGGTGGAGAAATGTACTTCCAGAGAGGATTTGGTGGCGGCAAATCAAAATTCATTAGATGTGTGTTGTGTTTTAGAATGGTGATCTTCTCCCATGCATCTAATTCGGCTGCAAATTTGGCTGGTTTGACTAATGTAATATTGGGTTTGATGTTGTGATTAGTGATCCAAAAATGGTGTGAAACTGCAGATTTGTCCATTTGTTTGTATTTAATACATCTCATGTGCTCCTTTAGCCTAGTTTCTAAGTTTCTTTTTGTCTTACCAATGTATACTTTATTGCAATCTGAACAATTGATTTTATAGATTCCAGCTTTTTTGTCTTGTGGAATGGGGTCTTTTAACTTGTTACAAAGTAATTTCTCTATGTTAAATTTGTTCTGTGGAGCTAGGCTGATGTTATGTTTCATGAAAATCTTCTTAAATTTGTGAAATGTTCCTGGGTGGTATGTGAATTTCTTGAACTTTAGTTCTTTATCTTGCTGGCTGAGATTAGTTGTGTTTCTGATGTGCATCTGTCGTTTGAATTTTGCAATTTTTTTGTCAATAGTTGCTTTGTTGTACCCATTATGTATTGCTGTGTCTACTATATGCTGGTATTCTAACTGGTATTCTTTTTTATTTAAGGGGGTATATACCAGTCTATGTGTTAGGCTGTTTAGTACTGCATGTTTGTGTGTGGTTGGATTGAAACTCTTATTTTTTATGTAATTAGTAGAGTGTGTTGGCTTCCTGTATATGCCAAAGGTTAGCATATTTCCTCAGCCAAATTTGCAGCCGAATTAGATGCATGGGAGAAGATCACCATTCTAAAACACAACACACATCTAATGAATTTTGATTTGCCGCCACCAAATCCTCTCTGGAAGTACATTTCTCCACCACAAGATGCCACCACAGGATCCAGTCCAAAAAACGGAAACACCAACAACACGGGCCAGTCGAGTTAACCTTCTGAGGATGGGAACAACGGTTTCCCGAAACATGTTAAGTGAGTAAACTTAAGTGATGTTAGTGTAACAATTTCGACTCACCTTTAAATAAATGAATATAAATGCCTAGAAAACAGTATATGGAAATCTTGTGAACATGATGAATTGTTAGAAGAAAACCAAAGAAATAATTTATGAATTAAAGGCGAATGAAACACCTATCATGCTCTAAAGAAAATCATTTTGGATAGCACCTTCTTAAAAGATATGGCTCATATTCGACATTATTCACATGCGGGCAGTTAAAAAGTTATCACGCTCTTCGTCTCAGATATGCTCTGAAAAGAATACATTTTTCATATAATAGCCTTCAACTTAGATCCATGATAGCAGCGCTAGATCACAATTTGAATGTAAAAAAAAAAAAAAAAAATAGTGGTGTCAAAATCCAGTCCTCCAAAGCATCTGGGTCTTGGATCATGAAAAATAAATATGAGTAATTTAACAAAGAATGGAAACTGCTGATAGTGTGTGAAATAAATAAAATCTCTGCACCCACGTTGTGTGGATGCATTACCGGGCGCAGCAATTGATCTGTTACTACTGAAGAATATAGCTCCCAAGCTTTGACCTCCATTAGAGCTACTATGATTGAAGCACTTCTCATGTTTTCTGTCAAATAAGAAGGTTCATCACAGACATGTTATAAAATTTAAAATAATAATAAATAATGGTTGAACTTAAAACTTACTACTTTTAATTTGTATGTTTGTTAGTGAAGTCTAGATATACTTCTGTGGGTTCTGGAAAAGCATTTGTAATACTAAGCACTATAGATGATGTGTGCCAACTCTTCTTCTGTGTCCAATAGCAGTCCATCAATTAATTCAGTAAAGCGTTTGTAGCAGGAATATTGCCGGTGAGTTATTTCTTTTTAGCTTGACTTTTTGTTTTTAATGCTAAATTATGCCTCACAATATTCAAAGCATCACGATCTATAACTAATTTGTGAAAATTAGGATGTATTTGTAATACAAAAAAATCACCCTTCACCAATTTTGTGTTTTCATAGTCTGAGCAACACACACTTTCCTTGCTATTATCCATCGGTATACATTTCTTACTCTTTCACAAATGGATGGAACCAGCATGGTTTTCAGTGTTCACACTGACTGTCTTGGAATTGGTTCAGAATGGTGTGAATTTTCAAAATCGCTCTTTTTTGGTTCAACTGATAAGGTCGATACCATATTCACTCATTTTCAAAGCAGATGTTGGACTACTGTTTATCACCTAGTAGGTATTAACTGGATTATGAAAAGTGATTGGCTAGCTTTAGCTTTACTCTTTGTTATTCAGAGAAGTTGTGAACTTGTTAGTCATTTAAAACACCTATGCTGTGTACGCCTTGTCTGGGTGCAGTGTGGCTCTCATGATGTCATACGTCATTTCAACAACCGGCCATAACCCAATAACCATTCACCTTGGGATGGTGAAACTATGTGTGTTGTTATTTATTTCTGACGACAAATAAACTAATGGTGGTGAATGAAAGATTCATTTTTGTGTTTTGCTCCCCTTTAAATAATTATTTTTCAATTTTCACTTTTGATTTTTTAAAATCTTATGCTTATCAAACTTTGGAGAGCTTGGTGGTACAGTATGCCTGCAGAACAATTTACTGTTTGCGTGTATTGGGAAACTACAAAAATTTCACTGTGGTTAGGATTTGGCTAACTCCTTCAGTGTTGTGTCCTTTTACCTTAGGTCCTTATATGCGATGACGTTATTCATAAAGATTAGAGCTTTCTTTCATCAAAGAATGATTTTTCTACAGCCATTGCTTAAATACCTTATAAGCCATCTGCTGAATGTGGTTTCTTATTAGCTACTGAGTGATGTCACAGCTGTGTATGTGTGAAGGAGCAGGAACACACAGTTTTCGCAAACCGTTTCACAGTCAGCCCGTGTACCATACTGTGACAATATTGTGCACCTTAAAGGGCAAGATAAATAAGGTGCTGCAAAAACAATACATTCACCCAATGAACAAAGGAGCCAAGAAGCTGTCAGATGTGCTTACATGCATTAAAGACTGACTTCCACCACTTCACACTGTAGAAGAATGCTAAAAATAATATTAATGGCATTGTGGGCTGAATGGAGATGAAAAGTTAGTCTTAACCCACCATGCACAGAAACAAAATACCCAGTACAGTTTGATAAGAAAAAAAGAGTAACTGAGGTGGGAAAAGGTGGAGAAAAGGGGTACCAACTTGCTTCCTTTACCAATCAATAGAAAAAATTCTATGACACCACCTCATGCTGTACAGACATGCTGAGAATGATGGGATGATGGTTGTCGGATACCATTATTGCATACTTCAAATGATGCATGAAAGATTTAAGGCCTCTTTTGTAGTGCATACAAGAACAATAGGTATGTTGGATTTTGTAGGTCACATTTCAACATCATCCACGGTGTCCCCCGGTGTATTAATGAGGTCATACATTCCCATCCATTAAGGATTCAGGGGTGGAGTGATTATTAGGGCATGCTCCTGTAGTCAAGTCAGACTCACTCAATCCACTCTCTTGGAGATTGAGTGAGTCAAAGCAAGCTGGTGGTTTCTAGTATTTTAACTTGTGGTAATGGGTTATAGCATTGTTGTAGTGTGCATGTTAAGGGTGGAATTCTTAAACGTTCCTAAAATACGCTCTTAAGGCTTCCTTCGTTAAGGACATAATAAGGAATCTATCTCCCTTAAATGTGAAATGGTATTCTTGAAGTTTCCTTATGGTTACCTTAATGAAGGAAAGAACCAAAGGTCTGCTTCTACTGCCTGAAATAGTCAGCATCCAAATAAAGATAAATATTCCCATGTGTTAATCATAAAATTAATACAATGCATAAATAATCACTTTGGTATAATAAATACATTCATAGTTGATGCCATTATGCGTTCTAATTAAAATTTGTTTCTGATAGCATACTGCATTTGGGTAGAATAGGAATGGAAGTTTAAAAGAAAATTAGTTTATGTTGGCAACAAAAGCAACATGCTAGCAAGGTCCCCGCATCTTGCATGTCTATAAACAGCATGTTCTTGTAATTGTGGTTGAAAATGGAAAAGAAGCGATTTTTAGAACAAGAAATGAATTTTCTATTGCATCTTATAGACAAATACAAGAGTGTAGTGGAGAATAAAGAAACAGATGGTGAAACCCTTCAAGAAAAACGCAGAGCTTGGACCGAGATACAAGAATGATTCAATTGCGAATCAGACCATTTGGAGGTTAGTTACCCACTCCTGCTTTTTAATACCACATTTAACAGTTCTTGGTTTATTTATTTGGTTTTGTTCATTAGTGTGAGAGTCAGCTATTACCTTCTGTTGCAGAGAACCGTTACCTAACTTCAAAAATGTTGGAACAACATTAAAACCAAAAGAAAGCGACAGTTGGCCGCTGCCAATCGGGCCAGATTGGCAACAGGAGGTGGCCCAATACAAATATCAAAAGATGATGACAATCCAGTGGATGCTATCATCCTAAATGCAACAAATGTAGAGCTTGATGATGCCTTGAATAGGGATATGGTTATGCTGCTTACAGGTAAGTTGCAATAAAGGAAATCCATTTTTATATTATTTTCTGAAGTTTATTTTGGGTAGAATATAATACACATTAGTGCCGAAACCTTCATCTTTGACATATTCTTGTATTTTTATTAATCAGTTTCTGCTCTGAATAGCCCTGTAATCTCTCCTACACACTAAATTAAATGTAAGTTATAAATGTACAGGGTTGCAGGTTTAAATTAATTGAAGTCCACAATTAACTGAAATTTATTCCATTTTTGTAAAGAATGTATTATTCTTTTAGACCAAAACTATGAACTCTCTAGTGAAGTGTTTGTAGGCACAGTCGTTAGCCACAGTACTTCTACTTCTAGAGTTTCTGCAGAAAATGAAGCCCCACTAAATGGTTAGTTACCTTGTTGTTGTTATGATGAAGATGATGATTATTATTTAAAATAAAGAGAGGTGAAGGTTGTTACACTACATCACTAAAATGTTCTTACTTGAACACGTTTCGGGAGATGGTTTGCTCGCATCATCAGCATGCTTTCAACTGATTTTGCCGGTTATTGTCTGGGGAATGTTTGTGGCTAGTGGTGTTCTCTTGTGCTGGGGCTGATGAAACTCCAAAGGCTGCTGGGTGGCTTTCAAATACCTTCAACTCCATGCCTGTGTTCAAAAGTCTAAGTATAAAACATTCATTAGAATTAGCCAGTCACCTTTCAGATATAAATATATCACCCACAAACATGATGGTATCATTTGATGCACTGTTTCCAAGCATACCAAAAGAAGAATTATTACCACTCCTAGAAAGTTGGATATTAAACAATGGCATACCTAGAGCCAAGCAGAAGATTACTTAAAACTAACAAAATTATGTCTGGACCAGAATTTCTTTTCATTCCATAACAAAATCTTTAAACAAACCACAGTCGTAACTATGGGAAACCCACTTTCACAATTTTTAGCAGAACTATATATGAGCCATTTTGAATGCCATATTACTAAATCTTTCCAACATCTATTCAAAATCTGATATATGTACATAAATGATATTTTTGCTATTGTTCCAAAAAAAACTTTCAGAAAATGCTTTGAAATTATTAAATTTACAAAAAAGATCTATAAAATTCACAATAGAAAAAGAAGAAAATGGTCAATTACCTTACCTAGACATCAGGATCATCAGAAATAATGCACACAACAAACTAACGTTCAGCATTTACAGAAAACCAACTCACACAGAAAATTACATTAAAAACAATAGCTACAACCCTACAAGCCACAAACATGCAATTTTAAATAGTATTACAAACAGGTTAGTACATATACCATTGGAGAAAGAGGAATACCAGAAAGAATATCAACACATCATCCACATAGCCACCATGAATGGATACCAGAAAAAAACAATAGGTAAGAAAGTTTGAAAGACAGAAATACTTCCAACAAATGACTACTTTACTCAGACAATAAAAACCACAAGCATATAAAATTCACTTACCACCCTTGGACATATCATAAATTTCAAAGGATTTTCAAGAAATACAACATCACCCTGTCTCCACAGAATAACCACAATATACAGAAACTACTATGCAACAGAACAAAAGACCCTATCCCCAACGATAAATCAGTTGGTATATATCAAATTGTTTGTAATGACTGTAACCTGGTATACATAGGAAGAACCAAAAGAAATCTTGAAATAAGAGTTAAAGAGCATATGAGATGCATTTACCAAAAACAGATGGATAAATCGGCAGTAGCACATCATTTCTGGTCTTCAAACCATGAAATCACTCCAAACATAACACTCTTAAAACCGATCAACAGCAGCAATGAATTGGACATCTGGGAAAAAAATACATATCGTCAAACACAGGAATCACCTAATGAATTTCAAACTGCCGCCACTCAGCAGCCTTTGAAGGTTCATCAGCCCAGCACCAGAGAACTCCACTAGCCACACACATTCCCCAGACAATAACTGGCAAAATCAGTTGAAAACATGCTGACGATGGGAGCAAACCATCTCCCGAAACACGTTCAAGTAACAACATTTTAGTGATGTAGTGTAACAACCTTCAACTCTCTTTATTTTAAATTATGACACATCACTGTTACTAGCTTCCCGGTCTTCAAAATGAATTGATGATGATGATTATTATTATTGTTGTTGTTGTTATTTAAAGGCATTTGTGGCACAATTAACTCAGATGATAAGTAGGTAAAATGCAGGTACTTAATCTAAAAAAAAAATAGTTACAGTAACTAATAATAGAAAAGTATGAATATTATAGCATGCGTATGTTACCCCACCAGATCTGTTATTAGCATAAACTGTACAGAAATGTCTAGTAAAGTAAACCTTTAAAACCTGCATATGGTGGAGCAGCACACGTCCTCCAGTGTGTATTAAAACTCTGAATCAAACCCATCATAAATATTAGAGTTAAATGAATGCAGGTGTGCGCACGCCATATATGCGCGCGCACGCACACACACACACACACACACGGAGGGAGGGAGAGATATCACTAATGTAAATGTGAAGTAAATCTATCCAGTGACAATGCTTAACACCCATGTGTAAATGTTGGGTTATGTTAACTGACATAGGTTCTTTTAAATACAATTTGAGAGCTGTGTTAGCTTTATTCTTCAACTGAAAGTTTAATTTTTCATGCGCTTGTTTCTTCCAAGTAAATTTAAAAGCATGTTAGTGCTGTTACCATAAATGAAAGAAGTCTATCTGCTTCAACCTCTCCTTTCTTAGATACTCATATTTTAGGCAAGCTCAATAGCAATAATCGCTGCCCGCCTCTCATACCACATCTGTCTCCACCAAAACTTCCTATAATGCTTCCAATGAATGGAACCGCATTTGTGTCAGTAGTAACTGATAAAAACCGCGAAAATAGCTGGGCAAACAACAAATAATGTTATGTTGGTATGCTATATAATTACCTTCTTCTAGAGCGCTCCATTAACAATCATACAAATTCACAATAGGTTTTATTATGCCATTAGAAGCTCTTAAATAATGTTTTAATTAGGTAATTTACTTCCCCTTAATTAGTGCTATAACTCTATTAGAGGTATTGTAATTTATCAAGATGTACACAGAAACAGTATGTTAAACTTGCTATAACCATCACTATCAACACTAACTATATTGCAGCAGTACTTGGCATTAGCACCTACTTGCTCCTTAAATTTATTATTTTCTTTTCTATTTCAGTTTCTTCAGAACCAAAAACATACAAAAGAAAATTAGTGACAGCACACAAACAATAATTAATGCTGAATTAGAGGTGCGGCTTAATAAGCTTAGCAAACTTACCAATGGTGAAATTGAATTGCATCAAATAAAGAAAAAGGAGGCAGAAATCCGCCATCAGATTGCATTAAAAGAACTGGAACAACTTCAACATGCAGGGAAATGGAAAAAAAAGAACAAGAAAGTAAAATTGCTACAGCTCAGCAAAGATTCGATTTTGGAAACAGATTGTTTGAGCTGCAGACAAAATTTGCTATAGAGAAGCACCAAGCTGAGATGGAATTATTGCTGAAAAAATGATGATGATTGTGCCTTATGAATCATAATAATGATTGTTTCTTCAGATTAAAAAGCTAATTTTTTATCACAGAAATGTATATGTTGTATTTCTTTATTAATCCATTATTACATTTTTCAGCAATTGGAAATAGGAAATATTGGAAATTTGAAATTGGGAATATGCAGATATTGATGTCCTTGCCAATTTTCCATGTCCCTTGAAAATAGAGCACCCTATTTCAGTGGTAAATATTATGTTATGGCCCCAACCCCATCTTCATCCTCTTTGTTAAAAATGTATGTCTGTAATGGCATACAAGGAAGTAATCATGTGTTTCAATATATTCAGATGAATGTGCTAACCTTGAGAATTACTGTTTACTGAATTACTGAACAACTTGTTTGAAATGTCTGCACTTTTGTATAGCATTTTCTTAGCAACATTTACTTACATAAAACATTACATTTTGTTTGCATGAATGTGCTAATTTCCAGATTAGCAATAACAATGTGTTCTGAATTCAAGTTTTTTAACAGTAGCAAATAATAAATATAATACAATAACACAATTCAGCTGATAAACTATAGGCTTGCAGGGCCATATTTTGCAGCCCATGATAAATATAAAATAAAATAATCATTTAGAATAATTGTTCTCAGAAAAGCAGATATTTCAATCAGACTAGCATATTCAATAAGATGCTGTTGTGCATAAATTAAAAAAACACAAACAAAACCTCTTTATTACAAAACCCAGGGTCCTTTGTCAGCACAGTGGAAATTGAGCTTCATCACTTACAGAAGCATTGAATTTTGCATTATTGTCCATTTCTTCCACATTTTTAAATCTTTTAAGTTATTTAGCTTATATCAACTGGCCTATTTACTTTGTAATGATATTTTTTTAACAAATTCTTTTTCAAATCTGCACCTGAAGATTCCATTAAGAAGGAAAATAGAAAATATCTGTTAAATGGAGCCCCATTTAACTGTTGCATATGGGTTCATATGTGTTTTTTGTTTTTCATCATTACAACTTGTCGCTGTTCTGAACTAAATATGCATTAACTGAGCTTATCAAAGATTGATAATGCAAGCATAATCACAATAATATTAAGCACTTCAAAAACCCACTTTAAAGTGTTTAATATGTTTAAAAATTTTACTGCACTTTGCTAAGTAGAAAGCTATAAAAGCAAATGTTAGTACATGAAATAAAAATCTAAGTAATGTGTTGATACCATTCACAATGAAACTGTAAAACATAAAAACTTTGCTTGGGCTGTTAGAAATGTAAAAAAATAGTTTTATATACTGCACACTCAGTAAAATTAAGTTTCTCAGTACTGGTATTATAAAATCACAAGTTTCTAGAAGCACCAAACTGCAAAAACATGGAGATTGCAACACATATTGTAGAGTGCATTAACATTTCTTTGTGCCATTCATCTCTTGAAAGTCATAAAATTTGACTGTTATATTAACTGACCTGTCATTCAGTAAGGGACTTCTGTGAAACAAGAGATGATCGCACTCAACAGTTTACATTTTTAAATGAGGTTGCTACTAGCCCAATTTGATGAATGAGAATTGTGTGCTTTATAACCTCAGTAACAGTTAAATACTAAGAACTTCTAATACCTTTACATTAAGCATGGCAAGGTGGAAGAAGTAAATGGGATGAATAGCTCAAGAGAGGGCATGATAACTTGCATTGCAGTTGTACACTGTTTTAAAATATGCAAGTGCAAGCAGAAAGTTTGAAATAAACAAACTTCTATGTTAACGACAGTGGAAAATTGGTCCTGAAACTAAAAGCTTTTGAGTTTAAAAAATTATAAATTCTTAGCATTAAACAATGCCACGTGAGTTTCTCTGTCCATAAAGGGATTTAATATGGAGGCACCTTATTCCTATGTCCACATTTATCTTAAATTGCACTTTTCACCAACTTCTATTTTAGGTGCATTTCTTTCTGTAATCCATTAAAGTGCATTGATGAAATTGTCAGTCTAGAAGCTAGCTATTCCACCCAAAATTATTGAACAAATTGCTAATTATAATTTATAAAAAATTACCTATATGTAAAAATTAGATTGATTCCTATGCTACAAATGAAAAATGATTTTCTTTGTTTCTGATCATAAGAAAAACGTTTAGCTGCAATGTTTCAAGGAAGCCGTCACAGTTTTCAAAAAGTTCACTCAAAAACAACGTAGTTTATGAGAAATGTCCAACTGAAGATTCTTCCAAAAGTGAATACTTTAAAAGAAAAATATGTGGTTTTACGATATATGTACAACTTTTAGCATGCATAGATCAGTTTACATTGCTTATGTTTGGAAAAAGATTTTCTCAAATTAGAATCTATGTTGCCTGTCATACTCAGAAAGTAACATCTTAAATGTCTTGTTTTAATTAGTGTGACAACACTTAAAAGCAGTACATGAAGTGAAATGTGTTTTAGGCAACATTTTTTATTTCAGTTTTCTGTTACTTTTTTAAAAATCTGTGTGCTAATAAAACTTTTTAATGTACATTTTAATGTAGAAAATTAAAACTCATCCATATTGTTTAGAACAATAAATGCAGCATGCTTTAAGCCAGTTAATTACTGACTGGATGCTTGGTGATGACATAGCATTGTAACCAGAGAACATGCTGACTGACATTGTCTGTAAATAAAGTGGCATATGATATTATGATGTAGTTGATGATTGTTAAAGTGCACTGCTGTTGCTAAATATATGTATATACAACATAATGCAAAACATCACATTTATAACATTCCACTGATTAATTTGTAGCAGTGCCAAAATGGCATTGAATGAATGTTTGTTTAATCAGTCTACCTCTGTCCATTTTTCTTACATTAAGTGCTTCTATGACTAAGTTATCCCAGTCATGCTCATTCCCTTCCACTGGAAAATCTTGGGGATCCCATGCCCTGCCAATATTGTGGAGAACAGCACATGCAGCAATTATTCGAGTGGTTGTTCTTAGCTTATATCTAAGCTTCTGGCAGAGGCAAGGAAGTCTACGCTTAAGTACACCAAATGTTGTTTCAACAGAAGCCGTGGTTGGAATTAGTGCACTGTTATAGCGCTGCTCAGGAACTGTTTGTGGGTCTTGTACTGGTGTATACAGATATTTGGTTTGGCGGTAACCCCCATCACCAAGCAAAAAGGAGTTCTTGAGGTCCCTATCCTCAAGACGTACCTTAACCCACTATTATAAAAAATTCTGGAATCGTGTGTTGATCCAGGCCATCGTATTACTATATCAAAAATCTGAAGCTGAGGTCCTGTTACAGCTTGGACATTTAAGGACATCCAACCTTTTCTGTTTTGGTTCACCTCTGCATTTTGACCTCCAGGGTTTATAATGGGTATGTGTGTACAGTCTATATATCCAAGGACATTTGGGAAGCATCTCATATTAAAAAAGTCAATTTTCACTTGACATCTTCCAGCTTCAGTCTGAGGAAAATGTACAACATTAGGCAAATGTCTTGCCAATCTTTCTGAAATCTCTCTTATGATTATGCAAGCACTTGCCTGGCTGATTTTTGACAGATCCCCACATACAATCTGCAATTTAGAAATAACATACATTAAAGCAATGAGGATTTTATTCGAATTCCATAGAAATTCAGAAAATAAGCTAATTAACCAAACAGCTCCCAAATGATAGAAACCTAACATTACATAACCTATGTATCAAGGCCAAAAAAGAAAAGGTCTTATCTGGTAACTTCCTGTAGCATAAAATCTTAGTGCAGTTGTCAGTCTGATGATTGGTGGAACTGGCAAACCCCTGTTTGTTTCAGGTTCTTGCAAAGTTAGAGGCATTATATGATGCACTACCGTATTTTTGGAAAATCTAAATCTTCTCAGAAACTGGGCATCACTGTATTTGTATAATAGATTCTCATCGTCCGGAAATAAACGTGGAACATTCTCATATAAGTAGTTATCCATTACATGGTCATAAACTCAATAAAATCATCTGCAAGCAAAGCCATTATACTACCTCCTATACACCAGTATAATCTGTAAAGAGCATGGAGGAGAAACAAAGGTAGTTCTTTAGCTTCCTGCAGTATTTAAGGAAAAGAACGTTCCTCTCCTTCTTCTTTACAGTAAAGGAAGCTTTATGAATGGCAAAACTAGCCCTGTAAAGAAGGTTTAAGGCCACCTTACAACTCTAAGGAGTGTTCCTTTCTTAAATACATCAAGAGCAATTTCAGAATTTGAAATGCTATGTAAGGAGGATTGAAAGTGCATTTTAAGTGAAGAAGCTTCAAAGGAGTGTTTGAGAATTCCACCCTAAGTGTAAGTTTGGCATGACATTTCTTCAAGTCTGGGCTGAGTTCATTGTTACCTGAATCTTAGTTTGGTCTAATTCCAATCTTGGCTGTATCATTTTTACATTAGTACTCCTGGTATAGTTCTCATTTGTGTCATTTAGAACACCTTCATTTCCTGTGTAATTTATTCTGTATCCTATTGAACTTTGTGTATGACCGTAATTTGTATGAAATTCCAGTTAGTGTAGGATGACAGTGAAGAAGAAGATGATGCCAAAGCCTACTGGCTGCATCAGTTATGGTGTTAAAGAGTATTGTGACTTTGCCCGCTTTTCACTGTTACTTCTTTAATGTGATTTAGTTCAGCCCTCACTGTCACTTCAGTTATGCATTTCAGTTCAGTTTTACTGTCACTTTGCTTTTGTGACTGCATGTAGTGGTGAAATGAAACACCCCAAAGTCGCCTATCCTTCCGTCTGCTTCACTCGCTGTGGTGTTGAACATAAGACATCTCTAATCTCTCACTATACATCACAGCTGTCGCTACAACAGCACTTGATGTTGCATCAGAACAGCTACTCACCATCTCAATGACTAATTGGCTTGCGAGCATGCTCCCTTATATACAGGTGTGAGAGTATCTGGAACGTTCACGAGAGAGGGGAAAGAAGCTTCCGGAAGGATCTGGTTATCTCTTATGGTTCTTCTGGAATTTACTTTGGATGACATCACTATTCCCTGACCTTTTCTCTACTTACCTCTTCAGCTGCCAGTGGGTCGGTCGGCGCCTTACACCCAATAAGTGAGACCCATCGTGCGTCACATAGCTCCCTTCTCAGAGCTGGTCATCCCGAGTTGCACCGTGATATGGGACAAGTTGATAAAAAATTAAATTGAGTTTTATTTATGGATGCTCTTTAACTGCTGTGGCCCTTAGCGTCCCATTCTATATTGGGCATGAAAGACTGAAAATTTTGCTCAGAGGCCTCTCTGTGAGGCTTGAGGTAATTTACGGCATGGGAGCACTGGCTTTAATTACTTTCCGAAGGAAGCCATGCTAAGGATTTTTACGCCCGAAAAAATCCATTGCCCTCTGCCAGGTTTGAACCCGCAACCTCGGGAACTAGAGGCTAAAATGGTAACCACTACACAAGTTGATCAAGATGGACCACCATCAGCTTCCCTGGGTTAGCACCGAATGCGGTATACCACACAATAATACTAAATACTGGTACTCAAATAATTAATGAACCTCAGATGGTTGCAGAGATTTTTAACAATTTCTTTCTAGACATAACAGAAAAGTTAAACATAAAATATGGAAACAAGGAATCAGCTTTAATTTTTTTAAGAATCTCCTTAATAGATAAAATCCCTGAATTCAAAATAAATATGACAACACCATCTGAAATTAATAGTATAACAAATTCTCTTAGGAACCAAAAATTCTTCAGGTTACGATGAAATAACAAACAAAGTCCTAAAAGCATGTTCAAGCCAAATAAGCACTCCCCTTAGCTATTTATGCAACGAACCATTAAAGGCTGGAATATTTCCTGATAGAATGAAATATTCAACTGTCAAACCCCTCTTCAAAAAAGGCAAACAGGACAATATTTCAAATTACAGACCTATATCTCTCTTGTCAGTATTCTCAAAAGTATTCAAGAAAGTAAGGTTTAACAGACTGTATAATTACATGGAAAATAACAATCTACTTGTCAGCGAACAGTTCGGTTTTAGAAAAGGAATATAAACAAATAATGCAACTTACAAACTTACACATGAAGTGTTAACAGCATTAAATGAAAATTTGCATGTGGTAGACATCTTTTGTTATCTAGCAAAGGCGTTTGACTGCGTAAATCATGAGATTTTGATAGCAAAACTGCAGTACTACGGAATAAAAAATGAAAATTTAAATTGGTTTCTCTCCTATCTAAAAAGAGAAACAAAGGGTAGAAATTAACATTCATCAATCAGTACCATAACAACACTTCAGAATGGAAATTAATAAAACATGGAGTTCCCCAAGGGTTGATATTGGGGCCTCTGTTATTTTTAATTTAATAAATAACCTCCCGTTATATATTAAACACATTGCTAGCATATATCTGTTTGCAGATGACACTAGTGTTCTAGTAACAATTAAACATTTAAACGAGTGTGTTATAAAATTAAATTATGTCCTAAATTGCATGCCAGACTGGTTCAAAGCAAACAAAACTTTCAGTAAACCTTGAAAAAACAAAAGTAGTCAAATTCATAACTAACCATTCACCACAAACCCAAGTAGAAATAGGAATTCATTATTAGAACAACCTAACGAAGTCAAATTTCTAGGTCTTTTAGTAGACAAACACTTAGATTGGAAGTCACATATTAATCACATCACATCTAAGCTTAATGCAGCATGTTATGCCATTCGAACTCTGGTAAACTTTCATTCAATTGATACGCTTAAGCTAGTTTACTTCGCTTATTTTAACTCCATCATGGAATACAGAATAATTTAGTGGGGCAACTCAGTGGATAGTAAACTCATATTTCTAATACAAAGAAGATTATACAAATAATTTGCAACACTCAAAACAGGCAGTCATGCAAAGAACTATTTCAGAAACTAGGTATACTAATCTTATCTTGTGTTTATATATTCTCCATCTTAAAAGTTTTAGCAAATAATTGACATAACTTTATTACAAACACGGAAGTACATAACTTTAGCACTAGGCAAAAGGGAAATATCCATCATTCAAATGCAAAGCTATCTTGCTTTCCAAAAAGGTGTTTACTATGAAGCAATTAAGATATATAATGCTCTCTCCAGTAATCTCAAGGAAAAAATTAGCAATTTCAAAGTTTTAAAGCCTCCCTAAAAGAGTACCTCTGTGATAAATCTGTTTACTCTCTATTTAAACCACAATTTAGCCTATTGACAATTAAGTTCTAGTATACTACATATTCCTATAATGTTAAGTTACTGTATTAAGCCAAATAAATACATTTAATATATATATTTGATATTTTTATCTTAATACTGAATTTTGACCATCTTTTCATATAAGTAAAGGTGGAATTTTTGAGCAGTGACACAGGCTGTAGAAGCTAAGTGAAGTGCATTTTATACTCGGTACCTAACCATGCTAACTTTCAAAGTAGTAGAAATTTGATATTTACTGTATATTTTAGCACCATAATCTGAAACATTGTGCACTTTATATATATATATATTTTATATGCAAAATAGTTTTATTGTGCATATTTAATATTTTGTAAACGTATATCTTAAAATTCTGACACTCTTTGCATATAAGCAAAGGTTTAAGCATTGAAGTGAAGAAATTTTGTTGTCAGGAGATGTGACAATTTTTTAATGTAATAGAAATTTGATGCTTGCTGTTTACATTTTGGCATCATAACTTAAAATGTTCTCAATTTTATGTGTGCAAAAATAATGAGTTTATTGTATATAATTGACAATTTTGTAAAATCCTGACACTCTTTGCAGGCAAGCAAGGATGTAATACTTTGTGCAGTGACACAGGCTATAAAAACCAAGTTATTTTAAGTTCAATGCAATAGAAATATAAAAGCTTTTGACATGTTCTATGTTCAAGGTCTTTTGGCCATCAAAGAACCTACAGAATGCATTCTAATCCAATATAATCTAATCTAATCACACTGTTAATGCAGGTGATTACCTTATACGGGCTGTCCCAGGAACGTTGCATCTTCGGTTACTTCCATTTAGTCTTTGTGGGACGATAGAACCATATAGGTCACTTTCCTGGAATCTGGCATTGTTCGCCAGACGGTCATAGCATGCCTTCATCCTGTCACTTGTCAGCTTCAGGTGCTCCCTGGCGAGATGGTGGATGTCTTTCAGCCTGCTCATTAGCACCCCGAAACAATTCATTGTCAGCTGCTCATAACAAGAAGGCATGCCGAAAAACAGATCACATGGTAGCCAGCTGCAGTGCAAATACCATATGGACTGGTGTCATGCCAGTGGATTCCTGTACTGATGCTCGGTAGGCCTGGAGGAATAACGGTACATGCATATCCCAATCTTGCTGATGGCTGATACCACTTTCCGGAGTTGCTACTAAACCCTCTTAATATAACGTTCACATTACGTCCCACCGTGGATGAAGGGAAGTGGTACGGTTCTTGTGTATCCCGAGGCGCTTAAGCAGCTCTCGCATAAGATTGAATTCGAAATTCGTCCCGTGGTCCTCTGAAGCTCCTGGGGATCCCGAATCGGCAGAGGTTGTTCACCTGTGCATTAGCCACAGTCGAAGCCTCTTGAATGGAAATCACGTAAACCTTCGACCACTTGGTGAAATAGTCCATAGCCAACAGCAGATAACGAATATATATGCCTTTCCTTGGGAAAGGCCCTGCCACGTCGATGGAAATTTTTCGAGCGGCGCTCCGACGTTGTACTGTCGCATCCGGCCACGACTGCGGGCCTGGGGCCCACGACTTGCAGCGCAGATGTCGCATTGCTAGAACCACCTCTCCACATGACTTCTGAGATGCAACCAATAAAATCGGCTGCTTTGCTTCTCCAATGTCTTATTTACACCCAGGTGCCTCGGGTAGTACCGCTATGGGTCTCCTTGAGGATTTCTTTCAGCTTGTTCCTCGGGAGCATTAGCTGTTCCACATTGGTTTTTCCGCTTTTGGACTCCCACCACTCTCTTCAGCACACCGTTCCTGACCACCAGAGAGTCCCATTGGGACCAATAGCTCTTATACAGGGTGATAATGAACCACCAAAATGATTTCAGAGATTGTAGACATGTCTGATATAAAGAAATTGATATAGGTAGTGCATGGTCCACGGCTAAACAACGCAGTTATATGGTGTTAAACATATTGGTATCAGACGCTGATAAGTCGGTGTTAAAGCAAAACCGACCGTGCTAGCTTCTAGTTCCTACTGTCCCGGGTTCAAACCTGGCGGAGGGCGATTAATTTTTTTCGGGCGTAAAAATCCTTAGCATGGCTTCCTTCGGAAGGGAAGTAAAGCAGGTGGTCTCGTGTCGTAGATTTACTGCACGTAAAAGAACCTCAGGTTTGATAAAGAGGCCTCTGAGCAAAATTTCCGGTCTTTCACGCCCTGTATAGAATGGGACGCTAAGAGCCACAGTAGTTAAAGAGCGTCCATATAAGCTTTAGAAAAAAAAGTTAAAGCAAACCCGAATGAAAAATTGGCTTAGAATGTCTTTAAAACTACTGCACGAGTATAGAAATATCGATTTTCAGCAGGTCGTTATTAGCGTCAAGATTTAATGCCTCAAAGATCTCTCAAATCTCGAAATAATCACTCGACAGTGCGACTCTGAACATCAATTAGCTACCTTCTTGCTTTATGCAGCCTACTCTTGAGGTTTCTTTAACTGCTCGTGTGGTTTAATGCGTAACGCCAAAAGCTGATATCATGGATTTATTTCCTGTCATGCGTTTTTTTCTTAATTCCATGCGAAGAAGTTTTGCGATGTGTATACCCAGGACGCGATTGTGATTGGCCAGTGCAATAACACCACTATTATTTCCTTGATTTGGCTCACTGAGGTTAGTATGCTGAGGATTGTCTGTGAGACAACATGGAGAATATGCAAACCACCTCTGAACTTGCAGATGTGCACCTTATTTACGGTGAATCAAGAAATATTGATTTAGCTATTGCAGCACTGTACAGGGAACGGTATCCCGACAGGCGCCAATCACATCACTCCACTTCCCAGTCCATCGATAGGCGTTTACGAGAATGTGAAATCTTCGGGGTAAACGGGCGATATGGGTGTTTCACGAACTCGATGCACAGTGCATTTGAGGAGAATGTGTGCAAAGAATTCCAGAAGAGCCATCTACCAGCACACGCGCTATTACACGTGCACACTAACCATTGTTGGCATATGCCAAACCATACATGAAGTACAGCTTCACCCAATTCACCGTCAAAGGTGCAAGCACTAAGTCAGGGAGACTTTGGCCCTCAGGTACAATTTTATAACTGGGGTTTGCTCCAGCAGCCTTAATTCTTTTCGTCGGTATTGCCTACTGATGAGGCCTTGTTCACCAGGAATGGTCTAGTTTTAAACTCAAGAAACAACCATGTGCGGGAGTATATCATCAGACCATGTCATTGGCCCATGTCTGCTTTGCCCTCGGTTGAATGGGCATGTTTATCTTGACTTGTTCCAGAACATTGTACCTGTATGTTTATAAGATATGCCTCTGCATATTCGTCGTCGAATGTGACTACAACATGATGGAGTTCCACCCCATTTCTCCCTGGTTGTGCGAGAGCATTTGAATGAAGCTTTTCCTGCCCGATGAATCGGAAGCAGGAATTCAACCACAGCTTGGTTGCCGCGCTCTCCGGACCTCGATCTAGTTGATTGATTTTTCTGGGGTCATCTGAAGTCTGTGGTGTATGAAACACCTATCACCTCAGAAGAAGACTTAACTGCCCGAATAATAGCAGCATGTGACGTTATTCGACTCTCTAGAAATCTTGGACACAGCACAACAATTGTTCATTCGCTGCTGTCAACTTTGCCTTCAAAATGTAGGTCGCCATTTCCAGCAGTTCCTATAAAATTGACCTAAAGACTTTGATGTGTTTATGTTTTTGCTCTTTTTTCACTTCCCATTTTGAAGCACAGCATCATATGAATGTATTAAACAGGTTTCAACTGTTGATAGCAAGGATTGTAATTGATTGTACTGATGTCATAAGTTCATAACCATTGCGCCAGAGAGGTACGGTCTGAAACTCCCTTCTTTTCGTGTGTTGTGCTCTCGAGTGGTATCACATTAGCCAATGTCGTAGTGGCGCTTTAGAAACTTATAACCGTAACTTCGAAATTTGGACAGGTCTTACGTCTCCTATCTCAAATTACTTGTTTCAAGACACCTCCACAATCTCTGAAAGTATTTCGGTGTAGTTCATTAAGACCTGTAGATCAGGTCCCTTGGAGCGACGTTCGTCCATGTTGGTCGTTCGCCAGATTTTTTATCCATCAGGTTAGGCCCTATGTCTCGATCCTCCAGCTGCTCCCTCCTAAAGATTTCTTTATCCCAACGGACTGCAGGTTGCACCGCGACCGGGCGTAAGGCTGCAGCACTTTCATTCGCCTCGTCATTCACTCAGTGGTTGCAATTTTCCCGACACGGTCTTCGAGGAAGTGCATCTGCATTTAGAATGTCTTCCTCGCCGGTGCTCTGAAGTAAAAGTGTACCTCTGCAGCCATTAGACCCAGAATGCCGTCTGTCCGTGCAGTATGCAAAGCCCAACAGCCAGGTTAAGGCGGAATGATCAGTTCGGAAGCGAAACTGTACTCCCAGACATACTTGTGGAACTGCTTCAGGATATCTACAACAGCCAGCAGCTCTCGTCGTGTCACGCCTTAGTTTCGTTCGGCCTTGTACAGGGTTCTACTGAAATACTATGTACTCTGTTCTCCGTCCTGCTCTTGTGACAAGATACACCTGATGACGACTTCACTGGCATCCGTGTCCACGATGAACTTATTACTAGGGATGGGGTATTCTGGAAGAGAAGCAGGGCCGTGCACAGGGCATTTTCAGGGTCTTCAAAGCTGCCTCAGCTTGGTCGGACCATCGAAAGGCTCGACATTCCTCTGTTGTGTCAGCGGTTTGGCGATGTTTACATACTCTGCCACGAATTTCCGGTAATATGTGTAGAGACCCAGGAACCGCCTCAGTTCTTATTTATTCCTTGGCCTGGCCCACTCCTTGATGGCTTCTAGCTTCTGGGTGTCCGCAACTGCTTCATCAGGGATTACGATGTGTCCCAGGTAGCACACTTCCTTTCCAAACAGCTGACATTTTTTAGGGTTTAGCGTGAGGTTGACCTATCGAAATCTTGCGAACACCTTCCTCTGCCAATCCTCGAATGCCTTGCTTATATCAATGTTGTCATCGAGATAAAGGAGGCAAGTATCATAGGAAAGGGCCATCACCACAGACTCCATAAGTCGCTGCAACATTGCGGGATCGTTGCAGAGTCCAAAATGCATTACGTGAACTGCCAAGTCCATATCCAGTAGAAAACGCTGTCTTTTCTTTGTCGGGGTAAAGTGTCCTTTATTAGTAGCCTGACTTCAGGTCCAGGGTGGAAAACCACTGCAGAAGCGCAGATCTCCATCATTCCTTGTCACTAGCACTGTCAGTGATGACCACGGGCTATCGGATTCCTTTATTATGGCTCCAATCTTCATGTCCACTATTCGGTTGTCTTTTCCTTCTGCTTCGCTAGCGGGACACGTCAAGGCGGCATCTGATTGGTAGAGCATCGCCGGTGTCGATGCGATCCATTACTATCGCCACGGCCATATTAATCTTCTGATAAGCTGAAGTGTCCTGGAATTCCGCGAGAAGATTAAGGATGTTCTCACATTAAACAGCTCCCATACATTTCTAGCATGATTGTAGTCAGCATCACTAATTTCTTCTTCATTTAATCTATTGTAGAAGGAGTCCTTAGGAGGCAAGCAGGTCTCGTTCAAAACATCCTCAGCCGCCTCCTGAACGTGGTTACTCAGAAGTCCATCCAGTTCCTTGGTGTTCGTTTAGCCCTCTATGTCTAGCTGCAGGTATTATAGAGGCGACTGGCTCACAATCCCCCAATACAGGCCCCCTAAATAGTTCTTGGCTTGGTCGATGGTATTTAGCAGCTTCACCAGGGTGATCTCTCGAGCAGGAAGCGGCGCCCTCGCGACAATCCCACCTTGGTGAGGCCTTCCTTATTAGGGGTTTCTCTGACCGCGCTGTCACCACCCTCTCCCTCCATGCCTGAATCACATCTCGCTTTGCAAATAAGAGCCTTGCCGGCTGCAACCTCTTGGATGGTTCAGCAGGATCTCGTCGCCGCCCAGGTGCAATATGCGTCGCCCGATGTCCACTTTGGTATCGAAGGGTGTTCAGCCTCAGGATGGCTTCCTCGGTAATTGCGGCTACGAAAACCCACAATTGTAGCCTACTCCTGCCAAGAGTCAACTACAGGTAAGCTTCCTCTGTCTGGGGCAGTGTTTTTTCCCGGGGCAGCACCTGAGCAGCGTCCTCTTTTGTAGTCCCGTACCAGATCGGCCTCGCAATAGTTAGTGTAGCCCCTTTGTCTACCGGCACCCCGCAGGAACGGTCCTGAATCCATCCTATCGGACTATTCTCGCCGTTCCCAGCTATGATGTTGTACGTGAAGCGAGGGCAATGTGATAACGTCAGCGTGCCTTTCTTTATGCCGGCGCTTAGTGGTATTTCTGATCCTCGGTCGGGTGCGCCTCAAGCCAAACCTTAGGAGTCTGTACTCTCCACAACTCCAGCACATAGGTCTCCTGTCCCCAACTCTACAATGGTTAGGCTGTATGGTTGTCGCTGGTAATCGCCATTGTTGGCCGTTACAGCTCTAGTCGGCTCTGGGTTGGCTCATCCGGCCGTCATCTTTGCCAGAGTGTCATTGATGTTATGGTGTACTACCAAGAGAAGTTTTCATTTCACCTCCCAATCTCTTACCCTGTTGATGAATGCTTAGGTTGCCTCACCAGAAATATAATCTAGTGGTAATTCCGTCAGAACCTGGTGTGCCAGCCTCCCCATCTCCACGACGGATTCTGGTAAGATGTCGTTCGGCTGTTGCACTCTTGCCTTCACCTGGGCCTGGTAACCAGCAGCCAGACAATGTTCTCCAAAAGTTTAATCAGCTCATCAGTCAGGTTTTAGGTGGTTAAGGTGTGAAGGATTTCAGCTGCTTGCCCCTGAGGGGTAGCCAAAAGCTTTGTCCTCTCCATTTTTGTTGGTAGCAGTGGCTTCAAACTGCCGCTTGAACACTGCCCATAACAAAGTGCAGTCAAATTTCTGAGGCTTTACTATCTCATAATCATGAGTCCCTCCACAGTTTTGGCATGGAAGTTGGCTTCTATGTTGCAGCGCATCTCCATTGTGGCATCCATCATCCTCTTGCTTTCCGTGGTCTGCTGGTCCAGATGCATCATCATCATCATCATCATCATATTTTTCCTTCATTTGCTGGTCTAACAGTTTTTCTTGTGGAATTGGAACTCTTCCACCACAGTAATATTCCCTCCACATCACATTTGATTTCTTCCAGCTCCTAGTGAAGTCATCTTTCAGGTCTTTCCTTTTTCATTTATCTGAAATTTTATAGACTTGATTTCAAAACCAAGTTCAGGTTTCATTTTTCCATTTCATTCTTCATTTCTTTACACTCTTCATTTCAGTTCACGTCTTATTCATTCCAGATTCCATTATCTTTTCGATCTTCTCCATTCTGGATTCCATGTTTATCTCACCTTCTCCATTCTAGAATTTATTTTTTCCATTTCAGATTTCATGGCGTTCCTTCACTTAATAATTTTTTAAATATTTTCTCCATTGTGGCATTAAAATCCCACTTCTGACACCAGTGTGACTTTGTCCACTTTTCACTGCCACTCCACTAATGTGCTGTAGTTCAGTTTTCACTGTCACTTCACTTTTGTGACTGTGCCTAGTGGTGAAATCAATCAAGCACAAAGTTGCTTCTTCTTCCATCTGTTTCACCCACTGGGGTGTCGACTCAAGACCTCTCTAATCTCTCACTATAACAGCACTCACTGTATGTCACAACTGTTGTTACAAAAGCACTTGATGTTGCATCAGAACAACTCATTATCTCATTGACTAACTGGCTTGTGAGCATGCTCATTTATATACAGGTATATACAGGTATCTGGAATGTTCGTCAGAGAGGGGAAAGAAGCTTGCAGAAGTATCTGGTTATATCTCGATAGCACTTCTGGAATGTACTTTGGGTGATAGCGCTATTCTGTGTCCTTACATCAATTTGCCTCTCCAACCTCCCAGTGGTTACTCGCCACCATATACCCAAAAAGCGAGGCCCATACCTGCATCACAGTGTTGAGGAAATAGTAAAATTGCACTTATATGTTTTGTGAGCACTATTAATTATTATTTTTATTTCTTTATTGTTTTAAGATTATAATATCTTTTGTGCCCAGTTTGAATCTAAAGTAGCCAATAATTTCCAGTGTTGCACCAAGTCATGTATGTGAACATGCTGCTAAGCAGCTAACCCAATAATGATGCAGCTGCATTTGTGTGTCATGGTGAGGGAGTCAGTCTTCTGGAGCTGTGTTACCTGTGTTTGATACTACCAAGAAACAGGCCAAGTAACGAATGAAGTCAATGTGATGTCACTACATAACAACATACCTAATTAATATGTAGGGCTACAATGCATTTGCCTGCAACCCATGGTTTATAATTATTTTTTTAGCCAAAATGCCAACAATGCTGCATTCCTGGTTGCATAGGCTGTGTTTGAAAAGTGTGCAAGTTTTTAAATGCGATAAAGATCAAGAGAAAAGATGAAAATGGGTTTCTTCTATCACTTGTAATAATACTGCATCAACAGTTCACTCAGTGCTAGGCAGGCAACTTAAAGTAAAATGTGAATATATAAACAGTGAAGTCCATTTTTTACAAAGCACTTAAAGTTAATAGTTGTTATACCTTAGATAATTCACCATAAGAGCTGATACTACCCCATAGCTAAAGGTGCCATGGGGTTAGTTGTAGTCAAGTTTGTTTTGCATATCTTGTGTAGCCCCTTATTTTTAACAACAGAAAAAAACAGCAACATTATGAACAGCTTTATAAATAATTATTTTATTACCACATTTTCCATAGTGCTTCATGCAGATATTTTCCTGAAACACTACAGAAACCACAGAATAAGACCATGCTTAACATTTCTTCAACATTTTGTTTTGTTCTATGTGATCTCACTGATGGCAATTGTATAATCTAATCCAGTTTAGGTACACTTTTGATTTCATTATTACAGTTAAAAGAAGGGGATTAACATAAACAGAAATAATGACCTATAGCACAGGGTAGGTTAAGAAAAGTTTGGTGCAATGCAGCAAAAGTTTTACACACCAAAACTATCCCTCATAAATATTTGTCTGCTAAGGCAAAAGAAAGATTATGAGCATTGTAACAGCAAACTCCATAATTTCTGTAATAAGTTGCAAGATTTATTTTTTTCAAGAAAGAAATCTGTATGTATATGAGGTGCTAACAAGCAGAGAAGACTGACCCTCACATCTTGAGATTTCAGTTCTTTCTGGGCCAATCCATAGTACGAGGGCTGATCAATAAAGACAGACTGATTTTTTCCTGAAGCTTTCTTGATAGTTTCCTGTCTCTACTATAAATATTTGAAAAGATAGGAGTTTCATGGATAATTTCCATAGGCGGCAGCACTCTCGTATTGGTAGGTTTGTAGTATTGCTGTACATTGTTGACCCTACTTGAATTTCGCATACCACAAAATGGAGGTGACATGAGAGGAGTAATACAGCGCAATAAAGTTGTTTTCGTTTAAATCATACAGCCTCTGAAACTTTCGAAAAGCTGAAGCAAGCATACAGTGAAGATGCACTACCTCGTGCAACAGTGTTTATGTGGTTCAAGGACTTCAAAGAAGGGCGAGTCCTCTGTGCTAAGCAAGGTGGGCCTGGTGTTTCGGCTTCTGCTATGACTGAAGTCAACATCAACGCAGCTGCTGAGATTGTTGTTCCCCCTCACACTACTGATACAGCAGTGTACTACAGGTCAGTATTGGCTACACTGAGGAAGCACATTGCAAGGAAACGTCCAGAACTTCATCGGAATGAGTGGCGACTTCATCACGACAACGCGCGGCCTCATGTCGCCAATCAAGTCTAGGCATTTTTGGCTAAATTCAACATTGTGTTCGAGGATGCTATAAAAAGTGCACTGAAGTAGGAGGGGACTACTTTGAAAAATAGCGTGACAACATTGAAATGGAGTAATAAATATCTGTGAAAAAAAAAATCAGTCTCAGTCTTTATTGATCAGCCCTCGTATGAAAGGGTTTGCTTAAGTGATTAAAATTAATTTCATTGCATCTCAGTTTGGCATAAACCACAAAAGTTAAGTTAGTAGTCACAGGTAAAGTGAAGTAACATAAGCACACTGTTGGCTAAGTGGATTAAGTAAGCCTATGGCAGACTAAACAAAAGCTAAGTTTAAAATTGTAAAAGTATTAAAGAGCAGAGTCATCAAGTCTGCTTAAAGTTTTGTTTTTACAAGTTAATAGTGGACTATCATGTGTTCTTGTATGGTGGTACACCTGTTTACTAAGTTGTTGCCTGCTTTTTATGCAGCAAATGCCATTACAGAAAGCAATCATGGAATCTTTTTTTATACTACAGAAAATTATACTTTATCCCACATCAGAAAATGAATGTAAATGTTTTGAAAAATGAGTAGTTAATAATGGTAGAAGCTTAATATACGAAAGGAAAATTTCTTTGCTGTACTTTTCAAATACCACTTAACCACATGAGGAATTTTGTGAACTATAACTCAAGAAAGCAGTAAAGAAGTATTAGGCAAGAAGTCAAATAATAAACAGCTTTCATTTATATTCCAGCTTTAATTTCAATAACGATCCTCAAACGCTTTGAAGCTGGAACAGTATACGCAACAATTTTATCAAACAGTGGCATATCTTTTCCTAACCTCAACTCAACCATTTGCTTTTCTCTTCTGAGAGAAATTTATGTGACACATTCAGGCAACCCCAGCAATTATTTAAAACCATTCTGAATCAAATTAATCAAGAGTTCAATTGAAAAATTCCAGAAATAACATGAAAAATTTAAGAAATATTATTTTTTTGTGGTTAATGCACCCACATTTTAATAAGAGAAGCACATTTTGATTTACAACAATTATTTCTGAATCAAAACATAATTCAAATGAACAAACATTGAGCATTGTTTTTTCGTAAGGAAAGATTAAGTAGCAGTTGCATATTTTTATACTGTCTATGGAAAGAGTCTATAAAACAAATTGTTTCTCAGTTTCATCTTTTGTGAGAATGTTATTGTAATTCTGAATGAGTTTGACATCCTTCTGCAACATCATACACAGCTGCCTCATAAGTTTTATAACCAACTTCCATATTGAAGGGTCTTTGCAGAGAAAATCGGTACTGATAGAAAATCTTGTGAAGAAAGTTTTTGTGGCAGGAGTTTCAAAAGACAAAAACTCCATGTTCATAAAGGAAGAAATGTCATTTTTGTGCAGAATGTACCTCTTCAGTTGATGTTTCTTCTTCTTCCCTTTCTTTAACTTTGTTTGATTCCAAGATAACTAGAGCCATATTTGCCTTAACCACTATTGGAACACTGTCATCAAACAAGGTTAGAGCCATGCTTTTGGGAGCTAAGTACCAGAGTTGGTTTGAATCAGTCGCAACCTTACTGATTTGTGGATCAATATTATGATAATTATTTATCATCAGTTGACTCATGAATAGGAAATCATGATAAGGTGCCTTAATTGCTTCTGATGACAGAAACCAGGCTTGGATGTACACTTGAGCAAGAAAAATACATATTCTTGTTAAAAAGTTCTCACTATGAGATAACTGAAGTTGGTCTTAAAACAGGTATATCTTGAATGCATAATAGCCTTTGCCATCCACTTAGCATGACTTACAACTCCTTGTATACAAAACGATATCCCATTCTTCGGAATGCTGCCAAGGAAGATCATTGTTAAGTCCAGCAATTCTCAGTTATAATCTTGCCATTGTTTCTGCACAGCTGGTTTTCAAAAAGTCCAAGAATGGTAGAGCAGACATCATCAGGCACTTCATTGCTACCGCTTATGAATGTTGTCAAGTTTCATCCAAGTTTCTCTAAACCTTTTGTAAAGTGCCATGTCTGGACCAGAAGTTATATCCATCAGTGAGTCTAAACAGATCCTCAAAACCAACTAAAAATGTGATGACAACAAGGAAGGTATAACAGGTCATGACTGAACAATTTTTCTAGATTTTTACAGGCACCATCTACTCGACCTGTATTGCTTGCTGTCGTATCACAGCAAAGTGCCTGAATTTTGTTGGATATACCTTGCTTCTCTACTGCTTGGTAAACAGCCATGGCTTGCCCCTATCCTGAGGATGTTGGGATTTCAGGAACTCCCAACATTTGCTTCTTGCTTTGAAAAGTTACTATTACTGCCAGTCTGTCAACCTTTTCAACACCTTTGAGTGTGAGAGCAACTTTCCATTCCAGTGCAACACCAATTCTTGGCAATTGTTGAGTTTAAATTTGTACTGAATTTCTGCAGTCTTGCTTCTGTAAATTTTTTTCTAAAGCATTGAAGAGAAGTTCAGTTTATTACCAGGTTTTCAGTTTTATACCCAAAAGCTTTTGCCTTTAATATATAAACCCCATTTCTATTGGTGATTTTGCACCTATCAAAAGCAGAGAAGTGAGGAGTAAAAAATTGCAGTGTACCTCGAGTTGCTGGAAATTTTGCTGCTGCCGCTGTGGTTTGTACTTTGGTTGATATTTTCTGAAAGATGACAGGAATTTTCAGTCGTTACCATTCTCACTTCCTTGTCTGCTTATTGTTGAATGATCACTTTCTGATGCTGTAAGCTTATGAGTAACAAAATGTTCCATTTCTTCATACATCCTGTTTTTCTGGTAGTTTCCATTGCAGTGTGCTTCTGTGCTTTTCCTTCCTTGAGTTTTAGTTTTTGATTGACACCAACTGTGGAAGCCGGTCGTCTGTATCTTTCCCAGGGAATTTTGGTTGTGCTCATTGTTGTATCTGGCATTTTGTCCCCTTGTCCCCATAAAATGTGGCGGTGGTTGGCTGTCTTGTAAGAATGTGTTTTCCCTTGGTCGTGCCTGCCATGTGTTAACCGTGCTGGGTTTTTGGTCAAATGCCATGATTAATTCCAGCATTTTTGTGATTGTTTGTGGGTGTGCAACAATAAACTTGTATCTAATTTGTGGTTCAATGTGATTTACTTTTCTGTGCCTGTTTCAAAACAGTCGTGCTACCATGCGCACTCGAATTGTACCGACCATTGTTAAGCCCTAATGTGACTTTATGTCTTCTGTTGGACCCCAATATCTCAGCAAGAAGTCTTGTTTAAACTCTTCGTATGAACTCCCAGGTAACAGCCAGTTCAACATGCGCTCCTCTTAGCTTTTCTTTACAACAATGAGTTTGATTTCTTCTGGAGTGCCTTTTAATCTAAAGTACTGCTCCAATTCTGTAATGTATTCTTTGGCATGGTCCCCCTTCCCTTATCAAAAGTTGGAGATAACTCGTTCAATAAGTGAGAATTAAAATTATGGGTGCTACTGTAAGAGCAAGTAGCTGGTGGAGTGACACTATGAGCATGCACATTATTATAACTACAGTTATTATGTGCATTGTTTAAGACTTCATTGGATAACAATGGTGGGCTTCCGGTATCCACCAACATTTCTTCGCAGTTACTTCACATACTCTTTGATGAACAGTGTTCCAACTCTTAATTTTTGCATGCTATTTTTGAGATCAACACATTTCTTTATCATGCACATTGTTCAAGGCTTGAATGACATTCCTAAGGTCTGCAATTTCCTGACTGCTTTCCACTTAGGTAGCATTAACAATTCTTGTGACTGTGTTCAGTTCAGAGTTTACTTTCCCTTCTAACGATTTTTGACCTAGCCTTACATTTTCCTGAGCCTCAGTGAAAGTGTCTGTCTGTGAGGACACAAATACAGAAAGGTTGGCTACCTTGACTTTATTTAAGTTTAATTCTTGCCTTAGACTGAGAATGTGTGATTGTATGACTGCTTACCCTATACTGATCTGCTCTAGTTTTTCTTGCAACTGCCTACTATTTTGTTCTAACTCCTATTTGCTTCTCTTTTGTTATTTTCTAGTTTTTCTTACAACAGCCTAATTGATTCTCTATTGTTGCTGTCTAAATTGTGCTTGTAACTTGCTACTGAAATCTGTAATGTTATTTTCTAGTTTTTCTTGTAACTGTCTATTTGCTTCTCTATTGTTGTTTTCTAGTTTTTCTTGCAACTGCTAACTGCTATTTGCTAATTGTTCCTGTAGCTGCCTATTTGATTCACTAAGTATGGAAGCTAGCATAGACTGCAGCATATGCATTAAGTTAGCAATGGCTTGTGCATTATCTACTGTTTTTTTAACCTTGCTGGTTGTGGATTGTTGCAACTCAGTTACCCTGATTCCAACGTGCTGAACTGCAGGTGGAACAATCGTTTCTCCCTCTGATGGGTTACCAGCATTTACATTTTTTGCCATGTTAACTACTTTGTGGCTTCTAAGCAACATGCAAATCACAGAATTGCAAAATTAAAATAGATACACTTTTGTACATTGCTTGTGTCAAAATTCTCGAAGTTCTGGTGGTAGTGATTCCTCCTGGGTGGTGCTGCGTGGGTGGTACCTTCTTAATGAAACCACGTGGGCATCATTTGTAGCGGGGATGTAACGGCTCGCACGTGAATACCATGTGCTATCTCGCCTAAATGCTATCTCGGATCTCCGAAGTTCCCTTGAAATTCTCTGCCCGGGCTGCTTGCAATAGAGCTGAGGAGAAATCCATATCATAGCTAGCTAACTTGATATTTTTCAGGATTATGTGGGTGAAGGCAAATAAAAAGCTGACTTTCCCTTAAACAGCTAATTTATTCAAATGTAATGCCCTTTGAAGCACTGTGAGTTATTATGTGGACCTATCTAACTGCGCCACACAATATTTCACACCCACATACACGCAGAAAATCTTCTGCTTGACTTCACATGTATTACATCGCTGGCAATCACCAAGACTGCTATAGAGAGAGTGCTTCACTTGGGGCCTCCTTCCCCTTTTATATTCCCTATTATGAAATCAATATTTGCGCCTTTATATGTAACAACTATTTTTATTGGTTATCTACTTAGTGTGCTATAAAAATAAAATGCTCCAATTTCAGAAGTCAAGCTTCTCTTTGACTTATCTGGTAAAACTCACTATCTCCATCACCTCTACAATTCTGTTTTCTCTTTCTGTTTTTCCAAATCCCTTGACTTTCCAGGAATTGGACCTCAATATCTGTCTCACTCTAACCTCAGATCTCTCTCCATTTCTGTGACTTTGCCTAAAACCGTGTGCATTAACGTGTATGTGCCAGTGGACTTTCACCCTTGTTGCAGCCTGCCTGGTTGCTAATTACAATGTTCCTGATATGCTTGTTTTCTTGTTAATTACATTCTGTGGTACAAGTTGTTTTATAGTAAAGCTGTTTCTCAATATTATTTTACATTATTAATTATTCCTGTTTTTTCAATACTCTATTCAATTGGGTATATGTCCCCTTGCAAACCACATCCTTGAAAAAAAGCAAGTAGCAAGTTATGTAACAATATAATTCATGACTCTGGCTCCTTCATCAATTGTCTGGGCTCATATTGGAGTGTCTGGTGTCTTAGCACATAGCTTCCAACCATTCACTATGAGCATTGAGGGGACCATAAATTTGTGCTTCATTGTATGCAAGAGAAATATTTAAATGGCTATTAAGGTAGTTCCTAATAACATTAATTAAATTATCATGCCTCGCTGAGATAATTCTTATGAACTGAGAACAGTATAAGTAAATCACCTGAAGCAATACCTTTGATATACAATGCAATTTGACACTATGAATGGCAGTAATACAGCCTATGAAACAATCTGAGACATGAGATTATATCTTTTTGTCCCTTTTATTTTTGGGATGGCTTAGCTCAGCGACCTACTGATGTAATATCTCAGTTGTTTAATTGGTGACACCCCTTCTGTAGTGGGTGTTAAAGGTATCCTAAGTCTGTGGAAATATTAGTTAATTATCATTAACACCATGCGATCAGGTTTTGTATCAAAGATATTCTGCCACATAGAAATATTGTTATTTATTTGGAAAGTTTCAGAATCATATCAGGTTCTGTCTGTCTGTCTGTCTCTCTCTCTCTCTCTCTCTCTCTGTCTCTGAGAATATACTGTAATGAAGCATATCTACCTATAAGTCTGCTGCAGAAATGGAATGTTAGTGAAATAAGCACTAATTAGAAATCCAAGTTGCAATTAAGTTGTAAACGTAACACTTAAGTATTATTCAGTAAAAGTTTGAGAATTGACTATCCCAATTGCTTACTCGTTTGGTACACTTAAGCACTTAGTGTGCCTTTACTGTGTAAATCTCTTTGTTACACCTTCAGAAGTAATAAGCTAAGTAGCTGAAAAATATATAAAGTAAATTTATAAACATATATCTGTGTCTGTAAGGGGCACATGTTTCCTTAACACTTGTGTGTGTGTATATATATATACATATATATATATATTTTTTTTTTTTATATTTCAGATGGTGGTTCTGAGTTATGCAACAAAGATTTGTCAGATTTAGCATTACTGCCTCTTACAAAACTATCTCCCAGATCTCATAGTAATTCTGAATGCAGTACAGGTGATGTTCCAAATAAACGGATTCATCAGATTTCTGAAAACAGCGATGGCAGCTCTGATAGTAGCGGAGAATATTTTTCCAATCAAGAGGTAATAATGCTTATAACTCACAGTAACCATAAAGCTAAGTTAGGTGACACCTAATGAGAAATAATGCACTTTGATAATACCAGAGGCAGTACAATTATGTTCCTGCAGTTTCATTGCACTTCTAAAATGTAAGGTACATATAATAACTGATTCACAGTTATTAAAATGTTCAATTCCTCAACTTGTTTGCACTGTAATCTATTTTAGCCATTAGTGACTGTGTTGCACTGATTTTTGTATCAGTTGATAAGGGTTAGTACCTTGTGTAAATCCAAACACCAAGTTGGGAATTCTTTATTTATCCATCTGTATGGTAAAACTACTGCTCTCATAGTGCACAACTTGCAGCATCCTGAGTTGTTACCTCATGGCAAGCGGGGATAATACATCTTGCAGAAGTTTTACAATTTAACAGGCTTTGTGCAATAGACTGCTCCTTTTAAATCTGCAGAAGCTTCAGATCTAAGACTGTGAGGGCCCGGACACAGCATTGGCAAGCCAACCTCGTGGTCATGAATAAATGTCTTAAGAGTATCTCCTAATCTTCAATCGTCATATTGTCGTAACCTCTTCATTTTGTTTAACTCAAGGGGGGTAGAGCTAGGTACCGAAAACAGGATCAAACATTAATATACACAAGGCCCGACAGGGGCGAGCTGAACTAAGTCTGTACATACCTGAAAATACCTAAAAATATATCTAAATCATGATGTGAAAGGATAGAAGGATCTCACTACTTAAAGAAGACACATGCTAAAAGTTTAGATGGCCAAAATATATTGAGAATAATTACAGATTACCTGTCTTGCTGTGTTCCAACTGCACTGTACTGTGGTCACATTTTTAAGAGACTCACTTAGCGTCAGACGCTACTACTACTGAAGAACCGGTTTTCCCCCACTATCATGACCTAATTCCGGTCTGCATTACCAACCCAAGAACCACCCAACAAACATTACCATAACCAACTGTTAATACATACATTTCCACAACCAAATGCCACATCTCCCCCTGGCTACCCAAATCGACGTCCCCGTCGAAGCAAGAAGGATTTTGTTTTTTACAGAAAAATTACAGAAAGAAGAAAAAAATAAATGACATACTTTACAATATTATATAAAAAACAGTATTTGGATATTTACAAAAGTAAGACAGAGCCGAAATGTCTGTCGAAGAAGAAGTTGAAGATGGAAATACCTGTTAACTTATTAATGAGAAGCTAAAGCCCTGTCCACACTGATTAACATTTAACAAAACCTGTCAAGTGCAACATGCTAACAGTTTGCATGTTGGCCAAATTTCGATTGCAGAATTGACTTAACATGTTAACCAAAAGAGTTGTGCTTGACATTTTTAACATGTTGGATGTTTTCTGCTTTTAATGGAAAACTTGTTAAGTCAATTTGCTCTCTGTGTATGTGATTGGATGACAGGCTGTAAACATGGCAGCTATTGTGATTCCTTCATGCTATTGTGTTCGGTAGTTCCATGTTGACTCGTTCTGTGTTTATATATATATCTTTGATTTGGTTTGCTTCATGTGAAGTTATGGAATGGATGAAAGAAAAGACACTTTCATTAATAAAATCTTTGTTGAGGCAATCATTATGGAACATTGTAATATACCTATGTAATAAAAAGGATGGACAATTATACCAAACTATGTGCGATTTATTATTGTTCCAGAGGCAATATCAGTAAAAGAAAAACAATAACCTCACTTTGCTAGAGAATTGCAAAAAGGGTTCAAGTCTGGCAGCTGGAATGGCTGCTCTCAAATGTGTGTCCTTTTTGTGAATTATAGGTTAGAAACCTTGCTCAAAACAAAGTTGAAGTCACTTTGACTTGTTCTCAAGAAATTGAAGTCAAACTTGCTCCCAATTTTAAACTCATTCAAAATATTTTCACTCCTGTGCCATTAACAAGATAGAACCTCATCACCTTCCACTTTTCTTTTTATTACATACCAGATACAAATAGGAATAGTCAAATCCTAATCACTGGAGTCCATTTTGCTTTTAGTTAGAGGTTTTGTTGTCCCAACAAGTCAACTAGTGTGGATAGAATGTTAAACGTTCAAAGTTACAACATGTCGAAGGCATTTAACATGTTGAATGAGACATTTTGTTAATTGTTAACTGTTGATATGTTGAACAGTGTGGACTCACCTTAATACAAACATGATGGAGTCTCGAGTGCCACCGACGATACTCATGAAGATGTGTTGTCTAAGTAAGTGAAACCCTGCACACGCACATTACACCTTGCTGCCACAATTATAACCGCACTACACTGCACCAAGTCTCGACATAACTGTTTGTGGATGGAATTATCATATCACCCAGAACGACGAAGTTTAGCCGCAGAGTTGTTACTGTTGTTGCAGGATGCTGATGATGTGGGGAGCAATCGCTGGCTTGGATTGCCCCCCCGAACAGTGGCTCCTTTTGCCACATGCAGTGTAGTTAACTGGCAGTAGCTCTCCATGGTGTATATATGTGCAGCCTCTGGTATGGTGCTGTACAGCGGGGTCACACCTCTGGACACTCGAGCTCCCGAACCAGAAAAATCACTATAACAGGAATAATAAACAGGTATAATTTATGCTCCCAAAACATCATAGAGAGAAGAAGAAAAAATAGTATGTCATTTAAGAGAATATAATCAGAAAGTGCCACAAATTTTGAAAAAATTTACAAACATTGAAACTTAGTACTAAAAGAAAGAAAAAATGATTACACATTGACGTAAAGCTGAATTTTGCAAAGGGGTACAAGCCAAAATTTTACAATAAATGTTTAAGAATGAAAGTAAAGAGACATGAAAGGGTCAGAATACATAAATATTATGTGAATTATATCCATAGTCTACACATAATAACAACACAAATATAGCAAAACATTTGGGATCCCAATATTAAATTTGACCAGCTGGTACAACTAACAAATAAAATGAATAAGTGCACTTATACACGCACACCCCACCCCCACCCACGCACGCAATCCCACCCCCACCCACACACCCCCACCCCCACGCACGCACACCCCACCCATGCATGCACACCCCCACGCACACACCCCACCCACGCACACACCCCGCCCACGCACACACACCCCACCCCACGCATGCACACACACCCCACCCCCCACCCACGCACGCACACAAACCATGACTCAAATAATACAACACACTCACTTAAATAACTACCAAAGCTACTGTAACCATTACTACATGCTTGAAAATAAACACCTTGTTACATGCATCAAACTACAAATACTCGTGCTTTACTTTCAATAACACAAATTCTCATTTTGGTTACTATCATTATCCTCCTCGTTATGATCATTATCATCATTTCTATCATCATCCATAGTAATTACTGAGAAAATAAATATCTTCACTGACGTATCTCATTCAACTAGCTGCAAAATCAAAGATACCTGACATAGGCATAAACTGAACAAATCACATTAACATTTCAGGAATGACACAAATAACATAGCATTACACTGTTGCATCCACATCAACCAAATCAAGATTAAGCTGGAAAATAAATGGTGTTAAAACTTGTTACATAAGATGGTACTAACACTTGTTGCATAAACTCAAAAAAAAATATATATATTCTCGTTGCATTTACTCTCTTTTGTGAACACATCACACATGCTATACGGGGCATGTTTCAGCAACACCAATAAGCAAAACATCTCTGGACTTAACACCACGAATTTCCAGGTACGTGTTAGCCATCCTGAAAACTCAAACATTCACACTTCAAGGGTACATTGTAGCTATCCCATCGAAGCTGACGTTAACTCATCACATCTCGCTACCATCATCGGGGTTACCCTTTGGTACCCCCACTGAGGCAAATCTTCCATATACTACTCACATAACGTCACACACATACACAAATTTATGCAACAACTTCTGCAAAGAAGGATCACAGCATCATAATGAAACACAAAATCAAACAAAAAAAATGCAACAGAACAAAGCACATCATTACCAAATGAACACTTTCACATATCATTCCTGGAAGTCAAAGGTAATTAAACACACATGCACATCAGACAATTACACTGCAGCATAACATAACAAACCAAATAATTTCCATTGCCCAAAACAAAATCCAAAATTTTGGTTACACAAAATGGTGACAAACTTTCAAATTAGTAAAACATACTTCATTCCTGAAAATCACAGCTTAATTAAGCATTGGTCATTAAAACAAAAATTTAGCATCCCTGTCTTCATTGTGAAAGTTTTAAGTCGTTCGAAATACACATACCACACTTTGGTACACACCCTGTTCACATACTTACAGGTCGTTTCACTTTTTCTTTTCTTTTACCAGTGCCACTTTCAAATTTCTTGTAATACACTCTCGGAAGAATTCAAAGTTATCAAATTTTGTGCATAGTCAATCACAACACCATGAGCATGTAAAAAGTTGTTGCCTAGAACTAAATCATGAGAAAGATCTTTTACAACTAATACATCTCCCTGAAAATGAACATCATTAATATGAAATTTCAAAGCAGTGTGGTAAGGTGCATCAAGTAACTTATTACCTGCAGTTCGAAGCAACATCTCTATGAGTTTCAATGTAGAGAGATCAAGAATATGGGCAGCATTTACAATACTAACTGCGCCTCCTGTGTTGAGCAAGATGGAAACTTCCGTCTGGGCTATACGACCAAAAACTTGTAAGATCTGACCTGATAATGCAGACACATCCTGTTGAGGTGCAGCTGTGCTGGTGGGCAGTGGTGGTGCTGCTAAGTCTCATCGTATGAGGCTCGGCACCAGTCGTTTGTTTGACTGAGGAAGGTGGCTGCGACAAAAACGAGCCAGGTGACCTCGCCTGTTGCATCTATAGCAGGTGATAGATGAGTCCCGCTGGTCCATATCAGATGATCGTGGAAGCTGTGACGGTCTCTGCGAAGCTGGTACAGCAGGTGGTAACTGAAACTGGTTAACTTGGTTACATAAATGTTCCACACGATCATTCAGCTGTTTCATGGGAGCGACAGGTGCGTCCCCAAGAGAAGGAGCATTTGGTAACTGACCAGTGGCCGGAAAAGTAAGAACAGGAACAGATGTTGTACTAGTCACAGAAGAAGATGGTGTAAACACTGCAGACTGAGATTGAGCAGACACTAGATGTTGTCGGTTCTGCATATTAAATTGTGCTTTGTCAACTCGTCGAATTATTTGTATCACCTCGTCAACAGTTTGAGGATTTAATGGTAGCAATGCCTGTACATAAAGAGGTTTAAGACCTTTAAGCAGGTGTTTAATTTGTTCTGAGACATAGCTGGATTTACTTGATCACACAGAGATAACACATCATAGATATAATTAATGACAGGCTCATCATCTAACTGCACACGCTGTCTGAGTTTAATTTCGAAGATATCACTCTGGTTAGTCATCTGAAAAGCATTTAGGAACTGTGAAGTCAGGCAGAGCCAATCATGGCGAGGATGCCGATGGCGAAAAGTTTGAAACCACAATGCAGCAGTATCTTTCAAATAACATGGAAAACATTTCAATTTCATCTCATCAGACCAACCATTAGCAGCAGCGACCATTTCAAAATTTTGAAGAAATTCATATGCCGATAACTTACCGGATTTCTCAAAACAAGAGGGTTCAATGACCGGTCGACGCACAGCTGACTGCATTGTGCTCACCGAAACAGGCGGATTAGGCATTACTGGTAACAATTGAGTAACAGCAGGCATACTAGTGTTAGAAATAGATTCTTCTTCACTATGCTTACTAACTGGAGCAATGACCACGTCAGACTTCTGCGTAGTACGTCGCTTAGGCATTATGACAGCACAGAACAAGGATAACCTCAACCAGTAAATGAGAAAATAATGAAAGATCAACATTACAAATTACACCAAACTAAGCACTTATATCACCACATAAATGTAATTAGGAATACCAAAACATAGCCAGCTAAGAACCAATACCAGTAATTTTATAATTAAGCGCCCACGGCGAAATATTAGGGGAGTACAATTATTCCATGAAAAGCAGAAAATGCTATACACTACGTAGTTTATGCGTACCTGAGTACGATGCACAAATATGAATTTCTTTTTTAAATAGATGCACCTCACTTTTTATACACACACACGCAACGTGATATACCAAACACGTAAAAGATTTGCTTCACATTCTAGAAGTGTTAATGAATTGCAAGACCACGCAAAGGTTACGCAACACCAGCTAACACGCGGCAACCACATTATTAAAGTTCCAAATATCACTAAATTTTCCACAATTCACAAAAAAACAAGAAATTTAGAAGAACAGTGCAAACAATTTTTCATAGAAACAGAATTTAACAGCATTTAAACAATGGTAAGGGAAAAATGAAGACAAAAATTACCGACGCTACACCAACACCAATTTTTAAAGTGAGCTCAAAACAAAGATATAAAGACGGGACTTTTAGAGAAATACTTTTAAAGGAATTTAGAACATAAAACCACAATTTTCAAATAGAAACCCTTACCATTAAGGCAAAACTAAGGAGTTACATGTTCCAACGAATACGTGGAGGAGCAAACACGCTACATTTCAGGCTAAAAGAAGAAAACAAATTTTGCACTTTGAAATCTCATAATACTCGGCGACTCACGCCAATTTGTTGTAACCTCTTCATTTTATTTAACTCAAGGGGGGTAGAGCTAGATACTGAAAACAGGATCAAACATTAATATACACGAGGTCCGACAGGGATGAGCTGAACTAAGTCCGTACATACCTGAAAATACCTAAAAATATATCTAAATCATGATGTGAAAGGATAGAAGGATCTCACTACTTAAAGAAGACACATGCTAAAAGTTTAGATGGCCAAAATATATTGAGAATAATTACAGATTACCTGTCTTGCTGTGTTCCAACTGCACTGTACTGTGGTCACATTTTTAAGAGACTCACTTAGCGTCAGACGCTACTACTGAAGAACCGGTTTGTATTACCAACCCAAGAACCACCCAACAAACATTACCATAACCAACTGTTAATACATGCATTTCCACAACCAAATGCCACAATATCATGCTTCACAATATAGCAGTAAGTGATGATGTGTTGCAGGCTGCAGTGGAATGTTAACTAAAGATTCATAGTGCAGGAACTCAAATACTCTGAGAGAAAGAAAGAGGGAGGGGAGGAGGAGCACTGAAAAATACATAGCTGCACCAAAGTATGTCTTCTTGATATTGAGCAGGTTTATCTCCCATACTCCAGTCATTAGGCCCCATCTTGCATATATGCTATTTCTATGTTTTCAACTTGGCATTGGAAAACTGAAGGACTTATTCAAGGGCAGAGGATGATCTGATTGCAATTGTTAATATATATTGTTCTACTAATTGTTATAGCAGCAAATATATTTCCTCCAACCTCACTAACTTTCTGAATCATTGCTGTTTATTATTTGTTCACTCCACACAACCTTTAAAATAAGGGGTTACCCATGACATTCACATCCTGGATAAAAGCTGGAAATTATATGTAATTTAGAAAAAATTAAAGACTGAAGATCTTTCAGTTATGTTTTAATTTTGGAAAATTTAAAAGCTTTTAATTTTTCTTAGTTAGCACAGTAAATAGCAGTTATAGCCATATAGGATTTTAAAACTTAAGGACAACTATCGTTTTGTTGTTTGTTGATACCAGTAACTGAAAAATAATCAATTTTTAATTTCAAAGTTTTTAGAAATAAGTAAACGATACAAAACTTAAGCAAGGTTAATTCCAGTCATACTCTCAAGGTATCTTAAAAGTGGATGTTTAATAGTTAAAAAAATGGAAGCTAGATTAAAGCTTGCCCTTTCTGTGCCACAGGATTTCAGATTATGTATATACTGCATGGTCTCCATCATCCATTTGTTTTTTCAAGGCTGTTGCAATTTTGCTTATTCTGCACTGTTTCTTTTTCTCTATTTCTTATAATTTTTTATTTCAGTTCCTCAGTTTTTAATATTATTCATATTTGGTCCATCTTTGTTATTGCATAAAAATCACTAGAGAAAAATAAACTTTAGCATGAGAATGTTGTTTTGGCTTTAGTAATTCCTCGTTTCTTGGGTTTATCCATACATCTTCAGTGGTTGTTGCACAAGTGAGGTCTTAGATTCATTTTGGGATGGTGCGGTAGTGATGGTAAGGATAGGGAGGGCAAGATTTGTTGTGTGTTATGGTATCAAATAGGGTGTGGGATTTGAACTTCAGGCTGTTCAGTATGAAATCGGGAAATAGTTTTGTGTATTCGTAAATTTGGAATTTTTCAAGAGTATTTGTTTCTGGTTTTTCTGCATATTTCCATGTTTTATATTTTTGTACCTGTGAACTCCTGCAAGCATGTGCTCTGTAAAATTGTGATTTGTTGTCTACCTGATGCATGGCTTTTATTTGTTCATTATGATCTTCCTATCTGGCCTACGTAGAAATTGGATCAGTTTTGGCATTTGAATTTGTATACCCTTGTTTGGTTCTATTTGTCTGTTTGTAGTGAGGTGTTTTTTGAGTGTGCTGTTTGTTTTTATACTGTTTTTCATTTGAGCTTTTGAATGAGGAGGAAGCTTTATGCATGCTTTGTTTGTGTAGCTGAGCATGATGGATCTATTTTCTTCATGTGTGCATTTGGTTGGGCTTTTCTATTTATTTTCTTTCCAGATATGTTCATTTGTTTGCATTTATTATTTCTGGTTTATACTTATTTTCTTGAGCCAGATATTTGATGGTGTTTGATCCATTGCTGAAGTCTGTTTTGTCCGTTAGTATGTTTATGAGCTCGTGGACCATTAAGTGGAAGGCAGCGTGTTAGTTTAATATTGTGCAGTTTGATATGCTGTGTATGAGGGGTTTTGTAACGGTAGGCTTCCTGTATATTTTTAATTTGTGTTTGTTTTCTGATTTGGTAATGGCTGGATCTAGGAAGTTCAGCAATTTTTGTTCAATTTTGAGAATGAATTTTATTTTAGAGTGCACTTTGTTGATGTAGCAGCATAGATGTTCTATTTGCTCCTTTGCCATAGTATGTCATTTACATATCTGTACCAGTATATGATTTTGTGCTTGTGTTTATTGTTGCTGTTCTGTAGGATGTGTGTTTGTTCCATGTTGAGTATTGAAATTTCTGCTATTATGTTTTATATTGGAAAATCCATTGGAAGGTCTTTGTGTACACTGTTTTCCATCATATTGGAATAGTTCTGTTGTGTGATTGTATCCATTATATGGATCCTTTCTTTGCTATTTCTTTCAGGTACATTGTTGTCTTTAAGCATTTGTTCTAAACGATTTTCACTTTAAGTTCAAAGGAGTTGCAAAGAAAACCACATGACAAAGGAGCACCTTATTGCCTGGTGGGTGAACTACCTTTTTTCCTTCTTAGGATGTCATATCTTCATAAAACAGTTTGGTTCAGATCGTAACTTTTTATAGTTATTCTTGTGCAGAAAATTTAAAAAAAAAAAAAAAAAAAGTCTTTGTAGCAGTTTGAGTTATGAAACAATAACTATGTGTTTGTCTAGATTCATTTATAACTAACTGAACCATTACAGCAGTGTATTTACAAGGTTATGTGCATGCTCTATAGTTCGTTTCTGGGCTCTGGCATAAATCATCAGTGTGCTTCCTTGCCACGTGGTGCATGTGCTGTATTGTGAAAATATTACTTTTGATTGATGAATAAGTGTCATGGCTGAGAAAGAATATTGCACCACTGTGGAAAAATAAATGCAGAAAACCATTAAAAAGGGCAGGAAAACAGTTATTTTAATGTATTTCACAACTGCAAAAGATATCTCTCATGAGAGAAGACATGGTGAAATTTATTTTGGAATTCACAGTACGAACTGATGTCATTACCAGCTTCTTATGTAAGTAACTCATAAATTGGCAGTATTCAAGAATTCTTTGCATGTTTTAATTCAAACTGCCTATAAACCCTTATTATATCATCTACTCTTTCCAGCTGTAAGCTCTTAACAATAAAATCGTAAGTAGCCATCATCAGCAAAATCTCAGAACAACGTACATCACTATAACATATATTTCACTTTTTTGTATAGATTTGAAATCTCCTGCTTAAATTCCATACAATGTAATGCAAAGAACTTTCATTTTTACATACCTGTTAATTGTGAACATTTCAAAATGGTGTATCCAATTTTTATAAAATACGTTTTCTCTGATAGTGTTATTTCATGTATTCTTGGACAAAAATGTCATTACATATTGTATATTAATACATTTTTGCTTCAATTTCAAACTGTTGTCTGGAAATGAACCACGTTGTATCTACTGCATTAAGGGGACAAGGTACTCTGAAATGGTAAAAAATCACATTTTTTGTTTTAGGCACTAATAAAATCTCTATTATTTCCAGTTTCAGAAAATAAATACGTTTTGGGGGTTAAGAGGTTTCTAAGACATTTAAATACCATCTAAATACTAGTTTGCATTCCTTTAAAGCTGTCATGCAACGCCCCTTTTTAGAACATTTTGGTATCTTTCAACAATGAACGACTGTATCATGCCCAGCGAGCACTTCAGCAATTAACAAAAGAGGCCAGGACCAAGAGAAGGCAATCAGAAAAGCTGAAGCAATCTGGGAATGAAGGTGTAGATGATTATGACCCTGGAATGTACTGAAGTGTGTCAGAATTTTAACGTTTTAACTTTAAATTCAGTTTTCTCAAAACAACATTTTTGGATAATTATGTACCTTTTTCTCAGAAAGTATGAAAGGTAGAGAGCTGAAATTTTCAGTACATGTATACAACACATAGTTAAACTTTCTGAACCACAATTATAATTTTATAATGTATATTAGTGATATTAAGAAAGCAACAGCATTGCACATTTTCCACATATTTACTTTGCAATTAATTTTTTTTTAACTTCTAGTGAACTGAAATTAAAAACTAAATAATTTAGGTTCAGAATATAGCTAATTATACTAAGAACAAGCATGCAAAAGTGTGATTCTGTATTACAAGTAGTATCAGAGAAAAGGGTACATAAATTTAAATGTTTTAAGAGTGAGTTTTATTATTTTTCTGCTGAATGAAATAATTTTTATGAACTCAACTACGGAAGCTATCAATGCAAAAACCACTTGAAATAATTGTCATGATTTATAGAGTAATTCATAAAAATTTCAGGAAAAACCATTGAGAACTTTAAGAGCAGTGGTAATTTAACACACTTACGGTGTAATTTCCATGTGTTCAGACTACCTTGTCCCCTTAAGTTCTTTGAGCAAGATGTTTACATCTATCAAGAATACTAACAAATGTGTAGCCACTTTCTGAGGTTGGCAACTGGATATTTTTGCACAGTGATGTGGTATTGATTATATATAATGTACTTTTGTTTACAGCTTGAGCTTACTTGTGTTTCTGATTTTGTTTGAATTGAAGGTTTTATTTTCACATGGTTTTCTTGTTAAGTGCAGGAAGATAGATAAAGTCATTAAAGTTTGCATTTTGTATTTTTGTTAGTTGTTAAAGAGCTGTTTGCTAAAGTTTGCATCTTGCAGTTTTGTTGATCATTGACAAAAGATTCAACTTACACAATATAATGGAGGTGAAGAAAAAGAAGCAGTTTTCTATAGAACGGAAAGTTGAGCTGATAAAGAAGATAGAAAATGGAATGAAGCAGATCGAAGTAACATGTGTGTATAACATCAAGACCACCACTCTTTCGACAGTACCTTGTGATAAAGAGAAAAATACTTAAGGCATACAAAAGGTCAATGATTTTCCCCAACAAAAAGAAGATTCATGTTGGTGATTTCCATCAGCAGCAATGGACACATTGTTCAAGGATTTTAGGGTCAAAGGTGTAATTGTTTCTTGACCAATGCTCCTAGCAAAAGCAAAGGAGTTTGCAATGTTATTGGACGTCAAAGATTTCCAAGTGCTGGTTGGCTTTCTCATTTTCGAGAGAGATACAACATTTCCTGGAAGACGGTCAGTGGAGAAGCAAGAGATGTTGATGTAGAAGCTGCTCGCGAATGGAAGGAAACATATTGGATGTCGTAAATTACAAGCCAGAAGACATTTTCAACTCAGATGAAAGTGTTTTTTTTTTTTTTTTTTTTTTTTTTACAAAAAATGCTACCAAATAAGACAGTGGCTTACAAGGGTGAGACCTGTACTGGTGGTATGCAATCAAATAGAGACTGATAGCATTATTCTGTTGCAATGCCACGGTACAATATGATTTTTTCCTCCTGGTCCTGATCAGCTGGATGAGCCCATTATCTCCCAGGAGGGGTTTTGGGCTGGTTGTAGGAGAACACTGATATGTCAGGCATTCCTGTTGCACCACGTTAAGGGAATTCTGCTGGTCTTTTCTCTCCTCCCCTCTCCAACCTTCTCCTCGTTTGCATTTCTGCATGGTGAGGTTGAAAAAATTGTACTGTACAAGGAAGCTGAAGCTATTCATAATAGGACAATTTACTAAGCCAAGGTGTTTTAAAAGTGTTACATCTCTGCATGTGAGATATGGTCAACAGCAAAACATGGATGACAAAAAATCTGTTCACAGACTGGCTCATTGAGTTAGACAAAATGATGGGCTGAGATAAGAAAATTCTCCTCATAACAGACAACTGCTCTGTGCATAAAGTGGACTGCAGGTTAGAAGATATCAGGCTTGAATTCCTACCTGCTAATTGCACATGGATGCCATAGCCAGGGAATCGTCCACTTTTGCAAATGTCTGGTGTAACATGTACTTATAAACACAAAACTTAGGGTGACTGCCATTGTGAATATTCTGCAGGGTATCCAGATGATAGCAGGGTCCTGGTGGAATGTGAAAGCAACTAAAGTTGTGAATGTTTGGGGAAAAACTGGCATTCTGAATGTTCAGCCAGTTACAGTACTAGATGACATCAGCTCTGAAGTCTTGCAAGTTGTAGAAAAACTTGCAAAGGAGCTGGAACTGTGGTCTTTGCTTACATTTGAAGAATATGTCTCTGTGGATGCTAAGCCAGAGACAACACATCACCTTACAGAGAAACAACGTACACATGTGGAAGTTTATTTTTACCTACTAGTTTACATTTGTACCAGTTTTGTCAAAGAATTTTATATTGGTCAGAAATGTTAGTACAAAAGGATTTTTTAATACAGATTTTTATACAGAACAGAACCTCACTTAAGCTTTCATAGCAAATTAATGTATATCAGACTGAAAGGTATTATTCAAATGCACAATTACAAATGGACAAACTAGGGTTTTGTTTGCCCAACATTAACTTGCACTCATAAACTGGAGTCATTGCAGTGTTAAGAATGTAGAAAGACTGAAAACATAAAGTTGGTTTACATGCAAAATAATTAAAATGAAATTCTATCACAGGAAGCCGAAAAAACAAAATTTATATTCTTCAAAATGGCATGTTTTGCAAAGAGAAAAAAATTAAAAAATAAAATGCAACTACAGGAAACTACCAACACCGACACCAACACCACCTCATTACTATTAAATTATTTATTATCATTATTATTTAGCTCATGTTCAACATTTTTGTAATGAAGATCACTTTTCACTCATTTAATCAAATTCCAGAAGACAAGTTGAAGTTTTTTTATACAGTATGATATGACTTTTCTATCTGCCTCAAACGGTGAAGGGGTTAAATATATTTGTTTAAGAAAGCAAAATGTAAATAAGGGAACAGGAACCTGAAGGCTTATTGATTTAATAGTTATCATTAACTTAGTAGTTAAGCTATCATTAGAATTTCAAATTAGCAGTTCTCTTTAAGTTTTCAACATATTCAACTAGGCTCTCAAAAATTACTTTGGTAGCCATCTTGGCTCTCTACTTTTAAACACAATTATTTCTGTGCTAAATAAAGTTGTTTTATGGCATATGTGTACCCATATTGTAATAAATTACTTTCTGTAAATGCAGGAAACGTATTTGACAACACAAGTATGCCTACTTCAGGAAATGTTTCCTGGAGCTTGCAGTATTGAGGTAAGACACTGTTTAGCAATTGCAGAAGGAGATGTTGCGCGAGCAGCACAACTAGTGCTGCACCGACAGGAAGCTGGCCAGAGCCTCACATCTAATGCTACAGTTTTGCAGGTAACTAATTACCCTATGCATAACAACATATGTTGGTTTTGAATGTTACATGTTAGAATGAGCTGTTGTATAATAGTGTAACTGTATGCCGACTGTTATTTAGGTGATTATTGATAAATGAGACTTAGCGGCAACTTTTCGAAGTCAATTTTATTAGCCGAGTTAAACTTTATTGAAAATCTTATTCATGAGTGGTGACAATTTTGATACTTTGAGTTGACTTTAGAAAAGTTGATTTGAGGACCAAGCTGCAATGTTGGCTAATCCAATATCCTTGACCATGACTCCCTAGAACAAGGGCGGCCAAAAAGAGCTTTCATCTCCGATTCATACTGGAAATGCATCCCGCAAAGCAGTTGCAATGGCTGCACTGTTTGCACGTGACACAGACATCAAGAGGTGTCCTATGAGTTAGTGGATGCATATGACTGTTCGAATGAATGTACTCATTCAGAGAACTGTATTATTTGTAGAGTTATACAGTAGCAGTGTTTAATTACAAAGAAACACTTGCAATTAATACATATAATGTTATGTTTCACAAGTGTCATGTATCTGCTAACAGCTAATATACTGCACTGTACACTTAGAAATAGTTATTTAATATAGAAGTTCCTTGGCAAATGCAACTAGCCTTTGACCTACCACTGTACATGTTTTAAGGTTCCTCCTCCTCCTCCTCCCCCCCCCCCTCCTCATGTATTGTTTGCATTATTATGGAATTGAAGTCAAGGTTATGTCACATACAGCCAATCACACTGGTCACACAAATGTCTGTTTGACAGACAGCTTCTACATTTAGATTTTACAATTTTCATTTGTGACAACAGTTGCTCACATACATAGGTTATTTAAAAAATAGCTTCCATGAAGGACACAAAATTTCTAACTTTACCATATTTTTTACCACACAATCTTGTGTATAGTTCAGAGAGGTTACAGTTTGTATATCATTGTTTCATTGGTATGTCCTCTTGTAATTCAATGAGTTCCTCCTGAATAGCTATTCTTGCTTTTCTGATATCTACAGAGAATGGATCGGTGTACACACAATATGGTTTTCTAAACGTCTGAAATCTGCAAATCGATTCTCTGTAAATTTAACTTTCAGATTTTTTAAAATTGCACTGTAGCTATTGAGTTTGTGTGGAGGAACACATGCGATAGAGTTCAAACAGGGAGCATAGTGAAATTGGGATTCCTGGACATGTTCAGTCCAAATTTCAAGTTTCGTAACAAAAGCATTAATCGAGCAGTACATATAGACAACATTTTATTTTCGGTCTTGCAAAGAAACATTGAGTGTGCTTAAGTGTTCACAATTGTCACTCAAAAACGTTAAATCACATATCCACTCGTCATTACTCAACTCCGCTATTGCTCTTCCATGCTGCTTCATATATTCATCAATAATGTTCCGAAGATAAAAAAAATCTATGAAGTATCTGAACTCTACCCAGCCACCTGATGTCACAAAGGTATTGTAGATCTTCAAATTTCTGTTCTGAAAATGCCATTAAACGTCTAAATTGATGATGCTTCAATTCACTGTTCTTTATTATATTTACATATTGAGTTACAACTTTCATAACAGTTCGCATGTCTACAGATTTTACAGAAAGGGCTTCTTGGTGTAGAATGCAATGCAAGGTACAAGCATTTTCTACACCCTTTTCCTTAAGAAAGGCTTTGAGCCTGCCAACTAACCCTTTCTTATCTCCAATCATCAAGCGAGCTCCATCCGTTGCAATTGACGCTATCTTGGACCAATCTAAATTGTGTTTATTTACACATGTACAAACAGCTCTGAATGTGTCTTCTCCTTACTATCTTCCAAAGGAAGTAATTCTAGCACATACTCTCCAACATTTAATTCATCAAGTCCTCTTACAAATATTGCCAACTGAGCTGTGTCAGTCAAATCTGTGCTTTCATCAAGAGCTAGAGAGAAGTACACAAATTTACAGATTTTTGCATTCACTTGTCTACTTGTATCAGTGGACAACAACTCAATTCTTCGGGAGATACTTTGTTGTGAAAGATGCAAGTGTTTATAATTAGTCAGTTCCTGGAGGCACAAAATTTTTACCACATCCATCATACGTAATTTAACAAACTCTCCCTCTTGAAAAGATTTAAGGGCTTTACATGTTCCATGCCACAACATAACTAGCTGGTATTCATTTTTCTGTCATATTTTGTGATTTAGTAGCAGGAACAGTGTGCTTCTCCTTTAGCTCAGTTAGTTTCTCGGCTTGTTCCAATCCTGAAATAATGAATCAATAAATGCCATGATGCAATCTGCAGTTCTATGGTGGTGGTGGTGGTGGTGGTGGTGGTGGTGGTGGTGGTGGTGATAATAGGCCTACTAATATACTGCAATAATAATGAACATAGCATATTATAATAATAATAATAATAATAATAATAATAATAATAATAATAATAATAATAATAATAATAATAATAATAATAATAATAATGATGATGATGACAACGACAATTAATAATAATGCCTTTCAGTTCTGCATATTCAGCATGGCATGTGCAATAGTGCTGCTGTATATTACTTTGTAATATGCCATGTATAATTCCCTTGAACATATCAGACACTTAATGTTTTCGTTATATTCAGAACAAAAAAACAGGTCTACCTATTCTGTTTGGAACTTCCTCTTCTTTGATGTTGAAGGAGTTGAAAATGCCTTTATTTGTAGTGCACCCACTGTTCACTCTGTGTGTGTATGTGCATGTGTGTGTGCGCGCGCGCACCTCTCTCAAGGGTCTCGGTAGTTTGTGTTCAAGTAAGCAGCTTGGGCATGCATAAAGGGAGGAAAGACACTGGTGATTACCAGGGATTATGGGGATGTAATCACGACACATGATGTAACCAGGAGTCCTGTTTTGGATGCTTTTGCCCTAGAGTAATAAAATAACCACGCAGTAGCAATAGAAAATGCCATGACTGAAGCATTTGTGTTTTACTCCACTTGACATTGTAGTGATAACTAGAGATAGTAGATTTTAGTATACTAAAATTTTAAAAATTGCATTTAAAAAAGAAAGTAAAAAAATTAGCATTTTTTAAAGCCTTTTTGAAGAAGCTTCTCATTTGAAAAGATGATTATATGGCAGAAAATTAACTTCACATTTTATTGATTCTCAGTTTAATATTTTTTATTACAAGTGAATAAATAGTAATTAAACCATATATGACAAGGTCATAGATTATCATTTCAGTTAATCACTTTGTAAATATTAACATATGTACACTATGTGATCAGAAGTATCCGGACACCTGGCTGAAAATTACGTACAAGTTCGTGGTGCCCTCCATCGGTAATGCTGAAAGTCAATATGGTGTTGGCCCACACTTAGCCTTGATGACAGCGTTCACTCTCACAGGCATACTTTCAAACAGGTGCTGGAAGTTTTCTTGGGGAATGGCAGCCCATTCTTCATGGAGTGCGGAACTGAGGAGAGGTATCGATGTAGGTCGGTGAGGCCTGGCACGAAGTGGGCATTCCAAAACATCCCAAAGGTGTTCTATAGGATTCAAGTCAGGACTCTGTCCAGGCCAGTCCATTATAGGGATGTTATTGTCGCCACAGCCCGTGCAGTATGCACAGGTGCTCGATCATGTTTAAAGATGCAATCACCATCCCTGAATTGCTCTTCAACAGTAGGAAGCAAGAAGGTGCTTAAAATATCAATGCAAGTCTGTGCTGTAATTGTGCCATGCAAAACAACAAGGGGTGCAAGCCCCCTCCAGGAAAAACATGACCACACCACAACACCACCACCTCCAAATTTCACTGTTGGCACTACACATGCTGGCAGATGACGTTCACCGGGCATTTGCCATACACACACCCTGCCATCGGATCGCCACATTGTGTACCATGATTCGTTACTCCACACAATGTTTTGCCACTGTTCAATTGTGTAATTTTGACGCTCCTTACACCAAGCGAGGCATCGTTTTGCATTTTCCTGCGTGATGTGTGACTTATGAGCAGCCACTCGACCATGGAATCCAAGGTTTCTCACCTCACGCCTAACTGTCATAGTACTTGGGGTGGATCCTGATGCAGTTTGGAATTCCTGTGTGATGGTCTGGATAGATGTCTGCCTATTACTCTTTATGACCCTCTTCAAATGTCGGCGGTCTCTGTCAGTCAACATACAAGGTCGGCCTGTACGCTTTTGTGCTGTACATGTCCCTTCACATTTCCACTTCACTATCACATTATAAACAGTGGACTTAGGGATGTTTAGGAGTGCGGAAATCTCATGTACAGACTTCTGACACAAGTGACACCCAATCACCTGACACGTTCGAAGTCCGTGAGTTCCACGGAGCATCCCATTCCGCTGTTTCACAATGTCTAATGACTACTGAGGTCGCGGATAATGAGTACCAGGCAGTAGGTGGCAGCACAATGCACCTAATATGAAAAACATATGTTTGTGGGTTGTCTGGATACTTTTGATCACATAGTGTATATCTGTAAACATAAAGCCTCTTCCAATTAACCTGAAATCATTGGAAGATTAACTGGAACCGTTAGAATATTGCTATCCTTTAATCTGTTTTGTCCGTCCATGACAGTGAAATTATACTTTCTAAAATATCATTCTGCACACATGATATTTATGGGTGTCCAGATTGACTGAATAGTAGCTTCAATGAATTGCAGAAATTTCAGTTTCAGTGCTAGTAACATTTGAAAGCAGCCTACTTTTGAATTATTTTTATCTTCAAGAACTACTCTAAGGTGGTCGTGAAAACATTCATAAACACAAAAAAAAATTATCTGCATCTGACTTATTAAAATAAAAAGATCTTGACTTGTAAGTTTTTTTTTTTCTGAGGATGTACATCACATATCTGACCAGCTACCCCTGGACGGAAGAGCTCATTGAGAACTTGGAAAAGCATATTTGCTTTATTCTCCTTGATATGATCAAACAGTTTTACTTCACTGTTTTTATGCTTACAGTAAACTTTTCTATAATGGTTTTCTTGACTTTTTCATTGGAGACACACTTTATCTTGACTTGTAAGTTGGCTTTTTCTGTGGATGTGCATCACAACTTTGACCAGCCACCCCTGGATGGAAGAGCTCATTGGGAACTTGGAAAATCATATTTGCTTTATTTTCCATGATAGGATCAGACAGTTTTACTTCACTGATTTTACGCATACAATAAACTTTTCTATAATTGTTTTCTTGACTTTTTCAATGCAGACACACTTTAAGATTTTGTATGTGTCAGATGGCAACGACCCAGTAGCATGTCTACCTAATATTAAATTTAATGAATTAAGTTCATCCCACAATTTATGGACAAAAGGGTTGTTACATCCTTCAAGTTATGCTTATTAAGTTGCTCGGAGACTTCACTGACAAGCTTACATTGAATCTTTATTGTCATTGAACTAATTGCAACTTCAAAATATGTACAATGAAGGAGGAACTACTCTATAACACTTCTTCCTCAAGTGATAAGGAATAAATCTTTCACAGTCAAGAAGTATTTGTCTGATATATTCTATGCTCTGAAACCATGAATTACAGTGTGTTATAACTGGGCTAGGAAAGTGAACAGGAGCTAGATCTGGCCCCTTATCCTGAAGATAATTTAAACACACACCTTTCATTTTTTCTAAAGTGCAAGAAGGCAAGCTTAAGCTTGGGCACAGAGTTATTCAATTCTGACATATCTTTGAAAACTACACCCCTTATCAACTTTACTTTGTGCACAAAACATTGAAAATGTAACAAATAGTCTCAAATAATTTGTTCTTGAATACATGTTTTCCTATAAGTAGCTGAATCTGAAACAACTCAGGATGTTATCGAACTCAATGTTGTAATCTTTCAAGGCAGTGATAATAATAGCTCTGCTACAGGATATACAGGTTTCCAGTTTTGTTTAAATTTTTCCTAGATTTCACATTCATTAATTTTTTCGCTTGGATTTCTTTTGGTAAATTAGCCCATTCTTTTTTACCTATCCTCTCCCTAAGGATCTTAGTTTCTTCACATTCTAAAACTATATGCCATTCTTTAACCTTAGGTAACACAAGGGGCAGTTCTCCAAATCACTCTTTCCTCTCAAACCTTTCAATTTCACCACTCCTGTCCTAGCCCATGCAAAACCTTCTCTTGCTGCTTTTATCACATGTCAACATTATTTTCCCTGTTCCAGACCACTTTCATTTCGCTATATATTGCCAGTGAGCTTTTCGAATTGAAACTCACTAATATTTCTTGTCTTTCAATATTTTCCAGCCTTAACCTAATTTCTTTCTTGTAATGATTCCCTAGCTCTCCACATTTCTTCAAAACTAATTTCCATCATAATTTTCTTTTATCTTGCTGAGCCAAGTATCTTTTTGATAGAGCCTTTCCCGTACTACCAAACACTGATGTGCTATGTTCTGCTCATCTAATTTTCTAATTCTAGCCCAATTATTTAACACTCTTTCCACAATTTTCCCTCTAGTTCCCATTCTTTCTAATTCTGCTTGTGACCACTCCATTTGGTGAAGCTCATGGCAAGCCCAGGATTTGTTTGCAAATGTTTCTATGGATCACATCCATATTTGCCCTCTTCCTCCGATCTTTACATTTCTACTCCATATAGCATTTTTGCCTCGACTACAGCCGTATAGACTATCTGTAACCATTTTATTTGCATTCCTGGTAATTTGTCTGTACATGCTTTGATAGCTTTTAGCATAATTTTACCTTTAGCCAGTACCATTCTCTTTTGCGTACTCCAACCACCCTTATTACTTGATAATAAAATTTATTGACTACCTCAACTTTTTTTTCCTTGCCAGTACCATTTCTCATCTTCCCTTAACCTTTTACCCACCAATGTGCCAATTTGGGAACAAAATGTTTATAAATATGTAATGTAACAACTTAAAAGATATTGTAACTTGCATTTCTGTTTTATTAAGATCCAAACTATTTTTTAAAGCATTTTAAAGCTCCTGAATTTGAAAAAAATAGACCAGATGTAGTAACTTAAAATATGTTAAATTGGATGAATTGCACCCTCCTACACATATTTAGTGTTATGTCTCAATTAAATATAGCTTTAATCACTGTACCATAGATTTTCTGTTTAATAACTTCATAATCAAGATAATAAACCCTTTAGCAAATAAATAATTTTTATGTTAAACATTTGAGAGTTACATATATTTTGCTGTTTAGAAATATCTAAATTGAATACTCATTTTTACTTCACATCTTCATCAACATACACATAGTTCAAATACTCAACAATGAACCTTTGACTGTACAATTCCAAACAATGTGCAGCAATGAGCACATTCTTGTTACTTCTGCCTTCAGTAAACCGAAATTCATGATTACTGTTAGTTTTATTCTTGCCTTCAAATAATAATGACATCTAAGAAGTTTTTCACTGTACAAGAAGCAGTGGAATATTATAATCAATTGTGAGATGAAGACTTTCTTATTCATGATGAAATTCAAATCAAATCAGTCAGCTGCCTCCTGATGATAATGAATTTGTCACTGATGAAGAAATAGCAAACAACATGTTAGATAAGGTGGTACCAGTAGATGTCTGAGGTTACTGCTAACATAAGAGAGCTTCCAGAGACTTCTACGGGTTCTAGTCCAGGTGCATCTAAGAAGAGTAAAGGAGGTAAGGCACAGAATCCATCCTGGAAAAAGTCCTGTAATTTGATAAATAGTTTCCAACAAGTAAAATCATAATTCCACCATCAGACCAACACCCAGAATTTATTCCACTAGAGCCAGTGGACTTGTCTTATAAAATGTTGCCTGAGACTTATTTAGAATTTCTAGCATCCATGACACGATTATATGCAGCTCTGAAAGGAGAGTAGTTTTTAATTACGAAAGAAGACATTGCACAGTTCTTTGGAATTCTGTTACTAAGTGATTACCATTCAGTACCAACTGAAGACATGTACTGGAGTACATCAGAGGATATTGAAGTTTGGTTTGCTCTTTCTATAGTGAGCAGACAACATTTCAGATATTTAAAAAAGTACTTTCATTTGATGTATAACACAAAGTTAAAGGATGTAGATAAGTTGGTGAAATTTATTCCATTATATGATGAACTCAACAAAAATTTGCAGCAATATGGGGTTTTTCATAAGAAGCTTAGTATTGATGAGTCCATGGTATCGTATTATGGCCATTATTCCTGCAAAATGTTTATTGGGGGAAATTGATATGTTTTGGTTTCAAAGTATGGATGCTTTGCTCGAGTACTGGATATCTTTATACCACGGAAATTCATGGAGGAAAGAGTGATTCTGATAGCAGCTCTCCTCTGAGATCCTGAGTTATTCTGAATTTACTTTCTGTTGTGCCTGATCCTTTACAAGTTGAATTATACTTTGATAATTTCTTCACATCATATGACTTGCTGATGGAATTGAAAGAGAAAATTTTCAGAGCCACGGGGACTGTACGAGATGGAAGGATCAGGAAATGTCCTTTGACTCAATCAGATATCCTGAAGGAGGAGATGAGGGGTGCTTTTGACTACCAATGTGATGGTGCTGTATACATGTGCAGGTGGAATGATAATGGTGTAGTTACTCTGGCCTCAAACCACCAAACACATGCCAGTGGGAAATGCTAAACGATTTTGAAGAAAATCTAAAAAGAGGATTGATGTTACAGAGCCAAACATTGTGAGGAATTACAATGTGGAAATGGGTGGTATAGATGTTTTCGACCGCCTCTTATCAAGCTATTATCTGCATCTACAAAGCAAGAAGTGGTGGAATCTTTTTGTAAATTGTTTGAACATGGCAGTTGTTGGTGCTTGGCAAATCCACCATGAACTACATGGCAAGAAAGCTAAAGAACATCTGAAGTTTAGGAGAGAAGTAACCATGTCCCTGCTGAAAACTCAACCAAGAGTACTTACTAGATCAGGACCTAAGGCAAAAATACCCAGCTGAATTAGAAAGACTGATGGTCATTATTTGATTGAATCCAAATAAGGTGTAGTGTGCAAGAGCAACACTCACCTGCAGTGTCATGAATGTATAAGAAATATGCACCTTAATTGTTTTCCCGAATACCATGGACTGTTATAATGTTAGTTGTGTAACATATATTCAAGACAATATTTGTACTTGTTGAATGTCACAAATTTAATTTTCAGTGTTATAGTGTAATTCTTGGGTTTTATTTTACCCTAAATATAACTAAATTTCATTTCAAAGTATGTTTTAAACAATTTATGCACAGAAATTCATTATCTTTTTGTTTTTTTTTTAAGGGGGGGGGTAACATTTCATAAATTAAATGAATTCTGTATTAAACCAAGTTTCTCTAAAATTTTCATTCCAACCACCAGTGCTCCCAATGCACAGTGGGACAGTATGCAATTCTATCAGGACAAAATTACTATTTCACTGCAAATCAATAACTGAGAGAAGAGAAAATTCTAGGACTAATCTATGAATAACTATGTTTAGACATAAAAGACTAATTAGAGCATTACAGTGGTAAAATTATAAATGTATTTGATTTGTATTTCTATAAGGGAAAATTACTCTGCTATCCTTTTATACAATAAATAAAAATACACCTACAAAGGTGTTCGTTTGGCACTTTAAACTAAACTCCGTGGCGCAACAGCCTATTGCAAGGCCAAGGCCTGCCACCTTGCTGCTTGTCCCCCACCTCTGCCCACAACAGGTGTTTGCTACTCTATGAGTAATAATATGACTATGGTCTATGTACATTTTAAACTAAAGCTTAACCCTTTCAGACTCTGTGTCTATTCCATAGGACATAGTAAAAATTAAAGTGTTTTAAACACAAATATAGAAACAATGTAGTTTTATTTTTATCTCTCTTTAACATTGAAATATAAATATGAACACATTTGTAAAATTATTTTTCAAAAACAATATACTCCTACAGTGTCCAACCCCCTCATTGTTTATTTTTTTACATCATATGTTATCTTTAAAACACCAAAAATGAGAAAATCAATGAATTTTTATTTTTCATGACCTCAGGACATAATGAATACATTTGAAGAAGAACAGGTGAGATTACAAAGATATCAGAACCACTTTTTACAGATTTTTTTGATTTTGAGATAAATTTCTGTTTATATTAACTCTGTCTACTAGAACCATCGCATCCCCATTTAAATGTTACGTGTATGTATTCATGTCCAGAAATTGATTGTAACAGCACAACCTCTTGCACCTGAGCAAGTCGTTTAATTGTATGATCAACTAGTGACTGCAAATTTATTGTTGCAGAAGTATATGTTATTGTTATGTCTTCTTTTGGTGGATAGCACTGCGACTTTGCCTGTCTTATAACCTGATACAAAGGTAAAATGTTTGTGTTTTTGTGTTTGAATTCCCTTTTCATTTGAATATAGTGTTTCTTTGTTAGGCCATTGTTTATTACAGATGATAAGGTCTCTTCGTCTGTAAATGGTATGGGAGCTGCAGAAAGTGATCTAATGGCTTTCTTAATTTTTGTGGCTCTTTTTAGTGACTTTTGCATTTCTTTCAGTACTACTGCTGCATCTCTCTTACCAGATTTTCTTAAACTAGCTTCAGCAGCATGTAAAATTTCTTTCTGAGTATAGTCACTGACAAGAGGTTTAATTTTCCTATTTTGAGTCCTGACACAGCTATCATCAATTAATTTTTTAGGTCTTCCAATACCTGAAGTCAATGGTTGTGACTTATCTGTCATATATGCATCAACAACACTTTTTGAAAATGAAATTTGTTTGTTTAACCAGTCAGAGTACTTTACAAGAAATGTCTGTTTCACTTGCGAACCATTTTTCCAATGTTTGTCAAAATCACACTTAAAATGCACAAGAATTTTCTTTAAATGCTTATACACATCATCAGAACACCTTCTCAGACCTAGTTCTATTTGCACATAATCATGCAGTGTTTCTTTGGTTACAACATTACAGTTTAGTGCATCAAACAATTTCCGACGCATGATATGTGGTTGCGCACCTCCATCTAAAATGAAAAATAGACTAGCAATCAGCAGTTTTCAGGAAATTATTTTATAACTGCCATAAACTGAAAGCTTCATAATGCATTTTAACATAACTATGATCATGCGGTCTTATGCCACTTTTTTTAAAATCCTACCTCAAGTAATAAAATTAAAAATAAAGTTCACTCATTGCATTAGTCTAGTAATTCTAATCTGGAAAGACAACTAGCTAAAATAATTAGTACTACAAGCACTTAAATGATGGTGCATACCTTTAGCTACATGTTCCATGGTGAAAGACTTGCACAAAGATATCTATCCAATGTAAGTAAACTGTGACTGCACGGCTCACAGCTGATGCAGGCTATAATCGTATACAAAACTCAGAGGTGTGAAGAATAACTATTCCTTTATAGTATTAAAGTAAAAAATTCCATTTCTCAAGAAGTGTGAAAAATTATTTTTGTCGTGCTGGATTTGCAATCTGTCCCACTGTGCAGTGGGAACAACAGCAAAATTGTGGATAATAATTTTTTGAAAATATAATTATTGTACATACATCTTAATTGGGGGCCTCCAGCATAGAAAATCAACAACATTCTCAAAATTTCTGAAAGGAAATGAATTCAGCAGGTAAAAGGTTAACTTGTTACCTTTTTTAAATACCATATATAATCATTAAAATACATGAATCACTTATATAAAACTGCTCAGTTTTATAGCTATCTAGTTGGCTCGTTGTTTAATAACAGTTTTGTCTTGGCCTTTGTTTGTACAGTGTGTGCACGATTTGCAGTAAAGATTCAAACAAGTCAGCAATTACTTTTAAATGCATTGTGTTGAATTTCAGTTTTGTTGGAAACAAAAAGGAGGCAGCTTATGTTGTAAAGATTTTTAACAGAAGCAAAGGATGTTCAAGTGCATGCGGTTTTAAAACAAACCAAAAAGTCATTCAATTATACTTTTGTGTTTATTTGCAGCAGAAATTCCTATATTTCACATTTTGTATTCAATTTTGCATTTTATCATAGGTTAGAAAATGACTAAGGTTTGAAATTCTCTCTCTAAGGCACAATTATGTGATTATTAGCATTTGAACACTTTTTTGTATTTATCGTTATTGCAAGAATCTGCCAACATTAGTGATAACCTATGGGTTATTATATGTTCTTTGTGAAAGGTACAGATATATTTTCCTTTTCTGTATGGTTTTTTGTGATGTTATGAAAGACAATAAGCAATTGCAATAGAGAATATTGGTGGAGTTGGCAAAGACATTCAAGACAGTTGAAGATAAGCAAGTGGACAGTGAATATAGCAGAACATATGTCATGTGGAAGAAGATTACCAAGGTTCTTGGCAACTTAGTTAATACCTACACTAGAAGTGGAAAGCAACTAAAGAAATGTTGAATCTATGGCGCAGAGGACTACAGAAAGAAAGAAGAAGATAACTACTTGTGATAATCTGTATAGAAAGTAATATTTTATTAAGACAAAGACAGTGAGAGTTAGTGTGAACACAATAAAATAATGTACACATCTATATGCACATAATAACATACAGGATTTTAAAATAAATAGGGAATACCATGCTTACTTCACAAAACAACAAAAGACATCCATCTCTCTACTCAAAGAACTTAACAATTTAAAATCTATTAACCATAAGGTATAAAATTATATAACAAATTAAGTGGAAGACTAGTGGATCTCAGTGCATACAAATTTAGAAAGGAAATCAACAATATTTTAATGAAACATAAATATTACTTTAAATGACATATAAGAAGGCTATTCTTAATAAAATATTTATTCTGTAGTGAACAACTAATACAACTTAACCCTTACTGCAATGAGTTCAATCTAAATAACATTTAATTGTGGTCAAATTGTACTGCTGTTTTAATATACTGAACAGTTCTAGCATACAAACTGTCACTTTGTTAAACTGATTGTAAATAACATTTGAATGTATCACCTAAAGATTATTCTTATATATAATGTATGTATTATGCCATGACGAAACCATAAATCATATCAATTTCAAGGGTGAATAAAGAATTGAATTGAATATTTGTAATCATATACCCTGTCAACTGAAACCAAAGGATACATAACTGCTGTAAAATCTATTGCATGAGGAAGAAAGTTAGAAAAGTAGAAAAGTTTGATAGGTGAGGCCATATTGTAATCTTCCATGCAAGTACTGTTACTTCTGAAGAATCTTAACCTTGCACTCAGAATTGCTGACTCTTATGGGTGAAATTGTAGCACATGTTGTAATAACTGTAATGAAACAAGTTGGAACTAAGTATCATTATTGCGTTGCATAATGGGTTATGTGTAGGGACCTATAAGAGCAGGCATTGTTTTTTGTGAAAAGTGGTGTTATTTTTCCTCAAAAGCAGTGTTATTTTTTCCCAAAAGTGATGTTATTTCTCATATTGTCAGAATGTAGCTGCTATTAAATCTGTATTGTTCAGGAAGTCAGCAACTCCATGGTGCATGAAAATAATACAGTAAACTGATAAATTACTTAAATTCCTAAACACTATTAAGCTATTCAAGAGTATATTGAGAGATAAAGGGGAATGAGATGGGAATGAGAATAGGTACAAAGAGAACAAATTTCACTCAGAATGCATCATTGACTCCTGTATTAATTGTAAATAGCTTTGCTATATTTTGTGCAAACAGAAAGCACTGAAGTAGAGAAAAAAAATGTGTAGTTAAGCGAGCATGAACTATAATAAGTATTTAGATGTAATATATGCATTTTAAATCTTGCACTTACAACTTATGAAGCTAAAGTTGAATATAGAGAGGGAGTGCAGTGCATACCCATATCTTCCTATGTGTTCATCAACCTTCTTGCGTTATACACCAGACTAATGTGCTGTTATAGTTACTTGCACTAGCATACAAATAGTATCATGGTAAAAGAAAGAAAGAAAAATAACGAGAGCATTTCATATTGCATAAAGTGCAGAACAGAGATGGAAAACAGTATGAATGGTAAATGGTGCCTCCCTTCATATGCTATTGGTTTTATCAAAATATGGTTCATTTTTACCTCTTCTCAAATACTTTGGCCAGGTCGTACATCATCATATACTTCCATCTGGATTGTACAATTGATAATTCTAATTTCCAGAAAGTATTTCACTACTTTACTTGCTGTTTCATTAGGTTAGTTTCAACATCTCTGCATTTGCATACTGCATTTAGGCACTCCAACAAACTTAAGTTCCTGCTAGCATCGGCACTTGCAAATAGAATCTACTGACTCTGACTGACTGACTGACTGACTGACTGACTGACTTACTGGTAGCCAATGCCAAACTATCATATCCACATTAAGCAGTCACAGACTATATGTATACAATTCCATCATCATAACAAGCATTTGGGTGTAGGCTTGATTGGACAACTTGAATGACTAGCGAGTTTGTCACAACATCAATATTGGGAACTGTAAATACGCGGGGGGGGGGGGGGGGCAATGTTTATACCTCTCATATGCTGTTTCATTCTTGCTATACTCAGTTTCTAATGTTTTTAACATTTATCAGGTGAAATTTCAGCACATGTTAAAATTCAGGAGAGCATTTAATCCCCATAGCCAGTGGCTGCCATGATGTAAACATGCTAGCCGATCACATAATCTGACTAAGTCTATGGCTAAATGGTACCATATGGTACTACCATTTGCTACTAATTCTGATTGTGAATTCACAACTTGAATGTGGTCAAGAGTTCTCAAATACATATGCTCAGGTGAGTAGAGACTGACCATCGAATGTGGTAACAATGCCTATGCCATTTATGAAGATCGACAGTAACCAAAATGACAGGTCTGTTTGAAATTCTGATGAAATACAATGCAAAGCTGCTCTTTCAGACTAAAAGAAATGCAAATTTGCATTGTTTTATGATTTTATGAAAACTGTGGATATCACATTAATCTCGAAAAAATCACATAATCTGCACAAAAATTTGCATTATCGCAAATTCGACAAATAAAGACCCTAGTTAATGTAATTTTCATTTTTAGAAAATTACAATTGTATACTATGTACTCAGAATTGAGTAGCACATGTATTGATATAATTATTGTGGAACAACATTAGTTTGGGTATTGAAAAATGAATGCACTTGGGAACTCACTTTTAAAAACTTCTTGCTGCTGCTGAACAATTGTTTTTTTTCCACTTAGCAGATTTTGTGAGAGCAACAATGAGACATTGATCCTGAAAACTTTATAGGCCCCTCTAAGTCACTGGTCATTTTTAAAATAAAAATGTGCATTCTATAGTTAGTCATGACTTGAATTCTGTTGACTAGTGAGATATGAAACATAATTTGTTAACAGTACTGTTTGTTACTGGAAGTGGCAGGTAGCTTGGCATACTATAAAACTATAAGGTAGTATATCATGCTGCCTCACCCATGTACTATGTAACTTCAATGGAAAATTAATGGAATAAGCTTCAGCACAGGAAATAAATGATAGATGTATTCCACCACTATTTAATGTGACAAAACATTGATTCGCTACGAATGTTTTGATTGACTTGGATTTAGAAAAAGCTTTTGACAACATTTCTATGGAAGCACTTTGGATAAGTAGTAAATCTGACTTTTATAAAGGTAATCTATACTAATATTATAAAGAGAGAAAATTTGTGCATGTGTTGTTAACAAAAACCACTCAACCAATGTTGATAATTCTTTCATCATTCTTCCAAATGGTCACAGCCTATATAATCTTTTCAAAACTTTAAAACATGGGCAGTTAGGGCTTCCGTTTTCATATTCACCTCATTAATTTTCAATCCTGTTTCATTGAATATAAACATCATAGGCTACTTTTGGCACTTGCAAGTAGGGCAAATGTTTAATCACTTTGAGCCCAAATGGATAAATGGGAGGCCTAAAATATTTTAAAATTGAGTTACTTTAGGTGGGACTTAGGATGGGGTTGTATATTGTTCATATCACCACATTTCCCTCGTATTTTACTTAAGTTTTATCAAGTAATATTTTTGGTATGACTTTGACAAACCATGTACATTTGGATTCTAGGAACTGGTAAAAATAATCAGCTACCCTTACAGTCAGTCCTTATTTTTAACCTCTAACATACAAATCAACATTCTTTGGCCTATTTAAATGAACTTTGTATGCTTTTACGATAGGATCCAACGAAAATTATAAGCTACCTTACAAGTCTAAAAAACTAACCCTGCCATATTTTCAACCTCTTATGTAGAAATCTACAATTATACAATGGCAAAAATTATGCAAAACTCATACGTTATGTTTTAACTCCCAGAAACCACCTAATCCTTATTTTGAATTATATAGGACTGAACATGTTTAAAAACTACCCTTGCTTTATTTTCAACCCCTTATAGATAAAACTATACTGCTTGGTTCAACCAGAGCACAACTTTATGCACTTTGAATATAGAACTTGGCGAAAATTACAGTATACCTTATAACTTCAAACAGCTACCCAAACTCATATTTTTCAACCTCTTAGTACAAATTGTCACTATTTGACTAATCTGGACAAAACTTTCGACATTTACACTTAAAGACTACATACTTACAACCTTCAAAAATCACTCCTATCCTTATTTTCAACCCCATGCTTATAGAATGTATCAATGCAATGCTAGGTAATAATTCTATAAAGAAAGAAAATTGTGTCCAGCTAACATTAGAAATAAGTCAACTGATATCTTATAATTAATAACTCAGAATATTATTTTTCTTGATGGTCACAGACTATGTGCCTCTTCCAAAATGGTTAACTTGGTGACTTGGGAGTGGGAAATCTTCATATTAATCATCTTCACCTTTACTTCATTGTATATGTTAAGGATCTATGAAAATGTAAAAACTATATAGCTTTTATGTTATTAAATCGCTATGGGATCCAGAGAGAAGGTACAAAGTTTTAAAATATCACCTACTGTGAATATGTAAAAAATTACTCCATCATTCCAACTGATGATTCCTTCACCACCAAAGGATAGCTGTAGGCTATGCAGCATTTCAGATCATGGAAGACTATCAGGATGAGGTTAAGGAAGGAATTGAGACGTTCCACTGATGTTTCAGATCCTTTTGTGTGAATATCAGGGGATATTTCATCTTTTATTTGTTAGCTGGACCTTTACAAAATTATAATTACAAGGGTAAAAGGGAGGATTCACCATAAAATCTTCTAGGTCATGGTACAGTAATTTCAAAAAGAATGGGGGAGGGCAGGAGGTAAATTAAATGAATTAAATTGCCATTTGAGTTTAAAAAGCTACCTGTGCAACGTCAGGCAGCCAGCTAGTTCAAAATGTTTATAAGGAAAATTAATTTTCTATAAAATATGATTGTGAAACTAAATTGAAATTTTATTTAATTGCTCTTGAAAGAAAATATGAAAAACATAAAAGGGGTTAAATTTATTAAATTTAATGCTGCCTGAAGTTGCACGGGTAGCTTTTTAAACTCAAATGGCAATTTCATTAATTTAATTTACCTCCTGCTCTCTCCCATTCTTTTTGAAATTACTGTACAATGACAGAAGATTTTTTTGAGTTCAAAATATTTATAAGGAAAATTAATTTTCTATAAAATATGAAAGGGGAAAGTATGTCTTAAACAATGATGTAAATTAAGTCCAGCACTCTAGTCTATTTATTGATATTTTAAAAGAAATAAATAAAAGTAATACACACTCGCCAACCATAAATAACAGGCTGATATACCAGGTTTGCTTTTTGCAGATGGTCTAGTGCAGGTTCACTGAGTGAAATGTATCTGTTGTAACATGTGAGGCTTTTTTCGAAATGCATCACATAGTGGCTAAGCTAAGTTCTCCATTTTAAAGTTTGTAAGCATATTGTGGGTAACTAAGCTTAATGATTTCTGCCTTGTGTTATGCTTGGAAACATGAAATGGATTGAAGCAATAGTCATAGTTCCATTTCTTAAATTTACTCATTATGCACTTTCATAAACCACAGAGCTAAAAATGAACTTTTAACGTGAAAAGCTGAAGACAAAGTTACATTTAAAATGAAACAGGGGAAAGAGGCTTCATAGAATATCAGATTCCAGTTGCTAAGTACACTGAACTCCGGAAGTCATAGCCTATCACATTTATACTGCATAACGTACCAACCAGCCCTGCTGCGGCCTGAAGCTCTCAATCAGCAAAGCAATCTCTATGTTCTAACACCCTACACACTAACATAAACTGTTTAAAAGCATACATCTAAGGAAGATCCCATCCTGATATTAACAGGTTTAAAACAAAATATATCACAGATTCCTTCTGTATTTTTTCCAGATTTTAATATTAGCGGTTAAATATGATATTGCGGTTTAAAATATTCATACTTAAAAAAGTGATTGTTTTTTTATTCCGAATAGATAGTATTTTGAATGAGGAAAACCACAATATTTTTATCTACAAAATGATATATTGTTCTTGTCCCAGACCATTCTTGTTTCCAGAATAAATTGCTTTTATGTAACGTATGTGTATAAGAAAAATTTTAAGTACCTTGTAAATCCTAAAATAATTTGATTTTCTGCAAAATATAAAATACGTGTCCATTTATTTTATATGTGGAACATGTAAACTAAAATTCAGAGAAATTGGTATTTTATGTGTGTGCGATTTAATGTGGAATGACTCTATGCAAGTAAAATAGTTAGAAAAAGTATATGGTTCAGTAGTGGGGAGCAGGATGATGTATGGAATAGACATTTGGGGATTAGATGAAGGAATAGAAAGCAATAAATGTGATAAACAGATTATTTTGTAGACTTAACTAGATGTTTACCCAATGAAATTTTTCTAATGGAACCAGGAAGACTAAACTATAAAAGCAGGATAATGGAAAGAGTACTGAAGAATTTGTATAGGTTATGGCAACTTGTTGAGAATATCATCAAACAGTGTTTGACAACACAATAAAGAATTAATAGGAAAGCAACTTGGATATATAAAATCCAAAATATTCTACATTAAGTTGTCATGGAATTAACATGACTTGAAAGTGAAAGAATGGGAAAAGGATTTTGGAAAGAGAGAAAAATATGAATTGAGGATATTGAAAAATAGGAATTATGGGCTAATGTTAATGTCAAAAGATCTTTAAAACTGTATAGAATGTTGAAAGAAAATGAAGAGAAAAATATTTTGAAGTTGTGGTAAAGAGGGAAGGGAAGGATTAGCATGGTTTAGAACAGGAGCAAGCGAGATAAAGAATGAACATAAAAAGGGGAAATATCTAATGGGTCAATAAGCAGATAGTACTTGGCATTACTTAGGAATATACACAAACCAAAATTTGGAGGAAACAGTTCCTTTTCTGAAAGTGTGAAAACTTACTAATTGAAATAAGAGGCAGAGGAAGTTTAAATTCAAGGTCAGATGAAAGCTTAAAAGAACCTGCAGAATGCATCATTAAGGTGAGATAAAAATGGTAAGGAAGGTAGGCAGTGTTAATGACAATGTTGATAATGTCACATGAGGTCAGCATGAGATATACAAAAGATGAATTTTGTTACTCTGGGAACCTGCTTGACTCTTTGCTACTTTTGTACACTGGCTTCTTGCATTTTGTGTTTTCAGATTGTGTAGCATTAATAGGAACATAGAACAGTAAAAAAGAACTAGTCTTGCTTTCACAGCAAACATTTGGAACTTAGGAAACGAGGAACATGTCAGTTACATGTCAGAAAGGTATTATATTTTGGAATATTTGAGATCACCTTGAAGCTGTCCAGGTTTTATGATTCAGATAACAAGGTTTAATGCAGATTCCATGGCATTGCTATCTTAGCCCACTAGTAGAGCATTGGCATGAGAAGCCTAAGATCCATAGTTTGAGTCCCAGCTATGGCATCTAATTTTTCAAGTCAGATTCCATCCCCTAAAATATCCACATTTTATGCACTATTTTCCTCTTGTTCTCACTATAAAATTATACCACACTTTACACTCTTGAGAGTAACTGCTGCAGTGTTGAAAATATGTCCTGTCTTGAATAAATGGGCTGAGATTAAGATATTAATCTACACAAACTGCCTAATTAAGATTTTATTATGGGATGATGTTTGCAAAGAACAAATATCAAGTGCTAAGTGACTTTAGTTGTTGATTGTCAGTTCAGTCCTTACATGCTACTTGCTTCTGTCTGCCTTAGAGATTGAATTATGGGAATTAAATAACTCAGCATTAAAGGAAAGTTTTATCACCCTTGTGATTCAGGTTTTCTTATGTGAGAATCAACACTAACGTATTCTGTATAGCAGTATTCAACATTATATTAAAATCTTCAGATATCTCTATGTAAATTAAAAGTGCAAGTGACTTATAAGAGTCGAAAAGAAAAATAAATGTGTAATAAAAACAAAGAGTGGAAATATTGTCTCCATGGTTGAGTGGTCAATGCTCCAGCTTTTTAAACTAGAGGTCCTGTGTTCAATTCCCAGCTGGGGGTATTATATACGTTTTTTTCCATTTATAACCAGGATTGGCAGTTACCTCCACAGAGCCTGAAATTGCATGTGTAAGAAGAGAGCGAGGGGGGGGGGAGAGAATTTAAAGTGTTATTTAAAAAAATTATAGCAATACAATGCAATGATAGCTAAATGTAAACAGTGAACATCATTGTCAATGGGCAGTGTTTACAAAGTATACTATGTTTACAAAGCCACCGATGTGACCTGAGTTATTAAAGGCACACATAAATGGGAAAAAAAACACTGATGTTCCTGAGTGAAAAAAGAATGAATTAGTGCATTGACTCCATAATGATAAATAGCATTCACTTTAATTGCTGTTTTCTCAATTGGATACTTCTTTTGATTCTGATCCTTGCAATGCTTTATTTTAATTTGGTTATCCTTATTTTCAACATACAAATTCATCTACATTCTTAGTGTGTTGTTTATAATTAATTTAAAGCACATGTAATTCTTGTTATAAAATACATTAATGTATGTTTGTTTTGGTGTCATACTTTAAAGCAAAATGTTTTATAAGTAATAATTCTGTTCAGTTGGATTAACTGCTTTTCAGTTAAGTATACTGGACTCAGAATTTTCTCCAAGAAACATGCATCATGTCTTTGTAGTTATATGGAAGCTTATTATTATACTATCCAGTGTGCATTAAAATTCATTCCTATCAACAAATGTGTTATGATTTGCTCCAGAACTGCATTAAGAGGATATGCCGATGAGCAAACGTTTTACAGGAGTGATCCCAGAAAGAGATTATTTCATAATGGAAGTCCATTTTAAAATTAAGCAAAAGGTATAATATTTCCATATGAGGAGCATTATTTCAAAACAGATTAAGTGTACTCTTGGTCAAAATATAATCGATATGATTTTTCAAGTGCTCTTTAATGCTATCAACTCAGTTTGGAGCATTTGATAATATATCCCTTATTATTTCAGTGTTGAAGTAGATGTATTGGATCGATCACATTGTATTAGGTGCAAAGAATGATCAGTTCAAAGCATATTATGTACAACTTTCATATTGTTAAGTTTTACACTCTGCATTCAACCATGCTTCTGCTGATATTTCCCGCTAATTGTTATGCTGATGCGTCCGTAAGCATAGAAGTTATATGTCAATTCATTGTGGTTATCATGGAGGGAAGTGAACCTGTCAGAGAATGATAAAAAGGAAATAAGAAGTTAATCAAGAATGCAAAAGCCAAACACCAGCATGAAGTGAAAGCTATATAAGTTTCAGTTTATTATGTTTTATGGCTTTTTAATCCACACTGTAACATTCTTTTTTCTATTATATTTTTAATGTGCATATTTTGAGTGAAACTAATGAGAAATATTGTTACAACTATCCAGAAATTACATAGAAGGCATAATGCTTCTTGTTCATCAAATTTGATATTAACTGATATGTAGCATAATAGTTGTTAGGTTTTTATGTTACTCATTGCATACATTATATGTTTATAGGTGCGCAAACTGTGATCAAGATTTGCAAGACTTTGAACCTCCATGTTCTTACAAAGAAGGGAGCTTTAAGTGTTGCAGCAGTCCTATGTACTTCCTAGTGAAAGTAAAGAATCTGATATACTCATTACCTAATAAGCCAGTTCAGGATTGCCGATTAAACCTTGTGCTAAAAGTTAAGTCTCCTAAGCTCCAGAGAACATCAAAGAATTACACTAGATAACAAGGTTTATATTACATAGGTGAAAATAGGCATATTAAGTCAAGTTTTATGAGCAATTAATGAATATAAACATGAAAATGTTCCATCAGCCTCAGTTTTCTTGAAAATCATTAAAATATGCTTAAAAACAAGTGAAAATGGGCAAAAATCTAAGTTAGCGAACCATGAACCTATATATGCTCCAGATGTTCTCTAAACCAGCTTTCACAAATAGATCATATCTTTTCCAATGTTTAGGATTCAGAGCTTAATAATGACAACCTTGTTAAAGTATATGTGGCTTGCTAAGGGGAGAGAGATGAGTAATTTATTGCTTTAGTGTTCTCGATGCCAGACCAGCAGGAAATGACAAACCGCAGTTTAGGTTCTGTTCAAATTTTGTCTTGCTTATGAAAACCGGTTTCAAGTGGTTGTATGGTCTAATTTAATTTTCTGTGCAATGAGGAAATCTTGTCATGCTTGTGTAAATTGGCTGAACAATTTCCATTAAGCGTGGGCAGTTTACTGTAAAAACTTAGTGTCGATCTTTGACAGAAACCTTAAAACAAGCATATTTCAGTTACTTTGGCTGTTATGTTGGTGATGTAGACAAAGAGTGGGCTCCTCATGTGTGCTGCATAAAGTGCTATTCCATCCTTATTAAGTGGATGAGTAGTGACAACTCGCACTATGCCTTTTGCAGTGCCAATGGTCTGGCGTGAACCAACTAGCCATGCAGAAGACTGTTATTTCTGTCTAAAAATATTCAAAAACAACAAAATCCAATATTGAATATTGCTTTGTTTCATTCACAATGAAACCTGTTGTGCATGATCCAGTTTCCAGCCTACCTTTACATTTAGATGAAACCGCTTCAGTAAATAAGTAAGTGATGAGTCCAATCCACCCTTTTTCTTTGATGCAGAATACAGCCCAGAACCAGAAAATAAATTCTTCCTGGTCAATCAGTCCAGACTAAATGACTTAGTGAGGGATATGAATCTCACAAAACAGCAGTCTGAGGTGCTGGGATCACGGCTGCTACAGTGGAATTTACTAGCTCTCCATAGCAGAATTTCAGTTTTCAGAAAGAGGAAACCAACTATACCAGTGTCATATTCAGTAGAAATGAAGGAAACATGCACATGTATGACCATTCTGTTAAATACAATAATTACAGCAAGTATGGCTGGTAAATGTGTGGGGATTTGAAGGCCATTGCCATTTACTAGGACTACAAGGGTGATTTACAAAGTACTGTTGTTTTCTATGCTTGTGGGATAGTGGGGATACTGGATCATACTACACTGTAAAAGAGTGGTGTCTAAGAGAAACTTGTATGCCAGGACATCACAATGTAATGTTCCATTAGTAAACCCAAACAAAGTATTGCTACCTTCCTGTATATAAAATTAGGCCTAATGAAGAACTTCATTAAGGCTATGGACAAAAATGGAGAAGCCTTTGTTTACCTCAGAAGCCAGTTTCCAAACCTCAGCAATACGAAAGTAAAAAAAAAGGAATATTTTTTGCCCCAAATTCGGAGGTTTTTACAAGATGAGAACTTTGAAAGATAGTTAACTGCCAAGGAATTAGCATCCTGGAAAGCCTTTTGTGGTAAAGAAAGGATTGCTGGTAAACAATAAAGCAGAAAGTTACAGACAGATAATTCAAGAACTCCTGGACAGTTACCAAAAGCTAGGATGTAGGATGTCCTTGAAAATTCACTTCTCCATTCACACCTGGATTTTTTTGCGTGAGAGTTTGGGAGCTGTGAGTGACGAACATGGAGAAAGATTCCATCTGGATGTTCAGAAGATGGAGCTGAGGTTCCAGGGTAGCTAGGATTCCCATATGATGGGTGACTACTGCTGGTTTTTAATTAGAGAAGGTGATATGCTACAAAAGGAAGAAATAAAGCTGTAAATGTTTAAATAACTCTCGTACTTAAGAATATTTTATTATAGCTGCATGTTTCAGCAATTTACCATTACAGAATTTGTTTGTATTTAATTCTGATGCTATTTTACTTTTTTTTCAGCCGCATTTTCAAGTTTCTTAGTTACATAAAACGAATTAAAAAAAATGAAGTAGAAACTAAAGTATTTCATTTAAAAATGGAAATGTAGGCCAGTTGTAAACAGTGGTATCACTTTATTATACTGTGTGTTATCTTCCATGTAAAATTAAGGCATTTTATGTCCACAGTGAATAGTTTTAAAAGAATACTAATTCAGGCAATTTCCGGACATTGGTACAGGTACAGGTACAGGTACAGGTCTATAAGCCCTTTTTTGGGAAATCATATGAAATGAATTGCTGTATTACGTAAACTATTCCCTCAAAATTTTGTTTCATTATCATGGTGTTAGAGATCAGGAGACTACCTTGTTTACAAGTGCACAGCGTTCAGATTCATTGTCAGTCGCATTGCTCTAAGTCTGCATTCAGTGTGCAGTCAGTAACTTGTTCACGTGATGCTGTGGTTTGAGCATTCTAATAAGCAGGGTTAGTATTTTTAGGTGCAAATTTCAGATGAAAAAAGTAAGGGAAAGGTTGCTCAAATAAGGCGAAAAAAGGGACGATAAGGTGCCGGTTTATTAGAGGGGATGCGCAACTGAAATTGCTATTTTCTAAACTATCCATTCAATTGGGCTGAAATTTTAATCACATGTCAGTCTTCTTTAGATATAATGGTTTTATGAATTTCAATCCAAAATCTTAATTAGTTTTCAAGTTATTAATTTTCAAAATATAAAAGTATGGGTATATGCAAAATGCAACACATGATGCATTTTTCAAAAAAAAAAAATCTTATGTTGCTATAAAACCTTGTGTTGCTTCTATGTCAAGGAACTACAAATCTGTCATATAATTTTTTTTCTACCATTCTTAGTTTGAGAAAAAAAAGGTTTTGCAGTTTTGAATTTGCATTTTTTTTCTTTTTTTTTTTGTATACATTGTTATCTTCAAAAATTAGTAGTGCAAAAACTATTCATTACACAGAAAAATCATATGACAGTTTTATTTATTTGGGTTTTTGAAATAAGCATAAAAAATGTCAATATGAATGGATGAAAAGTACATCATGTGGAACATTTTGAATATGCAGAAATGCTGAAAATAAGAAATGCCTTAAAATGAAGTTTTAAAAATATAAACAGCTAGCAACCAAATGGGCAAGGGTATTTAAAAAGTCTCGTAACGATCCTGAAGCGTTCGCTAGGTCAAAAATAAAAGTGGATTATAAACTACAAGCAATGGAGAATTTTTGGGAACATAATTTTTTTTTTTTTTTTTCCTTCAGATTTTGGGTTAATTTCAGTTGTGCATTCTCTTAACTAATTCAACGATTTCTCTTGCCTCTATTCTAATTTATTGAACTACAAACAAGTACATCAAATTATCACTCTTCAAAAGAAGGAAAAAACATGAAGCTGTTGTACTTCAAGACATTAAGCATCTCCACATTTTTAGAAGTAAGTCTGCTTCTATTAGGAGATAAAATGTCTTTGTAGATGCTAAAGCTTCTTTCAACATCCACAGAAACTAGTGGGGCAAACCTTGTATTCACTTGGAATGGCAACTCTACAGATGTGGAAAATTCCTCAATGTCTGGATTCTTCTGAAGACTAGATTCAAGTTTGTCTTTGGCAAAGCCATCTAACTGCTCCCTCACGAAAGTAAAACTATCCCATTGTTTTTCCTTTTCCAGACCTTGTTCTTCCAATCGTTGAATAGCTGCAGGCAGGTACTTGTAACTATGGACACAATATATTTCTACCTGCAAATTATGTATTTTCACCGGTAACAGAAGTAGCTGTGCCTTGGAAATTGCACCTGCATTGGATGGATTCAAAGAAAGCACAAACTCTTTAATTTTGTCAAAATTCTCACACAACATAGCAGCACACAATCCAAGATCCCCAGCGAGTAATGACCGGGAAATTTGGAAGGGGCAGGCCAATGATTTCCCTACTGCTCAGAACTTTCAGTAGAATCTTCTTCAGGGCAGAGATGAATTGATTTGCGATGTCGTATTCGTTCTTTATGGATTTACAAACCCTGTGAAGGGCATGAGCCAAGAATGTTACATGCTTCAAGTTAGGAAATAAAGGTTTCAATTGGTTAACAGCTGAAACCATGTATGGAGCCTGGTCCGTAACCACAAGGAAAAGTTTTTCAAACTTGATACCAGTATGCCAGAGTTTTTGGCAGAAGTCCATAATGGATTGCATTATTGTACTGGCATTGGCTTTCTGCAGCTCATACATTTTTAACAACATGGGCTTAACTTTCTCCCCTGCTAAGGGAAAACTAAAATGTTCAAAACATATTGTTTCATTGAGTCTATGGTTTCATCCACAATGATTCCCACGTCGCAATCAGACACTTTCTCCTTGATTCTTTCTATGGTTTCTTGGTAAACAGGCTCCATGTAGTTTTTTCTTAAAGTACTCTCATCAGGCATTGACATCTTTGTGCATTTTTCAAGAAATCCCTTGAGGGCTGGATGGTTCACCTTATTGAGTGGAATTCCTGCTTGTGTAAGAGCTGCACACAAATCACTGTTAAATTCCTTCAAAGTTTGGCTTTTTGAAGAACTCTGTTGAAACTCATTTCATAATAGAGGTTGCCATGATTTTTTTGCTTGAAGAGTCTTGTTCATTTGTTGCTTAGAGCTGGAAATGTGTTGTTTGATGCGATCTCGCTGGTGTTTTTCATCTAACAAAATTCCTGAATCACAAATAGTACATCGCATAACAGCTCCATCAGTGTCTATGAAATCTTGTTTGAATTCCTCAGCCAGAACAATAAATCGAGCACTGGACACCTTTGGCATGGTAAAATCTAGTACTAGTATACTCATTTGGAGAGCTAACACTAGTTCACTTGCTAACACAATGCGACTGTCACACAACTCACTCTTGCGCCCATTCGCTGTCCACATTCTCTTATAACACAGCGATAATTACCAGAATGTTCTCATTCATGCTGGAACTTCATCTCAGGATTTGTAATAGTTTCGCGCAGAACCCAGTCTTAATAATTCTCGGAACTGCGCGGGTGAGGTTACTGCCATCTCTGTGTGCCCAGCCTTCGCCTCCACATAAACAGATGACGTCTCTCACAGTAACAAACTCGCATTCACGAACAGCAGGCTACTGATTCTGGTGCGATAGAGTCAGTCATTGTCAATTGCATTATTGATGGCTACTTTATAGCTGTAAAGCGAGAGAAAGAGGTTTTCATCGAACATGCAATTATTTTCCATTGTTGCGTGTGTGCTTTCAATTCCTGCGCAGCGTTTACTGAAAAAGGTAGGCTTACTATTCGCACGTACACAGCAAGCTGAGGAGATGTTAATTGAAAGTTAAAGATTAAATTGGAATGAAACTTAAAAGAAAAAAGGGGAATAAAGGGGATTATGGGCATGGTTGGGGTAAATAGGATAAAGGTGCCAAAAAGGGGTAAAGGTCCCAAAAAAGGGAAAAAGTTGCAAGAAAAAATTGCCTCTTTTTGCAACTAGAAACAAAATTTCACACTGTGATATCTTTCCGCACAGCTTTAACTTACCCTAAGAAAAAAGGTGCGCACCTAAAAATCCTAACCCTGCTAATAAGGTAATGAATAGTGAAAGGGAAAGGAAATGGCGGTGTTATGGCTAGTCTAATATCATATAAAAGAAGAAAACATGAAAAAATGATGGCGAGGGAATGGCTATATGTCCAGAAGTGGAGCGGAGGTTAAGGAAAAATCATTTTCAGCGATTGCATCATGTTGCCAAGCAAATTACTACCTAAAAATATCTAGCAATCAGCAAAAAGAACTTTTTGAAGACTTCTGTAGTGATCAAGGTATGGTATTACTAGATTCATTTTTAAGCCAATGTATGATGAAGAAATGAAGTTTGGCTAACCATAAAATGACACAAAATACAAGGCAGTGCTGGGAAAATACTAGGGAGTACTTTCTTTGTGTAACTGGTATTAAATTGAGTGTTTGCTGTCAACTTCTATTAAACTGTACCAGATATCCAAAAAAAGACTTACAGTTATTCTACAAAAAATATTAGTTCATGATTCATTTGAGGAGAAAAGAGGATCACACAGTAATCATCCTCATAAAATAATGTCTTACATTTGGCAAATGTTGAAAGAACACTTAAATAACACTCCCAGTAAACCAAGTGATTATTGCCAACATAAATCTAATGTGAAATATTTTGAAAATACCAATCTGAGTCCTGCAGTATTATATGATCCTTTCAAAACATTTTTATGAATGTACAGGTGAAGAATTTAAAATGAGCTATGTGACCTGCTTTAAATATTTCAAGCAACACTGCGATTATAGCTTTAAACCACCTAAAACGGATGTTTGTGACTTTTGTACAGCTTGTGAAACAAAATTTAAAGTCAACAAAAATAGTCCCTGCAAAGATGAGTACATAGCCTACAAAAGAGAGATTGAAACATATTTTACACTTAAGAAGGATTTAATTATAAAAGCCAAAACAGATCCTATCTATCTTGTGATGGAATTTGATTATTCACTAAACCCGTATATGCCCAAACTCAATGTGACTAGCCAATTTTATAAACGCCTTTTGTGGCTGTATGCTTTAAATGTCCATGTACATAACAATGATTCGTCATACATGTATTGTTTCATGGAGATGCAAGCCAAGAAAGATCCCAACTCCGTTGTATCTTTCATTCATGATACTTTGGAAAAGAAGTTAAATGAATTTTCTAATGTGAAACATGTTGTTCTGCTGTCCGATGCCTGTGGGGGCAGAATAAACATTCCGTAGTAGTGTCATTTTCTTCATGGGTGGCAAGAGTATTCAATACTGAGATTACCCACCTATTTCCAGTTAGAGGTCATCATTCATTTGGGCAATGTGACTGAAACGTTGACCTCATTAAAACAAAAACAAAACAGGAAGATATCATATCTACTGCAAGGCCCTATTTAACAGCAGTGGCATTTAATTTTCGTTTTTGTTTACTGGGAGTGTTATTTAAGTGTTCTTTCAACATTTGCCAAATGTTACACATTATTTTATGAGGATGATCACTGTGTGATCCTCTTTTCTCCTCAAATGAATCATGAACCAATATTTTTTGTTGAATAACTGTAAGTCTTTTTTTTGATATCTGGTACAGTTTAATAGAATTTGACAGCAAACACTCAATTTAATTCCAGTTATACAAAGAAAGTACTCTCTAGTATTTTCCCAGCACCACTTTGTATTTTGTGTCATTTTATGGTTAGCCGGGCTTAATTTCTTCAACATACATTGACTTAAAACTAAATCTTGCAATGCCTTACCTTAATCATTATAAAATTTCAGGTAGTTATTTGCTTGGCAACATGATGCAATCACTGAGAAAGATTTTACCTTAACCTCCGCTCCACTTCTGGACATATAGCCATCTCCTCGCTGTCATTTTTTCATGTTTTCTTCTTTTTTATGATGTTAGACTGGTCATAACACCGCCATTTCCTTCCCCTTTCACTATTCATTACAGTTTCCATGCTACACTTTTAATCTGTCCTCACATTAGCTGGCAAACTATCTTGAAATAAATGAGATGACTTATTTAACTTTACCTTCAGTTGTCTATTCTCATTTGATTACTCTTCACAAATAACATTTAAACTTTAAAATATGACAGCATTCTAAGCCACCCTATTTCTGATCCAGATACTTGAGTTTTGCATTTTACCCTTTCTCCACAATAAAAATTTAGAATTTGGAACTTTGCAACCTAAAACCGTGCCAACAGAAATTACTTGTGGAGCTAGTAAATCTTTGAAAATCATTTAAAATCACACAGTGCTTGAATTAGAAATCACTTCCCCAAAATAATATGGAGAGGCACTACCCTATCATATTAAATTGTGCTGCATTTCAACATATCAATCTCAGCTGTTTCTTTCTTCTACATCAGCATCCATCTCTGTTCTGGTCAGAGTAGAACACTGCTGTACTGTACTGATCCCATACTAGCTTGGCTATAATAGTGCAGATGACAAAACCCGAGCGTTACTGCATGTACTGCTCTAGACAAATATTCTGGAAAACTGACTGTAGAATGATGGCTGGCTTGTAGATTGGCCTGGCTGGTCATGCAAGGAATACTGATAATGCCTTGTACTGCTGCGCTAGAATGACTAGAAATGCCCGAATGGCTCTTATAGAATACTTGCTTTTACTCCCAAATGCTGCCTTTTATACATGGCCAATCTCTCCTATGCTGTAACTTAGTGGTCGAGGTTCATCAGCTTCATTTGCTTGTGGTCAAGTGCTGCTATAGCCAACATAATGCAGCAACATGAAGTGTTGTCACACTATTTATACTTGAGTGTATTTGGCACATTTTCAGTATTCTGGGGATTGATTTTGCGCTAGTTGTACTTTTTTCTTATCTTGCTCTTTCTTTCTTTCTTAGAGAACTATAAGTAATTTCAATTAAGTATTTCTCTGCCCATTACAAATTCACACATACACAGTAACTTCATTCCATTTTTCAATGTCATTTCACTTTGCTATTGTGACTTAGAACAGTTTCAGTCACTTCACTTGTGATTTAGTTCTGCCACCAATTTGTTTTGCACGCAAGTCGCAGAAATCACACACACAGCAGCCCCTTCTTCCTTCTGCTTCACACGCTGGAGTATCGAACACTGGACTTCACTAATGGCACCCGAATAGCACTAACTGTACGTCACTTCTCACGAGGCTCACGTATATATCACTGTCGACAAATTCTAGGATGTTTGAGGCAGACGGGAATGAGAGTTCTGGAACTATCCGGTCGCTTCTCGAAGGCACTCTCAGCACTTACGTCGGGGAGAGTCTCCCGCCCCCTCTACCAATCGCTAGTGAGCACTGAAGGAAAAATCAAAGTAGACAATCCCACACTACCCAAAATCTATGGACTTCCAAAAATACACAAACCAGGAAAAACAATGAGGCCAATTATAAATAATATAAATGCTACCAACTATCAAAATGGCTGTCACATAAGTTCTCCGCATTTCCAAGATTTGAAACTTTAGGCATAAAAACTGCTGGGAGTTAATTAAAAAATAAAACATGTTGAAATAGAAAAAACAGATTCCATAGTTTCTTTTGATGTCACGGCTCTCTTTCGCAGCATACCAACAGAAATCCTACCAACACACATAAAAAACTGGCTGTTAGCATAAGGAAAGACTACAGAAGAAATCCAAGAATACATTACATTAACTAAGCTGTGCATAGAGCAAACTTATTTCACTTTCAACGGGAACTACTACAAACAGAACTCAGACTTAGCTATGGGCAGTCCACTTTCATCACTATTGGCAGAGCTCTTCATGAGCAATATAGAGACAAGGGTCACGAAGGCTTTCCCCCTGGATATTCAAACGATGGTACCGCTATGTTGATGATATTCTTGAAATAGTCTCGGAAAAACACTTGGAAGACGCACTAAAATTATTGAACCTTCAGAAAAAATGGATAAATTTCACAATGGAAAAAGAACAGAATGGACAACTGCCCTTCCTTGACCTTAAAATCATCAAGAAAGAAAACCACCTAACATTCGGCATCTACAGGAAACCCACACACAAATAGCTATATAAAACAAAACAGTTTCAATGCCATTCCCCACTAGCATGCAGCACTCAACAGTCTGGCACACAGACTGGTCAACGTCCCTATGAACAAAGAGGAATACACAATTGAGCTAAACAACATATTGGACATAGCTACAGAAAACGGATTCAGGCCAGAAACAATACATAAGAAAATAAACAGAGCCATGAGCAAAAAGAAAATAAAAGAAGTTACCACACTCATCCCTACTGAAAAAGAAAAGATGATCTTCAAAAAATTCACATACCACCCAACAGCCTTCTACAAATTCCAGCGAATCTTCAAGCAACATAACATCTCTTTGGCCCCAAAAAACAATTACACCATCAAAAACCTACTAAACTACAAACTAAAAGATGACATCCCACATGAGAACAAACCAGGAATATACCAGATCAGCTGCAATGACTGCGAAAAAAATCTACATTGGAAAAACCCAAAGAAATATAAAAACAAGAGCAAAAAAACACTTCAGTTACATAAAGCAAAAATCAGCAGTAGCATGGCACTTTTGGAGAGACAAACACACCATGGACAGAAACCCAAAAATATTAAAAAGCATCTCAGGAAAAGCAGAACTTACAACTTGGGAAAACATTTATATTTGGAAAAACAGAAACCGTACTTATAATTTTGAAACCCCTCCAGGAGACTTACTTTTGAAGAAGTTCTTCCAACCGCCACCAGAGATCAAGCTAACAACTAAGACAAAGGATGCGGCCAGTCGACAGGGAACTGAGGATGGGAGCAATTAGCCGCTGAAACATGTATTCGTTATAAAAACATGTAAGTGATGTAGTGTTACAATCAACTCAATTACTAATTATAAACACATCACTGTCACAAAGTCCACCGAAGCAATTTTATTGTGTATTAAATTACAATTCTATGTTATGCATTTCATTTGTAAAATGGCAAGCAGTTCTCATAATATTTTTATAGTTGGTGTCGATGATGAGAAGCTGTTGTATTATTTTGAGCAATGTAAAATTAATGCCAATGAGATGATGTCAGTGATAGTGATTCTGATAACAGTGGCATTATACCAGACATGCCCCTGATTCTCCACCATGAAAAAGGAGGCATTTTGGCAACTCATCTGGAGAGGATGCTGACATCATTGCCAACAATAGAGGTGCTGTTTACAGTTTTACTGTTGCATTGTACATTCCGTAAGCAAAGAACGGTTGTCTACAGGAAATAGCATCTACACCGCTTTAATTATCAAGGATAGTGCCAGCATACAAATTGGCAGCATCAGGTTATTACCCAGGAAAAAAGAAAGACAGTGCATTGTGTACTATTCACTGCAATATAGGCAGGGGTGAAGAACTTTCTGCATCAGGTGTGATAAAGGATTGCATACCAGGTGTGTAGCCACTCATAAGTGTGCAAAATAAGTGTGTACAAATAATTATATACTAATTTTCTGAGCCACTTGTTTGCTATTATTTGGTTACGTCTCAATTTCTTTTTAATATACCTGCAGTTATTCATTCATTAATAATATTAATATTAGTGTCATTAGTATTATTTTAATATTTGAAAAGTGGCAATATAAAGACAAAGAAAAATTGCAATGCAGAGTATGCAGTTGAACCCAGCATGTTCCTGAATTTGTCACTAAGATGATTTATTGGTGAGTACCCAAACAAATGTAACTAGTTTACTCTTCATAACTGCATTGTTTTTGGCCTAAATTTTAAAACAATCAAATGATTTTGAATACTAATGCATGTTTCTCTGTTTACAAAACATCACTGTTTTGTTTGATGTAGCTGAAACAGTTTTGAGTGCATTTTTAATGGTGAATATTTTAATTTATATTCTGAAAAACATATGTATCCTACAAAAACATATTTTAGTGGAACACATACCTCGTATAAAATTAATACATGCATAATACTACTATAAGTTGATATTATATTATCTGGGCCTTATGCTTGAAAAGTTTCCACCATTGTATCTGTTAAACATAGCTATTTTTGTATGATTTTTCATAATAACTACTTCTTGCTTAAAATGCCGTGGCACTTATGCTTGGTTGGCATAGCGGGCCTCTGGCTTTCTCCAGCCGGTTTCAGAAAGCCAATCAGATTGGCTCCTGGCACTAAGAGGGTTAAGCTACTTCCTTATATTGGTTATTTATGCCTATGAATAATGGTTAGGATACCTTTATTTATTGGCACGTCTTAACTATTTATTAACTCTACCTTCTTTCATTATCTTCCCTTTACTGTCTAGTCTATAGAATATTTATTAATCTTTTCCCTGTGTCATCTTTACTTTCCTGGCTTCCCTTGTCCCGTTAGTTTCCTGTAAGCCTTCCAGGAATACCCTGATCTTACTGTCTTCCAGCGTTTCTGCTGACTGGATTTCCTGCTTTTCCACCATGGTCTTGCCTGATGCAGCAAGTCTGAATTCTTTGTCTCGGCTTGTCACTTCTTACATCCTGAAGTCTAGTCGCAGCCATGTTGCTTATGCCTTTCAGTTTCTTCCTTTTTTGTATTCCTGGTTTTCCTTGTTTATTTCCTGCCTCCCCCAGGTTGTGTGCATGATTTACGTGCTCTTCCACTCATGTGTTAGTTTTTATGTTATATTGTTTGTGTGATAATATTTACTTCTTCTTCCAATTTCTGTTCTTATTACAACAATATTTTTACAAGAGTAAATCAAGAAGTAAAAACCTTTTGGCTTTAATATATTTGGAAACAGTTGTTATTAAAAAAGAAAAAGCATGTCAAAATTGAAGCTTACATATTTCTCCACATAATCACTTCAGATATTTTAGCATTTGTCATGTCTGTCCACAAGCTTTAGAATTTCCATGTTGCAATTGGCTTCCACCAGTCCATTTAGTCAAGATGTTTGGACACATTTTTACTACCAAGTAAAGAAAGATAAATGTTTGGGAAAGGAATCTGTAACTCATCTGGGGTTACATGTCTGTCTTGTATAATTTTGTTGCTCACTTGATTCTTCAAATCATCTATGATAGTGATGAGCATCAAGGTCAAGTACATTTGTATGTCATTGTGGAATATTTCACACCACTTTCTCATATTTCTTTCGTTCATTAGTGTTTCACTATACACTTCCGCTGGTTGACAGTAAATTTCTGCACGTTTCAACTTCTAAGCATTCAAAAATCCAATGCTTCTCACCTCACAGTCGTCAGGATATTGTATCACATCCTTCATTTTTAACAATCACGAGTGCACAATAACAATCCATTTTGAAAGAAAAAAGATCTGGAGGAAACCATTTGACCTTGAATAGAAGCCCAACAGTGATCTGTGCAGCAAGAATGTGCAAAAGGGCATTACTTCCAGAATTAACCTAGTATTTAACTGGTTCTGGAAGTTCCAGTGTGGTATCTTCACATACATATAGGTGTTCTTGATGCCATGTTTATGTGATTGTGGTATTTCTTTCCCATTGCCTGTGTTTGTGTTCATCTGCCAAATATGTTTACTGTGCCTCTTTTCCCTCTTTTACAATGTTTTGGGCGGGAGTATTTTGTAAGCCATCTACTCTACCTGTTCTTTCGCCATACCATGAGTAGGCCATGCTGTTAATATCAATACCCCTGCATTCGGCTCTGTATTATTCCGTCAGTTTCTGTAACATGCTTTAAAAGCCTTGTACATGACTGCTCTCATTAGAATCACACATAATACTGCTAAAATTATTGTAACTATGTCCATTATTTCGCTCACCTTTTAGCACATGTTACAGTTCCTAGCAATACAGTTTTTAATTTTAATTCTGGCCTCCTGACCAACACAGGCCTAACAGTAGCATTATCAGGGTTGTCCATGCAAATGACACCATTGGTATAGGTAAAGTGGATGTTTCTGTTACCTGAAGTGGGTTGAATATCACTGCTAGTGGTGGCTGTGATAAATTTAAATATGGAATTTCTAATGACTAATTATCATTTAGACATTGCAAAATATTTGTGAATAACAGCTGATTTGGTGCCACTAGGGAATGGATTTTCAGGGTTTCCAAAATTGATCAACCTATGGGATCAAATATAGGGGTTGGCGAGTGGGTGTTGTCACTTCGAAATATGGGAACCTTTCCAGTAACTGCACCTTGTGTGCAATATTTAAGCTGATTTACATGGGATACCCATTTTTAGAGCTCTTGGGGCTCATTCCAGTAGTAATAGTATGCATGTGTCTCTTTGCTGCAGATCAGTTCAAGTGTGTATATGGAGTGTCTAATTACATACTCATCTCTTCCAATTCCATGATAACTGGTTTTTTGGCAGGGTGGCACTGAAATGGGGGCAAGATTAATGAGCTTCTTTGCTACATCCCTTGAGCATAATGCATTCAAAGGAAAATCATTACTAAATCTTGGAATGTAACACAATATAGCTTTATATTGGTCCCATTCTCTGAGTGTTGTGGGTAAGATCTGTTACCATTCACCGCAACAAAGGTGGTATTGTGCATGTGGTATTTTCCCTTTCAAAGGGGGTAGTGATGAATTCGTAAATTTGCCATACTGCTCTCTTCTGTCTCACTAGAATCTTAATTGCTACTAAAATGTATATTCTACTAAACAAACAGCTCATGATCTCTAAATCAAAATACTGGTATATACCTTCCATACAATTACCAACAAGAGAAATAAAATGCTATTTAAACTTTATTGTAATGCTTGGTCATGGTAACAGTCTTTACTACCTCAGCACAAGCTGGCTTCCTCGCTGGATCAGCATTTTTGTGCTGCCCTACTCTTAACTGTGGGTCCTGCCATTGCTACATGTGAGGAACTTTATAATCCTTCAATAAAAATATAAGTGCCAATAAATACTCAAATTTTCAAATTTAACCTGGAAAAATACCTGCAACTATATACCCTCTTGTTTTAACCCTGTGTGCCAGCACAGTTATGTCCTCTCAGCATCTTCCTCAAATGTGCCCTATTGAACATACCTGGAGCTTGCACCTAATGTCAGGTAAGGGAGATGAAAAAAATCATTAGAAATTAAAACTTTGTTCCTACGCCATATTGTAGCAGTTTACACTGAATTGTACTTACATGTGGGTTGTAACTAGAGTTGGAGGACTCACCTGGGTTGGGTGTAGAGGAAGGGGTGTGGCTGCCACTGACAATGAGAAGTCTAGGTAAAGTTACTGCCCATGCCTTGAGCCCTTTATTGTATTCTAAAGGCCTATGGCCCAGTTTGTAAATAGTACCTCAGCTTATTACATATCTGACTGGTGGTAGAGACGTTCCATAGTGAGTGTTGTACAGGTCTACTCCCGGTGGCATAAATGTAGTCAGGTTAAATTTCTATGTTGTGAGGCATCAGCATTCTGTTAACCTGGATTCACTACTGATTCAGCACTTCCCTGAGTGTTGCCTCACTCCTAGCCCTGGGATGCCACAATATTCTGTTAATACTCCATATTTTTGGACAAAACCCATTAATGCAATTCTCTTAAACATTTTTCTAGATAATCATCCTGATAAGTTATTTATTTTAGACTGGACTGCTTCTAATAGTGAATCAAACTGAAATCCAATCACTTACAATCCTATACCATTAATTTCAGGCTTTCATGGACCTGGGTTTCAATGTAATAAAGTTGGCTCCAGATTTTTATGTGCTAAAAAACTTTAAAATATTTTATAAAAGCATTACCATCACAGAAGATTGTTTTATATTGATGAAAGGAACATTTTTTATTGTGGTAAATTAATAGCATTACCCCCTTAATAACTGGGAAAAAGAAAACCACAATTGAAATTAAAAAACCTAACAAAGCTTCCTTAATAAACTTAAAGAAGTCATACAGAAATTAAAACTTCCCTGTGTAAAAGAAAACTTAGAAACAAAATAAATCCTTTAGATCTATTTGACATTGAACATTACCTACAGTTAGCAGAAGAATTCAAAAAATCTGAAACTACTTCCTGTCTTTTGAAATAATGAATTTAAAATATCCGTCTAACAAATGGCTACATGTTCTCTTGGATGAAACCAGCTTACCAAATAAAGGTGACCTGGAAGTGGTGCAGCATGCTCACTCTTTTCTTTCACAGAAGATTAAATTTAAATTCTACAAATTTTGATGGTGAAATTTCAGAAATCCTTCTCGGCTTACAAATCTTCTGTATCAAATAAAAGAGTGTAAGAGAGTTATAATTGCCTGATTCAAAAATAGCTGTAATAGCCGTAGCATCTGATACAACAGCCAAAAGTCTTAATGTCACAGAATGACAATTAATGTAAGTAAAAGAGTAGTACTTCAATGACTACCACTACACTGTGGAATAGAAGGTAACAAACAGTGATTCTGTGGCCAACAGAGATAACAACATTACATCAAAATCATCTGATCCTCTGTCCTATCACTCTATCAAATGAATAAGTACATTAACAAGTGACAATAAACTTAAAGAAGCAAAAGGAAAACAATGAGAAAATCTGTGTAATAATATGACTAGAATTACTTCGTCAAGAGTATCCTCAATAGGAATTTTTACATTATTATTAGTCCATGGCTATCTCAACAATTATCTGCGCAGGATTGGCATAGCAGAATCTCCTATATGTGCTTTTTGTGAATTTGTAGAAGATATGGAGCTAGGCCACCTATGTATTTTACCGGCCAGCCTGTGATCAACTTTTCAGCCTTTCATCAAAATACTGGAATGCAAGAGAGCAAATGGCTTCATTGCCAACCCCAAACTTTAGAAACCAACCCACTGCATTCAATATCATGATTTTAATACTGTATCCCCGAATAAGAGAATGTAGCTAACAGATACACAATCACTAATGTTCTGTCCTTCCTGAACTTGAGCAAATTTACAGACTTTTCCCCCTCAAACATAACCTGAAATTATATAAAACAATCACCTAGTCAAAGTCATATCACTACACTACACTACTTCACTTCACTTCACTTCACTTCACTTCACTTCACTTCACTTGTAATTCATTAGCCCATGATTCAGCATCATTTGCTCCCATCCTCAGCTAAGGCATGTCTAGTGAGAGATCCTGGAGGAGTCACTTTTTAAATATGGGGACATCTAGCATAACAACTAGTAACTCTTGTAGAGGTACAGAATGATGAATTTGCTGAGTTGGTTTTGCAGAGGTACTTAAAAATAAGTTATGCAGTTATGTTGATTTCATGATTATGGGACCAAAAATGGGCTGCTACTGCTGATTTATCTATTTATTTAAAAATTATACTTCTCAAATGCTCCTTGACTCTGGTTTCTAGGTTTCTTTTAGTTTTCTTATGTAAACTTGGTGGCAACCAGAACTTTCTATTTGATACATCCCCAATATTTTTTGATTGGGGTAATTTTGTGCTTCATGAACTGTCTGTTAGATTACTAAAGCTGTATTTGTTGTGTGATGCTAGGCCTATGTTGCAGTCTTTGAAGATTTTCTTGAATTTAGAATCTGCCCAAGTGTGCTAATAGACTTTTTAAATTGGCTGTTTTCTTTTCTTTCTTTCTTTTTTTTTTATTCTCTCCCTAATGTGATCTGGTTGATTGAAATTACTTTTTCACTTAGCCTTTTTTTTGTAAAATAACATTTTTTATGCACAGTGAAACAAATTTATATTTATCACAAAATGGTTTACACCACAGTTACCAATATCTGTTAAGTTCTTCAGACTAAAAAATTGAACAGTATGTTTTAAATAATGCACCAGAAAATGCACACTCATGAACCACAAATTCCAGTGAGCTTTGGGAATGGAGGATATCCTCCCATTATGTTATATAAATAAATAACTTAATTTGTTATTTATTTATATAAAACTGATTCTGCAATGCACAAACCTTAGGTGAGTGTGCTGGATGTACCACTCCTTTTGTTTTCTTACAGTTGGCTCCCTTGCAACATGAGTATGGCAGTTCATTTTCAGTCATACCTCTGTAAGCAGCTTTTTTTTTTCTTTACTACAGTGCTTATTGAAGGAATAGGGAGCTTATCTTCTTGCTCTTCAGAACACAGTGCTGAAATTGTTGATAATAGCAATATATTTTCTGATAGTGAAGATAGTAACTACAATCCGAGTGATATGGGTGAAAATGGTCATTTTAGCATTGCTAGTGATCACACAGATGTAGAAAGCGAAAATAAAAATAAAAAGATACTGTGTTAGTTCAACCTGATACAAACAATATCTACAAAGCAAGAACCTTATTTGAATGGAGTAAAAACCCACCTCCTAATTCAAAGGTATGGGGACACAACATTATAAAAGCTCCTCTATCCAAGGTTTTGCTAGCACCACAAATGCAAATAGACACCACACAGAATTGTTTTAGGCATTTTTTATCATCTAGTGTTCTGTGTGATATAGCAAACTTTACTAATCAGGAAGCCAAAAGTGTGTACAGTTTGAAAAATAAGACTTGGAAACCATGTGATAAAGTAGAAATGTGTGCCTTCATTGCACTCCTTATGGCGACAAGCCATATAAATGGTGTTGCTGCATTTTGGAATCCAAAGTATGGGTCCCCAATATGCTGTTCGACAGTGAGTAGGGAGAGGTTCAAGAAGCTTCGGGTTTTACTTCACCTTGATGATACATTAATAAAAAATGAACATTAATAAGAAGTGAACATAACAAGAAAGACAATCTTGCTCCAATTCCTGTTTGGGAAAGCACCTGTAAAAATCTTACAAAACATTACATTCCAGGCAACTGTCTTACTGTAGATGAGCAGCTGGTACCTTTCAGGGGAAATTCTTTCTGACACTGTATGACATCAAAGGTGGACAAATATGGCCTGAAAATATACTGGATTGCAGACCCACATATGTTCTATCCCTTGAAGGGAATTCCCTATTTAGGTAAAGAAGACAGCATTAGAGCCACGAATCATAGTTTTATTGTGGTTCTTCATCTCACTGAACCACCCAAACAGGAATATAACTTGTGACAGTTTCTTCACTGATCTACAATTTGCCAAGATATCACTAAACAATGTTTCACTTTAGTTGTCATAGTAAGGAAGAATAAACCTTTCATTCCCCTCAGTATCAGACACATAAAACAAGAGAAACTGAAACTAGCCATTTTAGTTTTCACAAATCATTTTACTATCTTATATGTCAGCCCCGAGGAAGGCTGGCAGCATGTACCACTCAAATGACATAGTTATAGAGAAGGTGAAGGAACCAAACATATTGCATAACAACAAAACCAAGGATGGTGGAGACAGTCTGGATCAACTTCTTCACTCCTACTCCTGTAAGAGAAAGACAAACCATTGGCCAGCAGCATTCTTCATGAACCTCATTGATGTTTGTGCCATGGTGGCATATGTGGTATGGCTGAACCTAAAACCCCAGTGAACAAAACCAAGGAAAAGACTAGACAAAGGCTCTTCTTTGTTGACCTTGCTGAGAATCTTGTTCATTCAACATATAAACAAGACTGGGACTATATCTTGAAACTGTGCAGGCAATAGGATCAACCTTACCAGATTGAATCAGAATCAACATCAGCTGCTGCAACTTCCAGGAGCAAGAAGAGAGGCTACTTATGCAACTGTAAGGGGGAAAGAATGCAAAATAAAATTTATGATAAATGCAACAAGAGCTTGTGTACAGAAATTCTTGCTGTAAAAAGTGTGTCTCCAATGTTAAAAGTAAAAAGCAAAAAACAATGCTTGCAAGACATTTGAGGCATCTGAGTGTAAACAATGGTATCTGTCATTTTGCATTTTGAGAAGATGCATAATGAAAAAAAATACTCAAAGTGGTTAAAATTGGTTTTATTACTTTTGCTTCTGCAATTACTTGAAATGGATATAGAACAAATTAATAAAACATAGCTGGAACATTTAACACTTTTTAAACTACAAAATTAGAGCCCTTTTTGAAATTGAGTCACATGTTTGTAGATAACATTATTTACATGGAAAAATAATATAACATTCTCAACACAAAATTGTAGTATTAGTGGCAGTGAGCTTTTGTAATTAAAAAACAAATTTATTTTTCCCAATAGTGGAGGCTTATATAGGCCTCTTTAATTTCTTGATGTGGTAAGGATTAAAAGCTTTTCATTGTTAAGGAAACATAGTAAGATCAAATGCCACTTACTGTTCAAAGTTTTGTAGTAATCATGATAAACCTCTGGTATCCACTGCATACAAGACATAACTTCAGCTAGCTTTGAAGCTTCAATAGGATAAGGTACACCGTATTTAGCCCTTAAGGGGGTGATGAAACTTCCCAAGAAATTTGTTGGTCGTCCTTTCTTTCTCAGGGAAATAGGTTCAAGTTCGCCGCTGTAATGTTTAGAAGTTGACATAACACTAGGGTTCTCTGGAGAAATTTAAAATTTTACATTTCGGATACTGAATCCTTCTGATGTAGTCTTCTGATTAAATGCATCATGCAACTCAGAGACATTGACAAAATCTGTTCTGGTCATGGCATAGACAGTGAACCATTTTATCTTTTGGCATATTTTCAGAATATTCATCCATTCAATAGGAGAGTAGACACACTGACAAAGACTTCGTATACGTTTTTTCACAATTCCAAAAATCCTATCATACGGTAGCATTGTGTGTCCAACTTGGGGTAAGATATGCACTATCTTTTAAAAGGGCCTTTTGTCATATGTCTTAACCATGCTGCAACTATAGTCCAGTCTTTTGCTTCGGCCACCACAGCTGTCTGAAATGGCAATGAGTTGTGAAGCAGAAATATTATGTAATTCGAAGTGCTTCAAGATACAACTTGCAACTTCATCTGCTTACTGTTCTGCTGTCCCTTCATCCAGAAATAAAAATTCCCCTGGTTTTCAGAATAACAATGGAGACTGAAATTATAGCAGAACAATTTTTTTTCATAAAAAGTTGGGCCAGTCAACAATTTTGGTGTTGGGAGGGCTTGCTGTAAATCAAAAGTAATTATGTATGTCTCTGGATTCCTCCCAGATTCAGTAGAAAATTTAATTGCATCCTGACCAGCTTGAGCTCAACATTGGTGAAATTCGTTCCTCTGTGTGATTTCATTTATGGTATTCATATAATTTTGATTGTTTGCTTTTTGAAGAGCAATATTAATCGAGTCATGTTCATGACATATGTGCGTTCTGGAGTGTTGAAGGAAATATTAAATTCTTCCATGAAAATGTGGCAGAATTTATCATTTGAAATGTGACATTTATTTTCTTTTATGCACTGTTCCTGACATGTGTTAAATCACAACTCCACAATATAATCCATTGTCATGAACCGGTTCTGTTGGCTTTTTTCCCTAGTGTAATGGCTGACATATGTTGGAAGTTCATTTATAAACTCCCTTACACTTGCAATATGTTCAATGCTATAATTTTTTTTGGGATGATTTTGATGTTTCTCTTTCTTATCAGACTGTAGAGTTACAACCCCATTCTCAAAACTTGCTTCAATATTTTCAACATGACCCCTATGGTTTTGAAGGCCATGAATGCTCAAAAATGCATTCATTCTTACATAATTTGATCTTCCCTCCATCAGAGGTCCTAACAAAATATTGAAAAGAATAGTGACGCTTAGATGGTGTTTTTGTTTGTCTTTTGTTTTATGTTTTGTTTGGTCCATTTCAAGACAACCAAATATATAAGCATTCTGCAAGTTAAATTTCCCCAATTTCCAAAAGTCTTTCAAAATGTTTTCTCTATCCTGCGCTTTTAGGTGACCAAAGCAATTAAATTAACATTTGCAATCAGGGCCCCCTTTTACAGCTTCAACCTGCCTATCCTTTCCTCTCCTATTTGTATAAGTCATGCCTCTGTTGACTATTATGTCATCATTCCTAGCAGTAGGTCTTTACCATCATTATTAAGATTATTTCTGTTATTCTCAGGAACACTTATTGACTGTGGTGTATTAATTTCATTTGCAACAGAAACCTGTAACAAATAAACTACTGTAAATTATTTTTAAAAGTAAATATTATGTAGGGTTCCGAAGAGCTTGGACCAATCAACTATCGGCCCCCTTTTATTACTTATTCCCATTAGAAAAAAGTTCCTCGGCATGCTGGAAATCGAACCCAGTACCTCCAGGTAGAGGCAGTGTCATATGCTAACTACTGCACCGCAACTGCAAATATAATTTTGCATTTCATGTAAACAATGGTATCAAAATTTAGTTTCAGATGCAACAAATTTACATTAATGGGAAATAATGAATGCCACTACATTTATAGCAGTATAAGTAGGCATTGTTTTCATGTTGTCATGGTTGACAATAATGGATGAATGCCATTTTAAAATAAATAATCTTCTATCAGGGTAAGTACTTTGTGCTTTGTTGTAGAATGTGTTATCTACAGCAGATGCTATTGTTTACTTGTTTACATAATGTGATAGATTAAGTGTATTTCTTACCTTTGATTTGTTATTTGACACATAAGATTCATTATTTACTACATCTGGTAGGTAATCCGGATCCTTTTGTGGATCATTAAACTTCGAATCATTGTCACAAAGCCACTGTTTCAATAATTCAGCATTATTTTTTTGCCACATCTTAAAAAGGATAACTTTCTGGCAGCCATTTTGCAGCAGATAGCATTATGAACGTGAAATGTGTTCTAAATTTTCCAACATTTGAAAATAGTGTTGTTCTGCCATCTGTAGTCTTTTTTCAAAACTACTTGAATGTGAACACAGTTCCCACTGGCTCTATGAAATGTGTAATATAATCTTGAAATACTTAAAAGTGTCAGATACCATTACTTACACCTGGGCTCCTCTTTGTGCATCTAATGTGAAAAAAAGTCAAATTAGAAGGAAAAAGTGTAATACCTATACTTAGGTGGTAGTATATTACCTAATAAGTTTGTCTTTAATGTCTGTATTTATATTTATAATATTTGTTAAATACATTGCAAAATAAATAAAAAAAAAGATGAAGGTGTTTTATGTCCAATAAATAGCTTAAAGAAACCAATTAACACTCCAAAATTGCAAATGAGTCCTTGGATTCATCTCCAGTCAATTAAGGTGTGAAAAAGCTTATGCTTTCTAGGGGCAATATCTCTGGAAGTTATTGCAGCTAAAATCATTGAGTGGAACAGCAGTATACAGGAGAAATGATTTATATGGAGAACTATTTTGTCACTATTTCATTTGCATTTGATTGTTCAACAGCAACAGCGCAAACTGCTTAGGAACATTTTTCTACTTTGCATTTTATACTATCACAGCTTAATGTATGGAGGTAGACTTCAAAGTTTACAGAAAGAGTGCAAAATATATCAGGGAGAGTTTTGAGTGTTACTTTCCTTTCTTGTAAATTAAAGTTTGAGCATTAAGTACAAATTTCCATTCTTGATGGGTTAGAGAGGACTGAATTGGAGAGCTGGTTTCCAAATTTCTAGAATTATTGTTTCACAGCAGCATATTTCTTCACTGTACCTTTAAAAATTAAATTTTGTTATAATATAAAAATAAATTGAATGCATTTCTTATCCAGAAAATGGGTTGCAGCTGGAATTGGAAATTGCTAAAACATGTAAAAATTGTGCATAATTATATATATAATGTCCAGGGACTGTGTAATGGAAATACATTGTAGTGGGAGCACATTAATAAGGTATTAATGTGTTATTTTTTGACTAGTTATTTTCAAAAGTTTTCTCTATGACAGCAGATTTAACACTATGTTTTCTTTTCAATCATATAGCCAATGGGCCAAAGACAAAAGGCTGTAGTAGATGATCAGGAACTGAAATCAAGGATAATTGCTAGATACAGCTATGTAGATAAAGATGATGATGTTAGAGAACATCGACCAGTTGGGCCTAAAGCGGTAAGTACTTTTTCTATGTTATTTGAAGTTGTGAAGTCTAAGAGCAAAGCTTCTACTGGAATTTTGAATTTTCTCGTTGTCATTTTTAAGTGTGGATTTTCAATATCTTTAACTCACTTTTATACGTATTGCCAGTGATCCTGCAAAACTGCATCTAACATTTTATTATTCTATGAAATAATTAAAAACATGAAATTACTACCAAATAAAGTATAACTTTATACCAAGCGAGTAAGTTAAGAGGAAATGTTCTGTTGACAGAAAGAAAGAAAAAACTTGCATAAGTAGAAGGTTAAGGGAGAAAGGAGAAATGAGAATAATTTAAGATAAACAAACTCAAAAGAATGTATAAAAAGTAAATACCTGTAAGTGTTTTACACAAAGGAAAAAATAATTGCATTTTTGTACTAGGTGCCATGTATGGAATTGTTTTTTAGCATATTGCACAGATCTTGTAACAACTAGAAGTCCTGTTGATCTCTGCCCCTTATAGTGATCTTGAAGTTAGGTTATGTTTTGGATTTGATGGGAAGAAGCTTTATGTTAAGGTTGGTAGTATGGGTAAGTTTAAGGGATCTTTTAGGATGTGATCACAACATATTTTGTTTTCTAATGAAATTGTTATTTTAAAATCTTTCCTTAACGTATAAAATATGCTTTTTTGACCATTTAAGTTTTCTTTAAATCTTCAGTTGCTTATCATCACATCAGTAGTAGTGAATATATTTTATGCATAAAAATTATCTTATTATAGCAAAGTTTGAGTATACACATTTACCTTTATGTTTGCTTTAATATGCAGCCTTTAAATTATTAGTTGAACATACAGTGTTACACTCATACATATTTGCATGTGTATAGTAGGAACGCATTAAAAACATACACATGAACTGACCTGTAGTAATATACCAGCACATTCTTTTGCACATGTGTAAATAGATTTATTCCTTCCAAGGCTTTGCCTTTTTACATTTTGACAAAATACTTAACTTTATAAATGATTATGAATGTACATAACTTAAAATATAGAATGAATTTATTTATCTCCATAAGTATACAATTATAGATCAACAAATACAATATACTTAAAAATCTAGCTCAACTAAAACTCAGTTCTCCCAAACTGGGTTGTATGTATAGAATAGAGCCACTAAAATATATCCTCATTTTCAAAATTGTACATACCCTACATACATTCTTTTTGCTAGACAGTGCAAAGTATCATCTAATTTCCTGCACAAAATGCATTTTTCTGTACAATTACATCTTAATCGTTTTAGAAATAATGCACACATCCATGTAAGGCTGACTCTTTCAAATTGATCACAGATGTTTACATATCTCTCCTGCCTCTGATTTATTTAAATTGCTTTATACAAATCCAAAGAATTTCTGTCCTTTAAAGTAGCCCAGATCTCCTGCTTTTGTGTACCTTGCTCCCTCTGCCTCACTTCTTTCCAGAATCCACAATCATTGGTTTCACTTAATAGCCAAATATCTTCCATATCATTCTCTCCTAGCAGTTTTACCACCTGTCCAAACTAACACTCTTCCCACTGCATCTCTTTAGAGCTTTAGGCAGTCTTTTAGCATATGGCTGTCTTTTAATTCATCTGTACCAGTATTTCAAAATTCTCTCCACTTGATACATTTTCTACCTACAATTCCTAGTTCTTTCAGTCATACTCCCTTCATCAAACCCATGGGTAAACCCAAAACTTACCTACTAAACATTCTAAATAGTATATCAATCTTTAACCATCCCTTTGTACCCCACAAATTTCAGTTTCATATATCTTTGACTCTACTGTTGCTTCATAAAGTTTTTCCAGTCATTTCATTGTCAATTATGAGTTACATATAAGCATATTCTGACAGCTTTCATGGATAGTTAACCTTACATTTGCATACGTTTAGACTGCACCTCTCACTTCCCACTGCTTGAAAATCTCATCCCCATGTAATCAGATTCTTTCACTACCTCTGCTGAATCTCCATTTAAAAACCATCCTAATTTTTTCTTAATCATTGACCTTTTTGAACACAACAATTTTTTGTTATTTAACCTTAATCCGCACTCTGCTGTGCGAAATCTAACGATTTCATTAATTGCATGTAGCTCTTTCACAGTTACTGTTTGTCTTTTAAAATCATCAGCAAACAATAGTCCTGGTAACTCTTTGTGCCCAGTAACTGGACAGTTGCTATTTATTTTCATTATCCTATCTAAAATGTCAACTATAAGAATATTAAATAATATTTGTCTCAGTTTACATCCTTATCTCAATCCCAGATTTTGTTCCATATAATCAGTAGTTTTGCTTCTTTCACATCTAACATAATAGTATGTTGTGATACAGTGTAGTAAATGCATCTTTGCAGAATGAGGAAGAAGTTCGAAAATATGAGACAAGAGTCTCTACAAAGCACTTAACGCATGTGTATTGTATACTGTTTTTTCAATGAGAGTGAATAATAGAAATCTTATGTGAAAATAAAATTGTGTGTTGACCCAGTTAATAACTGAAGGTGACATGGCTGCTTGCACCAAAAGTATTATATTTAAGTGCTGCATGAATTAAATCTTAAATAAATATTAACAAATAAAGGGAAGTAAGGATGGTAATATTTAAATGATAAACTTCAACTACCAGATGTAATTATATTACATGTCTGCAACAATAAATAGACATATTAATAGTTGGAGGATTAAATACATTTCATTAACATCTGTAGTAATAATGCAAATTGTATGGAATGCAGAAATTTTAACTTCCCTTGCATGATAGCATGAGCTGGAAGTGGATTTAAAAGAAAAACAACAACAACAACACTGTTATGGAAAAAACTTGTTTCTGTCCTAGTTCTGTGGCCATACAATAAACTCATTACCAACTCCCTTATTCCTCAATTTGCATACCAATGCATTCCTATTTATTGTATTGAAAGCCTTCCCAAAGTCTGCAAAAAAATAACATATACCCTACTACTTTTATTTCTCAAATAGTAATCCACAATATAGTATAAATTATTCTTTTATTTATCTATTCTTCTTCCTCTCCTGAAACCACTTGATGTTCTAATATTTTACCATTCATTTCATCCTATTTATGCAGTTTTCCAGCTAATGTAACAGGGCATATTTGACCAAAGATAGATAGGAGACTAATTCGTCTAAAGTTACTTGGATTATTTATATCCCCTTTCCTTTATATAATGGCATAATAATACTTTCCAACTGTAAGATATTACTTTCTTCTGTAATGTATCTGTTTAGTAGTTCTATTAAGAATTTCAGACATCCTTCCATTTCTTTTAATACAGGATTCCCCATAAATTTTATCTATTCCTGTAGCCTTTTTCCTTTTCAAAATGTTTAATCTTGTATTCAACCTCATTTCAACAATCTCCTTTTCTAAATGTTCAACTCTTCTCACAGTATTTTCCAAGTATAAATCATTTCCCTGAATTCTTCCTCCACCCCAGCAAATTTTTAAAATAGTATTTTTATTCCATTGATGTTAAGCTATTTTATATCTGTTTTATCGTGGATACATTATTAACAACTGACCAACTTTACTTCTGACAGCTTCCTTAATCTTTTTTCCCATTCCCTTTTTCTTCCAATACCTCTGTTTAACAAAAAAAGTGTGCCGATCATCTCATCTTCTGACCTCTTTAAATATCCATTTCTTTGCTTTTACACACTCTTCGTTATACAATCCACTATCCTCTACATTTGGTCTTTTGTTTCACTTCCATTTTGCTTCCTGTCCCCTTAACCATTAGCTGTGAGATTTCCAACGATTGATCTATCTTTCCTCACCATGGTGCTTCTCTAATTTCATGTTTTCTTTGTTTCTCCCATTTTTTAAATAAAATTACTCCAGAATAGAGGTTCACGTACTCCTCTTTTCATTTATAAATTATAACATAGTGTGTTATCATTTGATTACCTCTCCTTCCATATAACTTAACCCTTAATCTCAACATAATTTTTAAAAGGAAATGCAGTATATCTGTTAATGTGTTAAGAAGAATAAAATTTCAAGCACCTCATCAACCCCTGTAGTGTGCAACACACAATCATTCTCTCTCTATCCAGTTACATTCATAGATATGAACTCGCCATATTGACTCACTCCTCTTGTTCCATTACACGTAATTGAATTGTTCTGTTTGCAAAATTCGATCTACTTCTTACCTTCTTTATTGAGTGCTTCATCCCTTAGTTTTCCTATCCCTTCTCTTTTTTTGCAATCCACATCCATTTTCTATGCTCATACGTTTTATTTGGTATTCATTTCTCTGGCACTGAAAATGCCTATTACAGCATACCCCATACTAACCCCATTGTTAACTCTTCCAGACTTTCATTCAGTTTTGTATATAAGCTTTCATGGTAAAATTCTAATGTTTCAGGTGGATTGTATACTCTACTTAATCTTAATCTGACCAGCACTGTTTACCTTATTTATCTTTAATCACATCACTTGCCCTTCCTCCATATTTAACACTCCACCTCTATAAACATAAACATTTACATTCTCATCCTTGTTCAACCATGTCTCAACCATTGCTATCATATCCCCTAGCTGTAGTACTTCAAACACTTTGCCATTTGATACTATCAGTTTTAGCTTTTATGCATTCAATAACCTCACCATCAAATCCAATTCCTATCTTGATCCACTCCTTTGCCTATCTAAAGTTCTCCAATTTCACTCTGTACCTACTATGCGGTCCTAATCTCTTGGCATTTCATGACAACCAATACAGTCTTAATGTGCGATTGGCAAACTTTGCTTTGCTTCGTCAGAACATTATGCATTTGTTATAAATGCGATTGCAATTTCACTTAAAAACTACAAGAAAACAAGAAGAGAGACAATAATGGAAATGTAATGCACAAATAGAGAAATAAAAGCCATACCTTCCTGTGCATCCTTTGTTATTCAAGTGGTGCAGCTAACGGCACGCCATGCATGCCTTAATGAGCACGCCTCAGCTGTAAGTTCTTGGCATTTTGTGAAGTTAGGATTTTTATGGTTTTCTTCATTGGCATACTTTTTAAAGAAATTATACCTACACACTGAAGACAACAGCTCTTACCTTACTGCTATATCCACTAGTACTACTGGGCTTACTAAGTGACATTTTCATGAAAGAGGTACCTTTATAAATGCTAGGACAAAGTCTATCACTGTAAGAACTGATTACACCGCAGTTGAATTCACAACTGAATCACTTAACCTTCCAGTAAGCACGCTGTAAAAAGTACACCAGCAGTATTTTTGCTTTGTCAATATTTTAACCTTGGGCTATCGCGTCAATGGTGCAATGAATTCCATTGTTGATGCTTCCTCGAGAATGTGATGACAGTTGCTGATTCTTTGCTTTAACTTAGTGCATTCCAAGTAACAAGGTGTTGAATATTGTAAAAAGCACAACACGCTCTGCTCATGTAATGGATACATGCTTGGTTCTAGGACTCCGCATTATGGAGATGTAAGCATAATAACTATTAAAATGCACTTAATCATTGGTTTTCCGATGGTATTATTCTGTGAAACGAAACCATACATGACGTTGTTTATTAAAAATGTCATGAATGGTTTGTAGAGCTGCATCAGAGGGCTTTGAAAGGATTTCCATGACAAGATTGTAGCTGTATTAGAAAACCTCATGGGATAACTATTTCTAAATTTATTTAGGACATGGAGAATTGCACATTATTAAACTGGGCTCAAGGAATAAGGAGAATCCACAGGAAATAGGAATGGGTAACTTATGGGATGAGAGAGAGGGGTTAGTTAAAGGTTTCTGGAAAGAAGTGAGGAACAGAGTGGAAGACATAAAGAAACAAGAATTATTTCAAAGTCTGGAAGGAAAGAAAAGCTTGGAACTATATAGACAATTAAAGGTGGACTGAGAAAGGGAGAAGTATGTGAATGTAGGTAATAGGTTAGCAAGAGAAGGATGGGCCTGGTTTAGATTAAGTGCATATAGGCTAAGGGGAGATTGGAAGGGAGCGAATTTGGATAGATGTCCTCTTTGTGGAGAGGTAGATAACGACTTACATTATGTAATTGAATGTGAAGAAACTAAGTTGTGGAGAGATCAGTTTTTACCCAAAGAATGGGAGAATGTTAGTAAAGAAGTATTAAAAGTTGGGATAATGAAAATACAAAAGGAGGGGGATATAAAAAGGATAGGAGAATATATGAGGAGAGCAAGACAAAAATGGCTTAGAAAAATAAAGCAATATAAATCTGTTATGGCCCACCATGCATAAATAACCACGGTGTTAAAATGCATGGTGGGCTAAAGAATAAAATAGCAACTAAAAATAATGTATGAAAAACTGTAAGATTTTTGTATAGCACTATGGAAAAAATAAATACATACATACACATTATTAAGTGATAATTATGTCTACGATATAACAATATATAAAATAACTAAGACAGCAATGGATTTATTACTATTAAGAGTATAAGTCTCCATTTGAACATCACAAAAGATAACTATACATTAATGGCAAACTATTGGGTACAAAAATACGATTCTTTTTTGTACTTGTTCAGGAAAACATCGCCTTTTATCCTAGCTACTTATTGCTTTTCTGAAATATAAAATATGCATGAGCGCACATGATATTGCAATTAGGGTTTTACCAGTGGCGAGGTGTACTGTCCATATGAGGCACCGCACTGCTGCTATTCGCTAGTGTGTATTAGGGGACACAACTTAAACGTCAAGAGAGTTGGACTGCATAATAGTTTTCCCTTCAATTGCTGTTGCATCTTTGTTACGTGCTACCTCCAGCATGCTTCCATGTGGATTGGATACCATTTTAAGTACACTAACACATTTTGTTTCAGCTCAGATGTTACCAAACCAATGGACTGGAGCAGGGAAAACTATGTTGACATTTGTGACAAAGCAGCAATAGAAGGCTTTGCATGGGCTAGAACAGGGGTTATGAAACTGAAAGGTTTAAGAATAGAAAACAATATAGAGAAATGCCCTTTGTGTAACAGGAAAGATGACAATTGGCATATAATTTTGGAATGTGAGGAAACCAAGATACTTAGGCAGAGATTTGGAATAAAGGAGTGGTCAAATTTACCAAAGGAAATTCAGGGAAAGAAGCTTATGAATATAAAATCAAGGAAAAACATAATAGAAGTTGGAAATTTTTTAGGTAGAGTAAGAGCCAAATGGCTGAGGAAAATTAGTCAGCAAAAGGAAGAAGAAAGTTAAATAATTGTAGGTATCAAATTTTAAGCTGTAAGTAGGACCCAATAGCTCGGCAACCACAGGGTTTGAGTCTTTGGTCCCCAGGGGCTATAGCAACTCATTGTAGAAGCAAGAAGCTTAAATGTATAATTAAATTGTAAAACTTGTTTATGGGTTATGTTGATATTATTATTCTGTTTGTATCAAGAATTTGTGCTTGTAGCATCACAATAAATTACTGACTTACTTACCAAACCATGATTTCCCCTTTTTTACTGTTGCTTAGTCTGACCTATCTCCTTGATGATACCATGTAAGTCTCATCTGCCTCTGCTCTCTCATCTCTCCACAGATATTTTTGTGGCATATGCTCCTCTTTCTCGACCTTCACAGCTGCCACTGCACAGTGGGTCAAAATCGAAATCCAGGGGAACAAAATTATTTTGATGCTGTAATATTTAAATTTGTTTGAAAACTGCATATATAGTTTATTTTCTTTATTGTGATGAATATTTAAGACCTATATGCAAGCAAAATTATATATCTACACATATAAAAACAGTATGTGACAGAAGATAATGCAATAATTTGCTAACTAAAACAATTTGTCTCAGTTTACCTTTAAATTAGATGAATGGAGATGTGTATATGAATTCAGCTGATTGTACTTTTCAGCAATTGTCATCGCCTTATGACCCAGATGACTTGTTTCTTGAATCACTCACTGACTCTTGCTGTAGGCTTGTATGAGGAGGTGGCATGTCAGGCTCCTTAAGGAGCAGTAGCACTTCACTAGGCAAGTCCTTCCTCTTTTTGTATGAAATTTTTGCTTTGGTAGAAATTAATGGGTCCAAAGATACCATCAGCATGTGCAGTAGATCCTCTATTGTACGTTTCCAAGAAGATTTATTCGAATGACCTAGTCTTTGCCATCTGAAATCTTTGTTCCTTGATACTTGGACCTCTTCTGATAATTGCTCGATAGGTATTATACATAAAGCAATTATATCTGCACCACGTATTAATACTTTATGCACAGTAACTGGCATATAATAACATGCATAAAGTTTTAGGCACAATTTTGATGTTTCATGATTATAGTTCTTGGAAGCTGCAGTATTTTCAGAAAATGTACAAGAAAGGGCACATAAGATTACATAAAATGTTTGATCAACTTTTTGTTTATGCCAGTAATCTGAGAAGATAATTCTTGGTTCTCAAAAAATTGACAAGCAGTATTGTCATCATTTGAGTACCATTACTTCCAGATCTTGGTTGGTCAACATGCAGGCCCATTTCTGATCTAAATTTATTTATTATTAATTTCTTTCTGTTTTCTACTTTTGTCTTATCTTTAACTCTTGCTTGCCATTTATTAATTTCAGTTTTACAGGCATCATGTAAGAGACATTAAAAAATCAGATCCAACAATAAAGAGTGGATAGTCCAAATTTATAGTTCTCTTCAGAAGTTGCTATTTTTGAATGTGTGATATTATTCATTTCCTTGGGGCTGGCACCACATATATAGTACCTCCATGCTGATGTTTGTGAAGTAGCATTACAGACGTTTCCATCCACCATGGTCAATAATAATAATAATAATAATAATAATAATAATAATAATAATAATAATAATTATTATTATTATTATTATTATTATTATTATTATTATTATTATTATTATTATTATTATTATTATTATTATTATTTCTGATTGATATTAATGTCATTTTCATCAACTGTTACTTTAACTGGCTCTAGAGACATGAGTTAGCTTTCAATTAACTCAACCTCCCTCCTGGTTAATTCAACAGTCTCCTTTTAAAATGAGAATTTAATGGGCCTGCAAAGTTTTGTTGATGAAGGTTGTGGGATCTGTCATAAGCAGGATTGGGATTTTTAGGTGCAAATTTCAGATGAATAAAGGAAGGGAAAAGATGCTCAAATAAGGAGAAAAAAGGGACAATAAGGCGCTGGTTTATTTAAGGGGATGCACAACTGAAATTGCTATTTTCTAAACTATCCATTCAATTGGGCGGAAATTTTAACCACATGTCAGTCTTCTTTAAATAGAATTGTTTTGTGAATTTCAATCCAAAATCTTAATTAGCTTTCAAGGTATTAATTTTCAAAATATAAAATTATGAGTATATGCTGATGCATTTTTCAAAAAAAAAATATCTTATGTTGCTTCTATGTCAAGGAACTACAAATCTGTCATATAATTTTTTTTCCACCATTCTTAGTTTAAGAGAAAAAAAGGTTTTGCAGTTTTGTATTTGCAGTTTTTTTTTGCATTTTTTTTGTATACATTGTCATCTTAAAAAATTAGTAGCGCAAAAACTATTCATTACACATAAAAATTATATGACAGTTTTATTTATTTGGGTTTTTGAAATAAGCACAAAAAATGTCAATATGAATGGATGAAAACTACTTCATGTGGAACATTTTGAATATGCAGAAATGCTGAAAATAAGAAACGCCTTAAAATAAAATTTTAAAAATATAAACAGCTAGCAACCAAATGCGCAAGGGTATTTAAAAAGTCTCGATAACGATCCTGAAGTGTTTGCTAGGCCAGAAATAAAAGTGGATTTTAAAACTACAAGCAATGGAGAATGTTTTGGGAACATAGTTTTATTTTTTTTTTTTTTTAGGTTTTTTGAGATTTTGAGTTAATTTCAGTTGTGCATTCCCTTAACTAATTCAATGATTTCTCTTTCCTCTATTCTAATTTATTGAACTACAAACAAGTATATCAAATTATCACTCATCAAAAGAAGGAAAAAACATGAAGCTATTGTACTTCAAGACATTAAACATCTCCACATTTTTAAAAGTAAGTCTGCTTCTATTAGGAGATGAAATGTCTTTGTAGATGCTAAAGCTTCTTTCAACATCCACAGAAACCAGTGGGGCAAACCTTGTATTCACTCGGAATGGCAACTCTACAGATGTGGCGAATTCCTCAATGTCTGGATTCTTCTGAAGACTAGATTCAAGTTTGTCTTTGGCAAAGCCGTCTAACTGCTCCCTCACAGAAGTAAAAATATCCCATTGTTTTTCCTTTTCCAGACCCTGTTCTTCCAATCGTTGAATAGCTGCAAGCAGGTACTTGTAACTATGGACCAATATAGTTCTGTCTGCAAATTATGTATTTTCTCCGGTAACAGAAGTTGCTGTGCCTTGAAAATTGCACCTGCGTCGGATGGATACAAAGAAAGCACAAACTCTTTAATTTTGTCAAAATTCTCATACAACATAGCAGCACACTCAATCCAAGATCCCCAGTGAGTAATGACTGGGAAATTTGGAAGGGACAGGCCAGTGATTTCCCTGTAGTAAACAACACGGCTCGGAGCTTTCAGTAGAATCTTCTTCAGGGCAGAGATGAATGGATTTGCGATGTTGTGTTTGTTCCTTATGGATTCACAAACCCTGTGAAGGGCATGAGCCAAGCATGTCACATGCTTCAAGTTAGGAAATAAAGGTTTCAATTGGTTAACAGCTGAAACCACGTATGGAGCCTGGTCCATAACCACAAGAAAAAGTTTTTCAAACTTGATACCAGTAGGCCAGAGTTTTTGGCAGAAGTCCATAATGGATTGCATTACTGTACTGGCATTGGCTTTCTGCAGCTCATACATTTTTAACAACATGGGCTTAACTTTCTCCCCTGCTAAGGCAAAAACTAAAATGTTGAAAACATATCGTTCCTTGAGTCTATGGTTTCATCCACAATGATTCCCACGTCGCAATCAGACACTTTCTCCTTGATTCTTTCTATGGTTTCTTGGTAAACAGGCTCCATGTAGTTTTTTCTTAAGGTACTCTCATCGGGCATTGACATCTTTGTGTATTTTTCAAGAAATCCCTTGAAGGCTGGATGGTTCACCTTATTGAGTGGAATTCCTGCTTGTGTAAGAGCTGCACACAAATCACTGTTTAATTCCTTCAAATTTTGGCTTTTTGAAGAACTCTGTTGAAACGCATTTCATAATAGAGGTTGCCGTGATTTGTTTGCTTGAAGAGTCTTGTTCATTTGATGCAATCTTGCTGGTGTTTTTCATCTAATAAAATTCCTGAATCACAAATAGTACATCGCATAACAGTTCCATCAGTGTCTATGAAATCTTGTTTGAATTCCTCAGGCGGAACAATAAATCAAGCACTGGACACCTTTGGCATGGTAAAATCTAGTACTAGTACACTCGTTTGGAGAGCTAACACTATTCACTTGCTAACACAATTCGACTGTTACACGACTCACTCTTGCGCCCATTCGCTGTCCACATTCTCTTATAACACTGCGATAATTACCAGAATGTTCTCATTCATGCTGGAACTTCAGTCTCAGCGATTTCTAATAGTTTTGAGCAGAACCCAGTCTTAATAATTCTCGCAACTGCGCGGGTGAGGTTACTGCCATCTCTGCTTGCCCAGCCTTTGCCTCCACGCAAACAGATGACGTCTCTCACAGTAACAAACAGCGGGCAACTGATTCTAGTGGGATAGAATCACTCATTGTCAATTGCATTATTGTGGCCTACTTTATAGCAGTAAAGCGAGAGAAAGAGGTTTTCGTCGAACATACAATTATTTTCCATTGTTGCGGGTGTGCTTTCAATTCCCGCGCGGCATTTACTGAAAGAGGTAGGCTTACTATTCGCACGTACACAGCAAGCTGAGGAGACGTTAATTGAAAGTTAAAGAATAAATTGGAATGAAACTTAAATGAAAAAAGGGGGAAAAAGGGAATTATGGGCATGGTTGGGGGAAAATGGGATAAAGGTGCCAAAAGGGGGTAAAGGTCCCAAAAAAGGGAAAAAGGTGCGAGAAAAAATGCCTCTTTTTGCAACTAGAAACAAAGTTTCACACTGCGATATCTTTCCGCACAGCTTTAACTTACCCTAAGAAAAAAGGTGCACACCTAAAAATCTTAACCCTGGTCATAAGATTTTCTTTTTATTTCCTTCTGCATTCATAGAATAGAGTTGCAAAAGAACATAGGAAACTATAAAAAGCTCAGTCTCTAGAATCATCTGTGGATTTCTGCTTATATTGAATATGTCCACTTAAACCATCACACCTCCATTTAAATATAATATGAAGCCCACCATTTCCAAAATGGTCTGTTTCAAAATGTCTTCCTGTACCACTGCCAGGTGCTTAATTGTATGGCTGACCAGTGAATGTAATTTTATTGTGACAGATGTTTCTGTTAATGGTTCATCTTGGGGTTGCATTTCCTTTTAATTTTTCTAATAATATAATAAGGTGGGAAAATATTGCAGTTTCTCTTTTTACATTTTTAACTATTTCAAAATCATAGACCATTTTTGAAAATCTGATTTCTTTTTGCAACCATTCGGAATACTTTGAAAGGAATTTGTCTTTAATTTTATAAGCCTGCTTCCACCAGTGTTAAAACTGTCTATAAAATCCTTTAAATCTCTTTCTAGGCATTCAGTTTTATCTTCAGAGCAATTTTCTATCCCCAATTTGGTTTCTACATAGCCACAAAGTTCTGTTTTTGAGATAATCTTTGAATCCATTGCTTGAAACAGTTGAAGGCATGTGATAATTGGCTTATGCTGTCCTCTGAAATTTACAATAATGAAGAAAGTTGCAAAAGGTAACAAACAAATTTATGTGGGCTGTACGCTAGAGAATCTTCACTAAATTTTAACATAAAGCAGAATGTGATGCAGAGTGATGCAATATACTAATAATGAAGTTTCGTAGATTTTCACGGCCAGTGTCATTGATATCCATAAACATCAGCATAATATCAACAGAAAAGAAGGTTTAAAATTACCCAAAATATGGCATTCAGCCCTTACAAAAGCTAAAATAAAACATTCAATGCAAGCCAATCACATGCTAGTGAAGCCCAGCACACCATCTAATCTAGTCCAGCCCACAGCCAATCCGAACCAATCATTGCACACCGCCCTGCCTACTGTCAGGATAAATATTGAAATACTGCCAGTACAAGCAGTTACAAACCACATGGACCATGACATTCACAAGGACACTTCGACTGTGCTACTGCCACCAATGATGTTTACCACAGGTGTAGACAAAATGTCTGGGAAGATGAATGAGGATTAGCCCAGTAGACCATGGCCTATAAGCCCAGGATATTTCTTACTTAGTTAACATACTAATAGTTTAGGTAAATGTATATTATGAAGCATAATTGTTAAATATCACCCAATATGAATCTAGTCAAATGTATAAAAATAAACTTCTGTAAATAATTACTGAAACAAGTCAAAAATTGAAAGAGCATACCTTCAGCTCTAGGCTCCATCTTATAGCATCACATAAAATACTCACACAATCAAAACACAACCTTTCACAATGACAATCCAAATGAGACTGCACAATACATAAACATACTGCTCAAAATAAGCAGGACTGCAGGCAGGACTGTGAAGACAGCTTCTACACTGATGTACATTTATACTCCAGGATGATAAGCAGCAATTATATGTGGATGCAATAGAAGTGAATTATTTTTATTTTTGAACAATGAAGAAAAACAGTTTTGTCCTCCTAGTTTTGGATTTTGATTCACTGTGCACTGTCTTTACAGAACTGACTCGTGTACTGCTTTTCCCATCATTCCATAACACTAAACCATTTACAACGTTTTTGTTTACTTCTTTTCTAGCCTGATTCATATATATGCTTTATTAGTAAATCGCTAATATCCCTCTCTTTCTTCAATAGTCCTTTTCTATTAAAATTCTCATACCCATCAATTTTCTTACATTGTTCAAAATTGCGTATTTGATTTAATTTGTTACCACATCTATTACAATAGGTTTAGCCTTGTCTCCTTTTCCAAGTGCAAAGCATATTATAATTTCTCAACCAGGAATGTTATGTCCATGTCCTTTTCAAATATTTCTTCCACTACTTCTTCTTCTGATTGCTTCTCTTTTGTTTTCCTCCATTGTGGATATTACTACATTTTGTCATCTTGACTCTCTACTTTCCTGTTGCAGCTTTTCCTTTTTGTCCTTACATGCGCTTAATTCTTCCTACACTTCTGATGTGTAATATTCCTTTCATTTCTTCTACCTTCTTGTTTATCTTCAGTTCTATTTTTTTTTCTTGCTTTTATCTTCAGATCAATTGTATGTTCTGAAATTATTTTTAAAATAGCCATTATCTGACACTTACCTTTGAAACCCAGGTTCAGCTCTACCCCTCAGTAACTAACAATATAGCCAATATTACTAAAAATCTATTCCTTCATCATGTATGTACTTTCTTATTAATTTTTTCCATTCACATATCACCCAATTATGTCCCGTTACAGTTCTACGTCAACACCCATTCTGCAATTTTTATTGGAGCATCACATACCCCTTACCTCCCAGTACCACTGCTTGCTATCTTTCCTGGACTTCAAAATCATAAAAAAGGATTGTGTTTGGAATACACAGAAAACCAACTCATTCTGATGACATAAAACTTAACAGTCATAACCTGGCACCACACCAACATACAGAATAAACAGTTTCACATACAGATTAGTAAACATACCTTTTTTAAGACCCAGGTGTAGCTTTAGTAATTCACCAGGTCTGGTAACCACGGTATTTCAAGCCGAAGTATCTGTCACTTTACAATGTGCAAAAGAAAATCTTAGAAGAGAGTATAAAGTTACCAGATCTTCATTTTTCAGAGAGCCAGGCAGCACTATAGGCTTTAAACAGTCCTTTAATATCATCTAGACTGGTAGGTGAATGTATTAACTGCCTTATCCAACCTGAAGAACTTAACAAAGTTTTTTGTCATGGGTCCCAGGGCATAAAGGAATTGAAGGCAATGAGAAAGCTGATGAACTTGCAAAGCAAGGATCGACACAGCTGAAATCCAAACCAAGGCCACCTCTAGGCACACCTAAGTGTTCTGTTAGAGTGCTTATAACAAATTGGTGTAAAAAAACAACACTCTTTGAACTGGAAGAGGATTCCAGGAATTCAGCATGGGAAATTGTTTATCAAAGAACCATGCAAATCTTTAACTGACAGACTGCTTAAATGCAATGTTTCAGTTAAAAACAATAGTAGCCTTTGCCACTGGGCATGCACCAGTGAGAAAGCACCTACACATAATAAGAAGGTTTCAGGTCAACACAGACTGTAGATTGTGTGGGTCTGAAACTGAAACAGCCTGTCATATAATATGCTCCTGTGAAGTGTTAGCATCAAGGAGACGTTAAATCTTTGGGAAATTTTTCATGGAACCAGAGGGCTACTACCCCAACACACTATTGGGCATGTAATCTGGTGAGGGATACAGTACTAGTGTGAAGGGGTGGCAATCATTACAGGGTTAGCATAATAAGCTTTTAGGCTTCAGTGCAACCAGAGCTTTTGCAGGCGGGCCCAAGGCCCCCCCCCAAAAAAAAGGAAAGAAAGTACGAAAAGCCTTTAAGCAAAGAGGAGTGCAATAAAGAGCTAAAAACAATTGTAGATATCGCAGAAGCAAATGGATTTATCCATGAATTAGTCCACAAGAAAGTAAAGAGACAAATTGGAGAGACCAGCACCCTTTCCACAATTACTGAAGGAAATAAGGTTTTAAAAATTTCACATACTCCCCACAGCATTCAACAAATTCAAATACATTTTCAAAGAACATATCATCTTGACACCGAAGAGCAGTCACTCCATAAAAAACTGGATAAACTCAAAGCTCCTTCTTCTTTAATGGATTACCCTCCTCTTTGTAGGACTTACAAGCCCATGCCTTGGGTCAGTATCCTGGAGGAGCAAGCAAACTCAGGATCATAGCATATCCAGGATGGGTGATCAACCCAATGCTGGTATGGCAGTGAAGAAGGAAATGAAATATAGTGATTAAAGAGATGATAGGAAAATTCACAGAATAAGTTATCCAACCCAGAATTCGCCTAGCGACCAAAGAAAACCATGAAAAAACTTTCGCCCAGGTTGGTTGGTCCCAGGTTGATTAACAAAGCATTCTTCATTAGTGTTTGAAAGTACAGGAAAAAATTAATAAAGGAGAAACTTAAGATTAACACTTTAAGTGCCAATAGGTATATGATGATACTTTTTCTCAGACCACTGTTTTTTTTTTCTTTCCCTTAACTCGATAATGGGTACACCAAATATTAACTTACTGCGATCATTGGCTTTGTAAAAGATATTATAGGTAGGGACTGCCTTGATCCCAGATAAATTTTGCTGTGGGACCAGTGGGTCTGCATAGTGGTCCATGGTAATCTATACAATATACTTGAATTCATTGAAGTAGATTTCATTTGTTTCCCTCTGAGAGCCTCTGTTGCCTTGAATGGCATGATGTTCATTATGTTAGGTTAGCGGCCCTTATCTATAATGTAGAAAGTGCATTTTTGGCATGTTCATTATTAAAAGGATTGTTGTCTGCATATCTGTAGTAGTGCTAATAGTCATATAGCTGGTGCAAACGAAATGAGTAAGCATGCTAGAAGGATTCTGGAAACTGCAAAAAAGTGTGACAGGTATGTACCTAGATAACTGGCAATAAGCTGTGAATAATCTAGTGCTCTTATGCATCTCAAAATCTGGATATTTGAGCTATATCAATTCCTCCTCTTCTCAGATCCATGTTATTCTGGGGAAGAAGAGGAACAAAATGTATTTTCTTCTGATGATTCAATTTGGGGACCCTACATATTTTTTGAACAATAGTGACATCTCTGCTGAAGATGACTCATCTCAGTCCATCTCAAATGATATGGATACCGCACCTCTTGGAAATAGAAATGCTGTGCATATGCCTCAGATTGCCATTACAGTTTGGAAAGATCAAGCAGGAAATCACCTAAATTTTGAATGCAACATGCCTTCTGGTGCAAATACATTGTTTGTTGCTGTTTTAGTAGTCATGATCATGCAATTATTTTTCTATATTTATTGATAATAGTGTCTTGGACCACATGGTCAATCACACTAATATCTATGCCACATGGTTTCTAATGTCAGGTGCTGATGTTTCCAGTAGTTTGAGATTGCATATTGGGCAACCAACAGATAAAAATTAAATAAAGAAATTTTTGTGAATAGTAAGTTATATGGGATTGATGAAAATGTGCACTGTGTATCATTATTGGTAAAAAAATCTCTTCAAAGACATTGTAATAGCCAAGGTCATGAGTAGAAACCGTTCTGAGCTTTTACTGAAATTCTGGCATTTCATTGATATTGATCTTTGTTCTGAAGGCGATCATTTGTACAATATGTAGTCTTTCGAAGATATGCTTGTTGAAAAATTTCAAGATACACCCTGGCTGGGTGTACTGTGTAGACAAGTCATTAGTACCATTTAGAGGTTGTCTGATGATAAAACAGTATATCCTGCACACAAGGTATACAAACTCAGGGTAAAGCTGTTCAAGCTTTGTTGTGATAGTGGGTATACATAAAATATAAAGATTTATGCTGGAAAAAGAACAAATTTCTGGTGGCTGTGTACCACCAACATTGTCATGAAACTATCTGAGAAGCGCCTGGATACAGATAGAACAGCTGTACTTGATAATTACTGCACAAGTATTGAGCTAGCAAACAAATTGCTTAGCCATAAAACTCATTTGGTAGGAATGCTAAGAGCTAATAGAAAAAATAATCTGCACTAGGTAGTTTCTAAGAAACTGAAATGAGGAGAAATGATTGCCAAAGGATCGTGGTATTTGTATTTTAAAAGGGAGAGATCAATGAGATATTCTCATGTTTTCAACAAAACACAGTAGTGAATCTGTGATTGTGAATAGACATGCAGGTCCAATTGAAAACCTGTTGTGATAATGGATTATAATTCATAGAAAAGTTCCATAGATATTTCAGGTCAAATGGTAAGCTACAAAGAGCTCAGAAGAACAATGAAGTAGTACAGAAAAGTTGTTGTTGAACTCATATTTGTGAGAATGGTTGTAAATTCTCATCTCCTTCACAAAACTGTGAATAAGCCCTCCATTTCATTCACAAATTTCAGAGAACAAAATCATAGAAGCTCTGTTATTCTCAAGTGAATCTCTGAACGATCCCTCTCAATAGCAGCATATACCAGTTTGTAGGATATGCATGCCCTGAAGAAGCATGATGGACCACCTCATAAGTTTCAAAAGTATTGTAAGGGATGGAGTTAATTGTACTTCCACACAAGCCATGTGTTAGACAAGGTTGCAAAGGTGGAATCAGATGACTGAAAAATCCAATGTCATAGCTTGGATTTGAACCACGGATCTCCCGGTCTTTGTCCAGTTGCTCTAACCACTGAGCTAGCATGGCAACATGCCAACACGAAATTAAATTCACCAACTGATTCGCATTTTTCCCAGTAAACCACAAGGAGAGCTTAAATTACTTACAACATTGTAAGTCGCCATTGGGGTATGTCATCTCAATACAATTTGAGATCTCCTGGTGGTTTACCAGGAAAAATGCGAATCAGTTGGAGAATTTAATGTCATGTCAACATGTTGTCATGGTATTGTAGAACTCCAATCACTAAGAAATCTGGTACATAGCTTTATCGGCAATTTATCAGCAGATTGTAGAACTAGCCCTAAGAGCAATTGGGGAATAGAGATAAGATGTTCCAATTGCATTTATTGTTTATGTATTTTGGGTAAGGCGTTAAATATCAGTATTATGGATTGATATGTTTGAGACATGGTTTCTTTTCATTGGGTATTGCAATTCTTTACTCTGCGTGGGATTGCTTTTTGGTTCAATAATGCTGTTTTCCTCAAAGAATGTGTAGACTTTACTTTGTAGGTCTAGAGGTTTTATTATTAATACAGTTTCCTATATATCTTTAAAAAGGTGAGTTTTCTGTCTTTGTTCCTTTTGTTTCATTGGTTCTTTGATATACGTACAGTGTGGTTGAATGTGTTAAGAGTTCTTAACAAAGTTTGGTTGGTGTTATGTTTTGTTTGGTATGTTATTTTCTGTATGTTTCTCGATACATTATTTTGTGACACGGGTACTTTTTTTATGTTTGCTTAGCAGTGTTGTTTCTTTGGTGTGTGCAAGGCTTCAAGTAATTGTGTGTGGTGTAGCATGTGTGTGAGATGCAAATTCAGTTTATATGCTGTGAGGTTATGCAGGTTTTCTCTATTGTGTAAGTGATTTATGCTGTTTATGTATAGTCTTTTAGTTGTTGATTTTGTGTTCTGTGCTGGGTGTGCTGTGTCTCTTATGTTAATTTGCACATTCTTGGGTGTTCGTATGTGCTGGAGGCATTGTAGATTGGATGATATGCTAAGAGATGCCTTAATGAACTTCACCTATGTCAACCACTATTGATGGATTAGCTGACATGTTTTGCCATTGAAATTATGTTTTGTTTACCTTTGCACTGTATTAAAATCACTAAATGAAATTAAACTTTCACTGAAAGTATTAATAACATGCACATGTGAATGTGTAGTTTTATTTAGTGATTTTAATACAATGTAAAAGCGACAAAAAATGTGAAATAGTTTAAATATTTAATATTTTCAGTGATTAGCCGAATTCCTTATAGGCAGCCGAACTCTGATTGGATTTCTTTTTATTTTCAACTTTATATTTTATTTGTATAAACTTCCCTGAGTCTGATCTAAATTAAATTTAGCTTGTATTCCCAAAATGTGTTATTTATGATAATTTGAAGGATGTAAGGGATAATGATGTGCCTCCTATAGCCTTTCCTCTCCAAATTCCATCCTATTCATGCTCATGCATGGTGCACACTGATTTTACAGATGAATCTGGCGAATGAATTCTAACCGTGATACTCGATCAACTTGATAATGAAAATGTAGTGTTATTGGGGGATTTAAATATAAATAGGGATGAAACAAATAGCGATTACAAGTCACTGGTTGACATCGCTAATATGCATAATCTTAAGATCACAGTAAATGAGCCAACGAGAGTCATGGATACCACTGCAAGTATTATAGATCACATTCTTACAAACTTACCTTCAGAGCTACATAATGTAAATGTGATAAAAAGTCATTTGTCAGATCATTTTGCACCACAAATAAATGTTTCGCTCAAAATTCACAATTCACAAAATTTAAAAAAAAGTTCGAGATCTTAATGATTCTAACATAATGACTCTCTGTACTATGTTGCAAAAGGAACAGTGGATTGAAGTGTATAACGAAACTGATGTAAATAAAAAATGGGAACACTTTTATGCAACATTTAACTATTATTTAGACATTGCATGCCCTTTAAAAAACAAATTAATTAAAACATATACAGGAAAGCAGTGGATCAATAAAGATATAATTTTAGCTAAAGACCAATTAAAACGTTATTATGATAAATACAGTTTAACAAAGCTAAATAAAGATAAAGAAACTTATATAACTTATAAAAGAAATTACCGTAGTTTAATAAAACAGGCTAAATCAGATTATATAAAAACTTTAATGTGTAAATCAAGCAATATCACTAAAACAGCTTGGGGTATAATAAATAAGGAGTGTGGTAAAAGCACAAAACTGCATGAGAACATTGAAATAAATGTGAGAAACAAAAAAATAAGGGATCCCTTAGATATAAGTAATTTATTTAATGAAAGTTTTATTGAAAACGTAAATAATTTAATAGGTAAAAGACATACAATTTTAGATCAAATAAAAGTGGGTAAAAATATTTGCGATTCAGTATTCCTACCAGATATATCTGCAGATGAACTATTAAATGTAATAAATAAAATTAAAAGTAAAAAGTCTTCAGGTAAAGACGGCATATCAACAGTTCTTCTAAAGCAGTGTTCACACAGTATTTTGAAACCATTAGTAGAACTGATAAATGCTTGTATAACTTCTGGAATTTACCCCAACTGTTTAAAGGAATCTATTGTAAAACCACTATATAAAAATGGTGACAAGCATTCAACAGATAATTACCGTCCAATAACTTTGGTCTCATCTCTATCTAAAGTTTTGGAAAAAATAATTACTAATCAAATCCTAACTTTTCTTGATAAACACAAGATCTTAAACAATTTTCAGTATGGATTTAGGAAAGGGAGATCAACTAAAGATGCAATTATTGAAATAATTGAATATCTAATCGACAGTTTAGATAAGGGTGACATAAATAGTTGCCTATTTCTTGATTTAAGTAAGGCTTTTGATTGTGTTGATCACTAAATATTGTTAACCAAACTAGAGCAGTATGGAATACGGGGCATACCTCTCAATTTAATAAGTTCTTACTTAGGTGATAGAACACAACAAGTAAAAATGACACATAAATGTGGGCAGCAAATTAATACTTACTATTCAAAAATGCGCAGCGTTAAATATGGTGTCCCGCAGGGCTTGATACTTGGTCCCCTCCTATTTATAATTTATATGAATGATCTAACGATAATAAGAAATGGTAAAATAATTTCATATGCTGATGACACATCAATGGTAAACACAAGCGTAAATCTTCAAAACCTCGTAACTTGCAATAATCAAAATATCAAACAAATCACACACTTTTTCATGTTACATAATTTGCATATTAATACAAAGAAAACAGTTCATATGGAAGTAAAGCCGGCCCAAAACAGAAAGGACATTCATCTAAAAGTTTATATAAAGGATGAAGAGATTAATGAGGTGGCATACACCAACTTCCTAGGAATAATACTTGACAATCATCTCACTTGGGATAAACACACTGATAAAATCTGTAATAAAGTAAGTAAAAGCATTTTTCTACTAAAAAGAATGGCAAAAGTTGCAGATCTAAGCATATTGATGAACATGTATTATGGATTAATATATCCACATCTGTCTTATGGAATCACCGTTTGGGGACAATGTGCTGACAAGTACTTTAAAAGACTATTTATATTACAAAAAAGATCACTCAGGATAATTATGGGTTTAAAGCCACAACAATCCTGTAGGGATTATTTTAAAAAATTAAATATTTTAACGCTATACTCATATATATTTGAAGTTATAATGTATCTAAAACATAATGTAAGACGGGAAATAGTTAACAATCAAATACATAACCATGCTACAAGAGGTAACACAGATTTTCATGCAAGATCACATAGAATCCAGCTTTTTAAAACTAAACCCACTGTGGCCGCATGTACATTTTACAATAAACTACCTATTTATATTAAAAACATAACAAATTTAAAACAATTCAAAACAGAATTGAGAAAATATTGTGTACAAGGTTGTTTTTATTCCTTAAATGAGTATCTGAAATGATTTGTTGTATGTATTTTAATGTATATATTGATGATGTCATGAATTCTATGTAATTTTCAACGACTGATAATAAATGAAATGAAATGAAATGAAAAACTGTTTCATTAATGAGGAGGAAATACCATTATAAGCTTGTATAGAAGGCTTTAGGTAGCAGCCCTACCATTGCACTATTGTGAGACATGCTTGTAACTTGTCCACAGGAATTTTCAATTACATTCAAGTCTTGAAAGAAAAACATCCAGATGGAATCTTATGTTGACAACCAAAGCATGAGTAGGAACATGAGAAGTAAATGGAAGAAGGAATTGTACAGTTTGCCACATGGAGTGTTCAAGGCATCTCATACAAAGATGACCATTTGATATCTTAGCAAAAAATGACATAAAAATTGCCTCAATTACTAAAATCAAAATAAAGTTGAAAGGTTCTAAAAACCTAATAACTACAGTGGAGTTGATTGATAAATAACAGCAAAATCCGATATCATGCTGATGATCCACAAATCACTAAGCTCTTCCATTGATAATTACAAATTCTGGAATGAAGTACTAATAGAAATTAGAATTAAATTAGATAGAGGCTTTATGAGAATATCTGGAATATATGCTTCTGATATGGGGATGATGAAACAGCCAAATGTTTTATAACAATCTACATGGCATCAGTAACCCTAGAATATGCATGCTGGTGTATTTTATATACCAGATTTACAGTTTGTCCTCTACTGACAAAATGCAAAATCTTAGTCACCTAATTGTCGATGTGTTTCACATCATTGTTTAGCTTCAGTTGTGTTAGAGTGATACGTCAACAGGTCAAGGGCAACAATAAGTTTTTTTTCGAAACTGCAGCAGTGGAGTATTGTGTACACTCCATGCTTGGTCACATAAGTATTATTTCATTTGTCAGCTTATTTCTTGTACTTTTAACAAAGCAGCATGGTACAAAAACAATATCTTAGAGACATCCGTTATTATACTTTATTATTAACTGCTGCCAATAGTTCGTATTTCTAATTTTAGAGCCAAAACAAATTGAATTGAGCAGGAATTAGAGCTGCCCTTTCAGAGGTGCTTGCTGAACAAGACTGTAGGAATATTGATGATTTGTTTTTTGATGGAGAAGATGAAGTAATATCACCAAAGAATTCATGACAGTGACTCTGAAATTGAGAGTGATGAAACAGTTCTTTCTTTGATACTGAAGATGACTTTTTTATTGTTAGGGACAAACAAACAAACAAAATGAATGAAAACTGATGCATAAAAGGATCCCATGTACCAGAGGAGAATATTATCAACATTTTTCCACCCTAAAATGATAGCGTGATGTATTGCAGAGGAAATTGAATCTTTTCATAAAGTAACCAGTATTGGTGTGAAACTGAAATTGTGCAATATACAAATGCATACATTCATAAAAAAGGCTAGAAGAAAATTATTTCAGGGATAGGGATGCTAAGTTGATAGACAAAAATTACATTTGTGTAGTATTAAGCTTTCTTTTTTTGACTGGCCTCAAAGGTCGGAACCACATAAATGCATTTAAACTTTCATCAAAGGATGGAAAGGAATGGTTGTTTTGAGATCTTGCATGACTTACAAGAACTTTTTATTCCTTCTCAGGAATATAAGATTTGATAATAAACTAGGGATATGATATGTAAAACAAATAAGTTAGCAGCTATTAGGAATTTTCTTGATAAATTTATGAAGAACTGCTTGAACAGTTACAGTTTTGGAAAATTTGTTACTATTGATGAGAAACTAGAAGCATTCAGAGGCCCATTGTAGCTTCATACTATACATTCCCAATAAACCAGCTAAACATGGCATTAAAATATTAGCTCTGTGTGATGCTAAGTGATTCTACTTTGGTTTGTTGGAAATTGTGACAAACAGCTAGAAACACCATTTTGTGTTTCTAATAAGCCATTTGGTAGACCTACTGAGCCGATAAAGGGAATGAACAGAAATGTGACAAATACTAGCTACCCATCAGCTCTGTTTATCTCTTGCAAAATAAAATCACTTTTGTAGGAACCCTGAGAAAGGATAAAAAAGAAATCCCAGCTGAGGTTTTGCCCAACAAGAACAGGAAAATCAGTTTTACCCATCAGCTCTGTTTATCTCTTGCAAAATAAAATCACTTTTGTAGGAACCCTGAGAAAGGATAAAAAAGAAATCCCAGCTGAGGTTTTGCCCAACAAGAACAGGAAAATCAGTTTGGTACCAGAAAGATATTACCATGGTGTCATATGTATCTAAATGAAACAAATCTGTAGTACTCATTTCCTTAATGTTAATGAAGAAGCAGTAGATGAGGATACCAAGAAATCCCACATTATACTGGATTATAACATGACAAGGGATGTGGTTGATATCGCTGAGCAAATGTGCAATAAATACTCAATAACATGCATGATAAGAAGATGGACAATAGTCATATGGTAATCATTTTTAATGTAACTCACATTAATGCATATGTGGTTTTCCAAGCAAATGAAAAGAATGAAATACATCTATGATGAATTTTCTTAAGAACCTTTCTTATAGAAGGATCTGCGATACCAAGTTTACCAGCTGATGTTGACAGTGACAATGATCTGTGTCATTACAAAGTTCAAGCAACATGTATACGAGGAGCACTATTTATATTTTGAGCCCAATAATTAAAACAGAGTAATTTCTGATTGAAAACTGCTTTATTGTTTTTCAAGATATTCTGCTTTATGATCAATACACTTTTGCATCCGTTTGAACCATTTGTTAAAGCATTTATTCCAGTCTTCTTGTGACACCTCCAAAACATGCTTTTTGAAGGCATCAACGGCTTCTTCTGCCAACGAAAATCGTTGTCCACGCAATTTATTTTTGATGTTCGGGAACAAAAAGAAGTCATTGTGTGCCAAATTAGGACTGTATGGTGGATGACCCATCAATTCGATTTTTTGAGCCTTCAAATACTCTGTTGTTAGATGAGATGTGTGTGCGCTCGCATTGTCTTGATGAATGATCCTACGGTTCTTGTTGGTTTTCCTTACTTCACCGAATACTTCCGCAAACAAATGGTTGTGTACCATTTGGCATTGACTGTTTTACTTCCTCTAAAGGCACTGTTGCCACATGGCCAATTTTGCTGAAAAAGCAGGCGACCATTTGCTTCGAGTGTGAACAACTTTTGTTGGATTTGCTTCATCTTGAAACACCCGTACAGTTGACTGCTGTTTATGTTCTGGCTCATACATATAGATCCATGATTCGTCACCTGTTATAATCTTATATACGTTTTTTGAGATGCCGCTATTGTATTTCTCGAGCATTTTTGTACAGCAATTGACACGATCATCTTTTTGAGATTGTGTCGAATTATGTGTGATCCAACGAGAGCAAACCTTTTTCACGGCTAAATAATCATGCAATATTTTATATATGCTGGTGGAACTAATGCCTAGGGTTGCCTCAATCTCACAATATGTCGCATGACGATCTTTCATTATTAGTTTTTGCACAGCATCAGTGTTTTCTGGCACAACAACTGATTTTGGATGACCTTCACAAACTTCATCATTGAGCGAATGGCGGCCATGATTAAGTTCGTTATACCAGCATTTCACAGTGGCAAAGGATGGAGCTTCGTTGCCAAATGTGGAAGTTAGTTGATCAATGCACTCCTGTCTTGATAATGCACGTCGAAAGTCATAATAAATCATTGCACAAACATTTTCATGAGTTAATTCCATGTTTTTGTTGACACACAATTTTCAAGTTAGTGTAAACAAAACAAATGACGCTCTATTGACAAAATGTTTGAAGTAGATTATGGTCAAAAATGCCAAACTTTCCATTGGAAACGTCAGATGGCACCTACAACATTCAGGGTTGCCAAGGCTCAAAATATAAATAGTGCCCCTCATACAAGAGCAGCCAAGTAAGAAAACTGATAGATTTGGAATATGTGGGAGGCCAAAGAGTATTTCCACAACTGTAAGATGTACATCATGTAGCGGTTTTTTTTTTTTTAAATCACTCTCAAACAGCAATTATCTGTGAGAAATGCAGTGTGCATTCACTTGAGATTGAAAAGGACTAATTTGCAATCAATTAATCCATTCTAACCAGTTAGCATTTATAAAACATTTATGAAAGTATTATTAAGCTTAAGCATAGATGTTACTTGTAATCTGTGAATGATGTAATGTAAATTAGTGTAATAAATGGTAAAGGAATAGCAACAAATTGCCACTTATCTGCACTGTGTACAAAGTACATTGCATACTTGCTCAAGTATTATTAAAGGGGATGTCCCTATAGGGTTAATAAGATCCCCAAATCGATATGTTACTGCTCTTAAGTGAATTTTATGCACAAATTCGGAATTCTAAAATAAGAGGACATATGGGAAAAGATTTCACAATATATGTAACAGCAATGGGCAATATTATGAGATGTTGTGATCAATAACAACCTAAAAGTAATGAACTCCTTTTTACCCTATAAAAATATTCATATATACACTTGTCAGGCAAGAGGAACACAATGTCATTGATTATATGTAATGAGAAACTTTTCAATTTCATCATTGATGTTAAAACCTTTACAACTGTCTCACCCATAAGAATCCTAGTACGATGCAAGCACTTAAAAATAAAGAAACTGAAATCACTAACCAAGAGGGCATGATTTACAAAGTAAATTTACTGAAATGTGACCATATAAGCAGGTTTTATAAAACCTTTGTTAGCTCTAAAGAAGTACCTTTCAAGAAATAAAACTTTCCAATAACATAGAAGTAGAGTGGGAAAATTTGGTAACCATTTTAAGAAAAGCAGTTAATGGAAGTATTGGCCTCAAGAAACTGAAGAAGAGAAACCAAAGTGGGATGAAATAAAAAGAATAATAATTGACAAATTTGAAGACTGTGTGAAAATGTTGCAGTCTGTTACATTTAAAGATGAAATAGAATATAAAGGAAAATGAGCTGTTGTCAAGCAAGGAACAAGGAAAAAACAACAAGAGAAAGTGGAACAATTTTGTTTCAGGATTGGAAAAAGATGTAAACTTCACCAAGACCTTCGAAATCTTGGAGAGGGGGGGGCTGGGGAGAAATGTAAAATAAAAGAGAGAACATTCTCTTAATGATACCACAGACTTTATCACCTATAAAGAATTAATTAAAATATAGAAGTTCAAAGAATAGAAAAGCTCCAAGAGAAAATGGCCTGAACTTTTTAAATATGCTAGTGAAGAATTTCTTAAATTCATATTCAGATTTATTCATCAATGTAAAAAAAAATGTTACAAGGTTCATCAACAAAACATATAATACATAAAATATACATTTACAAAAGATTTAACAAACTTTTATTTACAGGAGAGGTATTACTAAACATGTGCAATAATTCCTGTTTTATACCTTTCTATTGAATAGAAGGCATTTTTTACAAGATATATCTTAATTTCCTTTATCATTTTCTCCTCTTCATTTATTGCTTTAACTGCACAATGCAAGTAGTTATATAGATCCTTTACATTACTGTTGATACATGTATTTCCAAGAGAACCTCTTAATCCACTTCTAAAATAATTTTGTTTATTTCTAGTGTTGTACTTGTGTACATTCACATTTTTATCCTCTCTATGGGTTCTTATATATGTAAGACCTTCATATGTGCACAACAGGGGAAAGTCAATAAATTAAGTTTTAAAATGCTTTTTTACAGGGACCTCTTCTTCATATTTTTTTTCTCTATATAATGATTTGTGTCACTCTTTTTTATAACCTAAATATTTTCAGTATGTATTTCATCTTTCCTGATCCCCATAAAATGAACCATAACTTAAGTGTGAATGTATAACTGTATAGTATATTTGTATTACACTATCCTCATCCATGACTTGTGCCACTTGTTTTAGTATGCATATCCCACTGTTTACTTTCTTTGAGACCTTTTCAATATGTTTGTTCCATTTAAAATTTTTGTCTACAATTAATCCTAATAAGTTAATTTGCATTACCTATTTGAATTCTTTATTTTGTATTGCCATGGTGATATTGGATTGTGTTATATTGCTTAAACTAATCTGCATCCACTCTATTTTGTTTGTATTTAATGTCACTCATAGTTCTGCTAAATGTATATTTTTCATCTCTCTGTGTTTGCTTTGTTCAGCACTTCTGCCTCTATATTTGCAATTCGCAATAATATCTGCCTCCATATTGTAGTATCATCTGCATATCCTATAGGTAATCTTCCTACTGTATGTATCTTTACAAATAAAGGATTTATGTTCAAAATGAATAAGTATGGTCCCAGTTTTGAGACCTGCAGTACACCATATGTTACACGTTTAAATGATGATCAACTTTGGTCAAATTTCCTTTCACATTATGTGCTATCTTTACACATTGCTCTCTATTAAATAGGATTCTATCCACTCTAATGGGATACCTCTAACCCCATAGTTTTCTAATATTCCTATTAACTTTCCAATGTCCACGCAGTCAAACGCCTTTGAGAGGTCAAGAAAGATTGTAATCACATAATCTTTTCAATAGGCCTATATTGTAATATTATGCTGTGAAAAGAAAGAATAACTTGTTACATTATCCAAACTTTACATTTCAATTAAAATAATTACAGAAATCCTGAAGATTGTCTATGTGAATGTAAACTCATGCCACGACCAACCTTGTAAATTTTTAGGTAGCAAAAATATCCAAAAAGGCCCACATTATTTACTGCCAAAAAAAACATTTACATGAAAACATGTATAATTTGTTTTGTAATATATATTTTACATTTCAACCAGAATAATATTCAGAAATCTTGAGGATTGTCTGTCTGAATGAAACACTCTCGCCATGGCCAACTTTTTAACTTTTCAGGTAGTGAAAATGTCAAAAGATTGAGTTGGACTATATTATATTATGGTGTCAAATGATAGATTTACTTGTTGAAAACATGAATAATCTGTTTTGGTAACTAAACTTTGCATTTCAACGAGAATAATTACGGAAATCTCAAAGATTGTCTGTGAGAGTAAAACACTAGCAGCGCAACCAACCTTGTAATTTTTCAGGTAGCGACCACTGCTGCATTAAGGGAATATGGTGAGAGACAGTTAACAACAGCTGAAATGCAACTTATGCAAAGAACTACAGGATACTCATTACTTGACATTCGTTGGAATGAAGATAAACTTAAAATTGAACTTACCATGCGATTATCTATAGCAATTCAGACTCTAATGGAAACACTGCATCAAGTGGATGGATCATAGCCAATGAGCTAAACAAATTTTGTCATATGTTCCAAGAGGGCAAAGAAATTATTATGAAGACCTAAAAAGCACTGGCATGAGACCATAACAGATCCACTAGGATCTAATATAGGAAGAATGATGACAATGGTGATTTTAATTTGATCAATAGCCGGCTGACTCTAGGGTTATCCTTGTAGTATTCCATAAGAATTTATGGAAGCACTGAAACTCAGCATTTGAATTTATATTTACAAAGTCAACATTGAGATCACCTACAAATCATAGGATGCTTTTCTCTATGCAGAGCAGTTCAAATTGTAACATACAAATTCTTTACTACTATAGTTAAACTAAATATGGTATACGTTGATATTGTAATGAAAAGAAGCTAGAAACAGTGATGTGTATTGAATTTATTTAAAGGTGAGTCGGAATTGTTACACTAACATCACTTAAGTTTACTCACTTAACATGTTTCGGGAAACGGTTGTTCCCATCCTCAGAAGTTAATTCGACTGGCCCGTGTTGTTGGTGTTTCCGTTTTTTGGACTGGATCCTGTGGTGGCATCTTGTGGTGGAGAAATGTACTTCCAGAGAGGATTTGGTGGCGGCAAATCAAAATTCATTAGATGTGTGTTGTGTTTTAGAATGGTGATCTTCTCCCATGCATCTAATTTGGCTGGTTTGACTAATGTAATATTGGGTTTGATGTTGTGATTAGTGATCCAAAAATGGTGTGAAACTGCAGATTTGTCCATTTGTTTGTATTTAATACATCTCATGTGCTCCTTTAGCCTAGTTTCTAAGTTTCTTTTTGTCTTACCTATGTATACTTTATTGCAATCTGAACAATAGATTTTATAGATTCCAGCTTTTTTGTCTTGTGGAATGGGGTCTTTTAACTTGTTACAAAGTAATTTCTCTATGTTAAATTTGTTCTGTGGAGCTAGGCTGATGTTATGTTTCATGAAAATCTTCTTAAATTTGTGAAATGTTCCTGGGTGGTATGTGAATTTCTTGAACTTTAGCTCTTTATCTTGCTGGCTGAGATTTGTTGTGTTTCTGATGTGCATCTGTCGTTTGAATTTTGCAATTTTTTTGTCAATAGTTGCTTTGTTGTACCCATTATGTACAAATTTAACATAGAGAAATTACTTTGTAACAAGTTAAAAGACCCCATTCCACAAGACAAAAAAGCTGGAATCTATAAAATCAATTGTTCAGATTGCAATAAAGTATACATAGGTAAGACAAAAAGAAACTTAGAAACTAGGCTAAAGGAGCACATGAGATGTATTAAATACAAACAAATGGACAAATCTGCAGTTTCACACCATTTTTGGATCACTAATCACAACATCAAACCCAATATTACATTAGTCAAACCAGCCAAATTTGCAGCCGAATTAGATGCATGGGAGAAGATCACCAAAACACAACACACATCTAATGAATTTTGATTTGCCGCCACCAAATCCTCTCTGGAAGTACATTTCTCCACCACAAGATGCCACCACATGATCCAGTCCAAAAAACGGAAACACCAACAACACGGGCCAGTCGAATTAACTTCTGAGGATGGGAATAACCGTTTCCCGAAACATGTTAAGTGAGTAAACTTAAGTGATGTTAGTGTAACAATTCCGACTCACCTTTAAATAAATTAAATATGGTATGCTTTTGTGACCTCGCTATAACATGCTTGAATTCATATAATCAGGCATAGGAATTTCTAAGCATTAAATCCAGGATAAAAGGAAATAAATTTAAGTGTTATTGAACTTCAGGCAAAGAGCTATTGCAGATAATAAATCAACTCCCATCCCTCGTCCAGTCTGTTGGCATTTGCAGACAGCACTCACCAGGCCACGTTACCTGCGTCAGAGATCTTGGCTGCTGCTGTTTACATTCTTTGTATTGTCATTGGGGTGGGAATTTTTCTCTAGCCAAGATTATTCCCTATCCTCTCCAGAATCTGGAAGTATGAATGAGAGTGTGAATGTGTGTGAAATCAAATGATTAAAACCCAAAGCTTACTAGAAACCCAACGATAAGCAAATACAAGTTAACACCATTGCCTATAGGCAATAATATGTTCCAAAGTAAAGGCCGCCAATAAGACCATTATAATTAAAGGCAGGGTATAAATGGAACTCAAACAAAATAAAACAAAACAAAAAAAAAAGGAGAGAGAGAGAGAGAGCAAATGAACATCTCACGGATCTGAAGTATAAACAAGAAGAAAATTCAGCAGTAGCAGCTCACTTTATTTGCCTAGAAAACCATAAAATTGATCCAGAACCTGTATTTTTAAAAATATTTCAAGCATAAAACAACCAGCAGTTTGGGAGAACATTTTCATTTTGAAAAACAAAGATTAAGTCTTCAATTTTGAGGTACTGCCAAGTGACAACCTCAGTAAGAAATTCCTTGTAAAGCCACCAGAGAACAACAATAGGCAACGGTCTACAGCAAAAGCACACTATGCACTGGCAATCATCATCAGGTTGATGATGGGAGCAATTGAGCTCTCAAAACTTATCCTGTTTTAAATAAAGTGATGTAGTGTCAACAAGCTGACTCTCATATGTGTATCAAATAGATTTCATAAGTTTTAAAATGAGTCCAACATGAAGTTTTTATACTGTTTGAATGAGAGATAAAAGAAATTGTGTATGACAACACAAACTTATTTGAAAATTTTTACTTCGGCTGGTAACCAAAATATGGAGTTTGAAAGCTACAAAAAATTACACTTTTTTTTCTGTGTATTCAATGCATACAAAAATTTTTGAAGAATATTGATTGCTTAGCTTTTCATGGGTGTTCAATTTGACATGGAATGACTCAAATGCTTTAGACAGCTGTGATGTCACCAAGCATTATGCACTCTGAAAGCCATTATCAACATTGTATGTAGTTCTTATTAAATTCTGAAACAAAAATTATATAGCTATGTGGTTTTAGTCTAATTTATTAAACATATAAATAAAATAATGTATTTTGTTTTATTGTATTTCCATAAGTTGTTAAATAATGTTGCTTTTGTTTTCTCTAAATGCTCTGGTAAGCATTGAACTTTTTGCATTTTGTATCCAATTGTTAAAACCTGCTGTACCTATTTTGTTTTTTATTTTGAGTATAAAGAGATGCTTAGGTTAAAAAATGTACTTCCTTTCATTTAAAGTTAAAACAAGTATACTTGGATTTTAATTGCTTTCTTTATGCATTAGAAGTTTTGCCCCTTAAATAAATGTAAAGCTTGTCTTGGAAATTAAATATCACTAGCAAAATTTAATATTCCCTTAATGCTGCAACACATTTGGAGATGTCTACAGCAACTCAACACACATTCTGCTGTGGTGAAGCATGGCCTTGCCCCTCAAGCTTAAATTACCTCACCCACCTGCAAGAAAAAGCATGCCGTTGCAAAAGGTCTCAGCATTTCAGTGCATTTTCTACAAACGTGTGACTGATATTGGTAGACGAGGTGCTTAAGGCATGGCCTTATGAATGGGAGGTCTGCACTTCAAATCCTGCCAGGACTCTCCTCCCTGACTGAGGTTTTTTCCGGTTTTTCCTCGGTCCTCATAACTGGTAAATAATAGGGAGGTACTCTAAATTTAGGCCTGGAATATTCTCTTCCCAAGTATCATTTCATTTCATGTATCACCAGTATCCACTGCCTGTAGTGCCATATGCAGTAAGAATGAACATTAAAAAAATTAAAAAAAAAAACTGTATTTGTACATTAATGAAGAATAGTGTTCATTAATTTTTTTCATTGTAAACATCAAGGTGTCGCGTAGCTTTAATGTATGAGATATATATACCCCTTCCTTCCAGTGTAATCATATATAATCTGTAAATTTACAAAAACTGTTTGTTTTGGCACAACAATCTATATAAGAAAATTATAATTTAAAACAAACAATTTTTAATGGTTAAGTTTATCTGGCTTATGAAGTTTCAGGTAATTTCTCACTTTGTCTTTTTTAATAGTAAGCAATTTTTTTATTATTCACATCTTGTAATCATTTCTACAGGAACCAAAGAAGCTGGTGAGATATCGGGACAACAAAATTGTAAGTTTAAAAGGAGAAAGATTCACCGAAGTTAAGAAAGATGAAGATGATGATATGAAAAAGACATATGTGAGCATTAAACCTTCCAGGCAGTATCGTTTTCATTGATACCCACCCTAGATGTTTGTTTCTGAGATACATTATAAAAATGCATTTGCCCGAAGGTGATATCAGTTGAATATTAAGTGGAGTGATATTGTTTTACATGAAGGTGGGTATATAATTGATTATGTTAATGTTATTGTTAATTACAGACATATTTTACCCAACTCAATAAGGCATATGTCCAAGCACAGGCCTTGGTTTGCCAGAAAATAAATATTAACTTACCTGTTTGGTATTAATTTCTCTATGCACTCACAAATCTGATGTAACACATGATCGAATACCTGAAAGGCGTGATCGAAAATCTGCTTGAGTTATCCCTTTTACCATCAATATATATGTGAACAGAGTTCATGTTACATCATTGTGAAAAGTGAGTTATTTACAGAAAGAAGGCCTATGATGTGTCATTGAACTATATTTGCACTTAGTTGATGCATATTGCAACAGATGGCCCCAGTTATTTCTATATTATGAAACATAAAGCACTATAAAATACTGTGAATGGTAGCCTCTGTTTTAATGCTTTCTGCATGAGTTACAGGAGTGCTGTTACAATTAATGCAGGTGTTCATGATTACTCCTATGAGACAAATTATTCTGGTGTTTCAGCTGTGGAGTTTTAACTTTGTATTAACTTAATAATGTGTTATTTCATGTGTGAGAGGGAAAGAGGGAGGTGGAGGAGAAAGACACAGAGCATGTATGTGCTTAAACATTTCATTGCTTTAAGGTTGGTTCACAACAAGCCAGTATGGTAACCAGAACAAGAATGACAAAATTGAAATACATGTATTTTAATGCGAGCGTTCACAATTGACGGGAAGCTTTCCTGGACCCCAGGAATGGGAAAGAAGCCTTGGCCAAGTTTTTACTTCATCCTCATTTCCAGGCATGGCATATTAGATCCATATCGTGCATATTAGACTTTTCACTGTAGAGATTATTCTAGGCGATCATGACATGAAACAGCTACTAGTACTCTTTAATCATAAGCTGGAACAATGAAACTGGAAGAAATTCTAGCATATGTGCGTCGTAATAACCTCAGATCCATTGAGCATTGGTTCTTCTAGTGAAAGGTAATCTGAAGTTTATTTATATTATGACTGTCCAGTTTTTCTACTGTCACTTCTGTCTGTTTTTATTGTCACTGTTTTGTTTTTATTCAGTTCAATTTCACTGGGAGTTCACTTCACCAATGTCACATCATGGTGAACTAGTTCAGTACTCCTCACTTCACTGCCTTCATGACGTAGCCTCTTCATGCCAGACAGTTCACTTCACTCGGAAGTCAAACACAAGACCTCCACAACCTGTTGCTCTGCAGTAGCACTTGCTCCACATCACAACAATCGTCACCAACTCGCTCTTGATGTCGCACCAGAGATGCACTTGCTAACTTGCTTGCTCATTGTCTGGCTCAACTCTCACTCGACTCGCACTAGACTTGCAACTGTCTGACTCCTGTGAGAGCACTCACTTATATAGTCAGTGGAATCTTTCCACAAGGTTCTGGAACATTTTAGAACTATTTTGACACACTTTCTGAAGGAGGGGGAGAAGATGCTTCCAGAAGGTTCTAGTTATCTGCCGATAGTGAGCCTGGTGTTCATGCTGGCAAATGGCAGTTAGCTTGTTTACTCCAACCATCCAGTGCTGACCTCCCAATAACCTTGGGCCATAGCTGCTGTATCACAGTATGCAACTCAAAACTGACTATTGCCTCAAAAACAATTGCAAGAATTACAAAGAGCAGCAAAAACTGGTAGCAATTAACAAAGAACAATAAATAACTTCAATGTATGCCATTAAATAAAGGAATGAAAGCTTGGTACTACAGAAATCTGAATTTAGATAATGTGTACTCTATAAATTTTGACTTGGCTAATCTGCATAATGTTGACAGTTGAAAAAAATATCCTTGGTCATTTAAAAACAAATGAAATTCCAATATACAAAGTTGACTTTCCACTTTGTGATCTGTATAATCATCATATACATTCCCATTCTCAATACTGGGCTATTGTGAACCAAAATCTTGTATGCTGAATTGCTTCCCATTCTCGTTCTGTTTTGGTTACCGTTGTAGGGCTATTGTGAACCAGCCTTTATTGGGAAGAAGTCTGTTACCTAATACCACATAACCCCAATCTCTTGACAACAATCAGCTTTCTTCTGATACAAAATGTAACAGATGTTTGTTTGCACATACACTTTAGGTAGAGTGTGAGTGAGTATATATATTTAAACATTGTGTTGGCTTTATTGAGCAAAATCTGTTACCTAATACCGTATAACCTCACTGCTTAGGTTGAGTTTTATTTATGGACGCTCTTTAACTCTTTAGCGTATTGGGCGTGAAAGACCGGAAATTTTGCTCAGAGGCCTCTCTATTGAGGTTTGAGGTTCTTTTACATGCCATAAATCTATAACACTGGACCACTGGCTTTACTTCCCTTACTAAGGAAGTTTACACCCGAAAAAATCCATTGCTCTCTGCTGGGTTTGAACCTGCAACCTTGGGAACTAGAGGCCAAACCTCACTACTGACAATCAACTTTGTTCAAATACATATAAAATGTAACACAAATGTTTGTTTGCACACACACCTTAGTTCGTGGCACAGTATTGATATTACTATTTATTTTCTTTCTATCTGAACTTCCAGGAATAAATCAACAATACACACAGTATCTTATATTTGTATTGTCATAAAATGTTGTAGTTATTTTAGCATGTTAATTTCCACTGTTTATTTTATTAATTTTTTGCAGGCACACATTATGATTTGTTATTATCACTAATTAGGGTGCATAAACTATTAACTTACTGCAAAAATGAGTTCTTTGGAAGTGTTCATAAGCAGCATATATAAAAATAATTTGGCTAGACCCTAAGGACTTCCATTGTCCTCAACGAGAGTTTTTACCATTATACAAGTAGTCTTTGATAGGATCTGCAATAATTCGCAGGTTATGTATAAATCCATTGATTTTAATTTAATATGTCTCACTGATGGAGCCTCTGCTGCCCTGAATGGTATGTTTCCATTGTATTTGGTTGGCAGTGCTTACTTATAATGTAGAAAGTGCACTATCACAATGTTCAGTATTATTGAGGATTCTTTTCTTTATAAATAAATAATAAATAAATAAATATTTATTTGTCATTAGGCTTTGTACAGCAATAGACATCAAATTCAGTGCTATATGCATCACCAGTTAGTTGTAGTAGTGCTAATACTGTACACAGTTAATGCAAACAAAATGACTGACTGTGCTAGAAAAACTCTTAAAATGGTCAAAAATGTGATAATGGGTAGGTACCTAAAATATCTGTAATATACTGTGGTACAGCTCTTATGCATTTCAAAATCTATGTATTTGTGCTATATCAACCCATGCTCTTCGAAGATCCAGTGATTCAGGAAGAGAGGAGGGATAGATGTATTTTCTTCAAGTATTAAACTCGGGAACCTATGTGTTTAATGAGTGACAGCTCTTATGAAAGTTGCATTTCTGATGCAAATAACACCAAATCATTATTTGAATCTTCAGAGTCTTTCAGAAACCGAAATAGATAAAAAAGTCCAGACAGTAAGACAGATTCAAATGCTATTCATTGATAAGCACTAGTAGTAACTCTACAGAACACCCCATAAATGAAAATGACTCATTTCACCCCATTCCCATAGGACACGTCAATATATGGAAACCTAGTTTTAATGCAAGGGTTTCAGATTGTCCTTGCTCTTTGAGAATATCCAGAAGGATTTCACCTACACATGGGTAAATATATCTTATTCTTTGTAGATATTTTAGAAGATACAGACCCCTTTAATTGTTTTTCTATATTTATGAATGACAGTAAAGTTCATTGTCAATCAAACTAATATACACACAGATTCTAATGTCAGATATGATGTTTTTAGTGGTTCAAGATTTCATACTTGGCAACCAATGGATAAAACTAAGGCAAAATTTTTGGAAATAGTAGGATATATAGGTTTGGTGAGTATGCCACCTCTACATCATTATTAGCCCAAAAATGTTCATTTCCAAAACAATTCAAAAGCCAGTCATTTGTCTAATAATACACATTCTGAAAGTGATCATTTGTACAAAGTATAGCTACATGCAGATAAAATTTTGAAAAATTTCACAATGCTAATACTTCTGTTCAAGCATATTGTATAGGTGAGTCAGTACTGGTCGAGGCCATCTGATATAAAGTAATATATGCCAGAAAAGGCACACAACTATGGGATGAAACTATTCAAACTTTGCTGAAATTTAAAATTTTATGCAGGAAATGTCAGGGTGTTTCTCTACTAACAAATTTTGTCATGAAGTTATTTGAAAAGTTCCTGAATACTGGTAGAACAGCTGTAACTGATAATTATTGTATAATTATGGAATTGCTTGACATATAATACTTGCCAAGTTAGAATGCTAAGAGCTAATGGAAAAGGGCATTCATGGGAAATAGTTCAGAAGAATCTAAAATGAGGGAAAATCACCACCAAAGAAGATTATTGCAGTATTTATATTTTAAAATGGAAGTTTGACATGGTATATTCATGCTCTTAGTGGAAAATTGTGATCAAACTAAAGTAAACAGGTTTAGAGGCCGAGTTGAAAAAACTCATGTGAGAGTATAACTTAGCCATAACTGTTTCAGAAATGGTGAGCTTCAACACTGCTGTGAGAAGAAAAGGGGTACAGAAAACTTGCTAATTAACTCATATTTGGTGCAGCAGTTGTAAATGCTTTTCTGTTCAGAAAACTGTGAATAAGTCTTCTATGCACATCACAGAGGTCAGAAGAAAAATTGTAGAAACTCTGTTATTTTCAAATGACGCTCTGAGTGATACCTATGAATTGCCACAAATTTTGATTTCTGGGAAAAGGAATTCCCAAAATCTGCACATTCATAAGAAACATGAAGTACAAGATCATAAGGTGTGAAAGTTGCAACAGGAAGAAATTGGCATGTTCTGTAACAAAATATAAAGTAAAGAAAGTAATTGCCTATTGCAAAGAATACAGGAGAAAGCTGCACTGTTCCTTGCAGTACTTTGCTAATTTTTTATAAGTAATATTTAAAAGTATCACTGTTCCAAAGCTTCATATATTTGTATCATTTTTCTATTACAACTAAAGTCACTCTTTGATATTCCTTATTAGCATTCTGCATTTTATTGCAAAACTGTGTCTGCCAATAATTCATGATGAAGTTGATTGTTCATGTGACAAGTATTTTATGGTATTCAGATTTACAGTTCCTTAATGCATTAACATACACCCAGTTGTTGTAACATTTAGATAGATGCCATAGATTTCCATAGGTGAAGTACAATTTTGCAATGGACTTCTAGCCTATAGAAAACTTAAAAGTTCTCCACCTGTTGTGCTATATGTAGTAAGAATGGACATTAAACACCTCCCCAAAAAAAGAAAGAAAGAAAGAAAGAAAGAAAGAAAGAAAGAAAGTGAAGTGGAAACATAATGGTCATCTGGAATGCCATGATCTGAGCAAAATTACTGACAGCAGGACCTCAGGGACCTAACTGGTGTAAATCTTAGTTTGCTTAGTACACATATTTATCAACTTTTTTTTCTGCTTAACCAGAGACAATGGGGAGAATACCAAGATGTGCCCCTCATAATCTCTCATGTATTTTAATCCATAAATTTTCTAGCATCATGGTAACATCACTCTGCAGTTCAAGGCATACATATCAATTACAGCAGTACTACTTTGTCTTTAAATACTGTATTGTGCTTAAGTTTACGTAATGTGAGTCAGAACTGGTAACACTAATAGGTATTTAATTAAAAACAGAAGTACTATTAACAGTGGAGCATTCTTCATGTTGAAAGTTTTGTTGAGTCACTTACATTTTTTACACTCACTTTCATTTTTTAAAAGTTGTAAAACAATGTAACATTTTCGAAGACATTTGTCATCATCATCATCAGCTGTTGGGTGACTGAAGCTCTCTTTTTCTTGTCTCCTCTTCCTCCTCCTGCTGTAACTGATTCTTTTGCCATCTGGTGTCAGGGGCACAAAGTTTTAACACTTTGTTTAAAGGCGGGATTTCAAAATTAACACCTTGTTGCAGTTTTTAATGACATATATCTTTTCCCAGATACTCAGTTCTATTGTTGTGGTAAGCGGTTTCAACAGTTTTATACTTTGGCCAATATCATGATTTTCTGTCCAAAAAATGGTATGACACAGCAGATTTCTTTATTTGGTTTAGTTTTATGTTTCTCTTGTGTTCCTTCAGTCTGGGTTTCCATGTTTCTTTTTGTTTTACCTATATAGTATTTCTCACACTCTTCACAACTAATCTGATAGATTCCAGATTTCAATGTATTCGGGATTGTATTTTTAAGAGGCTTGTTTAGCAGGTTTTTCAGGCTGAATTTGTTTTGTGGGGCTAGTCTTATATTAAATTTTTTGAAGATTTGTTCAAATTTTCTAAAGCCCCAAGGATGGTATGTGAACTTTTTATACATCCATTTTTTTTGTTTCAGAGTGTTGTTAGTGTGGTTGTTTGTGAAATATCCTTGAGTTTCTCTTTCCTTTTTAGCATGTTCTTGATGAGCTTTAAGTTGAATGCATTTGTCACTGCTGTTTTTTGTGTATGTTGTTGCTCCTCTTTTAAAAACTCCTTATTACTCAACGGGATATTGTATAAGCAGTGAATCAGACTTCTGAAGGCAGCTAGTTGGTGTGAAGTTGGGTTGCATGCATTTTTCTTTATGTAATTATCTACATGTGTAGATTTTCTATGTATTCCAAATTTAAAACTGTCTTGCTCCCTAATCATTTTAAGGTCCAGGAAGGGTAAGGTGTTGTTTTCTTCTATTTCAATTGAAAATTGAATGCTGTTATCCTGTAGGTTCAAAAGTTTCAGAGAATCTTCTATTAGTTTCTGGAGGATGATAGCAAAAGTATCATCGATGTATCTTCACTAAAATTTGTATATTTGAGTGAAGGACTTCAAAGTGACTCATATATTTCAGCTAAAATGGGCTTCCCATTGCTAATCCTTTTGATTGTTGATAGAATTTTTTGTTGAATTTGAAGAAATTGTGCCTTGTACACAATTCTGTAAAGCCAATGATGTCATTTATTTAAGTGGGGTCTATTGTAGTATCATAGTCAGCCAACTTTTGAGTGGTGTAGATATTTTTTCTATGGGGATATTTGTGAATAGCGCTTTTACATCAAAAGATACCATTATATGTTTTTTTGGAATGTTGTATTCCTTTAGATGGTTTATCAATTCTAAGGAGTTCTCTATTCCCAAACTTTCAAAATTGTTGTAGGATTTTAGTTTATTTACTAACCACTTAGCAATGTGATAGGTAGGTTAGTTGATACCATTGATGATGGGTGTCATATCATCTTTATGTACTTTTGGTAAGTAATATAATCTTGGTAATGTGGGATTAGCAGGTTTTAGACTGTATTTTACAGTAGTTGTTAAAGTTTTGTTAACTGAAATAGCTTTATTAACCAAATTTGTGCATGTGGTTAAAGGATTCTTGACAACCTCTTCGTAGTCCAGGCTGTCTAACATGTGGTTGACTTTATGGTTGTAGTCATTAAGCTCCAGAATTACAAGGGAATTGCCTTTATCAGTTTTAAGGTACACCACAGACTTCTTATTTAGACGTTTGATTATCTAATTGTAGTTGTAATTCTGTTTTATATGTAGCTGTTACATTTAGCCTAGACATTCATTCTTAGCTTTAATTTTGTTTTCAGTTTTGAGGTTATGTGTGACTATTTCTATGTCAGCTATAAAGTCATCTTTTTTCTGTAACTAATACAAGTTTTGAAACCGTTCTGGAGTAGCTTCATTTCCTCGATTATAAAATTTTGTTGTGATAGGTTAATTACATTGGCCAGTTCTTTATTGTGTTGACCTTTTGGTTGCTGTGTATATGCCAGTTGATGGTATTTTAACTGATTTAATTTACTTTTTAGTTTCTCATTTTCTACTGTCATAAATTTGTTTAACTTTTCATACATATGCATTTCAAGATTTTGCCACGTGCGTTTACCCCATTGTTTCGTTAGTTTTAAATGTAGACCATAGAATTCAAGATCTATTTTGTTTATAATGCTGTAATGTTTTGATATGTCAAACTCTACTACATACTTTTCTACCATTTTTTTATGTTTGTGGTTATTGTTGTGTTTAACTGTTTTTTGAACAAAGGTCGGAATAATTTTGTGTTTTAGGCATAGATTTAGAAATTTGATATCTGCTGCCTTGTATCTTCTTTTTATGTGTAATTTGTGTGTAATTACCTGTTTTACTCATTTGACATGTTTCGAAAAACCATTTGGTCCCATCATCAGGTGTTCAACGCGCCCTTGGTGTAGGTGTTTCTGTTGTGGTTATTGTTGATTATGGCAGCATCTTGTGGGAGTGAAATGTACTTCCAGAGTGGACTTGATGGTGGCAAATAAAAATTCATTAACTGTGAGCTGTGTTTCAAGATGAAGAGCTTCTCCCATATGTCCATTTCTGCCATATATTTGTTGGTTTAATTAGTGTGATGTTTAAGGTATGATTGCTTAGAGGCATGGCATCTGGAGCATATGCAGAAGGGTATTCACGCCACTGCCTGGTGCAACATTTTGACTCAACTTGTCCGAGTAGCAATATAGATGTCAAGCACTAGTGTGTGTATGACAAAAATGTCATTCACTAGTGCAGGTTCCCAATTGAGCTAATGGGCCAACATCCTGGTCTTTGTGTCCTCAAATGTGATAATTACAAAAATCAAAACAACAGCGAGAATGTTTGACCAGAAATATCGGAACTAATGCCAAAATCAGCCAAAGGATACAGTGTATTTAATAAACATTCCAACTTTTCACATGTCTGCTGAGTATAAGGTTTTAACAAAATAATGCATGGTATTTGTGGCTATACAAAACAGGTTTGGCATTATAGTTGTGAACATAATTTCACATAATTGCAGTTCCTAAAATGCATCTTGCCTTCTTCTTCTTCTTCTTCTTCTTCTTCTTCTTCTTCTTCTTCTTCTTCTTCTTCTTCTTCTTCTTCTTCTTCTTCTTCTTCTTCTTCTATTTTTAAATAGCTGCAGGGTACCCACATTACATATAATGTTAGTTTTGTCTGTTAAATGTCGTTTGCTTTACTTGTCTGATAAAGAGGATTTAATATTATGTAAAAAGCTATTTTATTATATGTTCTACCTTTTAAATTCAGAATAAACTGAACATACAAATATTTGATATGTTCAGGGTAAAATGCAGGAAGCAAGCTTTCTTAAACAATGAGCATTTTGTACCTGTTGTCATAAAACATATAGCCATGGATTTGTGCAAATAGGTGGTGTTTGACCTTGAGAGTCTAGAGCGAATTAGCCTAGAGAAGTTACTTTGCAACAAGTTAAAAGACCCTATACCACAATACAAAAAGCTAAAATTTAACTTGACAGATTGCAATAAGGTGTATATAGGCAAGATAAAAAGAAATTTGGAAACTAGGCTAAAAGAATACATGAGGTGCTTAAAATACAAATAAATGGATAAATCAGCACTTCCACACCATTTTTGAATGACCAACACAAAATCAAACCTAATATCACACTAATTAAACCAACCAAATATGCAGCAGAATTGGCTATATGGGAGAAACTCATGATCTTGAAACACAGCCCGCAGTTAATGAATTTTTATTTGCTGCCACCAAGTTCACTTTGGAAGTACATTTCACTCCCACGATCAACAATAACCACAACAGAAACATGACACTAATGCCAGTTGGTCACCTGATGGTGGGGAAAAAATGGTTTCCTGAAACATGTGAAGTTAATAAAATAAGTGGTTTTGACTCACCTTAAGTAAGTTTAAAAGCATGTTAGCTTCTTTTCATATAATAATTACTATAGTGTGTTATTATATTCAGTGCTTATCACATATGAATTGCAATCCAGCAATCCAGCAATCGAGAACAGGTCGCCCAGGTTTACCTGGGCGGAATATAATCGCCACAGTACCTAGCCGCGTATGCGGCTTTACCTGTGCGATAAAGGAGGTTTAAAAGAATATACACAAGCTTTTGATTTATGTTTGTCTAGGGCGGGTTTTGCTTTCTGCACCACCATTTGGCTGGGTCTCGGCGGTTTCCTCATGGGCGGACTAGCGACCATGTGGTGACCAAGCCCAATGCTGCTTAACTTGGGCGACCGCTTGTGTGGTCGTCAAGTTAAGCAGGCCGGCATGGCAGCAAAGCAAGATGGGAATACAGGTAACGGGACGGGGGTACTCAAGTTGGCGGCAGGGCGGGTCGCTGGTAGATGGTGACTCATCCAGCCAGCGACCGGGCCCAATGCTGCTTAACTTGGGGAAGTTTGTGAGATGAGGGATTGGTAGACCTCAGCCTCGGGGGCCCAAGCCGTCTTTCGGCAACCGGTAGCTCTTCCTCCGCCGTGGCGCCTTATGGTCATAGCGGCCCAAAGAGTTAACCAGCTGGTTGGGGTGGTAGGTGAGTTTCGCGTACATGGTGCGGGTTCTCTCCCGCACCACGTCCACGATGTATGGGAGACCGGAATGGGTATGTAGGATATGAGATGGGAATCTACGCCCGGTATCATAGATCATCCGAAGCGCCCTGTTCTGAACGGTTTGCAGTCTGCGGATGGTGGTCGCTGCCGCCGATCCCCAGACCTCGCAGCCGTAAAGAATCAGGGGCGGGATAATCGCCTGATACAGGCGTAGTTTGAGGCGTATGGGCATTGTGGAGCGGAATACAGGGTACAGCTGCCTCAGCGCGGAGTGGCCGAGGCCGACCTTTGCCCTGACATGTGGCGCGAAAGTGAGGCCGCGGTCGAGCGTGACTCCGAGGTATTTGGCCGAGGTAACCCAGGGGATTCTCCTCCGCCGCAACCTTAGAGGCCGCTCGGGCCGCCACCGACGGACCTTCGCCAGGAGAAGCGCAGAGCTCTTCCCCGGGCTGATGGCCATCCTCCACTTTTCGCTCCACCTGCCAATGGCTCGGAGCTGTCGCTGTAGTGGAGGGAAACAGAATCGGGCATTCTTGTTCTGTGCCATTATGAGGACGTCATCCGCATATTGGCACGTAACAGTCCTGGGTTCCGTGGGGAAGTCCGACATGTAGGCCGCGAAGAGAAGCGGGGACAGTACACTGCCTTCCGGGACTCCAGCGGCTATGGGACGGACTGAGGAAACCTTCCCCTCCACTCTCACCCTGAATGTGCGATCCCGAAGGAAACTGCTTATCAGGGCAAGATAGGCGGGAGGGATGTCTAACTCTTTGAGTTTGTATAAAAGGCCTTGATGCCACGTCGTGGCAAAGGCCTTCTCTACGTCCAGCAGCACTGCTATGGTCTTGAAGTTCTCCTGGAAGCCCAGGGAGGCCTTCTCGGCCAGTCGCAGTAACTGCAGGGTTGTGGAGTGCCCATGGCGAAAACCAAACTGATGGTCCGGGAGGAGCTGCCTTTCCTCAAAGAGAGGTGTAAGGCGGGCAAGGAGCAACCGCTCAAAGACTTTTGAGACGGTTGGGAGCAAGCTGATGGAGCGGTAACTGCATGGAAAGACCGGATCCTTGCCGGGCTTTAAAATGCATACCACCCGCGCCTCCTTCCAACTAGTTGGAAAGTGACGGAGGTAAATGCACGCATTGAAAATCCGCGTCAGATGGATGACGGCCTTCTTGGGAAGGTGCTGGAGCATGGGCGCCGTGACGCCGTCATGTCCAGGGGATTTATTCGGATTGAGTTTTCGGATTTCGGAAGCCACCTGTTTAGGGGTGACTATGGGAAGATGGACCTCCTCGTGGCGCGGTTGTGGTTCCTCATAGAGGTAGTCCACAGTCGCTTCCACGAGCTCAGTAAAGTCTTCGTCCTGGGGGTCCTCCCGCGGTTCGAATTGGAGTTCTAAATGGTCTGCAAACACTGTGGCTTTCTCGCGGGGCTCGAAAGCGAGTCTCCCGCGAGTGCCGTGCAGAGGATGCTGGTACTGCGTCTTATCCTTCCTCAAGGATTTGATTATCCGCCATGGTTTCTTTTCCTGTAGGTTTACAGTCTCCATTGTTCTTTCCCAGGCCTCCTTTCTGTGCACACGGAGCAGTCGCCTTGCCAGGGTTTTGAACCGCTGGTATACTGCCCCTATCCTGGGATGGCGGAAACGCTGCCATAGCTTCCGTACAGTTGCCTTGGCTTTTAGCAGCTGCCGGAGTTGATTAGGTATGGTTCTCGGGTTGGGTATGTCAGACGGGATGCGGTGAGTGTGTGCACGTACCGCAGTCAGGATCTGTTGGGAGAAGTCTGCCGCCGCCGCTTCCAGCGCATCGATGGAGTCGATACGTGGCCGCGGGTCGACAGACCGGTTCAATTCTTGGACGGCTGCGTCCCAGTCGACCTCGTTTACCCAGTCTGGGCTGACCAGAGCTGGCATTGCAACGTTGGAATCCACCAGGACAGGGTCATGGTCGGAATCCAGCTCGTTTACCGCCGAGAGCTCTAGATGGAAAGGAATGTTTTTGGTGATCATGATGTCGAGAATATCCGGCCTGCCGCGGGCCGGATAAAACGTAGGCCCTCTCGGTCCGTGCGCGATTAGGCTTGGGTCTCCGCTGATGAGGCGGTAGAGTCCGCGGCCTTTCTGGTTAGCCGTGCGGCTGTGCCAGAGCCCGTGCTTCGCGTTGAGGTCTCCTGCAATGCATACCACTGGGTGTAGGTTGAGTAGGGTTCGGTAATCTGCTTCATAGAAGCGATGGTCTGGGGGGTCGTAAACCGCTATCAGCAAAGTGTCTAGCCCGCCAATGGCAAGCCGAATGGCACAGGCTTCCACATGCTGTAGCGGAGGGAGAGGGAAGGGTGTATGCGTGATATGATTCTTTATGAATATAGCTGTACTGTTCAGTTGGCTGGCATATATAGTATACACACATGTACCAAATGACTAGCCAATCCATATGCAAGAAGCACTCTGTATCAGAATAGAATCTGATGAAGTGGGAAGTACCATTTTAATCTAATGGGGTTTTACAGGTATTACTGTTTTATTGCAGAAATTCATGAAAACTCTGCAGTGTTATAAAAATGATGAGTTACACCTTAACACATTCATATATGTTTAAAGCTTAATTAATATTCAAGGGAGTGAAATTATTTGTATAGTTTTGCAAATGCATAAAATGCTAATTGTATTGTTATATTGCATTATGTAGCAACATCTTAAAAGTTGTTTACATATTCAAATTTTACTTATATGCTGTAGTTTTGCATATAAATTCCTACCAGGGAAAACCAAGAAATTTAAGTCATGCTTTCATTTTTGTTGCACATTAAATGTACATTTGTTCTGTGTAAGAAATATTAATAGCAATTTGTATATTTATAAATTGAAAGCTGCATCTTCTGAAGAACTGTTTTTTACATGCATTTTATACTTTAAATTTCCAGAGTCCCTTTTATGTGGCTCAGAAATTACATGAAGGTTGCCTTTTTTCTTTTTTACATTAATTCTGTTTAACTTCAGAAAATCTACAGTGTAGAATATGTTATACTGTTGTAGTTTATGAACACTACAGATATGGAATTTCACTATAATAACAATTAGTTTAACAAAGTTTAGCACATTATCTTATTTTTGCCCTTAGAGCCTTAATTACAATGGTTATTGGTTGAAAAACTACCTTAATTCAGCTGCACAAAATTTATTGATCCTAAACGTTAGAAAGGACTTGCAAACCTTCAAGGATAGTTGAAAAGACCAAAATGTTACCTAGTATTCTTATTATCTTTCTAACATTATTGTTTTTATGATAACCCTGACACCAGTACAGCCATAAAAGACAATGCTTCCTCCTAAAGGTGACTGGGCTCTGAAACGGTATTACTTACGTAATATGTTTTTACGTAATTTGTTGTTGAGCCCCACGTTGTGGAGCCAATATGCTGCGGTATTAATGTTGTAGATCATTAATTGTAGCTCCGCGTTTGGAAGCCAATATGCGACGGTTGCTGCTTTACGTAATGTTGTTTACATCACGTGTGTTGAAGCCTTCTTGTGACGTCATTCTTTGTTTGGTTCGTAGCTCCCTCTGACGTTAGCAATTTGTATCAATTAGTTTCTGAAAGAATTTAAGGTTATGTATATTGTCCTCCGGCTAGCTATCATCTTATCTTGGTAGAACTTGTATCTCTTGCAGGGTGTGAATCGGAAAGGAATCTTTTATCCAGAAATTATACTGACGAAGAAATTGGTTTTATAACTTTTATTGCCGAACACATTCACAAACACTTTTACAAATTAATCTGGATACTCGCCAAACTGAAACTGTTTGTAATAACTTCTTATCACTTTTAACTCACGTACTTCAACTTTATATATTTAACTGTATAATACTTTATATTCTCATAATTCTGCCGCGCGTAACTTATGACGAAATGAAGGACTGACTGACGATATGTAGTGTACTGAGAATTTTGTAGAACTGGGGGACACGCTACCTCGGCCTGGCTTATTTATACGCTTGCCTCAAGATACGCCTAAAGATTATAAATGAACTGCCATTGGCTAATAAAACGCGCCAACATTAGCGTCTATTTTAATATCCAATGAAAACCACTAATACATATTTCTTTTAGGGAACATTCTAGAAACTTTTACCGAAAAGGCGCGAAACATTACGTAACTTCCTGGTTCCCGGTAACGATAAACAACTCACCCCCTTGCTGCATTATTGCGTTATTGTTGACAGTTTCAGTAAAGCCGTATATTATTATTTGCCAATAATAATTACAATTAATAAACCTCTGAAATCAATGTCACATAAAAATACATATTCATATTACAATCATTATTTACGTCTGAGTAATTTGTGATACAAATTACCGTATCAGCTCCCTCTGCATACACACTGCAAGATTTAACCCACCAATATGAGATATGCCATCTAGGTTAGGATCTACTGTTAAAGCTGCAATGGCATCCAGGATAGAACATGCAACAGAGTCATTTGGAATAGTTGCAGAAACTTCTGCAAAGGAGGCTTCAGAATAATATACAACCTATTGGCTAAAGTGGAAACATGTTTCAGAAAAAGAAGTGCTGCATCACCATTGTTTATGCCTGGTGCAGGTTTAGCCTCTCCTAACAATCAAGAAGAAAATCGGAAAAGCTCTCTGGTATAATATTGAACTCATTTTGAAAGGGAGTATCATTTATTAAAGAGGTACTTAATGCCAGCATTGTAAATTATAATAAAACATGAGTTGTTACTTGTTAAGGGCCAGATAAGTCCTTGTTATCACCTTAAAGGGGAATGAAGCACAAAAATCATGTTGTTTTCTAAATGAAGGGCATGCCCTGTAAAATGCAGTGGTAATATTATTTCTACATACTGTGTTAACTAAACAAAATCTGCATCAAACATCACCAGTGCATAATGTGCATTTTTGGGAGCTTTGTGATTACAAGGCAATCACTGCCACGCATGCAGTAAAGTGTTCTAATAATAATTTTTCTTGGTGGTATTTCAAGTTCAAGTATCTTGTGGTGTTACTGAGTCACTTTAGTTATTATACAAACACTGTAATATTATGAAAAAGAAACTGCCTCTGTTTAGTGCATATGGCTGTAATGTGAAAAGTAAAACACACAGGGGAACTTATTTTCATAATTTTCCAAATAGAGGCAAATCTCCCAAAATATATAGGATTTGGGTAGAATTTTGCAAAAGAAAAACATTTTTTCCTGATCCTGGAACTCCTTTATGTTATGTTCCATTTTAAGGACATGGTTTATAAACAGTCATAGATTTTAAAAAAGCAGCCTATGCAGGATGAAAATTTCAGAGGGCCTTCATTACTACCTATATAAAGACAAATTAAAAATATTTCCAAACACCAAGTTCTAGTAAGGCAGTTGATCCGTCACTGTCTTCATCCCACAGCAAACAACAAAGAAAAGAACTACATATATATGCCTATAATTCATAAAAGTATAGGTTCTGAGCTATGTGAGAATAGTGCTAATTGTGATAAGACTGATAATGAAGGTGATGGTAATAACAGTAGTGTAAAAGATAATAAAGGTGATGAAAAAACTAAGAATTCAGAAATATAATATTGTGATGCAGTGGCTATGCCCAAGGATATTGGGAGGTTGGCACCAGCAATTCAAGATGAAGATAGGTCACAGTCTTGCCCTTCACACAGTAGTTGGAGTTTTCCTGATATGGTTTTTGGGAAAGGGCATCTGCATTAGAATGACGTCTTCCGCCCGATGCTCCAAGGTAAAATTGTATTCCTGCAGCCTTTGAACCCAGCAGGCCATCTGTCCTTCCAAATTATGAAAACCCAACAGCCAAGTTAGGGCGAAATGGTCCATTCGGACAGAGAATTCCTGTCCGTAGAAATTACTTGTGGAAGTGCTTCAGGATCTCTACAATAGCCAGGAGCTCTCGTCTTGTCATGCTGTAGTTTTGTTCAGCCTTGGACAGGGTTCTACTGAAGTAGGCCAGTACTCTCTCTTCTCTGTCCTGCACTTGTCACAGGATATCCCCAATGCTGAACTCACTGGCATCCGTGTCCATGATGAACCTTTTACTGGTTATAGGGTATTCTAGTACCGAGGACATGCACAGGGCATTTTTCAGGATCTGGAAAGACGTCTCGGCTTGCCACAAATTTCCGGTAGTACATGCAGAGGCCCAGGAACTGGCACAGTTTTTGTTTACTCCTTGGCCTGGGCCACTCCTTGATGACCTCCTGCTTCTGGGGTCTGTAGCCATCCATCAGGGCTTATGATGTGTGCTAAGTAGCTCACATCCTTTTTAAATGGCTGACACTTCTTGGGATTCAACTTAAGGTGGCCTTTCAAACACCTTTCTCAGGTTGCTCAGATGATCCTCGAATGTTTTGCCTATAACAATGATGTCAAGGTAAAGCAGACAGGTGTTGTATAACAATTATGTCAAGGTAAAGGAGACAGGTATCATATGTGAGGCCCCTCATCACAGACTGTACAAATCTGGAGCATTGCGGGGTCGTTGCAGAGTCCGAAAACCATTACAGTGAATTGTCACAGACCATGCTCAGTAGAAAATGCTGTCTTCTTCTTGTCGTTGGGATGAAGTGCCAGTACCCCGACTTCAGGTCCAGGGTGGAAAACCACTGGGCTCCTGCTAAGATGTCTAAGGTGTTGTCAATCTGTGGCTATGGGAAGTTAGTTTTTCAAGGTGACGTCGTTGAGCTTCCGGTGGTCGACGCAGAAGCGCAAATCCCTATCCTTCTTTTTCACTAGCACTACCGGTGATGACTATGGGTTATCTGATTCCTCTATTATGTCTCTGGTCTTCATGTCCACTAACTGGATGTCTGTTTCATTCTGCTCTGCTAGCGGGATATGGCGAGGTGGCTGTCTAATCGATTGAGCATCATCGGTGTCAGTGCGATGCATCACTATCGGTTCTGCCATGATCTTCTGATAGACCGAAGTGTCCTGGAATTCCGCGAGTAGGTTAAGGATGTGCAGCTTCTCGCCTCGCGAGAGGTTCTCATCCGCCTCATGGCCAAGGTTACTCAGACGACTATCCAGTTTCTTAGTGTTCGGTCGGCCCTAGGTGTCTCTGGCTACAGTCCCGCTAGTAGCTCTTGGTCCTGGTTGGTAGTACTGAGGACCCTCACTGGAATGGTCTCCCGAGCAGGAAGCAGCATCTCGCAAGATAACCCTCAACTTGGAGTCCTCTTCGGTCCACAATCCTGTTCCTCGTTAGGGGTTTCTCTGCCCGCACCGTCACCACCCTCTCGCCCAATGCTGGAACCACGCCTCGTTTGACAAGTAAAAGCCTTACAGGCTGCAGCCTCTCCTCCGGGTGGTTCAGCAGGTTCTGGTTGCAGCCCAGGTGTAATATGCGGCACCCGATGTCTACCTGGGCATCAAAAAACCGAAGGGCGTCCAGGCCCAGGATAAATTCCTCGGTCATTGCGGCAATGAACACTCACATTTGTAGCCTAATCCTGCCAAGGGTCAGCTCCAGCTTTCTCAGTCAAGGGCGGGGTTTCGCCCGAGGCGGTTCATGGCTTGTAGCGCCTGACCGGTGACGTTTCTGGTAGTCCTCGCACCATATCGGGCCTGGTGATTGTTAGTGAAGCCCCTGTGTCCACCAGCACTCTCCAGGGACTGTCTCGAATCCATCCGTGTGCTACCAGACCATCCTCGTCATTTTCAACCATGGTGTTCAACGTAAAGCAAAGAGAAGATGATGGTGCCGAGGTGCCGCTCTGCATGCCGGCGCTTAGTAGTTTTCCTGATCCTTGTCCGGGGTGCACTCACATTCTGCCCTTAGGTGTTCAGGCTATCAGCAGCTTCAGTACTTAGGTCTCCTGCCCACAGTTCTATGACGCTGGGTTGCAGCAACTTCAGCACTTGGTCTCCTGCCCCCAGTTCTATGATGGTTGGGTTGTTGTGGTCGGCGCTGGTAATCGTCATTCTCGGCCGTCACAGCTCTGGCTGGTACTGGGGTGGTTTTTCCAGCTGTCATCTTTGCCGCTTCAATGCGGGGGACAGCTGCCAGGGCATCATTAACGTTATGGTGTTCCACCAGGAGGAGCTGTTGTTTCACCTCCCGATCTCTTACCCCACTGATGAATGTGTGAGCTGCCTCTCTGGAAATATAACCTGGCGGTAAATTCGCCATAGATGGATGTATCAGCCGCTTCACCTCCATGGTGAATTCTTGTAAGGTCTTACCCAGTTGTTGCACTCTTGCTTTCAGCTGGTCACTGTAAGTGGTGGTCAGACAATGTTCTCCGTAGTGCCCCTCCAACAGTTTAATCAAATCTTCGACCAAGTCTCCAGCAGCTCAAACTGCCACTTAAAAACCGCCCCAGATGCAGTACCGTTGAACTTTGGTTACTTCACTGTTTCTGCACTAGGCTATCTCGTAATCATGGACCTACTTCTTCATCACATATCTTGGCTTCTAGGTCATGGCATATTTCCTCCACTGCAATGTCTGTCATCCTCTTGCTTTCCTTGGTTTGCTGGTCCATATGCTTCTTCACTGCAGTCTCCGTCATTGTCTTGTTTTCCTTCATCTGCTGGTCTAACAAGTTTTTCTTGATGATTTAGACACTCTATCATCGTCTTATTTTCCTTCATCTCCTGGTCTAATAGTTTTCTTGCTGATTTAGGTGCACTTACAGATGCTCTTTCAATGCTGTAATCTTTCCCTCCATGTCAGATTTGATTTCTTCTAACTCCTTAGTGATGTCATCTTTCAAATTCTTCACTGTTGAATTTATCTCACATTTTACAGAGTAAATGTCAAAGTTGAGTTTGGCTCTTATTTTCTACATTTTGTTCTTCATTTCCTCTTTAACACTGTTGATTTCTGTTCCCATCTTATCCATTCCAGGATTTACATTCTTTTATTTCATTCTCCAGTTTCTCCATCCCAGACTTCATTTCTGCCTCCATCTTCTCCATTCCAGACTTCATTTCTGTCTTGATTTAAACTAAGAATTCTTTAATCATTTCCTCCAGTAGCATTCTATCCCACTCCTGATGCCAGTGTGACTTTGTCCTGTTTTTCAACTATCACTCCTCTAAGTTCTCAATGTCACTTCACTGTTTTTACCTAGTTCAACTTTCATTGAGTCTTCACTTTTCACACCGTTTTTTTCACTAATCTGAACTAGTACAATTCCCCATCACTTCACTTCCTTCGTGGCTTAGCCTGTTCTTCTTCTGGATGATTCACTCCATGGGGAGTCAAACACAAAACTTCTACAATCTCTTGCTCTACAGTAGCATTTGCTGCACATCACAGCAATCACCACAAACTCACTTGGAGAATGGCGCTTTTTGTTGTACCAGAAATGTACTCGCTAACTTGCTCGCTCACTGATTGATTCACTAACTGCTCTTGCAAGAGCGCTCGCTTATATAGCCAATGGTATCTTCCATAGAACATTCTAAAACTTTCTGGGCACACTTTTTAGAGGCAGTGGGGGAAGAAACTTCCAGAATGTTTGGGTTATCTGCCAATAGCGCTTCTGGTGTTTACACTGGGCGAGACTGCGACTTATGATTTATTTATCTCTGACCGCCTGGTGCTGACCTCCCAATAATCTTGGGCCATAGCTGCTGCATTACAATATGAGATAGCTAGTAAAATTATAAGAAAAGGTTGGCATCTGAAAATATCTACGAAATAATCAATGATGAGATAGATCCAGATAAATTGAATGAAAGTTCTATGAACCTGTTACTTCAGATTCTGGTACATGTGATTGCGAGGAAGAAGAACCTTTCACCACACATGGAAATAAAGCTACAGTGAAATGTTTCAATGTTGCTTGGACCATCTCTACTTTTATTTTTCAAGGTATGTGTTTTATCTAGAAATGAAGTCAAATTATTTTTCATTACATTGAAGGGACAATGTTATGTGTTAAAGCCATGTATTACTGTGGTAATGCTTTCACATGGAACTCACAAAATTTATCAGCAAAGAAATTAAAGGAAATACTTTAATAGCAAGTTCATTATTATCTAGTATACTGTTTCAATAATTTTAAGTTGTGCAAATTACTGGGTTTGGCATTTTCAAGGCCTACATTTGACAAAACTATTCAAAACATGGCAGCATCAATTGTTAATACATTTTGGGTTTAAGAAAGGAACAAGAACTTCGATTCATTAAAAGGTAGGGTAAACCTATATGGATGGCAGGTGGTGGTCAGTATGACTACATGACTTTCACACAAATGTTTAGTATATTCTGTCATGGATTTAAATTTCCACAAAATTTTTGATTTTGACTTCTTCAAAGGTGGATGGTAAAAGGCAATTCAAAAAACACAACTTGTGACAGCACAATAACTAGGCTTGCAGAACAAGAAATATGTAGAATTGAAGTTTTTCTGTTTGAAAGACACAAAAGTGTAAGATATCTGTTAATATTTCAGTATCCAGAAGTCAAACATGAATTCAATGTTTGGCATTTGTTTAAATGTCTAATGCAAACAATTAAAACTGTATGAAAAAGAAATTACAAAAATATATATAGAGCTGATGGCATAGAAAGCCAGTATAAATAACCATTTATGGTGGCTTGTTCAAAACTGTAATGGGAATGGTACCATTTTAATTGAAAAATTCGTTTGCTCCTCATTATATAAAAAGTGAACAAATGGCTAGAAAACAGTGAATGGAAATTTTGTGAGCATAATGAATTAATTATTGGAAGAAAGCGAAATAAACAAATTATGGATTAAAGGACAATCAAATGCCTATAATGCTCTGAAGAAAGTTGTTTTGAATGGTACCTTAAAAGATTTGGCTAATATTCAACGTTATATGCATACTGACAGCTTGGAAAGTTATGAATCTTTGTCTCAGATATGTTCCAAAAAGAGACATTTTTCATTTAATGGCCTGCAACTTAGGACCAATGATTTCAGTGCTAGATGACAATTTCAATGTAAATGAGAAAAAGACCGGTGTTAAGTCAGTACTAGGTACCCCAAAGCATTTGGTTATTGGATAATGAAAAATAAATATGAGGAATCTAACAAAGAATAGAAACTGCTTATAATGAGTGATAAAATATCTTCGTGCACACAATGTGTGGATCGATTACCAGATGCAGCAATTGATATATCACTACCAAAGGATATTAATAAAGTTTGAGGCTTACATATACCCTGCTGGGTTCTGGAAATGTATTTCTAATAAGCACTACACTTGACGGTTTAATGACCTCTTCTGTATCCAATAGCGGTCCATGAATTAATTCTCACTGTAAACTGCTTGTAGCAAGAGTGTTTTCATAGTCTGAGCAACACACACTTTCCCCATCATTATTCATAGGAATACATTCATTGCACTTAAACAAATAGATAAGAGCCAGTCTGTATATCGGTGTTCACACTGTCTCAGAATCTCTGCCAGAGTGGTGTAATTCTTAGAAATTACAGTTTTTTGGTTCAAACTGATAATTTCAGATGCTATGTTCACTCATTTTAAAAGCATATGCCAGACTGATGCTTATCACGTGGTATTAACTGGATTAAGGAGTGATTGGTTAGTTCCTAGCTCCGCTCTCTGTTTATTGAGATAAATTATGACTTCCTTAGTTAAAATCACATGGGGACCTTGTTTGTCATTTTAAAGTACCTTGCAATTGCGAGAGAACAAATTGTATGTTGCAAATAAATGTTTGTTTACATAACTTTAACTGCCCCACGTATGGGAGCCAATTTGTAATAGAACAAATTGTATATATGTTTTAAAGCACCACGTTGTGGAAGCCAATTTACGAGAGCAAATATGTGTTTACTTCACGCGAAGCCATCTTGTGTGACGTCATACGTTGGTTGGTTCATTTGTTCTGTTTGTAGATTCCTCTGGCGTAGCAATTTGTATCAGTTTTAAATGTCCACCGGCTAGCTATCATCTGATCTTGGTAGGCATGTTTTTCTTACAGGTTGTGAAGCGGAAAGGAATCTTTTATCCAAAAATTACTAGTGAAGAAATGTGTTTTATAATGTTTTATTGTCGAACACGTGCACTAACACATTTACATATTAATCTGAATACTCGCCCAAACTGAAACTGTTTATAATAACTTCTTATCACTTTTAACTCACGTACTTCAACTTTGTATATTTAACTGTAGAATATTTTATAAGATTTCTCGTACTTCTGCTGCGTGTAACTTATGACGAAATGAAGGACTGATTGGCGACATGTAGTGTACTGAGAATTCCGTTGAACTGGGGGTTGACGTGTAGTGTACTAAGAATCTTGTTGAACTGCGGGGCGACCGACTTCGAGCCTGGCTATTTATGCGCTTACCTCAAGATACGCCTAAAGATTATAAATGAACTGCTATTGGCTAATAAAACGCGCCAACATTAGCGTCTATTTTACTATCCAATGAAAACCACTAATACATATTACTTTTAGAGAACATTCTGGAAGCTTTTTTTACTGAAAAGGCGCGAAACATTACGTAACTTCCTGGTTCCCGGTAACGATAAACAACTCATTCCCTTGCTGCAGTATTGCGTTATTGTTAACAGTTTCAGTAGAGCCGTATATTATTATTTACCAATAATATTTACAATTAATAAACCTCTGAAATCAATGTCACATAAAAATACATATTCATATTAAAATAATTATTTACCTTTAAGTAATTTGTGATACAAATTACCGTATCATATGCCCCACTAGAAACATAATTATAAATATTTATAACTTGTTTAGAATTTTTAAAATTGTGTTTGTAGTCTCCTAAATCTTGGAACACACGCTATCACTTTCACTTTACACTTCACACGTATTTAACACACGACATATGTTTTATCTCGCCACTACTTACTGGCTCTGGTTTAATTAATTTAGATATTAATCTGACATTACAAACTTTTTTATAGCAAATACTTTACCCTAAATTATTTAACTAGTGTTACAAAAAATGGTTTACTTTCTTATATTGTTACCAAAAATTTATCAATTTAAGAATTTTTTTGTAATTACTATACATATTTACCAAAATATTCACCCTTTACATATATTTACATCTCTTAAATCTAAGCACTGTGTCACATTTTCTGTTTGCTACATAAGTATTTGTTTCAATTATTTTTAGTTATATTTACCAATTTTTTTTTTTTTTTTATTTTGTACTTTGCAAATATATTTACATCTCTTAAATCTTGACAATGTTTCACCTTTTCTGTTTGCTACATAAGTATTTGTTTTGAATTATTTTTACCATTTTTGTTATTTTGAATTTTATTTTAACAATACTCTTGGAATGGTATTTATGTACTTTACTTTAATATCATCTTAAGTTTCAATCTTTGCATTCTTAATTTCAAATACTGTTACACTTACTAATTTTTTTTTTTTTTATAATTTATTTCTGTTTTCTCATGACATATATATATATATATATATATATATATATATATATATATATTTAGTTAACCCTCTTACGTTCCAATACATTTCTCTGCAAGTCATCTTTACCTATCCAGCATTTAGTTTACATCTCATTGCTATTTACCCTCCTGGATCAAATTGTGTGTGGCTAAACATTACTCGTAGCCGTAACCTAACCTTCAAATTTTTGTTCATGAATAACCTCTTGTATTCATTTGAAATTTCATCACATGATAACATTTGAACACAATCTACAGTCTCTTGAACAATACATCTTTTAACAACTTTCATTTTCAACTCTTCAACTATCTCTTTAATTTGAGAATACTCTGACAAATCTGTACTAAACTGTACTGGACTGGAGTTTTCATTTTGAACATCTTGGTACTGTTTATTTCTTTGCATTACTGTCTCATTCTGTATTTCTGATATTTCCCCTCTGAAATTAACCTGCGCCTGATTTACATCTACATTCATAACCTCATTTATCTCTCTTAGCTCACTTGAAATATTACTCACTTGACTTCCTAACTCTGTACATTCTACATTAACCTCACTTTTAGTATTAACCTCACCTTCTTTGTTATCTATTTCCTTGCTCATGTCTAGCATTTTCTTTGAAACTTCTCCTATCTCACTTACTATTACTTTGTCATTTTCATCTCTCATTTCTGGCATACTACTATCTAGCTTCATAACTTTCTTTTCAATTTCTCCACTGCTTTGATCTACCTTTTGCTCCAATATCTCATTACTCCTACCAATATCTTCAATTGATTTCCTATGATCCCTTTTTATATCTTCTCTCAATTCCTCCAAACTCTGATCTAATTTCTTACTAATATATTCCCTCGTTTCCCTACAATTCTTTTGCATATTCTGAGTTAATCTTTGTCCTAATTTCTCATAACTCTTTTGCATATCTTCCCTAAATTGATCTCTAAAATTTCTCAGCATTTCCATCATTATTCTAGCATCAATAGTAATATTTCCTGCTATTCTATTCTTACTTTCTGCACTAACATTTCCTCCCTCCAATATTACATTGTTTGAGCTTTTTTTTGTAACCTGTATTGACTTACAGCTAACTGTTACACTATCTCCCTCCATCATTGTTTCTTCTGTATTACTTGCAGCCATTGTTTTTGTTTTCTAAAAAAAAATTACGATACCTTTTTGATGCTGTATGTTGCTGTAGCTTTGATGTCCAGCGTTCTGCCCCATTCTCCTAGATTTGATGTCGCTTCTGCATTGTGTTGTGATGAATCTACGTCGTTTCGATGTTTTTGCGTTGAATTCCCTGTTGCCTCGTAATCTCGGAATTACGATCGAAGTCTGTTGTCCCTGTTGTTTCTTGAATCTGGGTCTTGTAGATGATTTCACCGCTGCATTCCTCCTTTGGTCCTCTCAATTCTTCTTGGTTAATTCTGATCCTTTCCTGGTTACTCGAGTTCCTTTCCTGGTCGCTTCGCCTTCCTTTCCTGGTCATCTTCGCCCCACGTCCTGGTCATCTTATTCCTTTCCTGGTCACTTCGCCCCACGTTGATGGCGCCAATTTGCGAGATAACAAATTGTATGTTGCAAATAAATGTTTGTTTACATAACTTTAACTGCCCCACGTATGGGAGCCAATTTGTAATAGAACAAATTGTATATATGTTTTAAAGCACCACGTTGTGGAAGCCAATTTACGAGAGCAAATATGTGTTTACTTCACGTGAAGCCATCTTGTGTGACGTCATACGTTGGTTGGTTCATTTGTTCTGTTTGTAGATTCCTCTGGCGTAGCAATTTGTATCAGTTTTAAATGTCCACCGGCTAGCTATCATCTGATCTTGGTAGGCATGTTTTTCTTACAGGTTGTGAAGCGGAAAGGAATCTTTTATCCAAAAATTACTAGTGAAGAAATGTGTTTTATAATGTTTTATTGTCGAACACGTGCACTAACACATTTACATATTAATCTGAATACTCGCCCAAACTGAAACTGTTTATAATAACTTCTTATCACTTTTAACTCACGTACTTCAACTTTGTATATTTAACTGTAGAATATTTTATAAGATTTCTCGTACTTCTGCTGCGTGTAACTTATGACGAAATGAAGGACTGATTGGCGACATGTAGTGTACTGAGAATTCCGTTGAACTGGGGGTTGACGTGTAGTGTACTAAGAATCTTGTTGAACTGCGGGGCGACCGACTTCGAGCCTGGCTATTTATGCGCTTACCTCAAGATACGCCTAAAGATTATAAATGAACTGCTATTGGCTAATAAAATGCGCCAACATTAGCGTCTATTTTACTATCCAATGAAAACCACTAATACATATTACTTTTAGAGAACATTCTGGAAGCTTTTTTTACTGAAAAGGCGCGAAACATTACGTAACTTCCTGGTTCCCGGTAACGATAAACAACTCATTCCCTTGCTGCAGTATTGCGTTATTGTTAACAGTTTCAGTAGAGCCGTATATTATTATTTACCAATAATATTTACAATTAATAAACTTCTGAAATCAATGTCACATAAAAATACATATTCATATTAAAATAATTATTTACCTTTAAGTAATTTGTGATACAAATTACCGTATCACAATGCTGCATACTGGATTTATCTTCCCAGCAGGTGGTTGATCTGGTGACATCTCACATATATTGAGGAAGATGCTGTAATGTGATAACCATTGAAATCAGGAGGGTGGGATGTTGGTGTTGCTAATTATTCCTGATGATAGTTAAATATTCATTTTTGTGTTTCATTCTCCTTTAACAAAGGCCATCTTGCTCTATCAATATCTCATTCATTCCTAGATGAACCACATCTAGGCCTCAGCAGCCATATACTCAACAATTTGCCAAATGAAGAAATTCAGACATGAGCAGGAAGTCTTGGAGGTGCAGCATATGAAAATTATGTACAATGATATTAAGCTTGAATGGTGCACAAGACATTTTCAGGCACCGCGAAAAGAGTACTTCTATAAACAATCTGTATGTTGATAAGAATATCATGTTCTTTAACCCTCTATGCAAATGCTGTTGCCAAAACGAATATCATCAGCTGAATAAGAAAACCATTTAGGAGTTCCCTCTTAATTATGGGACATGGTCTTATAGATTTGTCATATTAGTAAGCCACCCATCATGATTAGAGTTTCATTGAGGCTGAACTATTTGAGAAAAGGGCATAGCACACTGTAATAATTTTAAGTCTTTGGTAAAAGACTTTCATTAAGAGAAAGAAGAATTCTCATGTATTTGCTTTCTGATCTACTCCCTGGAAGGCATATAGCAGCAATTGTGCTTACGAATCTCCCATTTGGGACCATCAGTAGCAATTGTTCGATGCTGCTCAAATCAGTTAGCATTTTATAAAGCCAACCAAGTTTGCAGGTAACAAGTTAAAAAAATGATAGCTTTGATTTACTAATTGTCTCTGTAAACTGCCCTCCACTGCTAAGAAATGTGGTGCTCTTATGCACAGGGCAACAGCTTGTGCTGTGCTTGCTTTCTCTATCAATTGTATGTCTGTGGGACAAACATTTCTTTGTAAACTGGGGGTGGGGGGGAGGAGAATAACAACAACACACATGCACAGGTGCACACACAATATAAAGGGAATATTGATAAATAGTGAAGCTTAGCCTACAAGCAATTAACAATTAGTCCACAATCACCCTGGATACTTCTAAAATTTGTTAAATCTATAGACTTTTGCATTCCACAGGGTGGACCATTTAAGTTGATACTGTACAATATCTCCAAAACTAATCGTAGTAAGATGTGTCTTGAATAAAAGTTGCTTGATATTATTGGGGAAAGTAAATGCCATTAGTCATGTTTTATTTGGAGGACACTGTGTTGGTCATTTTGGAGTCAATTTAAATTGACCCTAATTGTAGGTTCCATTTTAAAAAATTAAAATGACCATCATAACATCCTCCAAACAAAACATGACTAATGGCATTTACTTTCCCCCATAATATCAAGCAACTTTTATTCAAGACATTTCTTTCTACAATGCTTAGTTTTGGAGATATTGTACAGTCTCAACTTAAATGGCCCATCCTGTATTTGAGAATTCTCTAATATGAGAATGAGAGAAGACATAGAGATGTTAAGAGTATTATAATAGAACCTAGTTAACCATATTGCCACAAATATACTAAGTTAATATAGACTTACAATCAGGAATAATAAAGTATCTTAGTTAACTTCAGTTATGTAATTAATAAAATGTACGTAGAACTAGATAAAATTTTGGAAGTAGTTAAAATTAATGATGTATAATGTAGTATTTTATGTGTATATCAATCCAGCAATTGCAATGTATATATTCATATAAATTGTTAAAATGATGTAAAGTATATTTTATTACGTAGTAATGTAATGCTGTTAAATAAATAAATTTAAAAAGAACATGCGCGTACACACACACACACACTAACACAGAATTGTTCATATGGGTTCTTTAGCATGTAGGTGTACCAGGAAATGAAGCTGCTGATGCTACTGCCAGGGCTGCTGTTTTATCTCCCAGGTTAAATTTCCACCCCTACAGTTGCCTCAAATTATATTTTAATGTATTTTTACAAGTAGTACTATTTCACATTTGCATGATAAGGGTCTACCCTTAAAGGAAACAAACTTTGGGATGTATGTCCCTTCCTATTACTTGGGATATGTCTTTGCATGCTTCATGTTAAGATGTAATTTAAAGTCAAACTTGTCATTTAATGAGCACATGAAAGCTTGTATCAGTATTAAAATGTAAGTTTGCATATAAGCATAAGTAGAAAAAGAGCTGATCTTGAAACTCAAAATCAGAATTTGAAGATGAATGTACTGTTTTCTGTAATGGTTTGTCTGTAATAAACAATGGATTAGTAGTAAACAGTAGACATTTTTCCAAAATAATCTGCTTATATGCCTCTCTCTTTCCTTCTCTTTCTCTTTCTTTTTTGGGGATGTGGCACTTCAACTAATGGCATGCAACTAAGTCACTTTTCTCTTCCGATCACTAACTAGAATGTTGAACTCAGGAGTCTCCTCATGTAGACAACTGCTACTCACACAGATCAAGAATTCTCTAGGAAATGGAAGAAAAGAAATTAATTGAAAACAGAATGACAACAGTGCAGGGCCAGCGATTGGCCTTGCTTTTCTACTCAAATGGCGCTTTCCAGGAGATTTAGTGAAACCAGAAGCAGGGAAGGGATTCTGGAGGTTTACTGTCCTGATAAGAGTTCCGGACAGTTGGATAAGCTTAGAGCACCAGCCCCTCCCTCTCTCTAACCAAAAATATGCCAACTGGCAATAAATCATACCCTGCTCAAGCCAGGGTAAGTAGCCAGATCGCTCACCACAACATCTTGACTGTGTTACACACACGTTATCCATGCACTGTACTCTTTAGCCAGTCTCTCAGGGTCGTAGCTAGGCGGTACATCCGGTGCACTGTGACGGGGCCCCAAATGAGGACCCCAGCCGATCCTAAATAAAGGTGGGGTTCTTGTTCTAAGATTTTGTGAAAGCATCTCGCATAAAATCTCTGTAACAAATTACATGTCAAATGAATAATTAAGGTTATTCCTTATTATTGCTGCAATTGCATGCGAGAGAATTATTTCAAAAAATCAAATAATATCCTGACAGGACAATGATTGAGTGAGGGGGAGATTCACAGCATATCCTTTGTGTCGTCAGTATGTTGATGCATTTGGCAGTCTGCTGAGTGAATTGTCCAACCACAATGCACATGCACTGCCATCCACTCTAGCTTCCACATTTCTAACTTAGTGTTATCCCATGATGATACTACTAAAGTAGAACCCTGATTAACCATTATAATGGTTAATCGAAAATGATGGAAAATCCATCTTACCTAATATAAACAGTAGATTTAATAAGCAATTACACAAAAAACTCACTAAACACATGAGTCCTGTGTTATAATTCTTGCATATTTATAAAAATGCCAATAAAGGTGATTGTTGTCTGCAGGGCAGTACTGCGCGGTAAGAGGTAACAGACTTTTGTTCCATAAAACCAATACAAGTGTGCACTTACTCACTCACATCCATTTTTCGTCAATTTTGTAGGTACATCACTGGGTGACAACAGTACATTATGATCACTATGTACTATTGTCTGATTGCATGACCACTTTGTGGTTTGAAACTAAAAATTAAATAATTTAAAGCTGAAGGACCAGAGCAACCTCTTGACTTCAAGTACATGTTCATTCTGTATTCAATTTGTAACATTGTTGCCATGGGAAGCAATGTAACATAGGCCTTTATTCGATTAGTTTTAATGTGCACTTTGTTTGAAAATTTTCGGAATACTGAAGCCGTCTTGTGATATACAACATGCTCAAACTACCTGCAAATACATATCCAGGAACATCATATATGCGTGTCTCGTGAATAACTCAACTTTTGCAAAATGTAACATGCTTACAAATTACTGATGGTACAGTTTAAAGAAACCTGTAATTTCTTCTGAACTTTGGCTGCACTTATGATTGACAGTTAATGAGCTAAACAGTTAACTAAGTGATATACAGTTGAGGGTTTATTGTATATGCTCACAACTTTACTATCAGTTCCAGAGTATGAAGTTAGTAGGAGATGCATATAGGGTAATTCAGCCCTTCTTTTTGGCTCCTCCTACTGATGATAAACTGGAAACAAAAAAGCTGAAAGAATTGCAGAAACCTTTTCTGATGACGTAGTACTTTTGTTTAGATCACAAATATTAGAAGTTCCTTCAGATCTAAGATTAAAAACATGACTGATGTGAGACAGCTTGCAAACCATTGTTGACTGAGCATAGTTCTTTGACTTCTACCTATCCTGATGTATGTGCTTCATATTGTATGCACTTAACTATTCCTGTTACACTGGCCAAAGCTGAAAGATCATTTCCTAAATTAAAATGGTCAAAAACTTCTTAGAGGTTCTATGACTCAAGAACATTTAAATGGTTTGGCTCTGTGACAGATTAACGTTGATAAAGTCTTTGATTTCTTTGCCTATGTGTAGTCAAGAAAGAAAATCTTCACATTTCAAGTTTAATCCTGTATTTCCTGTTGAATAAATAGTTTATTTTTCAGATACAAAGAAATTTGGGATTAAGCTTTGTTAAATTTTTTAGTCTTTGATTGTATTACTTCAATTTGTGCTTTTAAAATTCTTTTACATTTACTATAATAATTCCTACTAGTGATATAGTTGAATAATATTATCTATTTTAAAATAATAAAAACTTAAATTAATTTATTCATGCAAGACCAAGTTGGTTTTTTTTTTTAAAGAAGATGGTTATTTATTATGGTATTTTGTATAAGTCCAAAATAACACCTGTTCTGATCCTGTTGATCAAATTGTAACGATAAGTGAGTGCCCTACTTTTTAAACAAGTACAAAGCTGAACGATTTAACATTCCAGACTTATAAAATAAGGCATTATGATTTACAACTCTTGAATTCAAATTTGGAAATTGCATTTAGGGGCCCCATTTGGACCTTTTACACTGGGGCCTTCCAAAAACTTAACTTATTCTACTGCAGTCACTTGTACAACAACAACAACAACAGACAGACAGACAGACAATGGCGTAATCTGGATATACTTCACTTTACTTTTGTGTCCTTTTTCCCTGATAGATTTGGAAAGCCATATGGAAACTATTAAATGATTGGGCACAAAATAACATAGCAAGTGTGTTTTCTATAAGCAGTTCTGCTAAATTTTCAGTTTGCTGGAATAGATGGACAGCAGAGCACAGAATATATTTACAATAATGCAGAAATGGTTTATGTATGCATATAAATTTATTTACAAATTTATATACACTTTTAGGTCTTGTTATCCTCTTTTTCATGCATGGAATGTGGTTACCATAACATAGTTTTAAAAACAGCAGAAAAGAAGTAAATGGATAAGTATGTTGTTTTATAATTTAGACCAAGTTGCAGCAACTATTTCCATTGCTGTTGGACCATTTCTTAATTTTGCCGCCTTAGAATAGATAAACTTTTATTTGCATTATTTTATGTGGTTTTTCATTTAATGTTCACTTTTTCTGTTTGAATTGGCTGACATTCTTAATTACAAATGTCAATACTTTGAGGATTGTTGCAAATATACTCTGATCCATAGGTACCTGTTTGTAAAGAGAAACTCTGAGCACTGAAACAATATTGTGTTACAGGTAATATTACTTTTTTTTTTTTCCAGGAACAATGTCTACACAGGCATAGTGAAATTATTAAAATAATGGCAAAAGAAACGGAAACAAACTACCTTAGACTTATTTGGAGAATAGAAGATTCAGCTAGATAGTCATTCAGTATTTTGGTGTTGTAATCCATTCAAGTTACATGCCAGCTTTACCATGGAAACAGTGCATAAATTGCCTTATGATGTTCATAAGATTTATTAATGTTAAAAAGAATACAGTAGCTAATTGCAGTTAATGTGTTGAGTACTCACAAATTTTTAATATTTGGCATTCATCTTTATATAAAACGTATTCATGTAAAACTCTACTAAGAAGTGTGATTGAAATTTGGAGGTTACTGTTGCTGCATATAAATAACTAGGGAAAAGTAAAAAGCAGGAAATAGCACAAAAACTCATAAAGAATTAATATAAAAGAAACATAAGAATGTGAAAACTGTGATTTACTTTAGATATTGGTGTGTGCGTAATTTGATGTGTTATAAAATGAACTCTGTTTTCTGCAACAAAATATGATAAAGACGATGAGAGAATGGTACTTTAATCATTGGCTCTGATAATTATAATTGCATTCATACTTAAAATATTTTTATGTGATACATAAGTTCTTGTTTAACATATGTTATTCCAAGAGAGTTTTGAAATAAGGAACTCTTAAACACATGTTTCCTGGAATGCTTGCCTGGAATGACATATGTTTTAGGAAATGTCTGTATTAATGTATGCGTTGTTTCTTTAGTATTTCACACTCATAGTGTATATGAATAAATCATAAACATACCACAACTTTTTAAAAATATATGTTTTATTTTATGGGTTTCTTTTCAATTTTTTTCGCTTTGTTATCCATTTGTCTTCTTCCCACATATAACACCACCCATTTATGCATGATGTCATTTTGTTGGAAGAATACATGCATTCCCAACCTTTTCAACTCACACAGCTTTTTCAGAATCAGTTTTTATGGCAGAGCCTATTAGGCAGAATATCTCACACGTTAATGGTATTAAGTAGCTAGACCTGTATGTATAAGGAAGACCTGTTCATTTCAAGCTCTAACAATGGATACAACTGTCTGACACATAGTTGTGCTTTGTGCCATTTGAGCACATCTGATCAACCCTTCTGTTCATGCTGATGCACTGGAAATAAAGCACTGTCTAGCAAATGAATAAATAAAAGACCTAACACTTAAGAATTTTCTTGAGATTATAATCAAATATATATATTTAATTGCAATTTTTATTTCACTTAAATCAAGCACTTGATCTTCACACATTTCTTAAAATAGATTTTAGCTTTCACATAGGCTTTAAAGCATTATACCTTCCACTTCATCATTTGCTCACTCTTTTTACTTTTTCAACTATGTACTTACAGTAAGTAGGGGAAGTATAATATTACACCCATAATTTTGATGTCGAGATTACACCGGAAATGTATATTTTGAGGCCCCTTGAACCCCCCAAAAAAAGCATTTCTAGAAAACGATCTGTTTGTCACTGAAGAGCATAACTGTAAAACAAAAAGTCGGTTAAATATGAAACTTGGTATTTAAGTTCACAACCTTTCAAGGATACAACACAAAGATTTTGAAGAGCTCCTCCCACCCCATACTAACCTTTATATGGAACATTTTTGAAATTATTTTCTTAAGAGCGGCTCTAACGATTTTGATTGAAATACCATATATTAAATATATTTACAAGACAAAATTATATCTTGAATTTTCTGGGAATAGCCTGTGAAGTCCTCTTCATTCAGAAGGAATTTTACATAACCTTGTTTAAGTGGTAAATGTTAAGTGATAGACAAAGATGTACTACACAAAAAAATGTAGATCTCTTTAAAATACCCAATTTGTTTCAAATAGCTTTCTGTGCCATAAGCCTTTTCCGAGATACCCATTATTGTTTTGAACTGTTCATTGCTTAATTCTTCTTAAGTGTTGTCGAAATTCAGTTGTTTCTTGTGATTGAAATTCACTTGTTTCCTGCGATTGCATGGAAACAGTATGGAAGTTTAAGGCTAGCATATAATGTCCGGTTCTTAAACATTTGATTATCACTATTTCCATTATACCTGTAAAAGTTTATCTTGATTAAAATGAAGTAGATAGAAAAGTAAACTTTTGTGAGAATAGTTTGTAAACTCGCTAATAAATGATAGAAGTTAGAGAAAATCATATGAATGTAACACATCAGATTTTTTTCACATGGGATTAGCTTTAATGTTCAGACAAGGCGCTACAAAATGCATGATAGAGTAAGCTCTTAGAGCCCAACATATTTGCATACTTTTTGCAAACAAGGTACTAATATTATAAGGAATATAATACCTCCTCCCCTCCACCCTCTCTCACTCTCTCGTTGAAAAGCAGTGTTTTCTCCATTGGGCTTAGGCTACAAGACATTTCCCAAAATAGTTAAATAGTAGTTTAAAAATGTCTTTCATATTTATGTCACACATTTCAGTTATATTTTATTAGATATTAATATTCTAGGGTGGTTTAGGCCATATATTGCAAAATTACCAAATGTTTTACAGCATTCCAGAGTGAAGCGGTAAAGGAGAAGCTTAAAATGTTTAACATTTTAATGTTGAGGTCATGTCATGTTATTATCACCTAATTACTGTTAATTTCTTTGAATACTGTCAGTGATTTGTTTTGGTATGATTTGGAGAAAAGTTTGGACATTTGTTTCTTAGACTCTGGCAAAAAGTTAAAGGCTGTCTGAGAACTCTCTGAGACATGCCATTCCTTTATTTTCAACTCCTTGGTACCATTCTACATTGACTTATCTGGATGTTTTATACGTTTAATTAGACCTGTTGAAAATTGTAACTACTTTACAATTTTCAACATATGAATCTAAATTATTTAGCTGTCATGGCAAATCTATGTAATGTATAAAAAGAGAAAGGTTATGTCTACATGTGCATGTTTGCTTATTTAGAGTATTTAAAAAACAGTCCAGTTTTTATCATTTTTACCTTTGAAGGTCATATTTCTACTTGGCAATTACTCTCATGCAATGCCCTAAATGTTTAAACGAGTATTTAGGGTTCAGAATTTTTCTTATTTGCCAGTTTTTCTGGACTGAATATATGACATTAGGGGAGTTCATTTAATACCTTACTCTGAACATTTTGAAGCTTTTATTATAATGAATAAATAAAGAGCCAAAGCAAAGACTAAAACGTCCAAAATGCACTATTACTCATAACTAATGCGAGAGAACAAATTGTATGTTGCAAATAAATGTTTGTTTACATAAATTTAACTGCCCCCCGTATGGGAGCCAATTTGCAATAGCAATTTTACGTGTTTATAGCACCACGTTGTGGAAGCCAATTTACGAGAGCAAATATGTGTTTACTTAACGCGAAGCCATCTTGTGTGACGTCATTCGTTGGTCTGGTCCATAGTTCCCTCTGGCGTAGCAATTTGTATCAGTTTTTGAAATAATTTATTTTAAATGTCCTCCGGCTAGCTGTTTGGGATCGAACATGTTTCTCTTGCAGGGTGTGAAGCGGAAAGGAATCTTTTGTCTAGAAATGATATTGACGAAGAAATTGGTTTTATAATCTTTATTGCAGAACACGTTCACGAACACTTTCACAGATTTATCGAGATAATCGCCATACTGAAACTGTTTATAATAACTGCTTATCACTTTTAACTCACGTACTTCAACTTTATATATTCAACTGTATAATACTTTATAAGATTTCTCCTACTTCTGCTGCGCGTAACTTTACGAATTGAGAGACCGACATGAGAATCTTGTTGAACTGGGAGCTGACGTGTTATGTGTTGAGAATCTTGTTGAACACTGGGGACCGCTCCCTTGAATCTACACTATTTATAGGCTAGCCTTAAGATACGCCTAAAGATTATAAATGAAATGCTATTGGCTTATAAAACGCGCCAACATTAGCGTCTATCTTAACATCCAATGAAAACCACTAATACATATTACTTTTAGAGAACATTCTGGAAGCTTTTTTTACCGAAAAGGCGCGAAACATTACGTAACTTCCTGGTTCCCGGTAACGATAAACAACTCACCCCTTGCTGCATTATTGCGTTATTGTTAACAGTTTCAGTAAAGCTGTATATTATTATTTACCAATAATAATTACAATTATTAAACCTCTGAAATCAATGTCACATAAAAATACATATTTATATTACAATCATTATTTACCTTTAAGTAATTTGTGATACAAATTACCGTATCATATGCCCCACTAGAAACATAATTATAAATATTTATAACTTGTTTAGAAATTTTATAATTTTGTTTTTAGTCTCCTAAATCTTGTAACACACGCTATCACTTTCACTAAACACTTCACACGCATTTAACACACGACATATGTTTTATCTCGCCACTACTTACTGGCTCTGGTTTAATTAATTTAGATATTAATCTGATCTCACAAATTTTTTTTATAGCAAATACTTTACCCTAAATTATTTAACTAGTGTTACAAAAAATGGTTTACTTTCTTATATTGTTACCAAAAATTTATCAATTCAAGAATTTTTTTGTAATTACTATACATATTTACCAAAATATTCACCCTCAACACAAATATTTACATCTCTTAAATCTAGGCACTGTTTCACATGTTTTATTTACTACATAAATATTTGTTTTTTTTTTTGTTTTTTTTTTATTATTATTATTATTTTTACCCATATTTGTTATTTTGTACTTTATTTTAACAATACTCTTTGGAATTATATTTATGTACTTTTAATTTTATATCATATTAAGTTTCAATCTTTGCATTCTTAATTTTCAAATGTTGTTACAGTTACTAAAAATTTAAACATTTCTCTCTTTTTTTTTTTTTATAATTTATTTCTCTTTTCAAATGACATATATAAATAGTTAACCCTCTTACGTTCCAATACATTTCTCTGCAAGTCGTCTTTAACTATCCAGCATTTACTTTACATCTCATTGCTATTTACCCTCCTGGATCAAATTGTGTGTGGCTAAACATTACTCGTAGCCGTATCCTAACCTTCAAATTGTTGTTCATGAATAACCTCTTGTATTCATATGAAATTTCATCTCCTGATAACATTTGGAAACAGTCTACAGTTTCTTGAACAATACATCTTTTAACAATTGTCATTTTCAATTTTTCTGCTATCATCTTAATTTGAGAATACTCTGACATATCTGTATTAAACTGTACTGGACTGGAGTTTTCATTTTGAACATATTGGTACAATTTATTTCTTTGCATTTCTGATTCTTTTTGCATTTCTGATATCTCCGCTCTGAAATTGACTTGCGCCTGATTTACATCTACATTCCTAACCTCTTTCATCTCTCTTAGCTCACTTGAAATATTACTCACTTGACTTCCTAACTCTGTACATTCTACATTAACCTTACTTTTAGTATTAACCTCACTTTCTTTGTTACCTATTTCCATGCTCATGTCTAGCATTTTCTTTGAAATTTCTCCTATCTCACTTACTATTACTTCCTCATTTTCATCTTTCATTTCTGGCCTACTACTATCTAACTTCATAACTTTCTTTTCAATTTCTTCATTGCTTTGATCTACTGTTTGCTCTAATTTCTCATTACTCCTACCAATACTTTCAATTGATTTCCTGTTTTGTTCTAAGCTCTTACCAATATCTTCCCTCAATTTCTCATTATTCTGAGTTAGTTTTTGTTCTAAACTCCTATCAATATCTTCCCTGTTTTGTTCTATTTTCTTACTAAGATCTTCCCTTAATTCCCTATGACTCTTTTGCATATCTTCCCTTAATTTCTCATTACTCTTTTGCATATCTTCCCTATGACTCTTTTCCATATCTTCCCTGTTTTGATCTAATTTTTCACCAAATTTTCTCAACATTTCCATAATCATACTAACATCAGAATTAACATTTCCTGCTATTCTATTCTCACTTTCTACACTAACATTTTCATCTTCAAATCCCAAAAAGTCTGGGCTATTTCCTGTACTTTGTATTGGATCACATCTAACTGTTACACTATCTCCCTCCATAATTATTTCTTCTGTATTGCTAGCAGCCATTGTTTTTATTATCCTACCGCTCCTAAGTATCATTTAATTACCTTTTTGATGCTGTCTGTTGCTGTAGCTTTGATGTCCAGCGTTCTGCCCCATTCTCCTAGGTTTGTATGTCGCTTCTGCGTTGTATGATGATGAATCTACGTTGTCTCGATGTTTTTGTAGTTGAATTTCCCTGTTGTCTCGGAATCTGCGTCTTGTAGATCGCTTCACTGCTGCGTTCGCCTCTTCCTGGTTATTCTTGTTCCTTTCCTAGTCGTCTAGCCTTCCTTTCCTAGTTATCGCCCCACGTTATGGGTGCCAATTTGCGAGAGAACAAATTGTATGTTGCAAATAAATGTTTGTTTACATAACTTTAACTGCCCCACGTATGGGAGCCAATTTGCAATAGCAATTTTACGTGTTTATAGCACCACGTTGTGGAAGCCAATTTACGAGAGCAAATATGTGTTTACTTAACGCGAAGCCATCTTGTGTGACGTCATTCGTTGGTCTGGTCCATAGTTCCCTCTGGCGTAGCAATTTGTATCAGTTTTTGAAATAATTTATTTTAAATGTCCTCCGGCTAGCTGTTTGGGATCGAACATGTTTCTCTTGCAGGGTGTGAAGCGGAAAGGAATCTTTTGTCTAGAAATGATATTGACGAAGAAATTGGTTTTATAATCTTTATTGCAGAACACGTTCACGAACACTTTCACAGATTTATCGAGATAATCGCCATACTGAAACTGTTTATAATAACTGCTTATCACTTTTAACTCACGTACTTCAACTTTATATATTCAACTGTATAATACTTTATAAGATTTCTCCTACTTCTGCTGCGCGTAACTTTACGAATTGAGAGACCGACATGAGAATCTTGTTGAACTGGGAGCTGACGTGTTATGTGTTGAGAATCTTGTTGAACACTGGGGACCGCTCCCTTGAATCTACACTATTTATAGGCTAGCCTTAAGATACGCCTAAAGATTATAAATGAAATGCTATTGGCTTATAAAACGCGCCAACATTAGCGTCTATCTTAACATCCAATGAAAACCACTAATACATATTACTTTTAGAGAACATTCTGGAAGCTTTTTTTACCGAAAAGGCGCGAAACATTACGTAACTTCCTGGTTCCCGGTAACGATAAACAACTCACCCCTTGCTGCATTATTGCGTTATTGTTAACAGTTTCAGTAAAGCTGTATATTATTATTTACCAATAATAATTACAATTATTAAACCTCTGAAATCAATGTCACATAAAAATACATATTTATATTACAATCATTATTTACCTTTAAGTAATTTGTGATACAAATTACCGTATCACTAAGAAACTATTAGAATAATTCAGATACTTCCTTCACTGTTAAAACATAGCAAGGGGCTACAAACATCTCCAAAGTTTGAAAAATAGGTAGAAGATTAGGGTTAATATTGTGTATTAATTTTGTACTTCATGAGTATCACAGTGACTCTGGAATATTGTAGCTCTAAACAGTAAAGGGAGGATTGTGCATTAAAAGAAGTTTTTCTATAGCATTATGCCCTGGATTTTATGTCCTAAAAATAATAAGGGCATTGACAATTATGATATAATCCTAATTAAGGGTGTAAAAGTGCACCCATTTAACAGAAAATGAGAAGTCAGTATGCAAAGATGAATTCCTGGTCCACCTCCATTTGTGGACATGTTTACGTCAAACCGTGGTTGGGGTGGATTACCTGCATAAGGTTTTACTGGAGTCTTACCTTATATGACACACATTGAGTAACTATAAGCTGTATTGACCTGCCTGATTAAGGAAATTCATAGCTGAAATTTAGCTTAAAAAAGGAGTTTTTTAAAATTGTTTAGCGCTTTTTTTATTTTTATTCCTTCTAATTTCATAAGGTGTTTTAGGTTTTTTAATTTATTTATTTATATTTTTTTTCAAACATTTACGGCATAATGCCCCTAATTAAAAGGTTATGTCCCACTACTCTGATTTCAATTTTTAAATTGCTTTTTCTGTAATAAGGTATTTTTTAATACAAAAAATTTTCTTTGTTATGCAATTTTCATGCATTTTTACAGAAATGTTTGCTTAATAATATTAACAGTGAATTAAGAAGCTCTTGTGACTTTTCTGTAAATATTTTGTATGTCACTTTAATTTAAACAGTTAAAAATACCATATAAACTTGCACTATTTTATATACAAACTAATAGGTATTTCTGAAAATCTCATAGTCAGATTGTTTATACTCTTAAAGATTTACAATTAAATTTTTGGTCAGAAATGATAGTTGTTCACTGCAAGGAGCATATTGATAAAATTCCAAATTTACATGCATAAAGTTAATAACAGAAATGAAAGTGTCATGAAGTTTTGATAATTTCACATTAACATCTTTGGTTTAATAATTTCATATAAACTAATTGAAATATCATATGAACTAAGTGCTTTCATTTTATACTTGGATTTGTTGCATACCATCTCAATTAGTTAGACTTGAGTAATGGCCTTGCCTAAATGGGTTTCACACCTGATTCCTGTACATGCTTTAAAACTGTTTATAAAGGCTGTTATCTTTCAGCCATTTCCCCCTCTCTTCTCAACCATATGGAAATTTGTGCTTTCATGTTTGCTAGCATACAAAGAAACATAACAGCTCACCATTACAGAAGCATTAAATTTTAAATTGATTAAATGTTAATACCATCTTCACAATGTATACATAGTGTTGAACACTGCCATCAATGATCAAGTGGGGCAGACATAGTTTAAATGCAGATGAACAGGACTTCCTTATACATGCAGGTCTAGAGTTACTAGTAATGTGGTTTAAAAGAACAGCAAAATTCAGCTTGGCTGATTTTTGTTACAAAGTAATTTCCAATTTTATTTTCATTCTATCTTTCTTTAATTTTGTTACATTTTTATCTGTTTTATTTTCCTGAAGTGGCCATGGATTCTTGTGAAGTGCACATAGAGCACAGATTGGGAAAGCTTGGACAAATTGTCACTATTAAGGACAAAATCAACATTGGATAAATCTTCCCCAGAGGCAAATTAATGCAATGCATGTAATATCTCATTCATGAAGGTCAAAAACTTAGGATTTAAAACAATTGGAAGAAAAAGAAACATTTGAGACTTAACATCCTGATAACTTGGATTATGATATAGCTGATTTTAAACAATTCAGCCTAAAGGGTTTTGTCTAGACTCTGCCTATACGTAAGCAAGTTACTGCTGTTGTTACCTCTAGAGCAGAGGCAGAGAACCCAATAAGAAAGAGATGGAGGGTGAGAAAGGATAAGTTTTTCCTTTAACAGACTATGACTTATTCTCACATAAAGAAGGGATTGACAAACTGCAAACTCTGTGTAGGATTCAGAAAGAGTAGATGACCTATTTGGCTTCTGGTCATAGCCACACATCTGTATAGCTCTATTCTTTAGAGAAATATTGAGATCTAGTCTATCAGTCATATTTGGTGCTTTCTCATTATGTAGGGTTGCATTCACATTCATTGCAAAAGTCAGTTGTAGGGAGAGTTCATTGCATTAGACGATACCTTCCTGAAGGCAGTTGGTATACTCTGTCTTCTACTAGGAGATGTGGCCCTGAGCTGAGAGCTGTAGGTCTAGGATAGCTTACCTAAGCCAGCTTAACACCCAGGAAGGAGTATACCATCAATGTGGCTAGATAACTAAGGTGAGCCACTCCGGGGTGGGAGCTGCCATTGGCTGCCCACCTGTGACGTAAGTGAGAGTGAAGACGAGCGCGCGGAATACATACACAGTGCAGTGAACACACTAAATTCCTCCCGATTAACTCCCAATTGTTTGTTATTAGCACGTTCTTCCAGTTTTTTTTTAAAGGTATACTATTTAAGAGCTTTTTACAAACATTGTGGGCTAACCATAAAGCAAAACGAATGGAAACTGCATTACATTAGTAATATATTTACATATAAACAAAACTACTGGAACACATCCAGTACTTCAATGTAAACTGTAGGCGCTACAAGAGATTCAAGCATACATTACTTCAGTACTAAAGGAAAATTTACAACTACTCTAAAGGAATCGCTAAAGGATATGCTGGTGTATTTTTTTTACCGTAAGAAATGAAAACAATAATTCCAGAATACATTGTTCTGTTACAGGATTTAAAAATGAAAAAGACATGCCTGCAACATTCCACTTGTACTTGGACCTTCACTAAGTGCATATCCATGCCAATTGGGAATGAACTGCTACGGAACTGCATCTGGGAGCATAATTTTCTTAACCGGCAAACCTAAAAGTTCACTCTTCAAATCTCATTTATAGTCACTAGGAAAAAAGTGCACTGAACATACACGTGAATTATCAGCATTAAATTTGTCAGTACGCTTACAGCAAGACACCCACACGTGCTTTAATTGCTCATTTTTTGGAAATGTGTGATAATTCACACCAACTGTTTTAAAACCGTAATTACGGTATTCTGCTACAGCACAATACATTCTACTCTTAATGTTCTCACTCATTGCACACTGACTTAAACACTTCACCAAAGCAGAGAAAACTGAATGTATATTCAAGATTCTAGTTTAAATATGTGTTTGCAACTTATTTGTTGAAGTGGGGGGGGGGGTATATGACAGTGATAAGGAACAATGCACTTTCGTACATCTGTTGTTAAGTTGTGAAGTTTCCGCCAACATAGCGAGGTAAAGTAGGATAATTTACCAAAACAGCTAAAAATATATACTTTCAAAATAAAGCCAGAAGCATATATTCCCTTCCGATATATGAGTACATATTGATTTATTGCACTTGTACGTGACTTTTAAAGCGAAGAGAAGCTCAGATTAATATCTGTTATCTTTTAGCAGTTGAGCGGCATAATTATTTCAAAGGAAATGATGTTTTCTCTTACAGCCAAAGTTTAACAACCTTTTTCCGTCCACTGTGGTTCTGTAAAGGATTATATACCTGGAAAAGCTTGCCATTTTCAGGGAAGAATACCTTTGGCCCGCATTACATTTATTTTCATGTGCAGACTTATGAGTCGGCCTACCTGCCAAAAAGGAAGTTCTTTATATTCCTCAGGAATGCGTATTAAACAGTAATTATTGTGAGCAGAAGCTATTTGAAGACCAAGTATCATATAAGCATGATCCGCATTCTGATGACATGCCATCTTTTAATTCTTGCAATAAAGGTATTGCTTAAGTGTACATAAATCCTTATCATGGGTCCAATATTAAGAATATTAGGGATGAGAAGGTCAGTTTTCCCTTTTTTGCTTAAGTGCGTATTGCTCTTATTTATGTATGACATGAACTGTGAAATCCTCTTCATTCGCAATAAACATTGCATATTCTGAGTTCTCAAAGGAGTTAATGCTACACTTTTGCAAGACCTGTTTAAAAACACAATAAGTTAGAAAATTAATTGGAAATATATTTGTTCTATGTTCTTGTTTGGAGAATCTGAAAAGCAAAGAAAATAATGTTCTTACTTGTTTGAAGAATCTGAAAAGGAAAGTAAGAAAATTTTCTTTTCTTTTCAGATTCTTTGAAAAAGAACATTTTCACTGCTCTTTTACTTATTTTTTCTTCTTGTATAGGAGTTATATCAATATATAAATTAATTTATAACGTTCTGTACACTAATTTTAGTAAATCAAATAAATCTCATTTTAGATAATTTTTTGTAATTACAAAATCATTTTAAAAAAACTTAGTCATCAAAATCCGCGCCCTGCTTATAAAACACCGCTCTGACCTTATTTCCTCTCATGTATTTACGTCCATCTGCCCTGTATTTGCTCACATAATATTGATTTGTTTCGTAAAGCCTCTCCTGCCAGTTTGGCGTGAAATGTGTCCATGTTTTATATAAAATAACGAAAACTAAGATACGAGTAAGTTATTGCACTTTCCTTGCATAAATACTAAATAATATAGGCACCTAATTACAATTGGCAAGTTCCTTAGATCTAGCTCCTTTTAAAAAGATCAGTGTAATATGTTTCAATGATCGCCAGTGCAATACACTAATACACCTCCTTTTAACAACACCCACTTTCCTGTGGGTGAAAGCATTACATTTGTGTGCTTTTAAGGGTATTGGTTGCGAGCGTATACTAAAGCATACCGAAAAGGTTGTTCTAAAATTAATATCTCCAAAATATTAAGGCTAGACACATCCTTGTTCTTACGCTTTCAAGTAGGAAGGATCAAATGGGAACTATGTACAATTAATTGTTCATTAATTAAAAAATTAAAACAACTTTATACTAGAAATAATAAAGAAACTAGGTTTATATAAGCACATTCTCAGCCTAAATAATGAAGCCAAAATATCCAAATTCTGAACACATCATTCGAATGTGCACTACTCTGTAAATTCGGTTTATTTGAAAATTGGAGGATATTTGCGAGACTTGCTGTGCAGATAACTGTTTTTCAGCATGTGGGCACAGTTTCATATGCATAAGTCGATTATTCATGTTTTACCTAGATGCGAAAAAAAAAGTCTTGGAAAAAATGCACATATATCAAGTTTTCAGCTATCATGACTTTTAAAACTGCTATGTTTAAATCATATTACATAATAGCACGATCAACATACAGTTTCTCTCATTAAGCTGCATTTTTCACAATCCATAAACAAACAATACAATTTAATTTCGAATCAAAGTTTAAGACCCGATAGCGTATAACGTATTTTATTTTCGTTGCTAAAATTGGCCGAATAATGTGTTATTGGTTTTCTGTAACATAATATAATTAAAGTTAAGCAATAGCATAAACTAAGAAAATGGTTTTAAAGCTTGCAACTTAGAGCTTCTGAACAACTTTAATATAACAAATATCTGCTTTATATCTTCATGCCTCTCTTTCTTTGAATAACATATATGCTGTAAGTCATCCCTCAAGACCAAATTTCATTATATCGACAGCTTTTTAGTGAATATTTCAAGGAGAAATGAAATTGGCGCCAGTTGGGTATTTAGCTGTAAAAACACAGGTTTGTGTTTATTATTTCCAAGACTAAGTCTAGTTATAGATGCGATTTTGTTTCAAATAGTATAGGGTCAAAACAGATCGTATAACGAGAATATTATCCGAACTTTCATGCCGAAAAGTACGGTGCAGAATACTGGCTAGCTAAAACTTCACTCTCGATGACGTCATGCAGCAGGTGGACCGAAACCAGTACAAGCGAAAACGGTGCGGGAAGAGACCCCCCCCCCTGGCATACCATCATGGATGTGTGCAGTGATGGGAGATTACATTGTCATGGAGTCAACATTTTAATTGCAACATCCACTACAAATAAAAAAGTAAAAGACATCAATATCTGCTCATTATTTGGTAATAACTGTTCTTTGGTGAAAATGTTTCCATAATTTTGTCAGCTTTTTAAACTTAATTTTTGTATAATTTTTGGTGTTTTTATTCCTTCAGTTATTTCGCCATTTTTAAGAATGATTTTTCAGTAGTGAAAGGTGCATTAATTAAAATTTAACATTGTATATCAATAAAATATCAATTTAATGTTACATAATATATACGTGAGCATTGGGATTAAGTGTATGCACAAAATAAATGCTACTTTGCATACTTCCTCAATTAGAAAATGACAGGGATACCTTTTAGCTCCATAATAGGGTTAGACTTGTTCTGTCAGACATGATATTTGAAAAGGCTGAAAATTATCTCATTATCTACATTGTGTATAGGAATCCACAGAACTTTTCACTGCAGCTTCAACAAAATTGTAACACACAAGCAGTCTTCTAACCCAGTGGTGGAACACTGCTGTACACAATTACAAGATGTTGGCCACATACTCAGGGAATATTTACTATTTTAAGCCTTTTTGTATTAGTTCATTTTTCTCATTGGATCACTGCCCATTAAATTTTGTGATATGTCTTTTAAGCTGAGCTCTTTCTGAGTCTGGTAGTTCACACTCCCACAGTGTATGGTCCACTGTTTGGGAATCTCTTGTGCACATGCAAGTAGATTTTTAATTTTAAAATGGTGAAAATATTTGCTGAATCTTCTGTGTCCATCGTCATTGTTGTGGTATTGTGGTTTAGAACTAGTATTTTGTTGAGTCTGTTTTGCACAATAGGGAAGTACGATTTAATTATTGCACAATTTTAAGTATGTTGCCACTCGTTTTCCCATGCTTGAACTCTTTCTTCTCTCAGTTCACATTTTATTGTACTTGCTGGTATTGAAGTACACACTTTTTTCCAGTTCCTGGCTTATTGTTACTTGTTTGGCCAGCTTATCTACATATTGCTTACCCTGCGATCCTTACACGAGTCATTCCATGTCAAGTCACACAAATTTTCATAAAATTTGACCATCGTGTCTCCAATTCCCTTCAAATTTTGTTCATGGATTGCAAAAACAAAGTGAATTATCTTGCAAATTCTTATTTTTTTTTTAAATCACAATATGTTTAAAAAGATTGCACAATACTACTTGTGAAAAGTGGCACACCTCTTTAGCTTTAAATTAGAATATCTCACAGATGCTAAGTGATAAAATGATGTTATAAAGCTGAATACAAAGCTTAATATATAGTCTTTTACTTAATGTTTATTATAATTGGTATAATTAATAATTTACATAAATTTTTAAAAACTAAATAATTAAAACCTATATATCCCTATTAACCCCCTAGTTTAAATTTCCATAAAAAAATATAAATAAATTCCTTGATGTTTTTTGTATATATTTACATAAAACAAGGATGGGATCCTGTATAGTTAATTTAAAATAAAATAACTTACAAAGCGGTGAGTAGTGCAATTCCAGTGAGGCTTGACTGGAGAGTAGTCGTACTCGTAACAGCGGTAGCAGCAGCGGTCTGTTGTAGGATGCCTTGTCATTATTCACAGCACTTTAGGTGCACTCTAGTTTGCTCATATGTAACTGTTAAATCTGGCATGTATAGTTGAGAAACATTTGAACTTTCAATCTTATCCTATAGGAGGAAATATAACTACAATTTAAATCACACTTTTTTCTCATCAGGCTCAAATGAACACCATCTGGTTATTATTGCATTATTGGTTAATGGAATAAATGAATGTAGCTTTAATGTACCAAGGATCACTTTTGCATTGCTGTATCTTCCCTTAAAATGGTCACTGTGCTCCTGATGTTGACGTTCCATGAAAAACATAAACCTTATGTTGGGAATATGTTCTTTTGCCCAAATAAATAGTTTTTCAGGAGTTGTAATTGGATCCTGAGAAGGCTGTAGACTGGCTCTCATTGCTAATCTTTTAATAGCAACTCCGATACCATCATGTGGTCCTTTTCTGTGTGACATCGCAAAGAAATGCTACTCAGCATGAATACCAAAGTCATTCTCGTGATAGCACAAATTAGAAAATCGTTTCTTATTTTTATACTGAGCATGGCACCATCAGAAAAATAATAAATCTTCTTCAAATGTTTAATTTCTTTTTTTAAAAGCTTTATCAGTTCTGTCTGAAAAAGATACACAGATTTGGTGTAATGTTTCAGGCATTCCAAAATTGAAACAAAGTTCAGGTGACGCATTTCACTGCACTGTTTGAAATAGACAACAAATGGGTGTACTGTAGCTTGGTTGTTATTCCAATGCATGCTTTGGACTGAATCTGGCACAACAAATGCATATTTTTCTGAAAAATTAGAAATAATGATGCAGTTTCCTTCCACAAGGTTTTCCTTAAGATTTGCCAGAAACAAAGACTGTTGCTGAGCTAGAAACACGTGAGGTGTTAAGTTACTTAGTTTGTTTGCTAATTTTTCCAAATATTCTTGTACTGGAGATTCCAAAGTTTTCAAATTTGTTCTGTCCACAGTAAACCACTGCTTATACCTAATATATTGTATGTCTTCTGCATCAAATCGTTTTTGTAAGTATGTAGTGAAGTTATCAGCACCAGGACAAACAGGACGTTCCAAAAGATAACAATGCTGAGATGGAGGATTGCAAATTATTTGAGTCACGGCGTCTCTATAATTATTTATGACTATTCTGCTTTCTTCAGTAAGCTTTGGAATATCTGCACCCTCAATCATGAATTTAAGATTTTCTTGGTAGACGCAGATGCACACGATATGAGTTCCATGATATCCAGGTAAAATACACTATTTAGGTCTTAACTTGGCAAATTTATAAAATCCAATTTTCATTGTTGGGTATTCCTTCTTAAAATGCTGGTAGATTTCTCTCAGAGCACATAACATCACTCTCTCTTGTTTTTGTACCTTTTTGCCGTTCTCTCTCAAACTAACAAAATTCTTCTTTCCTGGCATCACTCTACTTACTTCATTTGAAGTGTAAAATTCAAGGACCTTTTGCACTGCTGATGGTTCCAAATTTTTTTTCTGGCTTTACATTCAGGTGTTGACAATATTCCCTTTTCTGCAGTAAGTTCTTTTGCCATTCTAATCATGTGAACTGTTATGCATCAAAGTGTTGCTGAATTTATTTATATGGTCAGTATTAAAAAGTTATTAGTATTTTAATTTTAAATTCTCATCATCAGTTGCATGGTAGTACTCTAGGCAGCTTCTGTTTGATAGTGGAGCTGTCAGTTGATTTTTCATTGGAGATTGAACTTTGCTTTTGCTCTGTATGAAATATTTTCTCTTTAAGGGACATTTCTATAGTTTTCAATTTTTACTGTGGATATTGTACTTGGGTTAGTTTCCTTTTCTTAATGGGCGATTCGCCCAAAATCACTAAGCTTTTGTTCAGCTTAGAAACACTTACATTTAAATTAGAAAAAACACCTAAAGATGAACTCTCAGCGTCGCTTTCACTACTCAAAACCACTTCTGGATTATTCACAGCACTGGTACTTTGTAGCACACAATCGCTGTTAGCATGGATGGTATCTTGGGAATTTTTTTTCGACAGCATCATATATTTTTAGGTCTGGTGATAAAGCTATGTTCATTTCTAAGTTTATAAACATATTGCAGGTAACTAATCTTAATGATTTATGCTTTGTGTTATGCTTGGAAACATTAAATGGATTGAAACAATAGTCATAACATTTCTTCAGTTCGCTCATTATGCACTTTCACAAATCACACATCTAAATGTCGTCCTCTGTGGTGTAGTGGTTACCATGTTAGCCTCTAGTTGCCAAGGTTGTGGGTTCAAACCCGGCGGAGGGCGATGGATTTTTTCGGTCGTAAAAATCCTTAGCATGACTTCCTTCAGAAGGGAAGTAAAGCCGGTGGTCCTGTGTCATAGATTTACGGCATGTAAAAGAACCTCAAGCCTGATAAAGAGACCTCTGAGCAAAATTACCGGTCTTTCACACCCAATATAGAAGGGATGCTAAGGACCACAGCAGTTAAAGAGCGTCCATAAATAAAACTCAATTTCAATTTTTACACAGCTAAATATGTATTCATAATACAAAAAGTAACATTTAAAATGAAACGGCGGAGAGAGACTTCATAGAATATGAGTTCCGAGTTGCTAAGTTATTCTGAACACTGGATGTGATAGCCTATGATGTTCGTACTGTGTAATGCATTGGCTGGCACGTCGCTGTGGTATGAAGCTGTCAGCAGTTTTATGTTCTGAAACGCTACACACTAACATAAAGAAAGTGTTTAATAGCATACTTCTAATGAAGATCCCATCCTGATATTAACAGGTGTAAGGGAAAATATATCACAGATTCCTTCTGCATTTTTTCCAGATTTTAATTTTAGGGGGTTAAGTTAGATATTGTGGTTTAAAATATTCATAATTAAAAAAGTTTTTTTTTTTTTATTCTGAATAACTAAACCACAGTATTTTTATCTAGAAAATGGCGTGTTGATCTTATCCCTGACTATTCTATTCTCTGAATAAATTGCTTTTATGTAACGTGCATGTGTAAGAAAAGTATTAAGTTTGCTGTAAATCGTAAAATAATTCGATTTTCCGCAAAATATAAAATGCATGTCCATTTATTTTATGTGCGGAACACATAAACTAAAATTCAGAGAAAGTGATGTTTTGTGTGTATTCGGTTTGATGTGGAATGACTCACATGTGCTTTAATCCTTGCAAGATGGATTTCCCAGCCACTGAGAGTTAGGGTTCCTATGTTTCTCTTTATCTCTTCAATCAGAGCGTTGTGTTTGGAATTGTGTTGGAGAGATTAATGGTTATTTTGCTGTCTGTGCATATGACTATGGATTTTTCAGCTCAATTGTCAAGTGTTTTGTAGGACTGTAGGCCTTTTAGTATGGCTAATTGTTCTGCCTGGTTGTTTGAGCATCTTGTATCTAGTCTGTATTGCAGTTGATGGATTAATTCTGTATTGATGCAGATAGCAATTCCGCATTCAACTCCTGATTCTGTTTTGCTGCTATTGGTGTAGATTTGGATATTGTAGTTCCCATCTTCTGCCTTCCCCTGTGCTGGTATGTTATCTGCAGGGTGAGACCATTTTCTGTAGCTAATGAGTATGTCAAGCGCTATTATTTTTTGTGTTGGATCTGGACCTCCTTTCATTATATTGTAGGATATTGTCTTCCTTTCATTATATTATATTCATTATTTCAGAGAGGTTGATGTTGATTGGGGTTAAACCAGTTAATACACACAGTGCTTCATGTGAAGTCATTCTGAAGGCGTGGCAAATTTTAGATTAACTAATCTTTGAACTCTCTTGAGTCTCCTGGCATTGTGTATTGCATTTGTAGCATCTATCCAAGTGGGAATTTCATAGGAGGGCAGCAACAGGATTGCTATTTTGTGTATTGTGTCTCATTATGTTTGAGCATAAGCCCTAATTTTTCTTGGCCTATCTGGAGAGTGTGTATAAGTTTCATTGTCTTTTCAGTTATGTGCTCAGTGTGCGAGGTAAATTTGAATCTCTTATCAATTAAAATACCAGGCTTTTTATCCTGTCTGTCTCAGTTATTTTCTCGTTTAAAAGGAATATGTTTAAGCTTTGCAGACTTCTTGGCTTTTTTCTTGTGATCAACATGACTTGTATTTTGGTTTTGTTGAAAGAAATTTTATTTTCCTTAGCTCAGATTGAGATTTTCCACATTTCTATATTTGCCATATTTTTTATATCCAAAGCATTTTCTGCTTTTACTAAGACTAGTACATTGTATGCAAAGGCAATCACCATGGTGCATGACTTAAAGTGTACATTGAGTAGAGAGTTGTACTGTATGTTCCATAAGCCAGGACCACAGCAAGATCCTTGTGGGCATCCCTGGCTGAGACTTCTTTTATTTGCATGTTGTTCACAGCTAGGGTGCAATGTCTCTCACTAAGGTAGCTTCTCATTAAATTGTATAGAGTTTTGGTCCACTCATAGTCTTTTAGTGCATTAAGAATGCTGGGCCAAGCGCTCTTGAAGGCGCCTTCCACGTCCAGACTTATCATGGCACCACTTCCCTGATTATGCAGGCTCTTTTCGATGAAGTCCTTGACAACCATGGAGTGCATCTACAGTGCTTGTTTGTGGTCTGAATCCAAATTGATTTTGATTCAACAAATCATTAGAGTATAGATGGTACATTATTCTATTTATAAAGAGTTTCTCCAAAACCTTTGCAGCGATATTTGTTAAGCATATTGGTTGATACTTGGTGACTTATCAGAGATTTCAACAAATCATTGGAGTATAGATGGTACATTATTCTATTTATAAAGAGTTTCTCCAAAACCTTTGCAGCGATATTTGTTAAGCATATTGGTTGATACTTGGTGACTTATCAGAGATTTCTTTACCAGGCTTAAATACTGGAATAATTTTTGCTTTTTTCCATATCTTCGGAAAGTGCCCTGTTTCCAGACACTGCTCATACCTTGAATTATTTCCCTGATTTCAGCAATTGTGAATGGCCTGTCATCATCTGTGTCAGGTGATTGTACAGCTTTGTCCCTAATAAGCTTAATGTGGTCATTGTCAGTTTTAATGGCATCCTCTGGTGTGAAGTGGTTCATCATGTGATTCATTGTGTCTACTATTCCTGCTGGGTAACTTCCATCTGCTTTCTTCAGGGTAGACAGTGTGCAGCTGTTTCTAATTTGATCTGACGCTATTTTATAAACAGATTCCATGGATTTGTGTTAGTAGTAATGTTACAGTATTCCTTCCAAGATTTGAATTTTTCCTGGTGAATAGTGTTCTAATGTAGTCTTTTTGTTTCAGGGTATGTTTGTTTCCTTTCTTGATGCAGTTTTCCACCTCACAAGGTCCTTTGGAACCTTCTCCTTTGTGCATCGACCTTGTTCCTCAGGATTGTGAGCTAAGTGTTTCATCAGAGTACTCAATTACTATTCACTTCCTTCATTTCAAGTTTATGGCTTCTAAGTGAATTCTCGCTGGCTGGTGTTATGATGACTTGAAACTGTCTAGCCGTTTCTTCTGTATTTGGCTGTTCTAGGAGAGGTTCTCTAATAGCTGGTCTAGATCTTTCATTTCAACTGTCCTACCATTTATTTGCTAGCTCAATGCTTTGAAGAAGTCTTTGTTGAAACTCTGGCAGTCCTCTTCCCTTACTATGTACAGTTCCATGGTGGTTATTGTATGATTTGTTAATGGGTGGTCCTATTGTGAATGTAATACAATAGTGATCTGAGCAGCTTTCTTGGTGTGCAGCATTCCAGCTTTTCACCTCTGAGATGAGCAAGTTATTGCATATGGTAAAGTCCACTTTGCTACATCCTTGGCTTGACTGGAAGGTTGACAGTCCATTGTCTTTATTCATGACATAAAGATCGTTTCCAATCAAGAATTCTTCTAGGGCTTTACCTCTTCCATTGGTTAGTGTGTCAGGCTAAAGTCATGATCTGGAGTTGCTGCCTACTGCTATAATTATTCCTTTTTCCTTAGCAAAATCTTCTTTATTTTAGTCAAGTTGTATTCAATGTTTTTTTGGATGTCAAAGTACATACCTGCAGCTATGAAGCTAGACGATCCACTTCCTACTTATATTACTGTAGCATCTTCATCCGATAGCTGGTTTATAATGAGGGCATCTACTGATTTGTTGAGCTCTAATATTGCTGCCGTTCATTAGTTTTTGCCAAAGGTGAACATCTGTGTTTGATTGGGAATCCCTTAGGTTTGTTCTCAATAAGGTAGGATTCTTGTAGAAATGTCCATGTGTAGTTCTGTTACTAATGGTATGAAGTTTATGTTGCTGCAAATTGGGCTGTAGGCCTTTTAAAGGTGAGTTTATAAAACAATATGGTTTTTGCTGGGTAGTATTATTGTTATTCTTGTTGTTCATATTTGAGGAAACCATTAGTAATCAGTGTTTTCTTTGTATTTGTCTATTACTGCAAGCAGGCTAGGTCAGTTCTTGATCAAGGAAGAGTGGTTCTCCTTGATTTTGTCCCTTTAATATATCCATTGAAGGTGATGCAGTTACTACTCTTGAACTCCATTGGTGGTTTTTGGCATTCTTTCAGCTTGTGTTGGCCCACACATAGCAGATAGGTTTCTTCTCCTTTGCAATCTGCATGTCTATGGTTGAAACGACTGCATTTGAAGCACCTTAAGGGGGTGATGTCTTCCACATTATATATTACCCAAGCCATCTTGATTTTCTGCTGCATAATTTTCTTTTGAACTTTGGAAACCACCTCCACTACCATGTTTATATGTTTCTTCTTGTCTCTGAAAAGAAATTTCGGTTTGACATCTCCTTTCTTGAGTCCTAGTTCTGGGTTCTGCGCCCTGAATATTTCATCAGTATTTTCATTGGTGAACTTGCTGGATGTGTTGTATAAGATGAGGTTTGGATTTCTTAATTTGGAGACCTTTACTTCAAGTGCCTGACTGCAGCTGTGTTGATTGTATGGCTGAGTATTTCTGTTTCTTCCTTTCTTCAATCTCAATGAGGATCCTTCCATCTGACACAATGACTTGAAGATCTGTATTCAGACTTTAATGATAGTTGTTTTTATGTTTTTCTTCAAAGTAATTTTAATGGACTTTCGTTTGTTATGGACATCTTGAGGGGTTTAAAAGGTTTTCCTACATGTTGTCTGGCTGAGCCAGCAACTGTGGAGTTCAAGTTCCACTGTGGGCTACTAGATGTTGGTGTAAGTGTCATGTCACAGCAGGCTGCAGGGAACTTCAGGTAGGGAAGGTAGATGGCACAACTAGTGTGTGTGTATGCATGCGTTCAGGGTTTTATACAGAATTTATTATTAAATTCAGCATCCCCAATTAGAGGCTGCCATAAACAAAAGCATACTAAACAACAAAAGGCTATAAATGCATAATTGAAACTGACAAAGTTGCAACTATATAAAACACTACCTGAAAGTAAGTATAACCTACAAATGGCGGGTGCACATGAAAAAGTGCTATGTCATTTAACTTCAAACTCAGGGTATTTGAATTTTAATATTTAACCAGTTATGCAAGATCAGGCGTGAACTGTATGCAAGTAATTTAAGTGGCATAATAAGCAATTAACTGCTCTTACACTACCTGTAATGGAAATAATTCACATTCTTTCAAAAACTGACTTACACCCTTTACAAAAAACAATTTTATGACATAAACCCTTCATACACAAATTTGTATGGTTTGATTCTTGCAATATCTACATCTATTGAACTTGATTTCTTAAAGTATGGTTTATTTTTCTAGAGCATTATGTTTTCTTTATTGAAATTATACATTTGAGAAAATTTCTAACCAGTATGTATTCCAGGAACACTGGGATTTCTAGTATTATAGCAACAAAATAATTACAAAACTTATTAATTAAGTACATTTAAAAAATAAAGCAATAACATTTATAAGTGATAAAGTTATTTGAGGCTCCCCAAATTAACAAAAATCAATTTCTTACCTAGAACACAGATTAAATGGTGTTGAAACAAATGAAAGGGGAGATTATAAAATAATACATTATTACGTTGATATTGTAATGAAAAGAAGCTAGAAACAGTGATGTGTATTGAATTTATTTAAAGGTGAGTCGGAATTGTAACACTAACATCACTTAAGTTTACTCACTTAACATGTTTCGGGAAACCGTTGTTCCCATCCTCAGCTGAGGATGGGAACAACGGTTTCCCGAAACATGTTAAGTGAGTAAACTTAAGTGATGTTAGTGTTACAATTCCGACTCACCTTTAAATTAATACATTATTGATTACTGCAGTATACTATCATCTCCATCTTCCACAGTGTTAAGGTAAATGTCTTGCACGTCAGCATTGGTTTTTAAATATTTGTAGTAAAAATGAAACACAGTATAAATAAGTGGTAACAAGTACATTAGACCTTTCTTTTTTTTTTTGTAAAGAAATAGGCAGTGATCCATTATACTTCAGCTTGGGTTTAGCAGTGGTGAAGGTTTACCTCTTTGCTAGAATGAAATTTTCCTGAAAACTTCATCTTTAGTACTGTTTTAAAGTATAAGTCATAATGCTCTCTCTGTCATAGTGCACCCATTTTCCTTCAAGCCAGCTAAATTTTCTTCCATCAGCATCCTCTTTCTCTAACTGGAGCAGTACTTTATATAAATCAGAGTAGGAGTAGAAATCTGCAGAACTTAGTTCATAAACAATCATGTGTGTATTTTTTCCATAATGATGTATGAGCTGAACCCAGTCGTGAGGATGGCTGATTGGTATGGCAAATTTTTTTTTTTTTCTTTTCTGTGATGCTGTGATCCAGGTTGCACTTCATAGGGGTATGCCCTGGCACCAAAAATTTATGATCAATGGTCTGCAAGCTTTTGGAATTTTGTAGAGAAACCATACACATTGCTGCTATAGGGCTGTTTTTGTTTTGGCCACTGCATGTATCAGAATACATAGGATATGTTTTACATTTTCATTCCAAATCATGAAGAAGCTTATACAAACAGGAACCAACTACATTTGCTCCTCTGGCAGCTATGGTCTCATTCCATAAGAAGCAATATGCCTGATTGTCATCACAGTCATGAACTGTTAAGCTAAACCTTCACTACTGTCTCAGTTGTTAACAGCAGGTGTAGGTAGACATTGCTTCATGTTGAAAGTGATCGTCCTTTGAGTAAGGTTGTTTGTAGATTTTTAGCTATCTGCAACCTTCGCCTGATATGTTTGGTCTGCTTCTGTATGATGTTCCTTTAACTTGTTGCCAAATACTGCTTTGTCATCTGAACTTTGAGTTAACATCTGAAGCTTATTGCAAGTGTGGCAGGAATCTTTGTGGGGTAGTTTAATAGACAGATTTAGGTTATGAAGTTCCTTTCAAAAAATTTCCTGTTTACAAGATATTTTGGGTTTTCTTATTTGTAATCTTCATATACTCAGCCAAAGTCCAATGAGGGGCAAATATTTTCTGCTATAATCTCTCCTTGTATAATGGCCCCCATAGCTGGGCTCTGAAAGCAAAAATGAACTTTTTGTTCTTTCTCCTCATCTATCTTGTTAGATCAGTACTTTAATAAATTAATTGTTCAATTTATATTTTCTGCAAAAGTTGCCAAAAAAAAAAAGTGGAATAGTACCACTGGCTATAGTTAATAAGCCAACAATGTCAATTGAAGCAAGATGGCATTTATCTACTGTAAGTATAGCATTGTTTGTTCATTTTTCCTGCAAGTTTATAAGCAATTCAATTTGATAAGGATGAGATATTTTGAGTTTTAAACCTTTACTGTATGAAAAATAATGAATAAAAGTCTTGATTTTATTTTGTCATTTAATACTACATTGCATTTTAATAAATAGGCATTTCCAGCTTTTCAAAACTAAGGATAAGAGGGGTAGTTATGTTATGTCGCAGTACCCCTTCAGGAAGTGACATGCAGCTGACCCATATTTGTTCTATAGGGATCCCATAGTTTCAAAATGAAAAAGCAGGAAATGTAGTCAAAGAGCAAATAATTAAAGAATTGTAATAAAAATATAGATAGCCCTGTAGAGACTTTTAACATAGAGACAAACTTGTTGATGTAGTGACATCTGTCAAGGAAATTTCCTCCATTGATTTTGAGGCTTGGTAGTACTTGGCAGAACCATGGTTCTTACAATTTTGTATATATCACTGTCATTTCTGCGAACATGACTTACAGAAAAAATACCCTTACAGTGATACGTCTCACCTTGTCAACATCACCTTCTTCAAAAAAGAGAAATGGAAATTCATGTTTTAAAACATCCAAAATACATGCTTTCCTTTAGGAAGAGCCATCTCTATTGTAAGTTATGCGTAACATAACACACCATACCACAGGCTACTGGTAATGACAACCGAGCCATTCATGTGCATTGTACACTGCAGGATGATGCAACAAAATAGTTTCAATTCAGCACATTTAAATTAAAGTCCTTAGCATCTGCATCAATGAGCGGATCACCAATATAACTTATATTGTAATGACTGCCCCTTTGTGTTTGAAACTTCAAATATCTAAAAAAGCATAAAAATGAAGGTAGTTTTTCAAAACGTGGGACAAATATTGTTCCCACCACTTATTTAGGTGGAACACAGGACAAAGATCTTAAATTCGGCACTGTCCCACCAAAACCAGACATCTGGGATCCCAACCCTTTTAACAACTGAAAACTTTTGGTGAGATCACACAGTTTTGATTATAGCAACTGAATTAATGGAACTTTGGAGCTCTCTAAATTTAAAAGTTATATTTTTAACAATGCTCAACAAGAAAAACTTTTGGTAGTGAATTAATTACTTGAATTTCATTTAATTTCAAGGGTTTGAAATACCTCACAGCATTGTTTTCTTCTACACACAGGACAAATTCTACTACAAGGTATTCAACTCTTGTAAACAATGAGTTCGATATAGCTTGTTGTGTTCATCCTTGTACGTTTTGCTAAAAAATTCAAGGCATCATTTCTCTTCTTTGAGTTTAGAAAGATGTGCTTCACCTGTATAACTCAGTGGTTTAAGGTGAGATAGATCCCAAAACATCTATTTTTTTATTTTTTAAAAAATTGTGTAGTTCTTGCTAAACAGAATGATTATGGGTTTACATGGTCGTGATATTATTTGCACAATAGGGTATTGTACCCTTTGAATGCCTGCCATTCCTCCACTTTACATTGGTTTTTCTCTCTCAAAACTACATTTTGTTTGCTTTATATACCATTTTCTCTGAAAGTATTGGGCCAGTTATAGTAAAGCTTTGCAGGAATATGTAATAATAGTTCCTGCTTATTTTGAACTACAATCATCTGTGTATCTTGAATTATATGGACATTAGTGAATATTATTAGTGAAAAAATATGCATTTTTCTTTGACCATATTATTTTCATGAATTATAATATTTAGTGAAAGCTATAATTAAGCCATTGGATTCATTCTAATTTGAATTAAAGAAAATATTGCTGAGAATCTCTGTAATAAATTTCTAAGTTGTATCATTGATATTTTCTGCAAAAGAGGAACATAAAGTTCTATTTAAAAAAAATATATATAACATCAGGATAAGAACAGCTGATTCATGAAAGATATGTATTTATATTGTGTATGTAGCAGATCGCATACATGGATACGAAATTTGGTGAGCTTAAGAGAAATTAGTGTTTTACTAAAGGGATACACTTTTACTTAATTTAGTCACCTATCCCCCCTTAAATCATTAAATTCAGTAGTCCATATATGCCTAGAAAATTCAATTTATGAGCCTAGCACTGTGTGTACCACGCTTTATGATCCCAAAAGCATAACAGCACTTGTTCATGTAATGCACCAAATCTGAAGTTATTGAAATAACATTGTAATACTGAATATCAAGTTTTGAATCAATCACTTGTGAATATTCAGTAGCCTTAGTGTTTGTTAAAACGTTCATTTCTTTCTCAAGCAACTTCTACTCTGTACTATCCTGCAAGCAGGCACTTTAGTTAGCACAAAAAAACACACACTGTCCTGTTCTTTTGCATCTTTTACTGATTCTTTCAATCTTCTGTCAGCTGTAGATAGGTTTCCAGCACCTTAAGGAATAAAGGACATGTTATTACAGCCAGCTGAACATAATTCCCAGAATTAAAAATTTGGCATTTAATTGATTTGTTAGCTTACATTAAAAGCCAATTTTTTTTTTTTATGTAACCTTCACAAAACTGTTCCAAAACGTTTCATGAATCAGTTAAAGCCCAAAAATTGCAGTACTATGAATGAATGAAATGGTGCTGAAACGAGCCCAGGGAAAGCCCTGGAAAAATTCAGCTAACTCATCCCAACTGAGATTCCAACTCAGAACTTCTTGAGTATAAGGTAGCCCTCACACCATGAAGTTGGCTGGATGAAAGTAATTATGATTTTTTGGGTACTGTATATATGCTTGTGTACATGGACCAGAGACATCCTCACTATGGTTTCTGTACTGCCTGCATCGAAAATCACTGTATAGCTTTCCCAACAGAATTTATACTTCAATTGGAGATTTTACATTTTAGTTAATAATCCTTCCATACATCAATGCAATGGGGAGTGAAGCTAAGAGCTCTGTCTTAAGTCCAGTGTATATTTTCAAGTAAATATAGCACCATTACACTTGGAAGACGAGAAGAAGATAAAACATAATCCTTTATCTATTCTAAAAGTTTATAGTGTTTCTCTAACCATTCTCTGAGATTAGGGTGCTGAATATTTTCAATGGGATGTTGCATTCAATAAATGCCTGCATTGTCAACAAAATTAATTCTTCTTTGTCAGCATGTGTTAGGTTGCATTTTACTACTAGCGTATTCATAAGGGTTGCTTGTCGTTTGTCACCTGATGTAGTTATTGGCTTCTTGTTCTCTTTTATGTGCAGCACCACTGTTAATATGTTTTAGACATTGTCATTCAATATGCAAATTACAATGTTTACACATTAGAACCTTTTTGTTTTGTCAAACAGGTAAAACCCCTCCCACAAAAATTATTTTCCTTGGTCAAAAACTATAACCACCATTTTTCTAAACAGCATCACTGAAAGAAGTCACAGTATATAAGATAAATGCCAATAAACAAAGATTTGGCAACCTCTGTCCCCAACATTGATACGGTAATTTGTATCACAAATTACTCAAATGTAAATAATTATTTTAATATGAATATGTATTTTTATGTAACATTGATTTCAGAGGTTTAATAATTGTAATTATTATTGGTAAATAATAATATACGGCTTTACTGAAACTGTTAACAATAACGCAAGAATGCAGCGGTGGAGTGAGTTGTTTATCGTTACCGGGAACCAGGAAGTTACGTAATGTTTCGCGCCTTTTCGGTAAAAAAAGCTTCCAGAATGTTCTCTAAAAGAAATATGTATTAATGGTTTTCATTGGATGTTAAAATAGACGCTAATGTTGGCGCGTTTTATTAGCCAATAGCATTTCATTTATAATCTTTAGGCGTATCTTAAGGCAAGCCTATAAATAAGCCAGGTCGAGGTAGCGGGTCTCCCAGTGTTCAACAAGATTCTCAACACATAACACGTCAGCTCCCAGTTCAACAAGATTCTCATGTCGGTCTCTCAATTCGTAAAGTTACGCGCAGCAGAAGTACGAGAAATCTTATAAAGTATTCTACAGTTAAATATACAAAGTTGAAGTACGTGAGTTAAAAGTGATAAGAAGCTATTATAAACAGTTTCAGTATGGCGAGTATCAAGATAAATCTGTGAAAGTGTTCGTGAACGTGTTCTGCAATAAAGATTATAAAACCAATTTCTTCGTCAATATCATTTCTAGACAAAAGATTCCTTTCCGCTTCACACCCTGCAAGAGTTAAATGTCTACCTAAATAGCTAGCCGGAGGACAATATACATAACCTTAAATTATTTCAGAAACGAATTGATACAAATTGCTACGCCAGAGGGAACTATGGACCAGACCAACGAATGACGTCACACAATATGGCAACACACGTGAAGTAAACACACATATTTGCTCTCGCAAATTGGCTCCACAACGTGGTGCTATAAACATGTAAAATTGCTATTGCAAATTGGCTCCCATACGTGGGGCAGTTAAAGTTATGTAAATAAACACATATACAATTTGCTATTGCAAATTGGCACCCATAACGTGGGGCGAAGTAACCAGGAAAGGAAGGCGAAGCGACCAGGAAAGGAACTCGAGTAACCAGGAAAGGATCAGAAATAACCAAGAAGAATTGAGAGGACCAAAGGAGGAATGCAGCGGTGAAATCATCTACAAGACCCAGATTCAAGAAACAACAGGGACGACAGACTTCGATCGTAATTCCGAGATTACGAGGCAACAGGGAATTCAACGCAAAAACATCGAAACGACGTAGATTCATCACAAAACAACGCAGAAGCGACATCAAATCTAGGAGAATGGGGCAGAACGCTGGACATTAAAGTAACAGCAACATACAGCATCAAAAAGGTAAATCAATTTCAATGTTACTTAGGAATGGTAGGATAATAAAAACAATGGCTGCTAGGAATACAGAAGAAATAATTATGGAGGGAGATAGTGTAACAGTTAGCTGTGATCCAATACAAGTTACAGGAAATAGCCCAGATTTTTTAGGATTTGATGATGAAAATGTTAGTGCAGAAAGTGAGAGTAGAATAGCAGGAAATGTTAATCTTGATACTATTGTGATTATGGAAATGCTGAAAAATTTGAATGAGAATATGAAAGATATGCAAAAGAGTCATAGGGAATTAAGGGAAGATCTTAGTAAGAAAATGGATCAAAACAGGGAAGATATTGATAGGAGTTTAGAACAAAAACTAACTCAGAATAATGAGAAATTGAGGGAAGATATTGGTAAAAGCTTAGAACAAAACAGGGAAGAGATTGAAAAGAAATTCATGGAGCTAGATAGTAGTATGATTAAAATGAAAAATGAAAATCAGGAGATGATAGCAAATGAAATAGGTGAAGTTTCAAAGAAAATGTTAGACATGAGCAGGGAAATATCTAACCAAAAAAATGAGGTTAACAATAAAATAGAGCATGTTAATGTAAAATGTACAGAGCTAGGTAGCCGAATGAGTAGCATTTCAAGTGAGTTAAAAGAAATGATGGAGGCTACAAATGCAGATTTAATACAGGTGCAAGTTAATTTCAGAGGGGAAATATCTGAAATTCAGAAGGAGTCAGAAAAACAGAGAAATAAATTGTCTGATGAAGTTAAAGATTTGTCTAAAGATTTGAATCAAAAGCTAACTTCTGAAATTAACAAACACCAAACTGTTCAAAATGAGAATAATAAAAAATTGGAACAGACAATAGAAAATCTGCAGGGTACTGTAAATAGATTAGAATTGAATTCAAGGGCAAATATATGTGATGTACATGTGTCAGATGTACAAAATAATGATAGAGGTAGTTCCTCAGGTATGACAAATAATGTGAGTGATGCGGCAGCTTCATCTATAGCTAATGCTGAAACTCAGAGTGCACAAGTTACACTAGAGAATTTAAATATGGGAATAGGGAATTTGCAAAATTACAATCATATCTTAAGTGATTTTCCACTTCCAAAATTTAATGAAAACTCCAGTCCAGTACAGTTCATTGCAGAATTATCAGAGTATTTTCAAATTAAAAAGATACCTGAAGCATTGAAAATGATAGTTGTCAAAAGATGTTTGGACCAGAAAACCTTAGATTGGTTACAAATGTTATCATGTCACGAAATTTCAAATGAATACAATAGGTTATTCATGAACAAAAATTTGAAGGTTAGGATACGGCTACGAGTAATGTTTAGCCACACACAATTTGATCCAGGAGGGTAAATAGCAATGTGATGTAAAGTAAATGCTGGATAGTTAAAGACGACTTGCAGAGAAATGTATTTGAACGTAAGAGGGTTAACTATTTATATATGTCATTTGAAAAGAGAAATAAAAAAAAAAGAAAAAGAGAAATGTTTAAATTTTTAGTAACTGTAACAACATTTGAAAATTAATAATGCAAAGATTGAAACTTAAGATGATATTAAATTAAAAGTACGTAAATACAATTCCAAGAACATTGTTAAGATAAAGCACAAAATAACAAAAATTGGTAAAACTAATTAAAAACAAATACTTATGTAGCAAACAGAAAAGGTGAAACATTGTCTAGATTTAAGAAATGTAACTATATGTAAAGGGTGAATATTTTGGTAAATATGTATAGTATTACAAAAAAATTCTTGAACGTATAAATTTTTGTCAACAACTTAAAGTAAACAATTTGGTAGCAGTGATTAAATAATTTAGGGTAAAGTATTTGCTATAAAAAAAATTTTGTAATGTCAGATTAATATCTAAATTAATTAAACCAGAGCCAGTAAGTAGTGGCGAGATAAAACATATGTCGTGTGTTAAATACGTGTGAAGTGTAAAGTGAAAGTGATAGCGGGTGTTCCAAGATTTAGGAGACTAAAAACACAAATTATAAAATTCTAAACAAGTTATAAATATTTATAATTATGTTTCTAGTGGGGCATATGATACGGTAATTTGTATCACAAATTACTCAAATGTAAATAATTATTTTAATATGAATATGTATTTTTATGTAACATTGATTTCAGAGGTTTAATAATTGTAATTATTATTGGTAAATAATAATATACGGCTTTACTGAAACTGTTAACAATAACGCAAGAATGCAGCGGTGGAGTGAGTTGTTTATCGTTACCGGGAACCAGGAAGTTACGTAATGTTTCGCGCCTTTTCGGTAAAAAAAGCTTCCAGAATGTTCTCTAAAAGAAATATGTATTAATGGTTTTCATTGGATGTTAAAATAGATGCTAATGTTGGCGCGTTTTATTAGCCAATAGCATTTCATTTATAATCTTTAGGCGTATCTTAAGGCAAGCCTATAAATAAGCCAGGTCGAGGTAGCGGGTCTCCCAGTGTTCAACAAGATTCTCAACACATAACACGTCAGCTCCCAGTTCAACAAGATTCTCATGTCGGTCTCTCAATTCGTAAAGTTACGCGCAGCAGAAGTACGAGAAATCTTATAAAGTATTCTACAGTTAAATATACAAAGTTGAAGTACGTGAGTTAAAAGTGATAAGAAGCTATTATAAACAGTTTCAGTATGGCGAGTATCAAGATAAATCTGTGAAAGTGTTCGTGAACGTGTTCTGCAATAAAGATTATAAAACCAATTTCTTCGTCAATATCATTTCTAGACAAAAGATTCCTTTCCGCTTCACACCCTGCAAGAGTTAAATGTCTACCTAAATAGCTAGCCGGAGGACAATATACATAACCTTAAATTATTTCAGAAACGAATTGATACAAATTGCTACGCCAGAGGGAACTATGGACCAGACCAACGAATGACGTCACACAATATGGCAACACACGTGAAGTAAACACACATATTTGCTCTCGCAAATTGGCTCCACAATGTGGTGCTATAAACATGTAAATTTGCTATCGCAACATGCGTTAATGAAGAATAACTTTTTGAGAGCAGTGGAGACAGAAAATCATCAAGTTTGCTACACTTTACTGACTGACCTTTGTGTTGATTTAAATTTTGATTTTGACCACTCCCATGGGGAGGGAATACTTGCGTTTAGCTTTATATGCGGTTGGCTGGTTTAGTGCCTTCATAACTGAGGTACCCACAAGCTATGCGGGGAATGCAGCAGCTCCTGAAGTGGCAGTTTTTGGGCAGGTAATCCCCCCAGGGACCTGACAAGTGTGTTCTCAGGAATGTCCAATGTACCATACAGATTTTGAGGTTGATGCCTAATCACATCTTCCATGTATGGGAAGGCTGAAGTTACATCTAGTACCCTAACTGGAAAGTGACTGCAGACAGAATAGATGAACTGGAACCCCCTATTCTGAATTTGCTGTAACTAGAGAAGCCAGGAACCTGTTGCCATGCCCCACACTTTGCAAGCATAGAACATTGGAGGGATGATAAGAGCCTTGAAATGGCATAACTTTAGGTGGACTGGCATGGTGGATCCTAGAGTTGGGTATGAGGCTGATACTGCCCCTTATTGTCCCCTGCATATGTTCATAAAAAGTTAAGCCCTTGTCAAGAGTGATTCCTAGGTGTTGAATGGAAGTTCTCTGTCCTTTGGCCCAGGTAGGTGAAAGTGGGTGTGCAACATTCAATATGGTATAACCTGGCTTTTGAATGCATTGAACAGGTTAAGATTGATAGCGACATACTGCTTGTCATTTTCCATTGCCACATGTCAAAGCTAATCATTGCTACTAATTTCACAGGCAGTGAATTTTGGCATATCATAATTTGCATTAATTTTGTGTTCCTTGCCAAATTTGTAAAACTTTGCAAAGATTTTGTGATTTTGCTCTTTGCAAAACACAGTGATAGGTGCAACAAAAGAACTTTATGAAAGTAAATAGTTATTATTCAATTGGGTCACAACAAAACTGAACTAGTGAAGTCATATAAATGCTTGCAAAATGGCTATTACTGGTTGGGACCAGTGATTTAATAGTCCAACATCTTGCTGAAGGCTACGCTACTACTCCATGGGTACACCATCTGTGTTGAGAAGCATCGTGCACTGAATTCCTTGAGCAGCATTGTCACTTTGCCTGTACTTGACAATTTGTCAAACAAGGTGTCTTTCAGATTTGCTGCATTTGAGCAGTAAGCACAGTTCTCATGCTTATCACCATCCTGTATATAACTTTTGGCTGGACTGACCACTGCCTAAGGAGTAAGGCTGTATATGAGGTGATTTCTGTTAGACCATATATTCCATATCCAGTTAAGTGGGTATCAGCATTTTGGTCCTCTTTTGAGGGCACCTGTGAATAGGACATGCCGGAGGGAGCTTGTTCACCTGCTCCACTCTGTGTCCATTGTCAGGGTTCCATGCTACAGGGTTGTTAATACAACTAGTGAACAGCAGATCAGCTGGCCAAATGGCCGGCAGAGAGTGGTAGGTTACACAAGAAAGAAACACTGAATCATCAGTCGTAAAATGTTTACTAAATGCATTACTGAAAACAACAACAATAATAATAAGTAATAGTAACAATAATTAATAAATAATGGAACACTAACGTGTGTTATAAGTGATGTTGAAAATATTGTCCATCAGCAGCAATACACTGACATCTGTTATACTAAATTCTATTCACCTCATTTAATTTCATTTAAGTAATTTGGTTGCGTTTCTGGCAGAGGATATTGACACCCCTGTCTCCTGAGCAAGACGGCAGAATTATTTTTTTTGGTGAATGTTCAAGACGTTTTCCTATTGTGTCTAACTTCTCTTCAGTAAGAACACAGTGTCTTGTAACCGGTTTTGTATCATTCACAAATCCTGTCTCTCGGAACTTTAACGAGTTGAAAAGTAACATGGCCAGTCCTTGACAATCATGTGATCCAACTGGTAGTTGTCCTCCATGGTGTAGTGGTTCCTGAAATCACGGGTTCAAACCTGGTGGAGGGCGATGGATTTTTTGGGGCGTAAAAATTCTTAGCATGGCTTTCTTTCGAAGGGAAGTAAAGCCGGTGGTCCCATGTTGTAGATTTACGGCATGTAAAAGAACCTCAACCCTGATAAAGAGGCCTCTGAGCAAAATTACAGGCCTTTTATGCCCAATATAGAACGGGACACTAAGGACCACAGCAGTTAATGATCATCCATAAATAAAACTCAATTTAATTCCAGCTGACTAGACAACCACATGCCCCGGCACCAGCACTGGTGGACGAGAGGTTATCGTTTCACGGGAAAGTAGCTGTGCTCTATCAGCTGCTAGTTTTATTAACAACCCTGTAGTTCCCTGATAGTCTGTTATTACATGGTTGAGAGGGCCATACAAGAACTACAGGTTAAGGAGAAGCTTTCGTTCGCAAAGTTCGGAAACATAATATTGCACTTCTCAAGTTTCATACTGGTCATTCCATCATTTCAGTGGTGTTGTAAAATAGAACACGAGTACCCAGACATATGACCATGTTGGTCTTGTAGTTGTGCTAAGAAATAAGCCTGCTGATGCTGCTACCAAGGCTGCAATTTTATCTTCCAGTGTTTTAGCTCTGTTGATTCCTTTGCTGATTTTAGTGTTGTTTTATGTCATGCTATGCCTTTGTGCTGCCTCTATGAGTTGTCTGTTCTTCAAAGGCAGAAACTTTAGGAAGTTAAGCTCTACCTATTGCCTCTGCTTAATTCTTCAAATGCTGTCTACCTCAAAGAGAGAATTTTTAGCAAAATTACTTATTGGTCACTGTGGCTTCAACCGCTTTAATTTATTACATGGTGACTCTGAACCAATTTGTACTCATTGTAATGAGCCTTTGACAGTACAGCATGTTTTACTGCAATGTCAGCTCTTAGCTCTGGTATCCATTTCTTTGTCTTTGCAGCTAATCTTTCTTGCTTATTGGCAGAAGACCTAAGTACAGTAGAACATGCTCTTTGTTTCATTTCTCATAGTTAGCAGTTAGCTGATTTTACCATTGCTTTTTGTGGCATTTTATTGTGTGGGTTTACATTGCTCTTTGGGATTTGCCTGGACCCCAAATGTTCCATTATACTGAGCTTTTAAATTAAATCATGTCTTATCTTCATATACTACAATATAAAAGTGACAAGTTCTCCTTTTTATGTTTTCATAATTTTCATGTGCTTCTAGCATTTGTACCAGTATCCTAATATATTTTTATGATTGATTCTGAGTTATGTTGTATAATGAATGATGGTTTTTGAAAAACATATACCATTACATCAGTCATTGTCACTAGCCAGTGACGTAATCACTCAGGGCAAATTAGCTCAGGAACAAGAAAAACCAGTAGTGTGGGCACTGGCTTTCTCAGCATGACTGATGATGGGGCAGCAGAGCTGTACAGTGGCGGGACAAATGCATACATCTCAGCGACACATTCTCTATTACACATCTTGTTTTATGAATCACAAACTATTTGTGATAGCTCAGTATATATAGAAATAGACTTTATTGCACAGGAAACATACTACTACATATCGCTTAAATAAATTACACTTACAGAGCACCGAAAACAGTTTACAAAATAACATTCTGTATTATATATCTTAGCAATTATGATGAAATTCTGATGAGGATATTTAAACAAATCTTTCCTTCATCCTTGCGAAAATTGGATTCTTATTTTACAATCTAAGTTATGGTCTGATAGTTGGTTTCTGTGACATGGTTTACAAGTCTTCATCAGTGTAAAATACTGCCCACATAAATATGCAGATGTGAACATGCTAAGACACTGGGCAGTAAAATGATGAAGTTGTGGAAATTGTGATTGAGGGAAATTTCTGTAGAAGTCACTCAGATTCTTTGTATTTTGGAATTTGTCTCTGAGTTCTATGTCATTCTGCAAATCCATCACTTCTAGTTGCAGTATGTTAAGAATAGTATCAATTGCAACAGGGAAGGTATAGTAAGTAATTGAATATCAGGTTCCAGGTCTATCATTTTTTAAATCGGGAGTCAAATTCTTCATTCACTTCTTGTATTATGAATGCATCTGCATAAAGGCATTGTAAATTATACTTCTTTACTTACTGAAGCACTTTGCCACAGATTAAACACTTTACTATGCTACCATAATCAGCACATAAAAATAGTTTGCTTCCACACTTGAAAAACATTGGTGTTGATGGCATTGTGTTAATGGGTGATATGAATAAAATGGAGAGTTTGCTTTTTGCTCCAATTCTGAAGAGATTGCTCACATTCATATCAATAAGTTTACTCCTTCCACGAGCAATATTCCCCTCCAACGGATGTTGCTCCGTGACCTTGGGTTGGAAGCAGTATTCTCCACTTCCGTATCAATAAGAATTATAAGTTGCTCCTCTGTGGGAGAAATTGCTCTCAAATATTGGAGCTATATCAGTAGGTGACTGCTGCTTGATAGAGCAACAAGTTGTAAGTAGGATGACTGAGTACATGATGGTTGTTCGTCACATAAAAGTGTATAAGCCCCACCGAGACTCATTATTATTTAACTATAAGCAACTTTACTGATTTGAAAAGGAAAATGTGAGATGGTTAACGGAACATTTTCTTGAAGAAGATGGCAATGAAACAAGAGGAGGAGCGTTATCTAAGGAAGAAAAGATGAGAACTTTTTTGCGTTGTATAGGAGATCCTGGATTTCAAACTGGTGTGGCTGAAGATGTTGGTGTGAGTCAGAGTACAGTGTCCCTTACAATTTATAGTGTTATGGATGCTATATTAAGAAAAGCGCATATTTGGATAAGGTTCCCTAAAACTACCCATGAACTTGAAACTACAAAAGCTGAATGGCAGGAACATTACACGTTCCCTGCTGCACTAGGAGCTGTTGATTGCACCCATGTTGTGATCAAGAAACCCAGTATACATGGAGATGACCATATTAATCGAAAAGGTGTTTCCAGTTTTAATGTACAGGCCCAGTTTTAATGTACAGTCTACATGTGATTCTAAAGAAATGTTTATCAGTGTTGATGCCGCTTGGCCTGGATCAGTACATGATTCACGTATATGGGAAAATTCAGATGCCTGTAGGGTTATGTGTGAAAATCGTGCAAATACCTTAATTCTGGGTGATGTTGGATAATGCAATTACTCCGTGGCTCATGACGCCCTATTGCAATGTACTTATCCCAGAACAGAGATCTTACAATAAGTGCTTGAGTAAGGAATGTGTCATAATAGAAAGGTGCTTTGGTCAAGTGAAACAACGTTTTCCTATTCTCCAAGGCAAAATAAGACTAGCAACAGAAAATATTCCTTCCATTATTGTCTGCTGTTTTGTCCTGCATAATGTGACTAAACATCTAAGTTACGAAGATTTCGAAATTGAAGTAAACAATAATCAGGAAGAAGACACTTGGGAAGGGGAAGCTGTAGGACATATCAGAGAAAGAGGGCAGTGAAGAAGAGACGAGATAGCTGAGATTATACATGGCTTCCAAAATTAAGTGAGTAATATATGGATTTGTAAATACATGGCACATTTTAGCTTTAAAATCATTTTGATCTTTTACTATAGCAATAACTTTAAAAACTGTATTTCGTTTGTGTATTTTGTAGGCAAATATTACCACGCTGGGCTTTCAAACAACTTATTTATAAAGAATCACTTTTTTGTTTAAAAAAGTACTTGTGCGATAATTTCTTCCAGAATGAATTTAAAATTTGCATATAGTGCAAACATACGTACTTGCTTATACATTTTATTTAAAAGTCTCTCAAGACCGTGTTAGTGTGGTAGTAACATGCCTACTTCCCGTTTAAGAGGCCCCAAGTTCGAATCTCGGTAACGTGGGTTGTCTAGATAAGGTTTTTATCCTCATAAGGCAAATGTCAGGCAACTCTTAAGTCCTAGGGACTCTAGGCTCGTTTGAGTATTATTTCACACTCATTTATTCATCGCCTCTGTTTAAGACAAAAATGTTATTTTTTCACAACGTTAAAGTGTAGGTATAACTCACAAGTCAACGGAGCATTTGAGAGAAAAGTTAATAGCACCTTTCGCTTCTGTATCCAAAACAATCAAAATTGTAGCACGAGGAGCATTGTAAAAGGAATATTCATGAGTTAAACTACTCATATAATGTACACTACTTATTGCAGGAAACGGAAATTTAACTACATACTTTCATGGTGAAAATTTGGTGAATGCATCATTAGAATTGTTGAAGTATTTTCATTTCACTTTATTGGCATTGGGAGGACTTGAATTGTTACACTTCTAAAAGAAACTTTGGTATATAGTATTGAAATAGTCCCCAAGAATACCACTAAGAGTTAAAAAATATTGTAGTAACATACCTTTCTTATGTTCGCTGACTTCAAGCTTACTTTAAAACATAAGGTTATGCACAATAATTCAGTTTTATTTCTGAATGTATAGAGTGGTCTGAATTGCACTACATTGCATAAACAACACTAAACTACAACTGGAAATGCTCTGGCTCAGCAGCACTTAATTATCATCCTGTTGCACATCTCTCAACAATTTTCTCTCTTTAAGTATGAGTACCTTTCTTTGTCTCAGCAAGACATCTCTTTGCTGTTCGTATAGGGACATATGTACTGTTTCCTCAGTTTCATTTGGGTTTGCTGTTTTCTTAGCACGCCTCAGACCTTTCACTGGAGCAGATGCAACATCACCCACCAAAGGATCAGGTGCAGGGGAGAATCCCGGAGATGAATGGTTGTGGTATATCCTGCAACTCAGGTGTGATGCTGGAATCTATATCCGCCTATTGCTGGTGATCTGCTATTGGTAGTGGTGACACACATGTACCAACAGTGGTTTGCACTGAAATATTACAAAGATTAATTAAAAATAAACAATTTACATGTAAAATGGTTAAAATATTAATGTATGTACTGTGGTGGTAAAATAAACATTGATTCATGTTTCAAAAAGCATTACTTTAACTAGAATAGGTTCTTACCTGTTAACTGCATTATGGTTGGGTTTGTCTCCCCTTGCATGAGGTCAAACAGTGTTTTCTCCCAGTCCTTCAGATGCATTTTTTTGTTGCCTGTTCTCTTAATATCTGTTTTTTGTTTCAACCTGCTCTTCATATTGAAAATTTTCTTAGCCAGTTGTGACTTACTTATGTCAGAACCAAATTTCTCCGTATACATTTTCATTATTTCTTTTAAAGCCATTGCCTTTTTTTGCCATATTTCCGGTAAGTGGGATTTTTCTAAAATCATGGGATGTTCCTTTAGGATTTCGACGAAACCCGCTTGAGATTCAACCTCACATTCTTCTTCGGAATTGCTCATCATAATGATTAATGTTTGTCTTCTCACTGCATGGTCACTCCGGCTGCATCGGTTTTTTGTTTATGCAGCTGCGAGGTGGCGATAAGAGAAGCGAAGTAAATTGCTAGCACTATGGAGAAAATGCTCTGCACACGTAAACAGTTTTTATTGATAGGAAACAGAGATTTTGCTCTTGCAGAATAGTTTACTCCGTTTTGCTCTCGAGAGTTTTCTCCTGAGAGATTGCTCAGTTTTATGGATATCACCCAATGTCTGTAGCTACTTCTGACATTGTTCCTCTAGAATAATATTAGACTTCCACACATGAGCCGTCACGGGACAAATCACAATTGCATCTGCATTACCGCTGCTAGCATACTGATACTGGCTTCTTCTCTGCACTGTCCATGTTGCCTGCACAGTCAATGCATGCCCTGACGTCATTCCACTTCGTAATGATGACCACTGCATTACATCAATGAGAAACCTTCCTCGCAGCAATTTTCAAATATGATCGTACCTATGAATGCAAATAAAATAAATGAAAGTAAATCCAATCTTGGAATGCTACTGTTAATGATGAAGATGTTAAAGAAGTATTAGTAGTAATTTGGAGGATTTAGCACCATTTATGTTCCAGTAGATCCACAGTAAGGCAGCAGCATAGCCAGAAGAATATTAAAGCGGGGGTTATGTATAGGGATCCATTTTTTAAACAATTTTTATCAAGACATGCTGCGTAAATATAGCGCTACCAGTGATACAATTAGGAAGTATTTTGTTCCCACCAATCCAGAAAGATTAAATTATCTCAATGAAGCTATTTTTGCCATTCATGTTTACATTGTTTTTAGCAGAGGAGGTTCCAACTCACAAAACTCCCCTAGTTGTGCCTCTGCACTAAGGGAAGTAAAACGAAAGAAAGAAACAAAAAAAATTAAATACATAAAGCAGCAGAGAGTACAATTTCAGCTTCAAACTGAAATTTTGAATCATTTGACTTAAATTAACATTATACAAAGAATCTGGTAGCTAATGAAGTTCCTAGTTGGCTATTAAGAGTGAGGCATCAGATTAACAAAGTAGTAAATTTAGGTTACCAAAATATTGAGGATCAAGAGGAGGAATGGCAGCAGTAATGATTTTATGCAATTCAGATCAATTGAATTATTTTTCTGGGGGTAAATACCATGATTTCAGAAATTATCCGATGTTGCCTGGGGAATTGCAGCCTACCAAGATGTGCTTATTTATTATTTATTAAGTATCCCAGGTACAATAAATTAATGTTGTCTGTCAACTTCAAGTAGTTACAGAATTTAAATAACACTAAACAGTTCTGTAGCACTACAGCAGATGTCAAAATTAGTGTCACAACATATGCCTTTGCCCCCCCTTCTCTCTCTCTCTCTCTCTCTCTCTCTCTCTCTCTCTCTCTCTCTCTGTGTGTACTTCATGACATAATGTACTGGTACCACATAGTATAGTGGTAGTATAGTGATAATTGTGAATTAGTAATAATTTACTATACTATCCCTTCCCACACTGCTATGATGTGTGATGGTGGTGCTTGGCTGGATAGGAGTGCAATAACTACATGTAATTACAGCACAGTGTTAACTATAATTTACTTTTATCGTAGAATTAAATTTATTCCTAAAATTACTAAATGAATACTGAGATTAAGCAAATGGAATTCTATATAGTGCAAAACTAAAAAGTATAAGTGTGAAAGCTTGAGTACAAAAATGTGGCTAAACAATGCAGTGATATGCTTGTAGCATATGGTTTAAGTGCATACATCAGAGCAGTTATTGATATTGTTCTTGTAAGGACAGTTTTCTTTTACTAGTTATTACTGTACAGCTGGATTCATGAGCTCATATAACTCATTTATTTCATATGAATAAACCTGAGGAAATTCCAAGAGTTTGTTTTTTCTTGAGGAAGGAATCAATTCTCATGAAGAGACTTACATTTTGTATAAATAAAACAGTATGTGCTCCCTCACTCTGGAGAACTTCCTTAAACAGGAATTGAACTCCATTTTTTTAATTTATGTTGAAATAAAACACAATTCATGCTGAGTGTAGTGTTGAAAATTGTTTTTCTCTTTGTTCTACTTATTCTGTGGGCAATTTATGCATGTAATGTTGCCAGGCTGTGATGTCACATGGCCAAATGCATCTCTAGCAGTTGGCTTGCTTCTCAGTCTTGCTTGTCAGTTATTGATATTGTTGTATCACAAAGCACCTGTGTCTGTCAGTTTGTCTTGTTTTTCCTTATATTGTGTAATGTAAGTGAAGACGCCTGCATGCAGTGTTTACATTAAAATGATTCTGGTGTGCATATGATTATATTCCCTGATAAAGGCAAGAACAAAATATTGTACAACAAATGGGTTCCATGCAAGAAGCAACAAATCTTGTGCCAACAAACAATTCTAAGAGTTTTGGAGTGCATTTCAAAGAAGGTGATTTTAGATATTTTAAAAAGCAGAACAATAAAGCATGAATAATTACTAAAAGACAATTCAGTACCTTCAAAGTTCTTAAAAGTAAATGAAGAAATCCCTTCTCCCAAGAAAAGGAAGTCTAATTTTCTTAAAAGGATGAAAGTATTAGAATTAATATATAATTCAATAATTGTTTCCAAACAAGAAAGAGAAGCTGCACTAGTTTCTGAATGTATGCATGTGGAGCTGAAGATTGACTCAAAAATACAGTGCAAGATGGGCACAGCAATTTATAGAGCTGCAAATGGTGATTATATGATATACAGTTCAAGTGATGAATTCTTGTCTAAAAGCAATGAAGATTATGTCGGATGAAATCAATACTGAAGAAGAAAAAGATGGCATAGAAAATACTGACTTGTCTGAAAAGTACTCTTTTTGTTTTCATTTCTTAAATGTGAAATATTTGTATTAAAAGTACAGTTGTAGTAATTTTTCTGTTGGTAGAGGAATAAAAACCAGTAGCCTAATTATTTCTCGCAACTTGGAAGGGGGGCAATTGACCTTCCATGCACTCCCTAGCTGATGCCCCTGCTGTTCAGTATGTGTCATACATGCAGTGCTCCAGTTAATGAAAGTAAATGTAACACAAGAGGAGTTATGCTACAAATTAATACTCAGTATGTGAAAGGACATACATGTGAGTACTCTGGGAGTGGAAGTTTTAAAAGCAATGTGTGCATGGCAGATTAAATTTAATTATTTATCAGCATTCTCAAATGCAGTTACAGTACTTCTTCTTTCTGAATCAAACTTCTGTAGACTTGCAAATAAATTCTTATAGAGAGTTACCTGGATAAAGTTTTTCTGGGGTTTTCCCTTATCCTGTTAAGACAAATGTCAGGTAACTGTAAGCTCTTAAGGACCCTGGGCCCATTTGAGCATCATTTCATCCATTCAACATGTGACATGACTTGCCCAGTTAAAGGACATTAAACTTTGAAAAGGAAAAAAAAAAGTGTGAAATAAAAAGCAGCTATGCAGGTGCTATGAACGATTTACATATATGTGAAGATGTACAATTTGACACCCCTGCCTTTTCTGCCAAGTATATGACATTTTCTATCATGAATTTAGCACTTAATAAATTATTAGATTTTGTAATTGTATAAAGAGGAACTGTAACTGGTGACATTGAAAAAGCTGCTTGTGAAATAATATTAAGCATTATGATGAGTTGTTCCAAATGGACAGACATACTGGCATTAGAGCTGTAATGAAAAACAAATTTTCATACAAACATCATGAATTTGAGTTTTGGCGCCTTCTTAATCTCTAATTAAAGAAGTTAACAATTTGCTGTCATCTGTAACTATTCCCTTAACATTGAATGGAAACAACCAATTTATCATTATTTATGGTTGGCATCATCTATGTGTGATGGCAGTGTATTGCCAAAGAGAAATTTACCTCAATTCTGAATCACAATGTTAGCATGCACAATTGGGAAGGTAATGAGAAATCACATTGTGATGTGCTAAGTGCTGAAAAAATTAAAATAAATAACTGACTTGCTAAGCATTTCAAAGAGTATCACAACTAATTTAACACATATAAATGACAATGAACAATATTAGCTTGCAAAGAACAACTTGACGCACATGCTAGAGATTCAGAAACTGAAACACGTGGTTGGAAATAGCTACATCTGGCAACAGAGCCGCTTCCAGTTCCACTTTGTCATAGACCGCTCAAAATGCTACCTTGTGATTGATTAGGAAGTCTAATGGTTAAAGCTTTTCATCTGTTTTTTTGTGACCGTACCAACTTAATTGCTAGCTGTCATGTGCAACGTTTCAATGGCGGGGGTATAATTATGAATGCCAGAGTTTTAAATGACATTATGTATCTCAAATCATTTCTGTCACACATGAAGTCTTAAATCTTATCATAGCAAACATCTTAAATATGTGCCAAAATGAACCCTTTTTCATTTGAAGGCATGTATTTAAGGTCAATGACAGCAACTCTTGACCACAACTTTCATCAAAACAGAAAAGTCATGTGTGAGTCAATGGAATTTCCTAAATCATCTGGAGATTGGGTTTGTAAGAGAAAGTATGAGAAGAAAACATTTTAGTAGAGGCAAATCTTGTAAAGCAAATAGTCAATGGCATTAATGAAAACAGATCTCTGAATTGTCAGTATGTAATACCAGATGTTACAGATCAGAATAATTATCCTGCAATATGGGTTCATTCCACTAAGCCAAACCTACAAATGTGGAAATAAGAAACAGGTATATTCCTTGGCTTGGATTAACTTTGTGAATAAAGAGAGTAACAACAAAACTAATATGTTGTTTCAGAGGCAAGTTAAAGAGTTGGAGAAGAAGTTAATTACAACCATGGATATTCAACTGCTCAGTGCGTATTGCTCTGTGTCCGATGCTCCACTGTAGTTAAACAGCTGTACTGGAACTTCTGCATAAAGTAGCCACATAATGTTATGACCTTGGACCTATAATATGCCACAACCCAGAGACAATAAGTGCAAGTTTTCACCTTTATAGTGCAGCATCAACACTCTTACAGACTTTTAAATAAAACAAATATGTAAGATTTTAGTTCTTCTATAACCTGAATCAGATGGAATTCTGTATCATGCACTTGGTGAGTCATTCCATATGGGGTATTTAAATGACCTGCAAGCCACCCCGGATGGATTTAAATCTTCAGATTTAGTGTTTGTGTGTGCTTTTTCAGTAAATTAGTTAATACTTATGCAATCTTGCAGTTTAACATTAATTTTAAATCTTTCTTCCAAAATAACAGATTTTTATTTCTGTCTGAATAAAATAATACAAACTCATTCAAGAAGAAATGACAACACAACATTCCAAAGACAAATTATGAGGTGTAAATCAGCATGTGACAAGTAGGAAAAGGTTATATTGGCACTCTGACTGAACATTTCTACTCATTCCTATGTAGTTATAATATATCTAGCAATAATATGGAAATAACACACTGTTGACAGTATCATATTCAAAGACATGAACTTGATAAAGCTTTAATGGGGATTGGGCTCACATGTACATACGTCAATCTGCTTTTTTATACAGGTAACTATTAATAATAATGTATATTTAATTAATAAATTCCTCTTTTAACTGAAAAACTAAAGTGCAGAATCTTTTTCATTGTGTGAAGCACGAAAATGTGCACAATGTCCTATCACAACATTGTTCTTGAGATTTTGTTCTTATAGAACAAGCTCTGTAACAATGAGAACTTTTCACTGAAAAATAACTTGTCAGTGAATATCAGCTTGAGAAACTTCTTTGGAGATGAATTTTCTTGTAAATGATGTTTTTTTTAATTGTTGAAGATCCAGTAAATATATGTGCCTGTGAGTAAGCATACATTTGTTCTGTTGGCAGAATCCCTTCCTCATCCAACTTTAAAGCCAGTGTCAATTACATCACTTTCCAATCACTGCTTCTATTTCTTTGGATGTCCTGAGTTTTGAGCTCAAGCATTTCTACAGCCATGTCTTCATTGGAATCCAAGTCCATGCCCTGCTCATTTTTCATCTGCAGGCTTGCCCACATGAAAGAGTGACTACATCTTACCATTCTGACAGCTCAGGAGTACTAATTTCAGTAGTACTGAATTTCATCAGTTATACATTGAAATTTGGATGTCACATGGAAAAGGAATATGTTAGTCACTTAACTAACCCATGACACTGCAGGACACAAATTAGATCCATTCCCTTGGTGCTTGCATTGTGATTAGTAGAACTGTGCTATGCAGTTAATATATTGACTGGCCATGTAACTGAGCATGGAAAAGCCCAGTTAATATATTAAGTGCAAGTGCTGTTAACCCTCAACTCTCAGGTTAATATTCTGATCACTAGTCCTGATGCTTTATGAGGGGTATTCAATAAGTAATGAAACACATTTTCTTTCAATAAGTAATGAAACACATTTTCTTTTTCTTAAAACAGGTTGGTTTTATTCAGGATTTGATTATTCCTCAATCTTTTGGCTAAAAACCCTGTTTTTCAACATAATCTCCATTCAATTCTATGGCCTTACGCCACCTTAATGAGAGGGCCTGTATGCCTACTGGTCTATGTCAGAGCCGATGTCTTGCTGCATCAATAACTTCCTGCAGAGTGTATCCTTCATTGGACCAAAGAGATGGAAGTCAGAAGGTGCGAGATTCAGGCTGTAGGATGAATGAAGAAGAATGTTTACTGAAGTTTTGTGAGCTCCTCTCGGGTGTGAAGACTTGTGTGAGGCATTGCATCATCATGGAGAAGGAGAAGTTTGTTTGCATTTTTGTGGCTATGAACATGCTGAAGTCATTTCTTCAAGTTCCTTAGAGTAGCACAATATACTTCAGAGTTGATTATTTCACCATGAGGGAGGACATTGAACAGAATAACCCCTTCAGAGTTCCAGAAAACCGTAGACATGACTTTACCAGCTGAGCGTATGGCTTTGAGCCTTTTCTTCGAAGGAGAGTTGGTGTAGTGCCACTCCATGGATTGCCATTTTGTTTCAGGTTTGAAGTGATGAATCCGTGTTTCATTGCCTGTGACAATGTTTGACAAAATTATCATGTTCAGCCTCATAACGAGCAAGCAATTCCATACAGATGATCCTTCTTTGCTCTTTATGGTCTTAAGTTAGGCATCAAAGAACCCAGCAGGTACAAACCTTTGAGTACTCCAACTGGTGGATAAGTGTGTCAGCACTACCAACAGAGACATCAAGTGGAGCAGCAAGATGTATGATTGCGATCCGTCGATCACCTCGAATAAGAGAGTCCACACATTCCAACATTGCAGGAATCACAGCTGTGTGCAGCCAGCCAGCACATATGAGATCAGACAGGTTTGTTCGACCTTGTTGTGATGATGACAGATGCCTTGCCCAATGACTCATCATGCTTTTGCCCACTGCCAGGTCTCTGTAGATGTTCTTCAAGTGCCTATAAATATCTGTGATGCTCTGGTTTTCTGCCAAAAGAAACTCAAAAATTGCTCTCTGTTTGGAAATGCACCTCCATTACAGACACCATTTTGAAGGCTAGTTATAGTGCTGCCATCTACCAGAAATTAACGAAACTATATGGGATGAAGTGGGAATATTTAAAGATATCCCAAACAAAATTCCAATTTTTTTCAACCGAAATTGGCAGAGAAAAACAATGTGTTGCATTACTTATTGAACGCCCCTCATACATTCACATTACTTTCTTTACCCACTATCATTTAGTTGTGTATAGCTTCTAAACTATTGGCACATGAGCTTATTTTTCTATCTATTTCATGTTAATTGAGATAAACCTTTGCAGAAATAACTTCCTTACATATTTCGTTCTAGGTACAAGGGGGATACAGGAAACCAGATCAGTAGATGTTTACAAGCTGGTCGCTAAATGCTTGCTTTGAAATTCCCCACTCTTTTTGTGACATCATGAGAATAGTGATAGCACTTCAAAAAAATGACAAAGTGTTGAAAAATTCAAAGCAATAATAATCACTATCTCGGAAATGGCTGGTGCCACAAAAAAGGGATATTTGAAATAAATTGTGTGTTTTAAAGAGATGTAGATTTTTTGTATAGTAAGTTTTTATCTATCTCCTATGGTTTAGTCGTTATACAAAATTATACAAAGTTTCTTCTGAATGAAGAGGACTTCACAGGCTGTTCCCAGAACATTCAAGATAAACATTTTATTTGGCATGTAAATCTCTCTCTCCCCCTCCCTCCCTCCCTCCACCCCAATACACACACAAAGAGCCTTTTTCTAAAACTTTTGTGTTTCCATTGAAATCTTGGTATTAAACTTCTGGGTGAAATGGAATAATTCCTCTATTTTAGGAACATAGTAGAGAAAGTAAAAAAGTGGAAGTACCTCAGTAGGTGCCTCAAGCTTACAGGGAAAAGTCATTGTGTGACAGCAAGATCTTTTAAACATAATTTGGCCTGCGAAAGTATATAAACTGTGATGCATATTCACATGATTAAAATAAAGGGCCCACTTTTGAACCTGTTTTTTTAACACCCTACACGCATTAACATTCCTATCCTCCTCTGCATTAAAACTCAGAATTGTATGTCCTGATAAGTGTGTATATTAATAGGTATTAATCTTACAAAACCTCTTAATAACCAAATTGTTAATGCATTTACCAGTCATTTGTAAGACATTCGATTCAAATCACCATGTCTGTGAGTGATTTTTCTTTTCTTCTTCCTGAAGTTGTTTCAGAGCACCAGGACTAATGCTTAATCATTAAAAAATTGCAACTATTATTACTTAACATTTTTTTAATCAGTTTGCATCTCATTTGCATCACTGCATTTCTACTAGTATTTATTTATGTTTATTAATTTGATTTCATTTAAACATAAAATAAAACTGCACTTAAGATCATCAGCCAACTCATAATATTAGGAATTTAATTTACACATTTAGTGTGGACATAAATGATACCTTTCTTCCCTTATCATTATAGGTTACTACAAAACTTATTTCAACTAATGCATTGCATTTAGCCATCAGGGCAGCAGAGAAATGCATAAAAAATCATTATAAATAAACATACTCATTGAAAACAAATTATGAAACAAGTATAATGTCATTTAAAGGCGCCTTGTGAACAACTAAATAAGATGCATAATGCCATATTGGCATTTCCTCAGTTGGTTAGAGCAACCATGCATAGAGTGGAAGATCCATGGTACAGATCCTGGCTGTGGCGTTGAATTTTTCAGCCTGGTTCTACCTTTCAAAATTTGTTGCAAATCTTACAGAAGTGACTAAAGTTTCTCCTCAAGGCTTTTATGTACAACAAAAAAGTTTTCCTGCTTTGAAGATATAGCTTAATGCTGCAAATCAAACCCCAGTATAATATAAATTAACCATCTTTAAGAGATTTAATGATTGACAGGTATTAAATATGAAATGCATAATCTGGTTACTAACATTATTTACTTAAAATTAAAATCACTTTTTTCTTCTAATCTTAATGCATAAATTTTCTTATTTTAGTGCACATGTCCTATATTTTAAACCAATAGGTTTATTGTATTTGAACACTTTTATCCATAATAATGAAAAAGGTTCTTTCCTTCCACCCCGTACGCAAATGGATTACTGCCTTCCATTAAATAACTTTCTGGTTCATTCAATTTTAATAGTTTTTTCTCAATTTTCTACCAATCTGTCTTCATTTTCCATTAGGTTTTCATGCTGAGCAACTTTTTCAGTAATTCTCCCTTATTTATTCAAGTTCCATACCCTTTTTCGTATCTTTTTCCAAGGTTCTCTTTTGCCTTGTCTCTGATAGTACTGACTTCCGAAAAAAAAAAAAATGTTAAGAAAATCCTCACTAATGTCACTCAATTATGATAAATCTTCACTCTTTTTTTTTTTTTAACATCAACCTTATCACCATTCGCTATGATCACACGAATATAGTAGAATCAAAATTCTTAGCACTACATATTTTAGAAGTATTAACCCTCCATCAGGCACAATACCTGTTGTTACATGATCTGGTGCAATGTATCTGAGAGACACTGTTTACCTGTCTGGGTCTGTACTGTCTGAAAATACGTGAATTTTTTGTATTTCATTATATTTTAATATTTCAGGTTTTATTGTTCAAAGCAATACAGCGCAGCATAATATCTATCAAAAATAATTTTCATAAATTGGAAAAATAAACAAATACTACTAATCCCACTAAATGGAAAAGGGTAATAATGTTATGTTTCACAATGTATAGATAAACATCAGGTATTTTGAACTTTCCATGAACATCATTACTATAAACAATATTTCATTAAATTTTAGGCTATATCTCTTGAGATTTTTACTCTAAATTTTTAAGGTTGACATTTATATTTTGTAGAAAAACTAGGAGAAAACTTCCCAATTTCTTTATGCCCACATATTTAAGGCCTTCTTGAAGTATAGAATTTATTCCCCTTGTAAGCGTGCTCCTCTTAGACAAGTGATCAAAGAATAGCTGTCGGGATAGTGTCCTTCCATTGCTCAGGAGGAGAATTTGGGCATTCAGGGCAGATATTTTCAGCATTGCAAAAAAATGTCACTAAAAGCAATTGCAACAATTCCTAGCTATATTATGTGTGGCGCATATTTTGCCTACCATATCCACTCCAGATTTTGTTTCATTACAAAAAGTTATCAGCTTCAGCTTTTCACTGTAGTTTTGATCAGTGGCACCATCAAAATTTTGACTGGATATCACAAGGACATTCATACCTTTCTGAACAATATAGAAAACAAGGGTAGCCTCCTCTCTAAATGCAAACATACTAAAATGTTGAGGTTGTCCCTTTACATTGACAAATTCAACTGGAAGCAGGGCTTTATTTCTCTTCAGTTTTCTGACAAAGAACATTCTCTTTTTCTGCAGGTCTTTCACCAAATTATATCACTGAACCAATTATCTGTGATGATGTTTCTTCTACGTGTTTAAAATAGTTGTGCAAAACACTTCACAGAGTCAGACGCCTTTATGTTAATGCAGAATGGTCCTTGCCCCAGTTTCATGACTGACAGTGAATATTTTGGCATCAGCCAAAACATAGATTTTAATTCCATATTTGTTAGGCTTAGATGGAATATACTGTATAAAATCACATCTTCCTCTAAAGCCTATCAGAACTTGTTGAATGTGACATTTTCTAACAGTGAGTAGCATTTCTGGCATTTGCCAACAGATGCTGTGAAGACCTCTCTCACTCCTACAAGATCCAATTTCTCTCTCTTTCTTTCCTTCTTTCTTTCTTTCTTTATTTATTTATTTATTTATTTATTTATTTATTTGTGAAATGCATCACCATATCTAAACAAGAAAAGAAGAAACTTGAAATGCTTCAAATTCATTACCAGCCAAAATATATGTATGATATCTCCATCTGTATCCCATAGCTCTTCTAAAGATAGTTCTGTTACTTTATAGGATTCCTCCCAAATAAAGAAGACCTATGAATGCTTTCATTTCTTCTTTTGTTGTGAAATTAGCACTTCTTGGCTGAATTTCTTTTGTATACATTCATTGTATTGGTTGATAAGTGATGATTATTTCTAGTATTGTAATGAGACAATGCCAGTGCTGTATAGGCATACTAGCATCTCTAGCTGGACCCCTAACTCCTGACAGATTATTAAGCAACTTCTGTGATCTAGTTCCTCCCTATTGTAGAAGTCACCTTTTCTTGCATTTGGTGACCCCATCTTTTCTAGTAAATTGACTAACACTGTGGTGTCTATGTTTTCATCTGTGTCATTTTGAGAGGAATATGAATTCTCCTCATGTGCTTCTGTTGTAGCTTCACAATCTGTGAAAGTTTTCATTATTGTCTTCATTTTCATCCCAGAGTAATTTCCAGGGCATTCTGTAAGTTGTTGGGGTTACACACATTGAATACCTACTTCTTGTTTCTTTGACATTATATGCCTAAAAATGTGGCAGACAGAAAAGAAGGCTACATAAACAATGAGGTATGTGAGCAGACACAATATATCCCACAGATAGCTTTGATTGATAAAATAAAGAAGAAAGAAAAAAAAAACAAGATAGCCGGTCAATAATGAATCAGGAAGTATTACAGCATGTTTTAGGAAGCTATAATGGGTTGGAGCCACTTCTCATGAAAGATTACATCTATATGTTGAAAAACACAATAAAGGTATCCCTCAGATATGTTGTGCCTTATGGAGGGTGTAAAGTGAAAGCACAGATGAAAGCTTTAGCTTCCAAAAAAAGATATAGTCAGTAACAAAGCACTAAGAGATGTTGTTTTGCCCACTATTACACATGGTATAATATTCTTGGATAGTAGGAGTGAAAGTGAAAAGGTATTTGGAAAAGATTTTTTGAGTAATGACTGGAGCAAGAAATCCAGAAGCTAGCAGGAAAATCTTCAAATGAAACAATATAAAAATACTGCCATACTCCAAACTGGTACCACATCACCTTGCATAATCGTATTTAAATGAAATTGGTAACATTCAAAAGAAAAACTCAAATATTTTTGTGCATGTCAACAATGGACGAGATCGCAGAAATCATACACAGAAACTAAATTCACTCATGTTTGTGATCAGTCGATATGGGTTCATTGTAGATATTTATCAGGGAGGTTACATGTGAATGTTTGCTTTTAAAATTGTGTTGTTATTAAAGAAGTTTTAAGGAGTTATGGCAAACCCACATGAAGGTAGTGTGTTATGCTCCACCTGTCTGATTTGTTCTTGTTCTTCACGAGAACCAAGTCACCGATTTTCGGTGTCCATTTTGCCTTGTGTCTTTTTGCCTTCTTTTTCCTTGCTTCCGCTTTCTGTCTTATACGCAGTAGTGCTTTCTTGCATTGTTCCGCCGTAGTGTCCTGAATGCATTGGTCAATCATGCTGGGTATGTTTGGCAATATCAGTTCCGGCCGCTTACCCAAGTGCATTAATATAGGTGCATAACCCGTGGATGTATTTACTGAATTGTTTATCACAAATTCAATCGTGGCACAATGTTGGTACCACCCCGTGTGGTTTTTATGGGCCAAAATCCGAAAATAGCCCGAAATATCTCGGAGCACGCTCTCGGTCATATTTCCCTGCGGGTAGTAATTAGAGCTGTGGTATAATTTTACTCCATTGTCTGCGAGTGTCTTTTGAAAAATTCCGCTCCGGTGCATAGATGCATTATCACACAGCAAGGATAATATCTAGCCATATTTAGGCGCATCATCTTTGGATATTTTCCTCAGGCATGCCCTAGCTGTTACGTCCTTCACTGGGTAGATCTTTGTGAATTTTGTGAATACATCGAGTAACACAATTAGTGCTCTGGGGCAACGGGCCGTGCGCTTCCATGCATATTAGAGCGTTGGGGGCATCTCTAATAATACTCTGCATGTCAATACCGTACGCTACATTTAGCGGTTTGGCTAATCGGCACAACTTACATTTTGCTATAAGTTTTCTTACCTTTTGATGGAGCTTCTTAACATTAGTGTTCTGCAATGTTGATGGCCGTTCTTTCTAATCCAGCGTGTACCAATGAGTTGTGCAAGGCTGCAATTAATGTATTCTCCAACACTTTGGGCACATATGTTTTCCATCGCTTTTCTTTAACATTAAGTTTGTAAAGAATGCCGTTCCTTTTTCCTATTGAATCTGAGATGTTGTCATGTATCTCAGATGCTTTGCTTAACATTTCCCGGATTTTCTCATCTTCTTCCTGTAATTTTGCTAAGTTTCTTAAAACTTTAACCAGCTGTGTCTGGCCTGCAGCCTCAATGTGATTACTGTCACTTGGTGAAAAGGCCTCTCTTTGTTTTCTGGCATTGACTTGCCCTCAGTAATCTTGATAAAACATCAGTGAACGTGTTTACAGCCCCTGGAATGTGTTTGATTTCAACATCGAAATTCAAAATTTCGTAAATATAGCGGGAGATTTTACTGCTCGTCAGTTTACATTGTTTTATGAATTCCAGGCTCACGTGGTCAGTGTGAACGATTATTTTCCTATTGTATATAAATTGTCTGAATTTGACCAACGAAAAGTACATGGCCGCAATTTCAAGCTGTGTAATGGAGGCATTTCTTTCTGCCTGTGTCAAACCCCTGGATGCCGTGGCTAAAACATGCGTGCAATCCTGCTCGTCTATTTGGCATAAAATTCCTGCATAGCCTCCCACGCTGGCATCACAATAGATATGAAAAGGTAAATCGTCTCTGGGCCTTTCTATTAGTACCGCCTGCGCAAAAGGTTCGCGAACTTTGTAGAATGCCGCCCGCTCTTCATCGCGCCACACCCACTTAACACCCTTCTTTAGCAATTTCCTAAGTGGTGCGGTTTCCTTGACAAAATTAACTAGGAATTTACGTTCATATCTGCATATGCCGAACCATTTTCTTAGTGGTTTTGGGTTTCTGGGCTCCGGAATATTTCTAATGCTTTCTATTCTATCCGGATTAGGTCGGATGCCGTCTTTTGAGATCACATAACCTAAAAACTGGGCCTCTTTTAGAAAGAAATTGCATTTTTCTAGCTTAAGTGTCATGTCATGCTGGCTAAACATGCTGTGTTTTAGGTGCGAGTCAATGTCGTCTACTATCATGAAGTCGTCCACGTATTGAAGCACAAATTCTGCTGTTGTGTCCCCAAATATGGCATGAATTGCTCTAAGTAGTGCACTCGTGCTTATGCATAAACCAAACGGAACCCTCTTAAAGACCATAGTAAGTCCTTTATGCGAGAACCCAGCGTACTGTCTCAATTCTTCTGCTAAGGGTATCTGCCAGAAAGACTGAACAAGGTCCAAGCTAGAGAAGTACTCGCCTCGGTTTACCCTAGCCAACAGTTGATCAATGCCTTCCGTCCTGAATTGATCGGGTACTGTGAATAAGTTTAATTTGCGTGCATCTAACGTCATCCTCAAGTCTCCTGATTTCTTTTTAACCCACACTAAAGGGTTAACATAAGGCGAGTTTGACACTTCTATAATATTATCAGCTAACATTTGTTTAATGACTTGCTCTGCTTGCTCTCTCATGGCGAACTGCAAATTCCTGCATTTGTGGGAGTATGGTGCCATCTGTTTCAGTTTAAATCTGTGCACATACGCGTTACATTTGCCCGGCTGTGAAGAAAAAACTGCCCTATTCTTCCATAAGATATTCCGCAGTCGGATCTTGTCTTTTTCTGCTAAACCGCACGCGGCGTCTACCTTCATTTGTATCAGAGCGGCAATCTCTGTGTTTTTTGCACTGACCGGTTAAGTTACCTGCCTCTGCCTTTGTGGTGCCGCCCGCTCTTCGTTAATGGCTTCGAGCACGTGGAGACGCACGCGACCTGAGTCTATAAAATCAAAAGTGTTTATGTACTTAATGTCATCCTCATCATCCGACAGTTCCTCCATCTGATCACTTATGTGTCTTCCCACAGTATTTATAGCTACAATTTCTGCACCTTCTTGTGCTTTAATTAATTCTACCCAAAATGACTCTTCTAAGATTTGTTGTTCTTCCGCTGTCGGTTCATTTTTCTACTGTAGATATTATTCTCCACAAAATAGATAGACACACCATCTTTTACTAAATTTAAATATTTATTTTCAAAATTAACAATTGCTTCCCATTTATGCAAGCAATCTGAACCAATAATCACTGGCTGATGCAGCCTCGGGATCACAAGAAAAATAACCCTGAATGTTTTATTATTCATGCTGATAGTTAGCATTGCTTGATGCCTTACTTTTTCTTTGCTTTTGGATATAGCTACCGTGCAATAAACATTGGAAATTGGCAGAGACATAATTTTAATTTTCTTTTCCTGCAACATCGTAAAAAATTCTTCAGAGCACGCTGATATATTTGCCCCAGTATCTATTAAAATTTCAGTATTTACTCCCATAAATCCAGTTGTTATTCTCGGCGAGTCCCGCATATCTACATTTTTGCTCTTATTTTGCTGTTGCATGCTACTTAGTGTGTTATCTCTCTGCACGTGCGTATTTATTAACACAATGGGCCCTGGTTGAGGAACTTGTAGTTCACTATTTACGTTTGAGATGGATACTCGGCCGCAGTAGACATCTATGCCTGGTTTCCCGATTGTTGTGAGTCATGAGGTCCCGGGTTCGAAGCCCATCTTCCACTGTTACTGTTTACGATTGTCTGCGTATTTACTGGGCTACTTATACCCGAAACATTCCCTTGTCTGTTGTTCTCCTGTCGTTGTGCATTTTCCTGTGCCCTAGCATAATTCCTATTGAATTCTCTGACATATTCAAATCGGTTTTGCCCGTGTATTCGATGCCTGGATGTGATTAACATTGAAATTTATTTCTTGGCCTCTATGCTGATGTTCCCTGGGTAGTTTCTTAATCTGTCGGACCGTGGTGTTGGCTGTGTACCTGTCTCTAGGGTTTTCTGCGAATTGCCTGTATTGTGGGTTTCTCCCTGTGTGCCCCTGACCCAAAGGAATGTGACCTATTTTCCGGCTGAAATGTTTATCTCCTATCTCTGAAGCTATGACTTTGTGTTGGTCTCTGATCAAATGCTGTAATAAATTCTATCATTTTTGTGATGTTGGGTGGCTCAGCTACTATCAGTCCGTTCCTGATATAGAGTTCAAAATGATTGGTGATCAATGCTATCACCCCCTTGTCTGATAAGGGTGGTTCAATTTGCTTGCTTCTCTGTGCCAAATTTAGAACATAATCAACTAAGATACCATGTATGTTCGGGTTGTATCTGCCTTGGTTTAGCTCAAGTCGAATTTTGTTGATTTCCTGTGGTCCCCAATATCTTAATAAGAATGCCTGTTTAAATTCCTCATATGTTAATGAGTTACCCTGCGTTAATTTAAGCCAAGATAGAGCACGACCTTTGAGGCATTTCCTAACTATAATGGGCTTGATGACCTCAGGAGTTGACTTTAACACAAAATATTGTTCTAATTCTTTTATAAACTCTTTCGCCTGATCTTTCGATTCCTGGAACACTGGAGGTGTGAGTTCATGCAAAAGGTGTGAATTAAAACTTATGATTCCCACTATGAGAGCAAGGAGCCAACTGCGCTAAATTACAAGCATGCACATTATCATTACAAGAGTTAGTTTCAAGGGTTCTGGCCTGACCGGGGAGTGAATTGTAACTGCCGGAGTTAGCTGAACTTCCTTGATCTATGCTGTGAGTGCTATTAGTGGTTTGCTGATCTAATTCTAAAGCATTCATATTGCGCTTTAAATCAACAATTTCTCTATCATACACAGTACCAATGGCCTGGATTGATGTTTTCAGTACTTCAATCTCCTCACTTGTTTCTACTGAAATAACCTGTTTAACAGCCTGGATGGATGTCTTTAATGCCTATATCCCCTGGGTTGTTGCTACCTAGCCTACCTGCTTAACAGTCTGCAGTTCTTTGTCTACATTAACTTGTACCTCTGTTACATTACTTTGCATTCTAAAACTGTCCTGTTTTAATGACTCTACAGCTGAGTTTACAAATTCTGAGACAAGCAATTTCACCCTTATTTATATTTATTTCCTATCTTACTTTAATTAACTCTGTTTGAATAGCTTCTTGCCCTGTCCTAATATTATCTATTTGCCTGCTGCTAAGCTTTCTTCTATTTTCTTGCTAGTGTTATCTATTCTAGCGCTAGTTTCTGCTAAACTATTTTCCAGTCTTTGATTGTTGTCAGCTAAGCTGTTTTCTATTTTGTTATTTAAGCTATTTTCCAGTCTTTGGTTATTTTCAGCTAAACTATGTTCAAGTCTTTGGTTATTTTCTGCTAAGCTGATTTCTATTTTGCTATTTAAGCTATTTTCCAGTCTGGTTATTTTCAGCTAAACTACTTTCAAATCTTTGGTTATTTTCAGCTAAACTATTTTCTAGTTTCCTGCTCTGTTCAGCTAATAGCGATTGCATCATTCTTATGAGCAAGGGTGCATCATCCTGAGACGCCTCCTGCTGCATATACGTGGCCGTGTCTATGGTGCTCTCGCTAGAAAGTTCCATATTGCTGTCTGCCATGATAATCCTGTTACTCCTGAGTAACATAAAAACACATAAAATGAAAAGATTTTGTCCTCCTTCACGTTGATCTGCCTGCTACGTTGCCCCTGCTGTTCCTGATGTGCCCTTGCGGCGTGGAAGTCCTGGGTTCGTCTGCTTATTCGTGCTTCAACACGTTGGGCGCCATATGCGACGGACCTCCTCGTGGCTTCGTCTTCTTTCCTTCCTTCCTTCTGTGATGGAGTTGTGGGTGGTTGCTCTAAGCTGAAATTGCAAGCCTAGCACACTTGTGTGTTGCCCTATTGCTAAACTCTTCCCCAGGGTGTGGTAACAGTAGACGAAATGAAACTCCGTGATGATTTAACTTTGATTTTATTAGTGATAATAATAACAGTACTTTATAACGCCGCTAGCCGTGTGCTTTGTTTAATACACAATTTTAATGGACCTGTCTGCAGAGATTTACCTCCGGCTAAATCTATTTCCTATTGTTGGCTTCACACGCATCGCCACAAATATGGCGTGAATTTTACCTCCTCTCCGGAATCAGCAAAGCGATAAGTCACCAAAGCTTTATATGTGCTCCCTTTTATACCATCACAGGGGGACGCTACATTTGCCTAACTATTTTAAAAGCTTTACTCTTATTGACTCCCCTGCGCGTGGTATGAAAATATTTGCCCTCATGTTTGAAGTCCTGACAAGTTCGGAATTCCCCAAAGGGTCAAAATCTCTCTCCCTCTCTTTCTATCCTATCGCTATCTCTCTCACTCATCTCTTGCAAATGCCTGTGACCACTGGAGCAGGGTTGCAATTCTGTCATCCTCCCTGTCCTCTTGTTACCTGCATTCTTACCCTTCTCACGGCTAGCTGGCCTTCCTTCACATCTTACATGTGTGTGTTACAATATTAAGCTACCTTATTTCATATCACACTCACATTTACAATGATATCGTAGTTCCCGCTACAAGAGTCTGGTGCAGGTTCAGTTTGCTTTTAGGAGAAGGTTTCAACATCAAGCTCCTGCACACACGTCAATTTTGAACCGGCACCATGATTTTGTGGATCGTGGCTGTATATGTCATCAAAGGAAAGCCCATTTAGGGGACCATCTGTCAATGCGGGAATTGTGGAACAAAAGCAGGAGGCATTTGTACGCAGTGTTAAGAAGTCTGTCCATAGAGCTAGTCAGCAGTTAAACATTCATAAATCCACCGTGTCTAAAATCCTGCGTACGCGACTGAAGTTTCACTCCTACAAACTGCAAGTACTGCATAAGTTGAAACCTGATGACCCTACAAAACGACTTGATTTCTCTGAACATTTATTGGTACTAATGGAGGATAATGAAAATCTGTCAGAAAAAAATAATTTTCAGTGATGAGGCAACATTCCACATTAGTGGAAAGGTGAACAGGCATAATGCTATTTTGGAAGTTGAAAGAGACTCCCCTAAACTGAATGTGTTTTGTGCTGTATTGAAACGTCAAGTCTATGGCCCATTTTTCTTTTGAGAGGCCACTGTCAAGGATCCATTTTATTTTGACATGCTCACTGAATGGTTATTTCCACAACTGGAAGAAGAAGGCAACAAATTTAATTCCCAATAAGATGGAGTACCCCTTCACTTACATGTTCGGGAACATCTGAATGAGCGGCTTCCAGGAAGATGGATTTACGTGCCGGAAATGATGATGTCTTCTTCAAGTGGCCTCTGAGATCGCCTGATTTGATGGCCTGTAACTTCTTTTTATGGGGTTACATAAAGGATTGTGTCTATGTACCCCCAATTCCTCAAAACCTGCAAGAAGTGCAACTTCGTATCACTGCTGCCATTCAGTCCATTTCATCAGATACGTTGGAGCATGTGTGGCGTGAATGGGAATATCGCCTTGATGTCTGTAGCACCACTCGTGGGGGCCACATTATGTCTATGAGGTGTAGTAAAATCTATTTGAGTTTTTCTTTCGAATGACACCAACTTCACCCAAATACAACTATCCAAAGTGATGCAATATCATTTCAAAGTATGACAGTATTTTTATGGACACACTGTACTTGTATTAAGCTGCTTTATTTTTGCAATTGTGCGCTTCATTAAATTTCACTTGGGGCATTTAGGAAAAATAATGAATACAATTTTTATGATATAAGAAGTAAGTGTGTCATATGGAGTATTGCTGAACAGAAATCTTAAAAGCAATGTCATTAACATAGGAACAAAACTATACAATAAATTATTCCCAAACTCTATCAAACAGATCAACAATCCAATTAGATTAGAATGTAAAGTTCAGTCCTTCCTATTGCAACATGCATTCTACTTGTTTAATGAATATTGGCTTATGACAGGAGATAAAAATTAATTCTTTTATTATATCATTCCTGTATTGTATTTTCATTTCTATATAACCCATTGTAAATAGTATACTGTAGTTTGTAGTACTAATTAATATCTTTTGTATATTTTGGTTTAATAATTAACAAAATCATAAAATTGTATGAAAAAATTTAAACTGTGAACAAAATATCCTGTTACTGCTAGAGTCGACAGAAATGATGTGCTGGTAGCCTGACACCTGCCGATTGTTGGACTGTGTAGGACATTACAAAGCAAGATCTGTGACTCAACTCTAAATTTAGTCTCCTCTGATTGTTTTTGTCCCTATAAAATTTTAAAACCTCTTCGCAGGAAGAGTTTATTTACCTCGAATGTGAACAACTAGATTTCCCATTTTAATACTACCAAATGGTGGAAGAAGAAGACTGCTGATGTATCCTGCAGCATTATCTGAACTTTAGATGAATCTGATACAGCTTAACCACATCTCATTGTTTCTGCATTTGCCTGGCTCGGTAGATGCTTTCTCCGTGGATTAGGTTGGCATGGTTATTTCACTCATCATGTTTTTACGTACATTATGTGTAATTTACTAGTAATTTTCATATGATAGATAACCTGCTTATTACGCAGATGTAAAAAAACTGATTTTCTGTTCGTTAAATATAAAAATCACTGTAATTATAATATTACACCTTGGATGTAGGTTTTATTATGTATTTCAGCAGGGAATTAAAATTATCTATGGAATCTACATATAACCACACATTAGCAGATTAAAAAACGCCTGTTCTCTTATGTACATCATTAATAAAACCTTAGGAAACTTCTATAACATATCTCTTATGGTAGTACCTACATTTATAAGGGCGATCTATTTGCAAATGATCTCAAAGCTTTAGTAGGAACTTAAGTTTATCCAAGGTATGTTCAAAAGTTGAGAAGGATACAAGTTTTATTGTACACCAGATAGATAGAAACTGCTAATTTTATTCACTGATTTTTTTTAAGAATGTATATGACTTTACTTACAAAATGCACAATATAATTTCTTACCACCTTGCCATTTATTATTCAATGAAATGTGTTATACTTTTAATGTTTCTAATATAATCGGCACTAACAACTCACCAGGCAAGGGATTTCTTCCTTGTAGTGACTGGGGGATACAAGGAATGCTCTCGTTCACTTGTTATTTTGCTTCATGTTCCACCTCTCGCCTTTCATGACTATTTCTTTCCTTTCTTAACCATGTCATTTATGCACACCCTCGAGCTGTCATTTTTAATGTTCTCTTGCTGTTCATCCTTGTGTGCGGAATGTCCACACATTGATCCACATTATATGTTTCACCCTTTTCTTATGTTTCAACCTCCGTTGTGCGCAGTGTGAGGGGCATCCGCGCACCTTAGTGTGAAGCTGGTGGTGACTGGATAAAGACGTCATCCTCAGCACGTGGGTCTTCATTTAGCTGCGTATGTATCCGCTGTTTAACTACAGTCCCATGGAGGGGTCCTTGTCGCTAACTTCCGATGGCGATCGAATCCCTCTGTCATTACACTGGGAGGTGTGATCCTGGGGTGACATTGGTATGGATAGGTCACTCATCCAAGCCGGGTAACGCCCGCGGAATTAGGGGCTAGGTCGGAGACAGTTGCAACGATGGAGGATTTTGCCCGTTATGAAGACTTTTTCTCCAATACCTCGTACAACTGTTCAGTATTTGAAAGAGAAGTAACACCACCGCCATTTGGTTGTTACTTTGTAATTTCACGAACTGAAGAGAGCCAGTTGTTTCTTAAGGTGAACCCCTTTATTACAGAAGAGATTTGATAGAATCGCTGGAACTGTTAATTCATGTACGCGTTTGCCAAATGTTTCTCTTTTGGTGGAAACTACCACTGATAGGCAGACTAAGGCCTTGCTGCAGACCACCGTTCTCCACGGCTATACTGTGCGTATTGAGAAACACAGCACACGAACTCTTCAAGGGGCGTCGTCACTACTCATCTTCTTGACATGTCGGACGAAGAGCTTCTATGTTACTTAGCAGACCACCGTACACCGTGTCCAGGCGAAATAGAAAGGCATGTTTGTACCACGTACCCTGTTCCTCAAATTTTAGGCCGTCGGTCTGCCCAAGAGGATTAAGGCTGGGTAGGAATATGTAGATGTGCGGCCTTATATACCATACCCGTCGCTCTGTTTTAATTGACAACGTTTTGAAAACACGCAGGTTTCATATAAGAGCATAATGTCCATCTGTGTCTCATGTGGTCAGCCCTACCATGAGAGTGACTACCTCCACACCTGTCTGCGTCAACTGCAAGGGAGCTCATTCCACGATACTTGTATGAGGAATGGACAGTCGTGCGGTAGCTGGTGTGCCGAGAGGTTGTTCGCTGTGTACGAGTGCGGCTAGCAGTAAAACCGGTCAGTGTGTTTATATTTCACCTTACGCCATTCCTTGGTATAATTTGCAATAATATTCACAGCCTCGCCTGTGTTTTTGTAGCCTTATACATACGTGTACGACATGCTTCGATATGAATGATTGTCCTACAACTCTGGTTGTTAGTTTTGTGGAACGAGATATAATTCGACCGACGGTTTATGAGATACATGAATGGATTTTTGATACGCTAAAATTGGAGGACGATGTTACAGGATTACAAGTTAATGGTATTACTGGACAAATCTTCATTAAATGCAAAACGCCAGATATTGTGGAGGAGGTTTTGAAACAGTCAAATGGAGAAGTTAGTTTTGTATTTTCAAATGGACAGCGGACTAAGGTGATAATTAATGTAGCTGGTTTTGGAAGGCGGGTAGTCAAAGTGCATAATTTGTCATTGAGTTTTTCCAATCGGAAGATAAATATGGCATTAGCAGTTTATGGCACTGTGCTGCAGGTGAGTGACGATGCTTGGAATCCATCTTATCGCTACAAAGTCACCAATTGAGTACGTACTGTGCATATGTTATTGAGAAAACATATACCGTCGTTTCTGAATGTAGGAGGTTATTCCGCTTTGGTGAGTTATACAGACCAACCAATTACGTGTGCCATATGTCATACGGCCGGTCATTTGCGTAATCAGTGCCCCAGGAAACCAATGCCGCGAATGCCAAATGCTAAAAAGGATGCGCCTACTTGGGCGAAATTGGTTGCTGGTACGCTTCCAAAACAACGGCTGCCGTTACCAGAACAGGTAGCAGCGGCAGGATCCGACTCCCGTCAACAGTTGCTTAATGTGGAGACAGTGGCTGACAGGTAGTGTATCCGAGATATGGCATTTGAAGAACATGCGAGGTGTGACGACATTATAGGTACACCACATGGAAGTTCTTGTACTTTGCAGGAAAACCTAGGCGAAGCTGTCGTCGTAGATGGTCAACCTTGGTCCAACAACAATATGGAAACTCAGCCTGTCTTAGAGGCAGTAGAGCCTAGCGCGACCTGCAAGGACACGTTTGCAGTAAGGGAAGTGGTGGAGTCGGCAGAAACAGGTGGTAGCGTGCCGGTAGAGGTAGCATCAGCATCTGTTTCATGGTGGAGGAAGTGCCGATAGGTGAATCGTTAGCTGTGAATGCCGTAACCGCTACGCCATCTGTACATGGGGCTATAGTTAGCCAACGTAATCCTCGATTAGAAAAACGCAAAAAGAGTGCGACGTCACCGACAAGGCAATAAAAAAACCGAGCAAGCTGGTGAACAAGTAATCATCCTCGTTGATATGGTGTTGATACTTCAAACCTTAGCGACAGTGAAGGTGAAGTGTCTGCAGAATAGAGCCAAGCAGACTTTGTTAAGAGATTTTGATTATGATAATGGCATTGATATTCTGTTTTTGGAGGAGAATAACGAACACAAGCTAGATTTCTTTGGACCGCAATATAATTACATTTCCAATGTTGGGGATTCCCAGTGGGAACAGCGATTGTTTACAGCTCAACTTATAGTATTCGATTAGTGGAGAGGCATGTGAGTGGTAGGATAAAACCTTATTATTGGAGGACAGTAATATTCTGCTGGTAAATCTATATTTACCCTCGGGGTCCAACAGAGGAACGAACGCGAAGCTTTTCTCACCTCGGAGCTGCCGTTCTTTTTGCGTCATAAATATGATAAACTAATTCTAGGAGGGGACTTTAATTGTGTCCTCAGTGCTAAGGGCCAGACAGGCCAATATTTTCCGTCACCTGCTTTAGACCGAGTATGCCAAGCCTTGGAATTACAAGATGCGTGGGAACATTTGTATGCAAGTTTGGTTGAATATACGTTTCATCGCTATAATAGTGTATCGAGAATAGATCGATTTTATGTCAGTAAATCGATGCAGCAAATGGTACGGACCATGCAAGTTCAACCGGTGCGCTTTAGTGATCATCATTCCTTGATCATGAAAATAGCTCAGACTGCGAGAAGACCCACGATGGTGAGAGGCGTTTGGAAACTTAATAATACGCTACTTCAAGATCCAGTAATTTCCGAGCAATTCTCCCATATGTGGGCAAGATGGGCAACAACAGCTCAACATCGAACCCGCAATAAATGAATCAATAGTTATACACCGTTAAACCGGCTATACGCAATTTTTACAAAGGGGAAGGGATAACAAAGACTAAGAACATATAGCAACTGTTGCACTATTATTACATTTGTTAAATCACTTATATGAGCTACAACGCCATGGACGAGACGCGACCAATCAGTTTTCTGCAATAAAGACGAGAATGTGTTGTCTTCAGGAAGAGCTCTATCGTGGAGCTAAACTGCATTCCGGCAACCATTCTGTAGTAAGTGAAGAGAAAAACTCGCCTTTTCATCTAGCGTCTGAAAAACGTCCCACTTACGCGCTTCCTCCGCGGATTTCTTGGCAACAACGCGCGACATACTTCAAGAAGCCTATCAGCACTTTTCTGATAAATTCGGATCAGTTGAAGTTAATGTCTCTGCGCAGCAATATGTTTATCGTCATATAACGCAACGGCTGTCCCCAGATGCTAATACCGTTTTAAACCATGATATCACGTCTGAGGAACTGTGGGCTGCTTTAGCCTCAGCCAGTCTGGACTCGGCGCCTGGGCCTGATGGACTCAGTTATCGGTTTTACAAAACCAGTTGGAAGATCCTTAAAGATATCTTACTTGACGTCATGTTGGACGTACAGCGTAATACAGGCAACTTATCGGGGTTTAATGAAGGTATCATTGTTTTGATTCCTAAACAGACGGTTATAACGGAATAGAAATCGTTTCGGCTTATTACGCTTTTGAATGCAAATTAAAAGTTGTTCACAAAGATCTTGGCTAATAGGATGAAGACATATCTGCCTGACATCATTGGATCTGGACAAACGTGCGGTATACCGGAGAGGAAGATTACACATATTCTAATGAAGTTACGAGATGTCATTATTGCTGTAACGGCATCCCAACATGGTGGCAGCGCTTTTGGCTTTGGATATCACGGCTGCCTTCGATAGAATTAACCACGATTATCTATGGGGTGTTTTGAAGAGTTTTGGATTTTCACAGCCATTTCAAAGTCTTTTACAATCTATTTATTGAGATGCTCACTCACGAATTCAAATTATTGGTTTTCTTACGCAACCGGTACTTACAGCACAGACGATACGGTATGGATGTCTCCTCTCTATGATGATGTACGCTTTGTGCATTGAACCGCTAATTAGAGGCATAGCGACTTTACTTTGTTATTCCGTTAATCCGTTCAACTGTGAATGAATTTTGGCTTATGCTGATGATGTCACTTTGATTCTTGCTCATGCTGATGATCCTGACAAACTTGCACCGCTATTGAGGACATACCAGGATGCCTCTGGAGCTTTGATTAATTATGGCAAATCGCAACTATTACCGTTGAATAGCTGGCCAACGGACACTGCTCGCTTTACCTGTAGCAGTTCAGTGAAGATATTAGGCGTTACTTTTACCTCCAGGCTGGAAGGATTAATAGCGCAGAATTGGAAGCGACTTGTGCCTGTGTGCATTTCTCTTATGACCTCGGAGTTGACACGGAATTTAAACTTTGTGCAAAAAATGTTAATACCTTTGTGCTAGCGAAACTCTGGTATGTGGTGCGGGTGATACAGATGTTACCACTATATCCCTAGCAACTAGAAAGAGCGATTGTCTATTACGTTTGGAAGAATCACTTCTATAAAGTCGCCCGACCTCAATTACGCCGAAAAATTGCGGAGGTGGTTGGAATCTTATAGATGTGCATATTAAATGTGGGGAATTGTTGCTCCATTCTATATTGAGTGCTCTCAACAGACCCGGTAGCAATCAGGTTGTGCAGTTTTGTATGGACATGGCTGGGACGGTTGCCGGACTCTTCAAACCGATTCTAACAGACTTTAGAAGAATACTACCAGGGATAGAGGCGTCAATCAGTATTCCCACCACCAAAACGTTATATACCACGTTGCTGAAAGATTCCATGACAGTGCCTGCAATAGAACTGAAATACCCAAACTCACCATGGCAGCGAGTATGGAAACCTTTTCTTATAAACTATATACCGTTGGAGTGGAAGGTTTCTTTTTATTCCTTCGTCAAGGAATTAATACCCACAGAGTCAAAGCGATATAAACATAATTTATACTCAGCACCTTGGTGTAAGCGTTGTGGTGGGGTGGACACTCAAATTCATCGAATAACAACCTGTGTCAGTGTCAGAGACATATGGAATTGGACCAAGAAACAAATAGGTAATTTAATCGGCAGCTGTTTGGATCATCGAACTACCTCTGTCTTATTAGCTTGGGGGTTTCAGAAGGGAGCTACCGAAATTACACAGGTGTGGTTAACCTTGGCACTCTATCATTACTGTTTGCGAGAAGATTTCCCATCTCTCCTCACTTTCCAAAGATGGATTCGGTTGGAGCGATGCAATATTCGGCGACAACCTCGGAAATGGAATGTCTTAAAATTGCAGTTGGATTTCACGCTGTAAAGACTTAAATAAATAAAAAATGTGGAAGCGAATGTGTGTTTAACTGAAAAACCTAAGATTAAAAAATGTGTTAAGCGTTTAAAACCACCAACATCATCAGTTGCAAAAAATAGGCGTAACGTACTGTTAACAATACTTATACCGCGTTACAATTAATATTTTTTCCATGATACCAGTAATTGTACGTTCAAAACAAGAGAAGAAATGTTAGGTGAAAAGAACCTGTTCTCGCTCTGTGTAAACAGCCCGAGCATTTGATCACGATCAAAGACCAATCGTTTCTCAAACCGGTTTATAAAATCTAGCAATGTTAGATATGAGCGGTCGTGAACAGGTGGTAAAAAACGGTCATCCAGGAGCTCCGACTTAAGGAGAAGGTTTCCTTCACATAAGTCAGGAAAAGGCATCTTGCTATCAGCCATCTCTCCTGCGGTTCGGCACTTTTAGTTCTGTTGCCACAATGCCAGTACCGCGAAGGGATGCTATGCAATCATACACTGTGTCCAGCTTTTCTGAAGCCAGTGTCCAACCGTCAACATCCAGCTCCAAAAATACGCTGTCTAAGGCCAGCCAGTCAGTCGCTACGACTAAATCAATCGTAGATCACCGATTCAAGCCTTACTGAGGAAGTTTAAGAAGCGGTAATCCCGGGAGGATTTTGTGAAAGCTGCACTATCAGATGGGAAAGGCAAAACGCAGTCGTCCTCTACTCCCCGGAGGTCTCACTCCCAGGATGCTCCTGAGTCAAGCCGATGGCGGAGTGTTTCGCCGCCAATTACCACTGCAAATCTACTCTAGTGTGCTGTTATGTGTTCTTTTTATGTTTTGTATCTGTATTATACATCCAGCCAGTCACTTTACGTTGCTTGTCCCCTTTGCTTAACGCTCTCTTTGGTGCTCTCTTTTTTTTTCCTCTGTGGGTTGCTGACGTGGCATGTGCTTTGGCCGTACGCGCTGAGTGGTGGATTTCTGTCCGCATTGCAGGGATAGCTCTCTGCCCGGCAACTACTGATGCGGATTGTGGAAGTTTTTGTAATGAATTTTTAAGGAACGTCTTTGTGATTTTCGGTGGATCGACCTTATGTAAAGGTAGGCTTTATTATCAGTTTTATGTCCTGGTAATGGTGAGTGAATTTTGGGGCGGAAAACGTTATATGTGTTTGAAAATAAGAGTTCGTAAAGTGACTGGCTCTTGGAGTTGTTCATAGGTTTAGTGTGTTTTGTTTCTTTTCCAGTTGAGTTATATTTTCAGTACGTGATTTTCAGTGTATAGTTAGTTTAAAATTTGTGATAAGAGCTTTACACAGTTGTGCAATTTGAAAATGCATATTTTGATTCATGAAGGTAAAAAGCATCAGTAGTGTGAAATTTGTGAGAAAAGCTTTTGGCATTTGTCGTCTGAAATTGCATAGTTTGATAAAAGGAGGGCAAGAAGCAATATAAGTAGAAATTTGTGAGTAGAGCTTTACATATTTTGGGCACTTTGAAAATGCATAGTTAATTCAAAATTACAGATATTCTGTTGTGTAAATTATGAGAGCAGTAATTGCAGTTAAAACCCAGTTATGCTGAACTTTGTAACTGAAAACGGTTGGGTTGTAAAGCTATCTACATCTAGCTTAGCTGGACTTTGAAGCTCTCGGTTTCCTGAATTTCATTAAAGTCTGTTTCGGTCTTGTTCAACATTCTTAGCTAGTCGTTGACTAGCTAAACATAATTAAATTTTTTGGTCTGATGTTTATAGTGGCCTTGTTTTATAAACTTTCTAAATTGATTTGGTTTGTTGAATTTTTGGATTTACTTAATTTTGCTGTATTTAAAACTTGCCTTTACTGCTCTGCTCAATTGGTTTTGGTTGCTTTACTCTTTAAGCCATTTTTGTTTTACAGTTATTCTTTTATGGTTGCTTTACGGTTCTGGTTATTAATGTTTGTTTATTATTATCATTAAAGTACCCAAAAACAAACTTATCAATAGTAGTATATTTTTGAGAGTTCTGGTTTCCTTTTGTTTTCCCCTACGGCACTCGTTAGGGCTTCCCTTTTCGTTTGGCCGGGGTTCCCTAACTCAGTCAAACAGCGGAACCATTGCACTAGGTAATCGTTTCAAAAGGCTAACTTGAAAATTTTGATTCATTGCGAATTTCAGTAATCTAAGGTGTCTAACAAAAATATAAACCATGGAAAAACGTTAAAGATGGGAACGTAAGTGTGGTGTAAAGGGCCATTCGTAATGAAAATTTAACATGAACATAACCTAAAACTTAAGCATAAAGTTTACGCCGCATGTTGTCATTCTGAACGATAAACGGAAATGACAACAGCAGCCAATCGCAAGAGAGCGTAAATAACTGAGCCGTGAGCGAATATGGTGGGCCGCTATGCGACCATCGGCAGTACACGACAAACGAGGTTATGTACAGGCATCAGAATGAACAACCTACCCGATTAAAAGACTTTAAACTCACAAAAAGCATTACCTAACATCACAATGTTTTACTGCGATTTTGATAGATATCCTAGCAGGGGCGGCTCGCCAAGTGAAGCGGCTCTTCACTATAAATTGAAGGCGAATTGTATATTGTCACGGCCAGGATTGGGGAATTTTGGAGGATGACGGTGAGGTGCTCAAGGTGGCGCATTCGCCACGTCGCGGTGAAATAAGGGATGTTTTTTGGGGGGGGTTGGCGGGCGCTCGAAACAAGCGCCTCCAGCACATGTCGAGGTGGAAACGAGGGGGTACTATCGGGGTTGAAGGATGTGACTAAGTGTCGGTAACTGGAGAGGTAGCTCAGAAGGGTCGCAAGGGGTGTGGCGGATCCCAAGATTTGGCAGGAGACCCGTGCGTCTCCTACACATGCCTACTACTAACTCACGGTTCGAAATCACGAACCAGAGCGACTCGCATGAGACGGAAAGAAGCCCGGGATGAGGAAGGTCTTTAAGGGTTCCTATCCTCTGAAGTACATGCTCAGGAGAAAGGTTACTAGTGTGATCAGAGCGGTCCCAAACAATTACACGATGCCCCACGCTTGTATGAAAACATATAATTTATTATAAAGTATGGCACGAGCGGAAAGCTGTTTACACAATAATTCAATAGAAAAGTATCTTACCTGTCGTGAAGGATGATGGCGCATGGTGCTGGTTTGTTATCACCTTGCAGAATAAAGACTTTAAACCAATTGGGATTTCACGTAGACAAGCGACGTGGTCTCTCGCAGCGAGACGTTCTAAAATCCCACGAGTGTCCAAAACCGAGGGTTTTTAAAGTGAAATCTGACCAACTACGCAATACGTCAATTCTCAGGTTAACCTACTGCCGGCTACTGGGCTGAATGCTGGCTATTACCTCGAGGTGAATGATTCCTGACATGGCTACTTCCGTATTCCAACATTCGTCTTACCGTATAAGAGCCTTATGTTCCGGCACTTGTAAATCATAATTAATCTGCCAAAACATTTATAAATAATATAACAATGTCTGCACCAAATGCACCGCGACATCATTCTCCCTCCAGGAAAAGCAGCTGTCTACGGCTGAAACCATGGAACGAAGTAGCAGAAGCTAAGATACAATGAACATAAAACATGTTTGGTACACAGCAAAAGAAACCATTGTACAAGAACTGGATATTTTTTTCATGGTGTTTTAGCTTTAATTACAAAACTTGTTAAGGGGGAAAATGTGCAGTCGGGAGAAAGGGTACGGATTAACTGAGGAAGGAGAGATTCGGAGTACGGAAGAGAAGGAAGGGAAAGCGAAAGAGAGAATACTTGCACGGGAAGAACTACCAGAGGTGAAGAGGGGGAAAAGGATCACAGAAAATCCACGCACGTTCCAGAAGAGACGCTGAAGGCGGAGGCACATAAACCAAATATACCCTATATGGGTCGGGAAGAGTGAATCTTGTCCAAGCAGTCGGGCATCTAGGCAGATGTAGAGGGCGTTACAGCTGGTGTAAGGGCAAATATAAGTGTCACCTGGAACAATAGCATGGAGAAGTTGACACTGGTGTTTAACCACAAAAACGATAAACTATACTAAGCTGCCCACTACAGACAACTGATGTCAAATAACGACCTAAGGTGGGGAGACCACTGAAGTCCTTTCCACCAGTCATAACACGTGAGCTGTGGTACAGAGATAAAGACGAGGGGCTCATCACACCCGCAGCGTAGTTCCGGGTCGTCGCTTACACCGTTGAGCGAGGAAGCTACCGAGTGCGGCCGAAGGGAGCTGACGTATCCGTTGTTAATAGGCGTGGATGTGAGGTAGAAGGGCAGACAAAAAATATATGGGGTGTACCAAGAAACGAGGAAGGATAAACTTCCGGAACCGAACAAGGGTATATATCACAACAGGCGAGGGGATAGGCGAGGGGATGGGCGATGGGGAGAGGGACGGACATTGAATAAAACAAGGAGGTTAACTCTTATGAACAACACATCGTATTGCCGCAAAGTATGTTGCTGACGTTGCAAGGCGACGTGAGAAATGAGATTACCAGGCCAGCTTAAAACCTTTGGTACGTAGAACACACATGTGCTGCGTCACCTATCGGCACGCGATCAAAACAATATAGTTTGCGCCTGGCACGGTAACTAGTGGGGCACAACCCCGCACGTACCTCATACACAGCCTTGTGGGGAAAGACAAAAAGGATTACAAATACAAGTTAGCAAATAATCAAGTGAAATACATAGTGGCCTGAGCTGTACACATATGTGCACAATGTGAGCAAATCGTGAGAGGACAACATGCCTCTTCATCCTAGTGAAAATGATTTACCTAACTAATGCTCACGCACTCTTCCCTTTTGCACTATAAATGAGGGACTACCAGAGACGTCAATATTTATAGGTACACAAAGTCAAGGGCCCTTCCGAATCAGTTACTCAAAATATTAATGTTACGACTCAACGTAGCCCAACATAACTCAACGTAGTACGACATAGTGCCCTATCCATACCGTGAGGTTTAACTGGAAGGTCATAAAACTCTGAGTAGTATATTCCCACGACTACCATTACATTATAGTTGTAAACAATAACTAGAACATCTTATGTACCTAACACATGTAACTTGGAGATCTCACGGTTTGCAAGTGATGCTATTCTCAAATTTCTACTTTCTACAGGAAATATAAACTTGCGCACGGACTGTCAGACATTTAACGTGCATCCACAAAACCAAACTAAGGAAAATACAGTGGTGTCTCTGGTAGGTCACAATCTATACCTATAAAGCCATACAGAACTACCTTGTACTGTTTTTCCCATATATTTAACAACAAAGAGGGGTGCGTACTAGCTTATAATTAATCATATAACATTAAAGAAGAAATGGATTAAATTTTATAACCCTATTCGAGTGACTGGGGTGTAAGCTACTTGAGAGAACCTTTGCGTTAATTTGCTCTACACCCACACGTGTAGAAATAAATTAACAACATTTTGTGTACAAATTACCCAAGACAAAGAAATGGCTCCTTTTTAGCCGATTTGTTGTTGTTTGCGGGCAGTATGATTTTTCCTTTTTCTTAACCTAGAGGTAACCTAAATGTTTTCATACCTTATGGAGACATTGATTTTTCCTGTCAGTTTATACCTAATTACAATTTAAATAAGGAGTGGTTCCAAAGTACTGATCAGAAATAATGCTGCGACATAGGAAAAGCAAAGAAGATTGCCTTGTTGTGCATGGCCCGCATGCAACCGACCAATTACAAAATAGTATTACTCTAAGAGGCCCCAAGCGTCCCCTAGGGTGGGTCGAGAAATGAAAATACAACTTTTAAAACACTGAGGGGGGATATTATCAAATGGGTCGCAACAAAGTCGTCGTCGTCCTACAATTTAGAAGGAGCGGCTGATACTTAGATTCTTCATGTGTCGGCGTGGCGTTCATTCTTGTTGATGTTCCGCTCGCCGCACGTAGAATTTCCTTGGTGACGTCAGCATTTCACCGAGTGTATACATGCTGTCCAGAGCTCGTGTCGTAGTTCAGCCCATGCGATGAAAGTATGTTACCGGGTCTCGTGCCAGAGCTCGCATTCGGTGACGTGAAAGGTGAACACAAGCGGACATTAGTCGTGAATTTCGAAAAAAAAAGCCACTTAGCATTCATAAAGAGGGCATTGGGGCAAAAATTACCATTAAGGTTCCATAAACAGAGCATAGACATGGGCATTGCATTAAATACGTAAACACCAACAATCGCAAAAGAAGAAGAGAGGGTATCTCTCTAAAATACTGATACTGCTAACTCTATTGTACTATCCTTCAAGAAAGTAAATGAACATTTTTCGCGGGTCAGTATCGTTCAGGCGATCGGGGAGTAGGGGGGGTATGAAAACTAAATCGGCCATGGTCGTAGAAGTATAGTGTCGTGGTCGCCATTTTAACATATCACTCACTTCGAATATTTCTATGGCTATATTAACCCAATATGACGAAATATGGACTAAATATCACAAAACAAATTACAATTCTCTTGCTGATGATCTATTAACTACATGGCATTGGGGAATATGCAAGAAAATAGAAAACACATGGAATGATGATGTTATTCGAACCAACATCTATGCTGTATATAACCCACGAGAGTGCTAAGCAAGCAGTGGAAGAGAGTGGATGTGTGTGGAGGAAGCTCCTGGAATGGAAGAAAGAAGGGCTTAAGTAACAATGGGAATTGGTATTGAGGTGCACAGAGCAAGAATTGGAGCATTTAATAAATTAAAATGGAAGGATTTCAAAACCAACAAAGGTGTAGAAGAGATGGTAAACATGTTTCTTCTCACATGTGTAATAGGTATACTATTGGTAATTGGTGGAGTTGAAATCAACCCTGGGTCAAATGGGGATCGAAACGTTATGGAACAAATATTTGCATACATTAAAGATATGGATGAGAGATTAGGAAATAAACTCAGTGGAATGGAAAAGGAACTAGTAGATATTAAGGGAGAGATTAAAAATGAAATGCAACATATAGGAAATGAGGTACAGAAAGTTAAAAGAAGAGTTGAGCTGCTGGAAGAGAGACACCGAAGATTTAATTTGGTTATAGCAGGAGTGAATGAAAGAAAGGAATGGAGTATGGCCTGTAGATGAGGTTAGAGAGATTATAGAAGGAAAGCTTGGTTTGAAGCTACAGGGCTGGGAGATTAGAGAAGCATTTAGAGTGGGGAGATCAAGAGGAGCCAGAATGATAGTTGCAAGATTTACGTCAGTGCAGTTTGTTTATGAAGTATTGAAGAAATCAAAGCTACTAAAAGGAACAAATATCTTTATAAATATAGATTTATCGGTGGAACAACGGGCCTTGAAGAAGGATTTAGTACAACAAATGATGCTGGCAAGAATGGAAGGGAAACGGGCCTTCATAAAGAACTTACGATTATGGGTCGATGGGCGTATGGTGATGGGATACGAAAGTGACACAAGGAACAGCAGATCGCAGGAGCAGGATATGATTCAGCGAAATACATTTGCGACTAGAGAGAAGGAATGCAGAGGAAGTCCAAAGAGCAATCGGAGACCAGAGGATAAGGATCGACATATGGAAGTTACGTCACCGGCACGTGGGGCTGGCGGAAAGAAGATGACGGTGTTAGAGGGTAGGCGTGGCCAAGACGCAGGCAGAACGGCAGATCAGAGTGACGCAAGGGCATCAGCTGGCGAAACAAGGAAAATGGAAGTTATGTCACTGCTACGTGGGGCTGGTGGGAAGAAGATAGCTGAGTCAGAGAAGAGATTAGGAGCCGAGGCAGTGACGTCAGATCAGAGTCATGTATGGACAACAGCTGGCAAAGTTAGGAAAGTGGCATCATCGAGGAGGGAGGGAGTTCAATCGTCACGTGATATGATTGCGGGCAGGGTAGAGGCGTGGTTTCAGAGTGGTGAATTGGTGGAAGAAGAAAGTATTGTGTTGACACTCAATGGGAGTCTACGGATTTTGGACAGAAACAAAGCGGAACCGTTAGAGGAGCCACCAGAAATAGATTTATGGAGTAGGAAAGTGTGCCATACATATAGAAATAGTGCAGGCTCTGTGAGAAGTATGGGAAAACAGAAGCAGTAAAAATGAGGAAGTATATAGAATAGGGAGGGAGAGTGACTATAGAATGTATAGAAAGGAACAAAGTAGACAAAGTAAAGACAAGGTATTGATAAGCAAGTGATAGATTTTATGAAATCGTGAAGTGAATGATTTAGATATAAAGGACGGTAAATACGAGAGGGCTAGGAGGGAGAGGTACATTTCTTAGTATGAACGAGCAAGTGTTGTTATGGACGATTAGTGCGGGGTGCAAGTAAACATTCTCTAAATTTCTTCTAATAGTTCCCATTTCCCACTGATAGGGAGTATTAAAGACGGCGGAGGAAGCAAGGGAAGGAGATGGGAAGGGGAGAAGAACAGTAAGCAGTATACTGAATTTAAATGAGAAACGTTAGCGATATGAAGCTAACTCAACACAATGCTTTGTAAATGCGGAAGCTTGGGTACGATCGGCAAAAGGAGCCAGGGCTCGACGCTGATCATGCCCAAATGTATTGTATTAGCTCAACACTCAATAAAGATATCACATCATATCATATAACCCACGCATCAACATCTGCTGGCGTACCTCAGTGGTAAAACGCAGGCTGTTTCCTCCGTGGACTGGTGGTACCATGCTAGCTTCTAGGTTCCCAAGGTCGCGGGTTCAAACCCGGCGGAGGGCGATGGATTTTTTCGGGCGTAAAAATCCTTAGCATGGCTTCCTTCGGAAGGGAAGTAAAGCCGGTGGTCCCGTGTCGTAGATTTACGGCACTAAAAGAAGCTCAAGCCTGATAAAGAGGCCTCTGAGCAAATTTACCGGTCTTTCACGCCCAATATACAGGGTTATTCTAAATTAGTTACCTGATAATAAAGCTAAATTAAACATAGTTATCTTACGTAGTTTATTTCCATTTCCATTATATACATTGACATTAACATTAAGTTTTATTTGCAATGTTTACAAATGTTCAATGTGACTCCCTTTTGTCACTCGGCAGATATCCCACCTGTACGACAGTTCATCCCAGATACGCGTGATCATGTCCGCATTTACCCGAGCTACCGTTACGTTAAAACGTTGACGAAGCTCATCGAGATTGGTCGGCAGTGGAGATTCTCCATACCGTAGGTTGTGGAATGGTCAGCTCCAAACTTGCTCTAGTTGTAGACTTTTTGGACTTCGTGCATAAGTTCTTCTCACGGCTTCCACAACGTGGCCTGCTACAGGAGGGCGTCCCTGTCCTTTCTCTCGGTGTCCCACACAGCCTGTTTTTACGAATCGATCATACCATGTTTGGATAGTTTTCACCTGCGGGGGAGTTTTTTGATACTTTTTACGAAAACGTCTTTGTGTGGTAATTTGCGATTTAGTTTCATGAAACCACAGACAACACTGCGCGCGCTCCGCACCGCTGTAAGACTCCATGGCGACTGCTTACTAGGCTCCAGGTGTTACGAGTGCTTCACATTTTCCCCGCCAGACGAGCGAGCGAGTGCATGTAGCGAAGCCTGCCGACCATGTTTAAAACTTGATGATATGACATAAGGTTTGATTAGCATCGGAATAAATTTCCGTCAACAGTTTCGAAATAATTCATTCATACTTTCAGGTAACTAATTTAGAATAACCCTGTAGAATGGGACACTAAGAACCATAGTAGTTAAAGAGCGTCCATAAATAAAAAAAACGCACGCTGTTTCAAGTGCTCTGAGGATTCAGAGTCATTTGGTCATACTTTTTGTTCCAATTTTTGCACTTTGTAAGACGCAGTAACGAACAAAGTTACAATTTTCTTGCAGCTACGCTAATACTACGCAATTTAGATGAAAACGCGAGTAGGTTGAATGATAATTGTAATGGAGCCAACTTCGAAATGCTATATACAATCCATTTGTTCATAACAATAAGCTAATACATACAATAACAAGAAACTGATAAATTTCCATATTGAGAAAACTTACAGCTGCAAATATAATTGTGTACAATTCGATGGAGTATAATGCATAAAACTGAAAAGGTACATTCTGTGTAACTGCTAGTTTCAGTATAGTTACCTCATTTATTAGAAACAACAAAAAGAAGACGATAGCCAATAATGAGGCTTAAAAGCCATGAAGCCATGGCATATATGAATAAATAAATTAATTTCTGAAGCATTTCAAATTTATAGACAGTGTATTTCTCCTGGCACAATTAACTTGTCAAAATACCGAATGGAAAACATATTGTGTTTTAGAACCTGGTATAATCGCCCCATCTACGATTATATAGTTTATTCTTTCATGCATGTTTGAAACCAGTGCATAGCACCGGTTTGGGTTCTGCTGATAATATTGCCATGACCTCATCGCGTGAGCAACCAGATTCACTCGTACCCTGTCTGGTCGACGTTCTTCCCATTCCTTTACCATGAAGGCCCATACATGTTCAATGGGGTTCACAACAGGAGATTTTGGAGGCCAGTCCATGCAGATTATTTCTGGATGTCTCGTTAGACAATTGTTTGCGGTATGCACACCACTATTGCCGTGCATGAATACATATTCTTCTTCTTCTTCTGGGAACCTAGCACGAAGGGATGGCAGCAAAGTGTTTTCGAGAATATCTACATAGACTGCATTTATCATTCTTTCTGGCACTTGAATTAACTCCCCTGGACCTGATGCTGTCATATAGACCCAGAAATGTGCTGCAGTTCTTCCCGAATGTTCTGCCCGAATGACCTGCTTAGGCACGTATCTAGTTCCCCGCGGTCTATACAGACATAAGGTCCCTTGCTGGTCGGATCGAAATACCTTCTCGTCACTCCAGATTACCAGATCCCAGTAAGACTGAGGAAGGTCATTATTACGCTGTGTCCATTGTAACCTTGCCTTGTGTGTCTCAGTGAGAAGGAGCTTAGTGGCAGAACGATGCGATGCAATACCGGCATCCTTTAATCGTTGGCGTATGGTTTCTTATGAGCAACCATACTCAACTGCTTTGTCCAGAAAGACAGACCTGTATCTTAAAGGTTGGTTCCTCACATCTTCTATCAGAGCTTCGTCTTGAGCAAGTGTTGTTGCACACCACTGAACTCCTGCGTGATTTGGCTCATCCAACTTCTCCCTCGTGATGCCGATCTAGCCATTGCTTCCCTGTTCTTCGGTCACAATTCAATTCTCTGGCGATTTACGAGGCATTTTCACCATGAGTAGTACGACCTACAAATTCACCCTTTTGAGCTGCAGTGAGCTCCATATAATCTCGTGAACGTGCATGCTGCATTACTGTGATGAAGCCTTAGTGAAAATGTTCGAATGTAGTGCAGAAAGAACTTCCAGCAACATTTTGCGCAATTGCAAGAAATACAAAGTAAAAAAGCTGGAATAAAAAGTATGACCATATTCTGGGGTTCGAACCCTGAATCCTCGACACACTTGAAACAGCGCCCATTTTACCACAGATCTATGACAGCAGATATTAGAGGAGGGTTTATATACAACATAGACGTTGGTTCTATTAAAATCATCATTCCACGTGTTTTCCGTTTTCTTGCATATTTTCTAATGCCATGTTGTTAATAGCCTAGCTGCAAGAGAATTGCAACTTGTTTTGTAATATTTGATCCGTATGTCGTCATACTGGGTTAATATAACCATAAAAATCTTCGAAATGAGTGACAGATTAAAATGGCGACCACGACAGTATACATCTGCAACCACTACTGATTTAGTTTTCATATCCCCTTCTCAAGGAAAGCCTGAATGATACTGACCCGCGGAAAGTGTACATTTAGTTTCTTGAAAGATAGTACACTAGAAAAACCTAACGCTACAAACTAAGCATTTAATCCTTCACAAACAGTTAAAATAATTTTTTTTTTTATTTTCAGAGCTAAAAGAAATTGCCTTATTCTTGGAAATATAATGTACTACAAATTGAAATTCAAAGTAGTCAAAAAGCTATCTAAAATTCCGAAAAACATAAACTACTGAGTTTTTCATAGCTAGCATAGCGGCACATTACTGCCTCTAGATATTTTATACAGAGGGACATCAAAATTCAAAATAGACACACTGCTGAGAAAGAAATTAGTGCTTAATCATCACTCAAAATACAATGTTTAACAACAATTCAGGAGGAAGTTATTTCACTACAGTGCACCCATCTTATAAACAAGGTTCCTAACCACATGGCATATGTCTGAAATAATGCCTGGCGGTGTGTTATAAAATTTAACTTATTAAAAGCGAGATAAAAATTCGGTAGTGAACTTGGCATAAATTGTGTACCAGTATTGCAACACTTGTACAATCACAACCAAAATGTTCATAACAACTTGGTACTAGTGTGCAACAAAAATACCATATGCTATACACCGACATGCATAACAAAACCATAGTACATACAAATTTAAACAAAAATTTTGGAACGAAACCCATAACCAGACGTTCCTTCCTGCTGGATTCCATCCTGAAGAGTGTGTTGACTTTAGGTATGCTTGAGTCCAATTTGACACCCCACGGGCCCATTTTCTTCATTTTCCCGGTGTACTCCTCGCACACCGTGATTTACGTATAGAAGCACATTTATATATGGGCTTACAATTTCCGGAATATTTGTCTCGTCAACGTAATATAGCATAGAAGTTTATTTTACAATATGGCCGAAATCCTTGAGACAACTTGCAGTACCAAGCCCGGCGTTCCCAAAATTGCGCAGGTGGACACTTAAGAAAAATTTTAACACAGGGAGCATTCAAAAATGTGCACCTTCTATCCTTAGTCATCAGCAGGTTGGGGAAAAATTTGGTCGTTTAAAGCCAAAAATATATCTTCAGGGATGATATCTTTTCTTCTTTCCATGGTATGACTTCTGCACTTAGTGCTGAGGTGTTCGATAGTGATACGGCAATTGCAGGTCTCGCAGTGAGGAGCAATTTTTTGGTGAGTAAGAAGGAATGGGTTAGGCGTAAATGGCCTTCGTAAACGTAATATTGTGACGTATGCGCATACGTCTCTTTGGTCACCTAGATTCGAGATGGTGGTTGTAGTTTAGGTGGGGATTAGCAGTTTACGTGGGGGTAGGTTAGTTGGCGTTCCCCACGCTTTTTGAAGCGTGGCTTGGGGCTGAGAGTCAGTTAGTAGCAGTCAACCAGACCAGACGTGTATTCGCTCTCTCCGTGCAGGAATGCATGGCTGCCTCGCCCGACAGGCATGGAACTAAGATGGGGTATGTAGTAAGTTTTATCTAATAAATACTGTGTCATCCAAATCTTTCTTGTCTTATTTATGATAGTGTAAAGCTCCTTCTACCTATTTTGAGCCATGTAAGTGTCCTTTTGCCAGTATTCAATAATATTTCTGCACTTTCACTTTAGCTGCGTCCCTAGTCGTAGCCTCGCCTTATTCAAATTATTACAATTTGTTAACTACCTGTTACCTCTCTAGCGAGTGCTCTGCCCCTTGAGCGTGTTTGATTGGAGGCTGCGACAGTATAATCGTTGAACTTTTCTTTTTAGGGTCTGCAATGTGCAGAGTTTTGTGGAGCCTTTCCTCACTATGTGGAGTTTGCTTGATGTTTTAATGGTCCAGTCTTGCTTCCACTTGACAGTTGGTCTGCTAAAAAAATAACTTTGAGCATCTCTGTAGGGCCCTGGCAATTCTTCCACTGGAAGTAGTAAAGTTGTTATTTTTTGGCTTCCCTATCTGCTTCCTTATTTCCTGATATTTCACGGTGGGACGGAATCCAAAAGAATATAATTCTTGTTTATTTGTAGTAATTTGGTTGTAAAGACTTTGGATATCTTGGATTAATGTTACGTCAGTAGAGCGGTCTCAGATACTCTGAAGAGTGCTTAGTGAATCAGTTAGAACTGCACTGTGTTTATCTGTGCTGTGGTAATGTAAACCAAAGCTTGTTTGACAGTATAGAGATCAGAGGAGAAAACAGAGAACAAGCCTGGAAGCTTGTACTTAAGTTTAGCACCCGGAGTAATTATAGCACAGCCATTACCCTGATCAGATTTGGAGCCATCTGTATATATATATATATATATATATATATATATATATATATATATATATATATGTGTGTGTGTGTGTGTGTGTGTGTGTGTGTTTAGCATCTGTGTTACGGATTTCCTGGTGAATTTGTTTATATATGAAAGAATCTGTATGTGATTTCTGGTAACTTTTCATATCCATATTAATTCTAGGAATAATTAACCTCCAAGGTGGAAAGTCATGATGACATCTAGTCATTATTGGAGGCATTTTAATATTAAGTTCATCTATGATTTTTTCAAATCTAAGATGAAAAGGTAATGGCTGATTTGTATTCCTTGGCATGAAGGTGTATCGATGGGCTTCCGAGTTGGGCCTTGCAGCAGTCTTTATAGCGTATTTTAGACATTGTGCTACTCTACGTACTTCTAATGGTGGCTCTTGAGCTTCCATTTGTAAGCTAGAAATAGGACTGGTTCACTATGCTCCTAACGAAATTCTTAGAGTTGATGTTTGAATGGGGTGGAGTTTAAAAATGAATTGTGTTTTCTTTACGCGAATGCGACATATAGATCAACTACTGCAGAGGGATGCTTAAACGTATGCCAGGAAAATAAGGACGTATTTAAAGAATCACATAAACCATTTGCTTTATTCCTTATAATTCCATCTAGGAGTTCACCATTGGAACGAAGCTTATCATATTTGAAGATAATTAAATCGCTCACAAGGAACACAATTTCACAAGCAAGACTGTCAGCGTTAGCAAACATTTCCATTCAGCAAGAACTTCAATCTGAGCTTCTGAAGAAACAACCGTTGTATGAGAATATCACAAATAGGCTTTCTGCTCTCAAGGACAGGACGGGGTATATACTTGAAAATTCCTCTTACAAACTTACAGGTCTTGTAGAGGCGACAGAGTAGGTCATGTTTTGAATAGGAACCCGTGTCCGGAAACGTACCGTTTCTGTGCTATAATCATTTCAAGTCGCTTTACCTGTTGTGCAACCGGCTATTCACGACGAGGGGTGTTTACGTCAGACAGGCAGCTGATTTCATTTACATATGATTTAGTCTCCGAGCAACATGGTATTTACGTCAGACAATCAGCTGATGTTAGTTCACCTCTACCCTTCTTCTCTGCTTTGGTTGAAGCCCCATTCACGCGTCGTTTAGTCTCCGAGCAACATGGTGGAATACACATTTGTATAATACACAGACATGGTATTTGTCTATGGCGAAGCTCAAGGTAATGGAAGAGTTGCTCGTCGCCTCTATTAAGGTCGTTATCCACAACGTCCAACTCCATCACATACCATTTTCGCCACAATTACGCAACAGCTTCGAGAAGGGGGTATCTTCATCGTCAACAGAAGAGAATGTGTGCTCCAACGAGACGCTACACTCCCAACACTGAAGAGGGGTTGCGCGTGTAAAGATTATACAAGTTACTCACCTATCACACCCTCCAGCATCCTAAGGAAAGTATTTGAAAAAGTGATTGCTAATAGAATTGTGTTTTATTTAGAAAAAATGTGGGATATGGCCAGAAAGTCAATATCGTTTTAGAAATAAATTTAGTACCATCAATGGTTTAGCAATAGTAATTGCAGAAATACATAATCGTTTTATGGAAAACGAATGTCTGTTAGCAGCAAGTTTAGATAACAGTTCAGCTCACAATGCAGTACAAATTAATTTATTATTAATTATTTTAGAAGAAATTACCTCTCAATTTATCTAGATGTGTTGCCAACTTGTTGACAAATAGAGAAATATCATTGCATCCAAGATTCTTCTCAGAAGATGTCAGACAAACTGCCCTAGGGCTACCCCAAGGGTTATCATTAAGCCTGATTTTATGTCATATACACATGGAAAATATCTAAAATCTTCAATCTAGACATGAAAGTCCTAGCATTTGCAGATGATTTGTTAGTATATACCAGATATAATGTAACTACTATGGATGAATAGATCATAACATTTGAAGAAGGAATTTAAAAACTTGCTGCTTATTTATAAGATAATGGAATTAAGGCTAATCCTTTAAAACTTAATTAGATCATGTTTAAGAGAGGAAGAAGCATAAACAACAAGATGCTTAAAATCAGTGATCAAGAAGTGTAGCTAAAATGAATTAACTTTCTTAGAAATGCACTTAAACTACAACTTGGTATGGAAGTCTCAATTTAAGCTATATTATAAAAAGAATCAGTATATTTCCTACATCTTTAAATATTTATCAGGAAAAAATTGGGGAGCAAACTGATACACGTACTTTAAAAATATTGTTTAACAATTTAGTAACCTCAATTTTAGATTATGGTCTGATTCTAAATTGGCAAAATTCAAGTTAAGATGCAGTCGAAGTTAGAATCTACAATTTATAACATCATGAAGACGTGTCTGGGAATATCACGAAATCGTTCTACTAACATTTAAGGGATTTAATGTAACACCACTAAAACTCAGACAGCTACTAACTTGTAAATTAATTGGGAAAATGTCCTATTCCTTGGAGGACAGTATAAACATAAAGGGTAACTATAAAGTAGATGTTTTAGTAGAACAAGCAGGAACTGATGGGGGTAATCTGAATATACATTTACCTATCCAAGAAAGATATTATTGGTCATCTTAAAAAAGGAGTTATTAAACAATTGAGCAATGAACATCCCCAAGATTCCTGAAGCTGGGAAGAGAACAACAAACCATGGTTCAAAAAAGTGTATGGTCCTAAAGAAGACTTAACAAACATCATAAAGATAAGATTGGATACAGCTTTGACTCCACTATTATTGTATAAAATGAAAAAAGAGAAACTCTTTATTGTGAATGTGGTGAAATAGGTAATATAGAGCATGTTATAATTGGATGTCATCTTAATAAAAAGGACAATGATGCATTAATAAATTCACTGTACAAAGATGGTTTACATAGGTTTATAAAAATAACTAATATTTTAAAGCACAATCCCAAACTAGCATTTAAAAATATTAAGAAACACATAAAAATGTAAAATCAGAATTTAAAAGTCAGATGGTGCTACAACTAAGGGGTACTTAATCAAACCAGTGATTTAATTATAAAGTACTTACAGGTAGCGGACGCTAAATGAAGTAAAATAGACTTAAAGGGCATTATAATGAAAGAAAAAGTATTACATGTGACAACAGTGCGCTCCATTTAACCCGTACTGTGTTTTAAGCGTGAGACGCGCTATAGTGGCTTGAAGCTCCTGTGTATAAACGTGATGTTTATTGTTGAACACCTGCTGTGCACCAGGGGCGAATTTAGCTATTTAGCGCCTCTAGGCAGAGAAAAATATTTTCGCCTCCTTATTTTGACATGAATGTTCCACGACTAAACCACAATAAACATTACCGTAATTATTATTATTATTATTATTATTATTATTATTATTATTATTATTACCAAACTCAACCAGACAACCAGTGGTTTACGGCATGTTTTGTTTGTTGTAAATTCGTCGATCACATCTTCATCGTTGAGAGTAATGTCAGAATTCATACAGAAGAAGGCAAAACTATTGACTGGATCTTGTGACATGGATGATTGTAAATAATTCTGGAGTCTTTTTAGGAGCGAGAAATAGCGCTCGCCGAAGAATTGGTTGGAACCCTTGACAAGAATGTTCTTAGTGCACTTTCTAAATTAGGAAACAGTTACTGAATCTGGTTTTCAAGCTCTATAGGCACTATGCACTTAGGGAGGATATTTTATTTCGTTGTTCTTAATATACGCTTTAAAATGAATTATCTCATCACTCAAAAGCTCTTCTTTGTAAGTCGCGTTTGTAAGGCTCTTGGAAATTTCCAGCACATTTTAAAAGTTCGGTGTTGTCTCGTCCACGCACATTACCCAGGGTCTCAGGTTTGTTATAAAACTCTGCCAATTATTGTTTTCCTTCTTTTCTCCAGTTCGGATATCAATCTGTCTACAACAACCAGAAACGCATTCGCTCGAAATAATTGAGTCCGCGTTATTATTACTGTTTGTAATATCGGAATTGCCTGATTCAGATAAACCAACACGCATCACTACTTTGCATTGTTCTCCACATTATTACACTCTGATGTATATGAACTGGAACTGGGACAAACTGTCTGTGTATGCTTTTAAACAGCTCATTTATTTTTACACAGCTTCTCACAGTTTCTCCCTTTTTATTGCTATCTCTTTCAGGAGTTTCCTATATAAAGAGCCACTTAGCTTTTTCCGACGTCACTCATTTTCATGAATATTAAAATATAAACTAGATAAATATTAGTAAACAACTGCACTATTTACTGTTGCAAATTAAACAGAATTGCCAACCTCCGGCTAGTGGCTAACGGCATTTTCTTTTAACCCTGGTGTGGAGTTGTACTCCGTGTGAAAAGCGGAGTTGTAGGGTAAAGAATACCATTAAAAGTGAAATAAAACATTCTTATTTAAGAATAAGCGAATATACTGAGCACTTTGTTTATATATCTATTAGAAGTACTATTTAGGCAATGTGGATTATATCATTGCACAGAATAACAGGAATAAAGAATGAAGTGAATATAATTTAAGTATATCCACAAAGAAAACAAAAATAATGGCACATCGAGGAAAATATCCTGCAAGGTCGAAAACAAGTATTAAAAATAAATGCCAGGAACACGCTCTCGAATTTCAAGTATTTGGGCCGTGAAGTAATCTTTGATTTAGACAAGGATTTAGAAAACAAGATAATCAAGTTTCAACAGATATGCGGAACCATAGCAAGAACTTTGAATAATAGAACAAGGACAGAAACTAAATTGAAATTTTGTAAATATCATGGCTGTACCAGTGCTCATGTATGAAAGTGAATCCTGGATATTAATAGAAACAGACAAAATTAAAATAGAGGCAGCAAAAATGAGGTTTTTAAGAAGAGTTAAAGAATGCACTAGAAGGAGATTTAATAAGAAATCAAAGAATTCAAGAGGATAGGCATATATAAATTACAAGATAAATGGAAGAAGATAAACAGAATTGGAAGGAACATATGAATAGCATAAGTGAAGAAAGAATACCAGTTTTAAGGAGAAGATACAATCCTCGTGGAAAAAGAGATGTAAGGTGTCCTAGAAGAAGATGACAGTAGTTATCGAAATGCGAAGACGGAACAGGCAGAAATGCTTAATCCATGAAGTGAAGAAGCAGTAATAATGTACGCATTAATTACCTCGAATATCTACATTTTGTAAGCTCGTAACATTTTGTTATTTAATATCTACTATGAAAATGTAATGAAGAATTCTTTTTAAAAATGTAATTTTAGTTCCACACTTTTCTGTTTTAATTATTTCCTTACATCCACACTCTTTGCACATTTTTAAAAAAAATATTTACGGGCGGCCCCACACCCGTCGCCCCCGGTGACGATCATCCTCAGAGGCTACATCGTCTCCCCATGCACATGCTGTTAGTGTACTAAACATTCAGACTAGGGGAGGGGTGCTTTGTTAGTAGTAATACGGGCAAACTGCATGAGACAGAGAAGTAAAGGTTGGGAATGAGAGGAAGAAAGACGGGGGAGGAGGCAAGATGGCTGGTTCCGCAGTAAGCACTCCGGTTAGTAACGGATTTTCTACACAAGCTGGCATGCAAGTCATGCGAGCGTGTCCGGGTGAGTGACCGGCTCCAACACGTTCTGGTTGACGCCTGGGGTTAGTATATGCGAGATAGGTAGTTAGTGGTTATTGAGAGATAAGCTAGGTTACTACGTACTACATGAGAGGCGAGAAGGTTTAGGCATGCATGAACGATGTGGCGGGATTTTACCGATGTGTAGTTGTGGTCTTCATCTAGTCTGCGTTCTGCGTGGTGTTGGAATGGCGGAGTGGTTCATGGAGGCTGCACCGTTTATTTGCTAAGGAGCAGGTGTCTTAGTCTACCTGTGGGCTCCGAAATAAGATAGTCAATTGGGATGTAGGTGAGTAAGAATGAAGTTGGTGATGACGGTAGCGTTTGGGAGTCGAGCGCTTGTCATCATGGTTCACGGTGGTTCAAGGCGATTCAGGAAATCCTGAATTTCGACCTCATTTGTATGGATTATGGGGTGACAGAGGACGTTTGTATTTGTTTGTGGAAGTGTTGTATGAGTCTAGGTTCTGTGTGTGGGTTTTTGATTTTCGTGCGTCTGTTGTAGAGATCGTCGGAAAGTCTTAATGAATTCTTCTGTTGGGTGGACCTGGAGTTTATTGTAGAGGAGTTTGGAGGGGGTGATCTTGAGGACTTCCGCTACAATTCGTAAGAACTTTTTTTGGAAGGACTGGAGCCTTTGAATGCGGCTGCGTGCGTGCAGCATATCCCCAGATGAGAGCCGCGTATGTCGGAATGGGTCGTACAGTTTAAATTATTTTATAAATAAAATGTAATGTTAATGTAAAGAATTAGGCAAATAATTTGAGGTTTTCTTACAATGTTAGCCCCATGTAAAAGTTAAGTTTGTTGTTGTAATTGATGAGGGGATAGAGTTTGCATGGTTGAGCATTTGCTTTTTGCCGATCGGATTGGGCTTGGCATTTCCAGGTTAACCTTTTGTCTATAGTGACGCCAAGGTAGGTGATGGATGGTATCCAAGGGGCAGGTTGCCGAAGAGTTGGAGTTGGGGTAAGGCACGCGCTGCCTGTGAAATTAAAATTAAATTGACTTTCATTTATGGAAGCTCTTTAACTACTATGGTCATTATCGTCCCATTCTATATTGGGGGTGAAAGACCGGAAATTTTGCTAAGAGGCCTCTTATCAGGCTTGAGGTTCTTTTACGTGCACTAAATCTACGACACCGTACCACCGGCTTTACTTCCCTTCCGAAGGATTTTTAGGCCCGAAAAAATCCATCGCCCTCCACCGGGTTTGAACCCGCAACCTTGGGAACTAGAAGCTAGCACGGTGGCACTAGTCCACGGAGAACGACTACCTGCCTGTGTATGACGCGTTTGGTAAAGAGTAAGGCTTAGGATTTTCCGGTATTGACTTTAATGCGCCACATGGTGAGCTAGTCCTCGAGGCAGGTAATGACATTTTGCAGCGTGAGGTTAGCAGTTTGAGGTCTCCTGACTGGGTAATTATGTCTTCTACATAGAGCGAAAGCGTGATGTTTGGCGGTTTAGGTATGCCGTTGATGTATATGTTGAAGAGGACCTGTCCTAATATACTTCCTCGGGGAACGCCTGCCAGTATAGGTCGGGTCTGGAGGTGGAGGAATTGACGTATGAGTGGAAAGAGCCGTCATGGAGATAGTTAACGGTTAGTTTGATTGTCGTGATAGGTAAGTTTTACACCAGATACCGGCAGGGTTTGCCCGATCGAGCTCTGCTCTTGCTCGCTATTGGCTGAGCGTCTCGACGCGGCTCTTGGCTAGCGACATTGGCGTGCTTTATCGGTAGCGGAACTAAACACTGAGCAGGTCAAATTATCTAGTGTGAAAGTCTAATAATAGTGAACCAACATTTTACATTTACAGCATTACAAAGTACATGCACGGAATTACAGACATATTTGTTACAATCTGTCAGAATATTTATCACACCTAGTTCTAGCTTTCACTCACAGTAGACAATTCTCTCTCTGTTATCTCTTTTATTAATGAAATTATTTTATTTATATATATATATATATATATATATATATATAACGTAATCAGAAGGAATTAAACAGAAACGACGATTCCACGTTTAAGTGGTCAGCATTTAATGTAGCAGGAACAACATTATACTTCATAATAGTAAACCCAAGACAGATAAGATGAACAGAACAACTTAAGATATAACTGGTAAAAATAATTTATAAGTAGCTCATAGTACTCATTGAATAAAATAAAATGAAACTGTAGACAATTTGAATTAAATGTTTTATTTTTTGTAAGTTTTTCCTTGACTAGCCTGTGAGTATTTAGATTTAGGGTGATGTTTTGTGCTGCCCTGATTTTGAGAATTGCGTTGCGATTTTAATCAAACAGGTTACTTTGCTGTCCATTCTTTCTTAATTTCGAAACGGGGAAGAGCTGGTCACGTATAAATGGTACCGAACATGCGTAAATAGGGAAAGGAATGGTAAAAACGAACCAAGCCCACCTTGTTATTAAATTTGTCTTTCAGTTCTCTGTCACTCTCATAATTTATAACTGTAAGTTTGCAAGAACTGAGTCAACATTTACTGGGAACGGGCTAGGCAATATATCAAATTGTGTTTCCAGACCTTTCAAGTCTTGGAATCGTATTTCAGATTGTTCCTGTAATGTAGTAAGAATTTCTGCATACTCTTTAAAGTAATGTTAAACATCATCTTGAAGAATAAAGGCAAGCTTTGGAAAGTGAGAAATATTAGGTTTACGCTACGGAGGAGACTCCTAGCACCTCGATCCACACAGGGATCTTGTACATGCACCCCCGGGAGGAATGAATGAAATGAAGGAACCGCAGGTGACGTATGTGCTGCAGGCAACAGAGACGCGCAGAGGTCCCTAACCGTTGCAAGCTTGACCATTCAGCCGGAGAGCACTGAAGGCAGCCCTACCAAACCACCGGAGGGTGACTCATAGGTCCCCTCCAGCGGAGACCGAGGAAAGCTTGACCCAGCAGCGGAAACTCGAGTGGCTTCTATCTGATGGGGCCGAGAAGAAATTCCAACTCGCAAGCCATTGGCGCCATCTGCCCGTAGTCATCGTGTTACATAGCCCGGGAGCTAACCTGTAACGTGAAAAGAAGATGAAATTAGAGGGAATGAGGGAAGAAAAATTTGGGGATTCAATTAGCCTTCCCAGTATTCGCCTAGTAACCCATAGGTCAAGAAGGTCAGGAAGGTCGGCCACGGGAATTGAACCCACGACCTCCCGAATGCGGGCCACAAACGCAACCGCCTGATCCTTCCCACTCTGTTGGGAAGTATGATTACTTGCAAGTTGGCGTTCCCACCATTGAAGTTTCATTTTGAAGGCCTTTATTTTATCCCGCATTTGAGTTATAAGCTGTCGTTTCCCTTACAGGTATACATTAAGTGGATTCAAATGCAAAATCAAATCAGCAAGGAACGCAAGATCGCATAGCCACTTTAAATCCTTGAAATCCCACTGCACTGCCAAGCTGTGACGTCACGTATCGCTGCCCGGCGGACGGGCCCTTGGCTCTGCCTGCTGCCCTGTGTGTTCTAAAGTAGTGTACCTGCCGGTGTCTGTTTTACACACTAGACGCAATATTGGTCTGAAATGAGGACATAAGGCACATCGTTTTCTTTTTGGTTCCTGGTTCGTGATTTGCTTATTTGGTAGAGGTTTTTTCAAAATCTTTGAAATGGCCAGTCTTTGTTTTTTTGAAGGTCGCTCATTTACAAGCCTTTCCTTTAGAAAAGGCTCTATAAATTGTCTGCAGAATGATTTTAGAAATGGACTTGTAGTCTTTGAATGATGAATGTACTATATAAGAACTTATCCCTATTATGTTCAAAACTACATAGAGGATTGGCAGGGACCAGTGACACTGACTGAAGCACATACACAACTAACGTTCAATGTGAAAACGTCAAGGACGCTAGTGGAGTTTTGGCGTCAGAAAGGATACCACCACCCAATTCTTTCGCTATTATCGAATAAAAAACGCAAACACAATACCGCTAATGGGTCACTCTTGGTTTCAGCCTGACCATAGGGAAGGGTACGCAAAAGGCATTTAAAGAGGAAAGCACGTGTTAGTGGAATTTCAGATGTGCCCAGTGGCCCAGTATCGTAAAAGACCCCATAATTCCAGATAAGGGTTAAGTTAGAATGGGCATTGTTGAGTGTTGACACTCGCTACTCTTATACCAATGATAGCTGCGTCTCTCATAACAAAGCTTATGATTACGAGCAACGATAGATTTGCCTATCTAACGTATCATAATATAATACCAATAAGTTATTTAAGGTGGCATAATTTTAAAAAGAAGTGCCAATGCACGCATTGTGAGGTTATTATAACAAAATAATGTGTTTTTTTGTTAGCAGAAGGCAGATCGTTGATTAAATTGCAGCGTATTCTTACTAGTGTTATTCATTTCCAGTTCCTTTGTGCGTTACGTTCTTTTACTATTCTAAAGAGTTACGATTTAATAAAATTTTTAAAATATAAAAATTTAATATTAACAGCTTAAAACCTACCCTTCAAACCTATGCTCTATGCATCTACCCAGTCTGCCTAGGCTTAAAGTTCCATTTAAACAACCTGAAACATCTGATATTTCGCTCGAAGCGGAGAAGTGGGAGGGCTGTGATGCCACGTTATGTTAGAGCATGTGTCAGCTATTAAGCAGGGCGACAATAGTAAACAGCTCGCTGGGATTTGGCATTTAATAAGACCGATATGGTTTGAGCTAGGACCATAAACTAAATTGCAGCTTGTTCAGCGCATGAAGAAGCTTAAGTGTGCGATGTTTTAAATGTATTCGTAACACTTTGTATTTAAAATTCGGAGCATCATGTTTATAATATATTTAACGGATATGCCATTCCCAATTTATGTAACATGCATCTAGATGTGCAGCGTAGTACGAAATATGTGGAATATAACCAACTTTTATAATCTATAATAGTGGTCGATTTAGTTCAAATTGCCTTGTAGTTACAGTGAACTAAAAGCTAGCGGCGGCTGTCAGTCTTTCTAAATCTAAATTGCTACTGCTACTATTACATTACTCATGGTGATAATGGAGTGGCTCCAAGGGAAGAGGCGCTTTCTTCGTCAGATGAGGAAGATGAAGAAGAAGACGAACCATTGATGGAGATCATTTCATCTACACACTCGTCTAGAATTCCTCCTTTTTCCCATTGATCTTCAGCAAGTCTCTTGCTAAGTGATACCACAGCCGCCCAGTTGTCTAACGACACTGGTTCTATTGCTTCCATTGTCATCTTCTCCATTTAGGTGACAGTGAACCTTTAATTGTTTTTAGCCACGTAATCTTTAATTTGAGTCCATATGTGCTCAATTGGATTAAAGTGACAATGGTAGGGAGGGAGTCTTATCGCACGATCCCATGTTTTCTTGCTAATTCTTCTATTTCACGTAGCGGTTTCAGTTTGTATGGTGTGATTATATCCATTAATTCGGCTTTCTTAGCATCCTTGTTAATAACAATATCCTTGTGTTTTGTTAGCACGTGCTTCTCTAGCCACTCAAGCATATCCTTCCTCAACTATCGCATGCTGGGTGCCTTGTTTTCTACCATAGGATGATAAGGGGCATTATTCATCACTATGGTGGAATTCGGAGGGATGTTTTGAAGTAAGGAGTTCTGGAACCATCCCTTGAAAGTTGCAGCATTCATTTCCTCGTGGTAGTCCCCTGTTTTTTCGAACTAAACATGAGGAAAGAGTTGAGGACAAAACCACGGGAAGTCGCAGCAAGAAGAATAATGACCCTCCCTCCCTTTCCTATCGGCGTCTTCATTTTTGCTTTTTAAGAATGGTCAGTTCATGCTTTAGTTAAACAATGACCGGTATTCACCCAGCTCTCATCCAGCCAGACAACGTTTCCATATTTTTCCTTTCTCACTGCTGTCAAGTAGCGGCAATGCCATGCAACAATATTTTGCCTTTCCATTATCAACGAGCGATTTGAGAATTTATGAAACTGAAACCCCAGATCGTTCAAAAAGATGCGAAGAGAGAACTCGCTGCCGGTGAATAAATTCGTATCTTTAAGACTACTGGTGAGCTTTTTTAATGTCGGGTATTTTTTCTCTCAAAATAGGCGTAGACATGTCGTCGAATAGCATCTTGTTGGAAGCAGTCTAGATCGGTGAGACTTTTTTATATTTTGGGATTTGCCTGGGGTTTCTAATCTTTGAATTGTTTCAGTTGCTGCTTCTGTTTCCTCCTCCCAATCGCCAAACATCTGAACTTTCTTTCCTTTTCCTATTCTCATCATAGCAGATCTGGAAATATTAAGGGCAGCTGCTGTTCTTTCCACTACTTAGTTGATATCAATTAATGGTCCACCATTTCCTCCCTCCTGCTCGAAGTAATCACGCAGGGAACACACCATTTCACGAACCTGACCTTGAAATGCTCATCCACGCATTTCGCCAATGTTCGCCTTTTTTCGAGGAGTAGATATTGCAGGTCTTCCTCGTTTGCGTGGTGTTTGAGACATTGTAGGACGATATTAGGTATAATTTGTGCAATAATCTGACCTTTACACGGCACTACTCTTAACTTATTGTGCGCTAAGACTATTTAATAATTGTTATACACTGTTATTCTCTCCAAGCACACGACCACTCAACAACAAGCAGTAAACAACGGAAATAAAGGAACACATATTAACGCTAATGAGCAGTAGAAAACCACGTGTTACAGTGTAGAGTTAAAATGGTAACATGTTACCCCTCCAAGTTCAGCTTGTAGGCGAAGGGAAAGGAGGGTGGTGGCTCCTGGCCGGCTAGAGCAGTAGCGGAGGGGTTTGCAATGGAAACATACCCCTCCAAGAACTGTCAGAAGTCTCAGGTTGTTTAAATCCAACCGTAATACACTTCTGCCGCACATGGGATGTTTTTATAATCATCAATGGGGGTCTCATCCAAAGCGACCTACTCTGGCATTTTATTTGTCACCAGTTTCGTAACAAACAATGTGAATGTCACTAGATTTAAGCATGATTTGTAATTCCGTCCCATTTTCATGTATATTATTCATATTTTAGGATTTAACCACTCCGAAAATCTGCCTGTACTATTTATACAGTTGCGCCTTCAGGGAGTTGTGGCTCTCAATGAAAAATTGTATAGGCACCTTTATGTAATTTAACAGCTGACATAAATATTTTATATTGCTTTCCTCTTATTGCCTCTTCACCTGTTTCTTCCCCCACGGGCAGCCACTGTGATTTCTGACCCGTGAATTTACACAGAGGCAGTTATCGAGTGAACACATGGTAATGGAAAATCTGTTGTGAGATGGCAGGTTAACATGTGATGAGATTGTATGGAAATCACTATCTGATTGGTTAGATTCTTATGTTTAACCTAGACATAAGCATCTAAGCTTTGAGCTTACAAACCTTTGTGTTTGGGTTTTAAGTTTACTGTTATGTTTTGTCGCAGTAATCTCTCGTGTTATCTTATTTGCTGAGCGCCTGTTATTGTTTTACTATTTTGAATTTTGGGTTCTTTGTCCTCCGGCTAGCTATTATTACTCAGTCGAGCAAATATCTCTTGATCAGGGCGTGCAAACGGAAAGGAGTTATTACTAAAAGATAACACTGATAAAAGAATTTGTTTTTACACTTTTATTGCCGTCACACTTAATTAATTTCACATATTTAATCTTGATACACGCCTGACTGAAACTGTTATATTTCCGAATGTAACTACAACCACTTATTTGCCGCGCACTATTAATTCGCGTATTTCACATTTTGTAACTAACTTTACGACGCGAGAGATTCTGTAGAATTGCGTAATGTGTACTTCGTGGATGCTTCCTTAGAACTGCCTGACGTGTAACTCGCGAGAGAGATTTCTTAGAACTGCGCGACGTTTACCTTGTGAATGATTCTGTAGAACTGCGCGATACCTGCCCGCGGCTCAAGAATTTATACTCCCTCACCCCGATATGCCTAAACATTATAATCGAGCTGCTATTGGTTAATAAATCGCGCCAACATTAGCGTCTGTTTTATAAGCCAATCAAAATTACAAACGCATATGCTCTAGAGAAGGTATTCCCTCCATTTCTAAAGAAAAGCACGATACCCTGACGTCATTTGTTTGTCTCTTCTAATTGATAAACAATTCACCCCCGCGCTTCATTGTTACCCACTCCTATTGTCAGTTTCAGTGAGGCCGTGTAAACTTATTTCCTAACAATGCTTATAGCTAATAAACATACAAAATCATTGTCATACAATAATGTTAATTTACACTACAATCACTCTGGCATTCACAGTGTTGTGATATAAAATACTACCTCATATGCCCCACTAGAAACATAATTATAAATATTTGCAACTTTTTTTGGAAATTTTATAATTGGGTTTTTAGTCTCCTGAATCTTGTAACACACGGTATTTATCACTTGCACGTAACACTGCACACACATTTTACACACGTTATACTTCTTTCCTTTTTCTGGCCACTATTTACTGGCTCGGGTCTAATGTTTTTATATACATACATCAGACATTACAAGTATTGTTTTTATACAGTAAATACTGCACCCTGAACTATTTAGGTCATTGTTACAAAATGGTTATACGTTCTTAGGTTATTGACATAAAATTGATACACTGAAGATTTTTAACCTGGTTCATTTTGTAATAATTGAACATATTTACCAAAATATTCATCATCTACACAAACATATCTACATCTCTTAATTCTAGATATAATTTCACATTATCTGTGTGCTACATAAGTGTTTTGCTTTAATTATCTTTACCATTTTTTATTGTTTTGTACTTTATATTCACAATACTCTTTGAATTATATCTACATACTTTTACTTTAATATGACATTAAATTATCATTATTACATGCTTCATTTCAAATGTGGTTACGGTTTCATAAAAAAATCTTCTTTTTCCCCTTTAAACATTTATTTTTGTCCTGAATTTATTTCTCCTTTCTTATGACATATATACATAGTTAACCCTCTTACATTCCAATAATTTGTTCCGCAGTTTAGATTTACTTATCCTGGATTTACTTGTTATCTTCTTGGTCTTCTATTTCATCTTTATGCTCAATGTTGTATTGTTTCAGCATCTCAATATGGAACTTTCCAATGGTTTTTCGGGTTGTTGGGTTACATAATTCATATGTGTTTATTCCATATACTTCAACAACTTCATATGGTCCATGATATTTTAGAAACATTCGCCAATAAAGTTTATTTGCCTTATCAGACAATTTCTTAGTTTTAACCAAAACTAAATGTCCTATTTGACCTTCCATTCTTTTCTTTTCTTCTCTTCATGTTTCGTTTTTCTTTTTATAGCTTTTTTATCCTTTTGAATGCTTGTGGGAACATCTCTTCTTCCGTTTGTGGTATCGAGTGCTCATCTGGAATGGCTTCTGGAATTTTATTACATATTGTATTTATCTTCTTTCTTAATTTAAGTTCACATGATTTGTATCCTGTCACATTGTTTACTGTTTCGTTGAGTAGATTCTGAACGAAATTTACGTATCCATACCATTGGGTTTGTTTTCGATGACACAGCACCCTTAGGTAATTCGAAATTTCCTTAATTTCCCTCTCCACTGGGTTGGAATTCGGTCTGTATCTTGACGAAAAATATTGTTTAATGCCATTTTATTTTAGTCCCTCTATAAATGTTTTTCCTGTGAAGGACGAAGCATTATCAACACAGATTGGATTAGTCCTTCCTCTATCACATACGACTTGAGTAGCCTATTCAAACATGCTAAACCTGTAGGTTTTCTTAAAGGGTAAATTCTTACATATTTGCTGAATATATCATAACAGACAAATATATATATATATATATATATATATATTTGTTTCCAAATTGACTTGGAGGCATAGTACCATGAATGTCAATACTAATTACGCACCTTGGCTTATCCCTTATAACCGAATTGGTCTGAAATGCATATGCTGCATTTATTTGCTTTGCCTTCTGACATAGGTTGTAGCACGAGATAAATTTCCGAACTTTCTGACGCCATTTTGTTATATATAAATATTCTAAATCATAGAAGTCGTCCGGTCCGTCCCTGAGTGTGCTAATCCTTCGTGAAAATTCTTAATTAGCTCCTTTTCCATGCTTTTCGGAACCATTACCTTCCAACTAGGCATTTCTTTTCCATGCTTCTTGTATAATGTTCCATTCTGAATTGTTACAATTTCTTTCTTTACCTCTACAATTAACGGCGCATTTCCTTTTAGTTCAAATGATTTTGTGTCCTCATTTTGAATTTCCCACATATTTTTCAATTTTCTTATCATTTCTTTACTTAATGGAATTTCAATTGCCAATGTAATGACTTCATTTCTGGGTCTTACAATATTCTGGGGAATTTGTGGGTTGTAGTTTAATCTCGATAGCAAATCGCTGAAAGTGTTATTCTTGCCAGGAATGTGTATAATTTCAATATCAAATGAGATATTGCGTGAATGTATCTAGCAAGTTTTCCACTACATAATCTGCACCGTTGGATGAAAGTTAGGCTGATGTGATCCGAATATACTTTCACCTTTTGCTGATAAATATAGGTCTTGAAACGAATTAATGAAAAATATAGTGCCCCAATTTCTAACTGAGTCACCGAAGAATTCCGCTCAATGTTTGTAAGTCCTCTATAAGCTGTACTAATGATGTGAAAATCATTGTTGATGTCTCGCTGTCCTAAAATTCCGGCGAATCCTTGCATTGATGCGTCGACATAAATCTCGTATTTCAAATTTTCTCTGGGCCTCTCGAGCAATATGGACTTAGCAAAGAGTTCTTTGACCCTCTCAAAACATTTTTGATGATCCTCTGTCCATCTCCACTTGATATTCTTTCGAAGTAGCTGACGCAGTGGTTCTATTTCAGCCGAAAACCTTGGTACGAACTTACTCTGAAAGTTCAATACCCCTAAGAGACGTCTAATTTGCTTTACATTCCTTGGTGGTTGAATTTTCATTATTGCTTCTATTCTCTTCTGGTCTGGTCTTATACCCCGTTCATCCACTACGTAACCCATAAAATGTATTTCCTTGACACAAAATGTTGATTTTAGTATGTTTAAAGTCATACCATGTTGTTGCAGTTTATTTAACACGTAATGTACATTATACATATGTTCCTCAAATGTTTGACTAATGATGAGGAAGTCGTCAATATACTTTATTAAAAAGTCGTTTGTAGAATTTCCAAAAATACTGTGAATTGCTCTCAAAAACCCACTTCCTGAGTTTTTTTAAACCGAAGGGATTTACACAAAAACGATACTGGATCCCCGCGTATTGAAATGAAGTGTAATCACGCACTTGTGGACCTAATTCCACTTACCAATATGACGCAGTGAGGTCAATGGATGTTAAAAATCTACCTCTTGAAAGTTTCGTGATGAGTTGTTCGATTCCTTCACCTTGAAAATGATCTGACTTCATATATTAGTTGACATATCTACCATCTAATGTTAATCTCAAACTACCATCTCGTTTAATACTACAACAGATTGAATTTATATACTGAGAATTACTTTGCTCAATAATCCCATTTTCTAACATGCTATTTATTAGTTTTCTAGCTTTGTCCCGAAGACGTATAGGCAAATTATCATACTTATGAATATATGGTGGTACGTCTTCTACCTGAAGTGTATGCTGATATACGTTACATTTGCCTGGAATATTACTAAATACTGAACTACTGTTCATCAAAACGTCATAAAGGATTTGTTTTTGTGTATTCTTAATGTTATAAGCCTCTTCACACTTGTGTAATATTTCTTCATTTCTTCTCTCTTCCCAGTTATTGTCTGTCTCGCTCGCACGGTCGTCTTTTATTCGGGTCGTAAATTTCTCTACTTCATCTGGTCTTTCTACTAGCTGTCGAAAATATGGCATGGTGTTCCCTTCATATCTTGTGACTACTTGCTTTATCTGATCGTTTGCATCCGTTTCCATTATTTGCACAAAAAGTTGTTGATCATAAAGGTTTTCTTCACCCTTTGTCATCTCAATCACGGAAACTTTCTCTTTTATAAACGGTACCTTTATTTCTCTATTGTCTTTTGTCATTTTTAACTCCTCATATTTAAAATCTATACGTGTTTCATATTCATGTAGGAAGTCGCATCCTAAAATTATGTCACAAATCAAATGATTTACAATTAGAAACAAAACCTCGAAATTTTCCCCGCCGATAAGTATGTTAAGTAGAGCTTGTGTTTTTATGACCTGTGTCGTTCTTCCGACTGCAACACGACAAACTAAATTACTGGTGGGAAGAGCCGTAATTTTATTACCTTCATTTATCAAATTATATAAAATTTCTGCGAACAAATTGAAGCTGCTGAACCGGAATCTATAGTCGCAATAATCTCTTTCTTCGCGATTTCTATCTTAACATTAGGTGACTCGAAATTTTCCTCCTTATCTTTCTTTGCTGCAATCTTCTTACAGAGAGTGTGTGTAGGCATATTGTTTATTTTGGTAATGGATACTGAATTATTAAAGACGTCCTGATAACCTACTGCTCAGGAGTCTATTGACAGTTTTCCTGGTTACTTCCATGTTCATGTACGGGACTAGCATTCCTAACTGGCGCTAAACTTATCTCATTTTCGCTCCCACTATTTTGAGTTACCCTTCCTCGAGTCCGAAATCCTCGATTTCTGAAATTAGGTCCCTTTGGCACGTAATTTTCTTGCCGTTCCTCGGATCTTTCCCGGTTAGTGTTTTTCCTCCTGTGAGTGAAATTTCCCCTTTGCCTGACGTAACGCCTTCCTTGATCTTATCCTCTTTCCGGCAATCTTTCTGTCCTGAAGTAATTTATTTGTTCCTGCCGACCTGGTCTCCCATCTAATCTCGGTCTTTCAAACTTTGGAACGTATGATTGGTACCGCTGCCTGGTATTATTCTCATGACGTCTGTCTTGTCCTCAGCTTTGGTGATAATGACTACCTTGGTCTAAAAATCTATGCTCCCACTCTCGAGATATATCTTCTTCCTGTTGTTCCAAAACTAACATTAATTCTGTCATCTCAAAGATACTACGTGGTTTTGCAATTAATAAATAATTTTGTATCCTTAAAGGATAATGCCTTATGAGCAAACTCACAAAATCCTCCTCATTGATCGGAGGTGACAAATTCCTAACCTGAATTGCATGTTTTAGTAAATAATCAGTCATTGATATTCGCTCTCGTGGATCAAATTGTCCATGGCTAAGCACTGCTCGTATTCTGTGCTGTCCGTAACATTGCAAAATCTGTTCATGAATAACCTAAAGGATTCACATGAAATTCCCCCCCCCTGATACCATTTGTAGCCAATCTAAAGTTTTTTGATCCAAACATCTTTTAACAACTATCATTTTCAATGCTTCCGGTATTTTTTTAATTTGAAAGTACTCTGGCAAGTCTGCAATAAACTGTACTGGATTGGAGTTTTCATTAAATTTTGGAAGTTGCTAATCGCTTAAGATATAATTATAGTTTTGCATGTCCCTTATTCCCATATTTAAATTCTCTAATGTTACTTGTGCACTCTGAGTTTTAGCGTGGGCTATGGATGAAGCCGCCGCGTCACTCACATTATTAGTCATACCTGAGGAACTACCTCTATCATTATTCTGTGCATCAGACACATTGATATCACATATATTTACCCTTTAATTCAATTCTAACCTATTTACAGTACCTTGTAGACTTTCTATTTTCTGTTCCAATTTTTTATTGTTCTCATTTTGAACAGCTTGGTGCTTGTTAATTTCAGAAATTAGTTTTTGATCCAAATTTATAGATAAAACTTTAACTTCTTCAGACATTTCTATGTGTTTCCGATTCCTTCTGATTTTCAGATAGCTTCCCTCTGAAATTAACTTGCACCTGAATTAAATCTGCATTCATCTCTCTTAGCTCACTTGAAATGCTACTCATTCGACTTCCTAACGCTGTACATTTTACACTAACATGTTCAACTTAGTATCAACCTCACTTTTTTGGTTAGATATTTCTCTGCTCATGTCGGACATTTTCTTTGAAACTTTTCCTATCTCACTTGCTATTATTTCCTGATTTTCATTTCTCATTCTTATCATACTACTATCTAGCTCCATAAATATTTTTTCAATTTCTTCCCTGTTTTGTTCTAAGCTCTTACCAATATCTTACCTCAATTCCCTTTTATTCTTTTCCATATCTTCCCTTAATTCCCTATTATTGTTTTCCATGTTCTGAGTTAGTTTTTGTTCTAAGTTCCTACCAATATCTTCCATGTTTTTATTTAATTTTTGCTCTACTTTCTCATTACTCTTAGCAATAACTTCCCTTAATTGATTTGTACTCGTAATGCTCTTAGCTAATGTTTCACCAAAATTTCTCAATATTTTCATCATCATACCAGTATCAAAATTAACATTTCCTGTTGCCTTTACATCCCTTTGTGAACCTTCATTACCACCACCCGTTACAATTACTTCATCACTGTTTGGTAGAATACTCTGACCCACAGGTCTAATATATCTATCTCTGTCGTCGGCTATCTGCCCTGAAATATTTACAATCCCAGATGTTTGAGTTGAATACCCTGCTAATCTATTCTCACTTTCTTCACTAATATTTCCTCCCTCATATCCTACATTGTTTGAGCTATTTTCCGTAACCTGCATTGAATTACGGCGAACTGTTACAATGTTCCCTTCCATAATTGTTTCTTCAGTATTATTAGTGGACATTGTTTTGTTAATTCTTCCACTTCTCAACAACATTTAATTTCTCACAATTTTTTCTGTTTGTTTTAGGATACACATAAAATTTACAATTTTCTAATCTTTATGATGCTATCTGATGATGTTGTTTTGATGTCCAGCTTCCTGCCCCTCTCTCCTAGATGTATATGTCGCCTCTGCGTCGTAGTATGATGGAACCTCGTCGTCTCCCTGTCTTGGTGTCGAATTCCACTGTTATCATCTGTTCTCGCAGTTGCTGATGTCCTCTCATCCGCGTCGTCGGTCGTTCTGGTGGTTGTTTCTGGGATCTGCGTCTTGTAGTTAATTGCAATGCTCCATTCACTCCAAGTCTTGGTTATTTCGTTCCTTCCTGGTTATTCCGCCCCACGTTCTGGGAGCCAATTTGTCGCAGTAATCTCGTGTTATCTTATTTGCCGAGCGCCTGTTATTGTTTTACTATTTTTAATTTTGGATTCTTTGTCCTCCGGCTAGCTATTATTGCTCAGTCGAGCAAATATCTCTTGATCAGGGCGTGTAAACGGAAAGGAGTTGTTACTAAAAATAACACTGATAAAAGAATTTGTTTTTCCACTTTCATTGCCGTCACGCTTAATTAATTTCACATATTTAATCTTGATACACGCCTGACTGATACTGTTATATTTCCGAATGTAACTACAATCACTTATTTGCCGCGCACTATTAATTCGGTTATTTCACATTTTGTAACTAACTTTACGACGCGAGAGATTCTGTAGAATTGCGTAATGTGTACTTCGTGAATGCTTCCTTAGAACTGCTTGACGTGTAGCTTGCGAGAGAGATTTCTTAGAACTGCGCGACGTTTACCTTGTAAATGATTCTGTAGAACTGCGCGATACCTGCCCGCGGCTCAAGAATTTATACTCCCTCACCCCGATATGCCTAAACCTTATAATCGAGCTGCTATTGGTTAATAAATCGCGCCAACATAACGTCTGTTTTATAAGCCAATCAAAATTACAAACACATATGCCCTAGAGAAGATATTCCCTCCATTTCTAAAGAAAAGCACGCTACTCTGACGCCATTTGTTTGTCTCTTCTAATTGATAAACAACTCACTCCCGCGCTTCATTGTTACCCACTCTTATTGTCAGTTTCAGTGAGGCCGTGTAAACTTAAATGCCAATAGCTAACAAACATACAAAATCATTGTCATACAATAATGTTAATTTACACCAAAATTACTCTGGCATTCACAGTGTTTTGATATAAAATACTGCCTCAGTTTATGTTAACGCCAGTCATTGTAAACGCGTGCATTAAGACAACTTTAGTGTAACCGCAAAGCAAGATTGAACATAAGGTGGGGCTAGGCGTGGCTCACCTATCGCTGACTAGCCAGTGCGATTAGCGCGACGTTGTAAAGTTGAACAGGTATACCGCCTCGCTGTACTGGATCCTATTGCCAATTTGTTTGCGCGCGCAAAAGATACTAAGCATACAATTATTCCATTTCACCTATATCACAGTTATTTTTTCTGAGGATGACTGTCTAAACCCCATGTCTGTGGGACATCTCGTTTCGTAAATACACGCCTGACCAGAAAGGTTAGCATATGTTCTCATCTGTGAAGAAAAACAGACACACATCATGCAGCTGATGCATTTTGCAACTTTCATTCAGTAAAATGTTGATCTTTTAAGAGTGAAGACCTGGTTTACAAAGTTAGTGAATACGTCACTTGGCAAGCCTAGCAAAGCATGCTCATTATCGATTGTGAGACAACTCGTAAGCGTTTACATCAGCAGGCCAGAAATATTTATTTTCATGTGTAAGTATTCGTTTTTCAAAGAGCTGTCAATTAAAGAAGTTTTCGAACGCACAAATGTCGCTCAAAATCAAGAATTAGCAAACTTGTCACGCGAATGCTCATTCTGTGAGGAACATTGTTAAATAGGCAAGCAGTTAATTTAATCAGGGAATGTCTCCACGTTTAGATCTGCTGAAAAGCATAGAGCAGTGAAAAAACGTGCTACGACGAACTTCAGAAGTGTGTTTTACGCCGAGAATCTGTGATTTGTAGAACAAGCGTGAATATTAAACGGCCAAAAAAGTTGACCAAGTTAATGACAGAGAAAATAAAGTACACGGGTTCTTTATCCTCTATGTGCAACATTTTTAACTCTCTTTGGTTTAGATAAAGGAGATCCAATAATGGCCGCAAACTTCTGCTAGAAAGAAATTATGTAGATGCAAGACTAACATTTCCGCACAAAATGCACAATATTAGAAGTACAGGTGATTCCAGGCCCTTCTTTTGTTTGGATGAGACCTGGTTTAATGATAATCATCGCAGGAAGAATATATGGCAAGATTCATCTAGAAGGGGGCACCCAAAGTATCTATAGGCAAAGGTGGAAGACTTATCATTTGGCATGCAAGTTCGTCAAAAACGGGGTTTATACCGAAAAGCAAAAGGTTTTTTTCGCTCTCAAACACAAAAAACAAACATTCCGATTACCATGCCGATATGAATGCAGATACCTTAAAAGAATGGTTTATTAACAGATTTGTAAGTGTGTTGGAAGAGGGTTTCATAATCATAATAGATAATGCCAGTTGTCATTCTACGGCTATACAAAAGTTACCTAAGACCAGTTCTCGAAAATTAGATATACAGGAATGGCTATGTGCACATCTTATTCCCTTTGACGCAAGAGAAACTAAGATCGAGTTATTAATCCGCATTGCTACTTACAAAAGCCAGGAAAATAAATATGATCGAAGAGCATTAGAAATGGGACACGAGATTAACCGCTTGATCTCTTATAAATGTCAGTAAAACCCTATCGAGCTAATTTGGACTAAAGTAAAGGATTGGGTCGCAAATTAAATAACCCTTTTCTGCTTACGGGTGTAGAGCGATTAAAAACGAGGCGCTTGATGGAGGTATTATACAGGATTGGGAATCTCAAGTCGCACATGCTAAAGGCTTGGATAAGGATTTTGCTAAAGATATCGTCGAAAGTGCAATCATAAGCCTCGGGGACGATGAATCACATACCGACACCAGAGACGAGAGTAGTGTGTGTCGCTGCTAAAACAGATGGATTAACGACAATCCTGCCGCTAGGGGCGCCAGTGTCGCCGTTAATCCTCTCGAGTAGCGGGAAAATTCGAAAAGTAGCGGCAGGACTACGGTCGATCCCGATGCTTTAGCGGGGATATTTAAGTGGTGGTGGCGAAAATGGAACTAAAAACAATATGGCAGAAGCAAGAGGTGCGGACTAACAGATTTTGGGTTAAAGACGGAAGTAGTTAAGATCCCGGATTAGCCAAGTGGATTAACGATAATCCTGCCGCTAGGTGGCGTTGGTGTCGCGTTAATCCTTCTTAATCCGTCTTAATCCATTGGATTAAGGTGTATTAGTGGGATTAGCAGGAAGTTTGAAAAGTTGCCATTAGCGGAAGGATTAACGTTGATCCAGGTTGGTTAATCCGAGATTCAGATTAAGATTGATGTTAAGGGTTGGTTGGATATGTGGTGGTGAAGAAAAGGTAGAAGAGGGTGAGGGAGATGGGGTAGTTTAAGGTCACGTGACCTGGAGAAGGGAATTTGCGATGTGTCTTTGTGGAGAGTTGGGAAGGGAAAGAGGGAATGTTTAGCAGGTAAGTGTTAAAAAGTGGATGAGGAAGTGACGTGTGATGTTGTGATTGGTGAGAATAAGAGGTGATGTTATTGGTGGAATGAAATGAATGAAAGGTGTGGATTGGTGAGAATAAGAGAGAATATGATTGGTTGAGAGAAAAAGAGCTGGGAGTGGGGGTATGTTGGAGATGAGGGGAAAGGTATAAAAAGGGAATGTTGTGGGTGTAAAGAAGTATATGGTAAAGATGATGATTGCGATAGTGATAGCGTTGGTGATAGTAGGAGTTGCTGGGGCAGAGAGGAGTTGCGTTAGTTTTGGGAGGTGTGGGTTCGAGTTGAATGTGGAGACGGGACATTTGGAAAATGTGACAAGATGTGAAAAGGATTACGAATTGTTGCCAAAATATACATGCACCTACCGGAAGGGGAGTGGGTGTAGGTTTGGATCTGATTTTATTAACTTGGGGACACTTAAGAACGTGTATAATTGTTTAAAGCCTGTAAGCATGTCAGAGGGGGAAGAGATGTGGAGGGTTGATGTACGGGGGTGTAAAGATGGGGCAACTTGTATGTCCTGAGGGTTACATTTTAAATGGGAGATGTGGGTGTGAGGAAGCTGGAGCGGGTAGGGATGACAGGTGTAAATTTTATAAAAGGCCTGTGGGTATGTATGCTAGCGACAACACTTCGATTCTGGTGGAGATGGTGGATTGTAGTTTGTTGGTGGACACGGTAGACTTGCCGGAAGGTTTGGAATTGGAATGGAAGTTGACGCCGAAGGAGAGTGCGCTTATGATGGCTTATAGCGTAATAAATGAGATGAATTTCTATTTTTCTGACAATTTTATGTATATATTTGGGGGATGTGGAAAATGGGTGAGTGGGAGTTGAATGTAGGTGGTGGAAGGATGATGAGTGGGAGGGTGAAGCGGGCGTCTAGATGGGGTGTGGAGGGGACTTTGAAAATAAATTCGCAATGTAATGGTGGGGATGCGGGGAGGGTGTCGGTGACGAGCATACGAAAAGCAGCATCTGAGAGGTGCAAAAAGGGGTGAATGTGATAAAGCAAAAAAATGAAAAAAGAATGCGATAGGAAGGTGAAGGAAGGAAACAGGGTGATTGACGGGTTGAGGAAGGAAAAAGAAGAATGTGAAAGGAGGGTGGGCGGCATGCAGGGATTGTTGGAAAGAATGAAAAGAGAATTGGAAGAGAAAAAGCAGAATGTGACGAAGCAAGAGGAGTTAGTGAATAGAATAAAAGGAAATGTAAGTAAAATGTACGAGGAATTTGAGGCATTAAAGCAGATGATAGGAAAATTGGAAAGCGCATGTACAGGCGGAGGAGAGGATGAGAAGTTTGCTAACTATGAGCAATCGTACGACGAAGACCTAATACCGGAGGAGGGAAAGGAGGAGGAAGACGTTGACGAAGGGGATGTAGAGGAGGGAGAGGAGTTAGAATTTGAGACGAAATGAAAAAAGGAAAAGGTAGCTGAAATAGAAGACATGAATTATAACTTATTGCAATAAGTTGGCTATACGGATCTTTTATTTTGGCATATGTTTATGCCGTAATTTGATATAATGCATGGTGGCCTTTGAAGATTCTGTTTTATTTTTAAACTGTTGTTTGAATTTTCATAATTAGTTTTTATATGCATATTGTGAAATATATGTGTGCTATTGATCTATGAGGAAGGGGAAAGGACCCTAACTAGGTAAAGTGTGAATAAAGGAAAATGAAACACTCATTAAGCATCAAAGCACAATACGTGCAGTGTATTCAAACGTGGGTAGGAAAAAGAAACAAAAGTAAAACAAAAAGAGTGAGAGAGAGAACACTGTAAACATTGCCAAATTGTAGTAGATTATAAAACATAATTGCAGGAAAGCAAAAAATATAAACAACACGGTACCAACCTTTTGTTCCATACCATATACAGAGAAAGAAAGACAGAACATGCCATTAACAATGTTTTTATATAAAATCATGAAAAAGATTGCCTGTGCAACGAGAGCACGATGATTGTTTTTGTGTTTGTAAATGTTTATACACAATTGGTATATGGTTGATAACACACGAGCGCCGTGCATGGCATTGCAAACACAGGGGCGAATAGCGGTTATTGATGTTGGTGCTATACCACACCGTGTATGGTTTGTATGTGTTTCGCAAAAGTTCTTGCTGTCTTGCGAGGAACTGTGCGTGCTTGCAAGCCACGCAAAACTTTGTTGAATGATCGCACTGTGGCTGGTACATGCATTTCGAAGAGTTTGGAATGCGGTCCTCGCCACTGGCTGACGCCGACATGTTTAATGGTCTGTAATAGGGGTAGGACACTGGCAAATATGTTGCTGTTTGAAAGGGTTTCAAAGGTCGAACTAAATCAAAAGGCAGAAAATCGAGCTTGTCGATGTAAGCATTGACTGAAGTATTTATGGAGTAATAGGGTTTCCACGCGCAGCTGTAAGTGCACTGGACGCTTAACATACGGTTCTTACAGCCTGCGCACTGAAATTTAATTGGGCGTCGAAGGGTTGGCACAAGGGGCATTGGTTTTCTTCTGCCGTAAGCAGAAGTGTGATTCATGCTGTTTTTTTTAAAAGAGGGAAAGAAATAAAAGAAAAAAACTAACAAAGAAGAAGAACAAAACAAAAAATACCCACTACACACGAAAAACACAGCCGCATCAGCGACGCTGCCGCTTTAATGGAGGTTCCGACGACGCGGCGTTGCGGGTGCACTGCAAGGCCCACCAGATGCGGCGCCGATGATGTTCTTCAGGGATGGGGTTCAGAAGAGGTATGGCCAGGGCCTGAGGCCGGTCGCTGTTATCCACCTCGGGCACAGCGGCGAGGAGCGGGTCGTACCCTTCGGGGCGGGATCCGGCGAAGGAGCACCTGGCGCTGCTAGGGATGAGCTGCACGGACTCCGACGGCCGCGTTGGAAAGAGGTTCCTCCTTACAGAAACCCTGCAAAACCTCCGCGGCGAGCAGGACAGCAGCCGCACTAGGGACGGGTCCGGTTGCGGGGGAGAAATGTTGGTGTAGGCCGGGTTGAGAAGAGGGGGAGGAGAAGGTGGGTAAATGGAGCGCTGGGTGAGAATAGGGGTAAATGTGGGAGGTTGTGGTGTAGGAGAAGCAGAGCGGGAAATGATTTGAACGGAGGAGGAAGGAGAAGTACTTAGAGGAGGAGGAGAGTAGGGAGGTGAATGAGGGGTTAAAGGTTGGTAAGAAATGGCCCCAAGGGACATGGGTTCGTCATGGTGCGTGGTGAAAGGAGAAGGAGAGAAGGGAACGACAACCACTGAGGAGGAGGAGGAGGAGGAGGAGGGGGAAGGCCTTAGGGGCGGAGGAGGAGGAGGGTAGGAAGGAGAACGAGTGGATAAAGGCTGAACAGAGATGTCACCAATGGACATGGGTTCAACATGGTCAATGGGAGAAGGAGAAGGCGAGAAGGGGATGACTTGAACAGAGGAGGAGGGCGAGGGAGTGAGGGGTTGGACGGAAATGTCGTGAAGGGTCACAGGTTCGAGGTGGGTGAAGAAGGAAGACAAATTTGAAGCGCGGGCAGAAGCAAGTGGCGTTGAGGTGTACCGTGGGGAAGTTTCGGGATCGGAGCAGGAAAGAAAAGAGCTTTGAGAATGGTTGCAATGGAGGGAGAGAGAGGAGGTATAAGATTCTGGGGAATAGGGGGGCGAGGAAGGTAAAGGGGAGTGCGGAGGGGTAGCGCCTGCGGCGTCGGTGTAATCCTCCGTGTACACCCCGCTGTCGGTGGTGGAGGAAGAAGAGGGTGGCAACACTCCACCGAAGGCGACGTGGCAGCAGAGGAAGCCGAAGGCGAACCCGGGTCGTCGGCGCAGGGAGCTAGAAGCTCCGGCCACTGAAGATGGAGATGGGCAAACGCCAGCTGAAGGGCCGGCAGAGCCAACAGCTGCTGTTCCTCGGGTGCTATGGGAACACCGGGCTGGACGGGTAGAAGAAACTGTCCGTGCTGCGCTTCTTCTTCTTGCCAAACGAAGGGCTGCTGTTGAAGAGCGACTTGCGGCTGGTAGGTTAGATCCGGCTGCTGTTGCTGGATGGGCAGCAGCTTCCTGTATACTCTTTCAGATGTTGGCGAAAAAAAATTGTTCGCCGGCGTTTGAACTTGACGCTCCACTGGGTTCCATGTTGTTCCGACGAAGTACTGAGCAAGACTAAGTGTGAAGATGGGAAGCCTGGCATGCCATTTTTAAAAGGGGCTGTAATCAGCAGCCGATGTGCGTCACAATATGGCTCATTAGCAAGAAAATGTTTAAAAGTGGTTGTGCGGTCGATGGTAGGAAAATTTAATTGTTATCGCAACCGGATGGTGCGGTGGTTCGTTGGTGAGACCGGAAGTACACCGGAAAAGAGCCTGATTACAACTCTGGAAGTTGTGGCGCGATAACAAGCCTGGAATTTTAATGAGGCCTTTAACTGAGTGCGCATGCGGAAGTTGCGGTTGCGATAAGCAGCGTATAAAAGCACCAGGCGATAAGCGCCTCGCTGAAGTGAGAATTGTGCAAGAAAATAGACTTGGCTAGGAATTGTAAGGTTTTAGCTTTTGGAACATTTGCGATATGTTGGAAGCGTTCTTTTTGCGAGAAAAAAGTTGCGTTTGATATCCGCAGGACGCGCGCGTGGAGGCACATGGATGTTGTTAAGAAAATAACATGTACGAGTTTTTTTTTACCGCAGTTGATATAGCGTAAAAGAAGCAGCGAATAAAGCAGCAATTGTATTGAAAGTGTTTGAACGTGTAGAAAGCTTTTTAGGCGTTGTTGAACAAAGCCCAAAGCATGGAGCCGGAACAAGGGGTAAACGAATCTGGAACCTTGCAGCCCAGGTTCGCCATTATAGCCCATAGGCAGAGAACTTTGAAAAGGCTTTTCTCCGGCTACACGGAAACAGAAATTACCGTGAACCCGGGTCCCAGAGATGCAAATCCAGAGCAATGGGTGACGCTTCTGTTTACGGACATGATTAACTTTGCGAAAGAAAATTTATTGGGGAACGAACCGGGATATTTAGGCGTAAGTATTGCGGACGAGGAGCACCCGTCCAAAGCTTTTAACATGAGCGTTAGATGCACGGACCAGGTGAATGCGGAGGCGGTTATAAAATCGATAGAGAAGGTGATGCAAAGCAACCAGCAGTTCTTGCTATGGGGATCTTTGAAAATCACTTTTGTTTGGACCAAGTAGGTGTCGGATTCGTGCCACAAGCCGTGCGATGCGTGTACCGGTAATAAAGGCATAGTAGAAGTTATGAACAAAGACAGCTTGTGTTTAGCAAGAGCTATAGCGGTTGGCAAAGCTAAAGTGGATGGAGACGTTAATTATAAAACCATTAAACGGTCGGAATACCTGCAGAAACAAAAAGCTGTAGCCTTGTGCCAAATTGTAGGAAAGACGAACGGTCCATTTACTATCGATGACGACAGAGATTTTGACGCTATTTTAAAGGGGTACGCGGTGACGGTGTTTGCAGATCATACGGGCAAACACGTCATGTACGCGTCAGAGAAGCAAACAGATAAACCCATTGACGTCATGTTTCACGAGGGGCACTTTAACGCCATTGTAGACTTGCACAAGTGCTTTAAATGCAAGTGGTATTGTCGTCATTGCCATTATCCCTCGTTCAACAAAAAAAGAATTCCATCGATGTGACGGCGCTGGCTCAAAGTGCCACCAGCAGTGCCCTAAGCGCTATGAAGCGTTCATACACTATGGCGCGTGGAACCGAGACTTTAAGGGTGCAACCTGTTTCGCGAATCATGCGAGGAAAGGCGGCTTTTACCCGAAGGCGCTGTCGGTGTGCGACGTGGAAAAAGTGTGTACTACTTGCAATAAGCTGGTGAACCTGAGATACCGAAAAGGGGCGCACGAGTGCGGAGAAAAATTTTGCTCATATTGCAAGGTTCACGTGAACAGCAATCACAGGTGCTACATGCAACCGTACTGTTCACCGAACAAGAGAAACCGCTTCGTGTTCATGTTCATAGATTTCGAATGCACGCAGAACACGGCGTACAAGAACAAAGAGAACACTTACGAGCACGTTCCAAATTTATGCGTGCTTTACCAAGCGTGCCCCCTGTGCATAGACGAAGGCGAAAAGATGGCGTTCTGCACCGAGTGCGGCACGAAAGAACACGTTTTTACCAACGCGCCGGTGAAGCAGCTGTTCGATCACGTGATGCAGCCGAGGTTCGAAGCCTGGGACTTCGTGCTGCTGGCCCATAACATGCGCGACTACGACGGCCAATTTCTATTGAAATACATGGTGGGCACTTTAAAGTGGACGCCCGAGCTAATCATGAACGGTACCAAGATCTACCAAATGAAGCACGGTGACGTCACGTTTCTAGACTCGCTCAACTTCATTCTCATGCCGCTGGCTCGCTTTTCTAAGACTTTCGGATTGCAGGAAAGCAAAGGTTATTTCCCATACCTCTTTAACACAAAGGAAAACGAGCATTACGTGGGTTCGAATTCCGACGCAAAGTACTACTGCCCGGACGGCATGTCGGTGGAGGGGAGGAAGGCGTTCGAGCAGTGGCACGAGGATAGGGCGTCCTCCGGGTACGTGTTCGACATGCAGCAGGAAATGGTGGCGTACTGCAAGATGGACGTGTTTCTGCTGAGCCGGGGAGTTTCGTAATTTAGGAGAGAATTTTTGGACGAGAACGGAATCGACCCGTTCCGAGAGAGCGTCACCATCGCGCATGCGTGCATGTGCGTCTACCGAAAGCGGTTTATGCCGCGCGACAAGATCACGCTGTTACCCACCGGCGGTTACCGTCTGGCGGACAAGCAGTCGCGCATCGCCTGCATTTGGCTGTCTTGGGTAGAGGGGCAGAAAAACATCACCTTCCAGCACGCCCTGAGAGGGCGCAAAGTGAAGGTTCTCGGGCACAAGGTGGACGGGTATAGGGAGGACGGGGAGGAGAAACGGGTGTTTTTCTTTCACGGGTGCTGGTACCACGGCTGCGAGCGATGTTTCCACAATCGCCACGCGGTGCTGTATAACACGGGGAAAGAAACGATGGCCGGCAGGTACGAGAGCACCGTGAGAATCTCCAACAAGATCCGAAGCGTGGGGTACGATGTCGTGGAGATGTGGGAGTGCGAATTTAACGCGATGGCGAAGGCCGACCCGCAACTGGCGGCATTCGCGAAGTCCTTCCCCCACCCGGAACCGCTGAATCCGAGGGACGCCTTTTTCGGCGGGCGCACCAACTGCACGAAGACTTACGCCGAGGCGTCGGGCGACACCAAGATGTTTTATCTCGACGTGTGCTCCCTCTACCCCTTCGTCAACAAGACGAAGCCGTACCCCGTGGGCCACCCCAAGATCCACTTGGATCGCTTTCCCAACCTCGAGGACATCCAGGGTGGATTGATCAAATGTACCGTGTTACCTCCGAACGCCCTGTATCACCCCGTGCTGCCGGCTTGCATCAACGGCAAGCTGATGTTCGTCCTGTGCCGCGCATGTGCTGAGGCGGAAAGCCAAGAAGCGTGCCGGCACCCGGAGGACGAGAGGTGTCTGACGGGGACGTGGATCCTGGACGAGGTGAAGGCGGCCCTGCACGAGGGGTACCGACTGCTCCGCGTGTACGAAATTTGGGAGTACGACACGGTGCGGTACGACCCCGACACGGGCGAGAAGGGACTGTTCGAGGCGTACGTGAACTAGTTCATCAAGATCAAGACCGAAGCCTCCAGTTGGCCTCCGGACTGCCACTCGCCCGAGCAGAAGGAAGCCTACGTGAAGGAGTCTCTGCAACGCGAAGGCGTCGCTCTCGACCCCAACGCCATCGCCCCGAATCCGGGCAGGCGCGAGCTCGCCAAGCTCATGCTCAACTCCTTCTGGGGCAAGATGGGGCAGAGGGACAACCTGCCCACGTGCGAACTGGTCGATGGCTACGACAGGCTCGTCGAACTGCTCAACGACCCCGCCGTGGAGCTGCAGTCCTACCTCCCACGCATTGCAAATTCAGCTTACAAATGCCGCAGAGCATCGTGCAAAATCCGAAAGACCTAGTGAACCTCGTCAACGCTACCATAAACGAGCATTTATACGTCGGAAACTTCTTTCTCTTCGACGAACGCAAGAAGACGGTAAGCGTAAATGCCGACGTCACCCATCCCGAACCCCTAGCCGACAGACCATTCGATGGGTTTGTCGAAACGGTGGTGCGCACGGCCAAGCCGTACACCATACCCGATCACGACGTCATGAGCGACGCTACCCACGGAAGACCAAAACCTAGACCGACAAAACCGGTAAAACCACCCGTGCCGGCCAAACCCGCACTCGGTACAGCACGCCCGTTAAGACCTCCGACTCCCACTCACACAAGACCTATAACGGAAACTTCGTCTCAGACGACACCCAAACTCCCAGAGCCACCTCATGTGGGTACGTCTTCGGCTGAGGGGGAACCCAACGCTACACCGGATGCGCCAACACCTGCCCCAAAACCGCCAGACACGCTACATCGCATTCACAGTTTGCTGCTGACACCCGCTATGGCCAAGATGCTCGGCTTCGAACCCTATACCAACGTCATTCTCGCCAAAGGTCCTAAGCACCCCGTAGATACGTATATGGGGTTTCCTTACGAAATGTTCATCTATTGCGATCTAGTAGCCCCGCAAGTAGTGGGCGACACCTTCGTGCAGGTCATCGAGAGTGGAATACGAGAGAAGCAACAACACTTACATGAGCGACGAAAAGACGTTCTTTCCGCAGAATTGGGTACCCTTGATTCGACAAGAGTTCAAAACCGTAAACATTGATTTAAGGAACGGTTATGGCGATCTCTTGCCATTCGCTGACGGATTTTCCTCTACTATAGTTCTCGCCTTTAGGCCAAAACCGCAATAATGGATGTGCACATTGTCACGCAGTACTATCTCAATCAGGCTGGCGGAGCATTCGACCGTCGCGATTTCATTCTCTACAGAGGCAAGCGCTATCAAAGAGGCAGCGGTCTATTTTCCGCTCTCGGCGGTCTCTTCAGAACGGTGCTGCCCTTTTTGAAGAGCGGGGCCAAAGCGGTCGGAAAGGAGGCGCTCATGATGGGTGCTCGCGTGCTCTCCGATGTAGCCACCGCCGGTGTGGCGCCAAAGGAAGCGTTTCAACAGAGAATGAACGCAGCGGGGCGCAATTTAAAACGTAAGGCCGACCACAAGCTGGATGCCATGCTCGGTTCCGGAATGCGACGTCTCAAGAGAATAAAATACATCAAACCCAAAAAGAACACACAGTCGAAGATTAAACGCGGTAAGCGCAAGGTGCAAGACGTTTTCTAGTAATGGCAGACGCAGCCGTGCACATGAGTTCCGAACTCGATCTCTTCAAAGATGTTCCCGTTCAGATGAACATCGAGGAGTCTCGGTTCGTCTTTCTTAACCCGCAAAACACGCTCATGAAGAATGCCCCCATTACGTTTCATTACTCGGGAAATGCAGACGATTACCTCGACTTAACCTACGTCGTCCTCGAGCTTATGGTGCGCGTTCTCGATGACAAAGGAGCGCCTGTCAATGCCGAAGTCAACGCCACTTTGGTCAACAACACCTTAAATTCCCTGTTTCAACAGGTAGAAGTTTCGCTGAATAACGCCATCGTGTCCATGCCCCAAGCAGGCTATCCTTATAGAACTTATCTCGAGAGGCTTCTCAATTACTCCGGCGATGCCATGCGCAGCAAACTAGAATCCCACCTTTGGAGAAAGGACACGGCGTGTATCATGGACACTTTCATCGCCAATGCCGGGTTTCAGTGGCTTCACGGGTTTACCAAAAACGGGAATGTGGTTCAACTCATGGGTCCCCTGTGCAACGCTCTCTTTCACCAGGAAAATCTGCTTCTCAACGTCAGCATGACCGTCAAGCTCACTCCTTCATCTCCTCAATTTTATCTGTTCTCCGACTCGGCCGACTTTAAAGGCTACGCCGAAATCCAATCTGCCACGCTGCGTTTGAAAGCCGTACGTCCCTCGCCAGCCATCAAGCTTGCTCACCAGGCTGTGCTGGCAAAGAGCAACGCAAAGTACCATCTCAAGGATGTAAGCTTCCACGCCCTAAGCATCCCAAAACAGGCCAGAGGAATGACGTTTAGCGACGTCTTCATAGGGCAAATTCCCAGAAGAGTGGTCGTGGCCATGGTTACGGACAAGACTTATTCCGGCGTCTTTAACAGAAACCCCTATAACTTCCAGCATTTCAAGCTAATCCTGTTGCAACTGTACGTAAACGGGCAACCCGTTCCCTCTCAAACTCTTCAACCCGACTTTACCAACGCCCACTACATACAATGCTTTCAAACGCTGCAGGATGGTCTCGGCATTCACTTCAAAGACGAGGGCCACTCCATCTCTAGAGAAGCGTACCCTGTAGGTTATACGGTCATGGCGTTCGATCTCACTGCCGACATCAGCGCCAACGAATCTCACATCTCGGGCCAGCGCCACGGAACGGTGTCTATAAGCATCGGTTTTGCCGATAAATTAACAGAAGCCGTCATTCTTCTGATGCTGGCGGAAATACATCGCACGGTCGAAATAGACGGCAACAGATCCATTTTGGTATCATGAACACGTTCCACATTCAGCGTTTTCTTTCCACATGCCCCTCTACGCGCTGTCACTTTTTAGGGGTCTACCCTTGCTACAGGATTCCCAAAATTCGCAGCTTTCCCACCCTCCCCATTGCTCTAGTCGCTATCACCGACCCAAGCACCAATCCGGGTAAACACTGGGTTTGCATCTTTGTCGATAAAAACGGGCGTGGAGAATACTTTGACAGTTACGGGATAGGCCCCCTTTCGCCTCATTTTCTTCAGTTCTTAAATTCTCTCTGCGGGACAAAATGGTCCACCAACGCCAGGAGGCTGCAAGGTTATCACAGCACAACTTGCGGACATTATGTCATAGACTTCCTCTCCCACCGCTGCTCAGGCCTTCCTCCGCATACCTTCTTTTCCAAATTTCGCGCCAATGATTTCTCTCACAATGATAACGTCATTCGCAAAACCTACCAACACGTATGCCGCGCAAAGTGCTCCCACATCCACCAGTCCTGCCAACCTTTGCAGGTAAGTGCTCGTGTAACATATCTTCACTATCCGTATCGCTTTCCTGTAGCGCATTCTCATCCCCCCTCTCTTGTATGTGCTTTCAGAACGCGCTCATGCTCATATAAAAAGGCCGTTCGTCCAGCCAACGCTTGCCTTAGCCATCATGGACGTCGCGCAGGCAGCCACGCCACCCAGGTTAGTCCGCCTTGTATGCGCTACGTTGTGTTTATTGTTTCTTTTTGTTTTTGTGCGTCACACTCATTCGATTCGTGTGTCTCTCTTGTTTCAGTGGCACCGTATTTCAAACCCCAACATCATCAAAGGACGCAGCCAAAAGGAAGCGTCGCTCACGCAACAACCCAGCACAAGCGCAGTTGTGGGCCCTCTGTCAGACATCTACTTTCTCAACCCGCAACAAACCAAATTCGTGTGTGTGGGTTTTTCTCCCCAGTCGCCGCACCAACTCGGCGTCACCATTGCCAAAGTGGACAGCGCAACGCAGTCGTCATGAGTTCCTCGCAGTAGCACAAACTCGTCGAAGCCATCCCCGTCATTCACAAACGCTTGAATGACCCACAGGGACGTCTACAGGAATTTCAATTCAGCGACAGCGTTAACACTCTGTTCAAAAACGTGTTTGGAAGGCTAAAAATCGTCTTCGCACACCTGCAAGGCGACTCCATCACCCTTAACCAGCAAGAGTTCAACATGTTGGACAGTCTACAGCGAATCGTCACAGGCATCATGTATCACAAACAGAAAGAAGAAACCGACGTTCAAAATCAAATCATGGCATTTCACAAATACATGCTTCACAACCATACCGCAAATGTTCCCTTCCATAACCTAAACTTCACCAAGTTCTCCAAGTACATCCGCTCCGCAAATTTTAGAACCTTCCTCGAGGTCCAACATTTTCTCCAAACTCCTTTTGCACTATCTATCGCACAAACTCAAATCTAGTGCGCATGCTTCGCTCTCTCCCTCTGCCCGTATTCCCCTCCTCCTCCCGCCCACAGACAGTATCCTCTCGTCCTTCGGTATCGCAACAAGTGTTCGCCCCAGCATGGGATACAAAAATTACCTATCCGTGTACTGCGAAGACACCAAAGTCTTCAAAAACTACGAAGAGGGTGGACACCCTCAAAAAATTCTCCTTATGCACTCCGTTTCGTCGATAACACCTACCACGGCAAACCCATCTCCATCAAAGTTCACAGCTGCGAGAGCAAAATTCATTTTGTGTTTTCCAACATCAACTTCAACGATATCCAGTTCGAATCCAATTCGCAACCTTCTTCTCACACCCATAAAACAAGTGACAGTGATGAAGAACAACAACAATGGTTCCGATGTGTGGCCACAAGGGGATTATACATCATCTTCTACGAACAACAGTACATTTCCGTGGCTAAAATGCAGCAAATCATTAACCAGGACCGCATGTGCTTCGGTAGATGCCTAACGGTCAATTTGGGCAATGACACACCCTACATTCTACCCGATCATATACACGGCGATTGGCTGCTCAGCGTCAACGAACACAGAGTTATCGTTCAAAATGAAGACGTTATCAATTCCATATTCAAACAAGCAAGCAACATCTGGTGGTAAAACCCAACGGACGTTTTCTTTCCCACGGTTGTGCAGCGTCATCAACTTCCCAACGGATGTTCTCCTTCCTGCGTGTGCAATTCCCACGGATGTGGCGCAACGAACTTTTCCCCCTCCACTGGTTTCCACGGATGTCCTGCTTCCGGCGGATGTGCAGTAACAGCCTTTTTCCCCTCCAGTGGTTTCCCACGGATGTGCTCCTTCCTGCGTGTGCAATTAACGCTTCCTGTGAATGTGACGCAACCATTCTACCCCCACCAGTGGTTTCCCCATATATATTCCATCCAATGTTTGCCCCTCACACAGTGCAGTTCTAACGTTCGGATATGCCAGACGTTTCGTGCCCAGCTCACACCTGCTCCTGCTGTACAACCAAAGTGCCGAATCCTCGTAGCACCAACCTTTGCTACACTTGCGAAGTTCACTACTTTCAGGAACTCGCCAGGCTTCGCCAAAAAATCGAGGAATTTAACTGGAAGTACAACAGGCGTCGCTCATGACTTGCGATTGCGCATCTGTACTCCTCAAGTTTCTTCAAAATCATAGGTGCATTCAAGTTCTCCTGCCTCAGAAACGTGAAGTTCTACTTCAAAACGCAAACGCCATCTTCTCAAACTATCCTCCTGTCGACGTAGACATCGTGTGTGAGCAGCTACTCATTCACCTTCAACACATTTGCGCACCATATCGTCGCTGTACACGCCACTACAACCTACCTTCTCAAAGAACTCACTTTGACGAACCACCACCGTTCGTTAAAAACTGTCACTGGTGAGCCAAAAGCGAAACATGAGCGCAAACGCCCTCATTCGTCAACTAGATGAGCTCTCCAACAACACCGACATTCTCTGCGTTGCTGCTCTGCAAGAAAACGTCCCATACAACGTTCTAGGCGTCAGATCACTCGCCACCAGATACGGCACAAGAACCGTTGTGAAAATCGAGGAAGATACCGAAGTCTTTCTACCTGCAAGATACGGAAAGGCTACTCCAGAACTCATTCAACAACTCGACACCGCCAAGTTCACCATAACCTACCAAGGTGTAGAACATATCTCAAACGGATTCAAGAAATACATCGTCAAGTTCGCACCAAAATGAGCCGCGAAACCGAACCCATCCACATTGGAAACAACCTCCTCCTCAAACTCCTCTTTCTATCCCAATCTCCGCCAATGGAGACTATTCTCAACTCTCATTACTCTCCACTCAAATCGCTTTCTTTGGCAATCAAAAACAAGTCATCGTTAAACTTTACTCCAACAAAAACCACGCACTCCACGTCAAGTGCCTCCCTTCCACAGCTATCCAAAGCGCAGCAGATGCTCAACTATTCGTCTTCCTCTGCCACAACAAAACACCTAACCTCAACATAAACGTCACATCCAATGGGTGCTACTCAAGCAACTTCACCAACGAGTTCGTCGTCGCCGTTCCCTCACCCATGGAAACGCACACCAACTTCCAACATCTTCTTCTCACTTACATCACCAAACCCATCAATGCCGTTTTTCGCATCGATAGCGACTCCAGCGACACCGACGACAACAACGACGACGACAGCATCTCCATCGTAACAAAGTTCAAAATCATCTTTTGTGAGAAACAAAGTGACTTGCCAGAGTGATCTTTTCTTCTCAAAAACAATAAACACAAAGTGCGTGTGCACATGCATTAATGTCCTATATACTATTCCCTATCACATCCATCTTAATAATTCTATTTGTTTCACTTCTATGTTGTTTGTATCATGTCATAAATTCATATTCTTTTTCTTTTTCCATATTATTTTAATTCCAGTAATATATATATCTCTGTTTTTTCAAAATAAATACATTGTATATAACATTTAGCATAACCTTATTGTCATTTTTAATACCTGTAAATATTACTAATCTTGTCATTATGTATAATCATTCACTGTAAAACTGTGTTTTTTTCTTCACAATAAATTGTATGTATCATTTAACATATTCTTATTATTTTTAATACCTGTTACCATTTCCAATGTTATCCCATGTGTAATCATAAGCATCATTCATTGTTAATCTCTGTATACAAAAGAAGTAAATAAATAAAAAAAAAGATCCCGGATTAGCCAAACTGGATCAACGTTAATCCTTCCGCTAGTGGCAACTTCTCAAAATTCCCACTAATCCACCTTAATCCAGCGGACCAACGCCACCTAGCGGCAGGATTATCGTTAATCCACTTGGCTAATCCGGGATCTTAACTACTGACGGATAGTAACAATGGGAACTAATCAAGATGGCGGAGGCAGGAGCTGCGATGAGATTTGACGTTAAAGACGCGGGTGGCAAAACATGGGGTCTAAACAAGATGATGGAGTGAAAGGGTTGGGAACAGGTAGCTGTGGGATTAAAGATGCGGTGGTGAAAATGAGAACCAAACAAGATGGTGGGAGCCAAGAGGTGGGGACAAGGAGATTTGGGGTTAAAGACCGGTGGCAAAAGTGGGAATTAAACAAGATGTCGGAGGCAAGAGCTGGGGTGAGGAGATTTGCGGTTAAGGCGGGTGGCAAAAATGGGAACTAAACAAGATGACGGACGCAGGAATTGGGGACAGGGAGGTTTGAGGTTAAGGATGTGGTGGCGAAAATGGGAACTAAACAGGATGGCGGAGACAAGGGGGCGGGGGATGTTGACATGTGAGACGTAATGGCGAAAATGTGAACTAAACAAGGATGGCGGGAAGTAAGAAGTTGGGAAGAGCAGATATTGGATTAAAGGTGGTTGAAATGGGAACTAAAGGAGATGGCGACTACTGCGGTAAAAGGTTCGGTATAAAGTGACTGTTTGAGGTGTGATAGGGTGAAAGGTGGACGTAAGAAACTCGGAAATGGAAGCGGAGGTGATGGCTGAACCTGGTGGTAAAATTGGAACTAAATGATGATGGTAATAATATTAGCGGCGATAGATAGAAAAAAGAAAATTTATTTCCTTCCTGCTCATGTGACGAGAACGGGAGTAGCGAAGTGACTAGCGTGTAAGTTGAAAGAAACACAAGAGGGAAGAAAAGCAATACTTGTGTACAAAAGCAAGGTAGGAGGTGACGTGGCATGTTGTGATTGCTGTACGCAATAAAAGAAAGCTTTATGATTGGTGAAAATAAAACGCGATAGGATTGGACGAACGAAAGGAATAAAAGAAGGAAGTGATCGTCATTTGCGGTAGTATTGATGCTAGCGGTAATAGTTAACGCAGATGTTGGGATACGAACCTAGTACTAAAACGTAATGAATTAATGTGAACTAAACAAGATGGCGAAGTCAAAGTTGGGGGACGAGAAGATGAGACGCGGTGGCGAGAATGTGAACTAAACAAAAATAGCGGGAGAGGCAAGAGGTTGGGAAGAGGAAAGGTGAGATTAAGGACGCGGTGGTTGAAATTGGAACTAAACAAATGGGACTACTGCGGAAAAAGGTACGGTAAAAAAGCGACTAGTTAAGGTGAAAAGTGGTGGTAAAAATCTTGGAACTGGAGGCGGAGGTGAGGACTGAACCTGGTGGTAAAAATTGCAACTAAATGATGATGTTAATGAGATTAACAGCTATAGATAAGGAAAAAGAAACGTCTTACTTTGCTGGTTATGTGACGAGAATGGGAGTAGCCAAGTGACTAGAATCAAAGTTGAAAAACAAAAGAGCGCAGAAACGCAATGCTTATGTGTAAAAGGAAGGCAGGAAGTGATGTGACGTGTTGTGATTGTAGTCGTTTTGTGGTTGGTGGGCGCAATAGAAGACAGCTGCATGATTGGTGAAAATAAAACACGATGGGATTGGACAAACGAAAGAAAGAAAAAGAGGAAGGGTTATTTGCGGTAGTATTGATGATAACTATGAGTGTTAACACAGATGTTGGGATTCGAATCCAGCACCAAAGCCCAACACATTAAAAAGTAGACCGTGTTGGGGTACGGAAACGCCAAACCCGCAAAGGTTGTCCCTTGAACCGTTGTTTTCAATGTGACATTAACGGCGTCAGTGTTATTGTGTTTCTTTGAAGGTGTACGTATTTCTGAGTGTGGGAAATGTGTTGAGGTTGTGAGTGAGGTGTTGTAATGTTGTAATGTTTTGTTGACGGCGTGCATACGCGCGCGTTGGTGTTGGTGGAATGTGGAGTTTTATTTTGGGACTTAAACCTACTACCGAAGCACTGAACGGCACATTGCTACGCCAAGCAGATCTAGAGATACAAGCGGAAAAATAATTACATTTGTGGCACTCACCTGTTAGTTGTTTACAGGTGTTGATGCGACACGAAAACGAGTTAAAATTGGAACGTGCAGCTGTCATGTGATAAACGTTGACGCGACGCGAAAAACGAAACTTTTTTGTCACAAAAAATGAACGCAACTGTTTTTTAAGAATGCTTAACCAGCTTTAAGATCAAGCAACATCACTACGCACTGATATACCTAGCTTTTTAAAGCGGCACAGACGTCCTTTGCACAGACGCAATTTAACTATATCAAAAACCTGGTACCGTTGTAATTGTAGCTAGCGTACGTAGTGGCAGGGTTCTAATTGCCGGCCAGAAGTGGTCCAAAACAGTGTACCACGGACGAACGGGCTAACAGACATGTTCACAACAGCTACTGTCAGTCAAGTGTCTATGCGTAAGTAAAACAAATCTTCGGTAGTCGGCAGAAAACATTCCAGCGGAAGCTTCCCAAAGCGATAGCAGACTTTGTGACTGGCTAAAAGGATGTTTGCTGCTTCTGATAATCCCAGCGGAAGCTTCTGATAATCCCAGACATGATACTCGTTAACGGATATCTGCAGTTTGTGATAAGTATATGAAAACCCTGGTGAGCACAGTTTTGCAGTATTGTAAAACAATACCTGATGTATTGTATTGGATATGGTGCAATATAAACAAAACGTATGATTGAATTAGCGTAATCAAACTAAACAATCGGTTGACAAACAAAGGGTTAAAGGTGGGCTGGTGTAATACGTTTAGCATAGAGAATAAGGCTACTGTTGTTTGAGGCAGTATTTTATATCACAACACTGTGAATGCCAGAGTGATTGTAGTGTAAATTAGTATTATTGTATGACAATGATTTTAGATGTTTGTTAGCTATAAGCATTGTTAGAAACTAAGTTTACACGGCCTCACTGAAACTAACAATAGGAGTGGGTAACAATGAAGCGCGGGGGTGAGTTGTTTATCACTTAGAAGAGACAAACAAATGACGTCAGGGTAGCGTCTCTTTCTTTAGAAATGGAGGGAATGTCTTCCCTAGAGCATATGTTTTAGTAATTATGATTGGCTTATAAAATAGACGCTAATGTTGGTGCGATTTATTAACCAATAACAGCTCTATTATAATGTTTAGGCATATCGGGGTGAGGGAGTATAAATTCTTGAGCCAAAGGCAAGTATCGCGGAGTTCTAAGAAATCTCTCTCGCTAGTTACACGTAAGGCAGTTCTAAGGAAGCATTCATGAGGTACACACTACGCAAGTCTACAAAACCTCTCGCGTCGTAAAGTTAGTTACAAAATGTGAAATATGCGAATTAATAGTGCGCGGCAAATAAGTGATTGTAGTTACATTCGAAAATGTAACAGTTTCAGTCAGGCGTGTGTCAAGATTAAATATGTGAAACTAATTAAGAGTGACGGCAATAAAAGTGTAAAAACAAATTCTTTTATCAGTGTTATCTTTTAGTAACAACTCCTTTCCGTTTACACGCCCTGATCAGAGATATTTGTTTGACTGAGTAATAGTAGCTAGCCGGAGGACAAAGAACCCAAAATTCAAAATAGTAAAACAATAACAGGCGCTCAGCAAATAAGATAACACGAACAGAATACTGCGACAAATTGGCTCCCAGAACGTGGGGCATAATAACCAGGAAGGGACGAAATAAGCAGAACGTGGAGCAAATAGAGCAGTGCAATTAACTACAAGACGCAGATCTCAGAAACAACCACCAGAACGACCGACGACGACGGATGAGAGGACATCACCAACTACGAGAACAGATGACAACAGTGGAATTCGACACCAAAACAGCGAGACGACGAGGATCCGTCATACTGCGACGCAGAGACAATATATACATCTAGGAGGGAGGGACAGGAAGCTGGACATCAAAGCAACATCATCAGATAGCATCATAAAGGCTAGAAAATTGTAAATTTTATGTGTATCCTAAAACAAACAAAAAATTATGAGAAATGAAATGTTGTTGAGAAGTGGAAGAATTAAGAAAACAATGTCCACTAATAATACTGAGGAAACAATTATGGAAGGGGATAACGTAACAGTTTGCCGTAATTCAATGAAGGTTACGGAAAATAGCTCAAACAATGTAGAATTTGAGGGAGGAAATATTAGTGAAGAAAGTGAGAATAGAATAGCAAGTCATTCAACTCAAACATCTGGGATTGTTGTAAACATTTCAGGGCAGATAGCCGACGACAGAGATAGATATATTAGGCATGTAGGTCAGAGTATTGTACCAAACAGTGATGAAGTAGTTGTAACGGGTGATGCAAATAAAGGTTTAAAAAGGGATGTAAATGCAGCAGGAAATGTTAATTTTGAATCTGGTATGATGATGGAAATGCTGAGAAATTTTACAAATCGATTAGAAAGGAATATGGATAAGATAAATAAGAAATTTGAACAAAAACAAACTCGGATTAATAGGGAATTGAGGGAAGATATTGGTAAGAGTAATGAGAAATTAGAGGAAAAATTAAATCAAAACATGGAAGATATTGGTAGGAGCTTAGAGCAAAAACTAACTCAGAGTAAAAGGGAATTCAGGGAAGAAATTGAAAGTAAATTTATGTAGCTGGATAATAGTATGATAAGAATGAGAAATGAGAATAAGGAAATAATAGCAAGTGAGATAGGAAAAGTTTCAAAGAAAATGTTAGACATGACCAGGGAAATATCTAACCAAAAAAGTGAGGTTGATACTAAGTTTGAACATGTTAGTGTAAGATGTACAGAGTTAGAAAGTCGAATTAGTGGCATTTCAAGTGAGCTAAGAAAGATGAATGCAGATTTAATTTAGGTGCAAGTTAATTTCAGAGGGGAGATATTTGAAATACAGAAGGATTCGGAAACACAAAGAAATAAGTTTTTCGAATAAGTTAAAGTTTTGTCTATAGATTTGAATCCAAAACTAACTTCTGAAATTAACAAGCACCAACCGGTTCAAAACGAAAACAATAAAAAATTGGAACAGACAATAGAAAGTCTGCAAGGTACTGTAAATAGGTTAGAATTGAATTCAGAGTCAATATATGTGATGTCAATGGATCTGATGCACAGAATAATGATAGAGGTAGTTCCTCAGGTATGACTAATAATGTGAGTGACGCGGCGGGTTCATCCATAGCCCACGCCGAAACTCAGAGTGCACAAGTAACATTAGAGAATTTAAATATGGGAATAAGGGACATGCAAAACTATAATTATATCTTAAGCGATTTGCAACTTCCAAAATTTAATGAAAACTCCAATCCAGTACAGTTTATTGCAGACTTGTCAGAGTACTTTCAAATTAAAAAGATACCGGAAGTATTGAAAATGATAGTTGTTAAAAGATGTTTGGACCAGAAGACTTTAGATTGGCTACAAATGCTATCAGGGGGCGAAATTTCATATGTATCCTTTAAGAGGTTATTCATGAACAGGTTTTGGAACGTTACGGTACAGCACAGAATACGAGCAATGCTTAGCCATGGACAATTTGATCCACGAGAGCGAATATCAATGACTGATTATTTACTAAAACATGCAAGTCAGGTTAGGAATTTGTCACCTCCGATCAATGAGGAAGATTTTGTGAGTTTGCTCACAAGACATTATCCTTTAAGGATACAAAATTATTTATTAATTGCAAAACCACGTAGTATCTTTGAGATGACAGAATTAATGTCAGTTTTGGAACAACAGGAAGAAGACATATCTCGAGAGTGGGACCATAGGTTTTTAGACGTGCGAGATAGACGAAATTACCAAATTAGTCATTATCACCAAAGCTGAGGACAAGACAGACGTCATGAGAATAATACCAGCAACGTTATCAATCATAGGTTCTAAATTTTGAAAGCCCGAGGATAGATGGGAGACCAGGTCGGCAGGAGCAAATAAATTACGTTAGGACAGAAAGATTGCCAAAAAGAGGGCAAGATCAAGGAAGGCGTTACGTCAGGCAAAGGGGAAATTTCACTCACAGGAGGGAAAACACTAACCGGGAAAGATCCGAGGAACGGCAAGAAAATTACGTGCCAAGAGGACATAATTTCAGGAATCGAGGATTTCGGACTCGCTCAAAATAGTGGGAGCGAAAATGAGATTAATTTAGCGCCGGTTAGGAATGCTAGTCCCGTACATGAACATGAAAGTAATCAGGAAAACTGTGAATAGACTCCTGTGCAGTAGGTTCTCAGGACGTCTTTAATAATTCAGTATCCATTACCAAAATAAACAATATGCCTACACACTCTCTCTGTAGGAAGATAGCAGCAAAGAAAGATAAGGAGGAAAATTTCGACTCACCTCATGTTAAGATAGAAATCGCGAAGAAAGAGATTGTTGCGACTGTAGATTCCGGTTCAACAGCTTCAATTTGTTCGCAGAAATTTTATATACATTTGATAAATGAAGGTAACAAAATTATGGCTCTTCCCACCAGTAATCTAGTTTGTCGTGTTGCAATCGGAAGAACGACACAGGTCATAAAGGCACAAGCTCTACTAAACATACTTATCGGCGGAGAAAATTTCGAGGTTATGTTTCTAATTGGAAGCCATTTGATTTGTGACATAATTTTAGGATGTGACTTCCTACATGAATATGAAACACGTGTAGATTTTAAATATGAGGTGCTATAAATAACAAAAGACAATAGAGAAATAAAGGTACCGTTTATAAAAGAGAAAGTATCCGTGATTGAGATGACAAATTATGAAGAAAACCTTTATGATCAACAACTTTTTGTGCAAATAATGGAAACGGATGCAAACGATCAGATAAAGCAAGTAGTCACAAGATAAGAAGGGAACACCATGCCATATTTTCGACAGCTAGTAGAAAGACCAGATGAAGTAGAGAAATTTACGACCCGAATAAAAGACGACCGTGCGAGCGAGACAGACAATAACTGGGAAGAGAGAAGAAATGAAGAAATATTACACAAGTGTGAAGAGGCTTATAACATTAAGAATACACAAAAACAAATCCTTCATGACGTTTTGATGAACAATAGTTCAGTATTTAGTAATATCCCAGGCAAATGTAACGTACATCAGCATACATTTCAGGTAGAAGACGTACCACCATATATTCATAAGTATGATAATTTACCTATAAGTCTTCGGGACAAAGCTAGAAAACTAATAAATAGCATGTTAGAAAATGGGAATATTGAGAAAAGTAATACTCAATATATAAATTCGATTTGTTGGAGTATTAAACGAAATGGCAGTCTGAGATTAACATTAGATGGTAGATATGTTAACCAATATATGAAGTCAGATCATTTTCAAAGTGAAGGAATCGAACAACTCATCATGAAACTTTCAAGAGGTAGATTTTTGACATCCATTGACCTCACTGCGTCATATTGGTAAGTGGAATTAGATCCACAAGTGCGTGATTACACTTCATTTCAATACTTGGGGATCCAGTATTTTGTGTAAATCCCTTTGGTTTAAAAAACTCAGGAAGTGGATTTTTGAGAGCAATCCACAGTATTTTGGAGATTCTGCAGATGACTTTTTAATAATGTATATCGACGACTTCCTCATCATTAGTCAAACATTTGAGGAACATATGTATAATGTACATTATGTGCTAAATATACTGCAACAACATGGTATGACTGTAAACATACTAAAATCAAAATTTTGTGTCAAGGAAGTACATTTTCTGGGTTATGTAGTGGATGAACGGGGTATAAGACCAGAGCAGAAGAGAATAGAAGCAATAATGAAAATTCAACCACCAAGGAACGTAAAGCAAATTAGACGTCTCTTAGGGGTATTGAACTTTCAGAGTAAGTTCGTACCAAGGTTTTCGGCTGAAATAGAACCACTGCGGCAGCTACTCCGAAAGAATATCAAGTGGAGATGGACAGAGGATCATCAAAAATGTTTTGAGAGGGTCAAAGAACTCTTTGCTAAGTCCATATTGCTCGAGAGGCCCAGAGAAAATTTGAAATATGAAATTTATGTCGACGCATCAATGCAAGGATTCGCCGGAATTTTAGGACAGCGAGACATCAACAATGATTTTCACGTCATTAGTACAGCTTCTAGAGGACTTACAAACATTGAGCGGAATTCTTCGGTGACTCAGTTAGAAATTGGGGCACTCTATTTTTCATTAATTCGTTTCAAGGCCTATATTTATCAGCAAAAGGTGAAAGTGTATTCGGATCACATCAGCCTAACTTTCATCCAACGGTGTAGGTTATGTAGTGGAAAACTTGCTAGATACATTCACGCAATATCCACATATGATATTGAAATTATACACATTCCTGGCAAGAATAACACCTTTAGCGATTTGCTATCGAGATCAAACTACAACCCACAAATTCCCGAGAATATTGAAAGGCCCAGAAATGAAGTCAAGATATTGACAATTGAAATTCCTTTAAGCAAAGAAATGATAAGAAAATTGAAAAATATGTGGGAAATTCAAAATTAGGACGCAAAATTATTTGAACTAAAGGAAATGCACCATTAATTGAAGAGGCAAAGAGAGAAATTGTAGCAATTCGGAATGGAACATTATGCAAGAAGCATGGAAAAGAAATGCCTAATTGGAAGGTAATGGTTCCGAATAGCATGGAAAAGGAGGTAATCAATAATTTTCACGAAGGGTTAGCACACTCAGGGGCAGACCGCTCAACTTCTATGATTTTAGAAAATTTATACATATCCAATAGCGTCAGAAAGTTGGGAAATTTATCTCGTGCTGCAACCTATGTCAGAAGGCAAAGCAAATAAATGCAGCATATGCATTTGAGACCAATTCGGTTATAAGGGATAAGCCAAGGTGCGTAATTAGTATTGGCATTCATGGTCCAATGCCTCCAAGTCAATTTGGAAACAAATATATATATATATATATATATATATATATATATATTTCTCTGGTATGATATATTCAGCAAGTATGTAAGAGTTTACCCTTTTAGAAAACCTACAAGTTTAGCATGTCTGAATAGGCTACTCAAGTCGTATGTGATAGAGGAAGGACCAATCCAATCCGTATTGAGTGATAGTGCTTCGTCGTCCACAGGAAAAAGATTTATGGAGGGACTGAAGGTAAATGGCATTAAACAATATTTTTCGTCAATGTACAGACCGAACTCCAACCCAGTGGAGAGGGGAATTAAGGAAATTTCGAATTACCCAACGGTGCTGTGTCATCGAAAACAAACCCAATGGTATAAATACGTATATTTCGTTCAGAATCTACTCAAAGAAACAGTAATCAATGTGACAGGATGCAAACCATGTGAACTTAAATTAGGAAAGAAGATAAATACAATATGTAAGAAAATTCCAGAAGCCATTCCAGCTGAACACTCGTTACCACAAACGGAAGAAGAGATGTTCCGACAAGCATTCGAAAGGATGAAGAAAAAAAAAGCCATAAAAAGAAAAAGGAAACATGAAGAGAAGAAAAGAACGAAAGATCAAAATTGGAGATTTAGTTTTGGTTAAAACCAAGAAATTGTCTGATAAGGCAAATAAACTTTATTGGCGAATGTTTCTAAAATATCATGGACCATTTGAAGTTGTTGAAGTATATGGAACAAACACATATGGATTATGTAACCCAGCAACCCAAAAACCATTGGAAAGTTCCATATTGAGATGCTTAAACAATACAACATTGAGGATAAAGATGAAATAGAAGACCAAGAAGATGAAAAGTAAATTCAGGATAAGTAAAGCTGAACTGCAGAACAAAGTATTGGAATGTAAGAGGGTTAACTATGTATATATGTCATAAGGAATGATAAATGAATGCAGGACGGAAATAAATGTTTAAAGGGAAAGAGGAACATTTTCCTAGTAAATTGTAGCCACATTTGAAATGAAGCATGTAATAAGGATAAATTAATGTCATATTAAAATAAAAGTAAGTAGATATAATTCAAAGAGTCTTGTGAATATAAAGTACAAAACAATAAAAAGTGGTAAAGATAATTAAAGCAAAACATTTATGTAGCACACAGATAATGTGAAATTATGTCTTAGAATTAAGAGATATAAATATATTTGTGTAGAGGATGAATATTTTGTTCAATATGTTCAATAGTACGCGAAATATATCTATATATATAATAATAGTAATAATAATCATTATTATGTGAAATACGCGAATTAATAGTGCGCGGCAAATAAGTGATTGTAGTTACATTCGAAAATATAATAGCTTCAGTCAGGCGTGTATCAAGATTAAATATGTGAAACTAATTAAGTGTGACGGCAATAAAAGTGTAAAAACAAATTCTTTTATCAGTGTTATCTTTTAGTAACAACTCCTTTCCGTTTACGCGCCTTGATCAGAGAAATTTGCTTGACTGAGGAATAATAGCTAGCCGGAGGACAAAGAACCCAAAATTCAAAATAGTAAAACAATAACAGGCGCTCAGCAAATAAGATAACACGAACAGAATACTGCGACATGTTTTAGGCTGGTGTAGCGAAAAAGCAATTACTGTTTAGACTAGTGTAGTGAACGTGAGTGAACATAATTAACCCTTTGACTAACGCAATGAGTGTGAAAATACACCAAGGCACAACGAAAACAGACACAATCGAGTGAAGCATTTGCCTAGTGGAAGACAATGGAGAGAATTGCAGAAAAAAGTGGTACCCAATCATGAAGAGCCGGAGAAGGAGGAGGTAAGCGACTATGAGTGGGCTAGGCAGCCTGCTTTTGAAATTGTAGAGCATTGTCAAAGGACGATGAAGAAATTCTTTATAGGTTTTTCGGAGATAAATCTGTGTGTCCGCAATGCCAAAACATGCAGACCCAGAGGAATGATTTTCCCAGATGTTTAATGCTTTTTTAAAATTTGTGAATGAGAAGCTACTAAAAACAGCCCGGGGTTTATATGTTTATCCATAACTGATTTTAAACAGCCTTCCAAACTGTTTAATATAAGCGTTCGCCGGGTAGATTAAGTAAACTTCTAGGCCGTATATAAAAGCATAAAAAGTGATGGAAAGTAATAATGCCTTTTTGATACAGGAGCAAATCAGGATATCTTGTGTGTGGATGAAGGAGGTCGCAGATTCGTGCTTTAATTTCTGCGATGATTGTAGAGGAAATAAATGTGTAATTGAAATAAAGATCCACGATACTTTGCGCATACCGAGAGGCATTGCATTGAGTAAAGCACGAGCACACCACGATGTCAATTACCGACCGATTACGCGTTCTGAGTAAAAGCAGAAGGCGATAGCGTTGTGCTAGGGGATAGGGAAACCGAAAGGTAGGTTTACTCTGGATAAAGTAAAGAAATTTGACAAATGTTTAAAAGAGTATACCATCACGATGTTTGCCGATCATACAGGCAAGTATGTGCTGTACAAATCTGACCACATAGCCGAAAACCACATATACCTGATGCTGCATGATGATCACTGTAATGCCACAGTAGACTTACACAAATGCAAGTCTTACTGCAAACGGTGTAACTATCCCTACAAACACAAAAAGAATATCACTGCTGTGACCAACTGTGCACGAAATGCTACCAACCGTGCGTTGACAGGTTTGATCAGTACATGCATTGTAATGCGTATTATCGCTATTTTAAGGGGCAGCTCTGTTTTGAACAGAACCTGGCGAAAGGAGCTTTCCATCCAAAAGATTTGGCCGTTTGTGACGTGGGAAAGGTATGCCCCTTGTGCAACAAACTGGTGAACGCTAGGCTGAGAAAGGATTCCCGCCAGTACAGAGAAGTATTCTGTAGTAACTGTAAGATGCACGTGCTTTCTAATCATAAGTGCCTCACACAGCCATACCATGCACCAAATAGACGAAACCGATACGAGTTTATGCATATAGATTTCGAATGCACGCAGGAAACGCTCCATATGGACAAAGCGAGCACGTCTAAGCTTGTGCCAAACCGGTGCGTGCTTTATCAAGTCTGTCCGTTGTGCATCGACGAAAGCCACAAAATGGCGCACTGTACGCAATGTGGAGTTAAGGAATTGGTTTTTGACGACCAACCGATAGAGCGCTTATTCGAACGCATTGCAGAGCCCAAGTTTAAACGCTGGGATGTGATCGTTGTCGGACATAACCTCAAAAGCTACGACGGACAGTTCATATTGCAGTACATGGTGGGCGAACTAAAATGGACGCCCGTGCTCATTATGAACGGCACCAAGATTCACAGAATGAAGCACGGTGACGTCACTTATGTTGATTCGCTTAACTTTATACAGATGCCACTGTCTCGGTTTCACAATATCTTCCAGTTGAAGTAATGCAAGAGGTATTTTCCGCACTTGTTTAATACTAAGGAAAATGAGCACTACGTGGGTCGCATACCGAACCAAAAGTATCACTGCCCGGAAGGCATGGACATAGAAACTCCAAAAGCCTTGGAGCAGTGGCACGAGAAAAAGGCGTGCTCCAACTACGTCCAATATGAAAGCGGGAATGGGGAAATATTGCAAAATGGACGTATTCCTCTTGAGATGGGAGTATGCAAGTTTAGAAAGAAAGTCCTTGACGATAACGGTATCGATCCCATTAGAGAATGCGTCACCATCGCACAAGCGTGCATGAACGCGTACAGAAGGCACTTAATGCCAAACGACAAGATTGCCAATATACCCGGAGGCGGTTACCGCCTGTCGGACAGGCAATCGCTCATTGTGTGCATTTAGTTAACTTGGGTGGAGTGACAGGAAAAGGTGATCATCACGCACTCAGAGGACGAGAACCAAATATCGCAGCACACAGGGTGGACGGGTACAGGCACAAAAAGACGGTGTACTTCTTTCACGGCTGCCCTAAATGCTTTCCAAATTGAAAGGCCGTGGTGCACTGCACGGGCAATGATACCATGGCCTCCAGATACGAGAGCACCAAGAAGGTCACGAAGAAGATTAGGGATGCCGGCAGTAGTGGAAATGTGGGAGTGCGAGTTCAACGCCACGATGAAGGTTCAATAAGGAAGTGGCACACCATGCCAAACGTTTTTCCATTCTGGAACCCCTGAACCCTAGAGATGTCTTTTTTGGAGGCCGCAACAACTGTACCCAGACGTATTGCGAGACCTCTTGGGATACGAAGCTCTTTCATTACGAGGTGAGCAGCCTGTACCCTTTCGTTGACAAGACGAAGCCCCACCCCGTGGGTCACCCGAAGATTCACATGGATCATTTTCCGCGTTTGGAAGAGGTATGGGATGGCATTGTGAAATGTAAGGTCCTACCGCCTCAAAGGCTCTATCACCCGTGCTGCCGGCGCGCATTAACGGCAAACTGATTTTTCCGCTGTTTCGCACTTGTGCGGAGGGGAGAACCAAGAAGAGTGCCATCATGAAGACGATGACAGAAGCATGACGGGAACCTGGGTCGTCGACGAAATGAAGGTCGCCTTGGAGGAGGGATTGCGACTACTGCAGCTCTACGAGATGTGGGAGTACGAAGTAGTGCAATATAACCCAGCCACCGGAGAAAGGGTCTATTTCAGGACTACGTAAACGACTTCCTTAAGATTAAGACTGAAGCCTACGTTGGTCCCTCCGATGTCGACACGTCTGTCGCAAATGAGCACTGCGTTAAGAAATTTTTGGACCGCGAAGGCGTTATCCTGGATCCTCACCGCAATGCCAGCAATCCCGGCAGGCGAGAGTTGGTCAAGTTGTTGCTCAACTCCTTCTGGGGAAAATATGGCCAGAGGGACAATCATCCTACCAGTGAGCTTTTGGACCGTTACGATAGGCTGCTCGACTTGCTCAACGACCCGGGAGTAGAGGTATAGTCATACATGCCTACCACGGACGATGTGATGTACGTGGTACGGAGGTACTGCGAGCAGAGTCCCAAGTTAAATCCCACAACAAACGCCGCCATTGCGGATTACAGCACGACTCAAGTGTGCTTAGTGCTCTATGCTTACCTGAAACGATTGGGAGAGCGAGTGTGCTACTTCGACACCGACTCCATCATCGCCACCTAGTGCCCGGGCAGTGTCCTGGCGGACATGACGGACGAGCTAGAGAAGTACGGCAAGGGTGCGTACATCTCTCGCTTTTCCTCCACAGGGACAAAGAGCTATTGGCTCGATATTAAGTGTCCCGTAAACGATAAGACCTTGTCTTTACACAAGATCAAAGGCATCACGCTTAATTATGGCAACTTGAAGCGCGTGAATGCTGACGTTATTCGCGACGTGGTTCTTCGCGACCGCGCTAGGACGGTGATGCTGAGGGTAACACAGATTTCGAGAAAACCCGATTGGCCGTGGTTACTGAGCCCAAAGTCAAGACCTTTCGCATGGTAGTAAACAAGCGCATACTAGTCGACAACTTTGACTCCTATCCTTAGGGTATAAGAGAAGGCGCGAGTAAAGATGCATCATAAATGTGACGGTCCTTCGCTTGGAGGTACATTTACGCACTAAACCCACTTAGAGGCACAATGCTCTTGGGAAGCGACTCCATGTCGTCGGACAACATCAGGTGACTTAGTTTCCCGTAAACCACGCTAATAGCTGACCCTTCGCGATGCGGAAGAACCACCCTTGTGAAAAGATTCATACGCAACGCCCGCCACATGTTTGACCGCGTGCCTAAAAGGGTGTTCTGGTGCCACCCTCTAGAATATTCTCCAAAACTAAACAGCTTTCGTATGGTATGAGAAACGCACGCGGGTATTCCGGAATTGCGATCGGTGGTAGTAACTACTTGTTGATTCTCGATGACCTCATGCTCGAAGGTGGAGGGGACCACGTGTCCAATTTCTTCACCAGAGTTTCGCATCATAAACGGTTCGAGATCATTTACATTCTGCAAAACGTGTTTCCTCAGAGAAACGAATATAGAGTCATTTCGCTGAATGCCAATTATATCGTGACGTTTAAGAGCAACAGAGACAGGATGCAGCTCGAAAGGCTGTGGCAAGAGAATGAACCCAGGAATTCTAGGTTTTTGCTGGAAGCATTACAAAAGGCTATCGAGTATTCGCACGGCTATCTGGTGCTGGACCATGCAGCATACGCCCGATGGGTACAGATATCGGACTGGCGTGTTTCCGGAAGAAACTCTCTCGTACTTTGTATCCAACAAGCTGTAGATTTTAAATGACGCGCTAAAAAGGCAACGGTTGTCACTGTGGTGCAAGCATGGTTAGAGAATGGATGAGTATGGCGAAACTTAGCAATCCGCTGCTGGCGAGACAGCACACAAATTTGACCGTTATAGCAAAGGTGAAGCCTGCTCTGTGAAAAAGTTACTAAAGCAGGCTAGCCGAAAGTTGGTGAAAGCCATTTCAGAATGCATGCTCAACATGATTAAGGGCAACGTGCCATTGCTAACCAAAAGCCTGAATCATTCAAAAAGCCATAAAACCGCGTGAAGAAAGTTAGTGGTAAAGAAACCGTCGTTGAAGAAGAGGAAAACAATTTTGGTGCACAAAGGAGGATTCTTGCCGACATTCCTTCTATCCATGCTGGTCTCACTAGGTAGCGCTCTCGTATCAGAGTTTTCATGATGAAGTACGTGAGGAAGATGTTTGTCTTACGTAATATTTTTACGTAAATATTTAACTTGAAGATGTGTTGTTGTTACGTATTTTTAAACTTGAAGATCATTATTTAGCTTCATGTATTGTTTAAAACTTGAAGATGTATGCATACGTAATTGTATTTTTACGTATTATTTATTTTGTTGCATTTAAGGAGTTTCTGGAACACGCTTTGGGAGTCGGTTTGAATTTGTTGATTACGTAGTAGTTACTGTTATTACGCAATATGCTGCTACGTATGAGAAGCTGATTTCAAGATGTGTTTTTGTTATTACACTCCAAGTTTTACACTATAATATTTAACTTTGTTATTAAAACTGCTTCTATAGATTATTTATGTTTGATTTGCCTCGGCTGCGTCAGTCTTGTTCGTAGAGTCACGTATCTCTTAATTAGGGTGCGGTGTGTCAATGATTGTAGACATCACAGAATTTAAGTTTTTAAATTCACTTCTTTTATTAGTTCTTGCACATTTTTATAAAGCACTACACTTTTTAAGAACTGTGAGAATCTTCAATACTTTCACTTAGCGCATATACATAACTTACGATTCACACGTAGAGAAGACATCTTACATCTGTTCACTACCAACGCTTGCCAGCAACTGAGTAATATTTCAACGGTTAAACCTGTAAGCTTCGGTATTTGAAGTCTCTGATTGGCTAATTCTAGTCCAATAGAATATCTGCATTTTACTTAAGCTTTTTCCTTGCTATTGATTGGCTAATTTTAAACTGTTACTGAATTTACCTTATCTTTGATATAATCATGACTGGTAACTTTTCAAACTCTTTAACTCATTAATAGAATTAATTGTTCTTCCACACAAGCCGTGTGTTGGACATGGTTGGAAAGGTAGAATCAGATGACTGAAAAATTCACTGCCATAGCCGGGATTTGAACCACGGATCTCATTATTTCTACAAGGTTACCTCATTATTACCTCATTGTTAGCAAATTAAAACTTATTATTCTCACAGCGCACCTGTTTACAATAAAAATAAGCATTTTCAATGACTGTTACATACATTTTAAAGAATTATTACATACATATTGTTTCAAGGCGGGCTGTTATTGAATTTATTTATTATATAATACAATTGAAATTATTATTAAAATACTGCCTCATACGGTTAGCAAATCGTGGTAGCGACCCAGCCCAAAGCGATCTGTAAGCTTCACGCGATAGACAAATCCATCTACAGATTAGCCAAAGAAATAGATAGCGTGCACCAAGCAAAGCTATCCTCCGAAAGGTGGCAGCTACTGAAATATAAATTGGGAAAGTATTTGGGACTCGTGAAATAAGTGAGACAGCCTTACGTGCAACGTGACGAGGACGAGTACGTCAATTTAACGACGTGTACGAAGACGTAGAGGTGAAACAAGAACCGAAGATATGGCAACCATCGTGTACTGAAAAGGGAAAGCCTAAACCTGCGTCCCCCAGGAAACACAAGAAATCCCCCAACTATAACCTTCGCTAGCGAAGGCGGCAACCTCTGTACAAGTAATTGATGGAGGGATCGCCATAAAGCGCTATTAGAACCGGCCGAATCACTATGCAGGGTTAGGCGCCGCAAACGCCCTTTGCAAAGCCACGGGTCCACCAAAGTCTCGCATCGAGTCCTTTCTTCGAGCCCAGGACAGCCACACCTTTACAAACCTGTGAGAAAAGCTTTTCCCACCAGATACTATCACGTAACCAGCATAGACGATCTTTGCGAAGCCGATCTTAACATGATGAAATCCGCCAAGGAGCACAATGAATCCTACATGTACATTCTAACCGTGATTGACGTATTCTCCAATTACGCTTGGGCAGTTCCTTTAAAGACAAAGATAGGTACTGAAGTCACGCAGGCCTTTAAGACCATTATTTCCAAGCGCGTTCCGAAGGTGCTGCAAACCGACAAAGGCTACGAGTTCACCAAAAGAATGTTTCGCGATTTTCTAAGGAAACACGGCGTGCACCACTACATCACTAAAATACTCTCAAAGCCAGCGCTGTACGAAGCTTTAATCCCACCCTTAAAACCAAGATGTAAAAGTATTTCACGCACAAACACAGCTATAGGTACGTGGAGGTTCTACCGGAGTTGGTCAAGTCGTACAACAGCTCGTATCACAGATCTGTAAAACGGCTCTAACAGTCGTCAACCCCTCCCACATTTTGAAGGTGTACGACAATTTGTACGCTGGCAGGCGCATACCTGAAACCAGGGAAGCTAAATCTAAAGTCGGAGATCACGTCCGTATTTCCAAAGAAAAAATGAAGTTCGATAATATGTGCGAGCAAAATTGGATAGAGATATCTTTCAGGTCACCAAGGTCGTGCACGAATCTCCGGTGATATATAAATTGAAGGGCCTAGCCGAAGAAGACATAAACGGTAACTTCTACGCCGAGAAACTGCAAGAGCTGGAGCTTCCTGAAACGTTTAAAATAGACCACAGCGTGCAAAATGTAGCGGTCGCAACAAGCAGTTTTTGGTCAAGTGAAGAGGATATCCTTCTATATTCAACCCTTGGTTACAGGCTTCGACCGTTCAATCGCTATGATTAAAACCCAAAAGTTTTCCATCACGCTTGTGAGCTATGCGTCCATGGACCATTTCACAGACAACACAACGGCCAGATTTTCAGACATCTTGCCAGAAAGGGAGAATGGGAGGTGGCACTCCAAAAATTTAGGTAGCCCGTTAAATTTTACAATGTCGCAAAGCACGCCAGCAAAAACGTAGGCACAAATTACACCAAAACGCGACAACCCACGCGTTCAAAGTATAGCTTACATATGCCCGAAGGCATACAACACCTTCCAAAAGAGTTGGTAAACATGGTAGACGCTGTTATTTACGACCATCTCAATGAAAAGATTTTTTTACAACTACGTTGAAGGAAAGGCAAGCGTGTATGATGCGGCCATTCATCCTGATGTTACCTGACATTACACTTCAAGGCATTGTAGAATACGTGGTGCTCTCAAAAAGCGGTTTACCTAGGCGAAAACGGATTACCTCAGCAACGCGTCTAAACAGAGTCCAAAACCTGCTAGCAAACCGAAGCCGGGACATACCCCGTCAAATCCATTACATGCGACGCCATCAAAGCCGCTACATAGTGCGTCTAAACCTACAGAAACTGCGCCTACCACCCCGGACGTAAACGCCTCAAAACCAGAGAAACAAAAACAGACGTAAAGTGTTGCACCTGCCGAAACTAAGCACTTGATTTACAGTTTGCTACTGTCTCCGGCTCTAGCAAAAATGTTCGGCTTCGAGCCCTTTACCAACCTCGTACTTCACCCAGACGCTACACACCCCGTAGATCCGTATATGGGATTTTCTTACGAAAACTTCATCTACTGCAATCTAGTGTTTCCACAAGTGGTGAGCGATACCTTTTGTTCAACTCATAGAGAGCGTGGCAGTGGAATACGAAAAAAGTAACAACACGTGCATGACCGATGAAAAGTCATTTTTTCCTCTGAATTAGGTACCTCTCATGCAGCAAAATTTCAAGATCGTCAACATAGATTTAAGAAACGGTTTTGGCGATTTCCTGCCATTTTCTGACGGATTTTCCTCCACTATAGTTCTCACCTTTCGCCCCAAACCGCAATAATGGATGTGCATACCGCCACGCAGTACTATCTCAATCAGGCGGGTGGCGCTTTAGGCGACTGAGACTTCGTTCTCTACAGAGATAAGCGGTATCAAACAGGAAGTGACCTGTTTTCTGTCTTAGGCGGCCTTTTCAGAACCATTCTTCTATTTCTAAAGAGTGGGGAAAGGACCGTAGGAAAGGAGGCACTCAAAGTAGGCGCAAACGTGCTTGCTGACGTGCCCGCTTCCGGAACATCTCCTAAGGAATCGCTTAAGACGAGACTCAGGAAGGCAGGTTCGAATCTCAAGCGAAAAGCAGACGAAAAGACTCCATGCTGGGTTCGTGCATGAGGCGCATCAAGCGAATAAAATGCACAAAATCCAAGACATTCGCTCAGTCAAGCCCAAACGCTGTAGACGAAAATGCAAGACATCTTCTCGTAATGACCGAAGCAACCGTTCACATGAGCTCCGAGCTGGACCTTTTTAGAGCCCTTCCTGTTCAAATAAACACGGAGGAGTATTGCTTCATTCTCCTGAATCCAAAAAATGTCATCATAAATAATGCCCCCATCACCTTCCTTTACTCCAGCAATGACGACGATTACCTGGACATGACCAATGTGATGAAACTAGAGCTGTTCATGAAGATCGCGGAAGGCAAAGGAAGAGCGATTGTTGCAGAGTATAACGTCACCTTGGTCAACAACGGGCTAATTCCCTCTTTCAGCATGTGGAAGTGTCGATAAACAACGTCATCGTTTCCATGCAGTAACCCGGCTACCCTTACAGAACGTACCTCCAAACTCTGCTCAATTATTCTAACGATTGCACAAACTCCCGGCTGGAGGCTTCCCTTTGGAAGGTAGACACCGCGGGAATCATGGACACGTTTGCGGCCAATCAAAGTTTGATGGCAAGGGTTTACTAAGGGAGGAAAAGTGTTACACCTCATCGGGTGCCTCTCCAACACACGTTTTAGGCCGGGAAACCTGCTTCTCAACATCAGTCTCACTATAAATTTGGCTCTATCCTCTCCTCAGTTTCATCTGTTTACCGGAAATAAGGTTTTAAGGGGTCCGCGGAAATTCAATCTGCCACCCTGCATCTGAAAGCCGTTGGGCTGTCTCCCACCATTAAACTTGCTCATCAGGCAGTCTTGGCAAAAAGCAACGCCAAGTACCATCTTAAGGACGCCAGCTTTCACGCACTCAGCATTCCCAAGGAAAGCAGTAACATGACGTATAACGACGTTTTCATAGGACAAGTTCCCAGAAGAGTGGGCGTGACATGGTGACGGTCAAGGTATACAACGGCAACCATACCAAAAACCTGTACCATCTCCAGCACTTTAACATAACTTCGTTTCAAATGTACGTCAACGGCCAACCCTTCCCCTCCCATCCCCTGCGACCCAACTTTGACGATGGACATTTCATCGAGTGCTTTCAAACCCTGCAAATGCTCTTGGAATTCATTTTAAAGGCGAAGGTCACTCAATTTCTAGAAAACAATACCCACAGGGATACACGGTCATGGCCTTTCATCTCACTGCAGACACGAACGCCAACGATTCCTCTGGACCACGGCACGGTGTCTATAAGTATAGGCTTTTTCAAACAGCTAATAGAGCTAATTACCGTTCTGGTGTTGGCGGAGATACAACGCACCGTCGAAGATTGATGCCAACCGATTCATTTTAGTATCATAAGCACGTTTCAACTACACAAGTTTCTCTCCAACTGTCCCTCTACGCGTCCCTGCTTTCTTGGGGTTTACCCCTGCGATAGACTCCCCCTTAGACATGAAAAGCTGCCGTTGCCCCTTGTCGCCAATACCGACGCTAGCACTAAAGCGGGTAAACATTGGGTCTGCATTTTTGCATGAACGGACGCGGAGGGTTCTTTGACATTTACGGTATAGGTCCACTTTTGCCTCACTTTCTAAACTTTCTGCATCGTACTTGCGGCCCCAAGTGGTCGCACAATGTTAGAAGGCTGCAAGGCTACGGCAGCACCATCTGTGGTCATTATGTTGTTGCGTACCTGTCTCACCGCTGCTGCGGCCTATCCAAAGAGAAGTTCTTTTCGAAATTTAACGCCATCAACTACCACCATAATGACGTGAACATTCTCCACACCTACAAAGACGCCTGTCTCGCTAAGTGCCCGCATCCTTATCAAAAGTGCCAGTCTGTGAAGGTGAGTACCGAAAAAATAGGCTTCAACTATGCATCGACAAAAACGTTTTGGTAATTTCCGATATTCATTAATTTTTGTGTCCTGTGCTTTTCAGAAAGCGCTTCTGCTCGTATAAGTCGTGCACCGCTACCTTCTGACGATAGTACGCCGCGATACCTCAACACATCGACATGCAACACAGGTAAGGTTTTTGCACCTAGGTCAGCACACGTTACTTTTTTGTTTTGCCTCTAAGGGCTTAAGACGTATGTAGCTGTTGCAGTTGCATGCAGACGCCTGTAAAGAACAAGCCAAAGGTTACCACGGAGGGTATCTTTTACCCATATATCATCAACTCACAGCAGAAGCTTACGATGGACGACAAACAGACGTAGATTGAACCAGCATCCCCAGCAGCAACGTTCCGAAACCAAGGGCCCTCGAGGTCCTGCGACCTGGAGTTCTCACCCAACCGTCCGAGATTCACCACGATGTGGCGCCGTGCGCCCACATGTATTCGTTCCACGGGATGTACGTGTCCAAAGGACCGCTTAGCGTGGGACCACTATTGGACACTTGCTTCCTCTACCACGCCCAAACCAAGTTCGTGTGCGTGGGATTTTCGCCCGCCGCACCACTTGGTGGTCACTGTCGCCAAGAGCGACATGCGCCAAGCGGCGGTCATGAACCCAGCACAGTGACAGAAGTTCCCCGAAGCTGCACTTGTCATTCGTCGTCGCATGAGCGACGCCCAGCGCCCTTTACAGGAGCTCCAGCTCGACAGAGATCTCACCATCGTCTTCAGGAAGCGTTTGGGAAGACTAACACTCTCCATCACGGACGCACAAGGGCACGCCGTTCCGTTTAACCTGGAGCTATGGTACGTGCATGACGCCCTGCTAAAGATCGTCTGCAACATCCTGCATCACAAGAAGAAAGAGAAAGTGGACATGCAGAATCAGATTTTCGTTTACAAGCAGTACTTTCGTTTTGCGCATGCTCACAATGAATTTCTCCAAGTTCACAAAGTGGATACGCTGCTCCGTTTTGAGAACCTATCTGGAAGTGGAGCATTATCTCAAAGCCTATTACCTGCAGCACATGCAAGAGGTTGCATAAAGGAAAAAGGTACGACGGATCTCCAACTTAGTCTCTTCAAAGACATCTGAGCAAGCGCATGTCATGGGATACCGCAACTACGTATCCGTGCACTGAGATGGAACCAAGGTGATTAAAATTACGAATTACAGACACATCCCCAAAAGAATAACCTTATGCACTGCGCTTTGTCGACGGCTACGAAGACAAATCCATCACCATCAAGTGCCACAACTGCGAGGAGAAAATCCACTAGGTCATATCCAACATCAGTTTGCAAAATATTCATTTTAAAGCAAGCTTGTGGCACACTCATGAGCACGACGAAGGTCACAAAAGCGACGAAGATGACGAACCAGATAAGTTGTTCGAATTTTTCCCAATAGGGGCCTATACATCGTATTCTACGAACAACAGTACATCTCACCGGATAAAATGCTGCACATGAGAAACGACGTGCGCATCTGCTTCGGCAAATGTCTGGCCGTGCATTTGGGCAATGTCACGCCTTATATCCTACCCGATCGTATTCACGGGGATTGGATGTTCAGCGTCGAAAAAACAGACTTCTCGTGCAAGATGAAGACGAAGGCATAGGAATAAGCTGCGCCAAAAGCAAACTCTGGTGGTCAAACCATAAAACCACTTCACCGGATATGACTCCTCCTGCCATGGAACCACTATGATGTGCTTCCTGTTGCTTTCTCCAACGGTTTATATAGGCATACACAGACGCTCACACGCTCAGTTGCTGTGGATCTCTCGGCGTGGCATGCTAGACGTACCGGTACGACGCATCATTGCATCCACCGTGCAGCTGCAATCTTCGAGGCCGACTTCCATACTCATGCACCAGGTTCCATCAAGAATTCTACGAAAACCTCGCCCAACTTTCCCGCCGCATCCAGTGGTTCCTGCGGAAGTATAATGGCGGAAATACTACATGACCTGCATCTGTTTTATCGTACTGCTCAATACCTAGAAAACGCACGCCTAATCGAGGTTCTACTGCCAGGTGAACGCCAAGTTCTTCTCCAAAACAGTAACACCATCCTCCAACGCTATCCACCAGCAGACATCAACGCCATGTGGCACCAGCTTTCCTTAAAAGCACGAGAGGTCTGAGCTCCATATCTCAGGTGCAAACAGCATTACAACCTGCCATCGTACCACTCACCTAGACGGACCTGCTCCATTTGTGAAAAATCGCCTTTTCAGTCGACCATGTCCCAAGGCGCTCTACGAAAACTAGACAACCCAACGTGCAGCACCAATACCTCAATGTGTCCGCACTACAGTTAAACGTGCCGTATCTTGTTCGACAACTCAAATCCGTGGACACCAAGTGCGGCGAAAAGACCGTTGTCAAGCTCGACAACGATACAGAAGTATTTCTATCCTCAAGATTCGGCAAGGCCTCTCCCGAGCTCGTGCAACAGCTCAACATGGCCTACTTCTGCATCTTCTACGAAGGAAAAGAAGCTCTCAAAAAGGGCTTCAAAAGATACGCTGTCGAGTTCACGCCATACATCTCCAATGACCTGCCAAACCAACCCCTTCAACGTAGGAAAGAACCTATGTTTCAAACTCATTTTTCAAGCCCAACTCTCTAACTCCGAAGAGTTTCTTTCCCACATAAACGTCCTCTGTACCCTCACCTCCTTCTTCGACATCAAAACCGTCATCGTTAATCTAGACGTCACGTTACGTGCAAGCCTTTCCAAATCCTTGGCAACCAAGCAGAGGCACTGTGCACCGTCTACTTGGGAACCTCCAAAACACCCGCTCTGTCACAGAGTCTTCGATGAGGGATTCTTCCCCATCAGCCACATCAACGAGTTTGCTGTACCCGTCTACATACCCAACTTCAGCGGCGACTTACACGATAACTTCTCTCACTTGCTCATCACCTGTGTCACCACGGAAGATGCGGTAAAGTTCAGCATCTACAGCAGCAGCGAAGAAAATAGTGATCACGTGACATACCCATCATGCATGACGTACTTCAAAATCATTTTCGTGCGCCAGTGAAACGATTCCAAAAATCACCACTAGTTGCAGCACGTAAATATTCAATTATAGCGCTTGCCACTTAGTTCTAAAGTTCACCGCTAGGCGTACATCACACTGTGATAGACACCATTTTAGTTTCTAAAGCTTGCCGATTAGTATTATTCCATAGGTCAAACAATTACACCATGTCCATTTAGCTACTAAGTCTGCCACATAGTGCTCATTTCCTATTATTCAATTATCCATCATCTTATGTTGTATTTAATCTATAAATAATAATCGTGTATAAGAAAAAAATAAAGAAATATGTCCCGGCTAAAACATCTGGTTCGACCATAGTCCTGCCGCTACTTTTCAGATTTTTCCGCCACTCGAGCGGATTAACAGCGACACTAGCGTCTCTAGCGGCAGAATTTTGTTAATCCATTTGTTTTAGCACAGACATACGCTACTGATGAGGAACAAAACGACGACAGCGAGTATGGCATTCTAGCAGTTCCCTTGTAGCACCTCGTCGGCTGTTAAGATAAAGGTTTATTAATTAGTATATAGTAAATTATATATGAATATTTTGTGTTCCTGGCTCCTGTTCTGTTCTTTGGATAAGCTTTTACTGTATCTATAGCACCTCGGAGCGATAACGCAATTTAGTTTGCATTACGCACAAGGCGGTTTTGGCGTGACAAAGAGAGACACTAATCTTCCATCTCAGTCACCCGTTCGCTGTGCGACTGCCAACGGCAAGACAATGCTATCACTGTATTGACTAAGCCCATGTGTATGATTCTTGTTTTGTACTTACTCTAGATAAGCTCCTACAATGGTTATGTTTATGTCTAATTGTCATCGTGAATGGTCCATAATACTGCATTTTGCTCATGTTTACTGCTGAAGGTCAATACTTCTAGTGCATATATGAGGAGCATTCAAATGAAACCTGGTCAGTGCGTCTAACTTTGCATTACACGTAAGGTGGTATCACGTAACTGCGTGTATGGTGGCACCATCTATTGATAGAGCGACTGCAACGTGCGCAACGTTTGACGTTGCATAGCGACAGTGTGGTTTCACGCCGAAGAGAAGGTGGTCACACAGGTTATCGTCCACTACTGAACATGAAGGCGAGTAAGCAGGAACGACAGGAGTGGTTCGATTTTTAGCGGCGGAGGCCGTGAAATGTATCGACAGATGACTGGGTACGGTGAGTACAGTCTGTGTCGTTCAAGTGTGGTGGAATGGCGCAAAAGATTCCTTGAGGAGCCCGAGTTACTGGAAGACGATGCTCGTCCTGGACAGGCTCATCGTGTTACCACACCTAAAATGATTGCGGAAATTAATGCTTTAGTCTTGGGCAACCGCAGAATCATCCGTCGGCCACTGGGTATTAGCGTGGGCACCATTAACACCATAATGCATCAACAATTAAAATTTCGAAAAGTTTGTGCGCAGTGGGTTCCCCACCAACGATTTCCTTCTTTTTTGACCACAGAGGCCCACTGCTTGTCGAGTTCCTGGAACGGGGAATCACCATCAATGCCCAGCGTTATCAAGCCACTTTACAGAACCTTAGACGAGCCATCAAGTCGAAACGCCCAGGCATGTTGTCCAATGGCGTTATTCTTCTGCATGATAATGCCCGTCCACACACTGCCAATACGGTGAGGACGACATTGCAGCAGTTTCGATAGGAAACGCTAGAACATCTTCCTTACAGTCCAAACCTTTCACTGTGCGACTTTCATGTTTATGGACCTCTAAAACAAGCTATTCGCGGACATCGATTCACAACGGACGACGAAGTGTGTGAATGGGTCCGGGCCTGGATCCGACAGCAGCCTACTAGGTTCTTCATGACCGGCTAGTGTCGCAATGGGATAAATGTGCCTAACGTTTTGGCGACTAGTTTCGAGTTAATAAAATCGTTACCGTTACTTTACATAAGTGACCGGGTTTCATTTGAATGACCCTTATATCAGGGTTAGAAATGTCAAGACTGTATAAAAATTAATTTTTTTTCCTTTATGCACCTTCCTAAATCACGTCCTTTTATAATCCCTGTTACATGATTGTATTTAACCAGCTTATCATTATTATCATCTTCCTCTGAGTAGAAAGTGGTGTATCCTAAATGATTGAAGATGAGGAGTTATTCTATTAATTTGCTGTTATATCACTTTTTATTCGTAAATGTGATTTACTCCTAAATGTCATCTACATTGTTTTTCTGTTTTTTGTGGTGATATTTCTAAGCTGTTCCTTTTACCTACGAATTGTATTTGAATAATATGTCTTCTGCAAGTTAAAGGTAAAGATAAAGGGTCAGACGAACGGAGGGGCACCACAACCTGGGCAGAGCATAGCGAGAAGGCCGCAATGGTCCTTTCTTGATTCTACTGTGATCTCTGGGAGGGAGGGAGGTAGGGAGAGCCTCGAAGGGGACCACATCCGGATGACGACGGGCGCAAACATGGACAGGTTCCCTAACGTTTTCAGTTCGAACGCATCCGATGCCACCCGGGCTCACCCTTGCGGGTCCCACTCAGAGGCGGGTCCGAACTGAGCCGTCCCATAACAACGACAGGAAAGAAACCTCCACAAAGCGCACATCCACCGCCCAGCCGCAATTTGCCGAACACCGTTGCCTGGCCATACAATCCTGAAACAGATAAAAATGAAGGAAATAATAGGCACAGGAAATGAGGGGCAGGAAAGTCCTGGTAGAAGAGAACCACCTTCGCATTTGCCTGCCGACTCGGGAAAACCATGAAAAAACCATGGGTTAGAGTGGGCTGTCGCCGGGGATCCAACCCAGGATATCTCAAATACGAGCTTCACATTACCGCGGCGCCATTTCACTCGGTTTCTGCAAGTTAACTTCAGAATCAGCAAATATTATCTAATCATCAGCAAATAAAACTGGGCTTAAAAATCATTCCCGCTATAGTAAAATCATCAGCGTTTGAAGGTTCATGAATTTACATATCGTTTTCAAAGCATGTTATTGATATGCTGACACACTATGTTCGCGAATCACTAATGTTCTAGTGGCCCAAATACATTTTATTGTGCATATAATTGCACATTTGCGCGCTTTTAAGTAATTGCATCACATTTTAGTAAATATTATATTTATTTGACATATTTTAACATTCAAATGGTAAAAATCTGTTTGAAAGGAAGTTACTTTAGTGAATTGGTGAATAATTGTTTCTACTCCTAACCGAAGAAAATAATAAATATGGGACGCCTCTTCGTCCTCAAAGGTGTCATTCAAGAAAGTAAGCAGGTTAGTAGGGACAGAGTAGGCCACCAGTAGGTAAATATAGAGAGAGCTGGCACAGTTTTTTGCGTTTATATGGGAAAGGATAGAGAAAACGAGGCTAGATGCGACGGTTCAAGGAGGAAAATGCGTTTATATGGGAGAGATAGGGAATACGAGGACTGACGCTAGGCTAGACAGTGGTAGGAGGGGGAGTGCGCTTTATATGAGACAGATAGGGAATACGTGGAGAGGTGCTAGGCTAGACAGAGGCTGAGTAATGTATAGTTTATATGAGCGGTATAGGAAAACGATGAGATGTGTTAGACTAGACAGGACTTGAAACGTAGTGCATGGTTTATATGAGAGCTATAGGAAAACGAGGAAAGGTGTTAGGCTAGACAGAAGTCGAGGAGTAGAGTATGGTTTATATGAGAAGTATAGGAAAACGAGGAGAGGTATTAGGTTAGGAGAATTGAGTTTGTGTTTATAAGGAGAGACGAGAAAACGGAGAGAGATCCTATGCTAGGATAGACAGGTGTTAAAGTTAGGTTAGTTTATATGAGAGATATAGGAAAACAATGGGAGGTGTTAGGCTAGACACAGATTGAAAATAGAGTATGGTTTATATGAGAGGTATAGGAAAACGAGGAGAGGAGTTAGACTAGACAGAGGTCGAGGAGCAGAGTATGGTTTATGTGAGAGTCATAGGTAAACGAGAGAGGCGTTAGGCCAGACAGAGCTAGAGGAGTAGAGTATGGTTTATATGAGAGGTATAGGAACAGGAGGAGAGGTGTTAGGCTAGACAGGTAGTGTAGCAGTAGGAATATGGACTTATATACAGGAGAGATAGGGAATAGGAGGTGCTAGACTTGAAAGCGACTTTAGACGTGAACTTAGTGGAAAACTGTTTCATGTCAATGTTCTAGACATGCCCATCACGTAACCTATTCAGGGAAAAGGTGACTCGTTCAGGGGAAAAAGGTGACTGCTCAGGGAAAAAGGAGGCCCACAAAGGGAAAAAGTTGACTAGCAAAGGGAAAAAGGTGACCAGCAACGGGAAAAAGGTGACCAGCAAAGGGAAAAATGTGACCAGCAAAGGGAAAAAGGTGACCAGCAAAGGGAAAAAGGCGACATGCAACGGGAAAAAGGTGACCAGTAAAGGGAAAAATGTCACCAGCAAAGGGAAAAAGGCGACCACCAAAGGGAAAAAGGTAAGCCATAAAGGGAAAAAGGTGACCTGCAACGGGAAAAGCTAACCCACTAACACTAACAGGTAAGTAATTCAGATAGTATTGCAAGAGGCTGACTGGATCATAGCAGTGTATGATTTCACAGGTAATTCAGCTAGTATCGTATGTATTTAGGCTAATTCGTCTAGTAACACAGGATAGATTCCAGATGCTACCTGCATCATGGCTCTGCATGATTTCACAGATAATTCAGCTAGTATCGTAGGTTTTTAGGCTAATTCAGCTAGTATCATAAGAGGATAGATTTTAGGGTTGGGTATAGCATAGTTTCATATTTCACAGGTAATTCAGAGGGTATCGTAGGTATTTAGGATAATTCAAGTAACATAGGTGTTTAGGGTAATTAAGCAAGCATTACAGGAGGGTAGGTTCCAGGGGTTGGTTATAACCTAGCTTCGTATTTCACAGATAGTTCAGGTAATATCGTAAGTATTTGAGGTAATCGACAGAGCTTCACAGATATTATTGATAATTTCGATCAGAGATTTGTATCACAGCTATTTAAGGTAAATGCAGATGATTCAGGTTGTATCAATGGTATTTGAGTCATTTTAACAGGTAATTCAGATAGTATCACAGGTGCTCGTGCTAATTTAGAGCAGGAATTCGTATCAGAGCTAGTTAAGGTAATTTCACATGATTCGGGTAGTATCACAGGTATTTAAATCATTTTCACAGCCAATTCAGCTAGTATCGTGAGCATTTAAGCTAATTCAGCTAGTATCACAGGAGGCTAGATTCCAGAGGCTAACTGCATCATAGCTATGCATGATTTCACAGCTGATTCAGCTAGTATCGTAGGTATTTAGGCTAATTCAGGTAGTATCACAGGAGGCTAGATTCCAGGGTTGGGTATAGCATAGTTTCATATTTCACAGGTAATTCAGAGGGTATCGTATGTATTTAGGATAATTCAAGTAACATAGGTGTTTAGAGTAATTAAGCAAGCATTACAGGAGGGTAGGTTCCAGGGGTTGGTATAGTTTCGTATTTTACAGATAGTTCAGGTAATATCGTAAGTATTTGGGTAATCAGCATAGTTTCACAGATGCTCGTAATAATTTCGATCAGAAATTTGTATCACAGCTATTTAAGGTAAATGCAGCTAATTCAGGTTGTATCAATGGTATTTGAGTCATTTTAACAGGTAATTCTGATAGTATCACAGGTGCTCGTACTAATTTAGAGCAGGAATTCGTATCTGAGCTATTTAATGTAATTTCACACGATTCGGGTAGTATCACAGGTATTTAAGTCATTTTAACAGGCAATTCAACCAGTATCACAGGTACTCATGGTAATATAGAGAGTAATTCGATTATAAAACTTTTCTCATCCAGCGTTACAACAATTTATATACTTTTTTCTAAATCTTACAAACGTTTATATGTTAAACAGTTATTGTACGATGCAGAGAGGGATAAACTGTATATGGTTTACAAACTGAAAAGCTTTGCGTCAACATACCTTTATTTTAGTTCGTTTTAGGAGTCTCTCCCCTTTTATCTAGGCTTGAGACTAGCACTAGGATTGCTCCTAATGGCAGGGTTACCACCTTCCATTCCATCTTCTTCTTTCTTCATCAGGCGTCAGCTATCTGCATATACAGCACACAGATAACCTTCTTTTTTAAGATTGTAGACTCACGAGAAAATCTTTATCTTTAACTTACATTCTTTTAAGCACTGTTTGTAATGGCGTAATATCCATACGCATAGGTAGTTATCCCGTCCTCAGCAATAATTCTTTTATCATCAAACGGAGTCAATGCAATTTTATTCACTTGCACTGTAGCAAGGGCATGCTTTCGTGATAGGATCAGATTCATAGGTGTTCTGATGATTTCACTGGTTTTAAGACAGTCTGTATAGCTGTCAAACGAAATGTACTGCTTAATAGCGCTACGTTTTATACCTTTAATCTTTTTTATCATTGACCCTTGAATATCTAAGGCATACATCTTCGGACGTAGTCCAACAAAGCGTAGGATGATTTTGCTATTAGCCTCATCTTTAAATTTTCCAAATACCTTCTTGTTCTGAGTAGAGTAACATATACGGTTTGCAGGGTAATCAGCTGTATCGAGATGCTCAAGAAAACGTAGCTTGTCCTGGTACACATCTTCAGTTGTTACACGATGAATGAACGAATCAGTGTCCATATACATAAGCTTCAGGTTTTCAGCTCCATAATAAGCCAACAACACGTCGTAATGGTAGTTATACATTAATGTCTTGGAGATGTCCAACACACTCATACCAATGTATATGGGCTTGTTGAACACAATCTGACGAGAGGTCATATGTACAGCAGCTAGATTATCAGCATATATCGTCCTGTCGATAAACGTAGGCTTGGCGATCAGCTTCTCTAGAGTTTTTTCATTGGTCACCAGTCGTATATCCATACGGTTACGCAGGTTCTCCATAGTTTTTCCAAACATAACGTTGTTAAAGAGCTTGTAGAGATCCTTCTCGAAATCATTTGCAGCTTGTTGTCGTAGCCTGTTGTTAAATTCCACATAAGGTTTCAACCACTGAGACTGTCGGAATTGTAGCACACGATGGATTTTTGTTAGTCGTAGTCCATGACTAAGAGCTTGCTTCAAAGCCATGTAATGCACTACATACTTCTTTCGAGGTCCAAGATGAGGTATCAGTTTCTTTGTAGATGATTCCAATGGTTTCATACACTCTGGCAGGAAAGGTAGATCGTTGTGTAGATCGTGAAGTTCAGCAGGATACTCGATGTCGACTTCTAATATGTACCCATGAGGATCATCTTCTTGTAGTGTTTCTAAGTTGATTTCTTCAGGTGACACCCACTGAAATCCACCAAAAGGAAGGGCGTGACACATTGCCCACCCATATTGGTTATTAGCGTCCTCGTATGTGATAAATTGGGTTGGTCTCGACGGATCAAACTTATCCATATAAGTGTTATTAGCCTCAGCATACCGATGGGAAACTTGGCATAAACCTCCTCTTATACCCGATTCCACCATGAGTAGTTGATCATAATCTTGTAACAGCTCAAGCTTAATTCCAGTATACAGTAACATGGCGTCCCATGTAAGACCTGGAGAGGTAAAATAATGGGCAGGATCAACTTTGTGTGTTTTAAGGGTTTGCTCTCTGAACGTCTCAAAGACATCAGCTAGGAGAAGTACATCCGAAGTTAAGTAGAGATCGCTGTACTCTCCCAGGTTTCTCACATTAAACAGCTCCCATACATTTCTAGCATGATCGTAGTCAGTATCAGTAATTTCTTCTTCATTTAATTTATCGTAGAAGGAGTCCTTAGGAGGCAAGTAGGTCTCGTTCAGGACATCCCATGACGTAACAAAATCATATGGAAATACACCCTTACGGGTCATCAACTTCAATTTGTCTTCTCCAAAGTACTTTAGCGTTTCAGGATACGAGGTTAGATATTTACCAACTTATCCAAGCTTGTACTGAGGAATCGGAAGCTATCCACAAATCGAAGCTTTATATCTCCTACATACTTGGTGAATGAGATATAGCTTTCTTCAGAGTTAGGAATTACCTCCACACGTTCACTTGTACAACCCAGCTCCTTAACAATGAAATGAGAGTCATATCCGCTAAGGTTATGCATGAGGACTGGTATATATTTAGGTGTTTTACAGGCTAAATTACATTCATTATGAAGACTTCCACGATATTCACCGCTGATGTGATCATGGTCGCGTACTTTATAGTTCTCTTCTGTAAAGGGTTTTCCACACAAGTAGCATGCTGAAGAAGACTCAAAATCCTTTTGCTGTTGATCCGTAAGTTTCAGAGGCTTAGCAGATTTGTATATATTACCAATCATTTTTGCAAGAGATGTAAGGTACAGCATAAACTTCTGAGCAGCATCAGCACCACGATACACATAGGGTTGCTTAGGAAGACCAGTTTCGAGATGTTCAACACTGGATGTAGGCTTCACGTAAACACAGAAGCTCATTGGTGTGTGCTCTTGATAAGGGGTTGTATAGGAAGTTTCAGGATCGGGTATACACGTATGGCATGGAGTGAGAATACTCTCAAAATCCGCATAGATGACATAAGGTACTTTCAGCATCCTCTCAACATTTTTAAACTGAACAATTGATTTCTCCTTGCTAGGCATAACTACCCTCGCAACACCATGTTGGTTACAGATTGATGTATGTTCTTGTAGTTTTTCCAGTCCACTTCGCCCGCTCTAATCATCAAAATGTGTAAAGCAGCGCTTACAGGTATAAACACGCCCATTACGTTTAGTCTTCTGACATCGAACGAGTTTCTCAAAATTCTTTATATATACGTAGTGATGTTTCCCACTACTGTCATTCAATAGTAACAGGTCACAGTGTTCAGCTAGTTCAATGTCAACAACCTTTATCGGATACACTTCATGCTTCTCATCCAGCCCGAAAACGTTAATAGACATCTTGTTAAGCTTCTCAAATTTAGGTATTTGAGAAAGTGGAGTAGGGTAAGAAACACAGCTGAAGTCATACTTATCTTGAAGCTGCTTGTATTTGCTCACACGCTGCGCATTCTTCTCGATGAATTTGACTAGTATAGAGTACATGAAACATTTCTCATCACTAAAGTTCTGGATATTTATACACGCTTTTCTTGCTTCAACAGATGACGGTAGTGGAATGTAGCTACTTCCTCGTAACGGGTTGTACTTGTTGATACGAAGTCGAACTCCTTCCACAGCAAGCAAAGCCCAGCTGCTACCCCTAAGCTGAGACTCCTCCATTTCAGTCACCAATTTCTTGAATTTCGCTTGCAGTGTTGAGTCCAGATCTGTTTCTAGGAAAACAGGATGATTTTGTTTTAAATGTTTTGTCACAGGTTTCTCCAATACTGTTAACAAATCGACATTCAGCCAGCAGATTAATTTTAACACTCTTATGAATGCTAAGCTCTTTATGCACAGCCTGGATTATACGTTGTTTTGCCTCTTGCAGATACATATTCAGGTCCTTAGGTGACTCGCATCGTATAAAATACGATTTTAATCGTCCTTCGAATGAAGTTTCGTATTCTTTCATAACACAGTCCTCCATTGTTGACAGCAACTGATGTTTAGTTGGCTCCAATCTTCTTTTCTTCTGAGGGCTGCTTATTTCACATATATCTTCGTGTCGCTGCCCCTTATAACCATCTTTGAAGGTTACATTACAATGTTTACATTTGAAGAGCTTCTTGCAGCTCATCTCGTGTCTTCTCTTGTCATAACCTCGGAGGAACTTCTTCCCACATTTTCCGCATGCATATCCAGTAGGGCTTGGAATAATATCCTTATACGCTGAGTTATTCATCTTTATTCTTGATGTAATAACGTATTAATCACTGATCAATGAAATGTAGACCTCTTCACCTTGATACCACTTTAGAAAGCTGATTATTCTTGGAGAGAACACGATGTTAACACCTCAAGACTAATTAGCACAATGAAGTCCAATGCCCTAGATCACCATATTTATAGAGGGAGCACGAACCTTTTAGATCAATCATAAACTCGTTCCATAACCAGCTGTATATGATCGCTCAACGTGTATTAACCCCCGAGCCATATAACCTCAAGTCCAGAGACAGGATGTTTATGACGTCACACCCAGAGACAGGATGTCTGGCAGCATCAAACACGTTTAAACTCGTCTCGTAACTACCTGCTTATGCTGTCACACCAGCAAGAGAAGTATTCCCACACGCTCATTCAGACATATATTTCAAATTCAAGCCTATCACCACTACCACCACCATCAGCACCTATTGTACCAAGGTTAATTCAAGCTGTATTATCACAATACTTAAAAGTAAAAGCTTAAAAGGAAACCTCGAAGATTTTTCCCCTTATTTACTTAATTATTTCATGTTTTCATTCCCTTTTCAATTCTTCCTTTCCATCTTCCCACAGAAAGACCATTATATTTCACTGCAATCACGAGAAAAGCAAACGCTCATTCAGGCATATATTTCAAATTCAAAGCCTACCACCACCACCACCACCACCACCACCACCACCACCACCACCACCACCACCACCACCACCATTACCTATTGTACCAAGGTTAATTCCAGCTGTATTATCACAATTCTTAAAGTAAAAGCTTAAAAGGTAACGTAGAAGATTTTCCCCCTTATTTACTTAATTATTTCATGTTTTTATTCCCTTTTCAATTCTTCCTTTCCATCTTCTCACAGAAAGCCCATTACATTTCACTACAATCACGAGAAAAGCAATTTTTCCATAGTTATACAGATTCTAAGCTTCTAAATCGAACCGGGTAATACTTTTAATAAATGTATTTTAGCTCCCCAATATCAGCATCTACCATTTAATGTTTACTCGAACCTCATATGATCCATAAGCTTGAAGATATATGAAATCACCCCTTCGGGATTCGATCTGAGTACTTTAAAGTAATATTTGTCATGATAACGATATATAAGGACTAGATACTCTGTTTGCGTTTACCTTGACATGTCTATCTAAATTAAATTACGAGTTATTAAATGTTTGCTAGTAAATTTGATTGAATCGGTATTCGAACCCAGAACACCAGGAACAAAATAATGTATAGTATTAGTCTGACATGTTAAACAAAGCTGTATGCAGTCACATCATCGATCTAAGTGATATATTCTAGTGTACAGAGGAAAATTAAGGAAGTCATTAAAAAATCGGGAATCGAACCAAGCACAACTGATTGACAACTATATACAGCATTAATCACCCAGTACAGAACCTATCAATCATGCTTTGGTGCACTCCTCTAGCTCACTTAGTTCCCGAGATAATGAACATTTAAAAATTAAGGATCGAACCCAGGACGTCACGTATCTAATTACACATCTACAAGATACTACCTAATAACATAAACGCAATAAAGTTTATTGGGCGTCGTTTAGCAGTTATTACATTTAAAAGTAAATTCCATCGAATCAGTATTCGAACCCAGAACACCAAGAACAAAATAATTTATAATATGAGTTTGGTATGTTTAAAGGTGCTGTATGTAGTTACAGCATCAATCTAAGTGATATTTTCTAGAGTATAGAGAAAAATTAAGGAAGTCATTAAAAAATCGGGATTTGAACTAGAGAAAACTGATTGAAAAGTATATACAGTATTAATTACACATTCGAACAGCTATCAAATATGCTTTGGTACATTCCTTTAGCTTTCTTAGTTTCCGAGATAATGGAGATTTAAACATTAAGGATCGAACCCAGGACACCAGGTACCAAAATATACATTTACAAGAAACTACCTAATGACGTTAATGTAATAAAGTTTGTTTGGCGTCTTTATCTTAATTAGTCTCTGAGTTATTAGAAGATGAATGTGTAATCACTCGTAGGATTCGAACCCAGGCATCCCGGTCAACTTGGAACAATACCCTAATGACGCGGCGCATTCCAAGGAATTGATTAGTTTTTATCCCAATGTTGTGTCTCTTTTCATTCAGGAGATATAAGCGATTAAACAGTAGGAATAAAATGTATGTTTGAGCACACAGAGAGATGCCGACATCTGAAAAGGTTCTTTGTTCTATGCCGGCATGCCCCGCCCATTTTATTTCTACTGTTTAATCGCTTATATCTCCTGAATGAAAAGAGATACAACATTGGGATAAAAACTAATCAATTCTTTGGAATGCGACGCGTCATTAGTGTATTGTTCCAAGTTGACCGGGATGCCTGGGTTCGAATCCTACGAGTGATTACAAATTCATCTTCTAATAACTCAGAGAATAATTAAGATAAAGACGCCAAATAAACGTTATTACATTAATGTCATTAGGTAGTTTCTTGTAAATGTATATTTTGGTACCTGGTGTCCTGGGTTCGATCCTTAATTTTTAAATCTCCATTATCTCGGAAACTAAGAAAGCTAAAGGAATGTACCAAAGCATATTTGATAGCTGTTCTAATGTGTAATTAATACTGTATATACTTTTCAATCAGTTTCCTCTAGTTCAAATCCCGATTTTTTAATGACTTCCTTAATTTTTCTCTATACTCTAGAAAATATCACTTAGATTGATGCTGTAACTACATACAGCACCTTTAAACATACCAAACTCATATTATAAATTATTTTGTTCTTGGTGTTCTGGGTTCGAATACTGATTCGATGGAATTTACTTTTAAATTTAATAACTGCTAAACGACGCCCAATAAACTTTATTGCGTTTATGTTATTAGGTAGTATCTTGTAGATGTGTAATTTGATACCTGACGTCCTGGGTTCGATCCATAATTTTTAAATGTTCATTATCTCGGGAACTAAGTGAGCTAGAGGAGTGCACCAAAGCATGATTGATAGGTTCTGTACTGGGTGATTAATGCTGTATATAGTTGTCAATCAGTTGTGCTTGGTTCGATTCCCGATTTTTTAATGACTTCCTTAATTTTCCTCTGTACACTAGAATATATCACTTAGATCGATGATGTGACTGCATACAGCTTTGTTTAACATGTCAGACTAATACTATACATTATTTTGTTCCTGGTGTTCTGGGTTCGAATACCGATTCAATCAAATTTACTAGCAAACATTTAATAACTCGTAATTTAATTTAGATAGACATGTCAAGGTAAACGCAAACAGAGTATCTAGTCCTTATATATCGTTATCATGACAAATATTACTTTAAAGTACTCAGATCGAATCCCGAAGGGGTGATTTCATATATCTTCAAGCTTATGGATCATATGAGGTTCGAGTAAACATTAAATGGTAGATGCTGATATTGGGGAGCTAAAATACATTTATTAAAAGTATTACCCGGTTCGATTTAGAAGCTTAGAATCTGTATAACTATGGAAAAATTGCTTTTCTCGTGATTGTAGTGAAATGTAATGGGCTTTCTGTGAGAAGATGGAAAGGAAGAATTGAAAAGGGAATAAAAACATGAAATAATTAAGTAAATAAGGGGGAAAATCTTCTACGTTACCTTTTAAGCTTTTACTTTAAGAATTGTGATAATACAGCTGGAATTAACCTTGGTACAATAGGTAATGGTGGTGGTGGTGGTGGTGGTGGTGGTGGTGGTGGTGGTGGTGGTAGGCTTTGAATTTGAAATATATGCCTGAATGAGCGTTTGCTTTTCTCGTGATTGCAGTGAAATATAATGGTCTTTCTGTGGGAAGATGGAAAGGAAGAATTGAAAAGGGAATGAAAACATGAAATAATTAAGTAAATAAGGGGAAAAATCTTCGAGGTTTCCTTTTAAGCTTTTACTTTTAAGTATTGTGATAATACAGCTTGAATTAACCTTGGTACAATAGGTGCTGATGGTGGTGGTAGTGGTGATAGGCTTGAATTTGAAATATATGTCTGAATGAGCGTGTGGGAATACTTCTCTTGCTGGTGTGACAGCATAAGCAGGTAGTTACGAGACGAGTTTAAACGTGTTTGATGCTGCCAGACATCCTGTCTCTGGGTGTGACGTCATAAACATCCTGTCTCTGGACTTGAGGTTATATGGCTCGGGGGTTAATACACGTTGAGCGATCATATACAGCTGGTTATGGAACGAGTTTATGATTGATCTAAAAGGTTCGTGCTCCCTCTATAAATATGGTGATCTAGGGCATTGGACTTCATTGTGCTAATTAGTCTTGAGGTGTTAACATCGTGTTCTCTCCAAGAATAATCAGCTTTCTAAAGTGGTATCAAGGTGAAGAGGTCTACATTTCATTGATCAGTGATTAATACGTTATTACATCAAGAATAAAGATGAATAACTCAGCGTATAAGGATATTATTCCAAGCCCTACTGGATATGCATGCGGAAAATGTGGGAAGAAGTTCCTCCGAGGTTATGACAAGAGAAGACACGAGATGAGCTGCAAGAAGCTCTTCAAATGTAAACATTGTAATGTAACCTTCAAAGATGGTTATAAGGGGCAGCGACACGAAGATATATGTGAAATAAGCAGCCCTCAGAAGAAAAGAAGATTGGAGCCAACTAAACATCAGTTGCTGTCAACAATGGAGGACTGTGTTATGAAAGAATACGAAACTTCATTCGAAGGACGATTAAAATCGTATTTTATACGATGCGAGTCACCTAAGGACCTGAATATGTATCTGCAAGAGGCAAAACAACGTATAATCCAGGCTGTGCATAAAGAGCTTAGCATTCATAAGAGTGTTAAAATTAATCTGCTGGCTGAATGTCGATTTGTTAACAGTATTGGAGAAACCTGTGACAAAACATTTAAAACAAGGAATCATCCTGTTTTCCTAGAAACAGATCTGGACTCAACACTGGAAGCGAAATTCAAGAAATTGGTGACTGAAATGGAGGAGTCTCAGCTTAAGGGTAGCAGCTGGGCTTTGCTTGCTGTGGAAGGAGTTCGACTTCGTATCAACAAGTACAACCCGTTACGAGGAAGTAGCTACATTCCACTACCGTCATCTGTTGAAGCAAGAAAAGCGTGTATAAATATCCAGAACTTTAGTGATGAGAAATGTTTCATGTACTCTATACTAGTCAAATTCATCGAGAAGAATGCGCAGCGTGTGAGCAAATACAAGCAGCTTCAAGATAAGTATGACTTCAGCTGTGTTTCTTACCCTACTCCACTTTCTCAAATACCTAAATTTGAGAAGCTTAACAAGATGTCTATTAACGTTTTCGGGCTGGATGAGAAGCATGAAGTGTATCCGATAAAGGTTGTTGACATTGAACTAGCTGAACACTGTGACCTGTTACTATTGAATGACAGTAGTGGGAAACATCACTACGTATATATAAAGAATTTTGAGAAACTCGTTCGATGTCAGAAGACTAAACGTAATGGGCGTGTTTATACCTGTAAGCGCTGCTTTACACATTTTGATGATTAGAGCGGGCGAAGTGGACTGGAAAAACTACAAGAACATACATCAATCTGTAACCAACATGGTGTTGCGAGGGTAGTTATGCCTAGCAAGGAGAAATCAATTGTTCAGTTTAAAAATGTTGAGAGGATGCTGAAAGTACCTTATGTCATCTATGCGGATTTTGAGAGTATTCTCACTCCATGCCATACGTGTATACCCGATCCTGAAACTTCCTATACAACCCCTTATCAAGAGCACACACCAATGAGCTTCTGTGTTTACGTGAAGCCTACATCCAGTGTTGAACATCTCGAAACTGGTCTTCCTAAGCAACCCTATGTGTATCGTGGTGCTGATGCTGCTCAGAAGTTTATGCTGTACCTTACATCTCTTGCAAAAATGATTGGTAATATATACAAATCTGCTAAGCCTCTGAAACTTACGGATCAACAGCAAAAGGATTTTGAGTCTTCTTCAGCATGCTACTTGTGTGGAAAACCCTTTACAGAAGAGAACTATAAAGTACGCGACCATGATCACATCAGCGGTGAATATCGTGGAAGTCTTCATAATGAATGTAATTTAGCCTGTAAAACACCTAAATATATACCAGTCCTCATGCATAACCTTAGCGGATATGACTCTCATTTCATTGTTAAGGAGCTGGGTTGTACAAGTGAACGTGTGGAGGTAATTCCTAACTCTGAAGAAAGCTATATCTCATTCACCAAGTATGTAGGAGATATAAAGCTTCGATTTGTGGATAGCTTCCGATTCCTCAGTACAAGCTTGGATAAGTTGGTAAATATCTAACCTCGTATCCTGAAACGCTAAAGTACTTTGGAGAAGACAAATTGAAGTTGATGACCCGTAAGGGTGTATTTCCATATGATTTTGTTACGTCATGGGATGTCCTGAACGAGACCTACTTGCCTCCTAAGGACTCCTTCTACGATAAATTAAATGAAGAAGAAATTACTGATACTGACTACGATCATGCTAGAAATGTATGGGAGCTGTTTAATGTGAGAAACCTGGGAGAGTACAGCGATCTCTACTTAACTTCGGATGTACTTCTCCTAGCTGATGTCTTTGAGACGTTCAGAGAGCAAACCCTTAAAACACACAAAGTTGATCCTGCCCATTATTTTACCTCTCCAGGTCTTACATGGGACGCCATGTTACTGTATACTGGAATTAAGCTTGAGCTGTTACAAGATTATGATCAACTACTCATGGTGGAATCGGGTATAAGAGGAGGTTTATGCCAAGTTTCCCATCGGTATGCTGAGGCTAATAACACTTATATGGATAAGTTTGATCCGTCGAGACCAACCCAATTTATCACATACGAGGACGCTAATAACCAATATGGGTGGGCAATGTGTCACGCCCTTCCTTTTGGTGGATTTCAGTGGGTGTCACCTGAAGAAATCAACTTAGAAACACTACAAGAAGATGATCCTCATGGGTACATATTAGAAGTCGACATCGAGTATCCTGCTGAACTTCACGATCTACACAACGATCTACCTTTCCTGCCAGAGTGTATGAAACCATTGGAATCATCTACAAAGAAACTGATACCTCATCTTGGACCTCGAAAGAAGTATGTAGTGCATTACATGGCTTTGAAGCAAGCTCTTAGTCATGGACTACGACTAACAAAAATCCATCGTGTGCTACAATTCCGACAGTCTCAGTGGTTGAAACCTTATGTGGAATTTAACAACAGGCTACGACAACAAGCTGCAAATGATTTCGAGAAGGATCTCTACAAGCTCTTTAACAACGTTATGTTTGGAAAAACTATGGAGAACCTGCGTAACCGTATGGATATACGACTGGTGACCAATGAAAAAACTCTAGAGAAGCTGATCGCCAAGCCTACGTTTATCGACAGGACGATATATGCTGATAATCTAGCTGCTGTACATATGACCTCTCGTCAGATTGTGTTCAACAAGCCCATATACATTGGTATGAGTGTGTTGGACATCTCCAAGACATTAATGTATAACTACCATTACGACGTGTTGTTGGCTTATTATGGAGCTGAAAACCTGAAGCTTATGTATATGGACACTGATTCGTTCATTCATCGTGTAACAACTGAAGATGTGTACCAGGACAAGCTACGTTTTCTTGAGCATCTCGATACAGCTGATTACCCTGCAAACCGTATATGTTACTCTACTCAGAACAAGAAGGTATTTGGAAAATTTAAAGATGAGGCTAATAGCAAAATCATCCTACGCTTTGTTGGACTACGTCCGAAGATGTATGCCTTAGATATTCAAGGGTCAATGATAAAAAAGATTAAAGGTATAAAACGTAGCGCTATTAAGCAGTACATTTCGTTTGACAGCTATACAGACTGTCTTAAAACCAGTGAAATCATCAGAACACCTATGAATCTGATCCTATCACGAAAGCATGCCCTTGCTACAGTGCAAGTGAATAAAATTGCATTGACTCCGTTTGATGATAAAAGAATTATTGCTGAGGACGGGATAACTACCTATGCGTATGGATATTACGCCATTACAAACAGTGCTTAAAAGAATGTAAGTTAAAGATAAAGATTTTCTCGTGAGTCTACAATCTTAAAAAAGAAGGTTATCTGTGTGCTGTATATGCAGATAGCTGACGCCTGATGAAGAAAGAAGAAGATGGAATGGAAGGTGGTAACCCTGCCATTAGGAGCAATCCTAGTGCTAGTCTCAAGCCTAGATAAAAGGGGAGAGACTCCTAAAACGAACTAAAATAAAGGTATGTTGACGCAAAGCTTTTCAGTTTGTAAACCATATACAGTTTATCCCTCTCTGCATCGTACAATAACTGTTTAACATATAAACGTTTGTAAGATTTAGAAAAAAGTATATAAATTGTTGTAACGCTGGATGAGAAAAGTTTTATAATCGAATTACTCTCTATATTACCATGAGTACCTGTGATACTGGTTGAATTGCCTGTTAAAATGACTTAAATACCTGTGATACTACCCGAATCGTGTGAAATTACATTAAATAGCTCAGATACGAATTCCTGCTCTAAATTAGTACGAGCACCTGTGATACTATCAGAATTACCTGTTAAAATGACTCAAATACCATTGATACAACCTGAATTAGCTGCATTTACCTTAAATAGCTGTGATACAAATTTCTGATCGAAATTATTACGAGCATCTGTGAAACTATGCTGATTACCCAAATACTTACGATATTACCTGAACTATCTGTAAAATACGAAACTATACCAACCCCTGGAACCTACCCTCCTGTAATGCTTGCTTAATTACTCTAAACACCTATGTTACTTGAATTATCCTAAATACATACGATACCCTCTGAATTACCTGTGAAATATGAAACTATGCTATACCCAACCCTGGAATCTAGCCTCCTGTGATACTACCTGAATTAGCCTAAATACCTACGATACTAGCTGAATTAGCTGTGAAATCATGCATAGCTATGATGCAGTTAGCCTCTGGAATCTAGCCTCCTGTGATACTAGCTGAATTAGCTTAAATGCTCACGATACTAGCTGAATTGGCTGTGAAAATGATTTAAATACCTGTGATACTACCCGAATCATGTGAAATTACCTTAACTAGCTCTGATACGAATTCCTGCTCTAAATTAGCACGAGCACCTGTGATACTATCTGAATTACCTGTTAAAATGACTCAAATACCATTGATACAACCTGAATCATCTGCATTTACCTTAAATAGCTGTGATACAAATCTCTGATCGAAATTATCAATAATATCTGTGAAGCTCTGTCGATTACCTCAAATACTTACGATATTACCTGAACTATCTGTGAAATACGAAGCTAGGTTATAACCAACCCCTGGAACCTACCCTCCTGTAATGCTTGCTTAATTACCCTAAACACCTATGTTACTTGAATTATCCTAAATACCTACGATATCCTCTGAATTACCTGTGAAATATGAAACTATGCTATACCCAACCCTAGAATCTATCCTCTTATGATACTAGCTGAATTAGCCTAAAAACCTACGATACTAGCTGAATTATCTGTGAAATCATGCAGAGCCATGATGCAGGTAGCATCTGGAATCTATCCTGTGTTACTAGACGAATTAGCCTAAATACATACGATACTAGCTGAATTACCTGTGAAATCATACACTGCTATGATCCAGTCAGCCTCTTGCAATACTATCTGAATTACTTACCTGTTAGTGTTAGTGGGTTAGCTTTTCCCGTTGCAGGTCACCTTTTTCCCTTTATGGCTTACCTTTTTCCCTTTGGTGGTCGCCTTTTTCCCTTTGCTGGTGACATTTTTCCCTTTACTGGTCACCTTTTTCCCGTTGCATGTCGCCTTTTTCCCTTTGCTGGTCACCTTTTTCCCTTTGCTGGTCACATTTTTCCCTTTGCTGGTCACCTTTTTTCCGTTGCTGGTCACGTTTTTCCCTTTGCTAGTCAACTTTTTCCCTTTGTGGGCCTCCTTTTTCCCTGAGCAGTCACCTTTTTCCCCTGAACGAGTCACCTTTTCCCTGAATAGGTTACGTGATGGGCATGTCTAGAACATTGACATGAAACAGTTTTCCACTAAGTTCACGTCTAAAGTCGCCTTCAAGTCTAGCACCTCCTATTCCCTATCTCTCCTGTATATAAGTCCATATTCCTACTGCTACACTACCTGTCTAGCCTAACACCTCTCCTCCTGTTCCTATACCTCTCATATAAACCATACTCTACTCCTCTAGCTCTGTCTGGCCTAACGCCTCTCTCGTTTACCTATGACTCTCACATAAACCATACTCTGCTCCTCGACCTCTGTCTAGTCTAACTCCTCTCCTCGTTTTCCTATACCTCTCATATAAACCATACTCTATTTTCAATCTCTGTCTAGCCTAACACCTCCCATTGTTTTCCTATATCTCTCATATAAACTATACCCTACTCCTCAACCTCTGTCTAGCCTAGCACCCCTCTTCCTGTTCCTATACTTCTCAAAAGCTCATTCCCTCCTGCCCCCCTCTAGCTGAGTATCACTCCTTGGTTTCCTATCTAACCTAACTTTAACACCTGTCTATCCTAGCATAGGATCTCTCTCCGTTTTCTCGTCTCTCCTTATAAACACAAACTCAATTCTCCTAACCTAATACCTCTCCTCGTTTTCCTATACTTCTCATATAAACCATACTCTACTCCTCGACTTCTGTCTAGCCTAACACCTTTCCTCGTTTTTCTATAGCTCTCATATAAACCATGCACTACGTTTCAAGTCCTGTCTAGTCTAACACCTCTCATCGTTTTCCTATACCGCTCATATAAACCATACATTACTCAGCCTCTGTCTAGCCTAGCACCTCTCCACGTATTCCCTATCTGTCTCATATAAAGCGCACTCCCCCTCCTACCACTGTCTAGCCTAGCGTCAGTCCTCGTATTCCCTATCTCTCCCATATAAACGCATTTTCCTCCTTGAACCGTCGCATCTACCCTCGTTTTCCCTATCCTTTCCCATATAAACGCAAAAAACTGTGCCAGCTCTCTCTATATTTACGTACTGCCACCGCTAAATTCAGTATTTCTAGCGGAGATTTTGCAGGATTTAGACTCTTTTTACAGTATTCAGTGGATTCTTACACTCATTTTGGAGCACTGCTAAAGGTATTTCAGCCACTTTGAAGGCATTTTGGGCACTGTAACAGCTATTTCGAACTCTGGTAAAGGTATTTTTGGCAATACCACAGCCATTATTGCTATGTTTTACAGTAATTTCTCGCGTTTTGTGAGCCTATTTGTATATTTACAGTCTCTATTGTTATGTTTTACGATCGTTTTCTCTCCTTTTACAGTAGCTTGTGTTACTTTTACAGTCATTTTGGGCACTGCTACAGGCTTTTTAGGTACTGAAACAGATATGTTATGGCATTTCAGGATGTTCGGAACATTTTGAAGGTATTTTGGGTACCGTTGGAAGTATTTCAGGTACTTTAAAGATATTTTGCCTCTGGAACGGGTATTTTTGACAGCTTTCCAGGCTTTTGGGGGCACGGCAGATGTATTTCAGGGCATTTTACGCCCTGGAACAGGTATTTTTCGCGCATTCTCAGGTATTTGAAATACCTCTACGGGCTTTTTAGACGCTGGAGCAGGTATTTTAGGGCATTTCGGGGTAGTTTGAAGGTATTTTGGTGACTTATGGTCTTGTGCGCACTGGAGAAGGTATTTAGGACATTTTTGTGCTTTTCGAGCACTGCCATAGGCAACTTGGGCTCTTTTAGGCCATTTTAATACATTTGAAATGTATTTTAGACTGTCGAACAGGTATTTTTTGGCATTGTTATAGGCATTTCAGGCACTTTCTCGGTCTTTTTGCAGTTATAAACTCATTTTCTCACCTTTACCTTGTTAGAGCACTTGCCATTTTATGATCTTTTTTGTTATTTTATGCTCATTTGATGTATTTTATAATATTTCATCATTTTCTCAGTGATTTGAATACTTTTACATCCATTTATGTGCATTTAGAGTTATTTTGCTTCGTTTTGCAGTCATTTCCTCTAATTTACGGTATTTTGTTGTGTTTAGAATTATTTTCAGGCACTATAGTCCCTGGAATAAGTATCTCAGCTATTGCTACAAGCATTTTAGGCATTGTAGGTGATACCATATTTTTTGACGGGAAGATATAAATTGTTAAATAAAGAAACGATAGTGAGATAAAGAAATAATTGCAATAAATATTTTCGTATACTAAACCAATGTATAATATAATAAGCTTGAGTTTAAAGATTTGTCCGAAGAAAAAGGTCATTACCAAGTCATGTTAAGTAAAGTCATTAGTAACAGCGTGAGGAGCGAAAGCATTAGCTTAAAGATAATTGGAATGTATTTAGGTTATAAGTTCAGTACGTTTGAAGAGTCACGTTGGCAGAAATTCTGAAAAAGAGAAAGGTAATGAAAGTCTGAGAATAGGGGATGTACTGCCTAGTAACAGTGTAACATACGCATATGTTAAGGGTTTTTTTTGTATTGGAGCACAATAGGTTATTATAGAGAGATCGAGCGCAGTTTTTGGGCATATATGGAAAAGGATACGGAAAACGAGACTAGATACGGCGGTTCATGGAGGAAAATGGGTTTATATGGGAGAGATAGGGAATACGACGACTGATACTATGCTAGACAAGGTTGAACGAGGGAAGTGCGTTTATATGGAAGAGATAGTAGAGAGGTGTTAGGCTAGACAGAGGTTGAGGAGTAGAGTATGATTTATTTGAAAGGTATAGGAAAACGAGGAGACGTGTTAGACTAGACAGGTGTTAAAGGTAGAAGGTGTTTATTATGAGAGGTATAGGAAACCAATGACAGATCCTAAGCTAGACAGGGGGGCAGGGGGAATGCGCTTTATGAGAGGTAGGGATACGAGGAGAGGTGCTAGACTAGACAGAGTTTGAACGAGGGAAGTGCGTTTATATGGAAGAGATAGTGGAGATGTGTTAGGCTAGACAGAGTTGAAGTGTAGAGTATGTCTTTTATATGAGAGAGGTAGGGAATAATACGAGGAGTACTAGGCTAGCCAGAGGTTAAGGAGTAGAGTATGCGTTTATAGGGGAAAGATAGGGAAAACGAAGAGAGCTGTTAGACTAGACAGGGCTTGAAGGGTAGAATAAACCTTTTATATGGGAGATATAGCAAACCGAGGGGAGTATTAGGCCAGGAGAGTTTGAGTATGTGTTAATAAGGAGAGACGAGAAAACGGAGACAGATCCTATGCTAGGATAGACAGGTGTTAAAGGTAGAATGTCTTTTTTATATAGATTAGATAGGAAACCAAGGAGAGATACTCAGCTTGACAGGGGGCTGGAGGGAATGCTCTTATGAGAGGTAGGGGATACGAGGAGAGGTGCTAGACTAGACAGAGGTTTAGAGTAGAGTATGCGTTTATATGTATGAGAGGTATAGGAACAGGAGGAGAGGTATTAGGCTAAAGAGGTTGAGTATACGTTTATAAGGAGAGACGAGAAAACGGAGACAAATCCTATGCTAGGATAGACAGGTGTTAAAGGTAGAATGTGTTTTATATAGGTTAGATAGGAACCCAAGGAGAGATACTCAGCTAGACTGTGGACAGGAGTGGAATGCGCTTTTGAGAGGTAGGGGATACGGAGAGAGATGCTAGACTAGACAGAGGTTGAGAGTAGAGTATGCGTTTATATGTATGAGAGGCATAGGAACAGGAGGAGAGGTGTTAGGCTAGACAGATACTAAAGGAGTAGCAATGCGGGTTATATACAGGAGAGATAGGGAATAGCAGGGCGAGGTGCTAGACTGAAAGCGACTTTAGACGAGAACTTCATGGGAAGCTGTTTGCATCAATGCTAGGACACAAATTCTAGACAGCTGCAGCACTTAACCCTCTGATGCTAAAAAGGTGACCCGCACAGGGAAAAAGGTGACCCACAAAGGGAAAAAAGTGACTCACAAAGGAAAAAAGGTGACCCACTCTGGGGAAAAAGGTGACCCACTCAGGGAAAAAAGGTGACCCACTCAGGGAAAAAGGTGACCCGCACAGGGAAAAAGGTGACCCGCACAGGAAAAATGGTGACCCAATCATGCAAAAAGGTGACCCACTAACGTAAAAAGGTAAGTAATTCAGGTAGCATCACAGGGTAGGACAGATTCCGGGAAGCGGATATAGCATAGGTCCGTATGATTTCACAGGTAATTTAGATAGTATCGTAGGTATTTAGGATAATTCAAGTATCATAGGTGTTTAGAGTCACTCAGCCAGTATCACAGAAGGCTAAATTCCAGAGGCTAACTGCATCATAGCTGTGCATGGTTTCACAGGTAATTCAGCTAGTATCGTAGGTATTTAGGCTAATTCAGCTAGTATCACAGGAGGATAGATTCCAGGGTTGGGTACAGCATAGTTTTATATTTCACAGGTAATTCAGAGAGTATCGTAGGTATTTAGGATCATTCAAGTATCATAGGTGTTTAGAGTCACTCAGCTAGTATCACAGTCACAGGAGGCTAGATTCCAGGGGCAGCACGTATCATAGTTGTATATGATTTCACAGACAATTCAGCTAGTATCGTAGGCATTTAAGCTAATTCAGCTAGTATCACAGAAGGCTAGATTCCAGAGGCTAACTGCATCATAGCTGTGCATGATTTCACACGTAATTCAGCTAGTAGCATAGGTATTTAGGCTAATTCAGCTAGTATCACAGGAGGATAGATTCCAGGGTTGGGTATAGCATAGTTTCGTATTTCACAGGTAATTCAGAGAGTATCTTAGGTATTTAGGATAATTCAAGTATCATAGGTGTTAGAGTAATACAGCTAGCATTACAGGAGAGTAGGTTCCAGGGGTCGGTTATAACACAGTTTCGTATTTCACAGGTAGTTCAGGTAATATCGTAAGTATTTGGGGTAATTGACATAGTTTCACAGATATTAGTGATAATTTTGATCAGGATTTGGATCACAGCTATTTAAGGTAATTGCAGGTGATTCAGGTTGTATCAATGGTATTTGAGTCATTTTAACAGGTAATTCAGATAGTATCACAGGTGGTAGTGTTAATTTCGATCAGGAATTCGTATCAGAGGTATTTAAGGTAATTTTAAATGATTAGGGTAGTATCACAGGTATTTAAGTCATTTTAACGGATAATTCAGATAGTATCACAGGAATTCATGGTAATATAGAGTAATTAGATTATAAACATTTCTCATCTACGTTACAACAACTTATATACTTTTTTCTATATCTTACAAACCGTTTATATGTTAAACTGTTAGTGTGCGAGGTGGAGAGGGATAAACTGTATATGCGTTTACTAATTGAAAAGCTTTGCGTCAGCATACCTCTATTTTAGTTCGTTGTACGTGCCTCTCCCCTTTTATCTAGGCTTGAGACTAGCACTAGGATTGCTCCTAATGGCAGGGTTAACACCTCCCCTTTCATCTTCTTCTTTCTTCATCGGGCGTCTGCTAGTTGCATACACAGCACACAAATAAACTTCATTTTTAAGATTGTAGACTCACGAGAAAATCTTCTTCTTCGACTTGCATTCTCTTAAGCAGTGTTTGTAATACTGTAATGTCCATACGCATAGGTAGTTATTCCATCCTCGGCAATAACTCTTTTATCATCAAAGGGATTCAATGTAACTTTATTCACTTGCACTGTGGTAACAGCGTGCTTTCGTGATAGGATTAGATTCATGGGCGTTCTGATGATTTCACAGTCTGTATAGCTGTCAATTGTAATGTACTGCTGAATGGCACTACGTTTTATACCCTTAATACTTTTTACCATTGAGCCATGGATATCTAAGGCATACATCTTAGGTCGTAGTCCGACAAAGCGCTGGTTGATTTTACCATTAGCCTCATCTTTAAATTTCCCAAGCATCTTCCTGTTTATACATAAGCTTCCGGTTTTTCACCTCCGTAATGTGGTAACAGCACATCATAATGGTAGTGGTACATTAATGTCTTGGAGATGCCCAACACACTCATTCCAAAGTATATAGGCTTGTTGAACACAATCCGACGAGAGGACATTAGTACAGCAGTTAGATTAGCAGCATATATCGTCCTATCAATAAACGTAGGCTTGGCGATCAACTTTTCCAGAGTCATCTCATTTGTTACCAGTCGTATATCCATACGGTTACGCAGGTTCTCCATAGTTTTTCCAAACATGGCGTTGTTAAAGAGCTTGTAGAGATCCTTCTCGAAGTCATTTGCTGCCTGTTGTCGTAGCCTGATGTTAAATTCCACATAAGGTTTTAACCATCGAGACTGTCGGAATTGTAGCACACGATGGATTTTGTTTAGTCGTAGTCCATGACTAAGAGCTTGCTTCAAAGCTATGTAGTGCACTACATATTTCTTTCGAAGTCCAAATTGGGGTATCAGTTTCTTTGTAGACTCTTCCAATGGTTTCATACACTCAGGCAGGAAAGGTAGATCGTTGTGTAGATCGTGAAGTTCCGCAGGATACTCGATGTCAACTTCTAATATGTACCCATGTGGATCATCTTCTTGTAGTCTTTCTAAGTTGATTTCTTCAGTTGAAACCCACTGGAATCCGCCATAAGAAAGGGCGTGACACATTGCCCACCCATATTGGTTATTGGCGTCCTCGTATGTGATAAATTGGGTTGGTCTCGACGGATCAAACTTCTCCATGTACGTGTTATTAGCCTCTGCATACCAATGGGAAACTTGACATAAACCTCCTCTTATACCTGATTCCACCATGAGTAGTTGATCATAATCTTGTAACAGCTCCAGCTTAATTCCTGTGTACAGTAACATAGAGTCCCATGTAAGTCCTGGAGAGGTAAAATAATGCGCAGGATCAACTTTATGTAATTTGAGGGTTTGCTCTCTGAATGTCTCAAAGACATCAGCTAGAAGAAGCACTTATGAAGTTAAGTAGAGATCACTGTACTCGCCTAGGTTTCTCACATTAAACAGCTCCCATACATTTTTAGCATGATCGTAGTCGGTATCACTAATTTCTTCTTCATTTAACCTATTGTAGAAGGAGTGCTTAGGAGGCAAGCAGGTCTTGTTCAAAACATCCGACGACGTGACAAACTCATATGGAAATACACCCTTACCTGTCATCAACTTCAATTTGTCTTCTCCTAAGTACTTTAGTGTTTGAGGATATGAGGTTAGATTTTTTACCAACTTATCCAAGCTTGTACTGAGGAATCGAAAGCTATCTACAAATCGAAGCTTTATATCTCCTACATACTTGGTGAATGAGATATAGCTTTCTTCACAGTTAGGAATTACCTCCACACGTTCACTTTTGCACCCCAGCTCCTTAACAATGAAATGGCAGTCATATCCGCTAAGGTTATGCATGATGACTGGAATATACATAGGTGTTTTGCAGGATAAATTGCATTCATTATGTAGACTTCCACGATATTCACCGCTGATGTGATCGTGGTCGCGTACTTTGTAGTTCTCTTCTGTAAAGGTTTTACCACACAAGTAGCATACTATAGAAGACTCAAAATCCCTTTGTTGTTGATCCGTAAGTTTAAGAGGATTAGCAGATTTGTATATATTACCAATCATTGTTGTAAGAGATGTCAGGTACAGCATAAACTTCTGAGCAGCATCATAACCACGATATACATAGGGTTGCTTAGGAAGACCAGTTTCGAGATGCTCAACACAGGATGAAGGTTTCGCGTAAACACAGAAGCTCATTGGTGTATGCTCTTGATAAGGGGTTGTATAGGAAGTTTCAGGATTGGGTATACACGTATGGCATGGAGTGAGAATACTCTCAAAATCTGCATAGATGACATAAGGTACTTTCAGCATCGTCTCAACATTTTTAAACTGTACAATTGTTTTCTCCTTGGTAGGCATAACTACCCTCGCAACACAATGTTGATTGCAGATGGATGCATGTTCTTGTAGTTTATCCAGGCCACTTAGGTCTCTCTGATCATCAAAATGTGTAAAACAGCGCTTACAGGTATAAACACGTACATTACGTTTAGTCTTCTGACGTCGAACGAGCTTCTCAAAATTCTTTATATATACGTAGTGATGTTTTCCATTACTATCATTCAATAGTAGCAGGTCACAGTGTTCAGGTAGTTCAATGTCAGCAACCTTTATCGGATACACTTCGTGCTTCTCATCCAGCCCGAAAACGTTGATGGTCATCTTGTTAAGCTTCTCAAATTTAGGTATTTGAGAAAGTGGAGTAGGGTAGGAAACACACCTGAAGTCGTACTTATCTTGAAGTTGTTTATATTTGCTGACACGCCGCGCATCCTTCTCGGCGAATTTAGCTAATATAAATTACATGAAACATTTCTCGTCGGTAAAGTTCTGAATGTTTATACACGCTTCTTTAGCTCCGACAGATGACGGTAGTAGTATGTAGCTACTTCCTCGTAATGGATTGTACTTGTTGATACGAAGTCGAACTCCTTCCACAGCAAGTAAAGCCCAGTTGCTACCCTTAAGCTGGGACTCCTCCATTTCAGTCACCAATTTCTTGAATTTCACTTCCATCATTGACTCCAGATTAGTTTCTAGGAAAACAGGTTGATTCCGTGTTTTAAATGTTTTGTCACAGGTTTCTCCAATACTGTTAACAAATCGGCACTCGGCTAGCAGATTAATTTTTATGCTCTTATGGATGCTAAGCTCTTTACATACAGACTGGATTATCCGTTGGTTTGCTTCATTCAGATACATATTCAGGTCCTTCGTTGAATTACATCGTATAAAATACGATTTCAATCGTCATTCAAACGAAGTCCCGTATTCCTTCATATCACAGTCCTCCATTGTTGATAATAACTGATGTTTAGTAGGCTCCAATCTGCTTTTCTTCTGAGGACTGCTTATTTCACATATATCTTCGTGTCGCTGACCCTTATAACCATCATTGAAGGTCAAGCTACAATGTTTACATTTGTAGAGCTTCTTGCAGCTCATCTCGTGTCTTCTCTTGTGATAACCTCGGAGGAACTTCTTCCCACATTTTCCGCAAGCGTATCCAGTAGCGCTTGGAATAATATCTACATACGATGAATTATTCATCTTTATTTTTTATGTAATAACTATTAATCCTTCCTCAAGGGAAATGTAGACCTCTTCACCTTGATAAAACCTTAGAAAGCTGATTATTCTTGGAGAGAACACGATGTTAACACCACAAGACTAATTAGCGCAATGAAGTCCAATGCCCTAGATCACCGTATTTATAGAGGGAGCACGAACCTTTTAGATCAGTCATAAACTCGCTCCATAACCAGCTGTATATGCTCGCTCCACGCGTATTAACCTCAGTCATATAACCTCACGCCCAGAGACAAGATGTTTATGACGTCACACCCAGAGACAGGATGTCTGGCAGTATCAAACACGTTTAAATTCGTCTCGTAACTAGCTATATATGCTGTCACACCAACAAGGAAAGTATTCCCACACGCTCATTCAGACAGATGTTTCCATTCAAAGCCTACCACAACAGCCACCGCCATCACCGCTACCACTATCCATTGCACCAAGGTTAACTCCAGCTCTATTATCACAATACTTAAAAGTAAAAGCTTAAAAGGAAACCTAGAAGATTTTCCCCCTTATTTAGTTAAATGTATGTATATACTGTATTATTTAACGTTTTCATTCCCTTTTCAATTCTTCCTTTCCATCTTCTCCCAGAAAGACCATTACATTTCACTACAATCACGAGCAAAGCAGTTTTTCCATAGTTACAGAGATCCTAAGCCTCTAGAATCGAACTCGGTAATACCTTTAATAAATGTGTTTTAGTAATTTAACTTCCTCGCATCAGCATCAACCATTTAATCTTTACTCGAACCTGATATGAGCCATAGGCTTGAAGATATATGACATCACCCCTTCGGGATTCGATCTGAGTACTTTAAAGTACTTTTTGTCATGATAACGATATTTAGGGACTAGGTACTCTGTTTACGGTTTACTTGACGTGTCTATCTGAATTAAATTACGAGTTATTAAACTTGCAAGTAAATTTCATTGAATCGGTATTCGAACCCAGAACACCAGGAACAAAATAATTTATGATATTAGCTTGACATGTTAAACAAAGCTGTGTGCAGTTACACTATCAATCTAAGTGTTATATTCTATAGTATAGAGGAAGATTTAGGAAGCTATTAAAAGATAGGGATTCGAACCAAGCACAAATGATGAGCAGTTATATACAGCATTAACCACCTACTACAGATCCTATCAATCATGCTTTGGTCCACTCCTCTACCTCGCTTAGTTCTGGAGATAATGGAGGTATAAAAATTAGGGATCGAAACCAGGACGTTATGAATCTAAGTATGCATTTCCAAGAAACTACATAATAACATAAATGTAATAAAATTTATTTGACGTCCTTATCTGAAGAAGTTTAGGAGTTATTACATTTATAAGTAAATTACATTTTATAGGTATTCGAGCCCAGAAAGCAGAAACAAAATTATTTACAATATTAGTTTGATATGTTTAAAAGAGCTGTATGCAGTTAAAGCATCAATCTAAGTGATATATTCTACAGTATAGAGAAAAATTAAGGAAGTGCTTGAAAGATCGGGATTCGAACTAAGGACAACTGATTGTAAATTATATACATTATTAATTACACATCACAGGGACTATCAATCATGCTTTGTTCTACCCCTTTACCTGTCTTAGTTTCCAAGATAATGGTGATTTAAAAATTAAGGATCGAACCCAGGACACCAGGTACCGAAATATACATTCACAGGAAACCACCTAATGACATTAATATAATAAAGTTTACTTAACGTCTTTATCTTAATTAGTTCTTGAGTTTTTAGAATATTAATTTATAATCACTCCCAGGATTCGAACTCAGGCATCCCGGTCAACTTGAAATAATATTTAAAGGATGAGCCGCGTTCCAAGGCACTAGCTAGTTTTTGTCCCATTGTTCTGTCTCTATTCATTCAGGAGATAGAAGCGATTAAACAGTAGGGGGGAAATGATGGTTTAAGCTCACTTAATATGCAGGAATATGCAATTAATATACTAATTATCACCCACCCCCACTAATTACTCCCACCCATTTCCCCTGTTGAGAGGATGCTGAAAGTACCTGATGTCATCTATGCATATGTTGAAAGTATTCTCACTCCATGCCATACGTGTATACACAATCCTAAAACTTCCTATTCAAACCCTTATCAAGAGCATACACCAATGAGCTTCTGTGTTTACGTGAAACCTTCATCCTGTGTTGAGCATCTCGAAACTGGTCTTCCTAAGCAACCCTATGTATATCGTGGTTAAGATGCTGCTCAGAAGTTTATGCTGTACCTGACATCTCTTGCAACATTGATTGGTAATATATACAAATCTGCTAAGCCTCTGAAACTTACGGATCAACAACAAAGGGATTTTGAGTCTTCTATAGTATGCTACTTGTGTGGTAAACCCTTTACAGAAGAGAACTACAAAGTACGCGACCACGATCGCATCAGCGGTGAATATCGTGGAAGTCTACATAATGAATGCAATTTATCCTGCAAAACACCTATGTATATTCCAGTCTTCATGCAAAACCTTAGCGGATATGACTGCCATTTCATTGTTAAGGAGCTGGTGTGCAAAAGTGAACGTGTGGAGGTAATTCCTAACTGTGAAGAAAGCTATATCTCATTCACCAAGTATGTAGGAGATATAAAGCTTCGATTTGTAGATAGCTTTCGATTCCTCAGTACAAGCTTGGATAAGGTTGGTAAAAAATCTAACCTCATATCCTGAAACACTAAAGTACTTTGGAGAAGACAAATTGAAGTTGATGACACGTAAGGGTGCATTTCCATATGAGTTTGTCACGTCGTGGGATGTTTTGAACGAGACCTGCTTGCCTCCTAAGCACTCCTTCTACAATAGGTTAAATGAAGAAGAAATTAGTGATACTGACTACGATCATACTAAAAATGTTTGGAGCTGTTTATTGTGAGAAACCTAGGCGAGTACAGTGATCTCTACTTAACTTCAGATGTGCTTCTTCTAGCTGATGTCTTTGAGACGTTCAGAGAGCAAACCCTCAAAACACATAAAGTTGGTCCTGCGCATTATTTTACCTCTCCAGGACTTACATGGGACTCTATGTTACTGTACGCAGGAATTAAGCTGGAGCGGTTACAAGATTATGATCAACTACTCATGGTGGAATCAGGTATAAGAGGAGGTTTATGTCAAGTTTCCCATCGGTATGCAGAGGCTAAAAGCACATACATGGAGAAGTTTGATCCGTCGAGACCAACCCAATTTATCACATACGAGGACGCCAATAACCAATATGGGTGGGCAATGTGTCACGCCCTTCCTTATGGCGGATTTCAGTGGGTTTCAACTGAAGAAATCAACTTAGAAAGACTACAAGAAGATGATCCACATGTGTACATGTTAGAAGTTGACATCGAGTTGACATCTACATTTCCTGCCTGAGTGTATGAAACCATTGGAAGCGTCTACAAAGAAACTGATACCCCAATTTGGACCTCGAAAGAAGTATGTAGTGCATTACATAGCTTTGAAGCAAGCTCTTAGTCATGGACAACGACTAACCCAAATCCATCGTGTGCTACAATTCCGAGAGTCTCGATGGTTAAAACCTTATGTGGAATTTAACATCAGGCTACGACAACAGGCAGCAAATGACTTCGAGAGGGATCTCTACAAGCTCTTTAACAACACCATGTTTGGAAAAACTATGGAGAACCCGCGTAACCGTATGTATATACGACTGGTGACAAATGAGAAGACTCTGGAAAAGTTGATCGCCAAGCCTACGTTTATTGATAGGACGATATGTGCTGCTAATCTAGCTGCTGTACATATGACCCCTCGTCATATTGTGTTCAACAAGCCTATATACATTGGAATGAGTGTGTTGGACATCTCCAAGACATTAATGTACCACTACCATTATGATGTGCTGTTACCACATTACGGAGTTGAAAACCTGAAGCTTATGTATATGGATACTGATTCATTCATTCATCGTGTAACAACTGAAGATGTGTACCAGGATAAGCTACGTTTTCTTGAACATCTGAATACTGCTGATTACCTTGTCAAACACATATGTTATTCAGCTCTAAACAAGAAGGTGCTTGGGAAATTTAAAGATGAGGCTAATGGTAAAATCATCCAGCGCTTTGTCGGACTACGACCTAAGATGTATGCCTTAGATATCCATGGCTCAATGGCAAGAAAGATTAAGGGTATAAAACGTAGTGCTATTAAGCAGTACATTACGTTTGACAGCTATACAGACTGTCTTGAAACCTGTGAAAACATTTGAACGCCCATGAATCTAATCCCATCACGAAAGCACGCTGTTACCACAGTGCAAGTGAATAACATTACATTGAATCCCTTTGATGATAAAAGAGTTATTGCCGAGGATGGAATAACTACCTATGCGTATGGACATTAAAGTATTACAAACACTGCTTAAGAGAATACAAGTCGAAGATGAAGATTTTCTCGTGAGTCTACAATCTTAAAAATGAAGTTTATTTGTGTGCTGTGTATGCAACTAGCAGACGCCCGATGAAGAAAGAAGAAGATGAAAGGGGAGGTGTTAACCCTGCCATTAGGAGCAATCCTAGTGCTAGTCTCAAGCCTAGATAAAAGCGGAGAGACACGTACAACGAACTAAAATAAAGGTATGTTGACGAAAAGCTTTTCAATTAGTAAACCCATATACAGTTTATCCCTCTCCACCTCGCACACTAACAGTTTAACATATAAACGGTTTGTAAGATATAGAAAAAGTATATAAATATTTGTAACGTAGGATGAGAAATGTTTATAATCTAATTACTCTATATTACCATGAATACCTGTGATACTATCTGAATTATCTGTTAAAATGACTTAAATACCTGTGATACTACCCTAGTCATGTAAAATTACCTTAAATACCTCTGATACGAATTCCTGATCGAAATTAACACTACCACCTGTGATACTATCTGAATTACCTGTTAAAATGACTCAAATACCATTGATACAACCTGAATCACCTGCAATTACCTTAAATAGCTGTGATCCAAATCCTGATCAAAATTATCACTAATATCTGTGAAACTATGTCAATTACCCCAAATACTTACGATATTACCTGAACTACCTGTGAAATGCGAAGCTGTGTTATAACCGACCCCTGGAACCTACTCTTCTGTAATGCTAGCTGAATTTCTCTAACACCTATGATACTAGAATTATCCTAAATACCTACGATACAATCTAAATTACCTGTGAAGTCCTACGGACCTATGCTATACCCGCTTCCCGGAATCTGTCCTACCCTGTGATGCTACCTGAATTACTTACGTTTTTACGTTAGTGGGTCACCTTTTTGCATGAGTGAGTCACCTTTTTCCCTGTGCGGGTCACCTTTTTCCCCTGAGTGGGTCACCTTTTTTCCTTTGTGGGTCACTTTTTTCCCTTTGTGGGTCACCTTTTTCCCTGTGCGGGTCACCTTTTTAGCATGAGAGGGTTAAGTGCTGCAGCTGTCTAAAATTTGTGTACTAGCATTGACGCAAACAGCTTCCCATGAAGTTCTCGTCTAAAGTCGCTTTCAAAGTCTAGCACCTCGCCCTGTTATTCGCTATCTGTCCTGTATATAACCCGCATTGCTACTCCTTTAGTATCTGTCTAGCCTAATACCTCTGGTCCTGTTCCTATACCTCTCATACATTTAAATGCATACTCTACTCTCAATCTCTGTCTAGTCTAGCATCTCTCTCCGTATCCTCTACCTCTCAAAAGCGCATTCCACTCCTGTCCCCAGTCTAGCTGTGTATCTCTCCTTGGGTTCCTATCTAACCTATATAAAGCACATTCTACCTTTAACACCTGTCTATCCTAGCATAGGATCTGTCTCCGTTTTCTCGTCTCTCGTTATAAACGCAAACTCAACGTCCTTAGCCTAATACCTCTCATCCTGTTCCTATACCTCTCATACATATATACGCATACTCTTCTCTAAACCTCTGTCTAGTCTAGCACCTCTCCTCGTATTCCCTACCTCTCATAAGCGCATTCCCTCCAGCCCCCTGTCAAGCTGAGTATCTCTCCTTGGTTTCCTACCTAATCTATAGAAAAAACACATTCTACCTTCAAGACCTGTCTATCCTAGCATAGGATCTGTCTCCGTTTTCTCGTCTCTCCTTATTAACACATACTCAAACTCTCCTGGCCTAATAATCCCCTCGGTTTGCTATATCTCCCATATAAAGGTTTATTCTATCCTGCTTTACATTCACATGGATTTCTCTGCGTACTCTTCTCCAGTTCACAGGATTTTTCTAATCATTCTTCTATAAACATTCACATGATTTTCGCTACACATTCCTCTTACATAAACATTTACACGATTTTTCCCACTCATTCTTTGTTTCCCTGCAGGGTCATACTCTATTAACATTCATACATATCTCTACTCATTCTTTGTTTCTCAACGCATTCATACGATCTTCGCTACACATTCTTGTTACATACACATTCATACGATTTTCCCCACTCATTCTTTGTTTCACTATACATTCACACGATTTCCTCTACTCATTCTTTGGTTCTCTGCTGGCTCATCTTCCATGAACATTCACATGATTTTCTGTACTTATTCTTTGTTTCTCTACACATTCATAAGCATACTTACAAAACGTACACACACCATAGTTCTAATATAAAGAAGTGTATAACTTGTTCTTCAACTTGAATAATGTAGTGAAAATAATAATTCATGTCAATGACTGTTACAGATGGTTTAACTGATAGACTTAACAAGATGGTTGAAGAGCGTAGTTTCCTACCGACTCGTCGAGTTCAAGATCTCGAAATAGGACTTAACTATGAGATAAAGTCCTTAAAGAAAGTTCAAACAAGATATGGTACCAGGATCGTATCTTCACTGGAGGATTGTAAAGTGTTCTTGCCAGAGCGCTATAATAACGGTATGGCAGAGATGGGGAAATTTAAATCATGTAAATTGTCTTTTTTATATTCAGAGAAGGTGTGTAGAAGTGTTAAACCTAAGTATTGAATGTTCTCCTATTTTAACATGAAACTGTCCTAACTATCAAGAAAACTTGTACTCTTACCTCTATGAATCCATTTCGAGCTACTTGAATCTGCTTGTGCTTAATGAAATAGTTATAATTAACGGGATTACAACTATTATGTGTGAATGCTACAATATTTTGCTTAGTCTAATTCGGATATGATTGTTTATATGCATCAAAGCCTGGGAATATATATAAATACGTAAATGTTGAAAAAATAGCTCAGTCTCGTGTTATCGTATACGAATTCAACATCTACAGCATAAATTGACTAGTTTATATATACTGTTTGATCATGAACACTCACAAAGATGGTCAATTACAATCAATTTACGAGAATCTTGATTTTTCGTATGTTTCCCAAGGGGGGAGGAATCGCTTTGTTAAATGCTGTATATGTAATAGAACTTTAAAAAACAGGACAATATCAAGGCTCAAGCAACATAGGAGAAGATGCTGTAAAGTGATGACCAGCTGTGCATTGACTACAATACCCAAACGAGATCCTGAAATCTTCTCAAGTTCCGAAGAGCGGGATTTAAGATGTACCGTACTTGGAACCAGTTCAAGTGATCCTGTAATAACGTCAAGAGCTACCACTGATGAAACAATAAGAGCAGTTTCTTTGAATGAGCAAGCTCTGAATAAACACTACAATGAAAGCAAGCATACTAGTGTCAACTCGCCTAGATTAGAAGATATATCCAAAGCAAATACAGAGGAGATGCTATACCACTACACCGATCCTAATGATTTGGTAAACATGCTAAGGGTACTAATGATGCTTCATACACCTGATAAAAATGACTTTTCCGGTGCGATTAGCGAAATTATTCAGAATTTAAAGCTGGGTGGTTTTATAGCGTGATTAGCATCTGCAGAACATTGAAACCAGGAAAGAGTTAGAAAGATTCCTCATATTGGGATGCAGTCATCCTGTTGAGGCATTTTAAGCAGCTGGCATTTTCCGCATCTTAATTTGTGTGTTTCTAGAGCCTTCTCAGTGGCACACCTCTTGAGACATGCCTTGCATGTCCACATTCTAGCCTTATGTTTGGTGACTTGACTCTTTACAAGCCTAGACAAGTCTTTAATGAGGCAATAGTGGCACTTATCGTCCTGTTCAATAAACAGCAGGCTGACGTAATGCTGCTTCTTTTCAGCTGTTTGTTATAGGGGAATAATGTTGTCATTCTCCTCTATACCAAACACTGAAATGGATACTCCATTATTCTGCTTTTTAAAGGGGTATACCGTTTTTCTATATCCATGGTTACTAGCAGGGTATTTAGAGGCTAGGATACACCATGCGAAGCAGAAATTGTCTTTGTTCTTTATATTTATAACAGCATGTTTTTTCCTAATTTTCTGTGGCAATTCAATGTATGATGCTGCGTGAAGAGGATCATAGTGTGTAAAGCCCATCACCAGGCTGAGTATCTTTAACAAGGACTTCGACGATTTCCCCCCCTCAAATTTGGAAGTGTTTTCTAAAATATCCCCCGCAATTGAAGAAAATTTCTGATTAAGGTCGCTTGACGGAAGTATCAGTACAGGCTTAGAGTTAAAGAAGGTGCAAAAGCGCTTCTCTTCATCAGGTTTGTGGATTAAATATTTAAGTTCCAAGGAACAATTCATTTTAATCCACTCCTACTCTTCAGCAAAACGTTTTCCACTTCTTTAAGAATAAGCTCCTTGCACTCATCTAAAAAGACTCTGGGGTCGAGTATTTCTAATGTATTTGTTATTTTACTATTAAAATACGTCCCTTGAATGCCAATTGGATGATATTGCATTCTAGATCCTGGCAATTGCTGGCACTAACCTTGACTTCTTTAATTGTAAGTTGCTCGCTCCCTTCCGATGTCTATCCTCTCTTCCCGTTCACGGGAGCTGCATCACCGGATGAGGAGGAGGTTGACGGTGCAGCGGCTTCATCAATTGTGTTGAATGATGATGAGGTTGAGGTTGCAGAGGGTACAGCTTCCGCCTGCGTGTTGGGTGATGAGGAGGCTGACGGTGCAGCGGGTACAGCTTCCGCCGGCGTGTTGGGTGGTGAGAAGGCTGACGGTGCAGCGGGTAAGGCTTCCGCGGGTGTGTTGGGTGATGAGGAGGCTGACGGTAGTGCGGCCGCAACTTCATCGTCCAGCTCCTGCGACGCTGAGCTCGGTGTTGCAATGTCCATGGGTTCGCTTCCCTCATCAGCCAGGATATTACCTGGAATAATAACATAGCATATGTAAAAAGGATGATAATATGATTTTGTTACATTAAATTTTTTAAACACTGAAGGATTCTTACCATTCGGTGGTTGCTGCAGGCATGGGGCAGGGTCGCATCCCTGCTGCTTTTTCGCAGGGAAGGCGTATGGTGCAGCGGTCGCGTGTTGAGAAATACCAGTTCCGAAATAAAGTCCGCTCCCTGGAATAATATTAATAATAATCATAATAATGACGATAGTATAGCACGAGTAAAAGAACTTCATAAATGTTGAAAAACTCTCACCACTCGGAGGTTGCTACATGTACGGGGCAGAGCCCCATCCCTGCTGATTTGGCACCAGGAAGGTCTAGAAGCCTGGTGGTGGCGGTGCAGCGGTCGCATGTTAAGCAATACCGGTTCCGAAATAAAGTCCGCTCCCTGGAATAATATTAATAATAATGCCAGTATAGCATGTGTAAAAGAACTTCATAAAATGTTGAAAAATTCTTACCATTCGACGGGTGCTGCATGCACGGGGCAGAACCCCAACCCTGCTGATTTGACACCAGGAAGGTCTGGAAGCCAGGTGGCGCCGGTGCAGCAGTCGAGGGTTGAGCAATACCAGTTCCGAAATAAAGTCCGCTCCCTGGAATAATATTAATAATAATCATAATAATGATGATAGTATAGCATGAGTAAAAGAACTTCATAAAATGTTGAAAAATTCTCACCCTTCGGAGGTTGCTGCATGTACGGGGCAGAGCCCCCATCCCTGCTGATTTGGCATCAGGAAGTTCTGGAAGCCAGGTGGTGGCGGTGCAGCGGTCGATGGTTGAATTTCTTGCTGTAGCTGATTATAGCCTTCAGCTACATTAGCAGATCTGAATGCTGAAAACATGAGTAATTCGCGTGTTAGATTTAATTTATTTATTTTAAAAAATAAAAGCTATATCATTAAGTTAATTTACATTATTGCGAATAAGTATATACACCGAAATGTTGATGTATTTTTATCCAACAAGAAATTTCAATTGCAAATAAAGAACATTAATTATTCGACACGGACATGAAAAATATCTCTTTTAACGTGATGGAAACAGAGTGAAAGTTTTCAGAATGCGTTAGGGAAAATGTAACGTAGGCAAATAGCTATTAACTGAAGAACGCTCAACCGAGGCATGCAATCTGAAGGCCGGGGTTCGAAACCCCTCGGTCTCCCTCTGAAGAAATTTGTATTGCATATAAAGAACATTTTTTATTTGATACGGCTGGTGTTCAAATAATTCTATTTTCACTAAAAGGAAAAATAATTCACTCCCAGAAACCTCGTATTTAAACACACGGAATAATAAGTTTGCTTTTAAAAAAATGACTACGTCAATAAACTGTTCACATTTTATGAGAAAATGAATTCGCACAGTTAGCTATTAAATGTAGAATAAGCTTGCCTTAAATGAATAGCTAACTAAACTGTTCACATTTTTATGAGAAAATGAATTCGTGCAGCTAGCTATTAAATGTAGAATAAGCTTGCCTAAAATGAATACTTGACTAAACTGTTCACATTTTTTGAGAAAATGAATTTGTGCAACCAGCTATTAAATGTAGAATAAGCCTGCCCAAAAAGGAATACTTAACTAAACTGCTTGCATTTCAGAACATTCACACGTCTAGCTATTAACTTTTAGAATGCTCAGCTATTTACATATACATGTCCGACATTGAAGACAAGAACGCAATTATAAGTTAAATGTACTGAGTAATTAGTTAACATTTTTAAAGAAAATGAATTGGTGTTACAACTTACCAGACATGATGTTCGATGAAATTTCACGACGTGAAGGAAAGGGTGAAGGGTGCTTAGATCGCTGTGTTCTCACAATAGAGAGTGAAAATCGCCGGAGAAGCTGCTGCTTTTATATAATTTCCCCCTATAAAAGCTGAAGGGGATGAGAGGTGTAATGGTATGTAATACAGCGATTTTGATTGGCTACTCCAACCCATCGAGCAGAAAGCGTCGTGGGGGAGGATGCTAGTCTCGCACAGGGGTATTTCATAAAACACGTTTAAACATGACGCTGGGAAATCCCTCAATCACGCCACCTCTCTTTAAGTGAAATGCTTCTGTATATGACTCTAGAAAATAAAAAAAGATATATTATTTTTATATTACCACTAAAGTTCAATGTTTATTATCACAAAAATATTCGCGCTTGTATTATATTTGAAGTGTCCGTTTGACACATATTATTTAATAATAATTTTACAGTGAAAATAACGAAAAAGAAGGTATTGTTTCTGTTGATATAATTGTCCTTGTAAGGTTACACCCTCGTTTATAAAAATCGTTAATGGGCGGGCTATGTATTCGAAGACCTTCATGCAGGTTCTAAAGTCAGACAGGGCGGTCACCTGGAATCGAACCGGCGACCTCTCCAATTCAAACCTCACACGTTACCACGAAGTAATTTTTATCAAAACAGCCTTTAAACACATTTTACCCATGTTAAATAAGACTGTCATTTATCTGATATTTCATTCATCTATAAAGTAGAGCGTAAAACTGGCTAGCTTCAAAGACCCATTAAGAAAAACTTTCAGATACATTCAATCGCTTAATTTGAATTCTTTCTCCCATTTTAATTATATAATGCCATACTCTTCATATCACCCTCTCCAAATCATACATATTTGTTTAGCATTCCATAAAAATTAGTTTAATTGTCGATATCATGCAAACAATTAAGTTATGATATTTACACACTCGTCTGTATGAGCTGTACGGGTGTTTCAGGCGAAGAGAAATAATTTTAAAGCACAATGCATTCCTTAATGAAGAAGGGTTTTGACATTGTCCTAAATGGGCTATATGACGGTAGCCGGTCGCCTCAGGAATTTCCGAGACCCCCAGCCAGGTAAACTCTCTTCAAGGGGTATACAACATATTTTTGCAGGGGGTGTGCAACTGTTCAAAGTGTCCACCTCCTGCTTGAATACAGGCCTCACATCGTCATCTAATGGATGTGCGAACACGACACTGAATTCCAGGAGTATTGCGTATTTCCTCACAACCTGCCACAATTTGATTGTGATGGGATTCCATGTCAGTCACCGGAGAAGAATACACCAACGCTTTTAAATGACCCCACAAGTAGAAATCGACAGGGTTCAAATCAGGTGAGCGTGGTGACCAAGAAATTAGACCACCTGTAGCCATCCATTGATCAGGAAACCTTCGATTCAAGTACCGGCGAGCGGTACGACTGAAGTGAGCAGGCGAGCTATCGTGCAGGAAGTGAGCTTGTTGAATGCTCAGTGCAGTGTCTTCATACACATGAGGTATGGTGTTTTCCAGGAAGTTTGTATATGCCTGCCCCGTAATCCGTTTACAAATACACGGGGTCCAACTAACCGATCACTAATGATACCGGCCCACATGTTGAGAGTGAACCGCACTTGGTCATGAGATGGAACAACTGCATGTGGGTTTTCATACGCCCGTACATGCTGATTGCGGTGATTTGCAATGCCATCTCATGCGAACTGTTCTTCATCTGTAAATAATGTTAAGGCAGGAAAGTTCGGATATGTAGCACACAGCAGCATAAACCACTGACAGGCCCTCAACCAAGCAGGGTAATATGCTGGTGACAGGGTCTGTACATGTTGCAAATTTTAAGGATACAGCTGTCTTCTCCAGACAGTCGTAAGAGAACATTCACTTACAACTCTAACCTTCGTGTACTGATAAAAGATGTTGTTTATATAGAATCCAGAATCTCCTTCTGTACATCTGGAGTTGTTGATTTTGATCGTCCCCGGCCCAACCCAGGAGAGGTAAACTTCGCATGTAGAGCACAGACGGCGATGGACACGTGCAAATGTCTTCCGATCTAGACATCTTAGCTGTGGGTATCTCTCGGTACAAACGAAGAACCAGCGCAGCATTACCGTCCGCCTTAGTGTACATGAAGTGCACTTTTTCAGCTTTTGAACGGAGTAAATGTCGCGCAGTCGAACTCGAAACACAAGATTCAATGTACCCTTCACCTCGGAATGAACTGTCAGGGTGCGCTGGTAATATCTACTATCATGGCAACTACCTGCGGGAAGAAACACGTTTCGAGGAATATCACTGTTTTAAAGTCATAACTAAGAAACCCAGTATTTCCATTCAGATGTTGTAATGGATCTTTTTATTGCCTAATTATGGGGAATGCATACCTGAATTTCTGCCCTCTATTTTTGAAACACCCTGTGTACATATACACTGGTGTGCAAAACCTAAGGACGATATGAGTAAAGTAACATAACAAATGAACTATTTGGTGAAAGTAGATAAAGGTGCGGATGTATGTTGTCAGAGGCCCCTCACACGTACACAGAAAGCTGGATGTCACATGGCGTGAGTGTAGCAAGCCTATAGTGCCAAATAGGTCTGGTCCCGCAACACGGGCAGTTGCCGAAACAGGCGAAGACAGTGTGTGGCAATTGCGAGCTGTTACGGTGCACTGTATTTGTGTTTTTCATTGCAACATGGCGCGTAGACACCATTTGGATGACTTCACACGGGGAAGAATCATCGGGAAACTGGAAGAAGGGCGAAGGGTGACGAGCGTTGCTCAGGAGTTTGGAATTGCTCACAACATTGTTTCACGTGCATGGGGAACCTTCCAAACCACAGGCACTGCTGTCCCAAGGAGAGGTGGTGGTCGACCACGCTCAACTACAGCAGCAGATGACCGCTACATTGTGCAACAGACAAGAAGGGAAACACGACAACATCGGGTCCAATTGCAACTACATTTAACAGGACAGCTAGGCACGCAATCCCACGATACACATTGGCACGACGACTACACAGAGGTGGTCTCTTTGCCCAACGGACAGTCGTTGTGTTCCATTGAATCCACACAGCGGCGGCACCGTTTGCGATGGTCTCAAGAGCATCAAAATTGGACCAACGAGGAATGGGGTCGCGTGCTCTTCTCGGATGAGAGCAGATTCATTCTAAGTAGTGATTCTCGACGTACCTCATCTGGCGAGAGGTGGGAGCACGTAATCAACCCAGGAACATCCTTAAACATGATCGTTTTTGTGGTCTGGGTGTTATGGTTTGGGGAGGCATAATGTTGCATGGGCGCACCTACCTCTAAATATTTTGAATACGGTACGCTCACTGGTCAACATTATTGTGATACTGTTCTCCTTCCCCATGTGCGTCTTTTCAGGGGTGCAGTCAGCCCTGACTTCATTTTTGTGGATAACAATGCGCGACCGCATTGAACAACGCAAGTGGAGGATCTCTTGGAACGAGAAGATATTCGGCGAATGGACTGCCCTGCCCGTTCCTCCGATTTAAATTCCATCGAACACGTGTGGGATGCTTTGGGGAGATGCATTGCAGCACATCCACATACGCCAACGACCATCCAACAGTTATCAACAGCGCTGGTGGAGGAATGGAACACCCTACCACAAGAACTGCTTACCAACCTTGTGGCCAGCATGGGAGCACGATGCAGAGTATGCATTGCTATCCGTGGTGACCATACACCCTTTTAAGCACCATGTATCTGTTTCTGTAAATCTAGAGAGCCATCATATGTCGTAGTGACTTAAGTGTAGCTTATGGTCTATGAATAAAAGTGGCATCTCTGTTCATCTCATTGCATATTTCGTTTAGTTGCATTCTGTAGAACACAGTAGCTCTTCCCTGTATGTATGATTCAAGTTTCATCGAGTTATTTGGCAGTGTCACAGCATGCGAAGATTACTTTCGTCCTTTGGTTTTGCACACCAGTGTATAAAACCACCAAACATCACACTGACATTTCAATTAGCAGCGTTCTTAATCGCACTGTGACTGTTGGACCAGCGATTAATAAGAATCGAGCGGACTTGACCGCCTCACATATATAAATGGCAAGCCTTCAAACTCTCTTCACTCTGGCAGTCATCGGTGAAGAGTCAACAATCCCTGACGATGCCCAGCGAAGTTATATGCGAAATATCGGGTGAATTTTCATTTGTTGGGGCACGGACTACAAGCCCGAAATCTACATTTTATTGTATTGTTTCGAGTGCCATTTCACACTTCAAATATTGCCACGCCCCTAAAGAATTTTCAGCTGTTAAGCATAGGTACGAAATCAGTTAACTATAAACTTAAACATAACCGGGGCTCACGAAGGGGTGCAATGAAAGGCATTTCGTAATTATGCAGCTATCATCGAACTCGTCACAGGAATTAAGGTAATTTCTACTCAGAAATTGAAAGGAGAGAGCTTGTAACTTTAAAAGATGAACACATTTCAAGCTGAAAGAGGCACATTTATTCTAAAAGAAGGTTTATAAAAATCACATCCTTACTTTAGTTCAGAATAGGTTGCTGAGCTAGTTAACCTACCATGTTGATCTACTGCTGCTTAGGGCACTAAGAGTACGAGCGCTGGCTGACTCTTTTTATAAAAACCTGTTTATCGTGTGCTCTTCTCCTACGTCACAACCAGCACATGCTGCCAAGCTTTGGAAATCTAATCCCCCAAATATACCAAAATATTCCCCCAAAACGTACTAAAGGTCACACCTCCCCCGGGCCACTAATTTCGACATGCTCTTCGAAACAAAAAGAGACATACCTCACAAAATATGAAAAATTACAATAATTGATTTAGTTTTGGACTATTACAATACATCACAAAAGGTAAAAATGTCTGAGGATACACAGTGTGACATGAGAGAAATTGTTCACATATAAATTGATTCATGAAGTGTCCGTTATTGTAACTTCACACAAAAATTGGAATAATATTGCTAATTTTTTCTAGGAGTCTGAGTGCCACACAAAAGCGAAAATGTTTTTAAGGCTCAACTACAAGTTTTAGAATGAGCACAGCACACCTAAATTTAATATTTGGCTGCACAAACGTTAATTATGCTATCTCACTGCGCTACACGACTATATGGTTAATTGTATGGTTTATTATTTTCTACAATGTACACACAATAATCTACAGTAGTTAACGATACAGTATTTGTCGTATTCCACAGCTCACTGCGTCGATGGTGTTTAAATTGGTTGGTGATAAGCGAGAGGCAACAGCTGGCTGTGTTGACACCCCAAATCTTGGTATGCCACGAAGTGATGCAGGTAACTGTTGCAGCTGACCCATGCAGCAGAACAGATATTGCAGCAAAGTAGGTATCCATTCCGGCAGGTGGTGTGTTCTCCAAGGCGGGCTCATCCAAACTGGGCACTCATACTTCCCATATAGGAGATATAACTGGAACAATAATTGTTTCACGGTATATGAAGTGAACTCTAAGGTCAAAGTTGCAAGTGTAGCAAGAGAAACAAGTGTCTGTCAATGCGTACAAAAATATGAAACTATAAAAATGTGTCAAAAATATAGCTAAATTTTGCAAAATTGGATACGATTTGCAGAAAAATTTATTACACAATGACATAAGCAATTAATTTTAAAGCAGCTTAAAAGCAAAATGTTGACAGTAATTACATTAGATACATGGCAATTATGTACGACATTAGCAAACTATATGGTTGTGGTACATATAAATCAACCCACATTAATACAAACGCAAAATATAAAAATTACAATTACAAGTAAGGCATAACATAATTTGGATCCCAAAACTTTAACTAGCTACTAACTTACGTTACAAACTAATAAGATTTATGACAACAAAAGCGCGCTCATCACTCATAACATACAAGGAAAAACAAAACAACTCAACTTTACAAAAGTTCCTAAGAAAATGCAAAATAATCACCAAAGCTATTACCCATACTGAAATCAAAATTACTTAATACTACAACATGAAACATAAGGTACTTCATTCAATACGCATGCGACTACACCTGTAAATAATGGAAAGTACCAATCCTGGGCAGCAAATATTAAATGATAGTTTCATAATGTAAACCTATGGGAATAACGTCTGTAACAAAGCTCATAGAAAACATAATAAGACATCAGGCACAAATGTAATCATTAAAGTATAACAAAATGCACAGACACGAAAATCATTATTACGTATCAGGAGTAAAAATATATATAGTGTATCTGTGTTGTACCAATAATTTCACTAAGTATCAGTATGAAGCTGTGAAAGAAAACATGCTTAAAACATAAGAACTGTTGCATAAAAATTTAATAAAATCATCTTATTACACCAAAGACTTTTACTGTCAACACACACTGCCATGCTGGACACATTGTAGTAGCACCATCATGCTAAACATCATATCATTTACATTTCATTTAATTCAGAAGCACATATGACCAACTTTGTAAATGAAACCAAACGCCTTACAATACGCATCGAGGGTAACTTGTAACAATCCCATTGAAACCCACTCTGTAACAAAAACAGTGCATAGAAACATCTCATTCACATTAACACTCTATCACCATTGGGGTACTCTGTCACAATCCCACGGAGGCAAAATTTCATCAACATAATACTCAGCAAGAAAAATTATGCAACAACTCTGCCAAAGAAATTAAACACAGCATTATAATGAAACATTAAAAAACGATATGGAACCAAATATATATAATATCACACACCATCACACCATAAGCGAATTGACATTTCCAGATATTATTACTCCTGAAAATCAAGCAAAATTATACTGCAAATGCTCTGCAAAGAATCAAAATTTAAACACTGCTTGGCATGTAAGCAAATAATTCACTTCATTACAAAAATCAAGAAATGACAATACACATATGCATAAAGATTAAAGAACACAATAACTCACATATTACTGTAGTAGACATTCTGCATCATACAATAAACAAGTAACAGTACAAAATGAAGACATGAAAAACAAAAGTACCTAAATGTGATAAACCAAGATACCATGCGCTTAGCAATGTGGAGAGAATTAATGTTTTCAGAAATCATGACAAAATTAAAGTAAATGTCAGTATGAAAGCAATTCACACAAGTCTCTGGGGCTTATAATTTACAAGCACCCACAGAATCATAGTATGGGTAGATAAGTGAGATATGGACAGGTATCTCGTACCTCCTAGCATGGGTCGAGCAACAAGATAAGTAACTGGGGTTATCCCTTTTATGGTTTCAAATGGTCCAAGCTATCTGTGTAACAAGTTACTACATTTTCCTTTCTTTCTAATGGGGTAATCGCTTTCACTAATTGGCCAGCATTTTACTCAACATTTCTATGTTTACCATCAAATCTTTCCTTCTGCTTCACCTGTTGTTGAGTAATATTAGAAATGGCAACCTCTCGTGGCTTCTGTGTATCCTGCAAAGCTAGCTTAACAAAAAGATAATTAGAGGAAGCTTGCAATTGAATCTGATTAGGCAATGGTGGCTCCCAACCATACATAAAGTAGAATAGAGGAAGCTTTGTGGACTTTTCACATTGGAATTGTAGGAAAAAATGATGTATGGGAATATGGAATCCCAATTCCTTTGGCTGTTTTCCACAAAATGGCTGAGCATATTCAACAAAGTTTGATTGAAGCTTTCGGTTACGCTATTACGTTGGATGGTGAGCAGTGGTGAAACTAGAAGACTCTGAAAGAGATTTAAAAAATTCCTGTTTCACTTCGCTGAGAAAAACTGGTCCACGATCTGACAACAAAGTAGCCGGTGCTCCATACCTATAGATGATGTTATGCAAAATATGCTTAGCAACATGTTAAATTGTTGCTGAAGAGAGTGAGGCTGACCCGACCCAGCGGGAAGTATATTCGTTCACGACAATGATGTATTTATGTCCAGAGTTTGAGCGTGGGAGAAGACCAAGAAGGTCAATGCCTCAACGCTCACCCACAGAAGTGACAGGAATTGGTTTTAGACCTCCAGCAGGATTAAGATTTTTTGGTCCTTTTCTAGTTTGACAACTGGGACATGTTCGCACAAAATATTTAATGCCTTTTTTCATTCCAATCCAATAGTAGCTGGAGTGAATTTTGCTAAAAGCTTTGGAGAATCTTAATTGTCCTGATAGGGGGTCCTCGTGATATGAAGACAAAACTTCATGTTTAAGAGCTTCTGGAATAACTAAGAGATAATGAGGACCGGTGGAGCCTGCATTTTTTTCAATAAATAACAGCTTATTTGCATGTGTAAGTTGTAGTTTGCCTTTGAATTTTAGTGGGAGCTAATTGTGGGTCATTGAGTGCATTGATAATTTGAAGTAAATCAGCATCCTGTTTCTGTTTATCAGTAACTTCAACTGGAGATAACAACCAAGTAGGGACCTCGTCGAGCTCTTCAAGTTCATGTTCCTGGGGTTGTAAGACAGGAAATTTAGACAAAGCGTCTGCATCATGATATTTCTTGCCATATTTGTAACAAATGGTATAATCAAATTCCTGCAACTTCAAACTCCATGAGCCAAACCTCCAGGCTAATCTTTAAAATTTTTCAAGTAACATCGGGAATGGTTATCAGATAGAATATTTAGCTTATAACCAAAAACAAAGGTTCTAAAATGAGTAAAACCAAAAAGGATAGCCAAAAGTTCCAACTCGGGGACATTGTAATTTCTCTCATTTTAGGCAGTCGTGGAAGCATAGCCAATTGGTTTCAAAACATTATCAACCCTCTGATACAAGACGTAAGCTACGCCAAGTCCACTGGCATCAGTGTGCAATTGAGTATAAGTACCAAGAGTTTAATGAGCCAAAACAGAATCCGAAACTAAATAATGTATCAAAGTTTGGAATGCCAAGTGTTGTTCAGTACCCCACACAAAGTCTCAATTTTTTTGGCAATTGAATAAGAGTCTGAGTAATGCTTGCTTTCTGTAAAAGTTAAACAAACCCAAAACGTTTCTTACATCTCTAACATTTTAGGACGAAGCAAATTTTGAATAGATGCAACTTTGTCAGCATCTGGGGAAATACCATTCTTGGAAGCTTCAAAACCTTGTAGTTTATTCTTCTGTGTGCAAAAGAAATATTTTTAGATTTTAGGATTGAAATTATGAGCCTCCAAGCGTTGAGAAATGGCTTCAAAATTTTGCAACAGTTCATCTAAGGTTTTAACAAAGACCGCAATGACATCTAAGTAAGCAAGTGCCTTTCTATATTTAAATTCACCAAAACGTTTCTAGAAATGTAACTGAAGAAACGAGGAGAACTAGCTAGACCAAAACTAAGACAGTCCAATTAATATTGTCCTTGACACGTAACAAAGGAAGTGTATATCTTACTATCCTCTGCAATGGGCACTTGAAATTTGGCTGTTAATAAATCCAGTGAATCAAACTACTTAGCCTCTCCCTGGTAACTCAACAAATCATCTATCAAAGGTAGTGGAAAAGAGGCGGTTTGTAGGATAGCATTCAGTTTCCTATAATCCACATAAAACGCATTGAACCATCTTTCTACTTAATCAACACAACCGGAGAAGCTCAAGGTAATTGTGATTCCCGAATAACTCCAGCATCATAATTTAATTAATCTGTTGTGAAAATGTTTCTTTTTGTCCATGGGCAACTTGATGAGGTCTTAGTTTAATTGATTTTGGGTCTGTAATCTTGATATCAAATTCGGCAACATCAGTGGTTCCTAATTCCTGAAGCGAAGTTGCAAACGTTTGGGCATATTTCAACAATCAAGAATGTAATTAAGCTTTCCGAAACACGGACAACCTGTTATTCACATCAAGTTCAAAATTTGGAGAGTTCAAAGCAGTGACATCTGGAGGTAAGACAGAATTACTTTGGATTAAAGCAGCATTATAACCTTTAGCCAAATCTGTATCGCTGAACAATGTTTGAGAAGCCGCAGTATTATTATGAAGTGTTATGACAAGTTCGGAAGCATACTAATACAATAAAGGTTGAATTGAAAGGCTGTTCTTTCAATAATGCTCACAGATGGTTCAAATATAACATCACAGACAATTTCGGAAGAGGGTTGAACTGACAAATAGCAAGTGGACAATGGTGGAAGTTTAACATCATTAACTGTAATTTCGACACAATTTTCAGCATCACATTCAGTATCTTGCAAAGGGTTCACTGCCGTATCTAGGAAGGGACCTTGAGCTACTTGTTGAATAGGTATGCTAAGAGACCGGCCCTCAGCAGTACTCATGCTAATCACATTTTGCGAATAATCTATAACAACACCATGAGCGTGTAAGAAATCATTGCCTAAAATCAAATTATGTGACAAATATTTAGCTACTAGTACATCCTCCTGAAAAATATCATTAATTCGAAAATTCAAAACAGTATGATATGGTGCATCCAGCAAATTGTTTCCAACAGTTCTGAGTAAAATATCAACTGTTTGTAATTTTGAAACACCACTTATATGAGCAGCATTAAGAATGTTAACTGCACTTCCTGTGTCAAGCAAAATGGGTGTTTCTGTATTATTGACAGCCTATAATTTGTAAGATCTAACCTCATGTAGCAGCAACATCCCAAAGACTGGAACTGAGTTGATAGATGGCTGTAACATCGTCATTTTTGAACGTGGAAATCTGCTGCGGCAGAAGCGAGCAACGTGACCTCGTCTATTCCATCTGTAGCATGTAACAGCGCACTCAGGTTTGTTCATATCAGATGGTTGCTGAAACCACAGCTGACTTTGAGGTTCAGACACAGATGGTGGTGGTGGCTGAAACTGAGTAAACTGTGTACATAATTGTTGAACGCGATGAATCAGTTATTTTAATGGGTCATTAGGCGAGTTAATGGCAGAAGTGAAAATGATCAGCTGGTTGGTTGAAGGCGCAGCAGGCAAAGTTGTTGCTGTTGGTATCGCTTTCGCTGGTGAAGTAACTTCAGCTTGGGTTTGAGCAAGCACTAAATGTTGTCTGTGTTGCATATAAAACTGGGCCCTTTCAACTGTCGTGGAATGATTTGCAAAACTTCGTCTACAGGTTGGGGGTGAAGGGACCACAAGCTTGAACATACAAGGGCCTTAATGCAGATTCTTAATTTGTTCTGCTTGTGACATGGTTGGTTTAACTCTGTTACACAATGACAACACATTAAACATAATCAGCAACTGATGCTGCATCTAACTGCACTCGCTGTTTGAGTTTCATTGCTAACATATCACTATGGTTAACCATTTAGAATGCATTAAAAAGCTAGTGGCTCAGTAAAGCCAATCATGTCGGGGTGCATATGACTAAAAGTCTGGAACCACAATGCAGAAGTATCTTTCAAGTAGCAAGAAAAATTTCAATTTCATTTCATCAGACCAAACATTCGCATTAACGACCATTTCAAAATTCTGAAGGAAATCAGATGCTGACGAAGTATTAGCATTTCCAAAATATGAAGGTTGAATAACAGGCCGAGAAGCGGCCGGCTGCAGGGTGCTAATAGGAGTAACCTGAGATGGAGGTGCAGGTAATAATTGTATATTAGAGGGAGCACTAGCACTGGAGATGGATTCTTCAGCAACTTGTTCAAGAATGGGTGCAATGGGCACATCATAACTTTGTCTAGTACGTCGTTTAGGCATGATGAAAACATAAAGATCACTTTTCAAATTCTAAACAAAGATACCCTCCAAACGCTAACAAACACTTTTAAAAACCCAGAAATACAGTACACCCAAAAATAACATCACTTACAAAACCACTGCCATACACAAGTTATAGGAATGCTACAAAATATACATTTATTACAACTAAGTGTCCACGGCGATATTCTGAAAGGGGTTTGAACAGAATGCTACACATTCACAGACAAAATTTCAGCCATTTGATTTTGAACACCAAGATTTCGATACAGAACTGACACAGGGAGAAAAAATTGCAAAGAGGATGCCTTCATCGACAGTAATTGAAGTGAAGTTAAAAAAGATAACAGTCGCGCCTACCTCGACAAACTTCAATATAAGACTTAAAAGTCACACACGAAAACACCCAGATGAAATCGCAACAGAAAAAAACAAACAAACCCACCACTTGGTAGTTTAATTGGGAAGCTCTACACAACAGCAACGCATTTAACAATATACATCAGGTTTCCACTTCAAAAGCACAAAACTTTCTTTTTGATCACACGAGAATCAATTCATGGAATGATTTAATTCTGTTTTATTCACAACATGGAAGGGAAAGCACTCAATGAAATAAGACAGAAACACCAAAAACACGAACATATAGAGAAGAACGTAGTCTAAATGGTAATTCAGAAGGTACACACAATACCAAAAATACAACAGAAATTTCAACAGAATGTTTTGATTTATCACCTAATGCCTAAATTTGAACCAGAAGTTAGAAGATTGAAGCCAAAAGTTCGAAACGAAAGTCAGGACGTGGTGACGCAGTAGCTAACAATTTCTAAGACGCAAAGAGTAATAAAATTCACACAAGCCAAAACAAACCACCGAAACAATAGCAAATAAACAGCAAAATACACTAAAAAAATAATTAAAACTAATTTAAGCCATCATGACGAAAAACAGTGCCAATCTAAAGCACAGAATTTATGACGCTAGCCGAAACAAAGGAAATCACTGAAGTTTCACAATATGCACATAATTACACTAGAGAAACAGGAATTTCACCCAAATACTTCTAAAATTGGTCACATTCTAATAAAGAAGGCGGTTTTAAGGTGTAATCAAGCAAGCAAGGAGTTAAAACAAAACGAGAATGTTACCTAAGCGAGCATTTGGTGCTTTAACCCTCCGTCAGGCGCGCGCTTTGGTAGAACGCCGTTAGTCGCGCAGGGCCTAGTAGACCCGCGCTATATTTTTGTTGCTATTGTTTGTATTTTTGTTTTATTTCGTTTATTTTCTTTTTTTCCCTGTTTTTACCTTTATTTAGATTAAGCGTACAAGGCTTTCATTAATAGGTATTGTCTTACAACATAAAAATACAAGCTAAAATATGAGTACATATACGTTATAAATTGTATTACAGTAAGTATAAAGAAATACATTGTCATTTCCAGGTATACATACAACTTGTAATTTCAAATGTTCAGTTACTCAGAATCATCTACTATCTCACCCGTGTTTTCCCCGACTAAGCAACTTTCGCAAATAATTTTAGCATGTTTACTCAAACACAGGGGGATGTTGCATTTCCCACATGCATATTTAGTTTTGCAGTTCATTTTGTCTTTGTTGCAAGGTTCACATCGTTTCCTTTTCAATGTGCATAGTGGTGTATTTGACAATTCATCTACGCCGGATTCTTCAGGTTTATATTTTGTCAAAAGGCCTTTCAAATCACCGGGTAGATTTGATGCTGTTGCTCTCCTTTGTAGCTGTTGCAACAGTAAAGCTAAAGATAGTGCTTTCAAATACTCTTGCCTTGTGGAATATTTATTTTGGTTTCCAAGGAAGATAACCCTAGAATTGATACCTGCAATGTTCAAGATATGGTAAAAAATTACCATGGGCCACCTTCTCGTTGTCCTGGCTACATTGTATGTAGCACACAATTTATCTACTACATCAACTCCAGATTTAGTGTCGTTGTAATGCAGGATTATTTCAGGCTTTTTCTCAGCACCTTCTGATAACTGTGTGGATGAAACATGTAGACTTGAGAGCAAAACTACTGTTTTACCCTTTTTTGGAACATATGAAACAAGCGTTTCATTTTTTGTGAAGCCAAATATGCTTTCGTACTGTCTGCGATCTTTTGGAGAAGTAAAATTAGTGGGTAACTCTTTTTTGTTCTTTCGCACTGTACCGACGAAAGAAAGTTGTCTTTTGCGCAATTCATTCACCAGCGATACACTGGTAAACCAATTATCTGCAGTAACGTTTCGTCCAGTGCCAGAGATTGGTTCAGTTAGTCTCAGCACTACAGCCTCTGCCGAGTTAGTTTGCAAATATGGTCCATCCGGCTGCTGTCCACAATAAATCTCCATGTTAGTTGTATAAAACAGTTTTGCATCACTCAAACAGAATATCTTTATGCCATATTTGTTTGGCTTGGATGGTATATATTGTCGAAAACCACATCGACCACGAAATGCCGGCAACTGTTCGTTGACAGTTACATTTTGTCCAAGAGAATAATGGTTCTGACAGTTGTTCAGAAACAATGTAAACATTTCTCTAACAGCAGCCAATTTATCCAATCTTCGTCGTTCCAGTCTTGAGCTTTTGTCATCAAAGCGAATACAGCGTATTAGAAAACTGAATCGTTTTTCAGACATAGCCATTTGGAATAGAGGAATTCCAAGGTCATCGGTTCTCCAAAAATCGTGAATATTCTGGCGTCCACCACGAAAAATTCCTGCCAGGTACAATAAGCCTAGGAAAGCTCTTATTTCTATTACATCTGTAGGCCTGCTGTCTCTTTCACGATCAAATTTGTGCTGCACACTACTAATGTAAGTATTTGAGCTTTCAAGAATCAAATCAACTATATCTTCGGTAACAAAAAGGTTCCAACAATCAATTTCCGTTTTCGCATTTTTGGCAGCTCCTACCACACCAGGAAGTTTGGTCAATATATTGTGAGCCCTTGTCTGTGTCATTTTCAAAGGTGTTTTTTTCCATTTTGTTCCATCTCTTCCTGTAAATAACAACAGAATGTATTGTCAGTAATAATAATAATCATAATAATAATAAGAAGAAGAAGAAGAAAAGAAGAAGAATTACTATGATACGCATATGATGTTACCTATAAAATACATGCTATCACACAAGCTGCTTTCATCGTCTTCCTCTTCATCTTCATGGTCAGTTTCTGAATTTAAAGATCTCGTTTCGAGTTTATCTTCTGAATCAGAGTCATCTGATTCATATAAGTTGTCATCCACGGGCAAGGCATCATCATTGCAAAGTAGACGATGTACTTCTTCCAAATCCTTGGGATTTTGTAGATCGTACCTTTTACTCGTATTCATGACGAAGCAGTAACAGTTCCTTGCATAGCAAAGCAATATTGCACAAAAGCTAATAAGAAACAAATCTGTCAACAATATGTAACGAGAGCAGGCGCGCGGGGCCTGGTTGACCTGTGCGACACGTAACTGCTGATTATTCATTCCTCCAGCCAAACAAATAAACAAATAAGGTTATCGCTGCAGCAAATAATCTCCAAAGGTGTAATGTTAGATGTCCTAGTCAGGCAATTGCATAGGTGCGTTCGTTCGAAAATTATAACATTTATATAATGCCAGGGGTCTCTCTGGCCCCTAGCGACTGACGGAGGGTTAACAGATTATCAGAACATCTTGAATTTTAAGATGGGGAAAAATTCTAGAATGCATTCAGATAAGAATACTGCCCGGATCTCCACCAAATGTCATGTGCCTTAAGAATTTTCAGTGGTAAAACATAAGTACGGGATGAGATATCTATAAATTTCAACATAATCGGGCTGACGAAGGGGCGAAGCCAATGGTATTTCAGAACTATCCAGCTCTTGTCGGACACATCACAGTAAGTTAGCTAATTTGTACTACAGAAACTGAAAGGGAAGATTTTGTACCTTTATAGGCCTAATCCTTGAAAGGTAGAAGAAGAAGAAGAAGAAGAAAAATGAACACATTTCTAGCTGAATGTAGCATATTTATTCTAAAAGAAAAATCTGCAAAAGTCACATATTTATGTTTTTTTCCCACGAGGTTGTAGGACTAGTTAACCTCCCAAGTTGACCTACTGCTGGTTGGGCCGCTAAGAGAGCGAGCGCTGGCTGACTCTTTGTATAAAAACCTGTTTATTCTGTCCTCTTCTCCTACGTCACAACCAGTACATGCTGCCAACCTTTGTAAATCTAATCCACCAAATATACCAAAATAATCCCCAAAGCTTACTAAATGCTACAATATGCGCTAGTGACTTAATGTGAAGCTGAAAGACAGTTTTCCAGTTATAACAACATGTTAACAGACAGATGGCTATGGATGACCTTAGAAAATGTGGCTAAATATTTAATTATTAATTGCGCGTCCAAAGAGAACGAATACCACACGCATGGAGGTAGGACTAATAATTTGATGTGCCAAATTTGCTTATATTCAATTTGTTTACGGTTTAGAACAAAAAGCAGTCACATAATGAAGCCAAGATTTTAAGTTTCATATCGTTTGCTTTTCAATATATTCCCTTGCATATTTTGCCAATTTTAGATATGTATTTATGTACACATTTTTCATTCTGATTTACACAAAGTCCACACTCTAGTAATAACTAAAATGCCCAAACAATTCAAATCGAGAAGAATACGGCAATCCCCAACGAATATTTATAGGCACAGCGCCAGCTCAATCTACATTAATACAAGGTAACAGTTACGATCATCGGATGGCGAAACAGTTGGAAGCTTAGGATGCACAATTTAATATTAACCCGCAACTTAGCGAAACACTGCTAAAGTAGATGCAAAAAACATGGAATAGTTATTGACACCTCTTCGCACAAACTTAAAACATACAGGAACAAACAACATAGCAGAGAGGTGAGTAATCCTATACCGGTGAAACAAAGACCGTATAGGGTATCACAAAAGTATAGTTAAGTAAATAATAGTAAAGTTATAGAGACGGAAGGGGAAGGAGTTTAATGGAATCGCACAGTAGTTGGGACTCGCCGGGTGCTTTCGTGAAGAAGAAAATGGGAACGTCGTTTCTGCGTAGACTACCGCAGATTAAACGAACAAATAGTTACATCATCCCTTCCTTTACTTCTAATTGACGACCTCCTTAGATATCTACAAGGATCGAGATCTTACTGAACATTATATCTACTCAGTGCCAATTTTCAAATACCAGTAAAGCAAGAGAGCAGAAAGTACACATCGTTTGTGACTCCAGACGGAGAGTACCAGCTTGAAAGGTTGCCTTTCAGGCTAGAAAATGCTCAGAAAATTTTTGCTTCATTTCGAAATAAGCTATTGAGTGACCTGAAATAAAATACACTTTTGATATAATTCGACGATATTATAGTGTATGCAGCTACAGTAGAGGAATTAATGGAAGTTTTGAATTCAGTTTTCAAACGGTTATGACTGTATAAACGTAAATTGAGACACAAAGTTCCTTTTAGGAGTGCTAAAAATTGATGTTTTTGGATATGAAGTATCGGCTGAAGGAGACAAACTTGATAAAGATAACATTCAGACAATAAGGTAACTTAAAGTCTCAAAAAAAGTAAGAGACGCATTACAAGTCTTGGGTGGTATGCACAGTCGTTAGCTTGAGGATTCCTTAAAGTTTCCTTAGCAGTTTGCACGAATTTCGTATTCAAAGTTAAAATCCATAAGGAGGACTTGAGGCTTCCTCAAGGAACAGCGAAGGCCGGCCAAAATCAACCCTGCCGTCTCCTTAAGGATTCCTTCCCTTGTATTTTGCACAATGGCGGGTATACTTAACGACGAATTGATCGAATTTCTCGATTTTATGGAAAATGTAGATTTGGAACATAAGCCACCATTGCAAAGGAGGTATTTGCGAGACCACGAAAACCTTCTACAGCATTATAGCGATTTACAGTTTTGTAAACGTTACAGATTCTCAAAGAATACTGTAACAGAAGCTATTTTGCCACGAGTGCATTTTCAAGAACAGAGGACACAACGAGGCCTACCACTTCCTCCAATTCATCAAATTCTCTGTGCACTCAGATTTTATGCAACTGGAGATTTCCAGGTAAATATAAGTGTAATTAAAAACCTATTTGGAAAGCTAATTCAGTTATAAAGTGTACTCAAAACATTGGGCGGTATGCACATATTGTGTCCGTTATACCAGAATAACGTGCATAAAATGTGCGTAAATTTGATATCTGAGAATGTGATTTTAGCCCCTTGCATAGTATATAAGTAGCAAACTGGATAGCGTACGAGTGTTAGCGGTAAAAGTTAAGGCTAGGTTAAGCTAGGTTAGGTTAGCTTTGCTTAGTTTGTCTGCTTGCATACTTGCGGCTAATTTATTTTTTCGGGGGAGGGATGTTTACTGCTCATGAGCTGTTTGGCTAAAATGCATGCTTCTAGCCTGGTTCAGCCGGTTTTAGTTTAGATATAAAATATATTCCTAAAATTGTAATGCTATAAAAGCTTTCCTTTTATCTTAAAAAGCCTTCTTTAATGTGATTTTAATTGGTTAGGTTATTTCTGGCATCGCCTTGTTAGTAAATAAGTTTTAATTTATTCTGAAATATGCCCCTAATGTTTTAATGATAATAATAGCTACAGTGTAATTGTGTTTATACTTAAGATAAACTTATGTTTCAGTTTCATTACTTGTATTTTCAGATTGTTAATGGAGATCTTATAAAGGTAAAGCAGAGCATAGTGAGCCGCATTATCAAGCGAGTGTCTATTGGTATTGCACAGAACTTATGCCAATTTGTGAAATTTCCATTAACGGAACAACAGTACGGCAATAATAGAAACTTATTCTGTGAAGTTGCTCAGTTTCCAGGTGTAACAGCTAATAATAATATTTACTAATGACTAAAACAGGGTAGTGGTTTATTACCTATCATTAAGCTAATAAAGCATGAGACACTCATGATGATAGTAGATACCAAATTTGAAAATATGGATACAAATGAAAGGGCATAATATAAAATTTTATTAAGCATAGGTGATCACAATCCTATATTGAAGGAGTCTCATAAAATCAGTTGCAACGTGAAGGAAAGCCAATAGTAATTTCAAATACTGCATTTCTTATTTATGTTCATAAAAGGTTTGATCAACTGTAAATTATTTCTACATCTTTTCAGGTGTAATAGACTGCAACCATATTCCTATTCAAAGTCCCGGAGGTCAGTTTGCCGAGTTGTACAGGAATAGGAACGGTTGGATGTCTCTTAACGTTCAGCTAATTTGTGGACCTCAGATGGAGATCATGGACATTGTTTAACGTTGGCCAGGATCAACGGATGATAGCAGAATTTTTGGCAACTCTGCTATTTGTCAGAAATTTATTGATGGCAGAGTACATGGAATTTTGCTTGGAGACAATGGCTATCCACAACTGCCCTCCCTTTACACTCCTATACTGGATCATCACGTGAGAACCCCAGCAAAACGAAGGTAATTTCCATTTGAATACTTACGTGTCATGAGAATGATACCGGGGGGCGGAGAAAATAAGTGTGGAAATATACATATACATAATTAAGGGATTAGAAGCTGTATAATAAAAACAGATAATGTTAATTATGTGTTTATTATTGTATTAGTAAGGAAGCAGATATTTTCAACTTATCTAAACTTTAAGAAAGAACATTACATTGGTTGGTATACCAGCAGATACAATATTTTAAGAAAAATAGATACATATTGTTCAATTATTTATACCTCTCTGTGCTTCAAAAAGCATAACAAAAATGTAAATTTACTAGAGATAAATTTTTACAAGAATACACACTGAAATACAATAATTTGTGCTTTTAATTCCAGATACAACAGAGCTCACAAATCCACTAGAAATATAATAGAACGACTAAACGGGTTATGGAAACAAAGATTTCCTTGTCTAAGGAGGAAATTACTTACAAAAGCAATTACCACACAAGCAATAGTTGTTACATGTGCTATTTTACACAACATTGGCATTCTGAGGCGAGATTATTTCGAGAATGTGGAAGAAGATCCAGTTGAGAATGTACCTGTGGCCAATGCCAGTGCTGTACAGAACCCACGAGCACGTATTCTCAGGCAACAATTCATACAAAGACATTTCAACTGAGCATTTGTATGTAACAAGGATCATGGGCATATCTATATTTCTGAATTGCCATATTTCTGAACCATATAAAAATGTACGTTTAACAACAGAGTTGCAATTTTTCTGTTTTTGTTTCTCTTGTTATCTGGAAGTATACATAGTATAAATACGTTATGCGAACCAGATTTAGCCTAAGATTTTGACAGCGGAAATTCTTCCAGCTTTTAAACACGCCAGTATACTTGCTGCCAGTCCTAAGCCTGGATAAAGTGTGAAGGAAAGCCATTAAATATTACACTTTTGGTAAATCAACAGGTTATCTATATCATATCAGTTTTAGGAGATAATTTTGTGTGCTCTTTAGTATGCTAGTATTCTGTAATTACACAAACTACAGTTTTGCAACAATAAAAAATAATGTTTTATATTATTCCTTTCATTTCGGATACAATAGAGTTCACTAATCAATAAGGAACATAATAGAGCGAATGGAGCGTGGAAGCAAAGATTCGCATTCCTAAAAAGGAAACCACTTGCTAAAGTACTGACAACTCAAGCAAGGTTATCATAACAATATAAAGTAAAACTATTAAAATATAACTTACGCAATATTGTGTATTCAGTGATGGTATGTAAAACGGGGTATTCTGTTTTTAACTAGTGTCCCTCTCAGCAATGCAATTAACTAGAGATTTTAAATATGCAAACAATTATTAATCCCAGAAATGTGTATTAACTTTAGCATAATTTCTATTTCATACATTTATCCTCTGAAATTACCTACATACCAGGTTAAAGAATGTTAAACCTCAACAATACATATAGTAACCAATTCTGTAAGACTGAAAATCAGAGTGTATAAAACATGCTAATAAACTATTTTCTTACACGTTTCTGGTGTATCTATGTTTAAAATATTGTTTTGAAGTAAATTAATTACTTACACCATAATTTAATTAGATATTACATCAAAACTGTAATTAAATTAATAACAATAAGTTTGAAGAATTTCTTGGTTTAAAAATATATTTCACATGTTAACAGTATTAATATTTTATTTAGTTTGAATTTGCAAGCAAGTAATTTTTATTAAAGAAGTAACGAGATGAACTATTTGTTATCATTATAAGTTTCACCATTCTATTAGTTTATAATTAAACCCATTCTCGAGGATGGAATGGAAAATATTGTAAATTCTTAATTTTAATGTTATTTGCGTTGATAAATGTTAAAGGCTGAAGCTTGCGGAAGTTGTAGCACGTTTCTTACAGTGTTCCTTCAACAAAGAAATTCCAAAGGTAATGAACTTCGAGCTAAACAATCTTGTGAATACATAATTTGCTTACAAGATTGTACATAGGTAATATCCATATTGCTTTATGTATTATATGAGGTCAGTATGATATAATGTAGCCCTTTTTATCCAACTACTGGCATGTCAGCCAATTAGAGATAAGAAAAAAAGCATTATTGGGGATCGGAAGGAGGGGCTTACAGGTCATCGTAAGTGGCGGGAAAACCGTGAACAGAAGAGGTTGCTAACATCCCGGAGGGTAGAGTTCCATAATTTACGAAGCATAAATTATGTGATGGTAATAATGTTTAATTGAGTATAATGAAGCTATTCAAGAAAACATTAATAGTAGAGCATATTGCGAAAGAAACGTAGTATTTTTAATATTTGGTAGCATTTAAAAATAATATTTGCTATGAATAACTTAAATAAAGCAAAATTATGAGGTACAGGTTATATTAGAAGTTCGGCATAAAACATGATATGTTCATAGTGACAAAGCAAGCTATCATTTTGGAAATAATTTTAAGAGTGTTTTGAAAACTGGTAATTAATGTTTAAATCCCGAAATTATTTAAGTGTTATTGCTGTGCCTGATCTTTGTTTATTGTAAGAGAGGCCAAATTTTGAAAACATTGGAAAAGACCATAATAGAATGATAACAGTTCAGATATTTGTAAGAATAATATCTTCCCTTCTCTGACACTTAACTAAACCGATAGACAAGCAACAAGAAAACTAATTTTACACTTTAAACAACATTCCAATGGTAAAGAAGGGCTTCTGTAGATGATGTGTTACGGACCAGTTGCATGAAAAAATCATACAATATTTGACTTTTCACAAAGTAGCTATTAATTCGGTTCTTTTAGTCTATATATTGTGGTTTCATCATTTTGCCAAAGGTGGGAGGATGTACAACACAGTTTTCTGCCCTAATTAACACTTTTCTTTTTCAGTTCCAATTGTAGCACATGCATTTCCTCCTTTCTTCTCTCCTCTGCCTCGAATGCCTTTTTCTTCCTTTCCTCCTTCCACTCGAAAGCCAGCTTCCTCCTTTCCTCCTCCCATTCGAAAGCTTGTCTCCTCCGCTCTTCTTCCTTCCTAACATTTTCCACAAGAGGGGTTGGAGCTCTTTCTCCCGGAGGGACTGCAGCTTCAAATCGCACTCCATCTGGAGCCTATGCCTTTTCATGCGTTGTTCTAATTCATCCTCCACAAGGCTCTCCCTCGAAAGGCGGTTTTTTGGACGTGGATTTGATAGTGATGGATAATTTTGACCTATCAAGAAGAATATTCATTAAATTATTATTTAATGCTTTATGAATAAACAATTACTGTTACAATAAACTGTTAATTGCAGTGGAACAGACCCACTGTCGTATCATTGTTTAAATTATTGTTACCTTCTTCTACTGTGACAGGGGCATCTCTGTCAGTTGATGCATCACATGAATGATCTCTAACATATCAATATAAAATAATTAATGCTGTTCTTGAAACAATAATAAACTGTGGATAATAATAAAACCACATTACTTATTATATATAATAAATAAAAATAATTGTTTCAAATGATACAGTGAAATATATTTTATTAGTTTCTTAAATTACCTTGTGAAGAAGAACCGGCAGTAATGATTTCGGTGGCAACAGAAGTACTGCGAGTCTGAAATAATAATAATAATAATAATAATAATAATAATAATAATAATAGTTTCTGCTGTAAATTAACTAAATTGTTATATATGTATTGTATACATAAGCAAAACGAAATACAATTAATTATTTTGAAATGTTGTGTCCACTTCAGAAAATCTAATTCAGTACTTGAATTATGAGAATGTATTTGAGGTACACAGCTCCATAAGAAAGAGTAATGGTAACGTGAACACATTTAAATTTACACAAGGTTACAGTTTTTGAAAATTATGATTGGGAATAATTAAATCTCTTAGCTAAACCGGATTATATCTCATTAGATTAAAACGTTGTATTAACAACTTCAAAATAATTATCATAATTTCTTTACAAAGCAAGTAATAGATAGCCATCATGGAATTATGGGTTCTCTAATTTGATAGTTTATTTCACCTAAAACTTTATATTCACATAACATACTTAAATTAATTACCTTGTGCATTAAAACTCCTACCCGCAGCTGCAGTGTCAAGCTGGATACAGGTTGCTGCCGATAGGACTGAAAAATATCAAGTAATAAATATTTAATACATCGAAATAGAGCACATTTTCCCTAATAGTTAATATTTAGAAAAACAAGCATTATTTGCTTTACAAGAATGTGTTGTAGGTGCATGATTAGGTACCCGGAGGTGATCTGATAGCACCAGCATCAGAGTCGAACCAGAACCCCACATTGTGACCCAAATGGGGCACTACCAGCTCAAGTTCTGTTGTTGCTGATGCGGTAGGAGGTGGTGGACAACCACCAGTCTTCATAATTAACCTGGACTCGCTTGCCATGTCCCTCTTCCTTTTTGTTTTTATATTATCCCAGCATTTTTAGCTGGGCCAAAGTTCTGTGAAACAAAGAAAAGCAATTGCGTAACTATTACCATAAATATACCACTTAATTTCTATAATATATTGCAATACAGCAATGTGTAGTTAATTCAAGTAATAGGGCTGCTTTAAGGATATCCATTTGTGAAATTTCTAAAATCCACAATTTTACTTCGATTTACTTGAAAGTTTAACACAACAACCAGGACTTATTGAATAGTATATACACCAAATTTCATGCATATATTCAAATTATTTCCAGAGTTATTAATACTTTTATTGAATTTTGTAGCATTTCGAGGAATTGTTCAACACGATTAAGTTATTTTTTAAAAAAAAATGTTTTATTTACACTCCTTAATAGTATTGCAATTAATTTTAAAGATGAATTTTTTATTACCCTGCTAGTTTTCAAGAAAAAATATTTAATATATCATTTGAATATTTTATTAATAATTGTCAAAACATAACAATTACTATTTAATTGCATCAGAACTACTCACTTTATACAAAATTCATCTCATCATTATCTTATGTGTTATATCTTAGCATTTAAAGCAAAGTGCATACATTTATTATGAAAACTGCATTGTGCGGAGCAATTTACATTTGAAAAAAGTTCTGAAAAACCTAAAAAATGAGAAAAGATGTTTCAAAGTTGCATCATAAAAATAGCAGTGTTTCTGACCTATAAAGTTTTATTTATTAAATTAATTTTCAGATATTGAGTGGCCCTACACCCCATGTTGAACTGAGACACAGCAGAAGTTACACAAATTTCCAATTTCTTTTTGGAAACAAATATTTCTTGGGGCATTTTGCCCAGATGACATGATAAGCTACTCATTAGCATTTTGTGTCTTGCCTGATCTACATCTTTTAAGAAGCTCATCATTGTCAAGTCTTTGATAAACTGGCAAAATTTTTGTAATTATAGTATTTAATATCACGAAAATTAATTTTTGTGAATTTTGGCCTATTGTGACAGATGGGTATCCTTAAGAAGTGAATGTGCATTTACCATATTTTCATGGAGCATTCCAATGTATTTGAATATTTGCCATATTGAGTATTATACTTTCGATCCGTATTTTAAATGAGAGATCGAATTTGGGCTCTCCGCATTACAAACATAGACGCCATGAATGTTCTAGGAAGGTGGGCTCAATACGTATTGAAATGATTTCAATACGGAACTTAAGGTTCCTAATCAGTTATTTTTGGCCAACGTTAAAATATAAATTACTTGGTGTATCGAAATAGTTTTGAATTCGATGCATATTTTTATAACACCAATCCGTATTGAATGGCAGATGCATTTAACCTTCACTGATAAATCGTGTTGAGCTCCCATTTAATATAATAGGTGTATTTAAAAATTAGAATACTCCATGAAGCTGTAGTAATTACATTTGAATAAATTATACCACAAATGCGGTTTGATATTTTCAGTTGTTGTAATACATACTTAACCAAACTTATTTTCTTACCTTGGACAGGGCATTGTTGCTATTAAATTGGTGTTCGATTTCCTCACATGCTGCCTTCTTCTTAGCAACACTTACAATGTCCGTTCTTTTATCCTCAATAATTCGCCTCTCTTTGATTAGATCAATTAAAATTGACTTTTCCTCTGGAGAAAATACTTTGTGAGGAGTTTCACTCGCCGTGCTGATTGATGTGCGTATTGTTTATGTTTATGAATATTTCCTATTGGCTGAAAGTGACGTATTCGTATGAGAATTATGAACAGTCAAATGATTTCACGAACATTTTCCGAGTATTTCCGAAGGCGTTCCTCAAGGCATCCTCAAGGCTAAGGAGTCCTTAAGAATCGTCTCTGCATACGAAATCCTACCTTCGCCTATTCTTTTCCTTTCCTTAAGGAATCCTCAAGGAAACCATAAGGTATCCTCAAGGTAACGACTGTGCATACCGCCCTTAGGCCCATTTTCCTTCTATTGAAAGCTTTTGCAGCATAATTTCTCGAAATTTGTTAAACCACTGAACGAGTTGGAAAGGAAGGACAAAATTTCATGTGGACTTACGAGCACCAAAGACATTTGAAAAACTAAGCAATTAATGACAACGGCACCCATGCTATCTGTCTACGAGTATGTACCAAGGGCTATCACACATACGCACTGCGAGAGTTTTTCAGATGGCATTGGCCCTATTCTGTTTCAGCAACAGAACGTGAAGTTGCACCCATTTTATTTCGTATCCCGAAGCGTAAGCAAAGCAGAAAATAACTGTACAGTATCAGAACAAGGGTTGTTAGCAAATATGTACAGGTTAACAAAATTCAAACCATAGTCCAGTGTCAATAGTCACAGATCATTCTTATCTATGCCACTTAACCAAGCTGCGCGACCTAATGGGAAGACTAGTATCCAATATACAATACAACATAAATTAGGAGCGAAACATGAATATGCATATTGTTTGTCTAGATTGCCAGTGAATCCACCAAATGGCGATAAAAGGCCGGAGTATGAAGCTGTAGTCACATATCTATTAATAGCCGGTGGATTTGGGAGGCGGCAAGAAAATGATAACAAGCTAATGTTGGTTATCCAAGCGCTAAGAGATCCATTTATGGCTGAACCAAAATTAGCCACGCAAACGTCAACAAGGAGAACGAACCTCTGTCGACACCTTGTGGCCATTTCCAAAATTCATGAAAGGAAATAGCTATATACGCCCCTCAATAAAGTATTCATCTCCATATTCAAAATTCTAGCAGCCAAGCTCATGGAGGAAAAACTTTAATTTTTGGGACTTACAGATCAAATGGTAATAGAGGTAACGTGTTTTGGCGGTTCTTTGGATTGTTCATTTTTTCAGTTTTATAAATTTTATAAAAGCATGCCAAAATTGCACCTTTTTTGTACGTATTGTTTTTAAAACAATCTTTCATGCATTGCGTAGAGCAATTTTTTGTGTATACATCCACTGTTTCCATTGATATGTGACTTAAACGGCCAAAGATATAAGTTCGTGAACTCTTAAAAGGTGAGACAAAATTGAAGATTTAAAGCAAAAACTTTGAAAATTCCAAGTTTGACTTTTATTCCTCCGTCATCTTATGTTATTTTCACCACAAAATCAAGCAATACACAAACATTCCTCTACTCATTGCATGTAAGATCACTTTGAATACACAATACCTAAATGTGTTGCTATTTTGGCATATTTTTCAAAAATTTATAAAGCTGATAAACTAAACAATTTGAAAAAGAGCAAAAACACGTAAAGTGTACTACTGTTTGATCTCTATGTCAAAATACATTTAGATATTTTCCTCCATTAATTTGGTTTCTAGAATTTGTTAAAGTGCAGACGAATACTTTCTTGAGTGGGGTAGTCAACGTAATTTCTGTCAAGGTGCGCTGAGTTAAGCGCAAATTTCAATAGAGACCATTGCTGTTGGATAGAAGAACAGCTTTTATGAGCGAGGTAACACAAGAGTTAATTCGACTAATGGACACATTTCCAAGTTTCGCAACTGCACACGCCGCAGACGTACTCACGGAATGAGCAAATGAAACCATCGCTCAGACATTAGGTAATTATGTGAACACTTATCACATGGACTGAGCAACAATCTATACCAAATTCGTTTTACTCTAAATACTAGCAAACAAGCGACTATGAAGTTTACAGTATTTGAATTGATTTATGCTCGAAAACCAGTGATGCTCTCAGGTGCCCAATTACAGGCAAGAACTCAAAACTTATTTATGAAGCAGATCCATAATGCCATTCTTATAGCGAGAAAATTGACCGTGCATAATGCAAAAACTAAACCAGGATAAAAATAAGACTTTATGATAAAATGTGGATAGCCATTGAGCGCATAAAAGTCAGCTATTAGAACTGCATATTCCTAAATTCCTAGACAAAGAGTTAGCAGAGCTAAAGAGTTGCTAATGCAGTACAGTGAGCCATTCAAGGAAATTAAATTCGCTGAATTACGTAATTAAAGCGAGTAATTGAAAAAAAACCCACACAGTGCATATTGCATGGATGGCACGCTTTCACAATTTAAAATAAAACAGCAGTTTAATCTGAAAGAAAATAAGAGGTTTAAGAAGGAAAACAAGGAAAATTATGGAGAGAAGTAATCTAAAAGGATAAGGGAACAAAAATAGCAACGGTGGGAAAACCAAATAAAGGCAGAACCAAGCAGCGATGACAAACCAGAGCTATAAACAACAAACACAATTGTGGGAAGAGAGTTAATAAATAAACACAAGCCTAACACGGTTGCTGCTCAAGCACGAGCAGAGGGAAATATCCACTCTGGAAAGAAATTAACACGCAAGATGATACTTAGGGTCACTGAAGGATTGAGAATGAACAACGATGAGTTGTGATAAGCCAAAGCAAGCCTTCCATTCTTTGAATTGAAGCTCAGATAGTAACTTGTGCAAGCGAGCAGGTCGAGGTCCGCTCCAACAATGTGTAACGTCAGCACTTCTGTGTATGTGCATGCAAGTGTTGCTACGCCATATGCTAGGGCGGATTTCAAACCAGAGCATTTCCGTGCTACGACTTTCTAGCACCTTGAAGTTCGTTTGGGGAATAGAGTAGGCCGTGAAAAACTGCATCGGGCATTTGGGGATTTCTACCCTTCGTAATCCACGATTTATCTATGGCTTCCAGAGATTAGAAAAGGACGTGATTTCCTGGAAGATGAAGACCGCGCTGCACGGCCGGATACAGCAACAACAGATGAAAGTGTGATTAAGGCAGAGCGCATGTTGCGATAAGATCATCGTTGCATATGTTATCGGGTCGAACAAACTCTGAGTATTGTATTGGCAACAGTAAACAACATCCTTAAACAAAAGCTTCACGTTAGGAAGCTCTGCAGTTGTTGAATCCCCCACTAACTCACAAATGAGCAGAACGTGTGCAATGGTGCTAGGAAATGACAGAAAACCTTGACGATCCAAAAACACATTTAACATCCTAAAAGGGGACGAAAATTGGTACATCAGTATGATCCGGAAACTAAGCGAAAGTCATCTACCTGGGTCTTCCCAGCAGAGGATCCCCAACAAAAGTCAGGCGAGCAAGAAGTGCTGGCAAGAAGAAGATCTGTTCGTTCTTCTCAGTTAGTGGTCATATTGTGACAACTCCGTTTGAGGGACAAAAGACTCTTACTGCCAAACGTACAGCATAAAATGTATGCCGAAAGTCTTCAATGGACTGAGAACACAGCGCCCTAACACTAGTCTACGTGGAATTTTGTTACACCAGACAACGCCTCTGCCTACGCTGCACTAGAAACAACCCAAAATTTTCAGGATTCAGGAGTCAAACATTTATCTCATCCTCCTCCCTACAGTCCAAATTTGGCCACGTGTGACATTTTGCCTTTCCCCAGAAAAAAAGAAAAAATTAGAGGTCAACGATATGAATCGCCTGAAGCATTAGTAGCTCCTTATGAATAATATATTTGCACTATCTCCAAGGAAGCATGCCGTTAGAAATTTGAAAAGAGTTCTGAAAGAATGAGACGTTGCATAGAATGTAATGGGCAATACTTTGAAGATATGCAATGATCAGAGCTAAAATTTTAAAATTCTTTTGCATTCATTCTCAAAAGTTTTAATGACCGTCATATCATGACATACGGAAGCAACAATGAATATATAACACTGAGATTGCCATATAATAACCACACTGATGAGGAAACGGAATCACTTTAGTACACGTAATCGCGCACATTTTCCGAAGCAAACGGATATAGTCTTATCTCCACAGATGCATACGACAGGACTAGCGTAAGAAGTACAGGCAGAGAGAGAACACGAGGAAACAAATTGCGGAGATTGCTATTATAGAATGCAATGGCATTGACCGTGGGCTTGAACTGCAGGAGAGAAACTATATGCGCAAAGAATTGGAGTAGGCAGAGCGAAGGAATAGTAATGTAAATAAGGGAGCGGGAAAGAAGGGATTTTAAATACGGTAAAAGATGGATTTAAAATATGTTTAAAAGAACTTAAAAGGCACATTATATTGCCCACCCTGTATTTTACACGAGCAAGAAAGACACACGTATGAATTCTATATATTAAATTAAATTACGAGAAATAAGCTTTTTTTCTTCCTTTCCGCCCCTAGACAGAAAAGATTTAAATAACAACTGGACGCTCAGAGTTTCGCATATATATCTGTCACGCATATGAGAGCATAGGATCGCTACCGGAGAAGAGCAGGGTATTCACATTTCCACGTATAGTACCTCCTTATTGTTTTTGTCTACCAGATGCCAAGTTTAGTTTTCGCAGCCAGAATACTGGGGGCGGCAGCAGTAACCACCCGAGGGTGACCAGATGTGGGAAACGACGTGAGAAAGCATGCACGGCGTCCCTAATGATTCCAGACGGAACGCATTTGACGCTAGTCAACCTGTCCACAATCCCCGAGCCCCCTGTGTGCCCTCAGCACCCAAAGATGCCGCTCCAGAAAACGGGTCCGTTAGCAGTCCGATCGACGTCAGAGGAAATCTCTCCAAATCACACCTCCATTGTCCAGCAGAAACACAACGAATGCCTTCTCCTGGCCCTTCAATACTGAAACAAATCGTATGAAATTATGGGAACTGGCACTTACCTACCGACCTGGGAAATCCGAAAAATCCCATGGTCAGAGTGGTCGACGAGCCTAATCCGGGACCTCCAGAATGCGAGCTTCAGGCATTACCTTGGAGCCGTCTCGCTTGGTTACAGGATGAACAACAATCCTAAAGAACTGTGGTCATGTAGGAGTTTAAGAAATGTTTTTTCCCATCTAGGCAACATTTCTATTATTAAGGAAAATGCGGGTATCAGGTGATTGGGCAAGGTCTCTCAAAACTCCAGCTTAAGGAACGACCTATGAAGGGATCAAAGGCTAAAGGTAGTGCTTACGATAGGAAGTACCCATAGTTTAAAGAAAAATTACTTAGACTTACAGAGGAGAACAACATGCTACTCCAAACTACGACATTTTTGGTCTTGGGGAATAAAGATAAAGGCGGACTTGTAAAGTAATGTAAGAGAAAGCTGAGCGCAAAAACAGATAATGACAGCGTCAGGTAGTTCGGCAATAAGCGAATAAATGCGTTCGTCAAACACAGGAGCAAAGAGAAAATAAAAATCCATACTTTAGCGGGTGAAAGGCACATCCGGGCAAACCAAAATGCGCCCCCGTGGAGTGAATTTCATAAGGGATAATAGTAGCCAGGCGCGGCTAACATACACACATTTATATACACACATTAATATAAAGGAAAACACAGGGCTTCCAATAATTCCATGAATGGTCACCTAGGCAGCAGGATTGCCCATGGTCTTCAGTCAAAGTAGTTATGAATAGGACATAATGGTAAACAGGCCAAATCATATCGCATATAACAGAAAGATACATCACCGGAAATAAATAAATACATAAGAAATTAAATATAGCATAAGAAATTAAGACCTGTAGTAAAAGGGCGAAAAAGACAATTTTGTTACAGAATGAATGATCAAGTAAAACATTCAACAAGGAAGAGAGGGACAATAAAGTTATAACAGTAATCTAAAACATTTGAAGTTAGTTACAGGCTAGTGGAATAATATAAGTTCGCCGAAGAGATAGTAGCAGGCAGAAACGAAGCTGTCTGGGTTTGCAGGACAGAGAAGAGGAAGAGTCTCGCGAAAGAACAGCGATTGTAATTTATGCTAAACCCTGTAGAGAAAGAAACATTTTAAATAATATATTTTCCTTATAGGAAAAAGAACAATGTAAGGAATCTAGCACTTCAACAAACTTATGTACCAGAGGCTGTAAATAGGATGACGGGCGATAGCGGGCAAAATTATTTTTGCACTTTTCTATGGCAGACATGTCCATATAGGAGTACTTAGGAATTGAAATTATATTAAACATTACAAACCGGTGAAGAACCGACTCCTAAAATAACTGCCCCAAGCAATCAGTTCTTAACCCCTGTGTACGGAAGTGACTTGCTACAGCTTCAACGAAATCGTACGCAGCATCGGTGAGCCATAGATGCAGAAATGACAACTGTAGACGCAACACAAAAGAAAAAGACATTGCAATAATTCAATAGGGAACCAGAGATGAGAGCCATGTCGTCATCACTCTCGAACTTCCGGTCACAGCAGTCATTGCTCGGGAAGATCCGGAAAAACAGCTCATAAAGCCAACAGGACACGTTACAGCACAATTTCACAGGCAGTGTCTTAGCTAAAATAAAGTCATGTCGAAGTAACGATAAGGTAAGTATAGAAGATGGCGCAGACCGCAAACACCGACATTCGTGCGCTCCCAACGCGTACCCGAACGGGGAGAAGTCGACTGCAGAGCAACCTTGGTTGGAAGGATGGAGCTACTATCTCCCATCAGACTCCACGAATTCGTCCACCTGCCACAAGAAAGACACCCTTCAGACCAAGTTTCAGGCCGGAGTGGAAGTTGGAGGCAGCATGAACATTGGGAAATGTTTTGTTTTATTTGTATTAGTATACTTTCTTCTCTCTTTTTTCCGTTCGTAATGGGACACACAACTACTCTGAAGCCATGAAGCCCCATGTTTTGAATTTAATTACGCAGGGGCTGGAATTCATAACCTGGGGGAGATATAAGCATCCTAAACCGAGACCGGAACTAATTACGAGGAAGGTGTGGAATCAGCCAGATAGTGTTGATATTACGGCAGTTCGCGAATAGGTTACAGTAAGACGCTGACATGTTTTAGTCAGCATCAAAAATAATATAAACTACTCCCAAATTGTTCACTGGCACTCAGTGTCTCAGTCTCTGTATCCAACGGCCTGTCGCTATCGCCCATCTCCGGAGTAGTTTAATTAATAGTTAATATGCATTTCGTGATCATAAAGACCGGTCAGAACTCTCACATGTAATTGCATTTGTTGAAGTGGTTAGTCTAGACCCTTAGGGTCGATGGCAGCTAGAATAACAATCTTGGGCATAATATTAGAGGCCTTTAGCATTAGTTATTCTGCCCTTCTATAACCTCTCTCTTCAGCCTTTACTGAGTAGCACCTCCCTGAGTTTCCCCTTCTGTCTAGAATCCAGGCTTAAATAACTCGGATCGTTACTATTACTACCCACCAGCTTAGATACTAAGAGATAAGGGTGGTTTCAAGTTCTAGGTGATCTTCGATCATGAATTATTAAGAACTGAATATCCTAAGAGATTTCTGGGCGACGTGTTATGAAGATGTGGAGACACTATTCTTGTAAAATGCTATGGTTTTTTATTTTAATTGAGTTATAGAAAATACTTGGTCTAGATTTTCAATAAAGAGAAATTAATCCTGATGAATTCGAAATTGAGTTTTATTAATCGACGCTCTTTAACTGCTATGGTCCTTAGCGTCCCATTCTATGGCGGTCGTAAAAGACCTGTAATTTTTCTCTGAGGCTTGTTTATCAGGCTTGAGGTTCTTTCACGTGCCATAAATATACGACAAGGGACACCGGTTTTTCTTCCCTTTCGAAGGAAACCATGCTAAGGATTTTTACACCCGAACAAATTCATCGCCCTCCGCTGGTTTTGAACCTGCAACCTCGAAAACTAATGAATTCACTTTTTCATAACAATTTCCCAGAAGATGGTGTCATATTTAATTTTTTCGTCACGGGCTAATTAGCGTGTTTCCAGTTCATGAATATTCGTTTCGAAAGTGTAATGGTTTATGCATGATTCATCATCGGTCACGATTGGATGCAGAAACACGTTTTCTTCAGTTCAAAGCGTTGGAGATAGATAAAAAGAAACGGGCATTCGATTAATGCTCACCCGTGAGGGTTCTTGGATTCCATCGTACAGTTATTTCCAGCACACAAGCACAATTTCGTACAAAATACCGTATAACATATCCAGTACTGCACTAAGCACGCGCAAGGCCGGTCGCCTATTGTCTTGGTTCATTGCATCAGTTCGTTGGTTATTGTTCTTTGTTTTGGATGTAGACCGCTACGTTCTGTATCACCGATTTCTTCTCTTCCCTGTGCAAACAGTGGACATCATTTCTCCATATTATTGCGATTCATTACTGTTTCCCAATGCACAGCAGCCAGTTCAAGGGGAATTTTCGCTAACACATGTTTTGCTCACACAAATCGAATGTATGCGTACCTTCTCACGTGTTCAGTTACCTAAGCCATCCGCAATTTTAAGTGTTTCTGCAGCCTCAGAAAATGCTAACACTTCTGCTGTACGATTATCAAACCCAATTGCGAGGGCGATACTGAAAGTTCGTTGAATGCCATTTTTCTAAAAGCAAATGCAATTTTTTCATATTTGACAGCTATTTTCTAATGTTTGGCGAGTTGATTGCCGTATAGTTTGTTCTATTTGCTCTAATGGTTTGTAAATAATTAAAAAAAATATTCACAAAAATGAATTTCCCTAGAGAACATTTCCTGGCTATGATCTTTTTACGACCGTTAATTCGTCATTAGCGCCTAGACTATGTGAAGATCGGCTTAGAAATGCATTTGGCAATGAGGTCTCATCTAAGGCAACAACTTATAATTGGCATAGCGAATTCTAAAGGGATTAGTTTTTTCTTAGTGATGGACGTCCAAGAACTGCTGTTACTGCTGAAAATATTGTCACTGCTCGAACAATGCATGAAGAAGAACGACATACATCTTATGAATTTATTTGGGCCACATTGGGCATTGAAATTAGTCAAATCCAAACCATTTCACATCAACAGTTAGAAGTGAGAAAACTTTGTTGTCGATGGATTCCACATAAACTGATTTCCGATAAAAAAAAACAACGCATTGATTGGTGCAGAAAAAACGAGCAAAATCCAAGGCGGCACTTCAAATTTGGTTTGAAATGTCATTACTAGTGATGAATCTTGGATTTATTGTTACGATCCCGAAATGAAATTTCAATCGGCTTAATGGGTCTTTCGAAATGAACCTAACCCTACGAAAGTCCGACGAATTCGCAGTGCTTCTAAGAAGATGGTTGCTAGTTTATTTTTTCTAAAACGGGCCATATTGCTACTAGAGCATTAGAAAAATTAACGTACCGTTACCGCTGATTGGTACACAAATGTCTGTATGCCAATTTTTGAAAAAGTTGTTGAAAAGCGCCCAAAAGGAAAAGAAATGTTACATCACGACAATGCTTCGTCACATAAAGCAAAACTGGGTATCTGGATGCCCTGACTGTCCGCACCTTGGACACTCCAACATACAGCCCTGACCTAACACCTTGTGATTTCTTTTTGTTTCCAAAAATGAAAGATAAAGCGCGTGGAATCACTTTTTGGTCATCAGATGAAACAGTGGAGCGTCATACAAACTTGGTTTCCCAAATGCCTCTGGTGGAGTGGCATCATTGCTTTAAGGACTAGTTTCATCGAATGCAAAAATGTATCGATGTTAAAGTGGAATGTTTTGAAAAACAATAAAATCATTTAAACCTTTTAAAAGTAATCCTTGTTTGATTTTCTAAAATTTGTCAGTCTCGTCTGATATGATCCATCTTAGATATATGCCTGCAGTGGTGATGCTATAAACAGAGAGATTCTTCGATGATAAGCGTTATATTAATAGTTTATCATCACTATATTATAAGGAGCGTTCAGAACTCAGATCAATGGCAAAAGATCTGAGTGTTCATGACGAAAGGGTAAAAAATATTACGTAGTACCTAGCCATTACTTAATTACAAGAAAGATATTTAATACCAGCAACTCTGTCTTAGTGAAGAGATATCCTGTCACGCATATATGTTTATCGTGTATTATATGATTTATCAGGTATTTGCGCGTTAACTAGAAACACTATTTTTTACTTCTAGCACGTATTTTTGGCTACCTTGAAGACAAACGCAGTATTTCAAGATGTTTGTTGCTCTCTTGTTGTTGTTATCGTGTGTGTTGTATCCCATTGGAATAATTACTATTGAAGTATATAATTTATTTTCTTTCAAAAAGTATCCTTTTTCAGGATCTATCCCCTCTACATATATGTGTCATAATATACAAACAAAATTATCCTGCTGTTAGAAATGTATATTATATATTTGTATCGTAATATTAATATGTATCAGTGAACTCAATGTTAAGGACCTGTTTGCGTTGTGCTCACCGACACACACAGATGCACACACAATAAATACTTAATATATAACCATGGCTACTTGGTTTCACTATTCAGGTGTACAGAACACGCAGCAAGTACTTTTAAGCTCATAGTTGGAAATTTGTAGGAATAGATAAATTGTGATTGCAACAAATCTCCCGACATAGGAGTAACAATTGCATAAATTGCAGACCATGAAACTTGAGGGAAATGTTGATGAAGCTTGTCAATAGTGAAGCACCTGTTTTCACGAGTCTTCTCATTAACTTTTTATGTCAACTCTTCACAGATAACAGTAGGTCGTTCAGATCGATCCTCATCATGAACGAATCGTCCTTCCTTCATCGAACAGTCTGCACCACTTATGCACATTCCCATCATTATCACACCTCCCCCATACACTGCAATTGTTATTGACAAACTTCAATATAAAAATGTGTGTAAGATGGACTGGCGGCAGAGTTCTGTGATGGTGGTATTTAAAAGCTAGTGCCACGATTGAACAAGTGTTTAGAGAGTAATGATGAGTATGTAGAAAAATAAAAGTGTGTTCATATTTTCATTTCTATAAAAATTATGCCCATAAATAAAATCTTCTATATGCTATAAGAAAACGGTTCTTACTTAAAAACGACCCTCTTGGAATTGTAGGAAACATATTTTCAAAATTTTTCTTCAGCACTTACTCTAGTCTCACTTGTTAAATTTTCGTATTTTGTGGGGTACTAAAACTTCATGAACATGTAAAGTGGTGCTACAGCTTTTCTTTCTTTCCTCTTCATTTTTACGTTTGCTAAAATCCACAAAAGTGATATTTTACTTTTTTCAACACACACCTATGAGATAGAGGAAGTGTTGTATGTCGTTCTCCATGGTATAGGGGTACCAGCTACCCTCTAGTTCCCAAGGTTGCGGGTTCAAACATGTCGGAGGGCGATGGATTTTTTGGGCGTAAAAATCCTTAGCATGGCTTCCTTCAGAGGGAAGTAAAGCCGGTGGTCCCGTGTCGTAGATTTACGGCATGTAAAAGAATCTCAAGCCTGATGAAGAGGCTTCTGATTAAAATTTCCGGTCTTTTACGTCCAATGTAGAATGGGACGCTAAGAACTATAGTAATTAAAGAAAGTCCATAAATAAAATAATAAAAAGGAAGGGTAAATTCTACCCAGAAATTCGATATCTGGATTTCCCCGGAAATACATGTTTTGCTGTTCCCTGAATAAAAAATATCCTTTTATTAAAGATCGGTGTCTTCGTATTACTGCTCGCTATTTGGTATTCAGTAACATCGTAACAACTACACCAACATGTTGTTGAGAGGAAGAAAATTATGGTTAAGGATACCAAGAACCTAGACCGTGTACTAGCAATTAGAGCTGTCCATCGAACGAGTTTTGGTCATTAATTTGTATAATTCATGCCTTCGAACACAAATCATCTCGAGTATACGGGCGGGTTGGGTGTACCAGAACTCGAAAGGTGTCCCGCTCTCAGTCCATTACATATGGTACACCGAACGAGTATGTGTATAATTTTGTTCGCCGAGTGTGGCCAAGAACCTGGGGAAGACTTAGGCTACATTCACAATGAAATGTAAGGGCTAACGCAATGCAGCATAGGCGCAGACGTGAGGGAACACCATTCACAATGCAGCCGTAGGCGTAACGCAAGAAGTTTGCACGGGCTTCTAGATCCTTAAACTAATTGCGGAAATGCCCCGAGTGCACCGTAAGTTTCAAATTGAATAATATAACCAACAATACCAAATAAGAAAGTTCACTCAATATTTTATAAATAAGTAGGTCACAAAAATTACATACCTCCAACAGCCGCCCGTAGCGTTAGTGACATCACGACTGTTTGACAAAAGCATTGAAAGTAGTTGTGCAAGTATTATGGAAACAGAGCCATTATTTCGTATGTGGGTAGTGAGCATTTCCGCTATCAACATGTAACACACTCACTTGCATCATGTTAGCGTTGATGTCGTTGGTGTTCTGCTGCCCACACTGTAATATCGAGGGCCCTAAGCCGCAAGGCGTAGCCGAGGGATGTGTTTTAGAAGCAGTTTGGCCGTAGCTGCGGAGCGACGACAGGATGTAGCCGTAGGATCTGCGCGTCTAAACTCGAATAATTCACCTTAGCTACGCTTTCCTTGCTTCGCGACATTCCGTTAGCCATATTTTTTTCATCACGTTCGTACTATCTTATGACAAGATTTCCGCAAAACCTAAGCGGTCGCCTAGAAGGGCCCAATATTTTCGATAAAGCAACAACTCCTATACAATTTAAGAATCCAGGATACTACACAATTAACTCTGCGTATTAAAAAAAACCCGATTCCGTAAGTTTCTTAAAATTTCATACCTCCTTCCCGCATACGGAATAATATCCGGAAACTGCAGCAAGTTATATGTGTGATGATGCAGCTGCACAAGTTATATTAATGCAATGTTCACTATCTCTTTGTGCTTTATGATTTGTGAGCTAAGAAATCTAGTCACGGATGCCGGGTTCATCCACTAAATGAAACAGGATTCAGTAAGGAGACTACCATAACCTATTGAGAGAAATGACAGATGGTGACCTTCAATTTGTGTGGCACGGCCTAATGGAAGAGTGCACGCACGTACATTAGACGGCTAAGGTCTCGCATCACGATCGTCTGCTGTTGAACAGCAGGCAATGTAAAAAGAAAGAAATGCAGAATTCTTTCTCTATGCACGCAACGCAAACATAAAGTTTGGAGTTAGCAAACTCTTGCGTTGCGTAGCTTGACTCTATGTGGATGCTTCCATCAAATAACATGAATACAAAGTCTTGCGCTTATGCTACGTTTGCGTTTACATTTCATCGTGAATGGGCCCTAAGTCTGTTTGCTTTAGTGGCGCTGTTGTCTCATGGTGCCTTATGCACAGCGTGTTTCCGTGATACTCCGATATGGAGTCAAGAGAGGTACAAATTGTTTGGAAGCGCTTCGGGATTATTGTCGAGAAAAGTGCGTAACTAACACTAACAGCAGCAGCAACAACAACAATAATGATCATAATAATAAAGGGTTGAAGTGTTCTTTAATTTCGTGTTAAGAAGGCTAGCTTTGGTTACTATTTGAGATTTGGTACTACGTATTTATAACAGTAAAATGCACTCAACTATCCTTAGTTTGCCGTTAGATACTTTTGTCATTACCGAGTTTATTCCCAGATTTAATAATTTGTATCTCGTTAAAACAGAACGCAATTTGATGTACAACAATTGCATACAGCATTAAAGAAACTTAACGACTTTTTAATTAACTACATTTAATTTATATTAAATTTTGGTGGTAGCATAATTTACTTTAATGACAGTTGTGCAATTTCTGGAGTTTAAAGAATAATCATTATTTAATTTATAGTATTATAAATATGAATTTGTACACAAAACTTCTATGGCTTCTATTTGAAACATGTTTTAATATATGTTTTGCTTAGGGATAATGGCAGAAGAAAACGTGACAAAATTGAATTATTTGTATGTCATAATGCAGTAAAAGTGGTAGAAACAATGTGGAAAACGCAGTAACTTGGCCAATGATGTTGCCATTTATTTGTCTTAATGTACTAAAGCAATGTGCCTGAGAACAGCGCTATGATGTGAGTTCTGGAACGAATAAATACCCATTTTCTATGAGATGGCATATGAACCAAAAGTTCGGTATATCCGTTTCTGCTTTTTGAATTAGTTGGGCTCGAAAAAACGAGCTAGTTTTATTATGTACCATATGAGGCAAACGAGTAAAACGCATGTCCTTAACAACTCTACTAACAATATACTACTACTACTACTACTACTACTACTACTACTACTACTACTACTACTACTACTACTACTACTACTACTACTACTACTACTGCTGCTGCTGCTGCTGCTGCTGGCTGAAAATGCATGTATTTTTAGTGCTCCTTGATCTTAAGGAGTGACAGCAGCAAGCTTCTTAGCTATCAAGTTACAGAATAGCCCTAGTTATATGTGTGTGCGTGTGTGTGTGAACACATTGCTCAAACACCAAATGTCAGAGCGATATCAAACTTGGTATTTAAGTCCTCCAAATACACGAATATTTTTCACTATCTCTCCCCGACCCAGACTACCCCTGGTATAGAAAAAGTTGCGTAATTATTTATTTTATCAAAAAGGCTATAACGATTCCGGTGAAAGTGTTATATGTTTTCTGACATGAGTAATAAAATGCATATCTTACATTTCCTGTGAACTGCCAAAGAACTGAACTGTTCATTTTGTTGAATAAACAGAATTCGGCATAACTATATAACTATAGGTTCAAGAGACAGGCAAAGGTTACTGCAAGAAAGTTAGAGCCAATTAAAAATACCTATTTGTTCTACTTGTGTTCGTATTGTTGGCTATTTTCAAATTTCCATGTTGCAGTTTTAAATACTTTTCATTAGGGAGTGCATCATCTAATTGACATGTTTGAAAGTTTTCAAGAGCTTGTTACCACGAACTTTTGAATTCTGTTTTCGCATGTCGAATACAACCTAGTCCATGTTGTTAATAATTCGTTGGCACAAATAAGTCATGGATAACATAACATGGATGGAAGAACAACCTTTTATGCGCAATCTAAAATATGTAACGAATATACATATGTGAATTTGTTATGTATAGAGAAAGTCACTTGAATGAATCACATGCGATTTTTTAAATAATAACACCAAATTTCCACCCAAACCGCACTTGAAGTTTGGTTATACTTGAGAAGGGAGCTCGCCATAATGATTATTAATCATAGTTTTACATGTTACTACGTTTGGAATAATAAGCTAAGATATTTTCGTTCTGGATTAGCCTCAAGAGGATTATATTGATTTAACGTATTCGGACCTGCCTATTTATTAATAAGCTGCACCTAACTTTTATGTTGAAATTCAGCTATGGTTTGTGTTTGAATAACCGCATTATCTCAATGTGTATATCATGAGGGCAAAACAAAAAAGATAATTATGCAAGATGTTCAACACTATAACGCCCATTTTTTATAATTAATTGAATTTCAATTAATATTCCAAAGCCTTTCCAAATTCGTATTTTGGGCTATGGATCTCTGTAATCTATATTCATGAGTTACTATTCTGTTAATGAATAAACTATAATTTTTACCTTGCTACTAACAATAGGTAACCTTTATATACCACTGGTATTTAAAGAAATCCTATGATCCACTAAAACACACTATTTAGACCTATACACTTTTTCCGCACCATACGTTTAATAAAACGACAGGTTAAAGTGAAACACTTTAAGCTTTAGTACAGCGTTGTGCAAATACATTCTAAAACCTATCTGAGCACTGTGGTTATGTGGTGACATCTTGTTGGACATTTTTCTAACTTTTTTTAGTAATGCTTAATGCCAGTTCTTACTGCATACGGTACCACAGGTGGTGGATACTGGTTGTATATGAAATGACAGTCCCCCAGGGTTATCTGTGAACGGTTATTTGATGAAAAATAAGGTACCAGTGATGGAACATCTACGTATTCGCTGGATCTAGCACCGTGAGACCTTTTCTCTTCCCGAAATTTAAGTCCGCGCGCAAAGAAAACAGGTTTGAGTCCTTGGATGTAGTGAAAGCAAACCCGACGGAACTGTTGGACAACATAACACAAAATGACCTGCATCATTGCTTCTAACAATGGAATATTCGCTTATAGCAGTGTGGGGACTGGGGAGGGGAGTACATTAAAAGCGATAACATCGCCATTGTAGGATTTTTTCAATGAAATGTTACGAATGTGAATCCCGTTTCTCTTTTACCACTCCTTGTAAGACACATGATAAAGAAAGAACAACGGAGATAGGAAGGTGAACACCATTTGGCGATGGTGCTGGTCTCAAGAGCAAATAAAAGTGGAGTGATATTGTCACATGAGCAATGGCAAGAGCTTAGTTTAACTTATTTTATTGTTGGGATTATTTTATTAATCATTTTATGATACTTGAATTTAGCTTGGAAATCTTTTTATATTGTAAAATGCAGCAGTTTTGCTCAGTTGTGTAACTAATAGGATGTTCTAAGGAGTGCCATTTCCCATGAAGGTCCCTGTGGACTTTACCGACACGTCAGCTTCCTGATCGAAGCTTCTGGAACAACCCTGCAGAAAGGTCACCTTGCATTGTGCAACTTCAAGGCAGTTCCACACCATATTTGGTAATGTCCGCCCTGTCAATACCGACACCCCGATAGGAGCTCAAGATGCCTATATAAGCAAGTGAGTGACGCCCGCTCCTGGTTGTCTTGTTGTTGTCTTGTCTTGTCAGTTCGTCTTGTTCTGCTGCTCACGACGCTCGGGGCCTAGCCCCTTTGGCTGCGCTGCACCCAAATCCTGCAGGCCTCCGCAGGATTCAATCGGACACGCCAACTGCCTTGCCATGGCACAATTCGACATAACTTTCAGGTGAGCACCTAAATTCTTAAACCCCTCTACTAAACTAAATATCATGTTCCAGTTGATCATTCAAGTTAGGAAGCCCCATCATTATAAACCAAACACTAGCCAACTCCGTATTTACGTCTATTGCAAAATATATTAGTTTCGCTAAGCTAAGCTCTGAGCTCTCTATTATCTGCTTCCCAGTTATTCCCCCCTGTGTTCAACTTTAATTGTGACAATATCAATCGATAACCTGGATGTAACTCAAAATAACTTTAACAGATCACTAATTAACCTTATATAAATCGAAATAAAACCCTAAAATAACATGAATTACCTCAAAATATCTCGAATGACTCAAACTAGAAATAACTATAAATAAGCCAATATTGTAACACCCCTACCGGAGGTGTTTACCCCTCGGTAGTTGGTTACGCTAGGGGGTGATAGTTCAGAGGTAGGGGGATGCGTTGGCACCGGGGTGGTAGGTAGGCCGGGGCAGCACTCCAGGGTGTGGGTAGTTAATTACGGCACAGGGGATGCATTGAACCAATAAATTGTACTTGTTTCAATGTGAGTATATTGTCACGTTATACCGGTAAGGAGCTGGGTCTTGAATTTATTATTACACACCAATTGGTGATATCTTAATATTCGGTCACATTCTTCTAAATTTATGTAGAATCTTATTCTACTTATTTCTTAGTTTATGACATTTCTGTTAATCTTGTGTACGTGACCGGATGCTAGCGGTTGCGTATTTCCTAGGAGTGTTTCTTGGGATTTACAGTGACGTCAACTTCCCCATGGAAACTCATGGAACAATGTTCCAGAAATGAATATGTGTATCCGGGAAAGTCATGCGCTCTTGCGTAACTCTAGGGCGGCTTCGAACCATATACGGTAATATCCGCTCGGACAATATGGAGACCCCGATAGAAGCCGGGCTTCTATATAAGCAAGCGAGCGAAGCCGCTCGGGGGTCTTGCTCTTCTTCGGCTCTTCTTCGTCTTGCTCTTCTTAGTACGCATGGGAATCGTGTACCGCTGGTCACGATTGACATCGACTTGCAACTCCTTCCGGCGCAACGCACATATCTCCAAGGTAAGCCCAGAAGGGTATTATTATTAGTAATTGCTTTTACTATCTGAAGTCATGTAGGTACAAAGTCATTGCCCTAATCATTGTAAATCCGCATCTCAGGGTTTCCCTTCAAAATATATTCATGCAGTCAGTAGCTTAAGCGAGTGTCTTTGCCTTCTGATCCTGTCCACCTACGCTTCCCGATCACACCCAGTGGTGGGGTGTGACATTATGGTGGCGGCGCCGGTCTCTACATTTTTTTAACGCTAGGGATATGGTTTCGATCCCGTACCTCTCCGTAAAATTCCCTATAGTAGTGCTTATGGTGGACGGCGCCGGATTCTTTAATTTTTTGAGAAGTATGGTTTCGCTCCTGGTACCCTCTATATTTCTGTAATTCTGTTTTATGGCGGAGGCGCCGGCTTCTGTAAATTATTTTTGAGAAGTATGGTTCGACCCCGTACCTCTGTTTCTTATTGCTTATAAGATGTTTATGGTACAGGCAGCGGCCTCTCTAATTCATTTTTCCTAGACGTCCCCCAAGAGCCAGCCCCTTCAAATTTATTTTTTCAAGTTGGCATGGTTCAAGTCAGTATCTCTCTATTTGCCGCCTTTCCAAAACAATAGGGCGTAACACCCATGTCTTGAGTTAAGGTCCACCCGCATCGGTACTTCCAATTTTCCGATATTTTGAGTATGAGTTTGTTTTCTCTTTAAGATTTGGGAGTCCTCTTTTCTAATTAACTGCCGCCTGAAGCAGAAATATTCGCCCCTAAGCTAACAACAAAATCAAACAAAAAATACCTGAAACGTCCACGATGCACATGGAAGTAAAAGTCGCTTTAAATTTCCTCATGTCTCACCTGTACAATAAGCTGCCCAGGCAGAGAGTAAACATGTTCGGAGAAGAACTTCAAAAGTTATTAAAGAACAAGTTCAAGGATCATTGGCACCCAGAAGCGCCATTCAGTCTCCAGACCGGTACCCGAGTGGATCCAGTTCTGGAGCAAGCTGCCAAAGGAAGCGGGGTTCCCATTCAGGATCTTCTCCAGGAACTGCCACCAGAATTGACAGTATGGGTCGATCCCGGAGAGGTTAGTTACAGGATCGGCGAGAGGGGTACCATTAAGGTGTTATTCAGCGATTTGTTTGATCCACACGTTACTTCCTTTGTCGCAGACCGCGGAGTCACCACAACCCTCAATCCTGAGGCGCAGTGTTTCAGGCCCATCGAGGCCGTGTCCTCATCTTTCGGTGGAGCTTTATTAAATAATAATACCTACGAAGGCTTACCAAGTCAGATAACATCCATCATCCCTTGTTTTCCGGCGCCACTCACTTTCACCACGTCCACTTTTGCCCAGACTAAGTTTGGTTGCACCAGACTCAAGATCAGTAGCAAGCGTACCAGTAGGATGTCGCCATCCAACTACGTCAAACAGTGTGCTATCGAGTTACCGATCCACCACCACCGCCACCCCCATCCATTTTTTTGAATTTTTTTTTTGGTATAAATTTTCATCCACATTTCTGAAAACTTACGGAAATTGTTATATATGTGTGTCATTAGACATGTAGTTCCAATAATGACTTTTTATTGATTTTTGTTGTTGTTTTTCTTTGTTTCTTTGAGTTCGGAATACGTTACCTCGATATGTATACCTTTAATTGTTAAACTTCGGAATTATAATGATCTATAAACAAAAAAAGTCAGTTTTAAACTAAAGTATAACCTTATGTCTTGAAATTATGATCACATATTTAAATCCTCATTGCCAACTTTCGTCACATTTAACCACTTCTTTAATGCATTGTAAACTCGCATTTCCCGCGACAGCAGATTCTTGTTTACACACACTGTGTTTACAAAATATCAGCATTTTGAATACTTTCCCAGATATTTAGTTACCACTTTTTTTCTCTCAAAGTGTTCCACAACTGTATTATGATAACATAAACTTATGTGTTTAATGAAGCTGTACCATCCTGTATGCTTATGACACATGCGTGCTTAGATGCCAACATTTTAAAATGTTTTATGTTTCTTTCTTTAGGGGAGTAAATTCCCTTAATAATCCATGATTATCATTAGATAATCATTAATAACCCTCCATTACACTATTACAATACAACTGGAAATACATTTTTTACACTGTTTAGTATGCAGCACGTTGATTGACAGAAGGTGTTGCATTCCACCTAAAATTTCCATCTTGAGACTACACCGGAATTACACGCATTAGGGGTTTCTTATCCGACGAGACACATATTTCGATGAAGGTTCATGTATGTATTTAAGTGTCGGTGAACACCTTACCAAACAAAAAAAATTATATATCATATATCCTAAATGGTTCATTACCACTATATATGGACGAGATTTTTAATAAGAGTTGAATATTACTTTAAATCATATTTCTTTATACCCTTGTACCACGAAATATCGTAACAAAAACCATTCCTAGTAATGTCTATCTTAATACGCATACAGGGAAAGCAAAATACGCGTTTGTGCAAACAAAACAAACAAACAACAAAACGGTTGCTTGCACCATGGCAGCGAAAGTCCTGTGAATGTAGCACAAGATCTTTATTTTTCACTGCATATTACAAACTTCAAGATTATACAGGATTCGGCTAATTTTCTTTCCCCGGTAACGTAACGCTACTTTAAATTATGTCATTACACTCCAGCGTGATTCATCTTAACATTACATACCATTCATCTTAATTGCGCTTAATCTGGAAACATTTAACACGCTGAACTACCTCGGTAGTGCGTTTACAATAACTATATAAGTGTTAATTGTGTACTCACCCGGATTAACTTCTATGTGAACTTATCGATTCTTCATTGATTTACACATAGTTTATAACCACGTCGTTATTAACTGTTCGTCGTTGAACATCACTGTGCATCCACTAGTGTTTGATTTCATACTGACCAGCGGAAGAATTCTTACGTCCTGACAGTAACGATATGACGCGAATGTTAACCGCAATGTCTGTAGCTGCATAGTTGTTTATTCCGTGGAGTTTTCTGCAGGCCTATAAGCACTGTCCGCAAGGATTTCCCACCTTACTCACGTCTTGAGTGTAAGACCTGCGTGACTTTGTTTTATTTCTGTTGTACACAGCCTAATTGTCCGATCGTATGGACCATTCTGCAAGTTAGAGAATTACCAGACATAAACGTCGATTTCTCACAGTATTTTTTTATGCATTTGGCTTGCTTGGCGCATAACTATAGTAACACGACTGTACTTGTTTATTCATGGTTTGAAAATAAATTAGGGTTATTATACATATAAGATTTTTAATTAAGATAATTTTGAGCATTTTACGTTGTATTTTATTGCAGGTTCCTCTCATGTTCTATTGTATTGTTATCTCTCTATATATTTGTTAATGCGTATGCAAAGGTATATTTACCTTCTCCCCGTACTTAATGGTGAGTCGATACAATTATTGCACAATAATAAAATGTTATACATACTAACATTTAATGTACACTTTCATTTCTATATTTTTCCTTGGTTATGCCACTCGAGCGAGTTGACTATTTATAATACTCTTGCTTTCGTAGTCTTGAAAGGCCTATTTCTTTTATTCGCTCCCTTTGTCTGCCCCATCTTGCGCCAGACTATAAAGACGTATTGCATATTCCAATCTATTGTTTTTAGCTAAATATACAGCGCGACTAATGATTTCCAATTAGTTCTTTCTGCATATAGTATACATACGCTCTTCAAACGCTGTTGGGTGACTGTACCGCCAATTTCCGAAATGTGAAATTGGAAGAATAAAAGTGAATTTATTTCACAATCATATGTACTACATATCTCCATGATATATATTTATTTTGTTCTGCTATACGCATAGCCCCCCAGATGAGTACATCATGGAAATTTTTACGGAAGTGGCTTTAGTTTATCTTGTTGACGACTTGATGCGCTTATCGCAGAATCTTTTAGCTGAGAAATGCCATATCTCTGTTTTCCGTTAATTCTCATTATACCTGGAGCTTGTCAAGAATTTTATTACACGCATAACAGCCAAATTTTGTTTTTCAACCCTCATCTTGAAGCGTGGCGCGAGGCCCCTCGAGTTAGACTGGTTGAGATTAAGGTAAAACAGTGAGGATAATTTTACCGCCGACTTATTTTTGTAGCATTGGGCTTACGGATTCGCCGGAAGGTTCCGTCAGCGTTTTAATTTTTTTGAGCCCTTATATATTTATTGCGGGTTCATTGGTAGATAATGGTAGATAGCGGATTTCGTAGATACCTAATTTTGCTATGCTCTAGGGTATGATAAAGATCCTTACTTCTTTTTCCAGACAATGAACCAAAATTTGTGAAATGCATGATGCCACCCTTTTCTTCTTAACTTTTATATTGTACCAAATATTCTACTAGCTCTGCTGAGCACCCTTGTTTGTTATTTGCTTGATCTATACTTTGAGAGCGATTGCATCTTTGTTATATTGTTGTATGATCTAACTGCACATGATCAGCTGTTTTCTTATCTATTAACATCCTTATAAGTACAGATTGTAAACTTGGGAGCTGCCAAGTGTTCTTTTTAGGTGATGTTTTTTTACATGTTTATTTACTATGGATTTCGCAGGCCATCTTTATTTCTTTACTAGTGTAATTCTACCCACTCTTACCCACTCTATATCCAATTGCACATTAAAGGTTAACTTTGAGGTACACCCGTTCGCAATGTAGCTATGCGCGCAATATGAGCTATGATTCTGATAAGGTGCTTACCTTTGGGTTATTACCATCTACATAAAGTGCTTTACCGCCATTTTATGGTCGGCAGGGAATGGTAGGAACTCACTTTTTTATTATCTCGCTTCTCCCTACCCGTACCTTTTTAAAATCAATATGTTTCCCTTCGTACCCCAACAACTATTTGCGTTCGGTGCAAGAGGGACGAAACCTAAAACCCTAATTGATATTTTATTTAATTTCTTTTCTTTAAACACTTAACGTCACATTTGCATACCAAGATGCCTTACAGATTCAGTAATTCGTGTAGAAAAATCACTTATTTAGTCTTTTAGAATTCTACCTATATAATAGTTTACATTATTTAGATTTACTTGGCATATATTGCTTTTATGAGTTTCTGTTTATATTTATACACAATTAAACTGCCGGAAATAGTTCTGCGATAACTACATATTTAGATATGTTTCTTCTGTCTTATTGTAATAGGTTTACTTAGTTTTCGTGCTAATTCACTGTTCCTATTCGTGTTTCTCCTTACATACTTTTTCTTGCGAATGATAGTATAAGGTTGCGTCTGATTGCTTGTTCGGTCCCTAAGTTTCATTAATTCTTGATTTCCGGATCTCTAAGCTTTGTTTGAGTACAGGCTTGGTTATTTAGGTTACTTTTTGGAGATAATGATTCGTAATTGAATGTTGTACTTGTCTACGGCATGTCAGGAACTTCTGGTTTAACGACTTTCCACTGGATATATCGCGAGGTTATCCGGTTAGTAGAGTTCGTATTGTTTTAATGGTGTTGATTTTGCATTATCATGGTTGATATAGTTTTTAAGCGACTATGGGAGTCGCCGTTGGTTTCCTTTGTTTACAAGTACGCCGCGAGGCCCTGGAAGCAAGGAATCTATAAAGAATTTTGGATATTGCCGTCCTAGGTTTTGTCGCTAGACCCCTAAGATTTCAATTATCCCTGTATTAAGCATGAGCGTGGGACGCTCGAATATATTGTGGCTCTGTTCTGGGAAGTTACCCTACGTGGCCTCCCCAGGCGAGCACTTTGTTGTTTCATGCTTGCAAGCTGTTATTAGATGCCCACTCGGAAGTTGGGATACGTATATATTGTTGTTATTACACGTGTAAATATGTTTTTTTTAGCGCCGGAGGAGCGCAGAAATATTAGTAGGTCCACGGAGTTACCTGCTGATGATGGTGATATTTCATGTAATTTTTGTAGGTCTACGGAGTTACCTATATTACTACTACTTGTAGTATGACCAATTTTCCTGACATGCCTTTGTTGTGACAGTATTCGGCCGGTTTAAATTCATTAGCTGACGATAAGCTGAACATTAGTTTTGTCCGGAACTGGTTGTCCGGCTTGATAATTCGGTACCCTTGTTGACAGTACAGTTCTCAGCGAATTCTGGGTTATTTCCCTTTGCTGTCATGTTTATTTTCTTTAACGTTGGTGATTAATACATATTTTTAAGTTCTGTTTTCAGAATAAATAATTTTGACCAGCGGCTGCCTCAAACTGTGAAACTTATGACTACACTACGTCTGAATGACATTCCTTCCCTGTGGCATCGTCCCTTTCTAAAGGTTGCTATGTTTCGAGCACCGCTTCACGTCACGATATGGCCAGAATACTCCACTGTTTGTTTTGGTTGTATTATACTCTATTTTGTTACCAATTATTGTAACTTTCAATTTCAAATTTTTTAATTTTGAAATTTCATAGTATTACATTTTTATATACTTTGGTTTTTAATCTTTTATGCATGTCGGTGTGTAGTGGGTAATAACTTTATTGCAAATTGGTTCTGAATTTTTCCCTTACTTATTTTAGCTTTGTTGCTGTTTTGCCCATCCTTGGTTGTGCTAAATTTTATTTGGGGATTATACCCTTCTTTACGTTGTAATTAAGGATTACTTTACACACCACCAGGCATTACCTTAGACAAATGCTGACATTTAACTTAATTTTGTATGTTCGGTGTTTGCACTAATTCACTGTCTGATTTTTATCAGTAGGTTTACAAGCTATAGCTGATGATTTAATTATTTTCTTATAGATTGAGATTTAAATTTATAAAAATCCTTTTAGCAATTTATTGCTTTATTTGGTCACATTACTATTTTATTTTGATAATATCTGACATGCTCACATGGTTTCACTATGTGATACTATTTTAATTTGTTTTTCTACTGAACATGTTAATTTACACTTACGTGTATAATTTCTGTACAGTTATTATTCTTTTATTTGGAATTTTATCATGAGATTTCATTGGAGATTGTAACATACTTTTGAAAGTAAGCAAATTTTTATTTTTATTCACCCATATAAATTAATTTATTTTGCTTAATTGTTAAACTACTTTTTTGAACAGATCTTTCTGTGAGGTTTTATAGGGAACCTTTTATTTTTATTTCCCTTTTACCTATATTGTTTATCCCTGATTCCTCCCTTGTCTTCCCTTCTTATGATTTTTCCATTACCGAAAGACAATCTCTCTCTCCCGTTCCCTTCTACAAATTATTACTTTCCTATGCTTACTTTCCATTCAGTTAATTTGATTACTAATGCACCCCTTTGTCTTTACTTTTCATCATTCCTACCTGACCTTGGGGTTTGGCACGAGAACATTTATCACGAACTTCTGCACTTTGGCTGTGCCTGTTGAAGATCGCTCACGATCCCGGAGGATTCCCTCTGGCTCAATCACAACACACCTGCTGTTTGCACTGACCCTTGCAAGACAACAACAACAACAACTACGCTTGGAATTCTACGTTTAGACTGATATCATGACATCTTCAGCTGATTATTAATTACACTGTCTTCGCTTCAAGGACATCAGAACTGTTATCTGTACTCTCGTGCGGATGCTCTTATCAACCGCACTCTGTCTGCAGTGGTGTACTCTTCGTCAAGATGAATATTTTGCCGTGCAGTGATGGATCGTTATAAACTCTGGTCGTGCATCTGAACTTTGTTACCTAGTGTGAATATGTATGTGTGCCTCTATGACTCTTTGTTCTCGTGTGCGCCATTACTGAACTTTATTTTTGCAACCCCATCCCCTTCTGTTACTCCTTCCCTTATTCCCTCCCGTCCTCCCTTACCTTCTAGACAGCATATTCCTTGGTTCTCTATTACGTATTATTATTGTGTCACTCACTTGTATTAATTTGTTCTCAAGTTTTTTTTTTTCATATTTGTACAACAAACTTTCGCTCTTGTTGTGCCTTAATTCTTTCTGTACCATTATCTGATTCCAAATTATTTGATTTTATGCTTGTGTACAATGTATTGCCATCAACTGTTTTACCTCTTACAATGTAGGTCAGTTGCAATATTTTTGTGGATGCAGCCCTTCTGGCTGTATTTCTCATTGTATATATAATGACTGTCGCTTATTTTGACTCAGCCCTTCTGGCTGTGTGTCTTGTATAGCCTTACTGCCACATAATGGTCTACTTATGTTTTGATGTACACATTTGGATTGTATACTTCTCCTGAGATGTGTGGTTTCCTCCTTATGTATATTCATTTTCGTCCCCTATTGGTGTTCATTATTGTTTTGCAAGCGCCGTGGGTCGCTTTTCTTGTTTTGGGGGATATGTCACGTTATACCGGTAAGGAGCTGGGTCTTGAATTTATTATTACACACCAATTGGTGATATCTTAATATTCGGTCACATTCTTCTAAATTTATGTAGAATCTTATTCTACTTATTTCTTAGTTTATGACATTTCTGTTAATCTTGTGTACGTGACCGGATGCTAGCGGTTGCTTATTTCCTAGGAGTGTTTCTTGGGATTTACAGTGACGTCAACTTCCCCATGGAAACTCATGGAACAATGTTCCAGAAATGAATATGTGTATCCGGGAAAGTCATGCGCTCTTGCGTAACTCTAGGGCGGCTTCGAACCATATACGGTAATATCCGCTCGGACAATATGGAGACCCCGATAGAAGCCGGGCTTCTATATAAGCAAGCGAGCGAAGCCGCTCGGGGGTCTTGCTCTTCTTCGGCTCTTCTTCGTCTTGCTCTTCTTAGTACGCATGGGAATCGTGTACCGCTGGTCACGATTGACATCGACTTGCAACTCCTTCCGGCGCAACGCACATATCTCCAAGGTAAGCCCAGAAGGGTATTATTAGTAATTGCTTTTACTATCTGAAGTCATGTAGGTACAAAGTCATTGCCCTAATCATTGTAAATCCGCATCTCAGAGTTTCCCTTCAAAATATATTCATGCAGTCAGTAGCTTAAGCGAGTGTCTTTGCCTTCTGATCCTGTCCACCTACGCTTCCCGATCACACCCAGTGGTGGGGTGTGACAATATGGGGCCCGTAGTCGGGCAACTTAGACTGGGTGAAGCCCGTGCAAGCAGAGCAGATCTTAGAGTAGATGCATCCTTACCTATTTAACTGCTGTCGCGATGGCGGCCCGTGTATGGAAGGCAGACGACAGGTCGTCGACGATACAAGTCACCCTCTCTCCGCTCATCACGAAACTATTCCACGATTCTCTCACTCATCACACACCACAAGCCAGACCCCCGTAGTGTATATACTTTTGAAAGTGCTGACTCCGCATTCCTTAGCGTTCCAATGTTGAGGTCACCGCATTTCAACATTTTCTGCTCGGTTACCTTATCTGACTAGTCCCGGTGCTCAACTTGATCCGCTACTATATTACACCTAAATAAACCCGAATAAACTGCAAAAATATCTCCAACGAAACCTCAGTTACGGGTTAGTTTGAGATAGCTCTATCTGCCTGAATACTTCCTGAGAAATATTATAAGACCCATTTAATTTGCCTACTCACGTCACATATTATTATATCATACACAGAAAATTTACAACAAATCTAAGAAATTACCGCAAACGTTAAAAATCCATATAAGTATGTAAAAGAGTACTATAACGTGTAAAGAGCTACTGCCGCTAGTTTGAGTAATGACGAGACCTAGTTAGGTTACGTGGTTACAGGAGAACTTAAGCTAGTTAGGTTCAACTTAGGTTCGACGGTTTCAGCTTTTTTATTTATAGACGCTCTTTAACTACTATGGTTGTTAGCGTCCCATTCTGTATTGGGCGTGAAAGAGCGGTAATTTTGCTTAGAGGCCTCTTTATCAGGCTTGAGGTTCTTTTATGTGCCGTAAATTACCACACAGGACCACCACCGGCCTTACTTCCCTTCAGAAGGAAGCCATGCTAAAGATTTTTACGCCCGAAAAAACCCATCGTCCTCCGCCGGGTTTGAACCCGCGACCTCGGGAACCAGAGGTAGCGTGGTACCCCTAGACCACGGAGAACGTCAGGGTAGACGGTGTCAGACGAGGCAGCATAGATGTTGTGAGGTTAGTTAAGGTCAGATGTGTTAGAACGGGTAGCTTAGATGATGCCAGTTTAGGTTACCTTAGGTGGAGTTTAGATGCCGTTAGACCAAGCAGCTTAAATGGTGTTAGGTTAGGTTAGATTGGGTTGAGGTCGGATGGTGTTAGAGCAGGTTAGCTTAGATAGTGATCATGTTTGGTTAGGTTAGTTTAGTTAGAGTCATGTTAGTTAAGTTGTCAGGTCATGTTTAGTAAATTTAGGTCGAAGTCATATTGGATTAGCTAGTTCCAGGTTGGTTTACGCGGTGTCAGACTAGGTAGCTTAGATGGTAACTAAAATAAATTGAGTGTTGTTTATGGACGCTCTTTAACTACTATGGTTCTTAGCGTTCCATTCTATATTGGGCGTGAAAGACCGGAAATGTTTGCTCAGAGACCTCTTTATCAGGCTTGACGTTCTTTTACGTGCCGTAAATCTATGATACGGAATCACCGACTTTACTTCCCTTTCGAAGGAAGGCATGCTGTGGATTTTTACGCCCGAAAGGATCCATTGCCCTCCGCTGGGTTTCAACTCGCGACCTCGGGAACTATAGCTTAGATGATGTCAGGTTAGGATGAGGATAGATAGTATCAGACCACGTTGCTGAGATTGTGTTATGCCACATTGTGGCTCTGCCAGGCTAGGTTAAATGGTGTAATGCCATGTCAGATTAGGTAGCCTACGTTACATTTCCAGGGAAGGCAGTGTGTGTTAAATCAATGCTAGATTAGATTGTATGGTGTTATACGAGATTAGGCTAGTTTATATGATTTGAGGTTATCTTAGGAAACTTTAGGTTAGGTTTTTAACGTGAAGTCGGGTTATGTTAGTTTGAGATCAGGGTAGCTTAGGTTAGGTTGGTTGCAGTCATCATAGAAATCTCCTACTTTATACATCATACATATTTCGTTACATCACATACGTCAAATGTTATACGCCATACATAGTACATACATTATACACCAAAATTACGTAATACATTATATACATCAAACATCGTGCACCATACATATAGAATGCATTAACTTACATAATGCATACATTTATACAACATGCAGACGTACGTACATACATACATACATAAATACATACATACATACATACATACATACATACATACACCTCTATCGTCCTACATATGGAGATTAAATTGTTCATTAAGCTTGCTTCGCACACCCTCAGCCACCCTTCCTCGACATCCTCTCCTGGCGTTTCTTACCTTCCCCTGTGCTCCTTTTCAACCCGTGTTCTATCTATTTCATTATGCCTACTTACCAGAGATTCACAACTGAAGAGGAATCATAATCAACGTAAATGCAATAATTATATCGTAACATCATCAGCAGAAGCAACGAGTTCCCGCAAGTTCGCCGCTGAAAACTCTGATATTCCTTTTGTAGCAGTCATATTATCAGCGATTTACTGGAGGCAACTTCACGACCATGGTAACTTGGCTATTAATGCCAAGTTCGTGCCTGAAAGTCCTTCTGCAACATCCAATCTACAGCGATGCCGTCATCACTATTGAGTTGCAGCAATTTATTGACGGGTCGGCATATGCTGTTAATGACAAGTTGTTTGTCGTCCTCCGTGGTGTAGTGGTTACCACGCTAGCCTCTAGTTCCCGAGATCGCGGGTTCAAACCCGGCGGGAGGCGATGGATTTTTTCGGGCGTAAAAGTCCTTAGCATGGCTTCCTTCGGAAGGGAAGTAAAGCCGGTGGTCCCGTGTCGTAGATTTACGGCACGTAAAAGAACCTCAAGGCTGATAAAGAGGCCTCTGAGCAAAATTATCAGTGTTTCATGCCCAATGTAGAATTGGACGCTAAGGACCACAGCAGTTAAAGAGCGTCCATAAATAAAAAAACTCAATGACAAGTTGACGTCTGAAAGTCCTTCTATAGCACCCATATCAACAGCGATACCGTTATCATCATTTGCAGTTAGTGCAGGTTCAGTATTCAAAAATTCCTTCAGTACCCATATCGCTGCCGATGTTATCATCATGATATGTTGTTAATGGCAGGTTCATACTAAAAGCACATCTATAGTATCCATATCACCGACGATGACATCGTGAATATCATCAGCATTGCCAATAGTGGGAGGTGGGAATTGAGGATCCCAAAAGGATCCGGCAACTGATAAGGAATATTAACAAGGTAATTAATTTGCTTAATGTGTTTTAATTGCTTTTTAATGGGGACTCAGGTAATAAAAGTGTCATAATTTCTGTTAATGGGGCTATAAATTAGACATGAGGTGACATTAATTGGGGTCAAAGCCACTACCATGATAATTGCGGATGAATGCTAATTAACCAGACATTAATTTCTTCCTCAAATCCTGCCCCACGCTCCGGAAGGTTCCTAAATGTGGCTATAAGTTATACGAATATGAAATTTATAACGGTCAGGGAATATCAATACTAAATAGGAAGACATTAGCTTCTCCCCGAAACCCCCTGGGAATTCATAATTACAAAGGAAAAAAGCCGACAGCGGTCACGCGCCCTTATTTGAATGCCTCCCACCCTAGTTGCTTCCCAACCCTCTGAGAGTTCAAACGAATAAAGGTCGATAATTTACATATACGTATTACCATTTCGAGGTACGCCGTCCTTCCAATGAAGTTCGATTTTGCATAACGAATCATAATTTTGAATATGCTAATATGCTTAAAATGAAAATATAGCGTATTTCCTTAGGAAGTTTACATTTTGTAAAATTGTTCCGCGCGTGTTAGAGCGTGTCGTGTTTGTGAGATGGCAAAACCTACGCAATGTACAATTTGGAAAGCCCTAAAGTCAGAAATATCCAACAAACAGATATAAAATTTATATGTTGATTTCGTAGGCTCTTTTCCTCGTTCCGCTCAAGCGAATACTTATAATTTATTCGTGGTCAATTAATTTACGAAATATGTGTGTCTAAGTGCTATTCCCGGTGCTACGGCCCGTAATCCATCCAAATATATTCTTGTATTTTTTCTGCCTTTGGGGCACCTTGTTTCATGATAACGGATAATGCGACGCACTTTACCTAATGCATTGTTTGCAATTTTTCCTTTAGTTGCGGTGTTAAGCGTTTCAGGACGACTCATTATTTCTGTCCACCTCATGCAGAAAGCTTTAACAAAAAGTTAGTCTGATCTGAATGCTTTCATCAACGACAACCATTCGAGATGGGTCACGAATTTGTTACCCCTACAAGTGGCTTTTAATTTTGCTCGTCATGAGTCAGTTTAACAACCCCTATTCACCTCATGCTGGCTTATTCTCCAAATTGTCCGTTTAGACGATTTTCTGCCACAGGATTTTTCACTGAGGTTATTCGAAAGAATTGGCAGCAAGCTTTTCGAAATCTGCAACGGCCTCATGTCTTGGTGAAGAACCAGCCCTCTCCGTTTGCTGTAGGCAAGAGAGTAACGATTAAGTTTCATACTCTCAGTTCTAAGAAACAGGCCTATGCTGCGAAGTTAGCGCGCAGATACATATGGCCGCATGAAATTATTAGGCTCTACAAAAATGTTGCTGTTCGCTTCAGAGATGTGTCCAGCTGTAGAGAAATAAGGGCACACATTAGTCAGCTTAAACCATTGGTTTAGCTTGTTTATCTGTTTGGGGTTTCATGGCGTGTTATTTTTGTGTATTGAGTTTGTGATTAAGTAATTTTATTTGTTTTGTTGCCTGTGTTTTCATCATTTGTTTATGTTATGTTGGGTATTATTTGTTTTGATTTTGCTGGTCAGTGTGAGTTACTCGTGTAGTCTACTCGGCAGGACGTTTTCATCTCCATAGTTTGCAGTGGCGTGTATTACGGCTGCTCTTTCTTTTCTATCTGTTTCTTTTCTCTTGTACCTTTTCCGTGTTTTTTCGTGCGCACCTGTGTATTACGTTCAACTTATGTCTGTGCTACGTGTTTGTGTGGCTGGCCAGTGTGTATGTGCGTGTGTGTGTTACTATTTACTGTCATTATGTGTTAGCATTTGATTCCTCAAGAAGCGCAATTATTTAAGGAAGTTTTGTATACAATTCTTAGGTAAGAAGGAGCAAAAGGTAAAACAAACGAAAAAAAAACAAAAAAAAAATTAAAAAATTACGTATATCCACATATACGGTTTATTTAAGATTTTTCTAGTATCAATTGCAGGTGTGTACTGAGATACTCTAAAGTTGATCTACTGCTTTTATGTATTTATTCTATTAAGTGTGTTATATATTATTTTTCAATTCCTTTTATCTAGTGTAGAATGTTGTCTAGTTTCTTAATTTGTTTGCTTTCATACAAGCTCTTCATGCTCCAACTTATTAGTTCTCTTTTTCATATGTTTGTTATTACCTCGTTCTTTGTCTCCGTTTGCTGTTGCCGTGTGCTTTATGTTTTAGCCGCACTTTGATTTTACTCTCTCTTACCCGCCGCCGATGCACACCAGAGTTAATCGTCACGACACCCTGCTGTGGGACAGCGTCAAGCCTCGAGATATCTTGGATGGTGCTGACCAAGCTGGGTTTGTTGTTTTGCTGGCTGGTCCATGGAGGATTGTGGCACTTTCTCTTTCGGCGTTCCTGTGACTGTTTTGCTGGCGTGCGTGCTCCTTGCTCGTCTGGTGTGAATACCATGGGCATGTCAGTTTATGGTTGCCCGTTGCCTGGGATAGCTACTGGTTTTGGTAGCTCGCTCTTCTTGCAGTAAATGGATAATACGTCGCGTCTTTTGACTCTGCAGCTGGTTCCAGGCACGTGAAGGTGATTTGGTGAGTGCGGAGAGCTAGTGAAACATAATGTTCCTCCCTGACCAACTGTGACTTATTGACAGTTGTCACCTAATGGGCCTGAGTGTAATCCTCACTGTGTCCCACACTAACAAACGAATGTGTGGATTTGGGTGACCTTGTACCTATGTACTTTATCCCTCATAAGAATACGGGATTATTGATAGGTGCATTGTGCTGAACACATGTCACTTTTGTTCTTATTGGGTCATTTCGACTAATGTATTAAAATAATTTCGCTAGTTGCCGTTGAGAGGTGTTCTTTATCGACTGTATTTCCTTTAGTCACCGTAAGTGGCGTGTCGGTTGACTTCGGTGCTTGGGTTTGGTGGTCCTTCACCTGGCCCAATGAGTTCGACTGTGCCAGTGTGAATGGTGGGTTTCTTGTATGGCTTAGTCAGACGAATTTTTCACCTGCTATAAAGGTTTACTGATCGGATTATTCATCCAGGTTTGTCAGTTGCCATTTTTGATAAGCTTATGTTTCAGCATTGAAATGTAGCTATTTTTAGGAACCATAGGCGTGATTTATATTTGTCAACTTTGTATCATTGTCTTTCTTTTGGCCTGGTCCTTTTGATTTCTAGACGATTTAGGAATATTTAATTGCCTGTAGTTCATGTGACTTTGTTAAGCTTTATCCAAATTGTTAAGTTATTAGAAGTTTATCTAAATTGTTAATTTGTCCAGCTTTTACCCAAATTGTTAGTTTATTCAGATTTATGTATATTGTTAATGTGTTCGAGGTTGATATAATTATCTATATTTTGTGAGGGACTTACTTGCGGCATTACGGGAATTATTTCATAGTTATGTTGTTTTGTTTAGTGGCCAGGAAAGCATGAGATGAAGAGCTATTAGTGATGGAGCTAAATGGGGCATACCCGTTACGTGTTTCTATTAAGATAAAATACCTTACCTTATCTCCACCTCTGCAATAAGTACGCGATTTATGTGAACTCATTTAATAAAATAATAGTTTCTGAAGATTCATTGGTGTGAAAATTTTATGTGTTGATGCTGGATATGTCCATGCATATTAACATCAGTTAATTAGACTCAGTGTACCCGAACATTACTGTTGTGAACAAATGCTTGGGGGCAGCCCTGTTACCTCGTATCGGTCTTACCGCCAACCCATATCCTGGGTCCGAGCATTTCCTAGGCTCCTCCAATTTAATGATATAAGAGAAACAACTAAAGAGTGCACCAACATAGAATTCTGTAGCCCAAAGCTTCGAGAAACTTCCGATTACTCGATGGCAACACCCTGTTCGTCAAATACGGAGTATGACGAACACGACGAGACATAGCCTAATATCTCCATTGATGCATTTTAAGATCTATTCCCATTGCATCTGATGTGAAAGTTTATGCTTATATCTCCGTCTCTAAATTTGATGGCCTTACCGTTCTGATCGACTACTCGAAAAAATATTTCTTCGATAATGTTTGTGTCCATGATTGGTAGGTGTTTAGGATTTGAAGGCTCTTACGATATGTGATATCCCATTGGAACAAAAGGGAAAAACTCGAGGATCGAGTGTGCGCATTTACCGTCAATGAAAGAGCCTGTTGCAATACTACACTATATTCGTATGATGCTCAATTTAAATACTAGGAAATCACATTCAGCCAGCTGATTAGCAGGGACAACTTTATTTTCAGTGAAAACTAATAGAGATCCTAAGACACTTCTTGGAAAAATCCGTGGTAAAAGAACAGTGAATTTCGGCCTTCATTGTATTATTATTACTATTATTATTATTATCAGGCTGTATGAAAAAGACTTCCTCTCCCAATTCAAGCTTATCTCCGATGAATGCATAAATATCAGCAATCTGATACGTTCCATAGGGAATCTGAATTACCTTAAGGTCATCGTTGTAAAAGTAATGAAACTGATTATTACTCTGGTCAGTATTTGAAATGAATAGAAGCTTTCAAAATTCAAAAGGGCAATCTCATAATATCCTTTAGGATCTATCTGCAGGGGAGGATTCACATATGTAGTAATGACAGATTCTTTACCGATAACAGCAACAGTGACACTCACTGTGATAGAAATTAATCGCACAAGTGCTTGCAGACGCTTTAGCTAAAGCTCTGAGATCTCTTGGTAATATACATTACCTTAATACATTTGAAATACCGTTCTATCTCTTTCGGAGGCTTTAGGATACCAAAGTTGTCAAAATACATAAAACGCAGTGTTGATATTCTTCTTTACAGCAATCCAAAGTGCGCAATCATCCTTAGTGTTGTCGGGGCTTACAATTCTCTATTTGCAATGAGGCTTTGAAGATAGCGTGTCGAGCATATATACGCCTCCAAAATCAGAAATGTTTAACCTCTATTATTAATACAACTCATGATCTATGTTACACAGGACATTTTCCGGGACAAGTATAACCATCTGCCTGAGTTTTTGAGCCCTTCTTCTTGTTCTGCAAATGGTTTCTCTTCTAGTCCTTTACCCTTAGACCATTTCCTTTAGCTCCCTATTTCTTTTTAACCTTCTGGAAATTTTAGAATCAGCAGCTAAAGATGCTGCCAGTGGTATCATTGGTAAGAAACCTCCTCTTCTCTTCTTATTATCCATTTTTATCTTCCAAAGTCCCTTTCCTTTAGCTTACATATCCCTGTTATGCCGCATCACTCCGTAAGCTGTTTATCTGTAGCCTTTTTATAATAAACTGCGGAGGCCATCTGAACAGCGCCTTCAGCCGCAGTACCTAAAGCTGCAATAATTGATATGTATGCTGCTAGAAATCTATGGTACTCCTTCTTGGAACAGCAGCAAGGGCAACTTGGGTCTTCATAACCGATGCTATCAGTCTTGCAGTTATCTCATAATAACCTATATTTGCATCAGATGATTTAACCCGATTTAAGGGCCTTCACTGCCAAAATTTTATCAGCAGCGTTTCTTGAAGCAGCATATTGGGTTCAGCGCAGGCGAATTCGTGCTGTTTACTGACCTCGTCTAAGGAGTTGATTTCTGGGCCTCCTGTCCTAGGGCGGTTTTCTAACTCTGTGCCAGTTTCTTAATACCTATAACCTGGCAAATGCGCTTCAAACGGTACTCAAATCATGATGGAGTTAATTAGCCCCGAGCCACTTGAGATATTACTCCCCCTAGCTGTCATGATATATTAATCGATTATGTGCATGTAATGCCCTTTTATACTTTTTTCTCTCTCTCTGTTCTTAACGGAAGAGACTGGAATTCAAGTTGCAAGGTTTATAGAAGGCATTCTGCAAGAAATGGAAACGCCACCAAGAATATATGGAGTGAACATGGTAAATAATTCTATAACTAGTATTTTAAGGCTTTAAAGTGTGATATTATTCACTATCTACAGCAATGTGAAGGCTGCAGTTGTTGAACGTTTAATAAGAACCTTAAAGAATATAATGTAGGGATTACACAAGTGGCTAGATAGTTTACCTCATATCCTTGCAAACTATAGTGATAATTTCCATTCAACCATCCATATGAAGCTTACCGAAGTGAGAAACAACAATGTGCTTCTGACTGTGTACAGAAGGCTCCAAATGTTTTCCGATGGATAAAGGGGTGTAGAAGAAGAGGGGGAATGAAACGTCTTCCCGACTATAGCCAACAGTAAGTGCCGGTATCGTCTTAAAGGTCACATTTACTTCTATGTATTCTCGTATAATTCAGACCTGACTCTAAGAGGAAAGAAGACGAAACTAAATCCTTTTCTCTTTACTAGATCTATTCAAGCGAAATAAATTAACATTTTCATTGCATAATAACCTGTTTAAAAATAAAATATTGCACTCTTTATGCGGGTGCTACATACGTTTAAGATTCAGTAATTTTCTTGAGAAACAAGGTTCGTATAATGTATATCTTGTTTTTAACGTTTGTTGCTAGTAATAAATATTAATAATATTTTCATAATTATCACCAATAGAACGTTCTACGCGTACTCCGAAGCAGAGGGTATTTATTACCTTGAATATAAGTTTGTTTTGCTTTTTAATTTTCATAAATATTGATCACAACGTTTAGCGCTAAGTGTGTAGTTCCATACAGTTGGCACATTCAGTTCTGATAACATTTAAGTAATGATTTAAAAATATGGAAGCAAAGTTAATATTAATGTCAAAGTGTTGAAGCAGTTTGGGCATAATTAAGTGCAACATTAAATTTTCTTCAAAATGAGATATATGTTGCGTTAGTTACCGAAAAACGAATAAAGATTGTTTTATTTGAAACATAATTCCCCTTACACACACTCAGAAGAAAAAGGAACAAAAACCGTACCACTGGTATAGTAGACGTAGAGTAAAAACACCTATGTAGGTATTGCATCCAAAAGGAGAAAATGTTAATAGATACGAGGAAATAACGTTTAGCGCAAAATATACAGTTTCTATTAGCTGTTTTATTCGGTTAAGATAACGTATAAGCTAAATTTTCAAAATGGTGACCCGAAAGTGTTAATGCAGAGTGGTTGATGTGCTGTTATTGCAATTGGTTCATTTGAAAGCACTCTTCTGAAAATTAAATTGTTCTCAAGTTACAAATCTGAAGATGGCCAAAAAAAAGGACTTAGGTACTTTGTATTACGATTCACGTTCTGAATTCTTAAAATGCTTCTCTTCCCTGGTCTTGGAATGAAATGGGATGTGTAACGGAGGGGACTCGACCCCGATCCAGTGAATGAGGATGTTGTGCTTGTGCCCCTCGATGGGGCGCCCCCGGGAAGGAGGGACGAGGCGAAAGACATCGAGACACCGGGTCGCCGGAACCAGTAGTGAGGCACAGCAATGACAATGTTCCCAAAGTTTCCAGATTGAGACGCCCTGACAGTCGGGCAGACAAACCGGGGATCCCACACCACACAGAGGATCTAACGCTCCCCAAGAAGCGATCCGTATACCCTGGCAACCAGCCGAAGACCAAGAGACGGATAAGGTTCCACAGAGAGCATCTTTTTCTCTGCCACGCCGCACCGGAACACCATCGCCGACACTTCCAACCCTGAAACAGACCTACCGGGGTTAAGGATGAATGAAATGAGGAATGGAACGATATTCGGGGGCTGAGAGAAATCATATCAGCTTTCGCCTGGCGACCCGGGAATACTTCCGATAAAAACCCGTGGGTCAGATTGGGAGGTCGCCAGGAAGCGAATTAGGAATCTCCCGAATGCGAGTCGTATGCGTTACCGCGGGGACACCTGGACTTAAAATGGAAGATGCGTAGTTCAAATCTCGGCTATGACATTGAATTTTTCAATCTGATTCTATCTGTCCAACCTTGTCCTACACACGGCTTGAGTGAAAGAGTCTTCTTGCTAATTGAGATGAACTGCCGCTACAAACTTCGTTGTAAGTATAAGAAGAATGCAGTAGCTCAAACGATAGTCAGATTTTTATGTGGTGTCTTTGAAACTCCACGCTCTTTACATTACCACGAGAACAATCTAAGGTGTTGCATTCACATAACTTTCTCTTCCCACCATTCTACAAATCTTTTTTTCTAAATCTCATTTTCCTGTCTACTTCTTAAAATCCAGATAAACTTGCAAATTACATTTAGCCCATCTCTATGGTGTGGAGGTCTGCCTCACATTCAAGAGGTCTCGAGTTCGAATCTCGGTTCCAGTTCCAGGGTTTCCTCTTATCGTGAGAAAATGAATGTCAGATTCTAATTTCTAGGGACCTCGAGCCCATTTGAGCATCACTTTAACCATTTCGTTCATTCACCGTCCGTAATGGCCTACGCGGTTAAATGACTTTAATTAAGTACCAAAAGAAGTAGTTCCATTTACATATTTCCTTGTAGTATACATAGATAAAGTGATAGTCACATTTTCAAAACGCATGTCACTAAGTGATGCTTTGAAATTCCATGATGTTTGTATAACCGCGACAAAAGCAAAACGAATATCGACTTCTCAGTTACAAAAAGTATTCTAACCAATAACAAAAAATATCTGGGAAATAGTTAATCTCATAAAATATATGTATAACAAACTGCGTGCTTTAACGGGGTCTGCATTTTTTGTGTAGCAAAACTTTGTCCCATCTTTTAGAGTTTACCAATTATACAAAAGCCATTCAGAATGAAGAAGACTTGAGAGGCTCTTCTCAGTAACTTAAAAATATATATTTCGTTTGTCATGAAAATATTTTAAACAGAGAGTATTTTAATCAAAATCTTTAAAGCCATTTTCAAGAAAATAACAAATTTCAAAATTTTTTTCCATTTAAAGGGTTGCTTAGGACGGGGAAGATTTTCTTGAAAATCCTTGTGTCACATCTTTGAAAGACGCTGAACTTAAATATCAAGTTTGGTGTTTAACCAGTGGCGGCCGATTGCTTCCATTTCCCTACCTGCTAGCACTGCTGCACGTTTCGGCTTACCGCGCATCCCATCACTTAGCAAACTCACGGGACTGCAATGTTTGCAATCCCAAAAGCGGTGTTAAGTGCAACTTCGTGCGCATTTTCGTGAAATCACACTATAAATATTTTCACGGCGATTCATATATATTTTTGTTTCCTGACAGTAAGGTATAATCAAATGTCATTTTATATACTGGTGTCAATGGTTTGCTTGTAACAATGAGTAATTCAGTCGAGTATTTAAAGTCGGTTCGTTTTGGTGTTTTAACACTGCAAGAGAAATGTGACATTAAAGTGCGTGTAAGACCGGCTCCTCTGTTAAATATCATTCAAACTGCTACAAGCCGCCAAAAACAATATAGTAGGTGTTTCAGTCCTGAAATTTACACGAAATATGATGGATATGTGGCTGTGAAGTCAGAAATTCACTTTTCTATTTTACTTGCCTTTTATTTGGAATTAAAGACGACGCAGCCAACATTGCATGGGTTCAAAAGGGGTTTCAGACTTGAAGAGACTACATGATAAATGTCATAAACATGAAATGACCAAAAACCATGTTAATAAAATGCTTAATTTTGCTTCACTTGGGGCAGTAAATGTACAGGCAGGTTTAAACTAAGCCTATAAGGAATCAATAGATCGTTACAACGATCAAGTGCAAAAAATAGGGACACTTATAAAGATAATCAACTGTGTGCAATTTTGTGGCTATCACGAACTACCCCTAAGAGGACATGAAGAGCATGAAGAGTCGCAAAATCAAGCGGTTTTCAGGGGGTTGAATAAATATACAGCAGAAATTGATTCCCTATTTAGTTGCCATTTAACCATTCGTTTTTTTAAAGGAACTTCTAGGACAATACAAAACCAGTTGTTTCAGTGCATTCTTGAAGTTTGTAAAGAAAGCATCTTTGAAGAAATTGAAGCAGCAGACTGTGTGTCTATTATGGACGTGGACGACGAAACTACAGATATTGTTGACATGTTCCAGCTTGTAATAATCTTAAGGTATTGTAATGCCTAAGGTGATCCTGTTGAGTGATTCTGGTGATTTTTAATTCCGAATCGGCAAACTCCGATGCAATTGCAGAAGTTGTAATTTCTGAACTTCGTAATATGTTAGAATATAAGAAGAAGAACCCATAGGCGAAAGTTTTGATAGTGCAGCGGTAGTGAGCGGGGCTATCAATAGGATGCAAGTTAAAGTTAGAGATATGTATCCTAATGCGTACTTTGTACATTGCTTAGCACATCAATTAAATCTGAAAATGGAGAGAGCTGCCAGGCAAAACACAAAAGCTAGGATTTTCTTTTCAAATCTTTCTGCTATACCCGCCTTCTATTCCTGCTCTTCACACAGATCATCAGTGTTAGATTCGTGTGTTAAGAAGAGAATACCCAGTGGTAGATCAACGAGGTGGAACCACAAATTCAGGACTGTAAACGTTGTTTACGAAAAGAAGGAGACATTGAAAGAATGTTTTCAAATTTTGTCAGAATCAGAGACTTCAAGCAGTGCGACAATAAATGAGGCATCTGCTATATTGGGGTACCTTGAAAACAATGAGTTTTGTTTCTGGCTTAATTTTTTCCATTTAATTATGCCTCATGTAGAAATACTGAAACAATCAACTACAGAATCGCCACATAGATGCTGCCAATTTCCAGTGTATATATCTACTTTCACTGCTGAAATTATAAAAGTAAGAAACACAGTGCAGTCCTGTGATTTGGCAGCAGAAAACCCACACAAAAAATTGTTTCAAACACACAGATCAAAGCAGCAGCAGCCACGGAAGTATGTGATGTTATACGGTCTCAATTGAATCTCCGCTTCCAGTTTAGAGAACATCTTTCTGTGTCTTCGTTGCTACAAGCATCACAGTTTGAGCAATTTAATTCAATATTTCCAGAAAATGCGTTCAGTGAATGCGTAAAAGTGTTTCCAGTGTTTGATAAGGACAAACTACATACAGAACTTTCAGTCAGCTATTCAAGATAAGAATTCAGGAGTATTGGTGGTGCTGCAAAATTGCTTCAATTTCTTTTTTCCGCTTTTTCTGAAGTGTTAAAGCTTTTGAAAATAGTTATTACTCTGCCTTTAACAACAACTGAATATGAACGCTGTTTCTCTACACTGAAAAGAATTAAAACATTGCTTAGGAACACTACTGGAGAAGGTAGAATAACTGCACTTGCTATGTTGTGCATAGAACAGGGAATGATAGGAAACATCCCGAAGTTCAACGAGAGAATGGTTAATAAGTTTACTACAAAGAAAGATCGCCGTATGCAATTCATCTTCAAATAATTAAGGCAAGCTAAAATTCCAATAATCACTGCAGCCCCCCTAGGTATAGGCAAAATGAGCCGCCACTGCTTTTAACCGACTTTTCTCTTTGGATTTATGTTGTTCACAAACAGGCATATGGAGGTTTTGTTATAAAATATTATGTGTTCCATTTACATGACTTTCTCTACTCACTCTTCTACAAACTCTTCTTACAAAGCTTATTCTGCATCTATGTGATGTTAATACCGATCAACCTTCATGACTTATTTGCACAATTCGTTGCAGGTGTAAGCAGAACATATTAAGCTAAAGCGATAGCCAAATCCCTCAAAGCTGATCGGTATGTGATATCTTTGGATTGATTGGCTACGAAGAGGACTCGGCACTGATCCACATAATGGATATTGTGCCTACGCCCCACAAGGGGGCGTCTCCGGGAGGAAGGATGAGGCGAGAGGACACATCGGGTGCCGGGAACCTGGAGTGACGGAACAAGAAAGGCAGGGTCCATAAGTTTTCAAATAGAGACTCCCCGTCAGACGGACAGGCAGATCGGGGACCCCACCCAGCACAGAGGGGGTCCAACGCCCCTCAAGGAGGTTAGGATACTCGTGACAGCCAGCCGAAAGCACAGAGACGGAGAGTCACAAAAAGCATCCTTTTCCCCTGCAACACTGCACTGAAACACCATCGCCGACATTTCCAACCTTGAAAGAGACCAACGGATGAACGATGGAGGGAAATGGGAATGGAGATGAAATGAAGGTTCAGCAAATTCGGGGATGTGGAAATCCTTCCCAGCATTCGCCTGGCGACCCCGGAAAACCCCTCGAAAAAACCCATGGGTTAGGAAGGTCGGCCAGAGGAATCGAACCCACGACCTCCCGAATGCGAGCCACAGACATGATAGCTTTGAATTCTGTTCTCTTTGTATGAACACAAGAAAGAAAGAAAAACGATAGCTATTTGTAGTAGAGAGAAGTATAAAGTATTTGAAAATTCAAACTAATAATAAGGAATATTTCAGAATTGGCAAAATATAAAAGTTATTTGACATGAAATAAAACATTTATTTGATATAACTTTTGTGCCTTAACAAGATCTACAGTTGTTGTGCAGTAAGATTTTTCTCTCTCGCTTACGATTTACTAATCATCCAAAGTCATTCATAATGAAGACTAATTTACGGACTATTCCTAGAAAATAAAAGGTATACATTATAGTTATCATGAAAATAGCTTAAACATATGTGTTTTAATGAAAAGCCTTAGAGCCATTTTTGAAACAATAAAACACTTCGAAAAATGTCCAATGTACGGTGTAGTTTGGAGTGGGGGGTTTTCTTTAAAGTCTTATTGTCGCATTCTTGGAAGAAGTTGTACTTAAACTCTAACTTCGGTTTTTAACTAAATTTTTGCTTTTAAGTTATGCTGTTCGTGGATACACACACACACACACACACACACACACACACACAATTCGATCTTTTTCTAAAAATAAATTCTTTGGATTCAGGCAGTCACAAACGTGATTTCTGGTGAAATTACGACATTGAATTTTTAGGTGGAACACAGAACTTTCTCTAATTACTGTAGCTACGTAGTAGAGAAAGTAAAAATGCTTACTTTGGATTCAGGGGTCTGAAAACGTGTATTTCCGTTGAATCTCGTTATTCAATTTTTGGGAGGAACGCAATACTTCCTCTACTTACTGTAACTACGTAGTAGAGGAAGCAAAAATGCTTACTTTGGATTCAGGGGTCTCAAAACGTGTATTTCCGTTCAATCTCGTTATTCAATTTTTGGGTGGAACACAGTACATTCTCTACTTACTGTAGCTACGTAGTAGAGAAAGCAAAAATGCTTACTTTGGATTCTGGGGTCTCAAAACGTGTATTTCCGTTGAATCTCGTTAATCAATTTTTGGGTGGAACACAGTACATTCTCTACTTACTGTAACTACGTATTAGAGAAAGTAAAAATGCTTTCTTTGGATTCAGGGAGTCTCAAAACGTGTATTTCCGGTGAATATCATTGAACTTTTTGGGTGGAATACAATACTTTTTCTACCTCGTGTAACAATGCTTTCTTTGGATTCAGAGAGTCTCAAAACGTGTATTTCCAGTGAATCTCGTTTTTCAATTTTTGGGTGGAATACAATACTTTCCCTACTTATTATAGGTAAATAGTATAGACAGTAAAAAGAAGAGTTGTGGTATAGATAAACGACTGTTTGTTGTTACGGCATCTTGCATGCAACCAAATAGGGAGCATTGTAACTTGGACTGTAACTTGAAATAATTTCTGGCCTAAATTGTTGTCATGGTGCACGTAAATACCATAGTTCATAAGGACATTATGAAAATAAAGAACATACGTTAGTTGATAATGGGTATAAAAGACAGTGAATATTGAAAGCCAAACCATTTTTTAACACTTGCTTATTATACAATGATATTCTAGCGTGTGTGTGCATTGTCGCATCGGACACATTACTGCTGTGTATAATATATTGTTGACTAATTGTTGGTTTTGTAACTTTGAATTCTTGTTCGACGCGGCATACTTCCCTCCAATTCCTAGTCAAGGGGGCTGAAGGCAGGTTGAGGGAAGAGCCATTTTGTTTGATAGCGTGGGTCTGGGAGTAGTCAGTCGAGTGTATATCTGCGGAGTGTGTAGTTTGTATGTAGGAGTGCGTGTTGCCGTGTATGCGTGGGGCATCTCCTTCAGTGTTTGTCTGTAACCTTTTGGGAACCATGTAGCAAGGTAACTTTATAATAAACCAGATTTAAATGTGAATTCCTGTGAATTATTTATAAATATTCCACGCCCACTTTAGTTTTGTGCAGCAAGTTCCCGATATCTCTTGGTTGCCACTGATACTACGTCCCCAAATATTTATGCCGGGGTAACTAAATTTAATATTTTAGTTGCAAACCTTTTGGCCACACCCCGGTGTATAATATTTTTGGCGGAAGGCGCCGTATAAGGTTTGTGATCACATCGCTCCGAAGAGAAAATTTCGTGTGCTAGCGCGTGAGTGTTAAATTTTGTGTGGGCACGTGGTGGTTTTATCTGTGGTTTAAGGTAAGTTTTTTATGTGAGTGTGTGAAGGGTTTATTTGTTTATCTGAATTTGCATAGTGAGTTTTGTTTTATGTAGGATCGTAGCGATGTGATACGACTTCTTTTAAGGGTTGGCGTACCACGTGTAAGGCACGTGTTTTGACTTTGTAACTGACCTTTACACGGAAATTCTAAATTATTTCAAAGTGTGGTGTGGTGACTACTTTCTTTGGCTTAGCAAAACTGTATTTTTCTCCTCCATTTAGGCCCTGAAAATTGTTTCACATTTAGTAGACTATTTTTTTATGTGATGGCTATGTCATTTTTTTGGTGTTGCTACATGATCACTTCCTCCTTTCTCCTTCTCCCCTTTTCCCCTTTTCTTTCTGTCTCTTTTCTCTTCTTTTTATCCCATTCCCGGTCCCCACCTTGTTTGCTGTGTTTATGTGTGTAATGTATGTGAGTACTGTCTCAGGTATTTCAGTGAAATTTCTGAATTTTGTATACCTGATACAACTACATTAATCTTTCAAATGTCACTATTGCCTCATGATATTCACATTTATATGTGTGCTATGCTACCTTGCTACTATATCTTATACCTCTGCTAATAACTTGTGCTAATGAAATTATTGAGGTTATGAATTTTGCTTTCTTGTGACAAATTTGTCACTGTAGTGCATTACAAATATGTTGTATAACCTAACATTTCTGACCACTGCTTTGATTGAATTTTCTTTTCTTTACATTCAGTGTGCTTACTGTTTTACATTTCAGATACTATCAGCTATATTTTTGTATGATTTTAGCACAGGCATGGCTAGTTTATTCTAAATGCTAGGAAAATTTCTTTGTTATTTACCTTGCTACCTAGATTTGGTTCATAACGGTGCATTTAACTTCTTGAACTAATTTTTCAGCATCAAATTACTAATTTTAGCACGCTGTTGCTTTGTGTACAGTTGTACTGCTGAAATTGCGTTCATTTTGGTCATATTTAGCCTCATTAAGCATATTTGCTTTTGGCTTCACAATATAACCATTTTTCTTTCATTACACTGTGATATGCCACTGTCATATTTGTTTCTGTGAAGGTTACTGGCCTATACTGTTACATACTGAGTGATTAATTCCCACTTGTGTGTACCATTCACTTGCATATTTCATTTATTGCTAATTTCTGGAATTCTCTATGGAAATTAATTGTTTAACTGTGTTGTGTTATAAATAAAAACTCAAACTCTCTTACAGCACTGATACTTATGCATTTTGCTCATACCTATTTTTGTTTCTGATACAATATTTTTACATGGTGTATGTACACTCACCTTTTCATTACAGCCACTATTTAATTGCATGCCTGTGTGTAATTAACGTTTTGCCTACATTTCTGTGTTAATTCTGTACTATTTAGTTTCACTATGCCAGAAAAATAACAGACAACCCTCAGACATGCCTGTGGAAGACCACCCTCCTTCGCCTTCTTCTGGTGCAGGGTCATCGACCCTGGTGGCCACCAATAATGATTTAATTACACTTGCATAAGCAGTTGTTCAGGGTACTGTGTCTGCTAGTCGATCCTCTGTCAACCCCCCTTTTTTAATGCTGCGGTAGATAATCCTTTTGATTTTCTTAATACTTTTGAAAGAGTAGCTTTTGCTAATAACTGGTCAGATTTGCAAAAAAGTTAAGTATTTGCTTTGCTACCTTAAAGATACTACTATACAATGGTTTCAGACATTTTGTCACAGGCATCCCTCTCATGATTGGGCTCTTTTAAAATCCTCTTTTATTACAGCTTTTCAGGCTGCTTACCAAGATGAATTGTTAGAAATCAAACTCCGACAAAGAATTCAATTAGATTCTGAACCTGTTTTGTACCATGTTTATGCTGTACTGTCTTTATGTGATCAGATTAATCCAAGTATGTCTCAAACTGAGCAAATAAAAGGTATAAAACCTGAGGATGTATACATTATCCTGCCAATGAATCCTCTTGCTGTATATGATCTTTTACAGGCTCTTAAGTGGTGGATAAAGCACAGTTTTATATGACACAAAGAGAGCACTTGGTCACTGCACAGGTACGAACTACAGATCATGTTTCGGCTCCTCCACCTCGGGATCTACCAGATGGGACTACTAACCTTTTTCTTACAGGTTACTCACCTTTGCCTGCTCTTCCAGCTCCTCCTACTAATGATGTCACTGAGTTATTTGTAAAGGTGGACCAGTTGGCTTAAACAGTTATATGCAATGAATACATATCATCCTGAGAGGAACAGACCATCACCTTCCACACAGAGAGGACAATGGAAACCACACTGACCACCTCCAGATAGGCGCCAATCCCTGATTTGTTTTAGGTGTGGAAAACCAGGTCACACAGCAGGTGTCCCAGTCAAAGTAAAAAAATGTAAATTGCTCCCTCTCTCTAACAGATAGTTATTTTTTTGCTTATTTTTCTATGTACTTTGTTGTGACACTACATTTTGTTTTGAGTGATAAATTAACATGTACTTACCAAGATTCTTTAATATGATTTGTCCAGCTTTGTGAGGGTCTTTTAAATGTTGTATGATTATAGGGTGATGTTTGTTTTGTTTCGTTGGGTATGTTCTTGCTGAGGTGCCCTTGTGTACATAGCAAGGCGTGTTCGTTGCTGTGTTTCTGTATGTCCACAGTAATGTTTGTTCTGAAGCACTGTTTGGGTTTGCTTACAGTTGCTATAGATGCCTCATTGTATTGAATAGTATGTCTCTCGCCTTGAAAGAGGAAAATGATCATTGAGTCATCAGTGCGACGTTATGCCCCTTCACTGCATATTTATCTGGGTGAGTACATGTTTCCAAAATTTGCAGGTCGTGAAATCCATAGTATGCCTTAATGTTTACCTACAACAATTTCTTTCCTTTAGGCAGTTCTAAATATTTTCATTTCATTTTTGTGTGTTTTTCAGAAACTATTGACTGGGGTTTGGTCCACACTCCAACCTTGACAGAATATAGGGAGCTATATGTATCTGTGAAAAAAAAACAGTTCGAACCAGCCGCTTGCGAACTGCGCATAGAGCGTTCCTTGGGGAGTAGATCCTTAACATAGTTGGTGTTAGCTCCTCTACCTATATTTGATCCTGTAGTTAGTATCTCTGTAGCTATATTGTAGTTTGCTAGTAGATTGATCTAAGAAAAGAAAATTTTTTCCTTTGAGGATGTTTTTAAATTCTTGGTACCAATGTCTCAATGTGTTTTGCTTCCTACATGTATTAATCTCACAGTAATACCATTTCTATGGTCAGATTTCATTTTAAAGCATCAAGAGCTATAAATGTCTTTGTCATATTAAAACACTGAAAATGTTGTTATTAAATTTTTACTTGGTGCCCCTACTTTAAATATATTCATGATTAGTTGTTAGTCATATCCAAAAAATCTAGCGCTCAATCAATGTATTTTTTGCAAGACCTTGCTTTAGATTTAAGTTTTATTAGCTTTGTGTGTTCACTGCCTTCTCTTTTTGTAATATTCATCTTGTGTATTTTTTTCTTGTATATTGTGACCCTAATGCTTTCCCCAAACCTTGTTCCAGTGTACTGGTACCCCAGGAAACACTCCCCTCTACAGAAGAGGACCGCCCCAGATCGTCCGGAGAATGGTGGTACTTTCCCCAGCCGCACCCGCACCCGCACAGGTTTCCAGCTGCACTTCGATGAGTACGCCTCAAAGACATCCCCAAATATAGGCACTCTTGCAAGGTTTTATATATGCAGGGCATATTTGCGTTTGTTCTCAAGTCTTGCAGTGAGTTTCTTGTATTGGCTGCCGGTGGTGTCTCTTCTTCCTTTATTGAAAGAGCGCCTAACCCTAGCTTTTAATTCCATCAAATTGCATCTCTACGCTTGTGCGTAGTTTGGAAGGGACAATTTTCCTGCTATGAATCTATTATAGCTTTTTGTAAGTCAGAAGCAGCAGAGTCAATATCGGCCAAAAGCTCTGCTTTCCCATTCGTATAACCCAGTCTTGCAGCTATGGTTTCATGATAGGATTGCCAATCAGTTCCTCTGATGTTTCTGAATTTGTAAGGTTCCAGATCTGAGTTCAGATAATAACAGATATGGACACGGTCTGAGAGTAACGGGTCTTTAGAGAAGTGCCATTCAAGGTCAAAGCTCCAATAAACGAATTCTGTAGAAACTGTAATGTCGAGAAATTCCCCTCTCAGTCAATTCCTGAAGTTTGATTTATTTCCTAAATTATTAACAAGAATGGAGTTTAAAAGAGACTCACCTCTAGAGTTTATATTTTTAGAGCCCCAGACTTCATGACGCGAATTGGAGTCCATTCCTACAATGAGCTGTTTTCGCTTCGTCATGTAATAACTAACTAGGGAGTCAAACTCTCTGGTAGGTGGAGCTTCTTTGGTGCGGCAGGATAGGTAGCAGTAACCGATTATTATTTTCTTCCTGGTTATCCCAAAATAAGAAAATAAAATATGCTTAAGTTATAGCTCTAGCACACACGTTCGTGAGCATTGCGCATTAGTTTACCTTCTTGAGTATTTCCAAGCCCCATAATTCTACCATTTCTTATCCAGGGTTCTTATGTTAGGGCTATGTCATCTTCTATTAACTTTTGACATAAGGCTGCCTACTGTGAGTTAGATTCATTTGGATCAGTTATATCTTCTCCATCTTTCTTTTGTTCTTTTGAAATGATAGTGAAGTTTACTTTTCCTAGTCCAAGAAAAGCTTTCATACTTTTAGCTCTAAGAGCTTCAATTGAAGTTTCATCAATTACTGGAACTATCATTTTTACCCTGGTAAACTTTTCTTGTTGAAGCAGACAACTTTTCAATCAGATGTATTAAGATCCATGTTTTGTTTCTGAATTACTTGCAGGATTTTGGCAGATTGATTTATTCAGTATACTCTAAGCGCTTTGAAAAACACTTTAGTCACCCTCACGCTCTTATTCTATTTACTTGTTCGTAATATCACATTTTCCCAAGGTTTTAATCTTGAGATAGTATCAATAACCCAGTTTTGCTACTTCATTCGCACAGATTACGATAAAAGCTCTTGATTTCAGGTGCAACGGTATGAATTGGGGATATTCTCCATGTGGTGGTACGTTAAATTGTTCTACTCTGGCTGTTTCAAATTTTCTGCTGCTGGTTTCTGAGCTTGTTATTTGGGTAATCGTCGATTACTACTGCCATCTTAATAGATGACAGCGCATCTTTATAACTTACAGAAGAGGTGGATGTCGCTGCTGTTTTTGACTTCTCCTTTCTAGACTTCTTTTGGGTTTCCTTCCCAGCTGGAGAAATGGAACTTTGCGGACGGCTACATTTGGTGCCTCCGAATGCCCCTGCTCCTTCCGCTACTGAGGAAGTTTCTTTAGATTTCTTCTTCCTCCAGTTAGAGCGATCTCAAAGTATCCCTTGAGCGGCAAATTTCTCTTTTAACCTGGCTTTTCCTTCGGTTTTAGTCAATTTTTGCACATTGTGAGGTGACATTTTCTTAGTATCTGCTTGAATGTCGTGAGGGGCGATTCATTGATTTCGTCCAACAACATTTGTTCTTCCTCAGAGGGAGTTTCTCCTTCATGGGAGAAACCAGGTAATGATGTTGACATGAACGTCGCTTCATTGCGTGTAGGTTTCTCAGATACTGCTGCTGACTTTACTGTCTCTTAAGAATCTGTAGGGTGTCTTGAAAATTTAGAGGCTTCAGTAAGCTTTAAGGAAGTTTTTACATTCCTTGGTGTAGCAAGGAGCGGGTATTCATGTAACTGGGCATGCGCCAGATATTCATCCTGTCTGAGTTACCTCGGTCCGTCACTTCTCATATTTTTCATCCAGGCCGGGGAGTTGGTTACTGCCCAATGCAATATACAGACAACCTGGGTGCTCGCTCTTAGCAGTAAAGGTCTCCGCATCCTTTATCCATTGTGCCCAACCTGCTACGGCCGAAAGGTGGGTAAGGGATAGCGAAGGAACCCGGCTGAAATATTTCACATCAGCCTCCTCTTTAGCTGACCTTCCAATCAGGTTATGTTTTTGCACTCCCAGTCAGCATCCTATCCCTTACCAGCAAAGAAGTACTGGAAAAAGGAAAAACTCCCAAGTCGGGATGACATAGGTGTCGAATAATCAAAAGTTGGGCAAGAGGCAAGAGGGACTGATAGCATAGAAGGGAAAGTGAGTTTGTTACAAGTTAGTTTAGAAATTATCAAACTCAGCTCGGGACCTGTGATTGCCATCCACGCACTTACAAGATAAAAGCCCCTGGGGATGTGTGACCCAACTTTTCGTTGAAATCTACCAAGTTAGTCGTGTGAAACCTACCAATCCTAGTACTTGTATACTAAGGAATAGGGATGCTGAGCAGATAAAGGGTGCTTTCTACGGACTTCATGCTACATTATATCCGAACTCCGCCGGTAAAGAATGTGTTATGACGACAAGGAATTAGGATCCCTATGAATTAGTGTGGCTTCTCTAAAAGCCAATCGATTGAATGGAAGGCGTATTTATATGAAATAATACTGAAATAAAGAATCTTAAATATTTACATATATTTACATTCAAATATTTATCTGCATTATTATTGTTTCTGAAGTCCAGTCCATTTTTCTTCATAATATGGTATATAAATACATCATACACACATACATACGAAAATGAAAATATACATAACATATGCAAATAATAAATAGCTATATACAAAGTGTAAGGTGGATATATGAGTAAGATAGCCAGGTAAGTGGAGTCGTCCTACGTGATGTAGTGGTTACCATGTTAGCCTCTAGTTCCTGAGGTCCCGGGTTCAAACCCGGCGGAGGGCGATGGATTTTTACGGGTGTAAAGTCCTTAGCATGGCTTCGTTTGGTAGGGAAGTAAAGACGGTGGTCCCGTGTCGTAGATTTACGGCACGTAAAAGAACCTCAAGCCTGATAAAGAGGTCTCTGAGAATCATTACCGGTGTTTCACGCCCAATATAGAATGAGACGCTAAGAACAATAACAGTTAAAGAGCGTCCATAAATAAAACTCAATTTAGTTTTTTACGGGAAGTAGGAACGCATTAAGTATCCCAAACTGAATGGTGACCCCATGCAAGAGATTGATGGGATCCCTCAATTATCTTATGTTTCGTCTTTTCTCCATGCAAGGCAATCTTGTTCATTTGAACGCTCGAAATTTGGTTTGGGATTCTAAAGCACGTGTACTTGGCCAAAAACCGTTGGTTTAATCGCTTAGACAATCGAAATGCTTGTCAAAATTGAATGCCTACATTCTATTCTTAGTAAGTACCATTCGCTTCCATTACCGTTTTGTTACCGTATCTGTAAGTGTAGAACTTAGCCCGTTTTCCAACATATTCGGTCAGTTTAATGCCGTTAACTCGTCGATGAATACCCTTTTATTGGCCTGCTTTATAGCATAAGCATCGAATATATCAGAGGCAGTTAGGAAAATTAATGAATCTGCATCCATATAACTCAGGGTCAGATCCTTCAGTGGGGTTCCATTACAGTATACAAATCATACAAAATAAATTTTGAGATGTGCAGAATACATGACTAATATAGATGGTCCGGTTTATAAGGATTTCCTCGCGACACAACTATATGCCGACCAAGTTTTCATTAAAACTGAGGCTTCGTACAAACGCTGGACAAACTATCGATTACCGTGTCCGTTCCCAGGTAGTTACAACAGGGAAATCTCTATACTGGCGCACATTTTCAATGTGCTAGCCGTACACAGCGTTGTTCATGTTCTTCCAGAGGTTATTACCAGACTTAGAAGTTTCCCTCGCTCGCTTCTCGGCATTAAGGTCATTGTAAATCTTAAGTCATTCAGCTTGGCCATGCGACACCACCCGATGAGTACGCCTCAAAGACATCCCCAGAGATAGGCACTCTTGCAAGGTTTTATATGTGCAGGGCATATTTGTTCTCAAGACTTGCAGTGAGTTTCTTGTATTGGCTTCCGGGTGGTGTCTCTCTCCGGGGATAGAGAGTAAGGTCCTTATGAGCTTAATGGAGATCGAATACTCTAGATCCACCTGTAGAACATTCTGCAGGGAGTCTTCGGAGAATTCGATGAAATACGTAGATGACATCAATCCATCCGCTGTTAAACCACCTGACGTTTCCATATGGCATTGGGGACGCCATGCTCTAGACCTATAGATTCTTGATGTGCCAGAAAGTGCGTGGGTTTCTCAGAATTATAGTTTGACATGTATTCGTGGTTAGCCTTGGAGTATGATTTAGTACTATGCAAAGCCCTCCACGAATACCCTTTTCGAAAAATTCAATCATTCAAGAGTTACTCATAAGCTGTGCATTTGTTCTTTTTTAGCATGGTGTCGAACGCTAAAAATGGCAGCTTGTAGTACCAGGCAGAGTGCAGATTGCACATGCTCAGCGACAAGTCTCTGAAGTTTACGACTGCATCTGATAAAAGAGTAGTATCCGTCTTTAAAGAGAGAACGCCATACTTTCCAATATTCTTTGTTTTGAAGGTACTCCAGACGTTCTGGTCTTGGGCATGCACTATTTCTGTGATGCATTGGAAAGCTCGACAGTGGCAGCTCCTCCTCTTTGAGCTATTTGACAGCATCAAGGTATGTATAGGGGAATATGTTCTTGCATTTCATTAGCTGCAGATGCGCGGGATCAGAATACTTGGAATTTGTGGTCTAGGAGCCATACTGGCTTAATACATCTGCTAAGCTGTATAACTTGCCCTCCAGAAACATGTAGCTTTTGAGGAACTTGAATTGCACACCTTTGTACCATCTGCTGAACGCCAGAAGGCGTTTAAATGATTGAGCTATGCATGAGAAAGCTTCATTAACGTAGCGCAAGTGCCTGATCTAGCAGTGGCTAGCATAATTGCTTAAACAATGCAAGAAAATTGGAATGAGCTTCGGCAACTTTCGATTAAAACTGCAAGCAACTATGAACCGCTAAAATATTTCATTTGTAGCAAACTTTCTCTTGCATATACGGCAGTGATCAGCATTGTTGGTCAATACGAGTATATATTGCACTGACTTCATCAGGAATCAGCTTAACTTCGCTGAAGAGGTATTGATTGCATTATCAACTCAGAAGTATTTGGATCTCAACAAGCCTGGATCATACCTGCCTTGGACCGATCCTTAACGCTCTCAGAATATCCTCATGTTCCTGAATGTTTCGGGCCCAACTCTCTGCATCTGAGGCTACATTTGAAAGCACCTTCCTCGTTTAGATTCAATATTAGCATGGATAACAAAAGCTGAAGGACTATACTTTGCACATATATTAAATTCCGACACCTCGCCCTGCCTAGAAATTTTGAGGACTTTTCATTTAATGCACTTCAGTTTATGAAACCTAAAGGCATTCTCTTTAAGATAGCTTGTCATGCATGCCACACATAGCCGCGTTTTCCGTGATGCCTTGTTACCTGACTTTTAATTATCCTGGAGAATTTAGACAGTAATTGTATCTGCCTACTTCCTCAATCGTAAGCTTGCATCTAGGCTCCACCGAATTTTTGGCATTCAAGTCAAATACAACTATACATACACGTAGATTTTGCTTCTTAAAGAACTCAAGCTGGTCGAGGAAAACAGGAACGTACTGCCTCATAATTGAATTCGTTGTTGGAATTTCCTAGGGTATGAACCAGCTTTGCACTATGAATCTTTGCAGGACAGCGGGATGCCAGCATGCAGCAACCGGAACAGAAGTAGTCGTTATTCTAAATATTCACTCCAGCTCTCTTCCGCTCGATGCATGCAGGCAACACAATATAACCTTTAGCGCGAAAGGGAGTATACTCTTCCGCAGAATTCACAGAGGGTGGGTTACAAATGAAAACTTTGAACTGTCTTTCATTTAAAAAGTGACTACGTTTTCTGGAACTTAATCTTTCGTTGCGCGGAAGATATCTTGAAGATAAGACATTCGCTGGATGCCTTTGGTCTTGGAATCAAACTAGAGGGATTCCACTTATTCCTTATTACGGGCCTGAGTTAAGTCGAGACGTTCAATGAATAGATCGTCTTTAAGCTAGCAATGTTTCTATTAAGCGTAAAATCCATCTCTTTAATAGCTAGATCCTTTCTATGCATTGAGAAACTTACTGGAATCAAGTATTTCAGCCGCATTTTCGATTTGACTATTGCACACCCGATCTTTGAATGTAGATACTATAACCTTACATTCTAAGGTCTCGTATTGGCTTTCGACATTCCTTTTTGCCGGTTGTAGTGAAGTTGGGGATCCCGCTTGCTCCAGAATCTGGGAGGATTCCACCTGAACCAGTTCCTGCGAATGTACAGGGATGAGGGGTTGCGCACCTGATGGTCCAGTACCACGCTCCTCATCTGCTTCATGCGTTCTCTTGCAGCCGCGGGACATTGCCGGATTTAATTCTTGGCCCTATACTGACCCGTCTGCAGAAGCATGGATGCCGGAACTTTAATAATAAAAACAAATATATGTTTTGTTGTAAAAGCTTATGTATGAAAACCAAATTTCTATAGCAAAAATGAGGAATAGTAACTATTAATAAGAGGCTTAGCGTCCGATTCAGGAAGTATTTCATTGAGCATGATGCTACATCCACAATTTGTACAGGTGCACGGCCCTAGCGTCTGGAGGCCATTCCAGTTTCCAAGAAATCCTGTCACGAAGGGCTATGCTGTACTGGCCTCTTGCGTGTTAGCTGCAAGGGCATGCTGCCATATAGGGTATGTTGTGCCCGCTCCTGTCATGTAGGGCACTACTATGCCCGGTCCTGACGTATATGGAGCAGGTATGTACGGTCCAGGTAGGTATGAGTTCGCTATGTAACATTCAGATGCAATGGTCACTTGTATGTATGATGCAGTTACGCTGTGTCCTGGCTTGCGGGGTCGAGTCGCTCTGGGTTCTGCCGCATTGGATCCATTTGCGCTAGTTGCTGCTGCGAATATATTCACCTTACCTGAAAAATAATAACGTAATTATAGAAGTCGATTGGAATAACCAAATAATTTTATAGGTTATGCAAGACATATTTGGAAAATAAACCTGCTAAACAAGCTGCGGGAGCCATATTTGAAGATTTGAAAGTCGTTTTCCATGTTTGTTAGTCATATCACATGAGTGTTCGTAGTTAGGGCTTTCATTGCTGGTTTGTGGTGCGCAATGTATTAAAAGTTATACGTTTTATAATAGAAAAATATTTCGAATATTTTAATTTAAAATACTATTATACAGAATCACTGCTTTATGACTACTAATTTTTTGTGTCCATAAACGATTTTTCCGCACCATTATTGCAGAATTTCTTGTAGGTGAAGAAAAACATGCCACAGAGTTGAGCAACTGTTTCCGTGTTGTATTTTCATCAGTTTGTTGTATAGTGCGTGTATTTTTAATTACATTATGGCCTGGACACTGCCACATTCTAGGAGTGTTAATGTTGTTCCTTGATTCCATGCCTTAAAAGCATCTTAAGGTTACCTTCGTGTCAGGTAACTCTTTTGCAATTGCGGGAATTTTTCATTATATTATTGTTATTTAAACATCTCCGACCCGTTGCGTTGATTCTAAACCGCCTTTTCACCCTCGCTCGACCTCGTGTCCACAGGTCACGGCAAGATTCAAGTCTGTACTGATTGAGATATTTTTCAGCTTTCCTTTCTTTCGTTTTTAAAGTTTGTATTCTTGCTGTTTTTGATCGTTAGATGGATTAAACGTATTGAAGCTGTACCAGTTTTATATATTCTCCAAGCACTATAACCAATGTTATTCTGTGTGTCATTTAAATTCGTGTGTCGCGATTAGGTGTTTAAAATGGTAAGATAGTTTTGTATATAGGTCACGCTGACATGTTTGATTCTGTTAAAATAGCTCCACTGTACTAGTTTTAAAGAACTTGTGAAAGCGTTTAAGGTATGTAAGCAGTTCGTTTAATAAGAAATGAATAAAATTCACATAATATGTGAACACACATTAAGAAAAGTAAATTCTCTATTCGATTTATAATTAGAAACACAATTCAGGACACTTTCATTAGGAAATATTAAAAATCCTAAGGAACTACAACCGGACAGACTTAAGAATATTAAAAAAATATGAGAATTCTAATAGAGGATCACTCAATAATATACTGCCCACAGTTTTCGGATGATCAGTTAATTGGCCCAGGGATATGAAGACGTGGAATATCCTATAAGGAAATTGATTCAAGAGTGCAACAAACGGGATCTAAAAGTAAATACGGATAAGTCCAAATAAATGGCCATTGGAGATGTTCATCAAGATTTGGAACCGAAAAACGAAACGGAGATAATTAAACAGACAGGGGAATATAAATACCTGGCAGTAAATATTACGCAGGTTGGGAAACAAGAAAAAGAAATAAGACAAACTCAGGAGAGTATGGTATATTTACTTTAAATGGTATATTTTAGGATAAAAAGGTTTCAAAATAAACTAAAACTATAATTTGAAACAATAGTTAGCAGTATTATAACCCATGGCTAAGACTTGTGGACTCTCAACTATCAATTAAAAAGAAAATTATTGGCAACAGAAATGGATTATTGGAGATCTGCTAGGATATCTAAAAGAGAAAACACTAGAAATGAGATAATGAAGGAAAATATGAATGTAAGTAAGTAAGGTAATGCATTTCATCTCTTCCATATGTATAACCCGTTCCCACGGAGTTGCTTAAAATTTGTAACATACAATTAACATCCGGGTTGTTTATATATATATGTACCTTACGTTTTACATTTATGTTTACCTCCAGGTCTAACTTCAATTAGATTCCCTCTTCTGTAAATTATCCACATCGTCCTTATCAACTTTTAGACGTTCACTTTCGTTGATGATTTTTATCCACCATTTCAGTCTTACTTTCCCTACGTATTTGCCCACTTGTTTGATAAATTCTTTGCTTTTGTTCCCAAAAAGCTTTATGTATAATATCTCTACGAGTAAATTTTCCCACTTTTTGTTCCATATAATTGCATGCCTCGCATGAAAGCTCTCCTTCCTTCGTTTCTGGCGTTTTTCAGCTCTTTTAGTAATGCACGTATTATTTCTCGTTCTTTTTTCCCGTAGTCGTTTCCAATAAATATTCTGGTGCAATAAATATTCTGGTGCCTTTCAAATGTTTTAAATTGCTTAAAATTTTCCTCTTGAAATTCATTGTTGCTACTTTGACCAAAGTCGGTCTTGGTTTCCACCCACTTCGCCCAATTCTAAAGGAGTCTATAATCTTACAATCTACAAGTTTGATGCCGAGCTTCCTTGTGTAATTTCCTCCACTTCCTCCCATGTCATTTTGCCTCTTTGTTCTTCTATTCCAAAGAACACCACATTCAGCTTTCTCCAGTTGGTCTATTCTATTTCTACATTCCCTTAATTCTTGTCTTGTTTCTTGCTCCATTTGATTTATGCTGTGTTTTATTTCTTCTATGTTCTTTCCATTTTTTCCATGCCGTTCTGTCTGCGTTTGATATCTTGTATGTCTTCTGATATACCTCTCAGTATTGCCTTTATTTCGTCCATAACCGGCCCTTGGTTGAGTTCCACACCTCTGATTATTAGTAGGGCTGCCAGTACTAACGCAATCCAAAACTTTAGCGTAACTGGTCCACCTCCTTTATTTCCATGTATATTCTTTGTTTTCCTTCTATTGAACAGCCCGATCCGTGCTTGATACAACTGCAACGCGATATCTATCTTTTCCGTAGTTATGAGCGTTCACCTTACACGTCCGACCTCCTTGCGCTCACGCAAGCAACTCCAGAAAATATGAATGTCCAAACTGAATTTTATATTTTATTCAACACAAACAATTAGAATGGTATGGGCATGCTAAAGGATAATGCAGTGGACATCACCGGAAGGAGGAGAAAAAAAGGACCGCATAGCACGTGGATTCAATGAATTAGAGGGGCAATCATGAACTGGGAAATTGAGGAAGATATATGAGCCAACAGGCAAGAATGGAGAAAAGTGGTAAAATATGTTAAAAAATGCAGTCCTGGGTGCCGGAAGAATGATTATGCATTGTAAAACCATATATATATATATATAAATAACGTATTTTTAACAGATTTACCGCTAGAGCGATTCGTTCGCTTCGAATAACAATTTCTAATATAAATCACCACGTATAGTATATCGCAATGTTTTTAGATTACATTTACACTTCTTCGCTCCTGATATTTAACTTCACTTCACAAAGACACACCACGCCTAAGTTTCAAAATAAAGTGTACAACGAAATAAGAAAGGGAATATTATATTTAATCGTTATTTAAAATAAACACTTATCATTCAATGTTGAAAGTGTAGAATACCTATAAAGATGGGTAACGATGATCGTGTTCTTTTTCTAACAGACACATATCTGTTAGCGTTAGCCATTTGCACTGCCGTGATTCTTCACCGTCTAATTGAATCAGAATGATCTAGATTCCTGAAACCCGGGGTTTTATACTTATTATTTTCACGCACACGCAGTAGCGATGGGAATATGCTTACCTCCACTCTTAGATTTCTTCCTGGGATCTGTTATTTAATTGCTGAAAGATTACACCCTGGTCATTTCTATAGGCTAACAGAAATGAATGAGGGAGCGGAAGGTCCTTATTTCTTCCATACCCCCAAGGATTGTGTACCATGGAGACAATATCATAGAATTTAACTTTTGTGAGATAGGACACAGTCCAAACGTATTCTGATCTGTTAGCAATTAGGATAAAAGAATTATCATTAAAAGCATCTCCAAGTGTCAGTGGAATTTTAAAATTATGTTTATATAATGGGATAAGCATAGTCGAGGTTGGTTTTCACCACGATAGTAGTTGAGTTTGACATAGTTAAATATCTGGGAATATACTTAAGAGCCTTTCTTCGCTTAGAGTTAAATGATTGTGTTTTTCTTCTTGAAAGATACCTTATAAACACATTCTCACTATATTGCAACGTTCAGGGTTGTTTTTGTGTAATGCAATTCTGTGAGGTGAATACGTTATTAGTATCAAGGCTTGAAAATTGGTTTGAGCTCATTATTTTAAGTTTTTCGTACTCTTGAGAGAAACTTTATGAATAATTTACCACGTAACGCAGCGTTCAGTGTATAAGTGTAAAACTATTTTTTTTAGTATGGAAAGGAATAAAATGCTAGGGGATTAAGACTTCACTATCGAGGATTAAAAAGCCGATTGGTTTAAAAGTAATTATATAAATAGGGAATTTGTTTTAGACGGAATATTCTGTAAGGAACTAGATATTTATATTTCAATATATCATGTGAAGCACAATCCATTTATTTTCCGAATGGAGGTTGCATAAGACGCAGGAATTATTTTTTAAATCTAGACATATTATTGGAATTCTGAAAAACTTTTTCCATGTAACGAAGTCTTAACAATGCTTTCATTAAGCGAGATTTAATGCCAATGCTTCACCAGAAGCAGTCACTATTATTCTGTCTGGCAAGGGAAAAAAGTGTATCTCTAACTCTGGCTAATGGAATGACCTCACTATTGGTTTTTATTGTGTGATTGGCCGCTGGTTGAAACTCGGAGTAGGGTTAAGAGCATTGCATTAAAACCTAAAATATGTTAAATGCTATACCTGTATTTTAAGTTTTTTTTCAATGTAAAAGAAAGGCTTTACCTTTCTATGAGGCCATGCATCCATTTAAACATTTTGCCCTTTAATGAGAAAACTGATTAATTTTCCTTGCCGAAGCACAATATGAAGCTGGACTGGCAGTGGTAGTTTCAGACAGAAAGGGTCCACTTACTTGATGTGGTTAGAAACGCACTCCGTGTATAGGCGCTACCTAGCGGGGGAGGAAGCAATCTTCCAGCCTACTAGCCTGACGAGATTTGCAATTTTACGGATGGTAGATATCCTGGAAAGGAGAGGATACATACCAGACTATTTAGGAAATTCCAAGAACTGCGGGAAAAGAAAGGGAAAAACCACTTAGTTCGCGAGCCCTTCTTTCAAAATGCAGAGACAAAGAAACTACTTCAAAGTTTACCGGACTTCGGTATCCTATCAAGACTAGGTCTACCGCCAAGATGCTGAAACTTGCCAGTACACTACTAGTAATAGAACTCATCCACCATACACGATACAGCATTGATTGAATTGATCGCGAGCTACTATAGACCTTCTGAAAACTATCATCTAAGCTGTCGCCAGGGGCCTGGGACAGAGTTGACACTTCCACCTTTGCACGGGGCCACATCGCGTTATTTCGTAACACTGACCGTCAGAACAACAACTTTCATTCCCTCAACCAGCGCCAGGACACAGCGAGGCTTCTATTCACCAACAGCACATTCCTCAACCTCACAGACCAACCGTTGGATGAAGCCACTACCTCGGTTCTATCCATGGGTCTTAACTTTGCAACGATCTCAAGGCACATTCCTGTAGCAGACTTCATCACCGGGATCGAATCTGCCATACAAGAGATTACAGTGGACAGCGCGGAAGAAACACGGGAGACAGTGGCCGCTGCGCTCACACACAAAATCAGTTGAGCGGAGAGTTTGGGTTGAAGCACCTCCGCCAAGATGACAGCACTGTGGTCCTACCAGCATACGAGGGCAATGTCACTGTCATTCTCACCACGGATCAGTACAGTCAGCCATCCAGGCTCCAGACCACCTAGACTGTACTTCCTACGATCTATGTAGAACTTCCTACAACCAACAAACCTGAGGTTCCATTGCGCCTATTGTTGACGCCAGAGGCACTCCCACCCACAAACCAAGACACTATCTAGCGAATCTAGTACAGCCTTTAATCGGGGCTTGCCCCAGTATATCAAGAACTCCGTTGAAATTGTACATACACCGAAGAACATTCTATCTCACCCTCTAATTCACTTTTCTGCTTCGATGTGGTTTCACTGTTTATCCGTGTTCCTCAATCAGATACCATCCAACTGCTCTCAAAAAATTTTCGCTAGAAATTACAGATATCTTCCGGCACACACAGGCCTCAACTTATTTTATACTTAATGTTGCATGCTACGAGCAAGTATAGGGAGTAGCAGTTGGCTCCCCGCTCTCGTCGGTAGTGTCCATCTTATTCATGGAACATCTAGAACACTAGGTACTTGAGACACCTTGAAATCTACCGATTATTTCAGATACGTGAATGACACATTTGTAATCTAGCCGCATGGGTAGGATGCACTATCGGACTTCTTAACACACCTAAACAGTTGTCGGCTACAATACAGTTCACTATGGAAGTGGAGAAGAATTGAGTCCTGCCATTTCATGGCACCATGATCTCAAAAACAACGAAGAACTAAGCCATTCAGTCTACCGTAAACCGACCCATGCGGACCTCTATATAAATGCCAACACGTTCCATCACAAATTACAACGAATAGGCGTACTGAGCACCCTCACCAACAGAGCAGTCGCATTTCGGACCACAAAAACCTACAAGAAGAGCTAAAACATCTCAGCTACCGTTCTGGCTATGCAGTAGACGACATCAAAGCCTCCATCAAAAGAGCCACGTGCAATCAGCCCATAAGCACATGCTTGTCTGCCGAAAAACCAACCGCTGCATCTTGTATTCTTTTTACTGGCAAGTCATCAAGTAAGATTTGCAGATTGTTAGCTAAACATACATCAAGACCATCACTTACCTCCGCCCAAAATCAGAAACCTTATCAGATCGGTCAAAGACAACCTTGCATTGAGACTACCGGGTGTCTACCGCATTCCCTGTGAATCCGGTGCCACCTAGATAGGCCAAACCGGAAGAACAATATCCACCAGAGGTGCTGAACACAACAGAAGTATAGTCTGATGCAGCCGAAAAAATCGGGTGTAGCATAACATTGTTTTAAACACGACCACAGGGAACTTCGACGGAACAACTGTAGTAGCAAAGTGTGCAGGTTACTGGTAACGGAGGGTGAAGGAGACTCCAGCCATCTTGTCCGAGAAAAGCAACCTGAACTGAGATTCTGGTCTACATCTGATGATGGCCTGGAAACCAGCCTTAAAATGCATCACATCCAACACAGAAACACAAAATCATGCCATTAAACTGCTACGTGACTCAAATCATTTTGTATAGCGTCCGTGTCATTCGCCACCTCATCGATCCAACCTATTTTCTAAGAGGTCCTCATGGATCTCCTTGAGGCACAATTGGAAAGCCTCGCTGGCATCTTCACACAAGGGATTGAAACACTTCAGACGCTACACTACCTCGCGGAACTGTTCACCAATCCTCACAACCACTGCCATGGCTAGATCCGATAGGATTCGTACAATATACTGGAATTGCTGAAGAGTACGAAGGAAAGTAAAAATTTAGCGGACTTCCTGTAGAGCAAGGGCGGCCAAAAGAGCCTTCAGCTCCGAGTCATCCTGGAAACGCAACCCGCAAAAAGGTCTCAACGGCTGCACTGTTTGCGCGTAACACAGACAGTAAGAGGCGTCCTACGAGTTCAGAGTGGACGCATATGACTGCTCGAAATGAATATACTCATTCAGAGAACTGTGTTATTGGTAGAGTTATACAGTTACAGTGTTTAATTACAAAGAAACACTTGCAATTAATACATACAATGTTATGTTTCACAAATATCATGTATCTACTAACAGCTAATGTACTGCACTGCACACTTAGAAATATTTATTTAATACAGAAGTTCCTCGGCAAATGCAACTAGCCTTTGACGTACCATTCTACATGTATTAAGGTATCTCCTTCTCACGTATTGTTTCCATTATTATAGAATTGAGGTCAGGGGTTATATCACATGCGGCACATACAGCCAATCGCAGCTGGTCACAGAAATGTCTGTCTGATAGACGGCTTCTACATTTAAATTTTACAGTTTTCATTTGTGAGAACAGTTGCTCACCAAAAATATCTTCCATGAAGCACACAGAATTTCTTACTTTACCATATTTTTTACCATACAATCCTGTGTATAGTTCAGAGAGGTTACCGTTATATCATTGATATGTTCTCTTGTAATTCAATGAGTTCCTCCTGAATATCTGTTCTTGCTTTTCTGACATCTACGGAGATTGAATCGATGTACACAGTGGAAGGGTTTTCTAAACGTTTGAAATCTGCAAATCGATTCTCTGTAAATTCGACTTTCAGATTTTTTTAACAATGCACTTCAGCTATTGAGTTTGAGAGGAGGAGCACATGCGATATGGTTCAAAAAGAGAAAGTAATGAAATTGGGATTCCTGGGCACGTTCAGTCCAAATTTCAAGTTTCTTAACCAAGCATTAATCGAGCAATACATATTGACAACATTTTGTTTTCGGCCTTGCAAAGAAATACTGCGTGTGTTTAAGTGTTCACAAATGCCACTCAAAAACGCTAAATCACATATCCACTCGTCATTACTCTGCTATTGCTCTTCCGTGCTGCTTCACACATTCATCAATAATGTTCCGAAGATCAAAAAATCTACGAAGCATCTGACCTCCACTAAGCCACCTGACGTCACAAAAGTGTTGTAGATCTTCAAATTTCCGTTCGGAAAATGCGTTTAAACGCCTAAATTGACGGTTCTTCAATGCACTGTTCTTTATTATATATACACATTGAGTAACAACTTTCATACAGTTAGCATGTCTACAGATTTGGCAGAAAGGGCTTTTTGGTGTAGAATGGAATGCAAGGTACAAACATTTACTACAGCCTTTTCCTTAAGAAAGGTTTTGAGCCTGCGAAATAACCCTTTCTTATCTCTAATCATCGAGCGACCTCCATCCGTTGCAATTTACGCTATCTTGTATCAATCTAAATTGTGTTTATTTATACACATACAACAGCATTGAATATGTCTTCTACTTTAGTAGTGTCTTCAAACAGAAATAATTCTAGCTCATACTCTCCTACATATAATTCTTCATGACCTCCTCTTACAAATATTCCTAACTGAGCCGTGTCAATCAACTCTGTGCTTTCATCAAGAACTAGAGAGGAATACATAAATGTACGGATTTTAGCATTCACTTGTCTACTTGTATCAGTGGACAACTCAATTCTTCGGGAGATACTTTGTCGTGAAAGATGCAAGTTTTTAAAATTAGTCAGTTCCTGGAGGCACAAACATATTAACACGTCCAACATACATGATTTAACAAACTCCCCCTTTTCAAAAGGTTTAAGAACTTTACCTATGTTCCATGCCACAACGTAACTAGCTAGTGCTTGTTTTTCTGTCATATTTTGTGATTTAGTAGCAGGAACTACTTAGCTTAGTTTCTTGGCTCGTTCCAATCCTTAAATAATGAATCAATAAACGCCATGCAAGTAATCTGCAGTTCTATAGTAATAACAATAATAATTAAAATAATAATAATAGACCTACTATTGCAATATCGATGAACGTGGCATATAATACTACTAGTAATATTAATAATAATAATAATAATAATAATCGCTTTCAGTTCTGCATATTCAGCATGACATGTGCAATAGTGCCGCTGTATGTTACGTCGTAATATGCCATGCATAATTTTCGAACATATCAGACACTTAATGTTTTCGTTATATTCAGAAAAAAGCAGGTATTACCATTCCGTTTGGAACTTCCTCTTCTTTGATGTTGAAGGAGTTGACAATGCTATTATTCGTAGCACACCCATCGTTCAATCTGTGTGTATATATGCCTCTCTCAAGGCTATCGATAGACTGACCTCGATAGAGCGTGTTCAGATAAGCTACTTGGTTGCGCGCAAAGGAAGGAAAGACACTGGTGATTACCAGTGATTACGGGGATGTAATCGCGACGCACGATGTAACCCGAATCCTATTTTGGACGCCTTTGCTGTAGAGTAACTCAGTTCAAATTGCGTTGCTTACTGAAATCCACATAGGGAACAGCTTTTTTTCGATTCCCGGGTGCGCGGTTTATAGGAAAGACCGAGATCGAAGAGTAGGTTATTATAGAGAGATCGAGCACAGTTTTTGGGCATATATGGGAAAGGATAGGGAAAACGAGGGCAGATGCGGCGGTTCAAGGAGAAAAATGGGTTTATATGGGAGAGATAGGGAATACGACGACCATTACTGGGCTAGACAAGGTTGAAGGAGGGAAGTAGGTTTATATGGAAGAGATAGTGGAGAGGTGTTAGGCTAGACAGAGATTGAGGAGTGGAGTATGGTTTATATGAGAGGTATAGCAAATCGAGGAGTGGTATCAGGCTAGGAGAGCTTTAGTATGTGTTTATAAGGAGAGACGAGAAAACGGAGAGACATCCCATGCTAGGATAGACAGGTGTTAAAGTTTGGTTTATATAGGGTAGATAGGAAACCAAGGAGAGATACTCAGCTAGAGAGGAGCAGGAGGGAATGTGCTTTATGAGAGGTAGGGGATACGGGGAGAAGTGCTAGACCAGACAGAGGTTTAGAGTAGAGTATGCGTTTATATCTTTGAGGGGTATAGCAACAGGAGGAGAGGTATTAGGCTTAGGAGGTTGAGGTTAGGAGACCCGTTCGGGTTGAATGTGGCGATCTGATGGCAGGGTGTGGGTATGGCGAATGCCCGGTGAACGTCATCTGCCAGCGTGTGTAGTGCCAAAAGTGAAATACGCAGGTGGTGGTGTTATGGTGTGGTCCTGTTTTTCCTGGAGGGGGCTTGCACCCCTTGTTGTTTTGCGTGGCACGATCACAGCGCAGACCTACATTGATATTTTAAGCACCTTCTTACTTCCCACTGTTGAAGAGCAATTCGGGGATGGCGATTGCATTTTTCAACACGATCGAGCACCTGTTCATACTGCACGGGCTGTGGTGGAGTGGTTACACGGCAATAACATCCCTGTAATGGTCTGGCCTGCACAGAGTCCTACCTTGAATCCTATAGAACACCTTTGGGATGTTTTGGAACGCCGACTTCGTGCCAGGCCTCACCGACCTACATCGATACCTCTCCTCCGTTCCGCACTCCGTGAAGAATGGGCTGCCATTCCCCAAGAAACCTTCCAGCACCTGATTGAAAGTATGCCTGCGAGAGTGAACGCTTTCATCAAGGCAAAGGGTGGGCCAATACCATATTGAATTCCAGCATTACCGATGGAGCGCACCACGAACTTGTACGTCATTTTCAGCCGGGTCCGAATACTTTTGATCACGTGGTGTATTTTGAAAAATTAAACTTGATATTTTATTGAAATATTGTATTACATCTTAATTCCTGTAACTTTTACTCCTGGAAGCTAAATTTAAAAATAGCGAAATAGTTGACGACATGAAACAAAAATGCGAAAATATAGCGAAATTAACTTTCAAAAGTGACAAAGTCTGGTAAAAATTTTTACCGAAAACAGGAAGCTCTAATGATACCTTAAATGATCTCTTATTCGCATCGGTAGAATTTAGCGTCACCCTGTTTACCATTTTCACTTCATACTTATTATCCATAGCAATGAAAATCATTGTTTATCATTTGTTTTCTCTTTCGAAGGCTCATCAGATAATATATACATATACACTGACGTTTGTGACAATTGCTACACCAGGAAGCAAACGCATGAAAACAATTAATTTAATACCAGAGGTTAGTATATGGTAAGTAACACATGATCATCTTTTCAAATCTATACATGACCTTTGAGCCCTAATATTCAGTATTTGTTGTGGCCTCCATGCGATGCAATTACAGCTGCTATACGCCGTGGCATTGAATAAAAACGGTTCTGAATAAGTTCCTGAGGGATTTCACTCCACGCAGTTTGTATTCGAGCCCAAAAATCCGTGACACTGGTTACTGGAGGACCGTGACGCACCAGATGCCAACCAACCATATCGCAGACATGTTCGATGGGCGACATGTCAGGCGAACGTGCAGACCAGGGAAGCAATGGTACCCGCCGCTCTTTGAAGAAGGCTTGTGCATTCCTCGCAATATGTGGCCGGGCATTGTCCTGCTGAAATGTGACCTGTGGAGATGCCTGAAGCAGGGGGAGTACCTCAGGCTCTACAATCACCGTTAGGTACCGGTTGCTGTTCAAAGTGCCCACAATTCGTAGGAGGCGAGATCGGTTGTTGTAACCAATGGCACCCCAAACCATCACACCTGGTGTTTGTCTGCTATGCCGCTCAACAATGCAGCCCTCCAGGTTGCGCTCACCACGGTAACGCCGGACACGTATGCGGCCATCACTGTAGGGCACGTTGAAGCGGGACTCGTCCGAAAAGGCTACACTTTGCCACTCAGCACCCCAGTGACGGTGTTCACGTGCACATTACAGTCGAAGGAGCTTGTGGTTTCTGGACAATGAAAGCCGACGTAATGACATGCATGCAACCAGTCCAACCTGCAGCAGACGGCAAGGGAACCGTTGATGCTTTACGCCTGTTGCAGTGCTCTAGCGTCGATCCAACACTGTGGATGAAGCTGTACGGTTCTTTATGGCCATGCGGACAAGACGACGGTCATCCCGTGCTGAGGTCATGTTCTATGGTCCATTATTCGCTGTCAGCTGCGTACGACCTTCATCTATCCACTGCTTCCACACACGCATCACTGTCGTTGCAGCATGCCTTGTACGAGCTGAAATGTCACGGCATGACAAACCCGCTTCCCGGAGACCGATCATTCTGCCCCGTTAGAACTCACTCACATGCCAATATGGCTCCCTTTGACGTCGACGAAGCAAACTGGCACTCTCTTTATTGTTTCCAACTTGTTTGACAGCTCTGCACTGACTACTGGGTGCAAGTACGACCTTGTCGGACCGACACGAGAGGGCTCTGCTCGGCCTACGTGTACTCCACCTGTCTGCAAATCTAATCACTTATTGCTTACACACTCTTCTACACTTCTACCAAGTTTGAAGTTATTCGGGAAATTCTATCCTGGTGTAACTAAACATAATTACGTCTGCGTTGCACCACCAAGGATCTTTACGTATTTGTGGACATTTCCGTTTTACAACTTTATTTAATTATAATTATCTCATGGTATATCTTCCAATGACATTCTTTGAATATTAACGTTTTAAATTTATTTTTGCGGTTTATAATATTGGAAAGTTGTTCACGGTCTATTACGCTACACGTTTTTTCCAGAGGTTTTGAAACTTAGTTCTGAACCCTAATTCTATCCAATAAATTGCCATGTTCCTTTTCCATATATTTAATTGTAGCATCAAACACATTCATGTATAAATGAGCTAGAGAAAGATAAGTGTTCAGAAAACTTATTTTGAAGCAATATTTAAATATTCTTAGGACACTACACTCTGATAAAAATAAGATCTCAAAGCCGAACACAACTTATGGATTCTCTCAATGGCTGGAAAAACACCTCGACACGTGTTTTGCAGCGGCGAAGCAGTTGTTGATAATTTATGCTGACAAAATCATAGAATTCCCGAAGCTTATCATTGCAAACGGTATATAATAAAAAAGATTGAAAATATATAGAAAGCTTTTCTCATCTGTATGTAAAACATCAGTCCTATGTTGCGAAGTATAGTGCAGAATATGGGCAGGACAGCATAATTCTTATGGGTGGTTTGACAATAAGATCTGTGAATGGCTCCAAGGTTCACATTTACATTATCACCACAAAATGAAGTGCATTTATAACTGATACCATGAGTAGCATTGATAGGAGCAAGCTAGCGCAGCTTTGCATTTATATGGGGGAGATAGGGAAAACGAGGGTAGATGTTATGTTGGGAGAGCGTTCAAGGAGGCAACGCGTTTATATGGTGGAGATACGGAATAGGAGGGCAGATGCTAGACTAGATAAAGGATGAAAGTAAGAATGTACGTTTTATATATGGGAGGGATAGTAAAACGGGGGTGGAGATACTAGGATAGACAGGTGTTAAAAGTAGAATGTGTTTTATATGGGGGAGATAGGAAACCAAGGAGAGATGCTAGGTTACACAGGGGCAGGAGGAGGAGGAATGCGCTTTATATGAGAGAGGTAGGGAATACAAGGAGAAGTGCTAGTCTAGACAGAGGTTGAGGAGTAGAGTATGCGTTTATAAGGGAAAGATAGGGAAAACGTGGAGAGATGATAGGCTAGACAGACGCTGAAGGAGGGGAATACGTTTTATATGTGATAGGTAGGGAATACTAGGGGAGGTGGTAGGCTAGACAGAGCTTGAAAGGTAGAATATAGATTTTTATATGAGAGGTATGGGGAAAACGAGGATAGGTTCTAGGGAGGCTAGAGTTGCTGCATGTGCATATCAACGTGTTCTCCAGGGTATCACCATCTAGCATTCTGCAGGTGAATAGATTCCATGGTTTGGATGCAGTATAGCTCCGTATGATTTCACAGATAGTTCAGGTAGTATCTTAGGTATTTTGGGTAATTCAGCTAATATCACAGGAGGGCAGATTCTATGTTTTGAGTGCTGTATATTTCCGTATGATTTCACAGATAACTGAGGTAGTATCCTAGCTATTTAAGCTAATTCAAGTAGTATCTTAGACAGACCGATACCTGGAGTTGGTTATAGCATAGTTCCATATGATTTCACAGCTAGTTTAGGTAATATCGTAGGTATTTAGGCTAATTCAGGTAGTATCAATGGAGGGCAGATTCCATGGTTCGGGTGTGCATAGTTCCGTATGATTTCGCAGCTAGTTCAGGTAGTGTTGACGGTATTTAGGATAATTCAGGTAATATCGTAGGTATTTAGGGTAATTCAGGAAATATCGTAAGTAGTAATAGTCCCGGATGAGCCAATTATTTTAACGACAATCCTGCCGCTAGGGGCGCTCGTGTCGCTAGTGTCGCTGCGTGCGACGGCGGCGGCGGTAAGTTTGAAAAGCGCCCTGAGCGGTAGGATTATCGTTAAATCGAATGGCTCATCCGGGACGAGTTGAAAGAATTGAGGAAGTGACGTGTAGTGTTTTGATTGGTTCGTTAATTTGGGGTGGAAGATGAAGGAAGGAAGATGGAAGAGTATGGAGGTCGCGTGATGGAGAGGAGCTGGGTGGCGAGGTGTTGTCTGTGCGGAGGTCGGTACTGAAAGAGGGAAAAGATGGGGAGCGAGGGATAAAAAGTGTAACAGAAAGTGACGTGTGAAGTTGTGATTGGTGGGAATAAGAAGTGATTTTATTGGTGGAAAGGAACAAATGAGAGTTGTTGATTGGTAAGAATAAGAGGGATTATGATTGGTGGAAAAGAAAAAGGTGTGGGAGTGGGGTATGTTGGAGGTGATGGGAAAGGTAAGTTTTGCTAGCAGCAAGATTTGCAAAAGCCTGTCGTGAACTGATCAGCAATTTTTTTGAACGTTGGATGGTAGTTTTTTCTTGAGTGGATAGAGAGATGGGGCGATATGAGATGCGGTGGCGAAAATGGGAACTAAACAAGGTGGTTGAGACAAGAGGTTTAAGGACGAGGAAATTTGGAGGTTAGTGGTGAACATGGCGGTCGCAAGAGGTGGGGGGGGTAAGAGGACGCGGTGGTGAGAATGGGAACTAAAAGAAGATGGGGGAAGCAAGAGTTTAGATGAGTAGATTTTGAGGTTAAAATAGTGGGAACTAAAAATGGCGGAGGGTCTGCGACAAGGAGATGCGGTGAGAACTAAACAAGATGGCGGACGCAAGAGGTGGGTAAGGAGGTTTGAGGTTACAGTACCAAAACACGAAAGGATATATTCCTACGCCAAGCAGGTCCGAAAAATAATTATGCGTGTGGTACTTACCTGTTACCGGTGTGGATGCGTCACCAAAAGCGCGGCACGCGACGCGAAAAAATAAAAGCAAACTGTTTTTGAAAATGCTTAACCAGCTTTAAGATCAACCAACATCACTACGCACTGATATACCTAGGTTTTTAAAGCGGCACAGACACCCTTTGCATAGGCGTAATTTAACTATACCAAAAACCTGGTACTGGACCATCGTGATGGTCGCTAGCGTACGTAGGAGCAGGGTTCTCATAGCCGGTCGAAAGCGGTCAAAAACGTGTACGACGTAGGTGTTCGCAGTAGCTGCTGCCGAGTCAACCGTCGAGGTGCGAATGAACGAGATCTGTTCTTGCCGGCAATCTGGTTGGGAGATGAGAGGCGCGGTGGTAAAAATGGGAACTAAATAAGATGACGGAGGCACGAAGTTGAGGTTAAGGAGCGGTGAGGCGTTGTCTGTGCGGAGGTTGGGGGCTGAAAGAGGGGGAAAGATGGCGAACGAGGGATAAAAAGTATAACAGAAAGTGACGTGTGAAGTTGTGATTGGTGGGAATAAGAAGTGATGTTATTGGTGGAAAGGAACAAATGCAAAAGCCTGTCGTGAACTGATCAGCAATTTTTGAACGTTGGATGGTAGTTTTCTTGAGTGGATAGAGAGATGGGGGCGATATGAGATGCGGTGGCGAAAATGGGAACTAAAACAAAGGTGGTTGAGACAAGAGGTTTAAGGACGAGGAAATTTGGAGGTTAGTGGTGAACATGGCGGTCGCAAGAGGTGGGGGGTAAGGAGACGCGGTGGTGAGAATGGGAACTAAAAGAAGATGGCGGTAGCAAGAGTTTAGAAGAGTAGATTTTGAGGTTAAAATAGTGGGAACTAAAAATGGCGGAGGGTCTGCAACAAGGAGATGCGGTGAGAACTAAACAAGATGGCGGACGCAAGAGGAGGGTAAGGAGATTTGAGGTTACAGTACCAAAACACGAAAGGATATATTCCTACGCCAAGCAGGTCCGAAAAATAATTATGCGTGTGGTACTTACCTGTTACCGGTGTGGATGCGTCACCAAAAGCGCGGCACGCGACGCGAAAAAATAAAAGCAAACTGTTTTTGAAAATGCTTAACCAGCTTTAAGATCAACCAACATCACTACGCACTGATATACCTAGGTTTTTAAAGCGGTACAGACACCCTTTGCAGAGGCGTAATTTAACTATACCAAAAACCTGGTACTGGACCATCGTGATGGTCGCTAGCGTACGTAGGAGCAGGGTTCTCATAGCCGGTCGAAAGCGGTCAAAAAACGTGTACGACGTAGGTGTTCGCAGTAGTTGCTGCCGAGTCAACCGTCGAGGTGCGAATGAACGAGATCTGTTCTTGCCGGCAATCTGGTTGGGAGATGAGAGGCGCGGTGGTAAAAATGGGAACTAAATAAGATGGCGGAGGCATGAAGTTGAGGTTAAGGAGCGGTGAGGCGTTGTTTGTGCGGAGGTTGGGGGCTGAAAGAGGGGGAAAGATGGCGAACGAGGGATAAAAAGTATAACAGAAAGTGACGTGTGAAGTTGTGATTGGTGGGAATAAGAAGTGATGTTATTGGTGGAAAGGAACAAATGAAAGTTGTTGATTGGTGAGAATAAGAGAGATTATGATTGGTGGAAAGAAAAAAGGTGTGGGAGTGGGGTATGTTGGAGGTGATGGAAAAGGTGAGTTTTGCTACCAACAACATTTGCAAAAGCCTATCCAGAACCCATCAGCAATTTTAAATAACTAGTGTTTCGGGTTTTTTTTTCTCTGGTTGGTAGACGAATGCAAGCTTTTCTGCCATACTTATATTATTCGTCTTTTCCTTTTTTTTTCGTTTTTTTAAAAAAAAACTAGTTTTTTGAGGGTTTTCTGCGGATGGTAAACGAATGCAAGCTCTTTCCGCTTTTTCATAGGTTTTCCCTGGTTGGTAGGCGTTTTCTGTACTGGTTGACGAAGGCGTTTCTAATTTTCGAGGTTTTCTCAGGTTTTTTAGCGGTTGTCCCTGCCCGGTAGGCAAATGATGAAGTTTTACTTTGTCGGCGCACGGATACTAGGCACATACTCGCGCGCGCACACACACACACACACACACAAACGTTGCAGTTGCCATACTTATATTATTCGCCTTTTCCTTTTTTTTTTAAATAACTAATTTTTTGGGAGTTTTCTGCGGTTGGTAAACGAATGCAAACTCTTTCTGCTTTTTCATAGGTTTTCCCTGGTTGGTAGGCGTTTTCTGTAGTGGTTGACGAAGCCGTTTCTAATTTTCGAGGTTTTTTCAGGTTTTTTAGCGGTTGTCCCTGTCCGGTAGGCAAATGATAAAGTTTTTCTATAATGTCGTCGTTTTGGCTTGTGGCGCACGGATACTAGGCACGTACTCGCAAGCACACACACACACACACACGCAGACAGACACACAGACACACAGACAGGCACACACACACGGACATGTTTCCAAAAATGCTTTTTTTTGTATTCAGGAGGTCTCAAAACGTGTATTTCCGGTGAAATCTCGGTATCGAATTTTTCGGTGGAATGCAATACTTCACCTACTTACTATACGTAGTAGAGAAAGTATAAGTATTGAAAAATTTAAGGAAATAACAAGCAATATCTCGAAAACGGTTCACTCAACAAAAGAAATGTATATGGCATAAGTTGTGTATTTTAACGCGATCTACATTTTTTGTGTAGTAAAATTTTGTCTATCTCTTATGGTTTACCAGTTATGCAAAAGGCGTTCACAATGAAGAATACTTTTGGAGACATTCCCAGAAAAATTTGAGATATACATTTTATTTCTCATGACATTATCTTAAACATATGATATTTTCATCAAAATCGTTATAGCCGTTTTTGAGAAAATTAAAAAAAAGTGTACTATCTTGTTTTCATGGGTTTTCCAGATCGGTAAGCGTTAGAATACTCTTAGAGCTTTTTTTGGATTCAGGAGGTCTCAAAACGTGTATTTCCGGTGAAATCTCGGTATCGAATTTTTGGGTGGAATGCAATACTTCCCCTACTTACTATACGTAGTAGAGAAAGAAAAAAGTATAAGTATTGGAAATTTTTAAGGAAATAACAAGCAATATCTCGAAAGCGGTTCACTCAACAAAAGAAATGTATATGGCATAAGTTGTGTATTTTAACGCGATCTACATTTTTTGTGTAGTAAAATTTTGTCTATCTCTTATGGTTTACCAGTTATGCAAAAGGCGTTCACAATGAAGAATACTTTTGGAGACATTCCCAGAAAATTTGAGATATACATTTCATTTCTCATGACATTATCTTAAACATATGATATTTTCATCAAAATCGTTATAGCCATTTTTGAGAAAATTAAAAAAGTGTACTATCTTGTTTTCATGGGTTTTCCAGATCGGTAAGCGTTAGAATACTCTTAGAGCTTTTTTCAGGTTTTTTCGCGGTTGTCCCTGTCCGGTAGGCAAATGATAAAGTTAGGTCTCAAAACGTGTATTTCCGGTGAAATCTCGGTATCGAATTTTTGGGTGGAATGCAATACTTCCCCTACTTACTATACGTAGTAGAGAAAGTAAAAAAGTATAAGTATTGAAAAATTTAAGGAAATAACAAGCAATATCTCGAAAGCGGTTCACTCAACAAAAGAAATGTATATGGCATAAGTTGTGTATTTTAACGCGATCTACATTTTTTGTGTAGTAAAATTTTGTCTATCTCTTATGGTTTACCAGTTATGCAAAAGGCGTTCACAATGAAGAATACTTTTGGAGACATTCCCAGAAAATTTGAGATATACATTTCATTTCTCATGACATTATCTTAAACATATGATATTTTCATCAAAATCGTTATAGCCATTTTTGAGAAAATTTAAAAAAAGTGTACTATCTTGTTTTCACGGGTTTTCCAGATCGGTAAGCGTTAGAATACTCTTAGAGCTTTTTTCAGGTTTTTTCGCGGTTGTCCCTGTCCGGTAGGCAAATGATAAAGTTTTTCTATAATGTCGTCGTTTTGGCTTGTGGCGCACGGATACTAGGCACGTACTCGCTCGCAAACACACACACACACACACACACTAAAATAGTAGCGTATAAAAAAATTTAACAAACCGTGGATTTTCAAGGAAATTCCCACACCGCAAACCACCCGTTTAGCGGGAGAAAGTTCGTTATTTTTATTGTCTTAAAAATGGCTCTAACCCCTTTTGATTACGGTGCGGTATGTTTAAGATATCTGCATGACAAATAAAATGTATAACTTCAATTTTCCGGGAATAGCTGTGAAGCAGTCTCATTGTGAATGTCTTTTGTACAACTGTTAAACCGTAGGAAACGAAGCCTTACTGTACAAAAACTGTAAGCACACAATTTATGTGTATTATTATTATTATTATTACTTTGTGGCGTTGTCTATTTACAAAAGTTTCCATGTTGATTTTAATGTTTAAAAGCTTTAGACCTTTCTCACTAAAACTCGTCATTCTTTTAACTTTTCTTTTTTCGGAAAATTTAAGGAAATAAAAAGCAATATCTCGAAAACGGCTCACTCAACAAAAGAAATGTATATGGCATAAGTTGTGTATTTTAACGCGATCTACATTTTTTGTGTAGTAAAATTTTGTCTATCTCTTATGGTTTACCAGTTATGCAAAAGGCGTTCACAATGAAGAATACTTTTGGAGACATTCCCAGAAAATTTGAGATATACATTTCATTTCTCATGACATTATCTTAAACATATGATATTTTCATCAAAATCGTTATAGCCATTTTTGAGAAAATTAAAATTTTCGAAAAATTTTGAATGTAAAGGGTAGTCTGGAACAGAGTTTTATATTCAATTTTACAACTTGTTTTAAGAAATTGTTAAATTTCGGTACCGAAAAAAAAAGATACGGTTTTCCAAAAGATTTCGAAAGAACTAAGTTGCTGTATCAAAATTTCCTTGTTACAAATTGTACATTTATTTCTTAAGGAAACCGGGAATACAGATTTTTTATAAATTTTAGCGTGCACCGATCTATATTTTTAACTTTTACGCCTACGTTTCTCGTCACCATTGCTCAAGAGGTTGGTATTTCTACTCTCTCTACCACGTAAAATAGTAGGTAGAGGAGGTATGCATTGCATCCAAATATTCAATATTGAGATTTCACTGGAAAACTAAATACTTGTTTTGAGGTCCCCTGAATAAAAAACATTTTTAGAAAATTCTGTGTGTATGTGTCAGAGCAGCATAACTCAAAAATGAAAAGTCAGATAAATACTAAACTTGGTATTTAGGCTGAGTACCTTCCAAAGATACGACACAGAGATTTTCAAGAAAGTCCCTCCACCCCAAACTACCCTTTACATGAACTATTTTCCGAAATGTTTTATTTTCTAAAACTGTCTCTGACGATTTTAATTACAACACCATATATTAAAGACATTTATATGAAAATAAAATGTATATCTTGAATTTTGTGGAAATAGCCTGTGAAGTCCTCTTGATTCGGAAGAAATTTTCTATGATCTTGTATAACTGCTAAGGTTTGAGGAAACACACACAATTTATTTGAAATAACTTTTTTGTGACGTCAGCCATTTCCGAGATATCTGTTATAAATGGTTCGAATTGTACAATGTTTAGCCATTCTTTTTTAAAAGGCATGTCGCTTTTCAGTTCTTGCTCGCCATGTTGATGGAAAGAATTTAGAATTTTAAGGCCAGTGTATAGCGTCCCATTGGATGTATATCGGTTGTGCAATGCAAACATTTCCCGAAAAGTTTATCTGGATTAAAATTAAGTGGATATGAAAATAAACTTTCGTACTCACCTATAAGAGATAGAGGGTAGAGGTCATACGAACGTAGCACTTGAGAATTTTTATTCAACAGTTCGTGTTACTCCTTAGAAAGGAAGTATCTGCTGATTGTATTTAATTCTTACATTTTACATATCACGTATGCACGTCACAACACAAAACACTACACACGACACACGTAGTTTAAGATATTGCACTAATAACATCAGGAATACGTGACCTCTGCTTACTTGTCAACCTCATACAGCACTACACGCAAAAGAAACGTGTTGATGTAGTAAAACACAGGCGTGAGAAGCGGAAATTCGTCAGCAATACAATTGGAACTTATTGTCGATGGTGGGGTTCGCGTAGTGGCGGATTGTGACAGGATGACCGCGTTTTTTTTTTACAACTTGAAATTTTGTGGCGAAATGAGGCATTTAACCCGACGCGCATGTTGACAGCTTCGATACGTGTCCACGGAGACCTTAGTGCTAGGCAACTGTATCTCTGTTTCTATACGTGAACGGCAGATTGCAGCTTCGATACGTGTTCACGGAGACCTTAGTGCTAGGCAACTGCACCTCTGTTTCTATACGTGAACGGCAGATTGCAGCTTCGATACGTGTCCACGGAGACCTTAGTGCTAGGCAACTGCACCTCTGTTTTCTATACGTGAACGGCAGATTACAGCTTCGATACGTGTCCACGGAGACCTTAGTGCTAGGCAACTGTACCTGTGTTTCTATACGTGAACGGCAGATTCCAGCTTCGATACGTGTCCACGGAGACCTTAGTGCTAGGCAACTATACCTCTGTTTCTATACGTGAACGGCAGATTGCAGGTTCGTTACGTGTTCACGGAGACCTTAGTGCTAGGCAACTGCACCTCTGTTTCTATACGTGAACGGCAGATTGCAGCTTCAATACGTGTCCACGGAGACCTTAGTGCTAGGCAACTGTACCTGTGTTTCTATACGTGAACGGCAGATTGCAGCTTCGATACGTGTCCACGGAGACCTTAGTGCTAGGCAACTATACCTCTGTTTCTATACGTGAACGGCAGATTGCAGGTTGGATACGTGTCCACGGAGATCTTAATGCTAGGCAACTATACCTGTTTGTATACGTGAACGGCAGATTGCCGCCTCGATACGTGTCCAAGGAGACCTTAGTGCTAGGCAACTGCACCTGTGTTTCTATACGTGAACGTCAGATGGCAGCTTCGATACGTGTCCACGGAAACCTTAGTGTTAGGCAACTGTACCTCTGTTTCTATACGTGAACGGCAGATTGCAGGTTGGATACGTGTCCACGGAGATCTTAGTGCTAGGCAACTATACCTGTTTGTATACGTGAACGGCAGATTGCAGCTTCGATACGTGTCCACGGAGACCTTAGTGCTAGGCAACTGCACCTGTGTTTCTATACGTGAACGTCAGATGGCAGCTTCGATACGTGTCCACGGGACCTTAGTGCTAGGCAAATGTACCTCTGTTTCTATACGTGAACGGCAGATTGCAGCTTCGATACGTGTCCACGGAGACCTTTCGCTTCAGGTGACAAAATAACACTAGGCACTTGTGTGCCGTGGTGCAACCCGCAATCACGGCATTGGTAGCGTGGATCTCCTTGGGGTTCTCCTCGGAGTTACCTCAACACCACGTACATGACCTGGTTCGTCACGGGTACGCAGGTCTGCACTACTACTTCCTCGGCGTTGAGCAGTCCCAGGAGGCGATCGTACCGGTACACTAGCTAGTACGTGGACATGTTATCGCGCTGTGGTGTTGCGTGTGCGAGGTATGAAACTCAAGGACGCAAAACATGCACGACCGAGGTTTAAAAAGCAGAACAAGTAGTGACGTGGAACGTTGTGATTGGTGAAAATAAGACGATCTCTGATAGGTGGACAAATTGAAATAACGTGATGTGATAGGCGAAAATAAAATCAAAGGTGATTGGATGAAAAATGACGAGAAGGAATTAGCGGTGAATTTGTGAACTAAGATGGCAAAGATTTTTTTTTTTTAAAAAACGGATAATATAAGTATGGCAACTGTAACGGTTTACGACAAACGCGCGCCGCGCAATGCGTCACGCCGGCAATAAAACAAAAACCATTATTAGCAAGATGACCGGTCATTTTGCTAATAATGGTTTTTGTTTTATTGCCGGCGTGACGCATTGCGCGGCGCGCGTTTGTCGTAAACCGTTACAGTTGCCATACTTATATTATCCGTTTTTAAAAAAAAAAATCTTTGCCATCTTAGTTCACAAATTCACCGCTAATTCCTTCTCGTCATTTTTCATCCAATCACCTTTGATTTTATTTTCGCCTATCACATCACGTTATTTCAATTTGTCCACCTATCAGAGATCGTCTTATTTTCACCAATCACAACGTTCCACGTCACTACTTGTTCTGCTTTTTAAACCTCGGTCGTGCATGTTTTGCGTCCTTGAGTTTTCATACCTCGCACACGCAACACCACAGCGCGATAACATGTCCACGTACTAGCTAGTGTACCGGTACGATCGCCTCCTGGGACTGCTCAACGCCGAGGAAGTAGTAGTGCAGACCTGCGTACCCGTGACGAACCAGGTCATGTACGTGGTGTTGAGGTAACTCCGAGGAGAACCCCAAGGAGATCCACGCTACCAATGCCGTGATTGCGGGTTGCACCACGGCACACAAGTGCCTAGTGTTATTTTGTCACCTGAAGCGAAAGGTCTCCGTGGACACGTATCGAAGCTGCAATCTGCCGTTCACGTATAGAAACAGAGGTACATTTGCCTAGCACTAAGGTCCCGTGGACACGTATCGAAGCTGCCATCTGACGTTCACGTATAGAAACACAGGTTCAGTTGCCTAGCACTAAGGTCTCCGTGGACACGTATCGAAGATGCAATCTGCCGTTCACGTATACAAACAGGTATAGTTGCCTAGCACTAAGATCTCCGTGGACACGTATCCAACCTGCAATCTGCCGTTCACGTATAGAAACAGAGGTACAGTTGCCTAACACTAAGGTTTCCGTGGACACGTATCGAAGCTGCCATCTGACGTTCACGTATAGAAACACAGGTGCAGTTGCCTAGCACTAAGGTCTCCTTGGACACGTATCGAGGCGGCAATCTGCCGTTCACGTATACAAACAGGTATAGTTGCCTAGCATTAAGATCTCCGTGGACACGTATCCAACCTGCAATCTGCCGTTCACGTATAGAAACAGAGGTATAGTTGCCTAGCACTAAGGTCTCCGTGGACACGTATCGAAGCTGCAATCTGCCGTTCACGTATAGAAACACAGGTACAGTTGCCTAGCACTAAGGTCTCCGTGGACACGTATCAAAGCTGCAATCTGCCGTTCACGTATAGAAACAGAGGTGCAGTTGCCTAGCACTAAGGTCTCCGTGAACACGTAACGAACCTGCAATCTGCCGTTCACATATAGAAACAGAGGTATAGTTGCCTAGCACTAAGGTCTCCGTGGACACGTATCGAAGCTGCAATCTGCCGTTCACGTATAGAAACACAGGTACAGTTGCCTAGCACTAAGGTCTCCGTGGACACGTATCGAAGCTGTAATCTGCCGTTCACGTATAGAAAACAGAGGTGCAGTTGCCTAGCACTAAGGTCTCCGTGGACACGTATCGAAGCTGCAATCTGCCGTTCACGTATAGAAACAGAGGTGCAGTTGCCTAGGACTAAGGTCTCCGTGAACACGTATCGAAGCTGCAATCTGCCGTTCACGTATACAAACAGAGGTACAGTTGCCTAGCACTAAGGTCTCCGTGGACACGTATCGAAGCTGTCAACATGCGCGTCGAGTTAAATGCCTCATTTCGCCACAAAATTTCAAGTTGTAAAAAAAAAACGCGGTCATCCTGTCACAATCCGCCACTGCGCGAACCCCACCATCGACAATAAGTTCCAATTGTATTGCTGACGAATTTCCGCTTCTCACGCCTGTGTTTTACTACATCAACACGTTTCTTTTGCGTGTAGTGCTGTATGAGGGTGACAAGTAAGCACAGTTCACGTATTCCTGATGTTATTAGTGCAATATTTTAAACTACGTGTGTCGTGTGTAGTGTTTTGTGTTGTGACGTGCATACGTGATATGTAAAATGTAAGAATTAAATACAATCAGCAGATACTTCCTTTCTAAGGAGTAACACGAACTGTTGAATAAAAATTCTCAAGTGCTACGTTCGTATGACCTCTACCCTCTATCTCTTATAGGTGAGTACGAAAGTTTATTTTCATATCCACTTAATTTTAATCCAGATAAACTTTTCGGGAAATGTTTGCATTGCACAACCGATATACATCCAATGGGACGCTATACACTGGCCTTAAAATTCTAAATTCTTTCCATCAACATGGCGAGCAAGAACTGAAAAGCGACATGCCTTTTAAAAAAGAATGGCTAAACATTGTACAATTCGAACCATTTATAACAGATATCTCGGAAATGGCTGACGTCACAAAAAAGTTATTTCAAATAAATTGTGTGTGTTTCCTCAAACCTTAGCAGTTATACAAGATCATAGAAAATTTCTTCCGAATCAAGAGGACTTCACAGGCTATTTCCACAAAATTCAAGATATACATTTTATTTTCATATAAATGTCTTTAATATATGGTGTTGTAATTAAAATCGTCAGAGACAGTTTTAGAAAATAAAACATTTCGGAAAATAGTTCATGTAAAGGGTAGTTTGGGGTGGAGGGACTTTCTTGAAAATCTCTGTGTCGTATCTTTGGAAGGTACTCAGCCTAAATACCAAGTTTAGTATTTATCTGACTTTTCATTTTTGAGTTATGCTGCTCTGACACATACACACAGAATTTTCTAAAAATGTTTTTTATTCAGGGGACCTCAAAACAAGTATTTAGTTTTCCAGTGAAATCTCAATATTGAATATTTGGATGCAATGCATACCTCCTCTACCTACTATTTTACGTGGTAGAGAGAGTAGAAATACCAACCTCTTGAGCAATGGTGACGAGAAACGTAGGCGTAAAAGTTAAAAATATAGATCGGTGCACGCTAAAATTTATAAAAAATCTGTATTCCCGGTTTCCTTAAGAAATAAATGTACAATTTGTAACAAGGAAATTTTGATACAGCAACTTAGTTCTTTCGAAATCTTTTGGAAAACCGTATCTTTTTTTTTTTCGGTACCGAAATTTAACAATTTCTTAAAACAAGTTGTAAAATTGAATATAAAACTCTGTTCCAGACTACCCTTTACATTCAAAATTTTTCGAAAATTTTAATTTTCTCAAAAATGGCTATAACGATTTTGATGAAAATATCATATGTTTAAGATAATGTCATGAGAAATGAAATGTATATCTCAAATTTTCTGGGAATGTCTCCAAAAGTATTCTTCATTGTGAACGCCTTTTGCATAACTGGTAAACCATAAGAGATAGACAAAATTTTACTACACAAAAAATGTAGATCGCGTTAAAATACACAACTTATGCCATATACATTTCTTTTGTTGAGTGAGCCGTTTTCGAGATATTGCTTTTTATTTCCTTAAATTTTCCGAAAAAAGAAAAGTTAAAAGAATGACGAGTTTTAGTGAGAAAGGTCTAAAGCTTTTAAACATTAAAATCAACATGGAAACTTTTGTAAATAGACAACGCCACAAAGTAATAATAATAATAATAATAATAATACACATAAATTGTGTGCTTTAACGTTTTTGTACAGTAAGGCTTCGTTTCCTACGGTTTAACAGTTGTACAAAAGACATTCACAATGAGACTACTTCACAGCTATTCCCGGAAAATTGAAGTTATACATTTTATTTGTCATGCAGATATCTTAAACATACCGCACCGTAATCAAAAGGGGTTAGAGCCATTTTTAAGACAATAAAAATAACGAACATTCTCCCGCTAAACGGGTGGTTTGCGGTGTGGGAATTTTCTTGAAAATCTACGGTTTGTTAAATTTTTATACGCTACTATTTTAGTGTGTGTGTGTGTGTGTGTGTTTGCGAGCGAGTACGTGCCTAGTATCCGTGCGCCACAAGCCAAAACGACGACATTATAGAAAAACTTTATCATTTGCCTACCGGACAGGGACAACCGCGAAAAAACCTGAAAAAAGCTCTAAGAGTATTCTAACGCTTACCGATCTGGAAAACCCGTGAAAACAAGATAGTACACTTTTTTTAAATTTTCTCAAAAATGGCTATAACGATTTTGATGAAAATATCATATGTTTAAGATAATGTCATGAGAAATGAAATGTATATCTCAAATTTTCTGGGAATGTCTCCAAAAGTATTCTTCATTGTGAACGCCTTTTGCATAACTGGTAAACCATAAGAGATAGACAAAATTTTACTGCACAAAAAATGTAGATCGCGTTAAAATACACAACTTATGCCATATACATTTCTTTTGTTGAGTGAACCGCTTTCGAGATATTGCTTGTTATTTCCTTAAATTTTTCAATACTTATACTTTTTTACTTTCTCTACTACGTATAGTAAGTAGGGGAAGTATTGCATTCCACCCAAAACTTCGATACCGAGATTTCACCGGAAATACACGTTTTGAGACCTAACTTTATCATTTGCCTACCGGACAAGGACAACCGCGAAAAAACCTGAAAAAAGCTCTAAGAGTATTCTAACGCTTACCGATCTGGAAAACCCATGAAAACAAGATAGTACACTTTTTTAATTTTCTCAAAAATGGCTATAACGATTTTGATGAAAATATCATATGTTTAAGATAATGTCATGAGAAATGAAATGTATATCTCAAATTTTCTGGGAATGTCTCCAAAAGTATTCTTCATTGTGAACGCCTTTTGCATAACTGGTAAACCATAAGAGATAGACAAAATTTTACTACACAAAAAATGTAGATCGCGTTAAAATACACAACTTATGCCATATACATTTCTTTTGTTGAGTGAACCGCTTTCGAGATATTGCTTGTTATTTCCTTAAAAATTTCCAATACTTATACTTTTTTCTTTCTCTACTACGTATAGTAAGTAGGGGAAGTATTGCATTCCACCCAAAAATTCGATACCGAGATTTCACCGGAAATACACGTTTTGAGACCTCCTGAATCCAAAAAAAAAGCTCTAAGAGTATTCTAACACTTACCGATCTTGTAAACCCATGAAAACAAGATAGTACACTTTTTTTTAATTTTCTCAAAAACGGCTATAACGATTTTGATGAAAATATCATATGTTTAAGATAATGTCATGAGAAATAAAATGTATATCTCAAATTTTTCTGGGAATGTCTCCAAAAGTATTCTTTATGGTGAACGCCTTTTGCATAACTGGTAAACCATAAGAGATAGACAAAATTTTACTACACAAAAAATGTAGATCGCGTTAAAATACACAACTTATGCCATATACATTTCTTTTGTTGAGTGAACCGCTTTCGAGATATTGCTTGTTATTTCCTTAAATTTTTCAATACTTATACTTTTTACTTTCTCTACTACGTATAGTAAGTAGGGGAAGTATTGCATTCCACCCAAAAATTCGATACCGAGATTTCACCGGAAATACACGTTTTGAGACCTAACTTTATCATTTGCCTACCGGACAAGGACAACCGCGAAGAAACCTGAAAAAAGCTCTAAGAGTATTCTAACGCTTACCGATCTGGAAAACCCATGAAAACAAGATAGTACACTTTTTTAATTTTCTCAAAAATGGCTATAACGATTTTGATGAAAATATCATATGTTTAAGATAATGTCATGAGAAATGAAATGTATATCTCAAATTTTCTGGGAATGTCTCCAAAAGTATTCTTCATTGTGAACGCCTTTTGCATAACTGGTAAACCATAAGAGATAGACAAAATTTTACTACACAAAAAATGTAGATCGCGTTAAAATACACAACTTATGCCATATACATTTCTTTTGTTGAGTGAGCCGTTTTCGAGATATTGCTTTTTATTTCCTTAAATTTTCCGAAAAAAGAAAAGTTAAAAGAATGACGAGTTTTAGTGAGAAAGGTCTAAAGCTTTTAAACATTAAAATCAACATGGAAACTTTTGTAAATAGACAACGCCACAAAGTAATAATAATAATAATAATAATAATAATAATAATAATAATAATAATACACATAAATTGTGTGCTTACAGTTTTTGTACAGTAAGGCTTCGTTTCCTACGGTTTAACAGTTGTACAAAAGACATTCACAATGAGACTGCTTCACAGCTATTCCCGGAAAATTGAAGTTATACATTTTATTTGTCATGCAGATATCTTAAACATACCGCACCGTAATCAAAAGGGGTTAGAGCCATTTTTAAGACAATAAAAATAACGAACATTCTCCCGCTAAACGGGTGGTTTGCGGTGTGGGAATTTTCTTGAAAATCTACGGTTTGTTAAATTTTTTTATACGCTACTATTTTAGTGTGTGTGTGTGTGTTTGCGAGCGAGTACGTGCCTAGTATCCGTGCGCCACAAGCCAAAACGACGACATTATAGAAAAACTTTATCATTTGCCTACCGGACAGGGACAACCGCGAAAAAACCTGAAAAAAGCTCTAAGAGTATTCTAACGCTTACCGATCTGGAAAACCCGTGAAAACAAGATAGTACACTTTTTTTAAATTTTCTCAAAAATGGCTATAACGATTTTGATGAAAATATCATATGTTTAAGATAATGTCATGAGAAATGAAATGTATATCTCAAATTTTCTGGGAATGTCTCCAAAAGTATTCTTCATTGTGAACGCCTTTTGCATAACTGGTAAACCATAAGAGATAGACAAAATTTTACTGCACAAAAAATGTAGATCGCGTTAAAATACACAACTTATGCCATATACATTTCTTTTGTTGAGTGAACCGCTTTCGAGATATTGCTTGTTATTTCCTTAAATTTTTCAATACTTATACTTTTTTACTTTCTCTACTACGTATAGTAAGTAGGGGAAGTATTGCATTCCACCCAAAAATTCGATACCGAGATTTCACCGGAAATACACGTTTTGAGACCTAACTTTATCATTTGCCTACCGGACAAGGACAACCGCGAAAAAACCTGAAAAAAGCTCTAAGAGTATTCTAACGCTTACCGATCTGGAAAACCCATGAAAACAAGATAGTACACTTTTTTAATTTTCTCAAAAATGGCTATAACGATTTTGATGAAAATATCATATGTTTAAGATAATGTCATGAGAAATGAAATGTATATCTCAAATTTTCTGGGAATGTCTCCAAAAGTATTCTTCATTGTGAACGCCTTTTGCATAACTGGTAAACCATAAGAGATAGACAAAATTTTACTACACAAAAAATGTAGATCGCGTTAAAATACACAACTTATGCCATATACATTTCTTTTGTTGAGTGAACCGCTTTCGAGATATTGCTTGTTATTTCCTTAAAAATTTCCAATACTTATACTTTTTTACTTTCTCTACTACGTATAGTAAGTAGGGGAAGTATTGCATTCCACCCAAAAATTCGATACCGAGATTTCACCGGAAATACACGTTTTGAGACCTCCTGAATCCAAAAAAAAGCTCTAAGAGTATTCTAACGCTTACCGATCTTGTAAACCCATGAAAACAAGATAGTACACTTTTTTTTAATTTTCTCAAAAACGGCTATAACGATTTTGATGAAAATATCATATGTTTAAGATAATGTCATGAGAAATAAAATGTATATCTCAAATTTTTCTGGGAATGTCTCCAAAAGTATTCTTCATTGTGAACGCCTTTTGCATAACTGGTAAACCATAAGAGATAGACAAAATTTTACTACACAAAAAATGTAGATCGCGTTAAAATACACAACTTATGCCATATACATTTCTTTTGTTGAGTGAACCGTTTTCGAGATATTGCTTGTTATTTCCTTAAATTTTTCAATACTTATACTTTCTCTACTACGTATAGTAAGTAGGTGAAGTATTGCATTCCACCTAAAAATTCGATACCGAGATTTCACCGGAAATACACGTTTTGAGACCTCCTGAATACAAAAAAAAAGCATTTTTGGAAACATGTCCGTGTGTGTGTGCCTGTCTGTGTGTCTGTGTGTCTGTCTGCGTGTGTGTGTGTGTGTGCTTGCGAGTACGTGCCTAGTATCCGTGCGCCACAAGCCAAAACGACGACATTATAGAAAAACTTTATCATTTGCCTACCGGACAGGGACAACCGCTAAAAAGCCTGAAAAAACCTCGAAAATTAGAAACGGCTTCGTCAACCACTACAGAAAACGCCTACCAACCAGGGAAAACCTATGAAAAAGCAGAAAGAGTTCGTATTCGTTTACCAACCGCAGAAAACTCCCAAAAAACTAGTTATTTTAAAAAAAAAAAAAAGAAAAAAAAAAGGAAAAGACGAATAATATAAGTATGGCAACTGCAACGTTTGTGTGTGTGTGTGTGTGTGCGCGCGAGTATGTGCCTAGTATCCGTGCGCCGACAAAGTAAAACTTCATCATTTGCCTACCGGGCAGGGACAACCGCTAAAAAACCTGAGAAAACCTCGAAAATTAGAAACGCCTTCGTCAACCAGTACAGAAAACGCCTACCAACCAGGGAAAACCTATGAAAAAGCGGAAAGAGCTTGCATTCGTTTACCATCCGCAGAAAACCCTCAAAAAACTAGTTATTTTTTTAAAAAAACGAAAAAAAAAGGAAAAGACGAATAATATAAGTATGGCAGAAACAGCTTGCATTCGTCTACCAACCAGAGAAAAAAAAACCCCGAAACACTAGTTATTTAAAATTGCTGATGGGTTCTGGATAGGCTTTTGCAAATGTTGTTGGTAGCAAAACTCACCTTTTCCATCACCTCCAACATACCCCACTCCCACACCTTTTTTCTTTCCACCAATCATAATCTCTCTTATTCTCACCAATCAACAACTTTCATTTGTTCCTTTCCACCTATAACATCACTTCTTATTCCCACCAATCACAACTTCACACGTCACTTTCTGTTATTTTTTTTATCCCTCGTTCGCCATCTTTCCCCCTCTTTCAGCCCCCAACCTCCGCACAAACAACGCCTCACCGCTCCTTAACCTCAACTTCATGCCTCCGCCATCTTATTTAGTTCCCATTTTTACCACCGCGCCTCTCATCTCCCAACCAGATTGCCGGCAAGAACAGATCTCGTTCATTCGCACCTCGACGGTTGACTCGGCAGCAGCTACTGCGAACACCTACGTCGTACACGTTTTTTGACCGCTTTCGACCGGCTATGAGAACCCTGCTCCTACGTACGCTAGCGACCATCACGATGGTCCAGTACCAGGTTTTTGGTATAGTTAAATTACGCCTCTGCAAAGGGTGTCTGTACCGCTTTAAAAACCTAGGTATATCAGTGCGTAGTGATGTTGGTTGATCTTAAAGCTGGTTAAGCATTTTCAAAAACAGTTTGCTTTTATTTTTTCGCGTCGCGTGCCGCGCTTTTGGTGACGCATCCACACCGGTAACAGGTAAGTACCACACGCATAATTATTTTTCGGACCTGCTTGGCGTAGGAATATATCCTTTCGTGTTTTGGTACTGTAACCTCAAATCTCCTTACCCTCCTCTTGCGTCCGCCATCTTGTTTAGTTCTCACCGCATCTCCTTGTTGCAGACCCTCCGCCATTTTTAGTTCCCACTATTTTAACCTCAAAATCTACTCTTCTAAACTCTTGCTACCGCCATCTTCTTTTAGTTCCCATTCTCACCACCGCGTCTCCTTACCCCCCACCTCTTGCGACCGCCATGTTCACCACTAACCTCCAAATTTCCTCGTCCTTAAACCTCTTGTCTCAACCACCTTTGTTTTAGTTCCCATTTTCGCCACCGCATCTCATATCGCCCCCATCTCTCTATCCACTCAAGAAAACTACCATCCAACGTTCAAAAATTGCTGATCAGTTCACGACAGGCTTTTGCATTTGTTCCTTTCCACCCATAACATCACTTCTTATTCCCACCAATCACAACTTCACACGTCACTTTCTGTTATACTTTTTATCCCTCGTTCGCCATCTTTCCCCCTCTTTCAGCCCCCAACCTCCGCACAGACAACGCCTCACCGCTCCTTAACCTCAACTTCGTGCCTCCGTCATCTTATTTAGTTCCCATTTTTACCACCGCGCCTCTCATCTCCCAACCAGATTGCCGGCAAGAACAGATCTCGTTCATTCGCACCTCGACGGTTGACTCGGCAGCAGCTACTGCGAACACCTACGTCGTACACGTTTTTGACCGCTTTCGACCGGCTATGAGAACCCTGCTCCTACGTACGCTAGCGACCATCACGATGGTCCAGTACCAGGTTTTTGGTATAGTTAAATTACGCCTCTGCAAAGGGTGTCTGTGCCGCTTTAAAAACCTAGGTATATCAGTGCGTAGTGATGTTGGTTGATCTTAAAGCTGGTTAAGCATTTTCAAAAACAGTTTGCTTTTATTTTTTCGCGTGGCGTGCCGCGCTTTTGGTGACGCATCCACACCGGTAACAGGTAAGTACCACACGCATAATTATTTTTCGGACCTGCTTGGCGTAGGAATATATCCTTTCGTGTTTTGGTACTGTAACCTCAAACCTCCTTACCCACCTCTTGCGTCCGCCATCTTGTTTAGTTCTCACCGCATCTCCTTGTCGCAGACCCTCCGCCATTTTTAGTTCCCACTATTTTAACCTCAAAATCTACTCTTCTAAACTCTTGCTTCCCCCATCTTCTTTTAGTTCCCATTCTCACCACCGCGTCTCCTTACCCCCCCCCCACCTCTTGCGACCGCCATGTTCACCACTAACCTCCAAATTTCCTCGTCCTTAAACCTCTTGTCTCAACCACCTTGTTTAGTTCCCATTTTCGCCACCGCATCTCATATCGCCCCATCTCTCTATCCACTCAAGAAAAAACTACCATCCAACGTTCAAAAAAATTGCTGATCAGTTCACGACAGGCTTTTGCAAATCTTGCTGCTAGCAAAACTTACCTTTCCCATCACCTCCAACATACCCCACTCCCACACCTTTTTCTTTTCCACCAATCATAATCCCTCTTATTCTTACCAATCAACAACTCTCATTTGTTCCTTTCCACCAATAAAATCACTTCTTATTCCCACCAATCACAACTTCACACGTCACTTTCTGTTACACTTTTTATCCCTCGCTCCCCATCTTTTCCCTCTTTCAGTACCGACCTCCGCACAGACAACACCTCGCCACCCAGCTCCTCTCCATCACGCGACCTCCATACTCTTCCATCTTCCTTCCTTCATCTTCCACCCCAAATTAACGAACCAATCAAAACACTACACGTCACTTCCTCAATTCTTTCAACTCGTCCCGGATGAGCCATTCGATTTAACGATAATCCTACCGCTCAGGGCGCTTTTCAAACTTACCGCCGCCGCCGTCGCACGCAGCGACACTAGCGACACGAGCGCCCCTAGCGGCCGGATTATCGTTAAAACAATTGGCTCATCCGGGACTATTACTATTATCGTATGTATTTAGGGTAATTCAGATAGTATCATAGGCAGACATATTTCAGGAGTTGGGTGTAGGTACGTTCCGTATGATATCACAGGTAATTGAGCTAGTAGTGTTGGCATTAGTGTAATCAGAGTAGTATCACAAGTGTTCGTGATAATTTTGATCAGCGATTTGTATCACAGCTATTTCGTGTAATTTCAGGTGATTCAGGTAGTATCAAACGTAGTTGAGTCACTTTAGGAAGCAATTCAGCTGGCATAGTTGATATTTAGGGTAATCCGACTAATATCACAGGCGTTCATGGTGATTTCGAGCAGCGATTCGTACTAGAGCTATTTAAGGTAATTTTGCACGATTCGAGTGGTATAAGAGGTATTTAAGTAATTTTAACAGGTAATTCAGATAAAATCACAGATATTTATAGTAATATAGAGAGTAATTCAATTCTTTATAAATATTTCTTATCCAATGTTACAATACTTTTATACACCTCTTTCCCTGAATCTCATAAACTTTTATATGTTAAACAGTTAGTGTGTGAGACCTAGAGAGCTAAACTGTGTATAGGGTTACAGTGAGGGTATATAGCAGTAGTATAAACTAACCCATCCGCATGGTTGACGAGATATTATAACGTTTTAGTTGATTTTATTGTATTGTATGGTTACATTTTTCTCTAAGTGTACCAGCTTTATCACTTAAACATTGTTTCATTAGATAAGGTTTGTAAGGGTTGACGTCTCTCTCCTTTATGAAAGCTTGAGACTAGACCTAGGATTTGCTCCGAATGGCAGGATTAACGCCTCCCCTTACATCTTATTCTTCTTCTTCTTTCTACACCAGGTGTATGCTAGGTGTATACACAGTACATAGGCAAACTTCCATTGTTTTGAATTGTAGACTTCGAGAAATTCATTGCCTTCAGATTATAGTCTCTTAGACGCTGTTTGTAATACTGTAATGCCCATGTGCATATGTGCTTATGCCATCCTCGGCAATAACTCTTTTATCGTCAAAAGGAGTCAATGTGATTTTATTCACTTGCACTGTGGTAACAGCATGCTCTCGTGACCGGATTAGATTCATGGGCGTTCTTATTATTTCTCGGGTTTTAAGACAATCTGTATAACTGTCAGATGTAATGTAGTGCTTAATATGCGATTGGTCAGGCTGAAGGTGCATGTGCGGTGGTGGTGGTGGAGAAGGTTAGCTACTCCGGTGGTTTTGATTCCTTATTGGTTCGGATCGTCCACGAGAGCAGCCTGAGTATAAATACTGCCGCTATTTTAGTCAACGACTCAGCTGCGACCAAACCTTCACCAAGAAGACTTAGACCACGCCACTGAGGATGTTCACCGCAGTCGTGAACGAAACGTCTGGACCTGACAACTCCAGCAAACAACGGCTTCTCAGCCCGGAAAATTCTTCTAGTTATAGTTTGGAAAGTAGTGATAAAGTACAGTCCATAGATCTGTAAGTCTGGTGCTAGCGTAGAGTAAGACATGATAATGTACCATCAGATGCACTAAAACTTTGTCTATATTTTAGAATTTTGGTGTGAAGCAAGATGTCACCACACGAGAGGGAAATGAACTTTCAAAGCACGTAATATGTTCAGTAGTTTTAAGGCGACGACCCAAAAAATGGCATGTCTTGAAGTCACAAATACCTTAACATTCACCCACCGTGCATTTTGCTTCCGTTTCTAGATGACCCTGAGGGAGGCATATCAAGCATAGATGTTTACTTCTCATAAAATCACTTAATGTGTATTTTCCATCTTTTATTTTTGATTTTCGATTATCACTGCCTACGTTTTTCAGCAGCCTTAAATGTGGAACTTATAAACTTGAAAAAGAATTATATTTTCATGGTCAGTAATAGAACAAATCATGTGTTTATTGAAACTAATGTGTATCAGAATTAGAGCAGGAAGTGGAATTCGATCAGAATATCAGATTCTGTTGTGAGTGTTGTGGCAGTTAACCAGAAGGGAGGTCAACACGCATGTTTTTACGAACAGAAAAACAGTACAGTCTAGTGATGGTGGAAAATGAAGTACATACTCGTACATCGGAATGAGATACAGAAGTGTATTGTACCTATAGTCACAATGAGGATTGTACACGGCCTCACAGGTAAAGAAAACTCCAATGGACGCACTTCCGAGTTGGAGAAACTCCTTCAAAACTTGGGCCGTGAACAACCTGGTGATAGTTACGCCATCAATTAGGCGGCAGTCTCTGGTGACTTTGAGATCCGCATGCGGTTTGAAGTAAATCATCACCGCCCGGCTCAGTTTCTTGAGCAGCGGGGCGTGACATTCCGCGTGACTCCCCGGAAACGACCAGGATTCACTTAGTAATAAAGCCTCTCCTCCTGGACCGGGCCGAGGAGGAGGTCAAGGAGACGCTGCAGTTACTGGCATATTTGTGAGAGGGTTTACTCATTTGCATTGGCTTAACCGCGACCGTACACTCATGCCACTGTACATGGTGGAAGACATCTCCGACCAAGACAGCAGCTCCTTCTTAGCTTTGAGGACGTCCCCCACTTCAAGGTACTGTCCAGGACTACAGGCGGTCAATACTGCCTATACAATGTAGTGTCAGCAGTTCTGCAACACGCCCTACCAGTGCCGTAGTAGAACAGTTTGCTTCAAGTGAGCCGGCCAAAATCCATCCAATGGCTACATTGCACCAATCGCAGAAACGTTTTGCGCACTCTGTAACCGGCTGGGGCATTGTGCCTGCTATCGGATTTGCCCTGAATATCGCCATCAGCTTGAGGTGCTGCGGGGCAATAAAAACAGACATCTCCACACCACCCCACTGCGGGAGACTTCCAACACAGCGGCGGGACGTGACCGATCTCTGCTTTTGGGTGACACTGGGAACTCTGGCCCAGCGTCCAGAAATGTGGAGGCTCCGAAAGCGCTACCGCTCAGTCTATTCAGCGTTCTGGGACCTCCTCCGGGCGCCTTCGGGGACCACGTCCTGGGGATGCTCTGAGCCATTTGCAACTGCTTTGCATGCTAATGTGCGGGAGGCCGGCATGCCCAGGTATGTGACTCCTGAGGTTATGAAAGACATTCTCACCCTACTGCTATCGCGATCGCTAGAGACACAAAGGATCCTCGAGGACTATGCTCAGTTGAGGTTATTCCAATTGCCGGATGGTTTCTACTAGACTCTCAATTCGCATAGCGCTTCTTATCCCATCGTCTTTTCCTTCCCTAAACTCTCAAATGGCTCTAATTGTTAGCGATCACTCGCTGCTGCTCCTGACTTGGAACACTTGCGGGATGCGACGCTAAAACATGAACTCGCAGTTTTTCTCCAAACCCACTTTATTCACATAGCTCTTATCACTGAAATCCACCTAGGCAATGTAGACGGACTGAACATTCCCGGCTACTTAGTCCATTGTTCCGACAGAGATATTAGCGGCGGAAGAACTGCCATCATCTTACGAATTGACATCACTCACCAGCGCTCCTACATTCCTTCACTAGCCCGACTATCAGGCCACTGCTCTCAACATTAACTTTGACCGCTCGCGGGCCACTGTTACCGCAGTATGCAGTCCTTCAGGGACATTGATACCTCTGATCTGGTCATCTTGGTTAATCTCGACCACCGCGTACAAATAGCGGGAGGTTTAAATGCAAAACACCTTATCTACCATTACTGCTGGTTTCAAATTTCTCAATCACGAAACTCCTCCGACTACATTATACACTCCCCATCTGAGTGTACATTCGTTTCCTGCACCGCAACGTGTCCCCCAGTATCCTTGACATTGCCCTCACGCAAAACTTCACCCATCGTCTTCAACTGCAAGTAATCAACGACCTCTCCTCTAATCGCCTCCCGGCTTGCTTGCCATCCAAGGCTCCCTAGCCACCCTACAACCCATATCCCGACTACGACAAAACCGAATGTGGAAAATTCACCCAAACCATATCTGACAACCTCAATCCATCTGTTAGCAATAATACAGATGATGACTTAGACCAGGCAGTGGAACACCTGGAACTAACCATCCGGTTTACTATTACCTAGTCTGTACCTACTTCTCTTTCCACCAACTACTACAACCCATCTGACCGTGGTATCCACTCCCTTATAACACTTCGCAACAATGCTAGCAGAAAATGGCAATCCTGTTGCCAGCCGGCGCATCTTGACCACCTTAGGCGTCTAATAGAGCACTTTCGTCAAACCTCGGTTAGCATCATTAACAGACAATGGAGCACCATGCTCTCCAACCTAGATTCCAAACACTGTCACCTCCGGGGGATTGCCAAAACCTTAGTCCGCGACAAAACCCAAATACCACCACTTCACCACAACCAGAAAATTGTCACTACCGACAACGAAAAAGCTGAAGTTCTCGCCGACGCACTATAGCACACTCTCACTCCCAACGAGGATACCTCTTCCCTCACCTCCATCGCTGAGATCGATAACGTTGTTCACCAGCTCAAGACCCAAGCCACTCGCAATCGTATCGGAAAAACACATACCTCTGTAATCCAGAGGCTGATCAAATACCTTCTCAACAGAAAAGCTCCAGGCCCTGACCGAATACGGAACATAGAGCTTAAAAGCATTCCCCCTCTAGCTGTGCAAATGCTAACCGGCATTTTAATTCTTTTCGCTTACACAGTAACTACCTTAATCGATGGAAAAAGGCTAAAGTTATACACTGCTTCAAGAGAAATAAGAATATAATTTATTCACCGAATTACCGCCCGATCAGCCTACATAACATGCTCAGCAAACCCCTTAAAAGGGTCATACTTAAAAGGCTCAATTCGTACCTCCTCAAACACAATACTCTCTTCTAAGAGCAATTTGTCTTCCGTAGCCACCATTCAACTACACTACAGTTACTAAGAGCCTCTGAATTCATCACCCGCTGACTCGACCACAAGCGAACCACCGGCGCCCTCTTTCTATACATTTAAATTTCCTTTGATCGTGTCTGGCACAACGGCCTACTCCGGAAGTTACACACACTTAATTTTACCGACTCCCTCATCAAGCTCATTGGCAATTACGTAAGTAACCGCACCTTTATCAGCACAGTCAACAACAGTTGCTCCATACTACGACCCATTCACACCGGTATCCCTCAGGGCAGTCTGCTGGGTCCTACGTTATCCAAAATCTACGTTAATGATTTGCCCATAACCTCATCTTTCCTATACTCGGATCACACAGCCATCATGGCTCACTCCAGCAAGCTTCAGTTACTACACCGCCACTTACAACGCACGCCTAACTACCTCACCCACTGGCTAATAAAATGGTGCATCAGAAGCAACACCATCAAATGCAAAGCCATCATATTCACGCGACGTAAGTAGTATAAGTCCCGGATGAGCCAATTGGCTTAACGATAATCCTGCCGCTAGGGGCGCTAGTGTCGCTAGTGTCGCTGCGTGCGACGGCGGCGGCGGGAAGTTTGAAAAGCGCCCTGAGCGGAAGGATTATCGTTATTGCAATTGGTTCATCCGGGACGAGTTAAAAGAATTGAAGATTAGGGTAAGGTGAAGGAAAAAGAGGAAGTGACGTGGAGTGTTTTGATTGGTTCGTTAATTTGGGTGGACGATGAAGGAAGGAAGATGAAAGAGTATGGAGGTCACGTGATGGAGAGGAGCGGGGTGGCGAGGTGTTGTCTGTGCGGAGGTCGGGACTGAAAGAGGGAAAAGATGGGGAGCGAGGGATAAAAAGTATAACAGAAAGTGACGTGTGAAGTTGTGATTGGTGGGAATAAGAAGTGATGTTATTGGTGGAAAGGAACAAATGAAAGTTGTTGATTGGTAAGAATAAGAGAGATTATGATTGGTGGAAAGAAAAAGGTGTGGGAGTGGGGTATGTTGGAGGTGATGGGAAAGGTAAGTTTTGCTAGCAACAAGATTTGCAAAAGCCTGTCGTGAACTTATCAGCAATTTTTTGAACGTTGGATGGTAGTTTTCTTGAGTGGATAGAGAGATGGGGCGATATGAGATGCGGTGGCGAAAATGGGATCTAAACAAGATGGTTGAGACAAGAGGTTTAAGGACGAGGAAATTTGGAGGTTAGTGGTGAACATGGCGGTCGCAAGAGGTGGGGGCAAGAAGACGCGGTGGTGAGAATGGGAACTAAAAGAAAATGGCGGTAGCAAGAGCTTAGAGGAGCAGATTTTGAGGTTAAAATATTGGGAACTAAAAATGGCGGAGGGTCTGCGACAAGGAGATGCGGTGAGAACTAAACAAGATGGCGGACGCAAGAGGAGGGTAAGGAGATTTGAGGTTACAGTACCAAAACACGAAAGGATATATTCCGACGCCAAGCAGGTTCGAAAAATAATTATGCGTGTGGTACTTACCTGTTACTGGTGTGGATGCGTCACCAAAAGCGCGGCAGCTTCACGCGACGCGAAAAAATAAAAGCAAACTGTTTTTGAAAATGCTTAACCAGCTTTAAGATCAACCAACATCACTACGCACTGATATACCTAGGTTTTTTAAAGCGGTACAGACGCCCTTTGCAGAGGCGTAATTTAACTATACCAAAAACCTGGTACTGGACCATCGTGATGGTCGCTAGCGTACGTAGGAGCAGGGTTCTCATAGCCGGTCGAAAGCGGTCAAAAAAGTGTACGACGTAGGTGTTCACAGTAGCTGCTGTCGTGTCAACCGTCGAGGTGTGAATGAACGAGATCTGTTCTTGCCGGCAATCTGGTTGGGAGATGAGAGGCGCGGTGGTAAAAATGGGAACTAAATAAGATGGCGGAGGCATGAAGTTGAGGTTAAGGAGCGGTGAGGTGTTGTCTGTGCGGAGGTTGGGGCTGAAAGAGGGGAAAGATGGCGAACGAGGGATAAAAAGTATAACAGAAAGTGACGTGTGAAGTTGTGATTGGTGGGAATAAGAAGTGATGTTATTGGTGGAAAGGAACAAATGAAAGTTGTTGATTGGTAAGAATAAGAGAGATTATGATTGGTGGAAAGAAAAAAGGTGTGGGAGTGGGGTATGTTGGAGGTGACGGTAAAGGTAAGTTTTGCTACCAACAACATTTGCAAAAGCCTATCCAGAATTCATCAGCAATTTTAAATAACTAGTGTTTCGGGGTTTTCTCTGGCTGGTAGACGAATGCAAGCTGTTTCTGCTTTTTCATAGGTTTTCCTAAAATTGAAAATGCATATATTGTAACACAAATGTGTGCAGTGCAAAAGAAAATAAAAATTAAATAGGCACTCACACACACACACACACACACCCGTTGCAGTTGCCATACTTATATTATTAGTCTTTTCCTTTTTTTCTTTTTTTTTTAAAAAATAACTAGTTTTTGGGGGTTTTCTGCGGATGGTAAACGAATGCAAGCTCTTTCTGCTTTTTCATAGGTTTTCCCTGGTTGGTAGGCGTTTTCTGTAGTGGTTGACGAAGCCGTTTCTAATTTTCGAGGTTTTCTCAGGTTTTTTAGTGGTTGTCCCTGCCCGGTAGGCAAATGATGAAGTTTTACCTTGTCGGCGCACGGATACTAGGCACATACTCGCACACACACACACCCGTTGCAGTTGCCATACTTATATTATTCGTCTTTTCCTTTTTTTCTTTTTTTTCTTTTTGTTTTTTCGTTTTTTTTAAAAATAACTAGTTTTTGGCGGTTTTCTGCGGTTGGTAAACGAATGCAAGCTCTTTCTGCTTTTTCATAGGTTTTCCCTGGATGGTAGGCGTTTTCTGTAGTGGTTGACGAAGCCGTTTCTAATTTTCGAGGTTTTCTCAGGTTTTTAGTGGTTGTCCCTGCCCGGTAGGCAAATGATGAAGTTTTACCTTGTCGGCGCACGGATACTAGGCACATATTCGCACACACACACACACACATTTAATAGTAGCGTGTAGCAAACTGTTTTTGAAAAATGCTTTACCAGCTTTAAGATCAACCAACATCACTACGCACTGATATACCTAGGTTTTTTAAAGCGGTACAGACGCCCTTTGCACAGACGTAATTTAACTATACCAAAAACCTGGTCGCTAGCGTACGTAGGAGCAGGGTTCTCATTGCCGGTCGAAAGCGGCAAAACAGTGTACTATCTTGTTTTCATGGGTTTTCCAGATCGGTAGGCGTTAGAATACTCTTAGAGCTTTTTTCAGGTTTTTCGCGGTTGTCCCTGTCCGGTAGGCAAATGATAAAGTTTTTCTATAATGTCGTCGTTTTGGCTTGTGGCGCACGGATACTAGGCACATACTCGCACACACACACACACACACACTAAAATAGTAGCGTATAAAAAAAATTTAACAAGTCGTAGATTTTCAAGAAAATTCCCACACCGCAAGCTACCCGTTTAGTGGAAGAAAGTTCGTTATTTTTGTCTTAAAAATGGCTCTAACCCTTTTGATTACGGTACGGTATGTTTAAGATATCTGCATGACAAATAAAATGTATAACTTCAATTTTCTGGGAATAGCTGTGAAGTAGTCTCATTGTGAATGTCTTTTGTACAACTGTTATACCGTAGGAAACGAAGCCTTACTGTACAAGAACTGTACAAGAACGTTAAAGCACACAATTTATGTGTATTATTATTATTATTATTATTATTATTATTATTATTACTTTGAGGCGTTGTCTATTTACAAAGTTTCCATGTTGATTTTAATGTTTAAAAGCTTTAGACCTTTCTCACTAAAGCTCGTCATTCTTTTATCTTTTCTTTTTTCATTTTCATACAAAGAGAACGGAATTTCACAATTGAAACAGTACTGTGATAACGATACCAACAAACTAATTATTATTCACCCACTGAAACACATAAAAACAATAAGTAATAATCACAGGCCCAGTTTGTGGGTATTTAAATGAAACATCATGCACAATACAAGCCAATTATGTAATATGTTGAAATGTGCAAATCTTTAGATGTATTTCTGGTGAAATCCCGGTATGGAATTTTTGAGTGCAATGCAATTTCTCCTGTATCTGCTATGTACGTGGTAGAGAAAGTAAAAATAGTTACAGTGACTATACAAATGTAACAATAGAGAAACCCACTTGAAGAAAAAACGGAATAAAAATAACAAGGCGCCATTCTCCGAATATCTGAGAATATTCTTAATATGAGACAAGCATTTTACCTTAAGCAAGTAGTATTAATCTTACTTTTATGAAAATCAGAGTTTTCTCTATATCCTTTATTTGTGACAACAACGCTAAGTTTCGAGCTAGCTATACTCACTTTTCTTGCAACTATATACGTTTAAACAAATATTAACAAATTTCTCGTAATCCCAGAATTTATTAATCATAGCTGTAATATTTTTCACAACTGCATGTCATAATATTGATTTAGGGGCTTTCAGTAATTTGCTATTCGTTCTAAAACCTTTTATATTGTCAAGCTGGACAACTGTGGACCTGTGCATCCTATAAACATTCATAACAACATTAGTATAAACTTCCCTACAGAGTTTTATATACAATTCTACAAGTTGTTTTAAGAAATTGTTAAATTTCGGTACCGAAAAAAAAATAAAGATACGGTTTTCCAAAGATTTCGAAAGAACTAAGTTGCTGTATCAAAATTTCCTTGTTACAAATTGTGCATCTATTTCTTAAGGAAACCAGGAATACAGATTTTTTATAAATTTAACGTGCACCGATCTATATTTTTAACTTTTACGCCTACGTTTCTCGTCAATAAACACCATTGCTGAAGAGGTTGCTATTTCTACTCTCTCTACCACGTAAAATAGTAGGTAGAGGAGGTATGCATTGCATCCAAATATTCAATATTGAGATTTCACTGGAAAACTAAATACTTGTTTTGAGGTCCCCTGAATAAAAAACATTTTTAGAAAATTCTGTGTGTATGTGTCAGAGCAGCATAACTCAAAAATGAAAAGTCGGATAAATACTAAACTTGGTATTTAGGTTGAGTACCTTCCAAAGATACGACACAGAGATTTTCAAGAAAGTCCCTCCACCCCAAACTACCCTTTACATGAACTATTTTCCGAAATGTTTTATTTTCCAAAACTGTCTCTGACGATTTTAATTACACCTTATATTAAAGACATTTATATGAAAAATAAAATGTATATCTTGAATTTTGTGGAAATAGCCTGTGAAGTCCTCTTGATTCGGAAGAAATTTTCTATGATCTTGTATAACTGCTAAGGTTTGAGGAAAACATACAATACAAAAAATTTAGATCTCTTTAAAAACACACACAATTTATTTGAAACAACTTTTTTCTGACGTCAGCCATTTCCGAGATATCTGTTATAAATGGTTCGAATTGTAGAATGCTTAGCCATTCTTTTTTAAAGGCATGTCGCTTTTCAGTTCTTGCTCGCCATGTTGATGGAAAGAATTTAGAATTTTAAGGCCAGTGTATAGCGTCCCTTTGGATGTATAACGGATGTGTAATGCAACCATTTCCCGAAAAGTTTATCTGAATTAAAACTAAGTGGATATGAAAATAAACTTTCGTACTCACCTATAAGAGATAGAGGGTAGAGGTCATACCAACGTAACACTTGAGAATTTTTATTCAGCAGTTGGTGTTACTCCTTAGAAAGGAAGTATCTGCTGATTCTATTTAATTCTTACATTTTACATAACACGTATGCACAGCACAACACAAAAACACTGCACACGACACTCATAGTTTTAAATATTGCACTAGTGGGGGTGCAAGCTGTACAGCTCTGCTCACTTCAGTCATTCTCACGTACAGCACTACGCGCAAAGACCGTGTGCTGATGTATGTGAAAATTGAGCGTGAGAAACGGATGTTCGTCAGCGATAAAATGCAGCTTTATTGTCGATGATAGGGATCGTGCAGTGGCGAATCGTGACAGGATGACTGCGTTTTTACAACTTGACAATTTTGTGGCGAAATGAGGCATTTAACTCGACGCGCATGTTGAAACTGCGGTTGCGATAAGCGAGCTTATAAAAACCCGGTGCCAAGAGCAACCGGCCGTAGTGAGAAACGGGAGCGATAGTGGGTTTTTCTACAAAATCGTTCTATTTGACGAAAAATAGTTTAAAATAAAAACAAAATAGCAGCAGCACTTTGCAGGGAAAGAGCGATCGGTGCATTCGGACGATAAGATGGAGCCGCAACCCGGGGGAAGTCGCGATGGCACCTTGCAGCCTACGTTCGAAATTATGGGGCACAAGCAGAGAAGGCTGCCAAAGCTTTTTTCCGGCTTTACAGAGTCTCAAATTACCGTAAACCCGGTCCCCAGAGATGTTAACCCGGAGCAATGGGTATCGCATTTGTTTAACGATATTCTAAACTTTGCGAAAGAGAACCTGTTAGAAAACGAACCCGGATATTTAGGCATATCCATAACAGACGAAAAGGAGACGTCTAAAGCCTTCAACATGAGCGTGAGGCGCGTAGAGCAATTGAATGCGGATGTCATTGTTGGAAGCATCGAAAAAGTAATGCAAAGTAACCAACAATTCTTGCTAAGCGGGCCTCTTCATGTGACGTTTGTGAGGACCAAGGAGGTCTCGGGTTCGTGCCACCAACCTTGCGATGCCTGTAGGGACAATAAAGGCATTGTCGAAATAGCCAACAAAGACAACTTGTGTTTAGCAAGAGCCATTGTTGTAGTTAAAGCCAAAGTGGATCGCGACGTCAACTATAAAACGATGACGCGCTCCGACTATCTGCAAAAATCGAAGGCCGTTGCCTTGTGTGCGAGCATCGGTCAAGGCCACGACAGCTGCACGATAAATGACGTCAGACGCTTTGACGCTGCGTTAAAGGGCTACGCTGTGACGGTGTTTGGCGATCATATGGGGAAGCACGTGCTGTACGCGTCGGATAAGAAATGCGATAAATACATCGACGTCATGCTCCACGCCGGGCACTTTAATGCTATCGTGAACCTTCACAAGTGCTTTAAATGCAAATGGTATTGCCGCCGGTGTCATTATCCCTCGGCACACAAAAAAGAATTTCATAGGTGCGATGCCAGGTGTGCTAAATGCCATCAGCAGTGCGATGCGCGATTTGACGCCTACATACGCTGCGCGGGGTGCAACAGAGATTTTAAGGGACCGACATGCTTTGCAAACCACGCAAAGAAAGGCGTTTTTTACCCAAAGGCGCTGTCGGTGTGCGATGTAGAAAAGGTGTGCACGTCTTGCAATAAGCTCGTGAATGCGAGGCACAGAAAAACCGCGCACGAGTGCGGGGAAAAGTACTGCTATCATTGCAAGACACACGTGAATTCTAGCCACATGTGCTATATGCAGCCGTATGCCGCAAAGAACAAAAGAAACCGGTACGTGTTTATGTTTATCGACTTTGAATGCACGCAAAACATTCCATATACCGGCAAAAAGGACACATACGAGCATGTACCTAACTTGTGCGTGTTGTACCAAGCCTGCCCGCACTGCATCGACGAACGCCACAAGACGGCATACTGTACCGAATGCGGTTGCAAAGAATGGGTGTTTATGGACGAACCCGTGAAGCAGCTTTTCGAGCACATCGCGCAGGCGAGGTTCGAAGCCTGGGACGTCTACGTCGTGGCGCATAACCTCAGAGCTTACGACGGGCAGTTTTTATTAAAGTACGTGGTGGTGCACTTAGACTGGGCCCCGGAGCTCATCATGAACGGAAGCAAGATCTACAGGATGAGGTACGGTGACGTCACATTTCTAGACTCGCTCAACTTCATACCCATGCCACTCTCTCGCTTTTCCAAGACCTTCGGATTGAAGGAATGCAAAGGTTATTTCCCGTACCTGTTTAACACGAAGGAAAACGAGCAGTACGTGGGTTCGATTCCCGACAAAAGGCATTACTGTCCGGAGGGCATTTCGGCGGAGGGTCGGAAAGCCTTCGAGCAGTGGCACGAAGAAAAGGCGTCCTCCGGGTACGTCTTCGACATGAGGGCGGAAATGGTGGCGTATTGCAAGATGGACGTATTTCTACTCAGTCAGGGAGTTTCCAAATTCAGAAGGGAATTCTTGGACGAGAACGGAATAGACCCGTTCAGAGAATGCGTCACCATCGCGCAGGCGTGCATGTGCGTGTATAGAAAGCGCTTCATGCCGCTTAAAAAAATTGCCCTCTTGCCGGCGGGCGGGTATCGACTAGCGGACCGGCAGTCTCGCGCCGCATGCATATGGCTAACTTGGCTAGAGATGCAAAACGGCATCGTCATCCAGCACGCCATGCGAGAACGCGAAGTTAAAATCGCGGGGCACAAGGTGGACGGGTACAGAGAGGCCGAAAAAACCGCGTACTTTTTCCACGGCTGCTTTTACCACGGCTGCTTTTACCACGGCTGCAGGCGGTGCTTTCACAATCGCCATGCGGTGATATACAACTCGGGACACGAAACCATGACCTCCAGGTTAGAGAGCACCGAGAAGGTCACGGCCGAGATCAAGGCCGCCGGCTACGCCGTGGTGGAAATGTGGGAGTGCGAGTTCAACGCCGCGATGGAGGCCAACCAGGACCTCGCGCGCGACGCAAGGGACTTTGCGGTACCGGAACCCCTGAAACCAGAGACGCCTTCTACGGAGGTCGCACCAACTGCACCAAGACGTACTGCGAGGCGAAGGGGGATAGCAAGATCTACTACTACGACGTATGCAGCCTGTACCCGTACGTGAACAAGACGAAGCCCTACCCCGCGGGCCATCCCAAGATCCACGTGGATCGATTCCCGCGCTTGGAAGACGTGGGGGGCGGGTTGGTGAAGTGCGAGGTTCTACCGCCGCAACACCTGTACCACCCGGTGCTACCGGCGCGCATCGGCGGCAAGCTGATGTTCCCGCTATGCCGCGCTTGTGCGGAGGCGGAGAGCCAAGACGAGTGCCACCACGGTGAGCGCGAGAGGGCGTTGTCGGGTACCTGGGTGGTCGACGAGATGAAGGTCGCCCTGGAGGAGGGGTACCGCCTCCTCCGGGTCCACGAGATCTGGAAGTACGACGTGGTGCGGCACGAACCGACCACCGGAGCCAAGGGTCTCTTCGAGGACTACGTGAATCAGTTCTTGAAGATCAAGACCGAAGCCTCCGGCTGGCCCTCGGATTGCGACGACCCTTCCGCAAAGCAGCAGTACGTGGAGCAATTCTTCGAACACGAAGGCGTAGCCCTGGATCCCCAGGCCATCGCCACCAACCCCGGCAGGCGGGAGCTGGCCAAGCTGATGCTCAACAGCTTCTGGGGCAAACTGGGGCAGAGGGAAAACCTCCCCACGTGCGAGCTGGTGGACCGGTACGACCGCCTCCTGGAGCTGCTCAGCGACCCTGGCGTGGAAGTGCAGACCTACGTGTCCGTCACCGACCGGATCATGTACGCGGTGTGAAAGTACTGCGAGCAGCACCGCAAGGAGAACCCCACCGCCAACGCCGTCCTGGCGGCCTACACCACGGCTCACGCGCGCCTGGTGCTCTACTCCTACCTCAAGAGGCTGGGAGAACGGGTCTGCTACTTCGACACCGATTCCGTCGTCGTCGCCGCCGCTCCGGGTGACTGGACGCCGTCCGTTGGACGCCTCCTGGGGGACATGACGGACGAGCTGGAGAAGTACGGGCGGGGCTCTTACATCGCCCGGTTCGCCTCCGCGGGGCCCAAGAGCTACTGCATGGAGATCGTTTGCCCCGAGACGGGCAAGACCTTCTCGGTGTGCAAGGTGAAGGGGATCACGCTCAATTCGGGCAACCTGGAGCTGGTGAACGCGGAGGTGATTCGCGACGTGGTGCTGAGGGACAACGACCGTGCGGTGAAGCTGGCGGGCACGCAGATTTCGCGGAAACCGTCTTGGACGGTTGTCACCGAACCCAGCTCGAAGACGTTTGGGATGGTGGTCAACAAGCGCGTACTCGCCGGCGATCACGATTCCTATCCCTACGGGTTCAAGAGGAACGCATAAATGAGACGTCTACAGCCGCGCCAAAGTCATTTCGAACCGGGCGCCCCTGAGGAGACGATGCCCGGACCACGAGACCTGGGGCGATTCGAGTTTCCCAGCACGATGCTCGTGGCGGGGCTGTCGCGCTACGGCAAGTCGACCTTCGTGAAAAACCTGTTACGCCACGCGCACCGGATGTTCGACGTGCGCCCCAGGAGGGTGCTGTGGTGCCACCCTCCGGAGTATTCGCCGAGACTCGAACCCTCGGCTCTGCGTTGCGAGACCCACGCGGGCATACCCGAACTTGCTTCGGTGGGCGAGAACGACCTGGTCGTCCTCGACGATCTGATGCTGGAGGGTGGCGGGAAGGACGTGTCCAAGTTTTTCACCAGAGACTCCCATCACAAGCGCTTCGGCATCGTCTACATCCTGCAGAACGTGTTTCCGCAGGGTCAGAAATATCGCAACATCTCTCTGAATGCAAACTACGTCGTGGTCTTCAAGAACAACCGGGACAAGATGCAGATCGAGAGACTGTGCCAGCAGATCGAACCCAGGAACTCTAGGTTTCTCTTGGAGGCCTTCGAGAAGGCCACCGAACGCCCTCACGGGTATCTTGTGTTGGACTGCACTCAGTACACGCCCGCCCGATACAGGTATCGAACCGGCGTGCTGCCGGGGGAAAACCTCTCTTATTTCGTACCCAACTGAGACCGCCGAGAGGACTCGGGTTCGTTTCGTTCTATATTATCCCGGCAGAGTCTTACCCAACTGAGGCCATTGAGTCTAAATAAAAAGTACCGCTTTCGGAGCGAACGTCATTATCACGCAAGCATGGCTAGAGGTAGGTTAAGGCTTGCGACGCTGACCAGTCCTCGCATAGCGAGAGAGCACGGTAATTTGACGGCTCTGGCCAAGGCGAAGGCCCCTCTGCGCAAAAAGTTGTTAAAAAATGCCGATGGCGATCTGATCAAGGCCATTAGCGAATGTATGCTCAACGTGTGCAGAGGTCACGTGCAACTTCCCGCAAAGTGCTTGGGTCGCCTAAAGAAGCACAAGGCTTCTTGGAGGAAGTTGACGGATAAACGGATTCCTCTGAAGAAGAAGAAGAAGAAGAAGAAGAAGAGCATCTTGGTTCAAAAAGGAGGTTTTTTGCCGGCATTTCTCCTACCCGTCTTGGCTTCGCTTGGCGGCGCGCTAGTGTCGAAATTAACAGGATGAAGTACGGCAAGCAGATCCTCGTTGCACCGCAACCAAAGACCGTCGATAAGCTTCACGCTATAGACCGCACCATATCCAGATTGGCTAAAGAAATTCAGAACCTGCAGAGCGCAATGCTCTCTGCCGACGAAAAGTGGCGGCTCGTAAAACATAAATTGGACAACTACCTCGATCTCGTGGCACAAGTCAGAAAGCCCTTCCTCGGCGACGACGACGACGACGACGATTACGAAGACGTGCACGAACGCGTGCCGGTGAAGCAGGAGGTCGAACCCCGAACCATAAAGGTCAACCTCCTCTCGCCTCGCAAAAAGAAGAGGGCAAACCCTGCCACTCCGAAAAAGAAATCGAAATCGCCTTCCGCGTCGTACCATTTTCGCAAACGCGTCTGGCCACCCCTGTACAAGTAAAGCATGAAGGAATGGAAGGCGCTAAGGCGATACTATGCCAAACCGGAACACTATGCCGGTTTGGGTACAGTCAAGCCCCTTCGAAAGGCCACGGGTGCGTCTAAGGCGAACATCGAGTCCTTCCTTCAAACCCAGGACAGTTACACTCTGCACAAACCGGTCAGAAAGCGGTTCCCCACCAGATGTTATCACGTGACGAATATGGACGATCTTTGGGAGGCCGATCTAAACGTCATGAACAGCGTGAGGGAACATAACAAACCTTACGTGTACATTCTGACCGTTATCGACGTATTTTCCAAATATGCTTGGGCCGTACCTCTGAAATCGAAGCTGGGTACCAAGGTTGCGCAAGCGTTTCGCTCCATATTCTCCCAACGCGTTCCCAGGGTCCTCCAAACGGACAAGGGAACCGAGTTTACCAACAAGACTTTTCGCGACTTTCTGAAGAAACACGACGTGAAACATTACACAACCAAAAATAGCGTTAAAGCCAGAGTCGTGGAGCGCTTCAACCGCACCCTATAAACCAAGATGTGGAGGTATTTCACGCACAAAAACAGTTACAGATACCTGGAATCCTTCCGGCCTTACTCGAGTCGTACAATAGCTCGCATCACAGGTCCATAAAAATGGCTCCGAAGGACGTGAACGAATCTAACATTTTACGAGTGTACCGCAATCTCTACGGAAATAGGACCCTACCTCGCGCAGGGAAACCCACATTTTCCGTCGGCGATCACGTGCGCATCTCTAAAGAAAAAATGAAATTCGACAAGGGCTACGAGCAGAATTGGACGGACGAAATATTTCGGATAGCCGAGGTGGTGCGTGGTCGGCTGGTGGTATATAAGTTGAAGGATCTGGCCGGAGAAGCCATAGACGGCACATTTTACACCGAGGAGCTACAAAAGGTCGCGCTACCTCGGACGTTTAAGATCGAACGCGTTTTACAGACCAAGGGCCGAGGGCGCCACAAGCAGGTCTTGGCAAAGTGGAAGGGGTATCCGGCAAAGTTTAACTCGTGGGTTCTGGTTTCGACCATCGATTCGATATGATTAAGACCAAGCCCTTCTCCATCACTCTCGTGAGCAACGCTTCCATGGAACACTTTACCGACAACACCACGGCCAGATTTTCTAACATCTTGCCCGAGAGAATCGTTCTGCAGGGAGAATGGGAGTACGCCCTGCAAAAGGTCAGGTATCCGGTGAAATTTTATAACCTTTCGCCAGACGATGCCCGTCTGGTGGGCACCAAGTACACCATGATGCTCCTCCCCACGCATTCCAAATTCAGTTTGCAAATGCCGCAAGGCATCGTGCACAATCCCAAAGACTTGGTGAACCTCGTCAACGCCGTTCTACTCGAACACTTGCACGTGGAAAACTTCTTCCTCTTCGACGAGCGCAAGCAGACGGTGGGCGTGAATGCCGCCGTCGCCCATCCCGAACCACTACCCGACATTCCGTTCGACGGGTTTGTGGAAAATGTCGCGCGCACGGCCGTACCGTACGCGGTCGGCGAATACGAAGCTCTCAACGATGCGCCCCACCAGAGACCCAAGCCGAAACCGAAACCGAAGCCCCGGGCTTCGGGGCAGCAGAAACCCGCGGCGGCTCGTTCCGTCAGACCCAAACGAGACGTTTCAAAATCGGAGGACCCTCCGGGACCTCTACACCGCATCCACAGTTTGCTCTTAACGCCCGCTATGGCAAAGATGTTGGGTTTCGAGCCCTACGTCAACGTCATTCTCGAAAAAGCTGCTAAACACCCCGTAGATCCTTATATGGGGTTTCCTTACGAAATGTTCATCTATTGTAATCTAGTGTCCCCGCAAGTCGTGGGCGACACCTTCGCCCAAGTCATAGAGAGCGCGGCCGTGGAATACGAAAGAAGCAACAACACTTACATGAGCGACGAAAAGACGTTTTTTCCCCAAAATTGGGTACCCTTGATTCAGCCAGACTTCAAGACGGTCAACATAGATTTAAGGAACGGTTACGGTGATCTCTTGCCATTCGCCGACGGATTTTCCTCTACTATAGTTCTCGCTTTTCGTCCGAAACAGGCGTAATGGACGTGCACGCCGTAACGCGGTACTACCTCAATCAGACCGGCGGCGCGTTCCACCATCGCGATTTCACTCTCTACAGGGGCAAGCGCTACCAAAGAGGCAGCGGTCTCTTTTCAGCCCTCGGAGGACTCTTCAGAAGGTTGCTACCGTTTTTAAAGAGCGGAGCAAAAGCAGTCGGAAAGGAGGCCTTAAAGGCGGGCGCTCACGTTCTGTCCGATGTGACTGTGGCGGGAGCAGCGCCAAAGCAAGCGCTCCAACGGAGGCTCAAGGAGTCCGGATACAATTTAAAGCGAAAAGCCGACGAAAAGCTCGATGCCATGCTCGGTTCCGGCGCCAGGCGCCTCAAGAGAATAAAACCGAGCAAATCCAAAAAGAGCAAGCAGTCCAAGCTGAAACGCGGTAGGCGTAAGGTGCAAGACGTATTTTCGTAATGGCAGACGCGGCCGTCCACATGAGTTCCGAACTGGACCTCTTTACAGAGGTACCGGTTCAGATGAGCATCGAGGAGTCACAGTTCCTATACCTAAACCCTCAAAACACTTTAATGAAAAATGCCCCCATCACCTTTCATTATTCCGGAAATGCGGACGATTACCTAGACTTCACCTACGTCGTACTCGAACTCATGGTGCGCATTGTAGATGACAAAGGAGAGGCCTTAAACGCTGACGCTAACGCCACTCTGGTCAACAACGCCTTAAATTCCCTGTTTCAACAGATGGAGGTAACCCTCAATAACGTCATCGTCTCCATGCCGCAAGCCGGTTACCCCTATAGAACCTACCTCGAGACGCTTCTCAATTACTCCGAAGATGCCATGAACACCAAACTAGAATCTACCCTCTGGAGAAAGGACACGGCAGGCATCATGGACACTTTTATCGCCAATGCGGGTTTTCAGTGGCGTCAGGGGTTTACCAAAGGGAGCAACGTCGTACAGCTCATCGGTCCTCTGTCCAACGCTCTTTTTAGACAGGAGAAGCTGCTTTTGAACAACGTTAGCATGACCGTCAAGCTCACTCCCGCCTCTCCCCAGTTTTATCTGTTTTCCGACGTAGATACCTTTAAGGGGTACGCCGACATCGTGTCTGCCACGCTGCGCTTAAAATCGGTGCGGCCTCGCCGACCGTAAAGCTCGCGCACCAGGCCGTGCTCGCAAAGGGCATCGCAAAGTACCATCTCAAAGACGTCAGCTTTCACGCTCTCAGCATCCCCAAGGAGTCCAGGGCAATGACGTTTAGCGACTTGTGCGTAGGGCAAGTTCCAAGGAGAGTGGTAGTAGCCATGGTCACCGACAAGGCCTATTCCGGCCATTTTAACTCAAATCCGTACAACTTGAAACATTTTAAAATGAACTTCTTTCAGCTCTACGTGAACGGGCAACCCGTTCCCTCCCAACCTCTGCATCCCGACTTTACAAAGGGACACTATTTGCAATGCTTTCAAACCCTGCAGGAGGGCCTAGGCATTCATTTCAAGGACGAGGGACACTCCATCTCCAGAGAAACGTACCCGCAAGGGTATACGATAATGGTCTTCGATCTCACTGCAGACATGAGCGCTAACGAGTCTCACATCTCGGGTCAGCGCCACGGAACCGTCTCTATAAGCATCGGTTTTGCCGATAAATTGACAGAACCGGTCATACTTCTGCTGCTAGCGGAAATACATCGCACGGTCGAAATCGACGCCAACCGATCCATTTTGGTATCATGAACACCTTTCAAATTCAACGGTTTCTATCGACATGCCCCTCTACGCGCTCTCACTTTTTAGGCGTCTACCCCTGCGATAAACTACCCGTACTTCACGGCATTCGAACGCCTCCCTTGGCGCTAGTGGCTAACACCGACCCCAGCACCAAATCCGGGCAACACTGGGTTTGCATCTTTGTGGACAAAAACTCGCATGCAGAATATTTTGACAGTTACGGCATAGGACCGCTTTCGCCCCATTTTCTCCGGTTCTTAAATTCGGTCTGCGGGACGCGTTGGTCCACCAACGCCAGAAGGCTGCAAGGTTTCGACAGCACCACTTGCGGTCATTACGTCATCGCCTACCTCACCCACCGCTGCTCCGGCTTACCTAAGCATACATTCTTCTCAAAATTTCACGTCAGCAATCACGCGCATAATGATGTCGCCATTCGCAAAACGTTCAAAGACGCATGCCGCGCAAAGTGCTCTGACGCTCAGCAAACTTGTCAACCCTTGAAGGTGAGTACGTGTGTGTGTCACTATTCATCACATCTAACCTAATCCATCGTCTTGCACGTGCTTTCAGAAGACGCTCCTGCTCATATAAAAAGCAACGTCACGGTGCCGCTCGCCTCATTCAGAGTGTACCATGCAGCACGCGGATACAGTCATGCTGCCATGCAGCACGCCGACCAGGTAGGTCCGCACCTATGTATTAGCTTGCTTTTTTCTATCCCGTTTATCTCTCTATCCCTCACATTATTATTATTGTTTTGTGTGTTCCAGTATAACCGGATGTCAAACCCCGACCACCTCAAAACCCGGGGAAAAAAGGAAACTACCCATCTTCGACCTCCAACAGCATCCCGACAGCCCTGCTCCGCCAGCACAGTTCCAACACAGTGCAGTTGTGGGTCCTCTGGCGGATATCTACTTCCTTAACCCGCAACAAACTAAATTCGTCAGTGTGGGATTCTCCCCCAGCCGCCGCACCATCTCGTCGTCACCATTGCCAAATGTGGACAGCACAACGCAGTCGTCATGAGTTCCTCGCAGTGGCACAAACTCGTCGAAGCCATCCCCATCATTCACAAACGCTTGAATGACCCACAGGGACGTCTACAGCAATTTCAGTTCAGCGACAGCGTCACCATCGTGTTTAAGTTTGTGTTCGGAAAGCTAAAGCTCGTTTTCAAAGAACCGCAAGGCGCATCCGTTACGCTCAACCAACAAGAATGGCACGTGTTGCATACCCTGCAGCGCATCATTACCGACATCATGTATCACAAAAAGAAGAAAGAGACGGACGTGCAAAATCAAATCATGGCATACCACAAGTACATGCTTCACAACCATGCCTCCAACGTTCCCTTACATAACATGAATTTCACGCAGTTCACCAAGTACATACGGTGCGCCAATTTTAGAACATTCCTCGAGGTTCATCATTTCCTCAACACCCATTTCGCACTGCGCATCTCACAAAATAGTCCTTAGTGCGCATGTATTTCTACCAGCGTTCCAACCGCACCTCACCCAAACATCTCGCGCCCTTCGCTCCCGCATCATGTGTTACAGAAATTACCTGTCGGTGTACTACCATGACAGTAAGATGTTTAAAAACTACGAGGTGGACGGTCACCCCTATAAAAATACACCTTATGCACTTCGCTTCGTCGACAGCACCTACGACGGAAAATCCGTCTCCGCCAGAGTTCACAGCTGCGAAACCAAAATTCATTTTGTGCTATCTAACATGTGCTTCAACGATATCCAGTTCAAAGCAGATAAAGAAGACGTACAACATCAGTGGTTCCAATTTGTGCCCGCAAGAGGTTTATACATCGTTTTCTACGAACAGCAATACATTTCCACAGACAAAATGCAGCAAATGTTAAACGAAAACCCCATGTGCTACGGCACGTGTTTAGCGGCGCATTTGGGTCGCGAAGCATCCTATATCATACCCGATCACATTCACGGCGTTTGCATGTTCAGCACCGCTCAAAACAGAGTTCTCCTCCAAGTCGAAAACCGTTAAATCAACGGACACAGTGTTTTTCCTGCGGATGTTGTGCAATAATCGCTAAGCGCTTCCGGCGGATGTAGTGAACCTCCAACGAACGTTTCCCCACAAGTGCTTCCCCTGATGTGGTAATTCTCCAACCAACTTTTCCCCCACCAGTGCTTCCCCCTGATGTGGTCGTTTGCATGTTCAGCACCGTTCAAAACAGAGTTCTCCTCCAAGACGAAAACCGTTAAATCAACGGACACAGTGGTTTTCCTGCGGATGTTGTGCAATAATCGCTAAGCGCTTCCGGCGGATGTAGTGAACCTCCAACGAACGTTTCCCCCACCAGTGCTTCCCCTGATGTGGTAATTCTCCAACGAACTTTTCCCCCACCAGTGCTTCCCCTGATGTGGTCGTTTGCATGTTCAGCACCGTTCAAAACAGAGTTCTCCTCCAAGACGAAAACCGTTAAATCAACGGACACAGTGTTTTTCCTGCGGATGTTGTGCAATAATCGCTAAGCGCTTCCGGCGTATGTAGTCAACCTCCAACGAACGTTTCCCCCACCACTGTTTCCCCCTGATGCGGTATTTCTCCAACGAACTTTTCCCCCACCAGTGCTTCCCCTGATGTGGTAAATCTCCAACGAACTTTTCCCCCACCAGTGATTTCCTGCTTCCGGCAGTTGGGTTATATTTATGCACGCGCATTCTTTTCCCCTTTATTCGGTGCTAGCCAGCCGTGGGGAATGCCAGGACCGACGTGTAAAGACTTCCACTGCTCGTTTTGCTTTCACCAAACGTGCAGCTGCGAACTTAAGCACCGTCTCACCCGCCTGTGCACGCAGTGTCAACTCGGTTTCTACGAAGACCTCGATCATCTCAACAAGCAAATTCAACAATTCCTTCGAAGGTGCTCCGCTAGAAACACCACATGAACTGCTTCATCGTGCTCTTTCGGTATCTCGATAACGGACGAAGAATCCACCTGCTACTGCCCAGGGAACGCCAAGTGCTGCTGCAGAACGGCATATACATCTTCGAACGTTATCCCCCAAGCGACGTCGACCTTGTGTGGAACCAACTTCCCACAGACGCACAGGTAGTTTGCGCACCTTATCGCAGGTGTAAACAACACTACAACCTTCCTCATCAAACCACTCATATAGACGGTCCTCCCCCGTTTATAAAAAACTGCCATCTGTGCCGTCATAATGTCACAGGACGCCCTTAAAGAGCTAGAAGAACTTTCCAGCAGCGCCCACACTCTCAGCGTATCTACGCTTCAACAGCACGTACCATATCGTGTCGTCGGCGTCAAAACAATCGACACCGTTCACGGTACAAAGCTCGTCGCCAAACTCGACAACGACACAGAAGTTTTCCTACCAACAAGATTTGCAAAAGCCTCTCCAGAACTCATCAACAAACTCAACTCTACCTCATTCTGCATCATATACGCAGGCGAGGAAAAACTACGCAGCGGTTTCAAACGTCACATCGTCACGTTCTCCCCATATAACCCTAAATAATGTCCGACGAAACCTATCCCGTCCCCGTGGGGAACAATCTTAACCTACAACTCATTCTCAACGCAGCTTCACCTATCCGTATCCTCTGCATCTCCAACTCCTATTTCCACAACAGCAGAGTTGTCACCATCACACTCGACGTCCAAGGGGCTCACGCCGTCCACGTCAAATGCGTACCTACCAAAGTGCACCAGCATCAACAAGACGCACTATGCATCATATACCTCGGCAACAGCAACATTCCTGCTCTAACCAACAAAGTCACATCCACAGGATGCTTCTCAACCAGCCATTACAACGAATTTACCATCCCCATCTATATACCAACCTTCACCGAGTTCGTCAACGAAAGTTTCTCTCACCCGCTCGTCACCTGCATCACCAAACCTATCCACCAATTTACCGTCGATAGCAGCAGCAGCGATGACGAGGACTCAAAGTGCACCACGTACTTTAAAATCATTGTTGTGCGCGAAATCTGTGTGTCCTAGTGCCTCAACAAACTATGAATTTTAATGTGCTTTTTTTTCTCCTAATATTTCTTATATTGTCCATTTATTGTATTCATATGTTAATCTCCTGTAATCAAATAATCCATTATGTTATTCTCAAACTATATATTCATATGTTAAGCAAATAATACATCATGTTAATCTAAACTATGTATACATATCTTTATCCAATGTACTGTATTCAAATTATAAATAAAGAAAACAGTCCCGGATGAGCCAATTGCAATAACGATAATCCTTCCGATCAGGGCGCTTTTCAAACTTCCCGCCGCCGCCGTCGCACGCAGCGACACTAGCGACACTAGCGCCCCTAGCGGCAGGATTATCGTTAATCCAATTGGCTCATCCGGGACTTATACTACTGACGTATTCGACACAGACATCCACACCATAACCTGCCTCCTCTCACCCTTTTTGGGAATCCCATTCCATGGGCCGACCAGATGCAGTACCTTGGTATTATTATGGACCAAGGTCTCACTGGCAGGCACATATAATAGACACACGCAAGCGTGCCAACGTCCAACTCCGTAAACTAACCCCTTAATTAGCATCAATAATGGCTTCAGATCAAAACGGGGCTTACACTCTACAAAACACTCATCCACCCGATACGTACCTATGCCGCACCTACATGGGTATATGAAGGACCTTCACATATTCGAAAACTGCAATTCTTCCAAAATAAAGTACTCCAAATTATTGCCGAAGTCTCGAAAATAGCTCCTTCCAGACAAATTCACACAGAACTCCTCCTTCACACCATCGAAGTGTTCATAAAGATACTTGCAGCTGGCCTCTATGACAAGACCAATACGAACTTCAACCCGCTCATTCGTGACCTAGGACAATATGTCACTGACTTTGACCCCACCTTCGCCACCTCCATCTTTTCGAACCCTCAGTTTTTTTGACAGTTCTCTCATAGATATCAGCGCCTACTTGTTCCATCTGCTTCCGCCTTAATTCAGCGCTAGCGTACCACATCGCACACCGTCATTTCTTACATTACTTTACTGAGTTGTAGGTTTACAGTTGCTAACCTTACTAGACGTCCTCAGCCACCAATAACAGCTAGCTTGCAAGATGTACCACCATACGCCACAGGACTCACCAGCCCGTTGCTGTGCAGATTCAGGAACACACTTAGGTTTCTCGACATCACATCCCTCCGCACCATCGCATTTCATTTCTAGTAAAATTCCGAATTACATCGCAAAGCCTTTTTACGCACCTTACTAAACTATTAACCTTACACAGTTGCTAACCATTCATGTTCATTGCATATACTAATCCCTGGGCACCACTCAGGACATGTCATGGGTGTCGCCCAGGTCATCCCCTTTGACACACTCGCATCCATGAATGCTAGCACTAATTTGTAGCGTACTAACCTGAGTAATCATGCGGAACCCAACCCTCTTTGCACAAATCTCTACTAACAAGCACCCCCTTGAATTGCATGATCAGCTTACTAACAGCGTTTGCATGCGGAGACGATGTAGCCTTTGAGGATGATCGTCACTGGGGGCGGCGGGTGTGGAGCCGCCTCTTTAAAAATATTTGCAAAAATCACTCCATCCTCTTTGATACACAGTATACTTCACGTCACTCTTTAAGCTGTCCCGATCCTTATGCCGAGATTACGATGAACTTTACTTAACCTGACGGGACGTAACGTGAAGATGAGGAATGCTGCTAAACTAAAGATTAGGATGCACTTAACTTAAAGTAACGAGAATGACTCTTGATTGGTGGTTCCTTCATTACTTCATGCTCCTGCTTCACGCCGATTGATCCTAATTACCATTTGACATCAAACTTCGTGTAACGGGAAGGAAAGGTTTGACACTGCGTTAAGTCACGTTAACTCAACCCTAAATAGCTCAATTTAATACAATGTATTAGAATTTCACTTTACGTCGCATTACCTTAAGTCATGTTAGTTAAGTTCATCATAATCGCGGCTTTAGCCTGGTCATTAGAAACAAAACTTTACTACAAAGAATAACAAATATTTGTGCTGTGGTCATTGTTTATGAAATAATTCCCAAATGCAGAAGTATGACGGTTTATAGAATATTCAGTGCTCACTTTAACAAAGGAAAATACATTGTTGTGACTTTTGTTGTATATGATTATCTTCAAATTCCAACATAACTTAAATTAGATAAATTCTAATAATATAGTTTAGGGTAATGATTCCTAGTTTGACAAACATGAACGAAAGATGAAAGAGCACATTTCATTTCTACAGACACTAAGAAAAACAGAAAAGAAATAGAAAGAAAGAGGGAGAGAAATTCCAGGTGATGCGTTATAGTGTTGGTAATGAGGCATAAGTTTGAAACAGTTCTTCTTTTTAATTTATTATTACTCACTTAACAATAAAGCTCAAGCGCAAGTATCATTAAGATATATTTACTTAAACTCCCCTCACTGAATAATACTACTATTTATATTGTTTTCAACAAATGTTCGAGATTTTTGTTTGTTCTCATTTACCTTCTTGTCTTATTATCCATAGCTTGGTATATTATTACCGAAAAATAAAATGTCATCTGGATTTCTAAGTAAATAACACATACATTGTATGAGGATATGCTAAATCCATTTTCTTAAATTCAACTGTGACATGTAATGAAGCATATAGCCCAAAAAACATATGTATGGAGATTGCGCATAGAATTTTAACGAAAATTGCACACATAAATAAAAGTGAGGTTTTGAACTCCTTAGGCTTAGTTCAATCCTTGCATACAGTTACCAAGAAACAATCCAACAAATGCATAAAAATGTATGCCCGGCGGGATAACTCAGGCGGTAACATCTGTGACCCGCATTCGGGATGTCCCGGGTTCAATCCTCAGCAACCGCCCACTCTGAACCATGTTCTTTGGGGGTTTTCCCGGGTCGTCAGGCGAATGGTTTCTTTCGCCCCCAAATTTCCTGTCCCTCCATTTCTTCCGTTCATCATTTCATTCATCCCTCATCCGTTGGTCTCTTTCAGGGTCGGACGTGCCGGCGATGGTGTTTCGATGCAGCATGGTAGGGGAAAAGGATGCTCTCTGTGAACTCTCCCCGCCCCTCGGCTTTCGGCTGGCTGCCAGGGTACCCTAACCCCCTTGAGAGTCGTTGGACCCCCTTTGTGTGGGGTGGAGGTTCCCGGTTTGCCTGTCTGTCTGCCGGGGTGTCTGCTTCTGGAAACTTAGGAACCCTGTCATTGCTGTACTGTCGCTCCTAGATCCGGTCACCCGGTGTCTCCTCTCACCTCATCCTTCTTCCCGGGATGCCCCATCGTGAGGTGTAGGTACAATATCCCCTCTGGATCGGTGCCGAACCCCTCCGTTAAGGAAGATAAGATACAACACGTGTAAAATCTGTATAAATATGTTTGCAGACATTTGTTTGTGAACAGTATACAGATGTTTGCATACATTTTTTATTCCATTCGGAATAGAAAACAAGTGCAATAGCCTCACAAACACATAGGTTAGACGTACTTGCGGGCAAATGCACACGGCGCAAACGAACTGCAGTTCATTTCAGTTGTGTGCGGATAAAATCAGGAAAATATTCGATATTTTGGAAAATGTGCACTGTAACAATAATATTGTCACAGATCGAGGACATACATTCTACTGCATGCTTGTAGGACGTGCAGAATGAAGATTAAAGAGCAGGACAAATAAAATCGATGCAATTGAAAGCCGTCAAGAAAATAGGTAATGGACATGCAGAAGAAATTTCAAGCATTAAAGAAAAAATTTCAAGAATTAAAAAAGAAATTTCGGCGTGAATACAAGAATGGATTCTCAACGAAACGTTTTTTCTTTAAAAAACGCACATTGCTTTGGATATGAAAATCCGTTGTTTTTGATCCAAGGCCGCGAGTCCGGAGGGAGCAAATCGACTGATATACTGACAACAATGAGGTTAACTTTTTATTTATATTCAGCATTATATGGTTGATACATCGCTCATCGGCAGTAACAGTACAGATTTAAGGCTCTATCACTTGAATCGGTACTTCAAAATCACTTGGTGTTACTCTGACAACATTTTTAAACCCTGTAGCATCATTTAATTTCAGGTCCTTTAAATTTTTTTCAGTATATTCTGATCACGTTGTAAAATGTATACGTCCACCAATGTTTCTTGCTTGTCTTTTTCTTGAACGAGAAACGTAATATGCAGGCAGCGCTAATACCGCGCTGTTTCACGTAAGGACAAGTTAGCGACTGAGTTTAGAGCCACTTTCAACATTCGTGGATATGTAGTGAGTTCCATAAACTGTTTACAGACGTTCAATACATTTGCTGGATCACAAACATTTAATGCATTAGTATGAAAACCTTGTGTTTTTGTTTGTTGGCAATTGCTTTCAGATGTGGAGTAGGCCCTAGGGTTGCTCGAGGGTGTTTATTCTGACGCGTGGTAAATGGATTACATTTCATGTTTTCCACAAATAGGAAAATATTTTATTAACAATTTGTTATATATCATGAGTGAAATGCGCTCTAATTTTCTTTGCCTTTGTGAAAGTTACAAAATAACAAAGGTGCAAAAAAGATACACTGTAGGGTAGATGGTGCTATTTGAATATATCCCAGGATTATTTCTGATAATTTATATGCGTCAAAATTATAACTCTGATAGGTATTTTCAAACAGAGAAACTTTAAGTGATTTAATATTCTGTAAAGTAATAAAAATTCAGATTAAATTGTGAATGGATTTAATGCTAAAGTAATCAATTATTAAAAATGATATGCTATCTCCAGTTTTAACAACCGTCGTCGACAGAACGGAATTCTTCCTAACGTTTTGTGTGATCGTGTGACTGAAATTTTCAGATGTTCTCGCTTGACAAGGCCCACGAAAGAGTGAAATGTTTTACAAATTGGTTTGATTTTGCATATTTATTCATTCATAAATGATATAGTTATTTTGCTATAGTAATGTATATATGAAACAACCATTTACAGTGCAGCACAAATAAATTTGGCATATGTTCCGCGTTTCCCGGTATTTTCTGTACTCACCTCGACTTTTTCGAGTCTTTGGGTTCCCGTATATTTGTACGTTTGTCTCATACTTCTTTCACCACTCAAAATTGAGAATTTATTGACAACAATCCAATCTCAATTGTTTAAGGTAGTTTCATCACGTAGAAGTTGCAATTCTATGTTGCTGTAGAATGCATAGTCAGAAATGGTTTCTAGAGATTTAAGTACATATTACATGTTTCATTTTGAAATGCTAGCAAAGTGCGCTGGATAGCCTGAATTTGATGAGAGCATCCATATATTTGCAACTAACTTCTTTTTGTTAACTCTTAATTGCCGTTTATTGCAGTCGTATGTTCTTTGAACCTGTGTTCAGTTTTTGTTCATTCATAGTTTTTTTTTATTTACTGAGTATATTCAGAAAAAAGTCACTGATATAAAACTAGTTTACACGAATATTATACAAGCGATTCAATACTGTATAGAATTTTCCTATCAATGATTTCCCTCCTCTTTATCTTAACACAGAAATTCAGATTGGTGAGCTGCATAATGTTTGCAAATATTTTCAGTTAGGAGGTTTGTGTGTGTGTGAGTAGGTGTGTATTTGTAAACACTGCATTAATGCACCACATTTTAAGCAAACATTTTCTTTTACATTGGGTATTCAAGGATCTGGTAAGTACCAACACACAGAGAGCGTTCTCAGAAATGAATAATAGATGGGCAGGTATAAAATTGAAGTTTTGCTGAACTTATGAAAGCCGAAATGCTAACTGTAAAATATCTCAATATGTATTGTAAGGATGTCTTCAAATTTTCATTAACTGACGCAAAATTTTGGATAACTACAAATCAAATTGTAAACACACGCGAGTTTTACTGCTTTTCTGAAAGAAGTTATGTCACTTACAATAAATTTAAAAATCTATATCCTCTAAGTTAGAAAATGTTGATATTGTCATTTCGTTGCGATTGGGAAACCAGCTTGTCTTCCTTATTTTGATTTCTAAAACCGGCTTTTTCTAAAAACTATGCCGATGTATATATTTAAACAAACATTTTACAATCATACGACTTCTTCTGAGGCCACTGCCGTTGTGTGGGAGTAACGTGTCTGCGTTCTAAACTGGTTGGTCCAAGTATGATACTCAGTTGAGGTTAGTTGTCTGAATAAGATTACCCCCTGTTTTCGCTCGCACTCATTAGACAAATATAGGTTAACTCTCAGCTCATTGTAGCCCCGAGTCATTTGAGCATCAGCCATTTCATTCGCCATTTTCTGCAGATGAGTTTCTTTAAGGGACATTAAATATTAAAAAAAAATAGAAACTCCCTTAAATGTGAAATTTAAGGTTACTCCATTCAGCTGTGCTCAACTCAGAAAAATTATAAGCTGGTACCGTGGGCACCAAATGTTTTCCGATGGGCCAAGGGGTGTAGAGGAAGAGGGGGAGGAAATTTATTCTCGACTAGTCATGCCTGGCTACAGCCAACAGTAAATGCCGGTCGTCTCAAAGGTCACATGTACTTCTGTGTATGCATTCATCGACCTGACTCTAAGAAGAAAGAATACGAAACCAAAAACTTTTCGCTTTACTAGAACTATTCAAGCGAAATAAATTAACATATTCTTTGCATAATACGTTGTTTAAAAATCAAATGTTGTACTCTTTATGCGGGTGCTACACAAGTTTAATTTTCAGTAATTTTCTTGAGAAACAAGGTTCGCATAATGTATATCTTGTTTTTAACGTTTGTTGCTAGTAACAAATAATAATATTAATAATAACAGTTTCATAATTATCACCAATAGAACGTTCTACGCGTGCTCCCAGGGTATTTATTACCTTAAATATAAGTTTGTTTTGCTTTTTAATTGTCATAGATATCGATCACAACGTTTAGCGCCAAGTGTGTAGTTCCATACAGTTGGCACATTCAGTTCTGATAATATCCAAGTAATGTTTTAAAAATATGGAAGCAAAAGTAATATTAATGTCAAACTGTTGAAGCAGTTTGGGAACAATTAAGTACAACATTCAATTTTCTTCAAAATGAGATATATTTTGCGTTTCTTACTGAAAAACGAATAAAGATTGTTTTATTTGAAACATAATCCACCTTACATGCACACTCACAAGAGAAAAGAAGAAAAACCGTGCCAGTCGTATAGTGGACGTAGAGTAAAAACACCTATTTAGGTATTGTGTGCAAAATGATAATAGATACGAGGAAACAACGTTTAGCGCAAAATATGCAGTTCCTATAAAGTTGTTTTATTCGGTTAGGATAACATATAACCTAAATTTTCAAAATAGTGACCTGAAGTGTTAATGCAGATAGGTTGATGCGCCTTTGTTGCAATTGGTTCATTTGAAAGCACTCTATTCTGAAAACTAAATTGCTTTCAAGTTACAAATCGAAAATGCCCACCCTCCAAAAAACAAGACTTTGTATTAGGATTCACGTTCTGAATTCTTAAAATGCTTCTCTTCTCTGGTCCAGAATGGAATGGAATGTGTAACGGAGGAGACACGACCCCGATCCAGTGAATGAGGATATTATGCTTGTGCCCCTCGAGGAAGCGCTCCCGGGAGGGAGGGACGAGGTGAGAGACACCGAGCGGCCGGAACCAGGAGTGGCGGCACAGCAATGACAAAGTTCCTAAACTTTCCAGATTGGGACGCCCTGACAGTTGGGCAGGCAAACCGGGGACCCCACCCCACACAGAGGGTCCAACGCCCCCCAAGAAACGGTCCTTATACCCTGGCAACCAGCCGAAGACCGAGAGACGGATAAGATTCCACAGAGAGAATCCTTTTTCTGTGCCACGCCGCACCGGAATACCATCGCCGACACTTCCAACCCTAAAACAGACCTAACGGGGTTAAGGATGAATGAAATGAGGAATGGAACGATATTCGGGGGCTGAGAGAAATCGTATCAGCATTCGCCTGAGGACCCGGGAAAACTCTCGCAAAAAAAAAAAACCCGCGGGTCAGATTGGGCGGTAGCCGGGAAGCGAACTAGGGATATTTCGAATGCGAGTCGCACGCGTTACCGCGGCGCCAACTTGACGTAAACTGGAAGATGCGTAGTTCAAATCTCGGCTATGACATTGAATTTTTCAATCTGATGCTATCTTTCCAACCTTGTCCTACACACGGCTTGAGTGAAAGAGTCTTCTTGTTAATTGAGATGTAACTCCAATTGCAAACTTCATTGTAAGTATAAGAAGCATGCAGTAGCTCAAACGATAGCCAGATTTTTATGTGGTGTCTTTGAAACTCCAAGCTCTTTGCAGTACCACGAGAATTATGATTAGGAAGAATTATATTTAAATATAGATTAAATTATTATTTTAAATTGAACAAACTAACGTGTTGCATTCACATAACTTTCTCTTCCCACCATTCTACAAACTCTTTTTTCTAAATTTCATTTTTCTGTCTACTTCTTAGAATCCAGATAAACTTGCAAATCGCATTTAGCTCATCTGTGCGGTGTGGGGATCTGCCTCACATTCAAGAGGTCCCGAGTTAGAATCTCGGTTAAAGTGAAATGCCTCGGTAAAGTTTTTTCCAGGATTTCCTCTTATCCTGAGAAGATGAATGTTAGATTCTAATTTCTAGGGACGCGGGCCCACTTGAGCATCATTTTAACCATTTCGTTCATTTACCGTCCGTAATGGCCTACCCGGTTAAAGAACTTTAATTGAATACCAAAAGAAAAAGTTCACATTTACACGTTTCGTTGTAGTATATGTAGATAAAGCGATAGTCACATTTTCAAAACGCATGTCACTATGTGATGCTTTGAAATTCCATGCTGTTGTATGACCGCGACAAAAACAAAACGAATACAGACTTCTCAGTTACAAAAAGTATTCAAACCAATAACAAAAAATATCTGGGAATTAGTTAATCTCATAAAATATATGTATAACAAACTGCGTGCTTTAACGGGGTCTACATTTCTTGTGTAGCAAAACTTTGTCCAATCTTTTAGAGTTTACCAATTATGCAAAAGTTACTCAGAATGAAGAAGGCTTTAGAGGCCCTTCTCAGCAGTTCAAAATATATATATCGTTTGTCATGAAAATATTTTAAACAGTGAGTATTTTAATCCAAATCATTAGAGCCATTTTTAAGAAAATAAATTTCGAAAATTTTTCCATGTAAAGGGTTGTTCAGGATGGGGAGATATTCTTGAAAATCCTTTTCACATCTTTGAAAGATGCTGAACTTAAATATCAAGTTTGGTATTTAACCGACTTTTCGCTTTGGATTTATGTTGTTCACAGAGACGCAGGCATATGGAGCTTTTGCCCTAAAATATGTGTTGCATTCGCATGACTTTCTCTACTCACTCTTCTTACAAAGCTTATTTTGCACCTATGTCATGTTAATACCCACAAACCTTCATCACTTATTTTCACAATTCGTTGTAGGTATAACCAGAACATATTAAGCTAAAGCGATAGCCAAATCCCTCAAAGCTCATCGCTAGGTGATATCTTTGGATGGATTGGTTGGCTACGGAGGGGACTCGGCATTGATCCACATAGTTGATATTGTGCCTACGTCCCATAAAGGGGCGTCTCCGGGAGGCAGGATGAGGCGAGACAAGACACCGGGCGTCCGTAACCAGGAAAAACGGCACAGGAATGGCAGGGTGCCTAAGTTTTCAGATAGAGACTCCCTGTCAGACGGACAGGCAGACCAGGGACTCCACCCAGCACAGGGGGTGTCCAACGCCCCTCAAGGAAGTTAGGATACTCCCGACAGCCAGCCGAAAGCTAAAGGACGGAGAAAGTCACAAAAAGCATCCTTTTTCCTTGCCACACTGCACCGAAACACCATCGCCGACACTTCCAACCCTGAAAGCGACCAACGAATGAAAGATGAAGGGAAATTAGAATGGAGATGAAATGGAGGTCCGGAAATTCGGAGATGTGAGAATCCTTCCCAGCACTCGCCTGGCGACCCGAGAAAACCCCCCGAAAAGACCTAGGGGTCAGGAAGGTCGGCCAGAGGAATCCAACCCACGACCTCACGAATGTGAGCCTCAGACGTGATAGCTTTGAAATTCTGTTCTCTTTGTATGAACACGTGAAAGAAAGAAAGAAAGAATGGAAGGAAGGAAGGAAAAACAATAGCTATTTGCAGTTGAGAGAAGTATAAAGTATTTGAAAATTCAAAATAATAACAAAGAAACTTTCAGAATAGGTAAAATATAAAAGCCATTTGACATAAAATAAATATGTTATTAAATATAAATTTTGTGCTTTAACAAGATCTACAGTTGTCGTGTAGTAAGATTCTGTCTCTCTCTCTCTTACGATTTACTAATTATTAAAAGTCATTGACAATAAAGACTAATTTACAGACTATTCCTAGAAAATAAAAGATATACATTCTATTTATCATGAAAATAGCTTAAACATATGTATTTTAATCAAAATCCTTAGAGCCACTTTTGAAAGAATAAAAAATTTCGAAAAATGTCCAATGTAAAGGTTAGTTTGGAATGGAGGATTTTCTTTAAAATCTCAGTATAGCATTCTTGGAAGAAGTTGAACTTAAACAGCAATTTCGGTTTTTAACCAACCTTTTGCTTTAGAGTTATGCTATTCGTGGATACACACACACACACACACACACACACACACACACACACTTGGACCATTTTCTAAAAATAAATTCATTGGATTCAGGGGTCACAAACGTGATTTTTGGTGAAATTACGACGTTGAACTTTCAGATGGAACACAATACTTTCTCTACTTACTGTAGCTACGTAGTAGAGAAAATAAAAATGCTTACTTTGTATTCAGGGGTCTCAAAACGCGTATGTACGTTGAATCTCGTTATTCAATTTTTGGGTGGAATGTAATACTTTCTTTGGATTCAGGAAATATCAAAACGTGTATATCCGGTGAATCTCGTTATTCAGTTTTTAGGTGGATAACAATACTTTCTCTACCTCCTGTAGCTACGTAGTACAGAGTGTAAAAATGCTTTGTTTGGATTCAGGGGGTCTCAAAACGTGTATATCCGGTGAATCTCATTCAATTTTTGGGTGGAACACAATACTTTCTCTACCTCCTGTGGCTATGTAGTAGAGAAAGTAAAAATGCATTCTTTGGATTCAGGGGGTCTCAAAACATGTATTTCCGGTGAATCTCTTTATTGAATTTTTGGGTGGAATACAATGCTTTCTCTACCTCCTGTGGCTATGTTGTAGAGAAGGTAATAATGCTTTCTTTGAATTCAGGGTGTCTCAAAGCGTGTATTTCTGGTGAATCTCTTTATTGAATTTTTGGATGAAATACAATACTTTCTCTACTACTGTATACGTAGTAGAGAAGGTGAAAATGCTTTCTTTGGATTCAGGGAGTCTCAAAGCGTGCATTTCCGGTAAATTGTGTTATTAAATTTTTGGATGGAATACAATAATTCCTCTACTTACTGTAAGTGCGTAGCAGGGAAAGTAAAAATGCTTTCTTGGGATTCAATGGGGCTCAAAACGTGTGTTTCCGGTGAATCTTGTTGTTGAATTTTTGGGTGGAATACAATACTTCCTCTGCTTACTGTAAGTGCGTAGTAGGAAAAGTAAAAATGCTTTCTTTGGATTCAGTGCGTCTTAAAATGTGTATTTCCGGCAAATCTCATTTTTTAATTTTTGGGTGGAGTACAACACTTTCCCTACTTATTATAGGTAAATAGTAAAGACAGTAAAAAGATGAGTTGTGAAATAGATAAGCAACTGGTTGTCGTTACGGCATCTTCCATGCAACCAAATTGGGAAAAGTGTAACTTAGACTGTAACTTCAAATAATTTCTGGCCTAAATTGTTGTCACGATGCACGGAAAAACCATACTTCATAAGGACATTATGAAAAGAAAGAATATTTATTAGTTGATAATGGGTAGAGAAAGCAGTAAACATTGAAAACCAAACCATTTTGTTTTAACACTTGCTTGTTATAGGTACAATAATATGATGCCTCTAATTGCTAAAAATTAGTTTGTATACTGCTTATGTCGCTGTGTGGTAATGTTATTGCTGTTTTCTTTTCACAGTTATTACATTCTTACAGCCAAGTCTAAGGGAAATGTGTTGGAATGATATTTTGTTTAGCTGTTACATCCCTTAACCTTCCTTGTATAGCGGGTATGAGCTGAGATACCTGGAATAACCTCTCGATAAGCACTCTGCATGCCCCGCTGCCGGTGCAACGGAAGACATTTGGAGCCGTCTGTACACCATGCGTATCTCTCTTTAGTCAAATTAAGCATTCACCCCGGAAGAAAATCATGAGCGATATATGCATTTCGCTGAATTCAGGCTATGATATAAAACTGCTACACAGGTGGATTTCTTCCCAAAACGAGAAAACATGTACAACTATACATATATTGTGTTATGTATTGTATAGCCATACAGATGTCGTCGCTGAAAACTTAGTCACTAAAGTTTCATTTGAAATTTGACTTAAAACCAGAATATAAATGCAATGCTTGAAGGAAACAAATTTGGGATCTGTTTTAACAACAATGAACAGAGAACGAAAGCCCAGCGAATAAAACTACTTGGGTATGTTTTATTTAATTTTGTGGACTTTTAATGTTGTTTACCTTAAATTAAGTGTTTGTGAATTACTGCCATATTTTCTTTAATAATTGGAAATACCATTATTTTTAAATTCTGTCACTGATACTGCGAGCACAATACTTTTAATTTTCTTTGACAGCTCTGTGCGCTACTATGTAATTACGAGAGATTTAAAGGAAAGGGTGAAGAAATAGCACATTAATTTATAATACTAGTGTGGAATTTGGATAGAAATTACTATGGCCAATGAAACAAATAATACGTTACGGTCCACGAGTCTTATTTGTTACTTTATTACTAATAAAATTAAGCGAAACTTAAAACCTTGCATTTGCATTATGAGTGATGAACTATCGTCTGCTCTCCTGATGAGGTAGCTAGGTTGGGACGTTGACCATTACGCATAATCAGGTTGAAAAGAGATGCAAAATTCACATTTATCTATGTAGATGTTCTTTGTACGTGGTCTTCCTGATTTTTCGGATATCATTCTTTCGTCTTTATTTAGGAATGAATGGCTTACCCGACGTTGCACGGTTAGCTTTTTAAACTCGAATGATTCATTTACCTCCAGCCGTTCTTTATGAAATTATCGTACAATGATCCAGAGGATTTTTATGGTGAATCCTCGCTTTCATCCCTTATAATTGTAATTTCGTACAACCCCAGTTAATAGCGAATGACAAATCCACTCATATTCATGCAAAAGGGTGAGAAACTTCGGCAGAATGCCTGACCTCCTTAACCTCCACCTTCCAGGTTCGGGAAGTTCTGCATAACCTATAGTTACCCTTCGACGGTGGAACAACCATCGTTCGGAATGGTCGAGTCATTTTTTGATACTTAAAGTAGGTGAAAATATAAACCGCTGAGCGGGATAGCTCAGGCGGTAACGTCGCTGGCTCGCATTCGGGATGTCCCGGGTCCAAATTCACGGGGCTGACCAATCTCCCCGAAGGTTTTTTTTGTCGTTTTCCTCCGTCGTTAGGCGAGTGCTGGGTTGGTTAATTTAATCCGCGAATTTTTATATCGTCCCTTTCATCACTACATATTAGTATAGATATCGTGACATCCAGAAACGAGTCTCAATTCACGTTGAATTATATACTGATCACCCGCGTTAGCTGCACACTTGTTAGATGAAAATACAGATGAACTTTGAGCACCGAAGCTATGAACCTGACCGACAGCTGGAGGGACAGGTGAAAATAATAGTGGAAGAGTCGCGGTCTTAGGAGGGGAAAGGAGTGTACGGTTCAGTTACGTGGTAGTTCAAACTGCTAGTCATGTGACGACGTGCGAGGCGAGCAGATGAGGTGTTGAAGTAATCCTTGGCGTATAACCGTACTGTGCCACATGGAGATGTGAAAAGGTTAATTGTGATAAAAGTGAGTGCATAGTTGATATTAAACTCTGAAGAATTAACGTACCCAACTTCATTATAAGATGGAAAACACTGCAGGTACTGTTTTATCCCTTAGAACTATACACACAGCGTTTATTGTAATATGCTCAAAGCATTTAGTTGAATAAACTTTCAGATGTATAACGTGGCACAGGAACTGTCTGGCTGCTAATAAGTACTTGCTGTATAAAGTATTCCGTTATCACGCATTGATTATTTTTAAAAGGTAGGCATGATATTAATGTAGTATTTCTATTATTTACTTCAACAGTTATTGTGTATTATATAAGCATGCGTTTACAAGCATCTTCAGGTATTCATTTTATTCTGAGTAATATGGGTGAATCTGAAGGTCATATTATATCTTTAATATTGAGTAAAAACAATTTGAAACATATTCATTCTTTATAATGATTCAAGATTTGAAGTAAAACATAAGCGACATTAAAGTGCCTACATACTCGCACACTGTTCTCTGTTCGTTACAAAAATGTAGTGCACTCATATGATGGCACACGTTAACTCTGTATGCCCATTGCAATATTAGGAGAGCTTTCTGATAGAGAAATAACTTCCTAAACCGAAAATATGTTTGACGAAGTTCTTCAAGCATACTCAAATTATAAGGTTTGAAAAATTGATAAATATTTCAGTCATGTCCCTATTTAATTAACGATTTTGATGTAGATAGATCGTATTATTCATGGGTCTTGTAAAGATAGGGCAAAAGAGTCAAATTCTCGCCCTTGAAAAGTGAGAGGTATACCTAGTGAATAATTCACGTGGCTTTCAATTTAATACTTAAAGGGTTTGATCCGTTTTTAACGTTAACTCCTAAATTAATAGTCTTCTGTACTGTTGGCAAACGTGCTTGGTATTCTTACTCTTTTTCAAAAAAAACCTTCCATTTATTTCCACCTTTCAGAGCCTCTGCACTTTTCTGCTTATTATTTTGAGTACTTAAGGAAATAAGAGTATTCTTTTCTAATCGACTAAATTGTACGTTATTCTGTACTGTAGATTTAAACTACGAAAGACCTCTGTATAAATATGGTATTTTCGTTGTTGGAAACTGGATTATATAACATTATAATTTTATAGCTTCTGGAAAATGCTTTTGCGAATACAGTCATTTTGTGCAATCATTGGGTACGATAGTTGATTTTAACCCATGCATTTAAAAATATTGATGCTGGTAAATAGATGTCAATGAAAAGGAATATAAACATTTTTTCATGATACCCAGAAATTTTATTCTCTGGCATATTAAGACAACTTTCTACTCCGTTGTATTATTCATCCCAGTGTTACAGAAGGTCTGGTTAGCGCTCTGTGTAGTTTACGAAAGTATTTCATTGTTAAAAATGGGTAATCTGTGATTTCCGTTGATTTGTAAGAGTTCCTTAACGCAATCGTTCACTTTTATCCCGGTTCCTGATTTAAGGTTCGTCAAGCATAACGGCCACATTCACGTTACCGCAGAAATGGCTTTAATTTTGTGTGTGTGCGTTGGTATATTCTTTCTCAGTATTCTGTAACTACGTATAAACTAGATCTTAATTCAGAATTGTGCAACTTGACATAAATAAATGTATCCTAGGGCAAAGGATGGATGGTAATTTCTTGTTTGTTTGTTTCTTCTTTTATTTACTGAGTAGTCCGTTAAGTGCATAATAAGTGAACTCGTAACGCTCCAAAATAATAACCCAAGCACATTTCCGGATGCGTTGCAACGGCAATGCAGCGTGCTAATATATGAATTGCTTATCCCTTTCAGCAAAAACAATTTATCATAGGCATTCTTGCCGTTGTCAGAGGTGTGTGGATAGAGGACTACAAACAGATCTAAACCGGTTTTGATACTATCTTTAATGCCAGGATTACGGTGAACTTTGCTTAGCGTGGCTTAACGTGACGGGACGTAACGCGAAGTTAAGAAATGCTGCTAAACTAAAGGTCTAATAGGATGCACTTAACGTAACGAGAATTACCCTTGATTGCTAAACTCAGCGCCAATCAAGAAGGTGATTGAGTTACTAACCACGTGGCAGAAAGCTTTAAATGAATGGGAGGGGTTGAATACGTCACAGCGGTCGTCATAGCAACCATTAGAAGGACCAATTAGAACTAGGACGTTTCCATAGCAACGATAGACGCAAATGCCTTGTTGCGATATCGTAACACGTGATTGGCATGACGTGCCGGGCGAGCGACCGTTGCAGTAAACATGAACTTATCTTCTGCTGTCGCTGCAGTTATAAACAATGTCCTCCTTTTAGCCCCAGCTTGCTTATGTTTTTGTATCAGTTTAGAGATTGCCTGCGTACTGAAAAGTTCTTTTCCATCATCCTATTTGTATGGTATTTGCCTTGTGTTACGTTTGTTTGAGTCCGTATATTTGTGCGTGCGTGTGTTGTGTGAGCATTTATAATTGTGTTAACACGTTTAATGGATATTTAATAATGTCCAAAAATAGTGACAAGGATAGTGCAGCCTAACGAGAAACTGAGCACACTCGGGAACCGAATAAAACTGTATTTACTAAAGGTATCCCAATTAAAGGACAGGCGCGGGAAATAATATGCTCTGTGAGAGAATATTTCGAAGAGGAGAAAATAATTCAGTGGCTTGTTTGCCGCAATATACCGATGGAGGGACTAAAGAAAAGTGAGCTACTGGAACTAGTGAAAGCAAACAAACCGCGGTTTCCAAGTTATGTAGTGGATGGCATTGCTGCAGAACATGGTCACAAAATAGTTAGGCTTCCCCCTTATCATTGTCATTTTAACTCGACTGAATTAATTTGGGCCGACATAATGTTATGTTGGGCGAAACAATAAAGGTTTCGCTGTGTCACCAGTAATAAAGCTTATAGAAGAGGCACTAACAGCAGTAAAAGCTAAAAACTGAAAAAAAAGCCGTGACTCATACAAAGGGCGTAATAAGTGCAGCTTGGGAAAATGGAGGAGTTTTGGAAGAAACTATAGAACAGCTTGTCATTTCCCGTGGGGAATTCTAGCAGCTCTTCAGATAATGATGATGACGACGATGGCGGTGGCAGCATTGTCTATCAAACGAGCAGCAGCGATGCAAGTGATTCGGAAATCTGGCATTTTTTCCATTAGAATAAGCATCAATATTTCACAGGTATGTCTCTTCTGTTAACGCAGATTTTTACACTGACATATTCTTGCATTTTCTATCCTTTGCACGTAGATTCATTATTTTACAATTGTCTTCGTATACGAATATAAATAATACCCGCTCTACAATGCAGGCGCAACCCAGTCGCCTTCGACACAGTTCTAGCACGCTCTCCATGTGGTCGCGATGAGCGGCAACGTCGCCTCTCTCTCTCCCCGAAATGTCAATCACCTTCTTGATTGGCGCCGAGTATAGTTCTTTTATTACTTCAATATACTTCTTCACGCCGATTAGTTCTAAAACCATGTGACACAGACTTGACGTAACGGGAAGAAAAAGTTTTTGTTTATCTCGGCACCTTTTTGTGATTTAATGCTGTATAACATTTTCATATATATATATATATCCTAACGTGCATGTATCAGATTTACATAATGAATTTATAAAAAATTACACGATTTACACAGAAAACAATTTTAAGATAACTGCGAGTGTTTGCCTCTAGGTTAACTCTATGTAAGTGGTTTTCCGAAAAAGGATTATTATTATTATTATCATTATTATTATTACTTTCATTTTCGACATCGTTTCGCATAGAACACGCATTGCACTTAGAATTTTTTTTCAGTGGGTTTCATAAGCACCAAAATTAGCAGACATCACCGCTAATAAAACTGGCATGAAAAATCTAATAGTATGTACATTGTAACATCCATATGCGATGACCTCGTGTATAATAGTACAGTAAAGTTTACCTGCGGGGGTACGCGGTTAGAAATGTAGAGGGATTTTGTCCTAGTAATATGTTGTACACATGAAGTAAAGTGATTGTCTTCTGTAGCATTACGTTAATTCCAAATTAGCGTATGTGATTAAAATGTGTATTCATGTTTCCATCAGTGAGATAATCGACATCCTGACGTATGAGGAGAGTCCTTAGGTTTCTTTCCAAATATTTTGTCATAAATTGTGTGGTTATTTTCCATTCACAAATAAGTAGTAGCAGATACGAACTCTTTATATCAATTATAATATTTCTGGCATTATTTCATCCCACACTAATGCAGCTCGTATCTCCTTACACGTTGGGTCACTTAGTAACATCAGGATGTTCATATTCAGCTCCAAAATCAACAGCTATTTGAATTAAGGGTGTGAAATATCGCGTGCTTTAACATATTAAGTGTTGGTTTTCGGCAGCACATAATTAACGCTCTCACTGTGCAACGTCTGTTTCATTTCGTAAGTTACGTGAGCCTTACTGGTGCGGGAACTAACCTGGAAGGATTCGTATGTTACAAGAACTGAGCACCCAGCGGTTTTTTTTTAAAAATATAGTTTTATATAATAAATACTGAATACAACTTGTGTATATAAGGGCGTTCTTGTCTCTTACTTCTCCAAATTTAGTCCAGGTAGAGTTAATAATTGACTTCCTTTGCTTTTTTCTTTCTTTCTTTTTCCGACAGTAATAAACTCTCATGTTTTAATTCTGTTTTCTGGACCTACTTATAATACCTAATGCAACTTCTTAACACATGCAGACTCAGTGTCCGTGCTTCTGCTTGAGGTAGACGCAACTGAATCTTCTTTAACATTCGCCTTTACATAAGAAAATACAGCCTTCTTTCACCTATAACTCGACCACAAATAGTATTGCACTTCCCTGGTTGGCTTCCGTGTGTATTCAAATGCAGGTTTCTGCAAGGTCAAGTGCAGTAATATCATGGTCGTGTTATAGGTACCTCAGGTATACACCACCAGCAACATGGCATTCATCGAACCCACATATAGCATGAGTAATGTAAATTTCCGAGCGCCCGTTGTCTGCTTGCCTCGTCATTCATCGCGAACGTTCGTAAATTCATATCTATTGCGTTCCCCCACTTACAGGCCTGTAATATACGATATCTGCTAGAATGTTGGGCAGCAAAATTTGCGGGAATTCGTGCGCTTAATTATTTTCTTTCCAAGCTTTAAATGCCTATGTGGGTATCTATTACTTGGGAAATATAGCAATGGCGCTAGATTGGTGGCGCTGTTATCGTGTTTACATTCGAGTAGCCTGTATTCGCTATGCACAATAGTGGTAGTTGCTATGTTGGCCGCAAGTAAACAACGCTAGAGGTAAATGACATGAGTAGTACCTCACTTCTTCACTCATGCTTTATGTGTGTTCAGTACTCATTTCCGATACAAGCAGAGGGAAGAAACATATGTCTCAACAGATAAAATCATATTCTAAAGGCTTCCAGAATTAAGATGTTGCTTTGTAAGTCTCTTAGTCATATTTTCAGGATAGAAATAAATACGTTACAATTTTTCGGAAATACTTCTTAATCAGCAGTATTAGTAACATGTGCCAATAGTTGCATATATAACCGTAGCATCATGAATTGTAAATATAACTTATTACATGTTAAAGTTCAGTTTTCCGATAAATCTATCGCAAAATAGCTCAGAATGAGGCAAACAGTCATATCAGATTTGAAATTTCATGTTCATAATTATTAAGTACATGAAATCGCTTTGTCTAATATTGTAGTGTATAACTGCCGTTCCCAGTAAGAAAGCTGGCACAGCAGATTTCATTTAATTTACTCCACTGTAGTGATATGCAAAACTTCGTATGTAATCCGTCATCGAGTCGGGTGGGCTTTGTGTTACTACATCCCCTGCATACGAGTCCTACTCGCCCTTTCCACACACTCTGCAAGTAAGCTTATTATTACTCGCAGTATATTGATTCCGAGTAAGTTTTACAGAGAAGGGTAGACTAACGTTACTGTGGACAGTAAATGTCACATTGCATAAGGGGAAAATATTTATTATAAACAAACAACAAAATACTGTAAGAATTTTGTGCTGTATGTGTAACTGTATATTCCGCTAGGTAACCTTTAAATCCACCAAAAGTATGCTGATAGGAATAAGCATGCGTACGACATAACAAAGTGCAGGTAAGGAACTAGAAAATAATTATGAAGAATAAAAAAGGCTTATATTTTGAGATGGCGTTACATAGCCTATAGCCAGTTTCTGTTAATACTACATTCAACTTAGTTCACACATTAATTGTATCTCCTGTTTTCTTTCCAGTTCATGCTCACGTTGTTCGGTGTTTGGTTATATTTGTCACTTTTATTTGTTCTTCATATATTGAAAACAGCCGCATTTTTCTATCGTTTAGTACAAGCAAACCACCAAATTAAATTATACCCGTTCTCCTCCTGAAGTAATAATATTCAAGTCACGGTGCAAGATTCACAATACAGTTTCTACATGTAAGGCGGTTTCAGTGCGCAGATTGAATGTCGGGTATGCAATCTGACTGATTTTCAGCACTATTTCACGTTTCTCAGTTATGGTGCTGGCACCAAAATTTGGCTAATTATTGTCGTTACTATGCTATTAAGACGATTAATTTTGCTAAGTGTTGGACGTATTGCAACGGAATACAAGAAATTTAAGTCCAACTATACATGTAACTATGTGCTACTTTTAAGTTCCTTGAAAATCAAAGCAATTATGTATAACTAATGTAGTTTAAATGTCAACATTGTGAATACTTTAGATATTAGCCTTTTCGTTTACTTACAAGCAATGGAAGAGTTAACACGCATAAAACACCGCCCTCAGCTGGCTTTTATTAGCTTCCTCTGACAGCTCTCAAATAGAGAAAATACCTACTGCAAGCAGATGAGAGCAATTGTTCGTAGTCTCTGTAGTCAACATTGAAAATCGCTCGCAGTAATTTACGAGTGTTTCCGATGAATGAGAAAGGAAGCAGACGTGTGCTTGGCGACTTATATCAGTCTGCTATGCGGTGTTCGGCGAGTGCTCTGTTGTTGGTGGTGTATACTAGAGGACTAAATGAGCGATCTAAACCGGTTTCGGCACTCTGCTTGAGCGGCCTCTCTTGATGTATAATCTCTCGCACTCGTGTTTTCTTTCCGCTCGCCCTGCATCGCCCGGGAGATCAGGCGAATGCTCGTGCTCTGTTTAACCACGAGAGCAATACAGAATGAGTGTTAATGTACACAGCTTGACATTCGCGGCGTTAATAGCCTACATGAAGGATAGCATATATAGTACTTCGTGGTACTGTACTACATGAAGTGATTAACATCTCTGCTTGTCATACTGGAAACCGGTTTCGATCTCCCGTGGTAAATAGTTTGTTTGTCCCTTAGTTTCCTTTTGTGATTTAATGCCGTATAATGTTTTCACTTATAAATACAGGGAGAATCACCTAAAACTTGTACCGCAAATATTTCGGAAATGGAAAGTGCTATTGATGTGCAGTTTTCACACCATTGATTGGTAGTCAGGAACTCGTACATTTAGCCTATAAACATATTTTAATAATACTGAGAAAGTGCATGTTTTGAGCAAAAATACAATGTTTTAAATGGAACAATGCCTAGTTACATCAACAGAATAAAGCTAGAGTAATGGCCTTTGTTGCAGGATTCAAGTGCAAGTGGTTTAAGAGAAATCGTATTTTGAAAAGTTTCCACCCCGACAATTGTTTGTCCCATTCAACCTACTTAGTTGCTAGGTACGATGTTGTTATGTTTGTTTGCATTGAGTTTTCTGTTCATTGATTGCATTGCGACGTTCTGGTTAGTTTATGGCAGTTCAAGCAGTAAGTCGTGAGTGGAAGATGGGGATTACTAATGCAGAAAAAGCCAACATGCTCATGGTGTATGGAGAGTGTAGGAAGAATGCAGTTCGTTCCTGTACGGTGTATACGGAAACGTATCCCAATAGACGTCAACCATCTCGGCAACCCCTTCAACCAATTACGTGAAAGTGGTACCATAACACGTAGAAAACGTAACTGAAACAAACAAGTGACTGGAGAAGAGGCAGAAATTAATGTTTTGGCTGCCGTTGCAGCAGATCCGCAAATTAGTTCCCGCACAATCGCACGTGGAAGTGGCATAAGTCAGGCAAGTGTACTGCGCATTCTCCATCGACACAGGTTCCATCCCTATCACATCTCTCTCCATGAAGAGCTGCATGAAAACGATTTTGAGAATTGTGTTGACTTTTGTACATGGGCATTAAGACATGATACTCCAAATTCATCATGTATCTGGATTAGTGATGAAGCAACATTTACTAATCATGGCCAGGTAAACCGCAGAAACATACACTATTGGTCTGTTGACAATCCCCGTTGGCTTCGTCAGGTGGAACGTCAGCGTCCATGGGGTTTAAACGTGTGGTGTAGGATAGTGAACCATCAGCTCATAGGCCCTTTGTCTATAGAAGGAACAATGAACTCGCACAAGTATCGCAGGCTCCTGACAGACCATCTGCCACAGATGCTAGAAGACGTTCCTTTGCAGACTAGGAGGAACCTGTGGTACCAACATGATGGCTGTCCAGTCCATAGTTCACGAAGTACTACAGCTTGTCCTAACGGGTTGTCTCCAAATCGTTGAATTGGACGAAGAGGACCTGTACCTTACCCGCCCCGTTCACCGGATCTGACCCCTTTAGACTTTTTTCTGTGGGGAAGGCTGAGAGACACTGTCTACAAGGATGTACCAACCACACCAGACGATATGAAACAACGTATTACTGCTGCCTGCTCTGAAATTTCCTCTGAAATGCTAGAGCGTGTGCAGCAGTCTTTCCATAGCAGACTGGAAGCGTGTATTGAAGCTGCCGGTGGTCCTTTTGAACACAACCTTTGAAGGGCTATGTTCTGTTTACTTGTAAGAATTCAAAGAAGTATTGTAATTCCCCTTTGTTTTTCTTTAGTTTGCGTTACCACAGGTTGTACAAGTGTCGGTGCGTAAAAGTTTCAAAACAAAGAGTTCTCGTAAACCACTTGCACTAGAATCTTGCAACAAACGCCACTGGCATTCTAATTTACCCTACCTTTATTCTGTTGATGTAACTAGGCATTGTTCCATTTAAAAATTATATGTTTGCTCAAAAAATACACTTTCTCAGTATTATTAAAATCTGTTTATAGGCTAAATCTACGAGTCCCTGACTACCAACCAGTGCTGTGAAAACTGCACATCAATAGCACTTTCCATTTCCGAAATATTTGCGGTGAACGTTTTAGGTGATTCACCCTGTATATTTATAATTAAATATACCTTTACACACATGTAACAAAATTACACAATGCAGAACACAATTTTAAGATAACTTACAGACTGTTGCCTCTAAGTTTAGCTCTCTGTATGTAAATGGTTTTCGGAAAATTAGGCTTTATTTACATAATTCTGAAAGCATAAATGGGAGAAGCTGCACAGGCTTCACGAGGCAATACGAGCACCTGATCAATGTCTGCTGATTCGGATAGGATTTTAGCAGCGACTTAGGTTTACGAAAGTGAGCATGAACACAGCGATCATGTACAGCCAAAGACAAAGTAAGTTAGCAACGGCCAGAGAGGAGTTCGATTCGGAAAACGTTGGAAGCATTCGCTGACGCTGCGTTCACAATGAACGATTTAATGCCACCCTGTGTTCATTTCAAAGCTCTTCGATAAGAAGTAGGAAGATGCCTTTCAACTTGGCTGTATGCATCGTAGCCGAACGGTGAAACGCATGTGTCTCGTAATTGGAACAACTTGGTTCGAATCCTTGGTGTAAATGTTTCTTATTATTTAAATTTTATTTTGTTAAATATATTGTGATGCCATATGTTTTCCATGCATAAGATATCTATCAATTTTAAGACATTCATTCATAAAAACACAGACAAATTACTCTTTTCGTTTTTAAAATAAGTGCCATATTAGTAAGAATTCTAAAGTGCATTCCATACTGTTTCCATGCGTGCGGAATGTTAATACCAGTAGTTCTTAAACATTTCACTATCCCTGTTCTCTTTGTATCTATAACGAAATGTGTAATGTAGCTATTTTTGCAAAGGTTTATTTGGAATAAAATGCAGTAGATAGGAGAATAAGCTTTAGTAAGAATAATTTGTACACCCACTAATAAAGATAGAGTATAGAGAAAGTCATGTGAATGTATCACATCGGATTTTTCATATAGCACTATATATATGTATATATGTATATATATATATATATATATCTGTTATTTAGTTTGAAAATGAAAAGGAGAGTGTTTCAGTTTTTATATGTGAGCATAAAGTCAAATAAGCATTAGAAATTTGAAATTATATTATAGTATGCGTAATAAATATTGCGTTTTCCTGAAAAAAAAAATAAATTGTGCTCGGGATACGAATCCCGGTAGGCCTCATTACTACGTATCGGCTTATAACCGCTAGGCTGTCAGCGTGTATTTAGTGGCGGCACTCAATATGAAAGGTGACAATAGAACGAAGCTAAAAGCACACATCTGAGACACCATTGTAAACCGGCCGCGGAAACGATTTGGACTTAGGCAAATAAATGTACGTTTCGTAGGTCTGCTCATTTTTTTGTCTTAGGGTGTACGTACATACATACATACACAGACACACACACACACACACACACACACACACACACACACACACACACGCATATGTGTATAACCTCATAGTCCTTTGCGTCGGTCTTCGCACTCCTTGCTTAGAAGAATGTGCCGGGCAGATGGCCAAGTTGGATCGTTGGTTGCAGACCCGCGTTCGATGCCCGCTCGGCTTACAATCTACCGCGCTGCAGTGGTAGGTACAGGGGAAGTAATGGTATAATGATGAAATGCACTGTACGTGCTTTTTGTCCTCCACACGACGTGGCTTCGTCTTCAGCAGCAAATATCCGTAGAAAGCTGATAAAAATGATTTAATCCTCGCTGTTGCCCTGGCTAGTTGTTCTCAGCGGAGATATAAGCATGGACTTTGCCTCTTAGGACTGCTAATAAGCTCGTTGACCTCGGTAGTGGGACTAAGGAACTCTGAGGAGAATTTACTATTCATCGCAATGTTTAATTTACTGCAATTTATAATCACTTTTGTACTTAAAAACACACTGAATAATGTTCCTGTTCACTCAGAACTCAATACTGGACTCGCGAATCACAAATGCGTTATTAATATGTGGCAGTCACACTTATACTTCGGCACAATGCGGGCACTATTTGCGTGCCAACTTTGTATTTCGGAGTGTCGTGGATTCCTCGTCTGTAACTGCAAAAAAACTCCTTATTATTTTGGGGTAAAAAATAACTATTTATAGATTACGATCCCCCACTTAGAATTTAAGGATACTGATTTCTTATTGGAGGAATTTTCGCGGCTCTCTCAGCGTGGTTAAACATTACGTCATTTATATATATTCTGACTGGTTAGTTTATATATATCACGCTCCTTTTTTCCGTTCTCGGTTAAATTTCCCTCACTCCATACTTATTGAGCGGAGACAAATAAGATCATAAAATATTAACCTCGGTTCTGTTACAAAAGATCCCAACTTTTTCTGCACATGAGAAAGGATATTTTCCACAAAACTGCAGAGTTTATGACATCTTAAGGCTAGTTAAACAGGAACATTACATATAGGACAAATATTACGTTACACAAAAAATGATTATTTACATGATATCCTCATTACACACATATATCATCCATAATATATGAAATTAATAATTAAATTGACACAAAATTAATCCGAGCACATTCTGTCTCACTTTCGAGTCACCAATGCTTTTCACATGTTTTATATTATTTGTATATAAATGCACTTTTATGGACTTTTATTTCTATGGCTGCTATTGTTGTTATTATTATTATTATTATTATTATTATTATTATTATTATTATTATTATTATTATTATTTTGTTCGGCTTCATTTCGCATAGGACGCATTGCATGCAATACATTTTTATAAAATTGGCTTCGTAAACAACTAAATTGGCATATATCACCATTAATATAACTGACATGGTAAATCTAATGCGCGTGTCTATATTTTAAATTACATATAACGCTTTACTTTAACCTATTTCTACGAACTTAAACTAAAGTTTACGTTGTGAGTATTTAATTCATTCCATGTTTTGATGATAAGCCAAAATACATGAGACTGGGAACACTTGCAAATTCTCGCCGAAATCATTTTAATTATATTTCGCTGAACATGTATTGGGTTTTGAAATTTTGTTCATTAGTGAAAATCTCGGAGTGCAGTATCTTTAAGAGTTTTCTATCCGCCATAAAAACTATCTGAAATTTTAATTTTGCTGTGAAACAATTTGCTTTTCCTTTCATATTATTTAGGAACTGTAACATTATCGCACCATTCTGAGTAATTTTGAAAGCTTGGAGAAACAACTAAAATATCACTGTGTTACCTATGAGACCGAAAACTACTGTCAACACCCATTACTCTTTATTTATTAGCTTCTTCGGTACCGAGTCAACACCGTAACACCTAGCATTTTCCTCCATATTTAACCATGATGGATCATCCCACCACAGAGTAGAGTCAGCTGTTGCGCCGAGCAACCGCATAAGTGCAGATCAGCTGGTTTGTTTACCCCCGCCACATGGAACCAACAGATTGAATTCGTCAGTAAATTCTTTCATTTCTTAGCTAGGAACACCCCCATGGTTCTTTTCTCATCCAAATCAGCGCTGTTGAAGAGTCATTCTAATAGTAAGCAGGAATATCGATTAAGCCAAGAAATATTTTAACCCAAGCAGCAAGCCGAGATCCTATTGTGCATGTTAACAACCGAAATACTAATATCGTTATCTTTTTCAGTGAAGTTACCATCAATGTTGGCGCCACCAGCTGCACTTTGATCTCTTGCCCGCTACAGGACCTGAGAAACGCAACATAAGCGAATTGACTTGCATTGCAAAATGGATGGAAATTAAATGTAGATTTAGAATCATTTTTATGCTGTCAGGACGTCTTTGTTCCTCGAACATCGTTTGTATCTTTTGACCATTTATTGACTTTACTTTTTATCCCATCACTCGGATCAATATCCCAGCTCATGTTTGTTTCTCAACTTTCTTGCAATATGATTTAATTCACGCTTGAGATATCGCATATAGAGCCAATAGGGTCGAAAATGCTATTAGCCTCTGACAAATCCCTTCTTTTTGTGACGTTGTAAAGACTGCTGATATTCACACCTTTGCATGATAAAAACTTAGCGACCGACTTCCAAAATAAGCCTAAAATAGGCTTAATCTTTGATAGTTCTTCTTCCCTTAGCTTTAATTTCATATTCGTCCATCTTTGTACACCAACTTGGCTTGCCTTAATAGCTTCCTTATAGTTCTACAAAATGGACAACCGCTTTGCGTGCCATGCCTTCTCACTCCGCCTATTCTACGTCCTTTGGTGCCGCTTTGGATTATCTTAATCGCAATAGTCCGCCTGCACTGCTTCCTGCGGGGTGCAGATTTCGGAACTTACTGTCAAAGTTGGATACAGTACTTCCCTTGCTCTTCCTTAGGGGCTTTCATCGTTTTCCTTTATGAATAAGCCAAACCCCTCTGGCTCAGTTGCCCGAGGATACTACTGCCGTTCCTATGTATGCAGCCCATTTTGCGGCTTTGAAATACAACTTTTTTGGATACCATTTTCTATATACTGATGGTTCTCGAACGGATCAAGGGGTAGGCTTCGCTGTGGTTATTGCTTCATATGTCGTTCACAAGACTTGCTTCCACCTTAGTACTTCCGTTTATACTGCTGAACCGTATGCTATGTTTAAAAACACATTTTTTCATCCGCTCTTTTACCCTGCACTCCAATGTTATTTGTTCTGCTTTTCTCAGTACTTTAACTTAGTTTACGGGATCTATATAGCCAACAACCACTTGCTCAGAAAAGCCATGATCAGTTGCACTCTCTCTATCTTGCTGGCTTTCGGGTGGTCTTTGTCTGGGTTCTTGGACATTGAGGGATTGTAGAAAACGAACAGATAGTGAAGGCTGCGATTGTACACCCTGATGATTCTTCGCTGCCTATGTATGGGTTTGAAGTTCTTTTTTTTTTGCGCAGAAAGATACTCTCTCAATGGTATGAGGAGTGGTTTGTATCTACCGCCAAACCCTAAGAGGTCAAGGCTACAACGCCTCCTTGGCGTGTTTCTTCTCATCTATCACGTCGCAAGGAGACCGTGCTTGCTTGGCTTCTTATTAGCCGCCATTATTTTAGCCATGGCTACCTCCTTAGGAGTAAACCCACACCTCGCAGTCTTCACTGCAACGGTGAATCATTGGAGGGCGATAGATTTTTTCGGGCGTAAAAATCCTTAGCATGGCTTCCTTCGGAAAAGAAGTAAAACCGATGGTCCCGTGTCGTAGATTTACGGCACGCAAAAGAACCTCAAGCCTGATAAAGGAGCCTTTGAGCAAAATTTCCAGTCTTACACGCCCAATATAGAATGGGACGTTAAGGATCACAGCAGTTAAAGAGCGTCCATAAATAAACTCAATTTGATTTTTATTTCCTCACCGTGCCCTTAGTACTCCGGCCTTCTTGAACGACTTGGACTCTCTTAATTTAATAACGGTTTTAAGGGATGACCCTGCCTGTATCGCCAAGCTTTTTCGCTATGTTAAATCCAGTGGTTTCCTTACAAAAATTTAATCGTTTAGTTTCTGGCGTGTTAATGACTTTCACACTGTGTCCGTACTGACTTAAATGCATGTGTTTGCTGAAGATTAGTTCTGGCATATATTGATTTGTTAGGTTTTTTCGGTATAAGTTGTGTAGTTTTTGTTTACTTTTTCTAGTTTTGTAATTTCCGTTGCTTAACCCTGCAATTGCTTTGTATGTATTGCTTCTGTATTCGACATGAATAAATATATAGCCAGATGGTGGTGCTGATTACCATAGTAGTTTTGAGCCACTTAAATAGCTATTTCTACTAAAAAATGGACAAGCTCTTTTTCAGTTTATACAGACGTCACGACATATAGAGATGGTCTCATTCCTTCAGTAGTTTCAGAACAATCTGAGCAAATCATCAAATAAAATCTGGCACATCTTTGGTAGGAATGGACTGCAATTAACTTCAAATACTATCGCGTTGTGACAGACACTATACCTTAAGCTTCTCAGGAAGATTATGCTACCAATAGGAATTTCAGACGATTGCGGTCCTCTTCAGGAACAGAGATTTGTAGAAAACGCTGTTGTATATTTTATACCACACCAATTCTATTGAATGAAATCTATTTAAAATGGAACGGAATGATCTCCAACAAATTCGGACACTTTTATAGACAATCAGACCCTTTTACAGGCTGACTGACGGCCTTCTTGATTTGCATTAATCGGCAGCCTAACAGCAATCGTCAAACCCTTTTTGCAGACTCCTCTGTGTGGTAGATAATACCCAGTATCTTGCTTCTCTTCTACGCAGATTTATTGATTAACCTCTTTAGCACACCATTTTTGGAACATTTCTGTTATCTTGCGAAATTAGTCTATTTCTGTCAAAACCAGTCTCTTAAGAGCTACGTTGTTATCCCTGTTATTTACGTTGATCCCCCTTCCATGGATGTGCAATCTCATATTTTTCTTTAGTGTTTAAGTTTGACATCTTCTTGAAAGTGTTTAAAATTTGCTAACTTAATTTCCTTTCTTGTTAGTGTCGCAGTGGGATCACTAACTCCGATAGCTCCTAAACTCCCTGGAGTGCCGAAAGATGAGTTTTTCCAAAAACAATACGCTTATTGTGGAAGCTGAAGATTAATTTAAGCTTTCATATAAAACTTTATCATTACTGTTTAAACAAATGTTGATGAAACTGCAACCAGTCCTAATTGCATCTTGACTAATTTTTCTGTGAATACACTATCTGCAACATTAGCCCGATAAGAACTCCTATAAGGCAATGTGTGCCAAACTGAGAAGGATTCGACCATACGGACTATATTTTCATCTCGAATTCATCCACAGATAATTATATTGCCTAACACTTACAAATTTTGGGAACTTATATGCATACTACTGCTAAGAGCTATCTTTCGTGTTGTTTGAAGAGCGTTTAAATAGCCTTCGTTCAGACGTTAGGATTTTTAGAGGAACGAAACCTATTTATACATCTGTATCTTCTAGTAGACAAGACCTCTGTGAACAGTGATTCATCACATTATAATCAGTATTTGTTTCCAGTAATTGCATTTTAACTTCGCACAAAGTGTCTGCAACAGAGCGCAGTGATAGTTTGTACACAGAGGGCTAGAACCTCATCATGAGCGGACTTGACATTGCTTTCATTAAGTTTCATTGCAATGATGGAATTCAAATTCTTTAACTCGAGCTTCAGCCTGCCTCACATTCAAGAAGTACCGAATTTGAATCTCGGTTAGGGTGAGTTACCCAGATAGGGTTTTTCGGGGTTTTCTCTTATCGTGAGAAGACAAATGTCGGATAACTTTAAGCTCTATGGACCCCGGGCTCATTTGAGCATCATTTCACCTATTTCATTCATCGTCTGATATGGCCTAACCGGTTAAAGGATACTAAAACAAAACGGACGCTTCAGGCTATTAAAACCCACAGAACATTGCGATTTGAAGTGCAATTAGTAGGGCTATAAGGTAAATTTAAGCAAGCTAGGCAATGCTTATTTTCTGCCAGTCTGTTAGGCTTGTCAGTTCAGTCCAGTTCTCAGGTGAGATAATACTCCTTAGTTTCATGTTGTTTGGTTTGCATAATTTACAATCTAAATCCTTTCCCTTGAATTTACTGGGAAACAAAACACTAGCGGTTATTAAGCGAGTTCTTCCTAATCTATAAACTGGACATTATTTTAAGGAAAAGAAATAATTCTTCCAATCTGCCAATGCATTTGCAGTATATTTGCTGTTAACTGCTGCTGGGGTTCTCACCCACACTCTCAGGACTTCTTTGGCAGGTAACACGAAAAGTAGAAATAACATGGACTCATATCTATCCCTGGAACAAAAAGGACTTCAGAACTCGTAATTGTACCTCCAGCTCAGCGGTTCGCAAACGCCTTCGACCCGGAAATCCCTTCCACAAAATCTGAATTGTGCAAAGCCCCTTTTCAAAAGGATCTGAATTGAGGAACCCCTGCCTTATAAAAATTCGTACTTATTGTAGACTTGCAAATAATCAAATCCCAAGCAAACGATTTAATGGACTTAACGTATAGTTAGGCTGAACATACACAATGGTGTGGGCCTACCTGAAATAGTAAAATATTTTACACTTCTGTCTTAACCTACAAGTTTTCGTTGCAGTATTAGGTTACTCGCCTGTTTCTTGGATTTCAATGAGAAGGATGTGCCTGCTTTGCATTGCACTTAAGTCAGCAAGCACAGAAGATAAATACACGCTCAAATAATACTTTCGACAGAAAGATTGTTTTTATATTTATTCTTAAACACGCTTATGAAGAAAATGCCTTTTGGCACAAATATGTACACGAGAAAGGTAATAAAGTTTCTGTAACTGCAAATCTGGGGACTTTTCCAGAAATTGCTCTTTTTCATTTACATTTAACGTGGATTCCGAAATTGATGTCACGTCCATGGGATTGCGAATCGGATTGGTATTACTGGATCGAGCAGGGAAATAGTATCGGAAAGATTTTCGAAGCTCCTTCATATGTTCCTTAATCATGCTCTTGAACGTTTTCGTGCAAATAGATATGGTTTTCTACTAGGAAATCCTGAAGTGTATAAAATCACTAATTTTGATTGGTATTTAAACACCTCTCCCAAAAGTTAAGTTTTTTTTATTGAACGATTCGATATGGTCTTTCATAGCATAAGTCTTTGTGTTTTAACCCTGAAGCTATAAATAATTTAAACAGCTTATTTCTGAGAAAATGTCTCACAAATAATCCAAAATTTGAAACCAGATTTTATCTTCCATGCACTTTGCTTTGGGGAAGTCGTGCCTGGCGAGAAAAAGATAAACTTCGTCTTCAAGTTCATATAATTGTCGAATCAGTGTGAGTCAACAAACCCTTGTAATTCTTTCCCATTTCTTTACATAGAGTTGCAAACATTCAAGAATCGGTAGGAGGCCTTAATAAAATTAACAATTTGCTCTGCTTCATCCAGTACACATTTTAATCTGCCAGTGGAATCACGTCCGTAATAAAGATGGGTCAAGATTAGTGTCAAGAATAACCTATGATGGCTTTCGTACTACGGGAGAAACTCACGAATACAACTGGTAGGCAATAGTAAAAGTAGCAACCCACCTTTTAAGGAGAAGTACGTAGTAGTATGAGCCTTCGAGGAAGAACTCGAGTGTCTTGCAGCATACTACCTTGGCTTCGCCCGTGCTACTGCCACCAGTATGCAAATTGTCACGCCTACCTTAGCAATTGGCAGATATGACAAAGTAAATATGGTGGCATAACCTAGTCTACACTACTTGAATGAATCTTAGAGATATAAATAATATATTTTTATGTTTTGATAGAGCTAATGAGGACCCAAAAACGGATAAAGGGCTATCGGATTTCTATAAGAATCAACATTCTCTGAGACACTTTCATGGAGATACGAACACCACTACTGAAATATACTGTCTTAGTATGTTAAACTGAAGCCATACCCATGTCGTCGTAGTCGTTAATCATCAGCATTTATGATCCTGATCCAAAGAAGTGGGATTGATTCCTGACCAGGAGAAACTGCGACTGGAAAGAAGTAATATTATTCAGTTTATTTTGGTGTTTTGGAAATGCAGGCATCAATTTTTACTGAAGAGTTGATTTGTGCCATAGTTTTCTTTCAATTTGGCAGCCCTCTTTTGCAACTTTTGGATGCGTTTTCCGCTCAGAAACAGTGATGAAATACAAATTTGCAGCGTACTATTCTGTAACTCAAATCAATTTGTAGCGGTAGAAATGCTTTCAAAAATGATCGTCGTTCTAGCCGAGAGGTTTCATGTTTCGTTTTTCATTTTCGAAGGCAAATAAATTTCAGATTATTAAACCTTAATTATTTATAACGACATAGACCAATGGAAACAATTACGTTTTTCTACGTTACTTAAGGAACTAAACCAATGGAATTAATAGTAAATCAACGTTTGTTACTTTGGGAGGCTTTGTTTGCTGTGCACATGGAATAGTCAACTCGTTTATAAACAGCCACTTTCCGTTAGATATATTAGTTACTGTAGGAGCGTTTATGCAAGTTTCTTCAACGGAAAGTAATAAAATTATAATTAACAGTGCACAAGTAATGTTCTTAGTATGTTTAGAAACGTGAAGCAAAGGAAATTTGTTGTGTGGTTTGCAACCTAAATATTCGCGTTTTATAATGGTTATACTCGACAATAAAAATAATCAACAAATGTTACGTAAAATACTAGCGTTATAGATTCGAAGCATTAAATAAACTTAGAATTAACATAGCGATGTCCCTGCAAAGAATATTACTATAATACATTCCTCTGTTTCCATTATAATTATGCTGTCTACATCCTTAAAAATTAAGTAGTTTTTGATTTTCTCTGAATGTCATAAAACCTTTTTAGGCTAATATGTACAAGTTCGTAGCAAAGGCAAAAAACTGCTATGAATCCATCATAGCAGGTTGGTTGGTATATTATTTTGTGTATTTTATCATTTAACGGGTATGCGATTTCAAAATTAATTTTTAAATTCTACATATCGTATCAACACGTAATATTTCGCTCGCTCTCTGCCCTTAATACTTTTCGTAAAACATGTTAAGATTTAGGGAAGGCTTGAAACAACCCGTATTTCAGTTACTGGTGACGTTATTTATTATGCAAAGTTATAAATGCACATTTAATATAAAACGTTCTAATTGCTCATTTTTCAAAAATATAACGTTCTTCTTATGTAATGGTGTTGAACTACATGAATATAAAAATAATTAAGGTTCAAAAGCAGGTATTATTTGCCTCTTATAAATACATTATATTCCTTACCCTTAATAAGTAGACAGAGCTGTAAATATAAGTGTTATCTAATTAGTCAGTATGATAAAAATGAAGGAGCGCACGCTTCTTGTCTGTAATGAGGCCATCCGCTTGGTAAAATTGCTACATTAAACGCCACTATACTTCGACAAGCTTCGGCATAGCGTCCAGGTTTCCGATTGCGTTCTAATATTAAAAAATTGATTCTGACTGTAGTTATAGAAGTGTAATTATGCAACATTCAAAATGTTGGGATGTGGATCGCTAAGTTCTCAAATCGAATAATTACAGATCGAACAATTATACAATAGGGCTTTTGATATCTTCAAAGGCTTCGTAAGAGGATTAGAAATTCGTGAAGCATGTCAGTATTATGTGTTGAATTTTCAGTTATTTCTCTTGACTGGTAGTAATATTGCTATTTGGATTTTAATTCTTTGTTCACAGTGAATATTATTATTCTATTCAAAATAGAGCAGTTATATTTTCTACGTAACGTGATGGAAGGAAATATAGCAATGAGTTCCTGTTTCGCCTCCTTTAATAATTCCTCCCCATCACTTGTAATAACTCCTTGTGCTTGTTAATATAAAGATAACTACGTCAGAAGATATATAAGTAGAAATTTAGCGGTATTTATGTGAGTATCGGTTGAGTAGTGAGCTAATAATTATGATATATTACTTTACTTTATATACTGCAGCGTAAATATTTAATAATGCCATAAAAAGTGTAAGAATCTGAAGTACGTTTGTATATGCATCGCGCTGATCGGGTCCCAGGCAGCTACAAAGCGAACAGGATACATTGAAGCCCGACCACAAACCTATCTGTACACGATTAATTGGGTATTTCCATCTCCTAAACATAGGCAGTGGTCCTGTCGCTATATACCACCAAAATCAAGCGTTGTTGGAATGTAATTTCTGTTGTTTCTTCGACTTCAGTACGTTTTAGCAGCTGTGACTGTATGCACGTGCTTTTCTTCTGTCTGTTGGTTAAACTTATATCTGTATCTTCATAGAAGTTATATAGATTTTACTTAGAGCAGTGTTGTAAGTTTAGCAGTGTTAGCGTTTAGTACTTGCGTAGAGTAACTAAGATGTGTCGTCCTCCGTGGACTAGTGGTACCGTGCTAGCCTCTAGTTCCCAAGGTCGCGGGTTCAAACTTTCGGAAGGGAAGTAAAGCCAGTGGTTCCGTGTCGTAGATTTACGGCACGTAAAAGAACCTCAAGCCTGATAAAGGGGCCTCTGAGCAAAATTACCGGTCTTTCACGCCCAATATAGAATGGGACACTAAGAACCACAGCAGTTAAAGAGCGTCCATAAATAAAACTGAATTTAAATTTAACTAAGATGTGGAGAACTTGGGAAACAAGCCAAATTGCCGTCCCTCCGGCCGCACCAGCAAATGACCCGCTGCCGAGTATAAAAAAGAAAAAAATAATTGCTTAAACACCAAACTTGGTATTTAAGTTCACTTTGAAGGAAGCGAATAAAGGTTTTCAAGAAAGTCCCCCCACCCTAAACTACCCTTTACGTGGAAAAATGTTCGTCATTGTTTTAATATTCTCAAACATGGCTATAACGAATTTAATTAAAATACTACATGTTTAAGGTATTTGAATGAAAAATAAAACGTATATCTTGAATTTTCTGGGAATAACCTGTGAGCTCTTCATTCTGAATAACCTTTTGTGTAACTGGTAAACCGTGAGATGGATAATTTAACAAATTGTCTGAAGGGAGATGGTTGGGAATGTATGTTTCATATACTAGTTCCTTTGTTTTAGTGTGCTATGGCGAATATGTAAATATGTTATACGTTCATACACCTAATTTAAATTTAGAATGCAGTTGATTATTATACAGGGTGGGCCATTTAAGTTGAGACTGTACAGTATCTCCAAAACTAAGCGTTGTAGAAAGAAATGTCGTGAATAAAAGTTGCTGGATATTATGGGGCAAAGTAAATGCCATTAGTGTATTTTATTTGGGGGACGTTGTGATGGTCATTTTAGGGTTCGTAGTAGGTTCGTGGAATATAAATCCGGCAGAGAAACAAATGGAGGTTGTATCAGGACACAAAATAACAGCAAACAACTAACAGTCAGTACTATCACGCCGTGAGTAACCACAACACTAGCCCTTCGGAAAACGAATGTTACACTATTCTGGTACTCCGCAGGATGGTTGCATGGCAAAGTTAAAGGAAAGGAGTAATGTATTAAACAATGATGACACAAACTTAAAATCACTTACACCTCACACGAATAAAGAATTTGTAAATCCACAACAAATTAAATCAAGGATTTGGGATCGTGAATACATTATTTTATTGAATATAGGAACTAGTACTTCCGTAATATTTGAAGAATTATTTCAAGAATTACTAAGTAATTGTGAGGTGAAATAGTTAACTGTGGAAAATGTACACTGCAGTGCAGCCATTGGAAAGAAGGAAAGAAGAATACATAAAATATTTCGTGAAGCAGGTATAGGAGAATGGCATTTCAGTTTTATCACCCAGTAATACAACGCTAATCACGTCAGATTATAATTGGTAATGATCTGTTACATAGTTGGCAGGCCGTCTTAGATTTCAAACTGCATGAAGTAAAAATAAATTATGAAAGCTCTACGAGAAATATTAAATTGTTTGAAGAGAATATTAATAAAAAGATGAAGGCTGCGATGAAATACCTCACTAGGGATTCTTTATAGAGAATATATTGATATATGATGATGAAAACCAAGGAATGAAAGATATAAGAATATATGAAAATAATAGATGCAATTACCCCGCCCCTGCGAAGAGTTGCCAACTAGCAGAGGTAAATATGATGACGAAGGTACCTGAACAGCAGAAAGAAGATGGTGTACTTAATTTGATATGCGTGAAACGAAACAAAGTTCATAACCTCACTTCAACACAAATAGAGGTGCTGCAGGAAAGCTTAGAGGAGGACAAAGCAAATTTAGTTCTAAACTAGAGTTTTGCACAGTATGTTTGGAGATACTATAAAAGATTTTGCATTACAGTACATAGATAATCTTATAATATTTGACAATGACTTCGAGGCACACATGGAATAGATAAATTATATACTATCTGAATGTCATGGGAGTGGTATGACCATAAACGTAGCTAAGTCACAGTTCCTTACCAAAGGGATTGAATTTTTAGGTTATGTCATTTCTGAATAAGCATAAAACCGAACGCTGAGAAAGTAAATGCAATAGATAGTAAAGACAGTTCTTCCACCGAAGAATGTAAAACAATTGATAAGATTTTTGGTGTGTTTAAGTATGAAAGCAGATTTGTGATCAACTATACAAAAGATTTAATCCACTATGAGAGTTGTTTAAAGAAAGGTACAAAGTGGAACTGGACGGAAGTATATCAACAAGCTTTTGAAAATGTAAAGAATTTGTTTAGAAAATCTATATTGTTTGAGATGACAATTCCTAACTTACCCCTTTACATATATTGTGATACCAGCATAAAAGCCTATGGCACAATACTAAATCAGAAAGATACACAGGGCAAAACACAAACAATTTCATCAGCATCAATATCTCTATCAAATGTTGAATCGAATGCATGTATCTCAGAACAAGAATTCGGGGCAATGTAGTTTGCACTCCAGAAATTCGGGCAATATGTGTACAACAACAAAGTTTTTGTTTATACAGATGACGTCAGCTTATCATTCATGAGAAATGCAAGCTTAGCAACTCAAAAACTTCAAAATACATACACGAGATAACGCCATATGACACAGAGGTGAAACATATTCGAGGCAAAGAAAACATTTAGTGACATACTATCCAGACAGAAAACTGACGTGCATATTCCTGAAACTATATCACACCCACATAATGAAGTCAAACTCATGGAACTAAATCTTAAAGAAAACTAAACACTTTCTAGGAAAATAAAAGATGTATCAATACTACAAGAAGCTGATCCTGAAATATGTAAACTGTTTACCATAGCTCCTGAAATGAATTAATCAAAAGCAAAGCAGCTAAACACAGCAATTTGTTAGACAAATTACAAGGAGATGTAACCAAGAAATGGGAATGGAATTAATTATAGAGACCGGGAGATCCTTGGTTCAAATCCCGGCTATGGCATTGAATTTTTCAGTCGTCTGATTCTACCTTTCCAAGAAATGGGAAGATATCATTCCAAAATGTTTAGAAGAAGTAAAACTGATATTTTACAAGACTTCAGCACACCCAGAATACGAGAAAGCTGCCATTGCAATTAATGATGTAATATATATATATATATATATATATATATATATATATATATATATATATATATATATATTAAACACACTTACAAAAAGGTGAGAAAATTAGTAGCAACACGTTCTCTGTGTTAAAAAGTAAAACCTTTGAATGCCAAATATGATTTTGAGCCTCATGCTATAATGAGAAATGAGAAAACCGCGCTTGCAACAATTGATGCCTATGGATAGATGCCCTCAAGTCAACTTAATTGTAAGTATATTTTGTTATGTATGGCATTTTTACAAAATTCTGAGAATTTATTCAATAAGGAATATCAAAAGCAAGACACGTGTAAACAAAATCATGCATGACTGGATATTGAATTATGGACCAATTAAATCAATGTTGTCAGATAACTCAGCGGTTGACAAGAGCAAAGCTTTCACCGAAACTTCAAAAGCACATAGTATCAAACTATATAATTAATCCGCCTACTATCCTCGAGGAAGCCCGTGTGAAAGGATTTTGAAAGATAATGGTATATATTTCTGGATAATTAATCATGGAAATCACAAAGGCTGATACAACAAATGTACAATTATACAGGACATAATGAACCATTCAATGAACCCAACGGCAGGATTTACCCCTCATGAGCTCACGGTGAATGAAAGATCAAGACCATTAGTATTGAACGTCCCCACAACCTTGAAACAAGGATAACAAGTGAGTGAAAAGGAAAAATGTAAAATAGCTTTCAAAAATATAAGAAAGAGAGCTGAGAAGAGGATTAATAAAACCAAGAGGAATAAAAGAAAATGGACCTCACACCTTTGAAAGGAAGTATTTTTGAAGTAACACTGTATACCAGATACACAAAGGAAAATCTATTGGATGATTAATTTTGACCGTACATAATAACAAAATCTGGGAAAAAATTAAACATTGAGTTTTATTTATGGACGCTCTTAGATAGATAGATAGATAAATAGACAGACAGATAGATAAATAGATAGATAGATAGATAAGGTATCTTTATTGGTTTCAAATTATTGAAGTTATTACACAAGTATTTAATGCATGGGTCATTGACCGTACATGCATATTTAAGATACAAGTATGGTGACAAATAAACAACAGAAAAAGAAAACAAAAGGAAAAAGAAAAAGGAAAATAGAGATAAATTACCTTTGTCTAACTGAACAAATTTGACCTAGCTTCGCGCACTTTAGCCAGGAAATTGCCCATGTTTCGCCAGTTCCTCTGGTCAACCAGTAGCTCCCAACATGCCAGTCTCTTTCTTGAGGGACTTAAGAATTTTTCTTTGAGTTTAATTGTTCGCTGGTTCTCCCACCGTGCACATTCCGCCAAAATATGTACCCAGTCCTCTTCCAAATCACAGAATAGGCAGATTCTCCTGCCAGAATCGTCAGTCATTTTCTATGCCCTCCAGCCCCCCAGTCTAAACCATGCAATTCCTGATCTTTCCTTTCTTCCTAAGTTAAGTATATATGCCTCTTTATCCCAATTAAATTTTATTTCATTTGCTAGACTTAGAGAAGGTTTAATTTTACAATCCGATACTATTTCCTGTTGGTTGATGTCTCTTAGTCTTCTTTTGACTCCTTTTCATATGTTTTTGTCATTTGTTTCAGCTCTTTGCCATACTGACCACATGCCTATTCTCGTCAAACCCCTTTCCAAATCAGCTGCCCAAAACTTAGGAGACAGGTTTTCCCACTGGTATTTATAACATTTGGATCGTAATGTGGAGTTATCCCCCTGCATCAGCCTCAGCCAGTACTTCACTGCTCTTATTTTGCAGTGTATTGTGTCTTCATAACATCCCACCTCCCTCAATACCCCCGAAATTTATGTGCTTGTGAAACTCCAAGAACTCTTTACCAAAATGCTAGCTGTGTTTTATTTACATGCTCTGCTCTTTCCCATCCCCAGATTTCACTTCCGTATAACAAAATCGGCCTTATCTTAGAGTTATACATCTTTTCTAATGTATCTACAGGTACATCCGGTATCCGCGAGAGGGTACGTTATAATTCATCTAACTGCCCTCGTGCTTTATAGTTAGTTACTGATAGATGTTTGTTCCATTTTCCTCTCATATTAAACATTACTCCTAAATATGAGAAATGTTTTAACGTTTTGTAGTTCTAGACCCTTGTAATATCATTTTTCATCCCTGCCATACACATAGCCATTTTGAAAGCCATTGTTTTTGTTTTATTAATGTTTACCACCAACCCCCATTGTTTACAATATTCTTCCAACCTTACTGTAAGCCTTCTATGGACACTGACAAAATTGTCATGTAATTCGCGTGTAAAAGTACAGGAATGCAGACATCGCCTACTTCTGGGCCATTCATTTCATCTGCTATTAACACGTCTGCTATATCGTCTATGGAATAAATTGAACAACAGGGGCGATAAAACGACGAACTCTTCTACTGGCCGATTTAGATTCAGTTATTGTATTTTGGTCTATTTTGATGCTGAAATTCACACTGTTATAAATTTGCATCAGAACTTTCATCATTTTACCAGAGGGTCCTCTGTGGTGAAGTTTCGCCCAAAGGGCGTTTACTATGGTTCTTAGCGTCCCATTCTATATTGGGCGTGAAAGACCGAAAAAACGTTGTTCAGAGGTCTCTTTATCAGGCTTGAGGTTCTTTACGTGCCGTAAATTGACGACACAGGGCCACCGAATTTACTTCCTTTCCGAAGGAAGCCATGTTTCGGATTTTTACGCCCGAAAAGGTCTATCGCCCTCCGCCGGGTTCGAACACGTGACCTCGGGAAATAGAGGTTAGCATGGTACCCCTAGACCACAGAGGACGACAATTTGAGGAACATACACATGAGCTTAGAGATGAAAATGGAAGAATAAGTGGTAGATATCATAAAACATTGTTGAAACCATTTCAAAACAAGACAGCAGAGACCTAAATAGAGTAATTATACAAAAATGCAGACAACTAAAATACTGCAATAGAGTAATAGACAGGAAAACATGAAAATTGTGAATTGCAACAAAAAATCAATTGTTGAAGAGAGCGAATAAAATTAACGGGCTTATTATCAGAATGTCCGTTTTAACAATTAATACCGAATAATTAAGAACAATAACATATATTCTGATAAAATGCATTTGAGACGGATAACTTAACAAATTGTCTGAAGGGAAATTGTTGAAAAATGTATGTTTTCATATGCTAGTTCTTTGTTTAGAGTGCTTTAGCGAATATGTAAAATTTTATACGCCTAATTTGAATTTACCATGTAGTTGATTATTATGTATAATAGAGAGTTGAAGTTAGTGTTTATGCTTATATCATTTAATAATATAAATGTAAATTTTGTCAAAAAGAAAAGAATAGGCGCAATGCTCAAATATTTAAATTGTAAGCATAATATTCCTGACGGCAAAATGCCATTGTCATGGTGAATAAATAGCTATGAAAGGAAGAGAAGACGAAATGACCAGTTTTAGCTTCGTCTTTTACGGTTGGCTTTATATTATATTGAGATATTAAGTACACGTATGTTATAAAGTTTGTTAATAACACAAAAAGTAAGAGTTATCTATCGGAGTTAGATTATTATTTGTATATTCAACCCGAAACGCCGCCTCCAGACTGTACCCTGGGACAAAGAAGAAATCTCATCGCTCACGGCTGCAGAAAACGACACCACCCGGCATCATCAGTGCACAGAACATACGGTACCATAATAATACCCAAACTGTAAGAGATAGACAAAATCTTACCGTACTTAAAATGCAACCTCATTAAAGGACACAATTTATGTGTTAATAATTTCCGAGAAATTCTTTGTTATTGGTTTGAATTTAGAAATACTTGTACTTTTTACAAGTGGTAAATCGCTATTTGTATTTTTCTTCTGGTCATACAACGAGCATGGAATTTCAAAGCCATCGCATAGTCATCTGCTTTTTAAAAATCTCACTATCGCTTTAGCGTACTGTATCCTTATAATTACGTACAACGAAATACGTAGAAGTGTAATGGAACTTTATCTCGTTTAACAAGAAGTAGATAGAGGAATAAGCTTTTGTAAGAGTAGTTTGTAGAAAAGTGAGTAGTGCTAGTCATTTGCATGCAACACATTACGTTTTTTTATTTCTTTTGTCTTCGGTATTTTTACTTGTCTTGCACTTTATAATAAAGCTATCCACAAGTAAACAGAAGCTGCACTTCTAACTAATAAATCTTACACATCCTAAACAACATTGCACAGCTGCTTCTTATATTAGCTTTATATTACTACAAGCTTTGTTGTGAAGCAAATTCATTATGTTTTAAAAATTGCGAAAAAAGCGACAATCTCCCCGAGAGTGACACAAGAAACTGCGTTCGCCTTACTTTTACACCTGTTTCTTTTTTCACTTTTAACATATTTACTGTTTTGTTTACAGCCTCTGGAACTGATTTTTCTACATTCTCTTCTATTTTACACGTGTTTCTTCTTAAGCTATTGACAAACTCGCTGTCTTTGTTTACATTCTCTGGAAATTGGTTTTTCTGCATTCTCTTGTTGCAGGAAAAACAAAACAAAGAATGTTTTCACCATAGCTCCGCGCAGAAATACAGTAAGCAAAACTGCAAAATATACAACCCTTATTTATAAAAATTAACTATCAGGATAAATAAACATAATCGAAGGTCATGATTTAATTTAGAAGTATTTGCTCCTTTCAAAATAAATTCATATTAATGTATTCTAATTATTTAATAATAGTTGTCCATAGATGTATAAATTATTCAGGACGCGTTTCCAAGTTTCCTTCGTATAGTATGTTAACATGAATTTCCATTCTTGTAGCGTAATATATTTGTTTAGCTCTTCCTCAGTTATATTCCAAAGGATTTGTAACATATATAATTATTATGCGATATATAATTATTTACTTAATTTGTGTGTAAGGTAAACAATTCAGTTAAACTGCATGATTGTGTTCTGTACATGTGAAAATCAGCTAACGTTTTACATTTGAGTACTATTTTAAACTATGGCAACAACGTGCATATGCACTTTCCTAAGATGTTTATGGGGGTTGTGGTTAGGGGAGGTAGGGAACAAGTGTTTGACTGCTGTACAAAGGCCGTCGGTTGGGGATGCTTTGTCCGCGATTTATATATAATATATATTTATTTGTGCCAAGCTGCAAACTAGGTTATGGCTTGAAACCAAGGCTTGAACTTCACCAAACCATAACTATATGTGCAGGGTTTTTCAGAATTTGACCGATTATCTTTAAGAGATTATAAGGAGTGTTGGGGGAACAATTGGAGATAGGACAATTATGGTCCCAGAGCGCATGATTTTGTGCAATAAGCCAAAATAAATTTGAGCCAGTACGCCACTGATATCACCTCAGTGGTATATGCAAGCATTTGCAGCATTGCCAAGAAGTGTACATGTGTGGCTTAGTGGTGAAGTAGGGAGTCCTCAAGCAAGCGACACCAGATTTCAAGTTCAAACCCTGCCGAATGTTTCTCCCTTTTTTTAAATTTACTACCTTTCTTCAAATTGTTGATTGTGAAGGATATGGAATACTGCACTGCTATTAAATGTAATCAAGCAAATTAAAGGAATGAATTTTGAACAAGAATGTACATCATAAGATACTGTAATGTTATAAACACACACATGATGTGTAATCAGAATCCTTTATAGAGTTGCCTAAAAATGGCATTGCCATGACCTGGGACTAGTACACTATTGTGCTTACGAATTGAAAGAAAGCGCTGTTAGCTTTGGAAAAAGAAATAACTAGTGTGCAAGGCAAGTCATAATCACATTCCTGCTTAAGCTTTATTTATTCACTTCCAGGAAACTTAGAAAAGAGTATTTCTTCTTCAGATATACGGAAACAGCTAACAGTGAGCATTCCCATTTGTGAACTCTGATTTTCTGAAATACTTTCCTTTTGGGAAGCGCCTGTGAATCACGAGATAGCACTTCTACACATTTATAGAAAGTCGAATATAGATATGAAAGCGCCTCTTGCCACTCGCATAGCTCATTCAGTAACATCGTTTATAGTGAAGTAGTGCTGTGTTCGATTCCCTGTGTAAAATAACTTTTGTTTTTCTCTTGTATTTAAGATGAGAGGTGCATGCATACGCGAATAGCAATGGTAATTTTTATTTCTGAACAACTCAGAAGAAAAAACATGTAGCTTTAGTCTAATAAAGTCATTTCTAAAGGGGGTTTATTATACTGTTTGATTCTATTGCGTAGGAACACCTGCAGTATTCCTGTTCGCACAGTGCAACTGCAATGCCTAAGCGCGTGCGCGAATCTGAAGGTCACTACGGCAGAGAGTCTTGCTGTATCACTTGAGTTATGTTGAGCGTATTCGGTGGGATAATGGCTAATGATTGCATTTTGAGGAGGTAGCGGATAGGATCCTTGTTGACGGGAAACTAAGGGAAACACGTATGAAGCTGCGCGACTTTACAGAGGAACATATCCTAACAGACGGCATCCACACCCCTCAACTTTTCAGTCTGTTCACCAGCGTCTAAGGGAAACTGGATCACTAGAGGTGCATCGACCAAACGCCGGTGCAAGACGGGCACGTCACTTTTCGCTATTTGAGGAAGATGTATTCAAAAGGTTTCAGGAGACCCCTTCGGCTAATACGCGTGCTATTGCACGTGCAATAGGCATACATCATTTAAGGGTATGACGGGTGCTACAGGAAGACCAACTCCATCCATTCCATCTTTTGAAGTTACAGTCCTTGACTCCAGCAGACTTCGATCAACGATTGCAGTTCTGTAACTGGGTCTCTGAATAGCACGACGAACAGCCTGATTCTTTTCCCGAGTACTCTTCAATGATGAGTGTTGTTTTACAAGGGATGTATTGGCATTCGTACAGAGAAATAGTATGTGTGGAGCCATGATAATCCACATACCATTATGCAAGAGGATCAGTCGGTGGATGTTCGACGTCAACATTTGGGATGGCATAATTTTCAATTACCTAATTTGTCCAAAACTTCTTCCACCTCGGCTAAATGGACACATATTCGCCAGTTCTAGGTTCATGTTATACCTGGGTTTCTGGAGAACGTTCCTCTTGTCCTCCGACGCCATATGAGATTCCAGCATGACGGAGCACCCGCCCACTTTGTCAGCGACGTTAGAAACCATCTTAATAATACGTTCCCAGGACGATGGATAGGTCATGGTAGTACTGTTGTTTTCCCGCCACTTTCTCCTCATCTCATTCCTTCATATTATTTCTTATGGGGTCACATTAAGAGCCATTTACACGATAGCCCAATAAACTCAGAAGAGGAACTGCTTGTGAGAATAATGGCTACCTGTGATGTAACCCGCGACACTCCAGGCATCTTCCAGACAGCACGAGATGCATTTCTTCGTCGTTGCAATCTATGCTTGAAAATGGAATGACGCCACTTTCAAAAGTTCCTTTAAACTACTTTTTGCACGAAAACATGAATAACATGTTCAGTTTCGTTTACTTTTTCTTATAATTTTCAAGTTTCTTCTCTCCCAGGATAAATAGGAGCTTTAATTTTCCTTGAACGTCCTTGATTTCACAAATTTCTTCCACCCTGAGGATAAATAGCAGCTTTAATTTTCCGTTATCTTCCTTGGTTCATATCATTTTTGGCTAGTCTGAGGACAAATAAGGAGTTTAATTTTTCGTTCATCCTCCTCAATTTCTGCAACTTTCCTCCGAACCGATGTGTGAACAAACAGCTTTCATCCCTTCATCATTTTCCAGTTTCCTCCAATCCGAGGATAAATGAGAGCTTTTATTTTCCTTTATTTTCCGTGGTTTCTACAATGTCCTCCATTATGAGATGTGAATAAACAGTTTTTCTACTAATTTGTCCTCGTTTTCCAGTTCTCTCCACTCTAATGATAAATAAGAACGTTAATTTTCCATGATCTTCCTGGATTTGTAATATGCTTCCATTTCCTTGAATCCGAAGTTTGAATACTTAGTCCCGACCCCCCTCCCCCGTTTCCTTGTTATCATTTTCAAGCTTCCTCCACTCCGAGGATAAACAATTTTTATTTTCCTGGTTTTTCGTTATTGTTAACACCTAATCCAGCCTGAGGTATAAACAAGAAACTTATTTTCTTAATTTTCTGTTGTCATTTTCTAATTTCCTTCACTCCGAGGTATTAATAAGTAGTTAGTATTTCTTACTCTTCCTTATTGCTCACAAATGTACTTCTCTACGAATCATGAGCACATATGGTTTCCATTGTTGTTCATCTTTAACAGCTACGTTTCTCCATCCTTAAGGGAAAATGGATAGAGTAATCAATTTTTGGGCATTTCTCCCTTAATATTTACATGTGTTCCCTCTATTCATGGCGTATAGAAGATTACATAACAAGTAACCAATGCATTTTACCATTAACGTTGTATTCCTTTTATGATTACTGGCATCTACTTATATGTGAGCCATAACTATAAAATTACTTTTGTGTGTTTCCTCCAGCTCATTGTAAAATTATAAGCTACATTTATTTCTTTATTCACTATCTTTAACATTTCGACTTCGTTTTCGTAAATTTTCACCGCACCTGTATTAGACTACCGTCAATTGCAGTGTTTAAAACGCATACTTATATCAATACCTGATTATTTCTTATATCCATGTAACAGAATATTTATTGCTGCTTCTTTTGTACAACGCCTTTATCATTAATTAATTTCTAAATTGAACTAAATAGCACTGAATATCGCTATAGTGACCTTCAGAAAGGAGCAGGCGTCTAAGCATTGCAACCGCAATGTGCGGAAAGGAATATTGCTGGTGTTCCCAAGCAATAGATTTAAACCTTATAATAAAGCCTCTTAGAAACAACTTTATTAAACTAAAGCTAAACATTTTTTCTTCTGGATTATCTAGAAATTGAAATTACCATTGCCATCCGCGTATGCATACACCTCTAATCTTAAACACAAGAAGAAAAAACAAAAGTTATTTTACAGAGGGAATCGAACACAGCACGATTTCACTATAGTCAACGACATTACCGAGAGAGCTATTCCTACAAGTGACAAGAGGCGTTTGATAGGTATTTTGATTTTCTAAAAATGTATAGGAGTGCTACTTCGTGATTCACTGGCGCTTCCCAAAAGAAAAAATATTTCAGAAAATCAAGAGTTCACAAATGGGAATGCTCACTGTTAGCTGTTTTCGTATATCTGAAGAAAAGAAATGCTTTTCTACGGTTCCTGAAAATGAATAAATAAGCCTTAAGCAGGAATGTGACTACGATTTGCCTTGTACACCAGTTATTTCCTTTCCATAGCTAACAGCGCTTTCTTTCAATTTGTAAGCACAATAGTATATTAGCCCCAAGTCATGAAAGTGGCAGTTTTAAAGGCAATAAAGGATTATTATTACATATCATCCGTATACTTACACCATTGCAGTATATAATATTGTACATTGCTGTTCAAAATTCATTCGATTGATATGTTTGATTACATTTAAGAGCAGTGGTAATATCAAATGGAGCAGTATTCCATATCTTTCACAATCAATAATTTGAAGAAAGAAAATAAATTACCTGCTTCACTACTGAGTCACACACGTACACTTCCTGACAGTGCAGCAAATGCTTACCTATATCATTGAGGTGATATCAGTGTCGTACTGGCTCAAATTTAATTTGGCTTATTGCACAAAATCATGCGCTTTGGGACCATAATTGTCCTATTTCCAATTGTTCCCCCAGTACCCGCTATAATCCCTTAAGGTTAATCGGTCGATTTCTGAAATATATATAGATACCAAATACAGATCCAGAAAGAACACAGTACATAGTTGACACAAATAGTAAAAGCGCAGACAAGACACAAAAGCAATATATGCACCATTGAGACCTTCTTCAGGCTAAGGGAAACACAAAGACACGTGATCGTTCTGGACATGTATTGGTGTGTCCCACTCTTAGGTTTTTATAGCTATGCGCATGAAGGCGCGCGCGCGTGTACACACACACACCCACACTTACTGGATCTCTTGTACTGTGTCTAGGGTTATTTTTTACTTAATTGTAGTAGTGTTTGACGCCCCTTATTACTACATACGGTAACACAGGTGGTGGATACTGATGATAAATGCAATGAAATAATATTTGAAAAAGAAATTTTGGGATGGAAACCTTCCAGGCCTAAGTTTATGCTACCTCTCCGACATTTAGCAGTTACGAGGATTAAGGAAAACTTAGAAAATCCTCATTCAGGGAGGAAGGCCTTCGCAGACCTCCCGTTGACGATTCTGTGCCATAACGACTTCGACCACCCCTGTCGATGTTTCTCAGGATAGACAGGCAGGAATTTTAATAGGGTGGTTTGTACGTTATTTTGACCTATAAGCAAACTCTAATTTCCTCTCCGGAATAGGGTTAGGAACACATTTCAAGGGAAATGGGAATAGGTGAACCCTAGATAAGTCGTTAGTGCTGTATATGTGTTAAGAGAAAATGAAATAGGATATAAAATTTTCTTAAATATGCTTCACTTGGGAAGAGTTGTAACACAGCCCGAAGTTGTACCTTCCTGCGAAAGAAAGTGTGAAGAATCTAGATTTTGCACGGATCCATGATGATTGTTTGTCATCCAAAAGGTATTTCCTTTCCTACTTCCCTAAATACAAACAAATTTGAGTATAATAAATTCAGTATGCTCTAGATTGGAAGTATGAAACAAAGTTACGAATATTTTCCGCTTTGAAAATCACAACATGCTGTTTCACTTATTCTAATTGTTTTTAAACGCGGGTTGACTGTTGATACACACAAACAGTGAATATAATTTGCTAGCATCTGATTGGCTCAAGTGATTAATGATTCAAAATACCTCAGCCTCTTATCCATCAGCGGCGTTAATTTGAGCGAATTTGCGAGTGGAGGTGATGGAATTTAGTGGGGAGATAAGAACTACCTTAGTTCCAAAGATTGTTGCGGAGCAGTCATTGGCTTCTGGGGTATAGTAGGTTGCTTTTTAAAGAAGTCCAATATTGATTTTCAATTTTTATTGCAGCAAGCAACGTGGCAGTATCCGGGGACACGGTGCGGCCTAATTGTAGTTTTTCAGAGGCACACGGCACTTCCTTTGACTGCCTTGAATGTATCTCTGGCGTACCTAATATCGTCTTCTCAGGTGTAAGTTTTCGCAGAGATGATCTCCCCGTGAGGGTGAGCTGTTTCCAGCATTTATATTACTATGTCCATTTTATGTTGGCGGTCCCTTCAGACACTGCTTCCTATTGTATATTCGCTTTTTATTTCACCCGTTCCAAAATCTAGAAAATTTATCTGGAGATACTGCCCATTTTGTGTCCAATAATATTTCGATCATAATTGTCACCTGGGGTCTATTTGGCCTATAAGTGGTCTTATTATTAAACCCAGGGGCGGTGTCGTGATATATTTCGCGGATTGGATAAGCGTCATGTTTGCGGGCCCCTTCAAAAAAGTAAGTGGTTTCCCCTTTTCCGTCAAAGAGAAGTTTCTTGACCTATATTGCCTTTCTCATATTTTTATATTGAAAAAAGAAGGCCGGTACGGGACCACAAATAGATGCCGAAAACTGATAAGATGTAATGTGATATCCTCTTTCTGTGCCGCCGACTACGCCCCCTCCTATGTGTGCTACTGCCATACCGCCAGACAGAGGTGTAGAACAATGGACTATTGTATTTTTGTAGCCTCACCCCGAAAGCCGCCGACCACGACCCCCTCCTTTGCGTTACTAGCATGCCGCGCGGTAGAGTGTTAGAACAAAGGGCTATTGTTCTTTTGTGGCCTGATCCCGAAAAGCCGCCGACCACGCCCTCTGTTTGTGCGCTACTGTCATGACGACCAGCAGAGCTGTAGAACAATTGGCTACTGTCCTTTATGTGCTCGTCTGAATACCGCCCGGGCAGAGGAGAACAATGGGGTATTGTGCTAGTCGAAAATGGAGGTGGGTCTTTGTGCGCTACTGATAACGATAACCGGGGATCGTCGAACAATGGACTATTGTTTTCGTCGCGTGTCGCCGCCTCCGCAAGTCGATGTAGGAGATAATTGTGTCAATCAATCGGGTAATGTTCGTCCATGCATAACATTGTCTAACATATTGAAAAATGAATCGTGGATTTCTACTGCTAACGTCCTGGCATCGCGCCTCTAAAGGTCTGGGCGCAAATCCTCGATCGAAGTATCCCCATCGCATGTATTTTGATTGATTAATGTAATTAAACGCTGCTCGTCGATCGATGAATACAATTAAGTATTTTTGATTGATTAATGTAAATAAGTGTATATGAATTGACTCGCGCACCTAGTTGACATCGTATATATATGTGTGTGTGTGTTAATGCGATTATTACGCGTGTATAATTATTACGACTAATAACACTTGTTTAATTTTACTGTAGAGGGAAATTTTAGGGGGGTTTATAAGAATATTAAATCACTTAGGTGAATAAAAAATCCATGACTGAAAGGACAGAGTTGGCGTAAATGGCTAACACGAGACGTTAACGAGTGATTCCTTCACTGAAAACCCGAGCGCGCGCGGTCTATCTCCTGTAGGCGCTGACGCCCTTATGATGAAGTCTTGGGTCTGCAGGCAGGGGCTGAACGCCTCATCCCTATCCCCTTCCCTCTCCATGCCTCTCACTGCCTTCCGCACGCTCCTTTTACACTATCTAGTGCACAGCGACAAAGCTCCGCTCTTACGCCCAGGGAGGAATGAGCCGGAAGTTCACCATATTGGGTTTATCACGCGGATGGTGGCCATGTTGGCTTCCGGGAAATAAATTATTTGAAATGGGCGATAAGGAGCTTCGCGCTTCAATATATTTTTCTAAGGTTTGTTTACACGTACGATTGTCTCTGAAAAATAAATAAATACGGGTTAACATTAAAGTTAAATGATACAAACTTTATTAATAAATAAATAAATAATGAACTAAATAAATAATGAAATATGATGATTGCTCTAAACAAAACACATCCCTTGTTACTCTTTTAATTAACGCTAGCTTAAGAACGCTCATAAACAAAACTCAACAGAAATATGTAAAGACAGTCGAGGAAAAATACAGGGCAGGGATTTTAAAACAGGCGTTGTCGATAAAGCACTCCACCCACCGTGCAATCCCGCGCATAGGTAGGGACTTTGAAACATACATTGTCGATAAAGTACCCCCACCCACTCACGCAAGCACATGCATAGGCAGGGACTTTAAACCAGTCATTGTCGGTAAAAAAGATGTGTCCAGCACGCGAGAACACACACTCTCTCTCTCCTTTTCAGGTAGGGACTTTAAAACAGACATTGACGATAAAGTACCTACACGCGCTCACGCAAGCACACGCGTAGGCAGGGACTTAAAACAGTCATTGTCGGTAAAAACAAACGCGTCCACCACCCAAGCACTCTCTCGTTTGCGTAGACAGGGACTTTAAAACAGTCATTATCGATAAAGTACCGCTATATAGTAGCAGTTCTTGTTAACTATCGCCGAAATTCATTAATGCCATTATCGTGTCTGTCATGCTGTAACTTTAGATGCTTTCAGCTTTGTTTTTATGCTAATATTATAATTAAATGATACATACGTAAAGAAATAATGAAATCTCTATAAGCAAGGGCGTAATGTATTTCCTAGAGGGTATGGTGTATAGATCCTGTATAACACTGTACTTAAACCTTCGTAACGTTTGCAATTATTATTATTATTATTATTATTATTACCGTCAAGAAAGCTTACCAATTCACTGATACATTACGCCAGAGACGCCAACGATTTATGTAGCGATTTACACACCTTTTGCAAAAATATGTTGTACACCTTTGAAGAGGGTAAACCTGGTCTCGGAAAATTCCCACCTAATGGGCGGGGTTCTTGAGGAGAGATAGCATCTAAAAGCGAGTGTTTCAAGTTTAACGGTTGAGTGGGTTTTCCATGAATTTTTTTAGTTTGCGTTCAGAGTTCGATTTCCCTGTAGTATTGAATACCGCTTTAGACATTGCATATCTAAACAGTCACGTGTCTGTTAGAGTCGTCTTTTCATTTTTTACGGGAATAAAAAAAGATAATAACAATACTGAAAATAATAATAATAATAATAATAATAATAATAATAATAATAATAATAATAATTGCGAAAGTTACGAGTGTTGAAATACAGTGTAATACAGGATCTATACATCATACCCCCTAGGAAAGATATTACATCTGCCTTATAAAGATCGTTAATGGGAGGGCTTGCCCTTGCACGGTAAATCACCTAACCGAGATTCGAACTCGGGACCGCTCGAATGTGAATAGACACGCTATCTCTCAGAGAAGTCTGATATTTATTATTACATTGGAACGATACTTGATTGCCGCACTAAATCAGGAAATATTTTTTGGATATAATTGCGATAGTTACGAATGTTTAAGTACAGTGCTATACAGGATCTAGACACCTTACCCGCTATGAAATATATTACGCCTGCGTTCATAAAGATTTCATTATTTATAACGTATCATTTAATTATAATTCTAGCGCCAGTAATGAAAAGAAATTATGGCTGTTTCTCTAGATGTAATTCCCGGCGTCTATATGGGAAACAATATTTTAAAAGCAAAAACGTTACGAAGGTATTCAAATAATTGTATTTTCTCTAAAAGGAATATAATTCACTCGGTGAAATCCCGTATTTAAACACATGGAATAATAAGTTTGTTTAAAGAAAAGAATACTTAACTAAACTGCTTGAATTTGAGATAAATGAAAACTCACACGGCCAGCCTATTAACTGTAGAATGTTCAACTACTTGCATATAAATGCGCGACATTGAAACCAAGAACGTAATTATAAGTTAAATGTAGTGAGTAATTAGTTAACTTTTACAGTAAATGAAGTGCATTTACCTCTTACCAGACCAGATGTTTGATGAAATTTCACAGAGCAATGTAAAGTCTGAAGAGTACTTAGATCGACGTGTTCTCACAAGACAGAGTGAGAAGCTGTCTCGTTTTATATCATTTTCCCCTATAAATCTGGGGGCGAGAAGCGTGACGTTATATAATACATCGATTTTTTTTGATTGGCTACTCCGCCCCTCGAGTATTGGGGGAGCTAACCTCGCGTAGGGAGGTATTTCATAAAACGCGTTTAAACTTGTTGCGGGGGAATTCCTCCATCACACCACCTGTGTAGAAGGAAACTCCTTCTGTATATGGCCTTAGAAAACTAAAATAGAATAATTTTTTTTATTTTTACATGTATTGCTAAAATTCAATGTTTTATAATTACCAAAATATTCGTTCCAGTATTATATTTGAAGGTTCCGTCTGCGATCAAAGTATTATTCTATCATGATATGAATGTGAGTGGTGACGCTGATGCCATCACCTGGAACTCCAACCCCATAGTAGGATTGTATAAAAACGTATTATTTAATAACAATTTTAGAGTGAAAATAACGAAAAAAGTAAGTATTGTTTCTGTTGATATAATTTTCCTGGTGCGGTGTAGGGATCGTGTAATTTTTAGGTACGGAGACTGAAACAGCAGTCTATTTAAATGAAATAAACAAATAAGCTTTCTTGACGATGATGATGATAATAATAATCGTCATCATACGGACTGAGTGAGGAAGTATTGTTTGGAAATAATTGCGATAGTTACAAATGTTTAAGTACAGAGTTCTACAGAATCTATACACCATGCCCTCTAGGAAATATACTGCACCCGCGCTTATAAAGACAGTTAATGGGAGGGCTTGTCCTGCATCTATGTATTCGTAGACTTCATACAGGTCCTAAACTCAGACAGGGTGGTCACCGGGAATCGAACCGGCGACCTCTCGAATTCAAACCTCACAAGTTACCGCGAAGTAGTTTTTATCAAAACAGGGTTTAAACACTTTTTACCCACGTTAAATAAGACTATCATTCATCAAGTATTTCATTCCTCTATATAGCAAGTCGTAAAAACTGGTTTGCCTCAAAGAAACATAAATAAAAACTGTCTGATGTTATACACTGGAATGCTTAAGTTGAATTCTTTTGCCATTTTTATTCTAAATACCATATTCTTGTTATCACCCTATCCAAATCATTTTTCTTTGTTTAACATTCCATAAAAATCAGTTTATTATCGGTATCATGCAAACAGTTCTTGTATTTGACAGGTATATAAATAAAATGCGACTAAAGATGATTTACAGCATCATTTATATGAGCAGGGTTTTTCCGATATGAACGGTCTTTTCAGGCGAATGAGAAATCATTTTAAAACACAATATACACCTCCGCTTATAAAGGCGCTTGATGGGCAGGGTTTGCCATTGTCCGTTACTGTCTGTAGGATGGAAACCTGCTACCGGAATTTCCCGAGATTTGGTTTACCCTCTTTAGGGATATACAGCATATTTTGCAAGGGGTGTACAACTGAATAACTCAGTGGTATGGGTCTTTAGATAAAGATTTTAAACAAATATCAAATTTGTATTTGAAGTCTTCGTAATGGTTCGATATCTCTGCTGGAATAGACAAAATATCATTAGAAGGGAGGCTGTGTAGAAGTACTTGCCCCATGTTATATATTTACTAAGCAAGAAATGCATGTTTTGAAAGTCCGTGTATTTTTTCAGTTCAGAGTTCGAATTCCCGATGGTATCCAATACCGCTTTAGACATTACATATCTATACAGTCACGAGTCTGTTAGAGTCGTCGTTTCATTTTTGCTACGGGAAAAATTAGATAATAATAATTGCGAAAGTTAGAAGTGTTTAAATACAGTGTAATACCGGATCTATACATCATACCCTTTAGGAAATGTATTACACCTGCGCTTGTAAAGATCGTTAATGGGAGGGCTTGCCCTTGCACGGTAAATCACCTAACCGAGATTCGAACTCGGGTCCGCTCGAATGTGAATAGACACGCTATCTCTCAGAAGTCTGATATTCATTATTACATTGGAATGATACTTGATTGCCGCACTAAATGAGGAAATACTATGTGGAAATAATTGCGATAGTTACGAATTATAATTTTAGCGCAGTAATGAAAAGAAAGTATCGTTGTTTCTCTCGATGTAATTCCCGGCGTATATATGGGAAAAAACAATTGCGTGTATGTGTCTGGGCAAATTCTTTTTCGGGACATGTATTGCTAAAACCCCACTCAAGTGTTATATTTGAAACACTCGCTTTTAGACACTATCTCTCCTCAAGAACCCCGGCCATTAGATGGGAATTTACCGAGACCAGGTTTACCCTCTTTAAGGGTGTACAACGTGTTTTTGCAAGGGGTGTGTAAACCGTTATATAAATCGTTGGCGTCTCTGACGTAATGTATCTGTGAATTGGTAAGCTTTCTTGACGGTAATAAAGATAATAATAATAATAATAATAATAATAATAATAATAATAATAATAATAATTGCGTAAGTTACGAATGTTTAAGTACAGTGTTATATGGGGTCTATACACCATGCCCTCTAGAAAACACATTACACCTGCGCTTATAAAGATTTCATTATTTATTTACGTATGTATCATTTAATTATAATTTTAGCATAAAAACAAAGCTAAAAGCATCTAAAGCTATGGCATGACAGATACGATAATGGCATTAATGAATTTCGGTGATAGTTAACAAGAACTTCTACTATATAGCGGTACTTTATCGATAAAGACTGTTTTAAAGTCCCTGTCTATGCAAAGGAGAGAGAGAGAGTGCTTGGGTGGTGGACGCGTTTTTTACCGACAATGACTGTTTTAAAGTCCCTGCCTACGTGTGTGCTTGCATGAGTGGGTGTGGGTATTTTATCGACAATGTATGTTTTAAAGTCCCTACCTACAAAGGAGAGAGAATGTGTGCTTGCTTAATGGCAGCGGTTTTTATTACCGACAATGACTGTTTTAAGGTCCCTGCCTACGCTTGTGCTTGCGTGAGCGGATGGGGGTACTTTATCGACAATGTCTAATTTAAAGTCCCTACCTATGTGCGTGATTGCGCGGTGGGTGGAGTGCTTTATGGACAACGCCTGTTTTAAAGTCCCTGCCGTCTATTTTTCCTCCACTGTCTTTATATATTTCTATTGAGTTTTATTTATGAGCGTTCTTAAACTAGCGTTAGTTAACAGGGTAACAAGAGAGATGCTTTGTTTAGGACACTCACCATATTTCAGTATTTATTTATTTATTAATAACGTATGTATTGTTTAACTATAATCTTAACCCGTATTTATTTATTTATTTTTCAGAGGCCGTCGTACGTGTAAACAAACCTCCGAAAAAATATCTTGAAGCGCGAAGTTTCTTATCGTCCATTTCAAATGATTTATTTACCGGAAGCCAACATGGCCACCATCCGCGTGTTAAACCCAATATGGCGAACTTCCGGCTCATTCCTCCCTGGGCGGAAGGGCGCAGCTTCGTCTCTGTGCACTAGATAGCGTAAAAGGAGCGTGTGGAAGACAGTGAGAGACATGGAGACGGAACAGGGGTAGGGATGAGGCGTTCAGCCCCTGCCTGCAGACCCAAGACTTCATCATAAGCCCGTCAGCGCCTACAGGAGATGCACCGCGCGCGCTCGGGTTTTCAGTGAAGGAATCACTCGTTAACGTCTCGTGTTAGCCATTTACGCCAACTCCGTCCTTTCAGTCATGGATTTTTTATTCACCTAAGTGATGTAATATTCTTATAAACCCCCAAAAATTTCCCTCTACAGTAGAGTTAAACAAGTGTTATTAGTCGTAATAGTTATACACGCGTAATGATCACCTTAACACACACACACACACACATATATACGATGTCAACTAGGTGCGCGAGTCAATTCATATACACTTATTTACATTAATCAATCAAAAATACTTAATTGTATTCATCGATCGACGAGCAGCGTTTAATTACATTAATCAATCAAAATACATGCGGCGGGGATACTTCGATCGAGGGTTTGTGTCCAGCCCTTTAGAGGCGCGATGCCAGGACGTTAGCAGTCCTTGATTCCTTTTTCAATAATGTTAGACAATATTATGCATGGACGAACATTACCTGATTGGAAATATATGTTCTTTCACACAAGCCGTGTGTTGGACAGGGTTGGAAAGGTAGAATCAGACGACTGAAAAATTCAGTGCCATAGCCGGGATTTGAACCGGGAGATCCGTGGTTCAAATCCCGGCTATGGCATTGATTTTTCAGTCCTTTGATTATACCTTTCCATTACCTGATTGATTGACACAATTATCTCCTACATCGATTTGCGGAGGCGGCGGCACGCGACGAAAACAATAGTCCATTGTTCGACGATCCTCGACTGTCAGTATCAGCGCGCAAAGACCCACCTCCATTAGCGTGGCACACAATACCCCATTGTTCTCTGCCCGGGCTGTATTCAGACGAGCACACGAAGGAAAATAGCCAATTGTTCTACAGCTCTGCCGGGCGTCATGACAGTAGCGTACAAACAGAGGGCGTGGTCGGCGGCTTTTCGAGGTCAGGCCACAAAAGGACAATAGCCCTTTGTTCTAATACTCTACCGCCCGGCATTCTAGATTCGCACAAAGGAGGGAGTCGTGGTCGGCGGCTTTCGGGATGAGGCCACAAAAGGACAATAGTCCATGGTTCTACACCTCGGTCTGGCGATATGACAGTAGCACACAAAGGAGGGGGCGTGGTGCTGGCTTTTCGGAGTCAGGCCACAAACGATGGGGTCGTGGTCGGCGGCACAGAACAAAAGATATCACATTACATCTTATCAGTTGTCGGCATCTATTTGAGGCCCCGTACCGGCCTTCTTTTCGTACTGACATCAAAACTCAAGAACTTCCCGCATTGTAGTTTTGCCACAATCACTTGCTTTCTTTATTTCACCGGTGAAATTGAAGGTCATTAGACACTTTTATCGGGGTGCCTTCGTTGTGCTAGTATAAGAAGGTAACCAAACAGTCGTTCCCCTGGCCCTAGTTGGCAGTGCCCATTATTAGTGTGAAGCTTGACGTTGTATTGGGTGGAAAAATTCCAATTGTCCAGAAAGCCTTATCTAAAGTGTAAAGTTGCTTGGTCTCCAAAGGATAAGCTAAACCAAATAAGTGATTTTGCCTTTAACCCTCTTTTCATAATTATCATTGTGTATTATTCTAGAGTTCCCGATTCTAATTCAGGAAATCATCGCTTAGCATTGTCAAACGTTCGTCAAAAGTTGGTAACGCGATTTCGTTTTAACACTTGGATTGGCACAGTTAACGTACCATACACAAAGTTATTACTGACGTTGTCTCCACCATTATTGTTACTTTGAAATATTTATGGTGAAACTGATTCCAACAAGAGTCATTCTGTTGGTCCGGTAACATTTGAACCTTCCGGGGAAAAGCAGGGATTGCTCTCTGGTTTTCGGAATTTCTTTCAGGTTCAAGGCGGCTTATAGCCTCTCGCGTGTCAGGTAAGTCTCAGGAAGCTTCACGTTTACTTCAAGCAATTTCCGTGAGGGTTGATTTCGATGTATGTAATTGTTTGCACTGCTGTTGAGTCTAATCGACTACTATTTTCCTTATCGGATCTAATTCAGAGCTTACGTCATTTTCTATTTATTTTTGCTTTTGCTTAATTCTCATGCATTCGTCACGGAAACCACCACTTAAATGGTAATGTATATTGATATTACATTCTATACTCTTGTTTGTTTTTTAACATACTCAGTTTCTTGTACTTTGGCGCGAACTACAGGAATTCCCCTTGAATGTAATTGTCTTGATCTAATTTCATCCGGGCCGTATTTAGAGGGTGTTCAGGGGCCAAACCCTCCCGAAACTTCTTAAAGCTTTATTTATTTAAATTCATATCAATCAATACGGAAAATTTCGTTAAATAACTGTAGGTCCACTGCTATAGCACATTTACAAGGAAAGGAAACTTAGTATGCTTTACATAGGTAAGGTGACCATACGTCCCGGTTTTCTATGCAGTCTCGACCTTTGGTGCTAAGGTGGAAATGCTACATTTTGGTGAGCTTTTCCTGTCTATATAATCCCACCAAGCAATTTTCTTGTCCACATAACATCTATGTACTACAGAGTAGGTACATATAGACCTTGTTATGGAACCCCCCGAAATTTTGTTCTGCGTACGGGTAGGAGTTTCAATAAAACCTCCTGTTTAGATTATTTGGGCTTTAATCTTGTGCATTACTTTATTTTTTAAATTGGCTTTGTTCTGAGAAATCTCCTAGTTTTTTCAGTTTTATTTAATCCTAATTTCTACCTATCAGACTTTTCATGTGCTACTTATTTTTGTATTCCGAATATCTGATCCAGGTTTCCTAACTTCTATCTGCTTTTCTAATTTCTGATCTATTGCTTGGAGTTGTGGCAATTTTTAAGAAGGCTGCTACATCGATATCTCGACCATGCTACTCGCTAGCTATTTGCCTATCAGAATTTGCTGTATGACGTAGCTACTAATTCTAGATTTTCCACATTTATTTAGTTGAAGTTATCACTCACTGACTTTCTGGTTCAGTTTCTGATTTACAGGTATTTATAAATTTTCTGTTACTCAAAATCATTAGCTGACTAACACAATTCGCATACCTTCATTGACCTAAGGTGTTTTTCTCTAGTTTCGAATAGAAATGTTAAGTGTTTACTAGGCTTACCTTGCGTGATTATGTTGCGGTGGTGCTGTGTTGTCACCTATAGCTTCCTTTTACGATCCTGAAGTCGTACGGATGGTATCCTAGGGCTGACTAGCTGTTTCTTCGGGTCAAGTTCTCCCGTCTTCAAAGCCGCCACATGCCGGTCGCCAAATTGAGATGGTAAGTGGTGGTGATGACACAAATTAGTGAGGTGTCGCTGTTTAGCTTAGTTTCAGGAAATGCTAAGCGATGATTAGGTTCAGGTCTTAGGTAGGGTGAATATTTCTTTTTCCCATACGAGCAGCACTTTTCTCAGGAGTTAAAAGGAGAAGCCCACTGTTGCCCCCCAGTGTTGTTTATTTTCCCGTTATCGATTTTCTTCCATCTTTGCTAATCACGCTAGCCGTCAAACACACGCTTACCACCCTACGCAACACCAATTATGTTAGGCACATCGTTCATCACGGCCCTCATGTAGTGCACGGGGAAGTAGCTTCGCTTCTACGCTCACGAAGAAGTTGCAATAATATATTTTCCTGAATTCAACATATTTATTTTCTCCACAAGCTTATATTTGGTATACACCTATTAGTAGGTAGAGAAACACAGATCGAGCACACTAAAATGGTCATACATGGGGAGAGAGAGAGGGAGGGAGGGAAAACGCTGGGAGATGCTAAGGCGGATATGGAATGAGAGTGTTCGGGGGTGGTTCTGAGAATAATTTAGGGCTCATTGGAGATGGAGGGGTAGGGCTATGCACATTCGTTGTTGGGTATGTTTTTCAATGATTACTATATCTAACCTAACCGTTTACCAACCATTCTAACAAACCTAACCCAAACCATCCTCTCATCCTCTAACTTAATCTAACCTTAACCATTCCGACATCATCTACTCTATCCTAACATCGCATGCCATAATCACGCATTAAACAACCTAACCTGTCCTCTCATATCTATTCCATTCTATTTTCACCTAATCCAGCCTAGCCTAACCTAGATCCCCTCTCTCAGCATCTGTTCTATCTCATCATCTAGCCTACATCATGTCAACCATTCTAAACTAACCTTAACCATCCTCTCAATATTTATTCTATCCCACCATCGCAAGCCGTAATTTCACACTGAACATCTTAACCTAACCTGAGATATGCAACACTAACCTAACCCAACTGATCCTAACAAAGCTAATATAACCTAGAAGAAGCCATCTTACGGCTAAATGGAGATCCTCTATTCACCTAAATGGATCCATGCATCAGCTAAACGGTATCTAAAATATTTTTAGGTACTTCTATAGACATTTTGGGATACCTTGATGGTATTTACAATACTTTTATGCAGCCTATAAATACGTTTGCAAAGGCATTTTGAGCACTTTTCCAGTCATTTCGAGCGCCTTTACAGGCATTTCATATACTGAAATAGCAATTTGGGAAGCACTTTTATGAGCATGTCAGGGTCCTTTGAAGATACTGTACTCACCGTTTACAGATTTTTTAGAAACTGGAGTAGATATTTTAGAGCATATTGGGAATGCCCTGAAGACATTTTAGCCCTTTACGAACGTTTTAAACACGGAGGCGAGGTATTGTCTGGGGTTTTAGAGCATTCTGAAGGCTTTTTAGCCACTGGCGCAGCTATTGTTGGGGATTCACATAAGCTTTTAGCACATTTTTGGACCACGGGCGGCGCTATTTCATGCATTGCAAAACGTTTCATAGGGGCTTTAGACAATGGATCAGATATTTTTAAGATATTCGTACAGGACTTTAGGATATTTCGAGAGACATTTTTAAGTTATTTTATGCTATTTTAAAGTATTTTGATACAGCTTTCTATGAATTTAAAGGTATTTAGACACTGAAGCGGTACTGCCTAGCATTTTAGGGCATTTTGAGGACATTTTAGCCACTGGTGCAGCTATTTTCAGGTATAAGCGTTTAGCATATTTTGGAACACTGTTAGGAACATTTGGGGTTGCTTAGATAGCATTTTAGCCACTCTAGCATACATTTTCAGGGTATTGGTATGGTTTTAGAATATTTCGAGACATTTAAAAGACACCGTATGCTGTTTTAAAGTACTCTTATGTAGCTTTCCAGTCATTTCGAATGACCTTTAAGTAATGTAACGGATATTTTCGGGAGAGAGGCACATTTAAAATACTTTGGGAAATTTTGAAGGTATTTAGAAGCACTTAAAGTCCATTTAACACTCTTCAAATGTAAGAGTGGGTATTTCGAGCTCTGATAGAGGCATTGGGAACGCCACCACAGACCACTGGACCCTTTTTTGAATATTTCGAGCACTTTGAAGCCATTCTAATATATTTTAACAAGTATTTCACACGTTTTGGAGTAGCTTGATCTTGTTTTAATGTTCATTTGCTATGTTTTATGAGAATTTGATGACATATATTTGTTTTAGTTTTTCACTTTTTATACAGTATTTAAGGGTTTTTCACTCATTTTCGGATACTTTATAACCATTAGTGTACTGTCAAAGTGCATTTTACATACTTTGAAAGTCCTTTTGTAAGTTGCTCATAAAGTTATGAATAATGAGCTACTAGCGTGTGAGGATGTGGTTGAGGGATAAACTGTGAATGATTTACAGTATTTCCGAAACATATTCAACGATTCAAACCTAACCTGGTCTGGACAATCTTCTGGCCATCTATTCTATCCCACCATCGTCTAACCTAACCTCACACCGAACATTCTAACCTAACTTAAATCAGCCTTACCTGCTCTGGAGCATCGTCTCATCTATTCTATCCTGCAATCGTCTAATCTGTCGTCCTTAGTGGTGTATTGGTTACCATGTTAGCTTCCAGTTCTCGAGGTCGCGGTTTCAAACCCGGCGAAGGGCGATGGATTTTTCGGATGTAAATATTCTTGGTATGACTTCCTACGGAAGGGGTGTAAAGTCGGTGGTCCCGTGTTGTAGATTTACGGCACATAAAAGAACCTCAAGCATGATAAAGGGGCCTCTGAGCAAAATTACCGGTCTTTCACGCCGAATATAGAATGGGACACTAAGAACCACAGCAGTTAAAGGGTGTCCATAAATAGGATTAAATTTAATTTTTTATTCTCTAACCTAGCAAAAACGTAACAAAACGCGACCAACTGTAACAAAAAATGTAACAATACGTAACCACACGTGATCAACCCGTTGTTAAGGCAACCTAAGCTAACCCATCCTTCTTGACTTAGACACTCAGTATGCGAGCTTAACCTAACCTACCCCAGGCTATCCTGTCATCATGTATTCTATCCAGTGATCGTCCAACCTATTCTGATACAATCCTGTTATATTGTACATATATACAAGAGTTTCAGGTTTTCAGCACTATAATACGTAAGTAACGCATATTGATACGAGTGCATGAGGGTTTTTGAAATGTCTAGCACACTGTTTCTGTGTATAATGGAAACGTTAGCGGATTGTGCCATGATGGTCGTGTCATCAGCGTACAGGAGATACATGCAAGTTGAGTTTTTGGGTATATTGTTTATGTATAAGTTAAAAAGCAGGGGTCTCAATATACTACCTTTAGGGGCCCGCCAGTATTGGACGAGGTGTTAATTTCACTTCGTTGATTACCGTGGAGAAGGTTCGGTCGCCAAGTAGCTTGTTATCAGCTTGGTCATGGTGTCCGGAAATTTGTAGTTTATCATTTTTCGTAATAGTCCTGCGTGCCACACGCGGTCGACCGCGCGTTCTATGCCAAGGTGAACGGCGCCCGTTGACTTCCGAATGTTGAAGCCTTTCGTAATGTGTTAAGTGGTGCGAAGGAGTTGTAGTGTAGTCGAGTGCTGCGCCCTGAATCCGAAACTTTAAGGGGTGGAGCATTTAATGTAATATTTGGGACTTGGTCTGGTCCAGGATTCTGTATTTTGGGAACGTGTTTTATGAGCCCTTTTTCTAAAGGGTGCGTTTTACGAATTTGATCATGCATTTGCCATTCGTGTAGGTTTTCTGTGATTCTTTCGGCTTCGTTCACAAATGAGGGCAGAGTCGGTGTTGAGTATGGAACCAGTGTGCTTTGCAATGCGCCTTCTACTACTTCTGCTTTTTCTTCGTCAGTTGTGGCGGTATTTTGTCCCACGTGTAGAGGGGGTATGGAGATCCTGTCCCTTGTGAGACATTTGACTGTTTGCCACACTGTGTTGTTTTGCTGTTCTGGATCCTGCAGTATGTTGTTCCACTGTTCTGAAATAACGGCAGGGGTGCACTCGCGAAGTTCTTGGTTTAGAGTCGAGAGGTGGTTTTGTGTTGCTGCAGTTCGAGTGTGTTACTATTGGCTTCTTGCTCTGTTACGTTAATTAGTTAGGTGTTTTATGTCCGCTGCAAATCGCGTGTTAGTCTTTCTTTGCCGCTGTAGGGGAAGTGCCACCATTTTGGCATATTGTACTGCTTTTTCCATCATTGCTGTGGCACTGTCAATGTCTTCAATGGAGTGTGCCCGTATATTCGAAACTTGTACATCCATTGTTTCCGCAAAAAGGACGGAGTTAGCCTTGTAGTTGCGCCTAGGCCTGACTGGTGCTGTTTGAAGGGATCCTTCTAGATTTATCAATACCGGTAGATGGTCCGATCGTTATGCGCTTTTAGTGAGATGCGAGCGCTATCTGTCTTTCTATTAGGATGTCAAGAACTTTCGGGGCCTGATTTGCTTCGAAGGGGATGAACGTTGGTTCAGTGGGAACGTGAATTATATAATCGGACGCGTTTTCATGACGTAGTAGTGTTTGTCCAGCAGTGTTCGCCTGCGTGGAATTCCAAAGTGAGTATTTTGCGTTAAGGTCCCCTGCTATTATTACGCGTTGGTTTAGTTGCAAGAGTAAAACTATTTAGGCGATGATTATATCACCCGGGGGATTGTATGCCGGAATGAGTACCAGGTGATTTGGGTTTATGGAGGTAGCTATCGCACGTGCCTCCAGTTTTTGGAGCGGCAGAAGTTGAATTCGATGAAGGGGGATGTCGCTGCTAACGGCAATTGCGGTGCTGCCGACAGGCCTGTACAGGTCGTAGCGGTATAACAGAAAACCCGGAAAATTTAGTCCTCCATGGGCTACGGTGTGTTTCTGTTAGTAGAGCTATTTGTACGTTGTATTTGGCCAAGTAGTCTAATAATCCATGATTTCGTTGTTTCATTCCGTGTGATTTCCAAGTAATTAATTTTGCCTATTGACTTAACGTCCATTGAAGCTGTCAAAGCCTGGAAGTAGTTGGGAGTATTGGCTGTAATACTGAAAGTTCTCCAGTTTCTCCGCCGGTCCGTAGATCAGTTCGTCAATCCCAAACAGACACATGTGTAGATGGTACTACCATTCTCGGCTGCCAATTTGCAGTCTTGCTTGCCTGGGCCGGTGAGTGACGTGGTCCTGTCGGCCACGTCTGTTGGGAGCATCACGCTGGTAGGTGGCAACAACTCTTTCCGCCATCTTGGGAGGAGGAGCACTTGCTCCGCCACTTGCCGGTTTGGCAGTGGGACCGTCTCTTAGGACTGGTGATCCCTGCTTCCTCTCAGCGTGGGGGTGGTTCCGTGAGTCGGGGTCCGCAGCACAGCTAGGCTTTGCTGGTAAACAGGGCAGCCACGGAAACGTGACCTGTGTCCCTATGAGGTAAAATGGAGGCATCTTGGCTGGGGCAGCGGCACGTCGCACCATGGAACCCATTTCCGCCCCCGCACTTTGAGCAGGAGGCCTCTACCCTGCAATTGAAAGCCAAATCGCCCAACCGCTTACAATTGCCGCACTTCTTCGGAAACCGGGGCGGTCGGTAATCCTTGATCGTCACCTGCGGGTACAGTGCAGTAGTTTTGGTCATTAACCGGAGCTGCTCGCCTTGGGTCTTCAGTTAAACAAGATACTAGGAATGGGTGTCCTGTCTTTGTTGAACCTGCATAACTGGGCAGCGCATACCACTGAGATACGGAAGGCCGCAAGCTGCTCCTTGATCTTAGGCTCGTCACCGTTCATTTAGAGGCGCTTGATTACCACCCCACAGATCTTTGAATGAGCTGGTGCCACAACGTGGAAAGTACCTTGCTAAGGTCAGTGTTGAGTCTTTGGTTTACATAGATGGGATATTGGAGAGAGGCAACAGGCACAGGATCTAGGAGGGGACCGAGTTCAGGTAGAAGAGGTGCTGGGTCAGGTCTGGAGGAGGGCCTGGGTTGAAGACTTGAGGTGAAGAATGTGGAGGTTAGGGTTGGGTCTAAAGGAGGGTCCAGGTTGAAGATCAGGTCCGGACGAGTATCCAGGGTTCAAGGTCTTAAGTTTTTTCGAGTGGAGGAGAAAATGATTTAATCACTAATCCCAGCCCTAATGGGAGTAGGAACTGGGAGTATGGGACTTGCCAATAGATGGCATACCCACTAAAACTCCTCCACCGGAAGGAGAATAGGATGAAGGAGAAAAAGTAGAGTATTTCGAAAGGTTGCGCGGTCCCGCATACCATCCGAGTTAGTATTTGGAGAATGCTGTGCTGCCACCCTGTGAGCGGGAGCGAGTAAAGGAGTTTCTAGGTTGCAACCATAAAACCTGACTGCAGCCCTAGTGAATGGAAGGAAATGTGGGTGATTGTAGGTGTAAGATTAGGAGGCTGTTAGTTTGGCTTTGAATTGTAGTAGCCTTCGTATTCGTTCCTAAACGGAGTAAATGGTCGTCTGTGTCTTGTTGAAGATTGCTGTCAGATTCTCTACGCCGTAGAGCCGGTTGTACACTGTTTCCAGCAGCGCTAGAAGGTCGATGGAAGTGATCTGGTAGTGTAGGTCTATGGTGTTCTTCAGGTCCTGTGAGCCGTGGAGTTTCTGCGTGATGTGTGTGTGTCATGTTCTCTTCCAAGGCGGGGCCAAACGGGCTCCGAATTTCAAGATCTCCACGTGGACGTCCTGAATGGCTTCCCGCGTCGCCGCTCTGGTTGAAGGTGCTGGTGATGCCGTGGAGATGGTGGTGTACTTCCTTGGAGCTGCAGTTGTGTTGGGTCTCGCTGAGGGCGTAGTAGGCTTTCGGCGGCTGAGCGGGTATGGTGGGCACTGTGGCTGTCTTGTGAAATCTCCTTGAGCCATAACAGGTGGCGCACTACCGGTGGCGGTTCCTCAGCGAGTGCTCCTTGCACTATGCAGTGAAGCAGAAGGCGTGGCTGCGCAGATTGAGGCATCGTGCTTGCAGGCACAGCAGCGTCGACAGGGCACCACTCGGCTGGCCCCGATGCGTAAGTAGCGCCTTAATATGGGCAGGTTCACACTCCTTTTTTCCGTGGGGGGAAAAGTGCACTGTTGCATTCAACCTCCAGCCGATGTGCAATCGCTGGGGGGATATGTGGGGCTCGCCGCAAACCCACTAAAATCCCCACCACGTGTTATTATGCGATAGCTATTAGTGATTTCGTTCAATTTAGTCGGGTCCCGAATAGCACCCCGGTTAGTCAATGAAAGGTGTGTAATGCATTGCGAGCGCATCAACAGTTAGTTACCCGGAATTACACATGACTAGGCCCTGAGTAAGTCCGGGTGATTAGTCGTGCACTATAATATCAGTTACTGCTAGGTAATTATGATACCATGTTAATTGTTACATGCTATGGAATTATTGTCATTTGCGTTCTTGCAGTTGTGTAATCATTATTGTTTCTCACCTATGTTAGAGAAAAAGACTTAGGTAAATACTCTTAGACTATGAGGTTAGCCAGTCGTCTTAAAGTTCTTCTGGATTCCTTCCCTTGGGAAGAGCGCCATGAATTTCAGCCAGGAAGATCTCCTGGAACGTCCGAATTGCCGGTTGCAAGATGGTCTTACTCGTCTTCTCGTGGTCCTTAGTTAAAGCCGTTCGTCGTTGTGCCCACACAGATAAGCAGCCAACCCATCTCGGCGCAGCTGCACAAATGTGCCACACCGGGAGACCTTCTGGGTAGCGCAAGGACTTGAAGGCTGCTGCATGGACTGAAAATCTGTAACAGTGAGAAAGTTGTGTAGTGAGATTAGTCTTGTTCTTGATGTTTTAGGGTTGTCTTAGGAGGTTGTCTAGGAATTCTTGAATGTTAGGCTCTGTCGCATTGTAGAATAGTGTTCGGTCGAACATTGAAAGGGGACGCTTGCGTTTGTTCGCTTCTGTCGTATAGTTGCCTAAGTTGTGTATTAGAGCGTTGTGATGTGTAGGAAGCTTTTTGTATATATCAAACGTAAGCTTTTTAATAAATCCCTCAATCGTATGCATATTCAGTTCATCATGTAGTATGTTCAGCGGGAGCTATCGCTGGCACTTTTGATATTAAGCGTAAGATTTTATTTTGGCAAGTTTGTAGTCTTTTGATGCGTGTTTTAGTGGCGTATCCCCACACAGGCGCCGCATAGGGTAGAATGGGGCGAATTGGTGTTTTGTAGAGGTTTAGGTCTAATTTAAGGTTTAGTTGATTATTTAGGTTCACTACAGGGTATAATTTGCCACACTGGGCATTTACTTTTCCCCTAACTTGGTTTATGTGGGTTTTCCAAGTCAAGCCTTGGTCCATTTTCAGCCCTAGCCACGTAACATTCGCGGTCCAGTTTATGTTCTCACCGAAGAGTGTGAGCGGTTGTAAACTGTGTCTTGGGAATCTGTGATTTATTCGTTTTGTGAAAATTATTGCTTGGGTCTTTGGGGCATTTACTTTCGATCCACAAGTTTATGATCCAACTCTTCAGCTCTCGAAGAGCATTTTGGAGACGGTTATGTATTTCTTTTGGTTTGAATGATTGCGCCATTATTGTTGTATCGTCCGCATATATGTAGAGGGCGGTGTTTGCAGTTTTGGGGATGTCGTTTATGTATAAGTTGAACAATGTAGGCCCGAGTATGCTTCCTTGAGGGACGCCCGGTTTGATGGGTCTAATGTAGGACCGAGTGTTGTTCACTGAAGATTGGAACTTTCTGTCCTTCGGGTAGTTAGATATTAGTTTTACTAGCGAGTCCTGAATACCTAATGAGGCTAACGTTTTCAGTATTTCCGCATGCTAAACTTTGTCGATAGGCCGTTCCACGGCGAGGAGTAATGCTCCTGTGGACTTTCGTATGTTGAAACCATATGTGATGTTCTCTATTGCCCTTAAGAGTTGCAAGGACGTTGAGTGTTTGGCTCTGAAACCGAACTGTTCCGGGATGAGGATATCGCGCTTAATGATTGCTGCGTTGAGGCTTTTTAGTATTTCGTTTTCTAAAAGCTTGCCTAATGTGTTTAGTAAGCCAATAGGACGATAGGTTTTGGGATTGGAGAGATTCTTCTGCTTTTTCGGGAAGTGCAGTACGTGGGCAGTTTTCCATCTTTCGGGGAACATCCCTTGTGTTAATACGAAGTTGAAAATTTCTGCTAATAGATGTACCGCGTCATCGGTTCGGTGTTTAAGGGCCAAATTAGATATTTTGTCTGGACGCGGGGTTTACGTTGGGATAAATGTTTGATTAGCCATTTAATTTCTGATGGGCAGGTTTTACGAACTAAGTTGTGCGGTTGTTGTTGGTGGAAGTCGCGGGTTTCCATCTCTGTGTCTGCTGTGAATTGTGGACAAGATGGAGTGTCATTCGGGGTTAGAGTGTCTTGAAGCGCATCAGTCAGTGTGTCGGCTTTTCCTTGGTCTGTGGTTGCTATTTTTCGGTTGTGGTGTAGAGGGAGTATGCGTACTTTGTCTTGGGTCAAGCATTTTGCAATGCGCCATACTGAATTAGTTTGGTGATCCAGACTGTCTAAGTATCCTGCCATTGTTGGGCGGTGTAATTTGAGTTTCTCTGTCTAACCTAGTTGTTATGGTTTTGGAAGACTTCGAGATCAACTATGGGGCGTGTTTGCTGCAGTTCTCGTCTTGCTCGATTTCGTTCCGCTGCCAGCGCTTTAAGGTCCGCTGGAAGTATAATGTCATGTGTCTTCGGTACGTGTACCGGGACTGCCGTAATTGTTGCCAGCTTGATAGCATGTTCAAACTGTGTTACGGCCGCGTCAAGCTCCACTTGGGAGTTGAGTTGCTCCTGAGGGAGGTTTTCGCTAATAGTGCATTCGAAGATTTCCAAGTTTGCTTTTGTGTAATTATACCTTGGTGAAGGCTGTATCATCAGAATCGGTCCCTCTAAAGAGATTATTACTGGGAGGTTGTCAGACGACAGTTCGTTTGTAACTTGTAAGCTAATTCTTTGGTTTATGTGCCTGGCGATTACTATGTCCAGGATGTCAGAGCTTTGAAGGGGATGTGGGTGGGCTCATTGGGAGCATGAATTATGTAGTGAGAGTTGTTTTCGTGCTGTAGTAGTGCATTTTCGGCTGCACTAGTGTAGCTATAGTTCCAAATTTGGTGCTTGGCATTGAGGTCTCCTGCAATTAGTAATCTGTTGTTTATTTGGAAGATATGGTCAATTTCCCTCGTGTCTAATGGTGCTGGTGGATTGTATGCTGCTACTACCAATGTTCGAGCATTCTCAATAGTGATGAATATACCTATTGCTTTTAGGATCGCGAATTATGGGAATAGTGCTACGTCATGTGCTATGCTTTGTTTTATGATAATGGCTGTGCCTCCACCGCGATTGTTCCTATCCTTCCTATGTGAAATGTAACCCGGTATATTAAATCTAATGTCGTTGTCTAAATTTGTTTCTGTGATAAGTAGTATTTATATGTTGTTTGCATTTAGGAAGTCTGAAAGTTCTGTTTATCGCTTATGTAAGCCTATAGCATTCCAAGTGTGTAGTTTGAGGATGTGTTTAAGGGCCATTAAGGAATCCAGGAGAGGTGAGTAGTTGGAAAAAATCGGCGTAGGTAGAGAAGATAGGGCGGGTCTCCGACGGCCTCTCGATGAGATGACGGAGCACGCGGGTGCAAGTCTCCATCAGATCTTCATCGCTCATCCCGCGGTGCAGTACCTCCTGGTACATGTACTTCTGGTGGCATCGTTTTGAGCCTTCTTCGGTCGTCTGGGGCTGTTGTCGAGGAGGATTTCGCCTTCCGTTACTGGGTGGATGGGGTTGCTCCTTCCTGGTCCTGGGCCGGCTCCTGTTCTCCCGAGCAGGCACCGGGCCACCTACAGCTCGCACACGGCTAGCTTGTGGAGCCTTCGCACTGGGTCGAGTCACCTGGACAGCCGTCGATGATGGGCGCACATTTTTCAATCCCCTACTTCGTGTCGTACCCTTCTGAAGGCTGCGAACCAGGGCAAGCTGTCGCTGGTACTCTGGACATGCCCGTAACGGGCCCCATGGCCCCGTCAGCGGCATAAAGCACACTTATTTTCAGGAGGGGGACGTCGCAGGAGGCCGACTCATGAGGCCCAGTGCACTTCGAGCACACCGGGGCTAACACCGTGCACCTCGCTGCCGTATGGCGCAGCTGCTGGCACCATTTGCACTGAACCGGGATGATAGGGCGGCGGTAGGGCTCAATCTTCATCCGGAAGTGAAGGACGTACTCGAGCCTTCGTAGTCTGTCCAGGTCGTCAGCAGTCGCCACTTCCACGAGGTACATCAGGAGAGGTGCCCTGTCCCTGTTGAAACGGCGGAGCTGCTTCAAGCGGAGGACCGAGAGGTGCGCCATCGTCTGCTCCTTCTTCATGACTTCCTCTGCTCCGTCGAAGAGGACGTTCTTCACAACCGCCCTGTAGGCCTGGTGCTGCGTTACCGTAGTCAGTTGAAAGCCAACCCGCCTTTCGCGAAGGAACGCAATCAAGTGCCCGTAATGTACGACAGTCCTATTTCGCACCAAGAAGTCGCGAGATATTGGGGCCCTCGAGATAACGTAGCCCTTGTTGGGACAGGCAGCTTCAAAGACCTCCATTAACCTGCACAGAGAAGCAGAAAGACTACGGTAGATATAGATAGGTGGCTGTAGGACGACGTTGAGGGCATCAGCATACGAGCGGGAGGGGTTTGAAGGGAGAGGACAGGGTTAGCAGGAATGGGGATGGGTTCTGTTCTGGATGAAGGTCCAGGTTGGGGAGAAAAGGAAACGGAGTTAGGACCAGGACGAGGAGGAGAGGCGGGATGAGGGATGGCCTGTAGAGAGTAGTGGGTTGAGGCAGGAGTAGAAGGGGAAGAGAGGAGAACAGGAGGAGTGGGTGGGTGGATGGGTAAGGACGGAGGAAGTAGAGGAAGAACGGGAGCGAGGTAAAGGGGTCTTAATGGCAGCAGGGAAAAGAGTAGGAATCAGCTGTGTCGTCGCTGCTGAACCGCTTACCATCTGGGCTTCAGCTTGGGGGCAGGAGGTAGGAGTGGAGTTGCGTTTGGGAGGAGCGGGTGGGGGAGCAGATGAAGAGGCAGTTGGTAAGAAGTTGGAAGGGATGACAAAGTTGAGGTTCCTTTTGTTTACCTTACCCCTGGTCACACTCAACTCCGAAGGAGAGCAAACCTTAACGGATTTCCCCTTAGACTTGGCCATTGAGAAAGGATTAGCATGAGGTTGAGGTTTCAGAAGTGTACTGAAAGTCTTAACTCTAAGCTAGAAGGGTGAGGCAGAAGTGAAAAGCCTGTTTGATGGGCCTAACAGGGAGTTTAATGCTAGATAGATAGAGGAAAAACAGGGAAAGTAAAAGAAAAAGAGCAGTTAGTGGGCGCTAAAATGGCCGAAGAACAGAGGACCTGCCCGAAGGCGCCTGAATACCAATCAAGAGACTGTTGGCTGCGGTCGTGTTTTTCTACCCAGCTAAGCTTTTGGAGTGCTGCTGCTAGAACAGCAGTAGCGGTAACACCGCTGGCTGGACTTCTGGAAGGCTGCTTTTCGTTTTTTCGAGCGGAGGAGAAAAAACACATGTTGCGTGCTGTCCAGTCCCGATGGGAGTCGGGGACTGGTGTGTGTGGGACTCGCCATCAAGAAAGATGGCCGTACCTACTAAAAAACTCATCCACCGGAGATTGGTAGCAAAAGGGTTGAAGTTCCTGCAATAAGCACTCTGGTTAGTGTTGTTTAATGTGTGTAGTAATGAATCGTGCTGGGTGTGCTGTGTGTACGATTCCTGAGTGGTAAGCATGGCTGTCGTCCTGAGCACCAGACAGAGAATTGGGTGTGTTGTGTAATCTTTGTGAGTTGCGGATTGATGGGTTTGAATAAAGTTATTGGTGCATGGTAAATTTAGTGTGCGGTCGTCTACTTCACAGGCGGGGATGTCTCCCCGGCTGCAAGGTTGAGAGAGTTATTATTATATGTGTACGCGCGTGGGTGTCTGCAGGCATCAGGGTGAATTAGTGGCTGTTTTTTTTCCGTGGGGGGAAAAATGCATTATTGCATTCGACCCCCAGCCGGTGTGCAATGGCTGGGGGGATATGTGGGGCTCGCCGCTCAGAAGCGGAATACCCACTAAAAACCCTACCACGAGTTAATTGTATATTGCTGAGTGTTAACGTGCATTTGTTTGCATGCTTTTAGTCCGGTCCCGCATAGCACCCCGGTTAGTATGTGAATAGCTACTTAGCTGGCATGCATTGCATGCGGGCGCGTCAAATGTTACTTGCTGGTATTGCCCATGGAACCTGAACAATACCAGTGGGTTATTTGCTTATGTTTCTTATATTGGTAGTATTTGGTTAATAATGCCTAAGATCTAAAATGTGTGTTGTTTGCAGGGAGTGCCTGCGTGTCACATGACTTAGCATTAACTTACTGCTATGTTGTACTATTATTGTGTTATATTAGATTTAGATAAATTGAACGATTTTGTATTGTGTCCTGTGCAGTCAATTGGGCACAGGCGTCTGTCTTGAGATCCGGCCTTCTCGGTCCTTCGTTTAGCTCGTTGTCCTGATGGTAGCCATTGTCGTCTGTGTGAACGACTCCATAATGCAGCGGCCCGTCTTACGCTGCGCACGTCGTTCACGTTGGGAGGCCCCTTCTCCCGGGCCGCCTCAGCTGTTGCTGAGGACTTGAGGGCTCTGCGACGGGCGTGGGCTGAAACAAGGGTAGAAAGCAAGAGAAAGATTAGTGCTGGGATATAGAAATAGGAAGTCTTGGGTCAATGTCCTTGTCATGTTTGGAGTAGATTGTTTAAGAACTGTTGGATTTGTTCTTGCGTGTCGTCTTGGGAAAGCGTTCTATCGAATAGCGAGAGTGGTCTGTTATGCTTGTAATTTACGGAATCGTAGTTGCCTAATGCTTTGACTAGGTCATTGTGGTGTACGCGTAAGCTTTTGTACATGTCGTAAGCTAGCTTTTTAACGAATTCTTCTACTGTATGCATTTTAAGTTCCTCGTGGAGTAAATCAGATGGCGCTACGTACGGTACCTTAGCTACCATGCGCAATGATTTGTTTTGAAATTGTTGTAGTTTTTTGATGTATGTTTTGGCGGCATACCCCCAGACAGGTGCAGCATAGGTAAATATTGGTCGTATTAGTGTTTTATATAACGTGAAACCCATGTTGAGATTCAGCTGGGTGTCCATGTTTATGAGCGGGTAGAGCTTGCCTAATTGGGCGTTTGCTTTTCCCCGTAATTGCGTGATGTGTTTCTTCCACGTTAGGCCTTGATCCATTTTGAGGCCAAGCCAGGCCACCGTGTCCTTCCACTTTATGTTTTAACCGAATATGGTAAGCGGTGGAAGCTGGTGTTTCGGGAATCTGTGGTTGTTTCGTTTTGTGAATATTATCGCTTGCGTTTTGGGGGCGTTTACTTTAATGCGCCAGTTTGTGAACCAGTCCTCCAAACCATTGAGGCTGTTTTGGAGTCTTCTGTGAATAAGTTCGGTTTTGCCCGATTGTGTCATAATTGCTGTGTCGTCCGCGTAAATGTATAAGTTTGTGTTAGCTGTTTTTGGAATGTCGTTGATATATATATATATATATATATATATATATATATATATATATATATATATATATATATTGAACAGTGTCGGCCCGAGCAAACTCCCTTGTGGGACTCCTGCTCTGATTGGTCGCTTTGTAGAAAGATGGTTGTTAACTTTCGATTGAAATTTTCTGTTGTTTAGATAATTCGCTATAAGTTTTATCAGCGAGTCATGAATGTTAAGCGTTTTAAGTTTCTTTAATATCCCGGCGTGCCATACTCTGTCGAACGCACGTTCAACGTCAAGAAACAGTGCGCCTGTGGATTTTCTTGTATTGAATCCATACGTGATATTTTCCGTTGCCCTGAGTAATTGTAGGGTAGTTGAATGTTAGGCGCGGAATCCAAACTGTTCTGGGATTAATGTATTTTGTTTAATTAAGTGAATGTTGAGGCGTTTGTGTATCACTTTTTCTAGTAGTTTGCCTATTGTGCTGAGTAGACTAATTGGTCTGTAGTTGTGCGGGTTGGACCGATTTTACCCTTTCTTGGGGAAGTGGGCCACTGTGGCCAGTTTCCATCTGTCTGGAAAGTGCCCGCTTGTTAGCACGAAGTTAAAGATTTTCGAGAGTAGTTTTATTGCATCCTCAGGCAAATTCATGAGCACTGAGGTGGGAATGCTGTCTGGGCCAGGGGCTTTTCTCTTCTTGAGATGCCTGATTAGCCATTTTATTTCGCTTGGGCAAGTTTTACGTATCATGTTATGTGTTTCTTGTTCTTTGTAGTTTTCTGTTTCCGCCTCCGCGACTGCCGTGAAAAGTGGGCAAGATGGAGTGGGATTGGGAGTTAGTGTTTCTTGTAGCGCATCCGCTAGCGTGTTCGCTTTTTGTTGGTCAGTTGATGCGATTTTTTGGTTGTGATGTAATGGGGGAATGTGGACCTTATCTTGAGTTAGGTAACGGGCTATTCGCCACACCGAGTCTCTCTCATAGTTGAGGTTGTCGAGTGTGTTTTGCCATTGCTGGGATATGAACTGTGTAGTTCGTTCCCTGACGAGTGCGTTGAGGTGTCTGAAGTATTCTTGGTCCACCAGATGCCTCGATTTCTGCCATTTGCGCCTGGAACGGTTTCTTTCTTGCGCTAACATGTGTATGTCTTGCGGAAGTTGCGAGTTATTTGATTTCGGTTTGGTTACCGGTACCGCTTCTGTGGTTGCGGTTTGGATAGCTTTTTTCTAGTTCTTCGACAGCTATGTTCAAATTTTCAATGGTGTTAGGATCTGCTGTAGGGAGGTTTAAGCTCACAATCATTGCGAACTTGTCCCAGTCCGCTTTGTTGTAGTTGCGGCGCTGGGCAGGGGGTTCTTGAGTTATAGAACCCTCCAGAGTTATCATGACCGGTAAGTGGTCAGAGGATAGCTCATTTTTGACCTGTAGGTTTATTCTGCGCGTTAAGTTGCGTGTGATTGCTATGTCCAGGATTTCTGGGCGCTGGTTTCTGCTGAAAGGAATGTATGTTTGTTCGGCTGGTGTGTGAATTATATAGTCCGAGTTGTTTTCTAGGTTTAGGAGGGCGGACCCTTCGCGGTTGGTCTCGTTGCAATCCCAGATTTGGTGTTTTGCGTTGAGGTCGCCTGCAATTATTGCCCTGTTGTTTAGCTGCATGAGCGCATCTATGTCTGCTGTGTGCAGTGTGCCTGGTGGAGCATATGTCGCCGTTACTAATACGCGATGTTGATCTATGGTGGTGTATATACTTGTGGCTTCAAGTGTTCTTAGCTGAGGTAGCGGTGCTAAATCGTGAGCAATGTTTTGTTTTATTATTATTGCGGTTCCTCCTCCGCGCCTGTTCCTGTCATTACGATGTATTGTATATCCTTTTAGGTTGAATCTGTCGCGATCACAGAGATGGGTTTCGGTAATTAGCGCTATGTGTGTATTGTGTTGCGAGAGAAAGTCTTTTAGTTCGGTCTTTCGTCTGCGCACTCCTCGGGCATTCCAGTTAGTGATATTTAGGATGGGTGTGTGATTCATAGGAAGCCTGGAGAGGTAAGGAGCTGGAAGAAGTCGCGGTACGAGGCAAGGATGGAGCGGGTCTACGACGGTCCCGACGTTGCCAGAAGTTCTAGGATCTGCATGCTGGACTCTCGAAGGTCATCAGAATCCCAGCCTGTGCGGAGGATGTGGTGGTAGGTGTTCCTCTGGTGCTGGAGTCTCGGATCTGCGAGGGTCTCTTCTCTCGTCGGCGCCTCCCTCGCAGATTGACGTGGCTTACGTGGTGGTTGGTTCGGTTTCTGAACCCTGGGCCTTTCCACCCGGGCGGTCGCTTCAACCGGTACTACCGTCACACTGGAGGAGGGAGGCACCCGCGCCGGAGCCGCCCCTCGCGCACGGCCCACCACTTTCCGCTCGCCCGAGCGACCACCATTCCCCGAAAGGTTGCGCGCCGCTGCCACCTGTCTCTGATACTCGGGACAAGCCCGGTACCTGGCCCCGTGGCCCGAAGTGAGACCCAGTGCGCACTTCCTCTCGGGGATGGGGACGCCGTAGGTCCGCGAATCGTGGGGAGCCGTGCACTTAGAGCAGACCACCGCGCTCGCCGTGCACTTCTCCTCCGTGTGCCGAAGCTGCTGGCATCGGCTACACTGCACCGGGATAACCGGTCTACGGTACTGCTCTACCTTCACTCGAAAGTGAAGCACGTACTCGCGATGCCGCAAACGGTCAAGGTCGTCCGCCGTCGCCAGGTCCACCAGGTAGAACGGAAGAGGCGTTCGGGCCCGGTCGAACCGTCGTAGTTGCACGACCCGAAGCACTGAAAGGTGCTCGGCACGCAACTCTGCCTTAATGGCCTCCTCCGCGCCGTCAAAGTAGACGTGCTTCACCACAGCACGGAAGGTCTTGCGGTCGTTCCTCGTCGTCATCATGAAGGTTACCCTGCGCTCCCGCAGAAAGGCAGTCAACAGCGCGTAGTCCCCGGCGGACCTGGTGCGCACGAGGAAGTCCCGAGAAATCGGGGCCCTCGAAATGACATATCCTTCGTTGGGGTGCAGGGCGTCGAACTCTTGCAGCGTCTGAAACAGAGTGACGTGGGTCTTGGGCACATAGATGGGAGGTTGGAGACGGGAGGAGAGGGCTTGGGCGTAAGAGGAAGGAGGGCGCCTGGGGACTGGGTTGGGGGTTGGAGCGGGTTGAGAAGGGGAAGGAATAGGAAGGAAACCAGGAGGAGGGTTGACGGGATGGGCAAGAAGGGCAGGGATGGGGGAGGACGGGCCGGGGATGGGGGAGACAGGACGAGGGGGTGGGGTGGGCTGAGGGACACAGGAGCGGACGGAGGAGGACGAGGATGAACGGGAGGCAGGGAGTGGAGAGTCGAGGGCAGCCGGGGTGACGGACAGGCATGGAATCGCAGCCGGGCTGCTATCCATACCAGCAGGGTTAGTGGGTGCGGAGGATCGAGGAGTGGGAGCAGAGGAGCGGGGAGAGGGTCCAGCGGAGCGAGGAGTGGGTGCAGCGGATCGAGGAGTGGGTGCAGAGGATCGAGGAGTAGGAGCAGAAGGAACAGCAGAAGCACCAAACTGAAGCTGGGTCTTGGCAACCGCTTGCCTAGTGACCCGCAATTCCGACGGGGAGCCCTTCATGGTCTTGCGCCGCTTGGTCATGGAGAAAAATGGGAGGATGTACAAGAAAGCAAGTATATAAATGAAAAAGTAGAAACAAGGAAGAGTAGAAAAAGCTTACGCTACCTAACAGGGGGCTTAAAAAACTATAAAAAGAGGAAAGGAAGAGAAAGAACAGCTAGTGGGCGCTAAAAAGCCCGAAAAGCAGAGGTCCTACCCGAAGGCGCCGAGATTCCAGTCAAAAGACTGTTAGCAGCGGACGTGCTTTTCTACCCAGTTATACTGTTGGGTGCTTTTTTTTTCCGTGGGGGGCAAAATGCATTATTGCATTCGACCCCCAGCCGGTGTGCAATGGCTGGGGGGATATGTGGGGCTCGCCGCTCAGAAGCGGAATACCCACTAAAAAACCCTACCACGAGTTAATTGTATATTGCTGTGTTAACGTGCATTTGTTTACATGCTTTTAGTCGGGTCCCGCATAGCACCCCGGTTAGTATGTGAATAGCTACTTAGCTGGCATGCATTGCATGCGAGCGCGTCAAGTGTTACTTGCTGGTATTGCCCATGGAACCTGAGCAATACCAGTGGGTTATTTGCGTATGTATCTTATATTAGTAGTATTTGGTTAATAATGCCTAAGATCTAATATGTGTGTTGTTTGCAGGGAGTGCCTGCGTGTCACATGACTTAGCATTAACTTACTGCTAGGTTGTACTATTATTGTTATATTAGATTTAGATAAATTGAACAATTTTGTATTGTGGCCTGTGCAGTCAATCGGGCACAGGCGTCTGTCTTGAGATCCGGCCTTCTCGGTCCTTCGTTGAGCTCGTTGTCCTGATGGTAGCCATTGTCGTCTGTGTGAACGACTCCATAATGCAGCGGCCCGTCTTACGCTGCGCACGTCGTTCACGTTGGGAGGCCCCTTCTCCCGGGCCGCCTCAGCTGTTGCTGAGGACTTGAGGGCTCTGCGATTGGCGTGGGCTGAAACAAGGGTAGAAAGCAAGAGAAAGATTAGTGCTGGGATATAGAAATAGGAAGTCTTGGGTCAGTGTCCTTGTCATGTTTGGAGTAGATTGTTTAAGAACTGTTGGATTTGTTCTTGCGTGTCGTCTCGGGAAAGCGTTCTATCGAATAGCGAGAGTGGTCTGTTATGCTTGTAATTTACGGAATCGTAGTTGCCTAATGCTTTGACTAGATCATTGTGGTGTACGCGTAAGCTTTTGTAGATGTCGTAAGCTAGCTTTTTAACGAATTCTTCTACTGTATGCATTTTAAGTTCCTCGTGGAGTAAATCGGATGGCGCTACGTACGGTACCTTAGCTACCATGCGCAATGTTTTGTTTTGAAATTGTTGTAGTTTTTTGATGTATGTTTTGGCGGCATACCCCCAGACAGGTGCAGCATATGTAAATATTGGTCGTATTAGTGTTTTATATAACGTGAAACCCATGTTGAGATTCAGCTGGGTGTCCATGTTTATGAGCGGGTAGAGCTTGCCTAATTGGGCGTTTGCTTTTCCCCGTAATTGCGTGATGTGTTTCTTCCACGTTAGGCCTTGATCCATTTTGAGGCCAAGCCAGGTTACCGTGTCCTTCCACTTTATGTTTTCACCGAATATGGTAAGCGGTGGAAGCTGGTGTTTCGGGAATCTGTGGTTGATTCGTTTTGTGAATATTATCGCTTGCGTTTTGGGGGCGTTTACTTTAATGCGCCAGTTTGTGAACCAGTCCTCCAAACCATTGAGGCTGTTTTGGAGTCTTCTGTGAATAAGTTCGGTTTTGCCCGATTGTGTCATAATTGCTGTGTCGTCCGCGTAAATGTATAAGTTTGTGTTAGCTGTTTTTGGAATGTCGTTGATATATATATTGAACAGTGTCGGCCCGAGCAAACTCCCTTGTGGGACTCCTGCTCTGATTGGTCGCTTTGTAGAAAGATGGTTGTTAACTTTCGATTGAAATTTTCTGTTGTTTAGATAATTCGCTATAAGTTTTATCAGCGAGTCATGAATGTTAAGCGTTTTAAGTTTCTTTAATATCCCGGCGTGCCATACTCTGTCGAACGCACGTTCAACGTCAAGAAACAGTGCGCCTGTGGATTTTTTTGTATTGAATCCGTACGTGATATTTTCCGTTGCCCTGAGTAATTGTAGGGTAGTTGAATGTTCGGCGCGGAATCCAAACTGTTCTAGGATTAATGTATTTTGTTTAATTAAGTGAATGTTGAGGCGTTTGAGTATCACTTTCTCTAGTAGTTTGCCTATTGTGCTGAGTAGACTAATTGGTCTAGTTGTGCGGGTTGGACAGGTCTTTCCCTTTCTTGGGGAAGTGGGCCACTGTGGCCAGCTTTCATCTGTCTGGAAAGTGCCCGCTTGTTAGCACGAAGTTAAAGATTTTCGAGAGTAGTTTTCTTGCATCCTCAGGCAAATTCATAAGCACTGAGGTGAGAATGCTGTCTGGGCCAGGGGCTTTTCTCTTCTTGAGATGCCTGATTAGCCATTTACGTATGTTTTACGTATCATGTTATGTGTTTCTTGTTCCTTGTAGTTTTCTGTTTCCGCCTCCGTGACTGCCGTGAAAAGTGGGCAAGATGGAGTGGGATTGGGAGTTAGTGTTTCTTGTAGCGCATCCGCTAGCGTGTTCGCTTTTTGTTGGTCAGTTGATGCGATTTTTTGGTTGTGATGTAATGGGGGAATGTGGGCCTTATCTTGAGTTAGATAACGGGCTATTCGCCACACCGAGTCTCTCTCATAGCTGATGTTGTCGAGTGTGTTTTGCCATTGCTGGGATATGAACTGTGTAGTTCGTTCGCTGACGAGTGCGTTGAGGTGTCTGAAGTATTCTTGGTCCACCAGATGCCTCGACTTCTGCCATTTGCGCCTGGCACGATTTCTTTCTTGCGCTAACATGTGTATGTCTTGCGGAAGTTGCGAGTTATTTGATTTCGGTTTGGTTACCAGTACCGCTTCTGTGGTTGCGGTTTGGATAGCTTTTTCTAGTTGTTCGACAGCTATGTTCACATTTTCAATGGTGTTAGGTTCTGCTGTAGGGAGGTGTTCGCTCACAATCATTGCGAACTTGTCCCAGTCCGCTTTGTTGTAGTTGCGGCGCTGGGCAGGGGGTTCTTGAGTTATAGAACCCTCCAGAGTTATCATGACCGGTAAGTGGTCAGAGGAAAGCTCATTTTTGACCTGGAGGTTTATTCTGCGCGTTAAGTTGCGTGTGATTGCTATGTCCAGGATTTCTGGGCGCTGGTTTCTGCTGAAAGGAATGTATGTTTGTTCGGCTGGTGTGTGAATTATATAGTCCGAGTTGTTTTCTAGGTTTAGGAGGGCGGACTCTTCGCGGTTGGTCTCGTTGCAATCCCAAATTTGGTGTTTTGCGTTTAGGTCGCCTACAATTATTGCCCTGTTGTTTAGCTGCATGAGTGCATCTATGTCTGCTGTGTCTAGTGTGCCTGGTGGAGCGTATGCCGCCGTTACTAATACGCGATTTTGATCTATGGTGGTGTATATACTTGTGGCTTCAAGTGTTCTTACCTGAGGTAGCGGTGCTAAATCGTGAGCAATGTTTTGTTTTATTATTATTGCGGTTCCTCCTCCGCGCCTGTTCCTGTCATTACGATGTATTGTATATCCTTTTAGGTTGAATCTGTCGCGATCACAGAGATGGGTTTCGGTAATTAGCGCTATGTGTGTATTGTGTTGCGAGAGAAAGTCTTTTAGTTCGGTCTTTCGTCTGCGCACTCCTCGGGCATTCCAGTTAGTGATGTTTAGGATGGGTGTGTGATTCATAGGAAGCCTGGAGAGGTAAGGAGCTGGAAGAAGTCGCGGTACGAGGCAAGGATGGAGCGGGTCTCCGACGGTCCCGACGTTGCCAGAAGTTCCAGGATCTGCATGCTGGAGACCCGAAGGTCAGCAGAATCCCAACCTGTGCGGAGGATGTGGTGGTAGGTGTTCCTCTGGTGCTGGAGTCTCGGATCTGCGAGGGTCTCTTCTCTGGTCGGCGTCGCCCTCGCAGATTGACGTGGCTTACCTGGTGGTTGGTTGGGTTTCTGAACCCTAGGCCTTTCCACCCGAGCGGTCGCTTCTGCCGGCCGCACCGACACACTGGAGGAGGGAGGCACCCGCGCCGGAGCTGTCCCTCGCCCACGGCCCACCACTTTCCGCTCGCCCGAGCGACCACCATTCACCGAAAGGTTTCGCGCTGCTGCCACCTGTCTCTGATACTCGGGACAAGCCCGGTACCTGGCCCCGTGGCCCGAAGTGAGACACAGTGCGCACTTCCTCTCGGGGATGGGGACGTTGCAGGTCCGCGAATCGTGGGGAGCCATGCACTTAGAGCAGACCACCGCGCTCGCCGTGCACTTCTCCTCCGTGTGCCGAAGCTGCTGGCATCGGCTACACTGCACCGGGATAACCGGTCTACGGTACGGCTCCAGCTTCACTCGAAAGTGAAGCACGTACTCGCGATGCCGCAAACGGTCTAGGTCGTCCGCCGTCGCCAGGTCCACCAGGTAGAACGGAAGAGGCGTTCGGGCCCGGTCGAACCGACGTAGTTGCACGACCCGAAGCACTGAAAAGTGCTCGGCACGCAACTCTGCCTTAATGGCCTCCTCCGCGCCGTCAAAGTAAACGTGCTTCACCACAGCACGGAAGGTCTGGCGGTCATTCCTCGTCGTCATGGTGAAGGTTACCCTGTGCTCCCGCAGAAAGGCAGTCAACAGCGCGTAGTCCCCGGCGGACCTGGTGCGCACGAGGAAGTCCCGAGAAATCGGGGCCCTCGAAATGACATACCCATCGTTGGGGTGCAGGGCGTCGAACTCTTGCAGCGTCTGAAACAGAGTGACGTGGGTCTTGGGCACATAGATGGGAGGTTGGAGACGGGAGGAAGGGGCTTGGGCGTAAGAGGAAGGAGGGTGCCTGGGGACTGGGTTGGGGGTTGGGGCGGGTTGAGAAGGGGAAGGAATAGGAAGGAAACCAGGAGGAGGGTTGACGGGATGGGCAAGAAGGGCAGGGATGGAAGAGGACGGGCCGGGGATGGGGGAGACAAGACGAGGGGGTGGCGTGATCTGAGGGACACAGGAGCGGACGGAAGAGGACGAGGATGAACGGGAGGCAGGGAGTGGAGAGTCGAGGGCAGCCGGGGTGACGGACAGGCATGGAATCGCAGCCGGGCTGCTATCCATACCAGCAGGGTTAGGGGTAGAGCGAGGAGAGGGACCAGAAGAGCGAGGAGTGGATGCAGAGGATCGAGGAGTAGGAGCAGAGGAGCGAGGAGTAGGAGCAGAGGAACGAGTGGTGGGTGCGGAGGATCGAGGAGTGGGAGCAGAGGAGCGGGGAGAGGGTCCAGAGGAGCGAGGAGTGGGTGCAGCGGATCGAGGAGTGGGTGCAGAGGATCGAGGAGTAGGAGCAGAAGGAACAGCAGAAGCACCAAACTGAAGCTGGGTCTTGGCAACCGCTTGCCTAGTGACCCGCAACTTCGACGGGGAGCCCTTCTTGGTTTTGCGCTGCTTGGTCATGGAGAAAAATGGGAGGATAATACAAGAAGGCAAGTATGTAAAATGAAAAAGTAGTAAGATGGAAGAGTAGAAAAAGCTTACGCTACCTAACAGGGGGCTTAAAAACTATAAAAAGAGGAAAAGATAGGACAGTGGAAGAGAAAGAACAGCTAATGGGCGCTAAAAAGCCCGAAAAGCAGAGGTCCTACCCGATGGTGCCGAGATTCCAATAAAGAGACTGTTAGCAGCGGACGTGCTTTTCTACCCAGTTAGACTGTTGGGTGCTTTTTTTTTCCGTGGGGGGAAAAATGCATTGCTGCATTCGACCCCCAGCCGGTGTGCAATGGCTGAGGGGATATGTGGGGCTCGCCGCTCAAAGCGCGGAATACCCACTAAAAAACCCCATCACGTGTTAATCTATGAAAGCTAGAAATAATTTCGTGCAATTTTAGTCGGGTCCCGCATAGCACCCCGGTTAGTCAATGAAAGGTGTGTAGCTGGCATGCAATGCATGCGAGCGCGTCAATAGTTAGTTACCCGGAATTACACATGACAAATGCCCTGAGTAACCCCGGGTGATTAATCGTGCATTATACTAGGTAATTGTGATATTATACTTATTGGATACATTCTATGGTATTACTAGGGTTTACTTTCTTGCAGATTAGTGCAATCGTTATTATTGTATGTCTAATCGATGTTAGAGCATAAAGTTTTATGGAAATACTCTTAGGCTATGGGCATAGCCTGTCGTCATGGGTGCTTCTGAGTTCCTTCCCTTGGGAAGGTCGTCAAATATTTCAGCCAGGAGGATGTCCTGGGTCGTCCGATTTGCAAGGCTGTCTTGCTCGTCCTCTCTTGGTCCTTGGATGAAGCCGTTCGTCGTTGTGCCCACACAGATAAGCAGCCAACCCATCTCGGCGCAGCTGCACGAGTGTGTCACGTGGGGAGGCCTTCTTCTCCCGGAGCCGCCTTGGCTGGGTAGCGCAAGGACTTGAAGGCTTCTGCATGGACTGGAACTCTGTAACAGTGAGAAGGTCATGAAGTGATATTAGTTTTAGTCCGTTTTGTGGTATTTAGGGGAGTCTTAGGAGGTTCTCTAGGAATTCTTGGATGTTAGGCTCTATCTCGTAGTGGAACAATGTTCGATCGAAAATTGAAAGAGGACGCCTATGTTTATTCGCTTCTGTCGTGTAGTTGCCTAAGTTGTGAACATGAGCGTTGTGATGTGTAGGAAGCTTTTTGTATGTGTCAAACGTGAGTTTCTTAATAAATTCCTCGATTGTGTGCATTTTTAATTCATTGTGTAGTATGTCAGCTGGAGCTATCCTTGGTACTTTTGATACTAGACGTAAGATTTTGTTTTGGCAATTTTGTATTCGTTTGATGTGTGTTTTAGCGGCGTATCCCCACACAGGCGCCGCATAGGTTAGAATGGGGCGAATTAATGTTTTGTAGATGGTTAGGCCTAATTTAAGGTTTAGTTGATTATTTAAGTTTATTAGAGGGTATAATTTGCCCAATTGGGCATTTGCTTTTCCCCTGACTTGATTTATGTGTGGTTTCCAGGTTAATCCTTGGTCCATTTTAAGCCCTAGCCATGTTACATTCGATGTCCAGTTTATGTTCTCACCAAAGAGTGTGAGTGGTTGTAAACTGTGTCTTGGTAATCTGTGATTTGTTCGTTTCGTGAAGATTATTGCTTGGGTTTTTGGGGCATTTACTTTGATTCGCCAGTTCGTGAGCCAACTCTCCAGCTCTCGGAGAGCATTTTGGAGACGGGTGTGTATGGCTTGTGGTTGAAACGATTGCGCCAATATTGTTGTATCGTCCGCGTATATGTAGAGGGTGGTGTTTGCAGTTTTCGGGATGTCGTTAATGTATAAGTTGAACAGTGTGGGCCCGAGTATGCTTCCTTGAGGGACGCCCGCTTTGATAGGTCTAATGGAGGACCGGCTGTTGTTCACAGAAGATTGGAACTTTCTGTCCTTAAGGTAGTTGGACATTAGTTTTACTAGCGAGTCCTGAATGCCTAATGAGGCTAGCTTTTTCAGAATTCCCGCGTGCCATGCTTTATCAAAAGCTCGTTCCACGTCGAGGAGTAAAGCTCCTGTGGACTTTCTTATGTTGAAACCGTAAGTGATGTACTCAGTTGCTCTTAAAAGTTGTAGAGACGTCGAGTGTTTCGCTCGGAAACCGAACTGTTCCGGGATGAGGATGTCGCGCTTAATGATTGCTGCGTTGAGTCTTTTTAGTATTACTTTTTCTAGCAGCTTGCCTAATGTGTTCAGTAGGCTAATAGGGCGATAGTTATTGGGATTGGAAAGATTCTTTCGCTTTTTCGGGAAGTGAAGTACGTGGGCAATTTTCCACCTTTCGGGGAAGAGCCCTCGTGTTAGTACGAAGTTGAATATTTTTGCTAATAGTTGTACCGCATCATCGGGTAGGTGTTTAAGAGCTATGTTAGGTATTTTGTCTGGTCCCGGGGCTTTTCGTTGGGATAGATGTTTGATTAGCCATTTAATTTCGGATGGGCAGGTTTTACGAACTAAGTTGTGCAATTGTTGTTGGTGGAAGTCGCTGGTTTCCATCTCTGTGTCTGCTGTGAATTGTGGACAAGATGGAGTGTCATTCGGGGTAAGAGTATCTTGAAGGGCATCTGCCAGTGTGTCGGCTTTTTCTTGGTCGGTGGTGGCTATTTTTCCGTTGTGGTGAAGTGGGGGTATGCGTACTTTATCTCGGGTCAAACATCTCGCAATGCGCCATACTGAGTTGGTTTCGTGATCAAGATTTTCTAGCGTGTTCTGCCATTGTTGGGCAGTGTAATTTGAGTTTCGTTGCCTAACCAAGTTGTTGAGGTAGTGGAAGGCTTCGAGATCGACTATGTGGCGAGTTTTCTGCCATCTACGTCTTGCTCGATTTAGTTCCGCAGCCAGCTCTTTAAGGTCTGCTGGAAGTTTGGTGTCGGGTGCCTTTGGCACGTGCACTGGGACTGCCGTAATTGTTGCCAGCTTGATGGCATGTTCGAACTGCGTTACGGCCTCGTCGAGCTCCGCTTGGGAGTTGAGTTGTTCCTCGGGGAGGTTTTCGCTAATTGTGCGTTCAAAAATTTCCCAGTTTGCTTTTGTGTAATTGTACCTTGGTGATGGCTGTGACATCAGAATCGGGCCTTCTAAAGAGATTATTACTGGGAGGTGGTCAGATGAGAGTTCGTTTCTGACTTGTAGGGTTATTCTTTGGTTAATATGCCTGGCGATTGCTATGTCCAGGATGTCTGAGCTTTGATTTCTTGCGAATGGGATGTAGGTGGGTTCGTTGGGAGCATGAATTATGTAGTCGGAGTAGTTCTCGTGCTGGAGTAATGCATTTCCGGCTGCATTGGTGTGCCTGCAGTTCCAAATTTGGTGCTTGGCATTGAGATCTCCTGCAATTAGTACTCTGTTGTTTATTTGTAGAATTTGGTCAATTTCCTCCGTGTCTAATGGTCCTGGTGGGTTGTACGCCGCTACTAGTAGTGTTCGAGAATTTTCAATAGTGATGAATATGCCTATTGCTTCTAGGGTCGCAAATTGTGGGAGTAAAGCTACATCATGTGCTATGTTTTGTTTTATGATTATGGCTGTGCCTCCACCTCGATTGTTCCTATCCTTCCTGTGTGAGATGTAACCCGGTATATTGAATCTAATGTTGTTGTCTAAATGTGTTTCGGTGATAAGCGCTATTTGTATATTATTTGTGTTTAGGAATTCTGAAAGTACTGTTTTTCGTCTTCGTAAGCCTCTAGCATTCCAAGTAAGTACTTTGAGGATGGGTTTAAGGGCCATTAAGGAAGCCAGGAGTGGTAAGGAGTTGGAAAAAGTCGGCGTAGGTAGAGAGGATAGAACGGGTCTCCGACGGCTTCTCGATGAGATGACGGAGCACGTGGGTGCAAGTCTCCATCAGGTCCTCATCAGTCATCCCGCGTTGTAGTACCTCCTGGTACATCTCCCTCTGGTAGCTTCGTCTTGGGTCTTCTGTAGTCTTCGTCTGTGGTTGAGGAGGTGGTCTCCTTCCGTCCCTGGGTGGTTGCGGCTGTTCATTCCTGGTCTTGGGCCGGCTCCTGTTCTCCCGATCAGGCACCGGGCCACCTACAGCCCGCACACGGCTAGCTTGTGGAGCCGTAGCTCTGGGTCGAGCCACCTTGACGGCCGTCGGTGCTGGGCGCGCATTTGCCGATCCCCCACTACGTGTTTTGCCCTCCTGAATTTCGCGAACCAGGGCAACCTGCCGCTGGTACTCTGGACATGCCCGGTAGCGGGCCCCGTGGCCCCGTCCGCGGCATAGAGCACACTTTCTTTCAGGAGGGGGAACATCGCAGGAGGCCGACTCATGCGACCCAGTGCACTTCGAGCACACAGGGGCTGACACCGTGCACCTCGCTGCCGTGTGCCGCAGCTGCTGGCACCGGTTGCACTGGACCGGGATGATAGGGCGGCGGTAGGGCTCAATCTTCACCCGGAAGTGAAGGACGTACTCGAGCCTCCGTAGTCGGTCAAGGTCATCGGCGGTCGCCACGTCGACGAGGTACATTGGGAGAGGAGTCCGGTCCCTATTGAATCTTCGGAGCTGGACCACTCGGAGGACTGACAGGTGCGCCATCGTCAGCTCCTTCTTCAGGGCTTCCTCTGCTCCGTCGAAGAGGACGTTCTTCACGACCGCCCTGTGCGTCTGGTTCTTAGTCGCTGTGGTAATCTGAAAGGCTACCCGCCTTTCCCGAAGGAACGCAACCAAGTGCCCGTAATCTGCGACTGTCCTGGTTCGCACCAGGAAGTCGCGAGATATCGGGGCCCTCGAGATCACATAACCCTCGTTGGGGCAGGCAGCATCAAATTCCTCCATTAACCTGCACAAAGAAGCAGAAAGATTACGGGAGACATAGATTGGAGGCTGAAGGACGACGTTGAGGGCATCAGCATAGGAGCGGGAGGGTTCGGGGGGCAGTGGGTAGGGGTTGGCAGGAATGGGGATAGGGTCGGGTCTGGATGAGGGTCCGGGCTGGGGAGAAAAGGAAGCGGAGTTAGGGCCAGGGCGACGGGAGACGGGATGAGGGACGGGTTGTGGGGAGAGGTGGGTTGAGAGAGGAAGGAAACCAGGAGGAGGAGGGACAGGGTGGGCGAGAAGGGCAGGAATAGGAGAAGACGGGCCAGGGATAGGGGAGACAGGACGAGGGGGTGGGGTGGGTTGGGGCGCACAGGAGCGGATGGATGAGGACGAGGATGAACGGGAAGCAGGGAGTGGGGAGTTGAGGGCAGCCGGGGTGATGGACAGGCATGGGGTCACAGCCGGGCTGCTAACCATACCGACGGGGTTAGGGGTAGAACGAGGAGTGGGTGCGGAGGTCCGAGGGCTCGGTGCAGAGGAGCGGGGAGAGGAACCAGAGGAGCGAGGAGTGGGTGCGGAGGATCGAGGAGTGGGAGCAGAGGAGCGAAGAGAGGGTGCTTTTTTTTTTTTTTTTTTTTTTTTTTCCGTGGGGGGAAAAATGCATTATTGCATTCGACCCCCAGCCGGTGTGCAATGGCTGGGGGGATATGTGGGGCTCGCCGCTCAGAAGCGGAATACCCACTAAAAAACCCTACCACGAGTTAATTGTATAATGCTGAGTGTTAACGTGCATTTGTTTGCATGCTTTTAGTCGGGTCCCGCATAGCACCCCGGTTAGTATGTGAATAGCTACTTAGCTGGCATGCATTGCATGCGAGCGCGTCAAATGTTACTTGCTGGTATTGCCCATGGAACCTGAGCAATACCAGTGGGTTATTTGCGAATGTTTCTTATATTGCTAGTATGTGTTAAATAATGCCTAAGATCTAAAATGTGTGTTGTTTGCAGGGAGTGCCTGCGTGTCACATGACTTAGCATTAACTTACTGCTAGGTTGTGCTATTATTGTTATATTAGATTTATATAAATTGAACAATTTTGTATTGTGTCCTGTGCAGTCAATCGGGCACAGGCGTCAGTCTTGAGATCCGGCCTTCTTGGTCCTTCGTTGAGCTCGTTGTCCTGATGGTAGCCATTGTCGTCTGTGTGAACGACTCCATAATGCAGCGGCCCGTCTTACGCTGCGCACGTCGTTCACGTTGGGAGGCCCCTTCTCCCGGGCCGCCTCAGCTGTTGCTGAGGACTTGAGGGCTCTGCGACGGGCGTGGGCTGAAACAAGGGTAGAAAGCAAGAGAAAGATTAGTGCTGGGATATAGAAATACGAAGTCTTGGGTCAGTGTCCTTGTCATGTTTGGAGTAGATTGTTTAAGAACTGTTGGATTTGTTCTTGCGTGTCGTCTCGGGAAAGCGTTCTATCGAATAGCGAGAGTGGTCTGTTATGCGTGTAATTTACGGAATCGTAGTTGCCTAATGCTTTGACTAGATCATTGTGGTGTACGCGTAAGCTTTTGTAGATGTCGTAAGCTAGCTTTTTAACGAATTCTTCTACTGTGTGCATTTTAAGTTCCTCGTGGAGTAGATCGGATGGCGCTACGTACGGTACCTTAGCTACCATGCGCAATGTTTTGTTTTGAAATTGTTGTAGTTTTTTGATGTATGTTTTGGCGGCATACCCCCAGACAGGTGCAGCATAGGTAAATATTGGTCGTATTAGTGTTTTATATAACGTGAGACCCATGTTGAGATTCAGCTGGGTGTCCATGTTTATGAGCGGGTAGAGCTTGCCTAATTGGGCGTTTGCTTTTCCCCGTAATTGCGTGATGTGTTTCTTCCACGTTAGGCCTTGATCCATTTTGAGGCCAAGCCAGGTTACCGTGTCCTTCCACTTTATGTTTTCTCCGAATATGGTAAGCGGTGGAAGCTGGTGTTTCGGGAATCTGTGGTTGATTCGTTTTGTGAATATTATCGCTTGCGTTTTGGGGGCGTTTACTTTAATGCGCCAGTTTGTGAACCAGTCCTCCAAACCATTGAGGCTGTTTTGGAGTCTTCTGTGAATAAGTTCGGTTTTGCCCGATTGTGTCATAATTGCTGTGTCGTCCGCGTAAATGTATAAGTTTGTGTTAGCTGTTTTTGGAATGTCGTTGATATATATATTGAACAGTGTCGGCCCGAGCAAACTCCCTTGAGGGACTCCTGCTCTGATTGGTCGCTTTGTGGAAAGATGGTTGTTAACTTTCGATTGAAATTTTCTGTTGTTTAGATAATTCGCTATAAGTTTGATCAGTGAGTCATGAATGTTAAGCGTTTTAAGTTTCTTTAATATCCCGGCGTGCCATACTCTGTCGAACGCACGTTCAACGTCAAGAAACAGTGCGCCTGTGGATTTTCTTGTATTGAATCCATATGTGATATTTTCCGTTGCCCTGAGTAATTGTAGGGTAGTTGAATGTTTGGCGCGGAATCCAAACTGTTCTGGGATTAATGTATTTTGTTTAATTAAGTGAATGTTGAGGCGTTTGAGTATCACTTTTTCTAGTAGTTTGCCTATTGTGCTTAGTAGACTAATTGGTCTGTAGTTGTGCGGGTTGGACAGATCTTTCCCTTTCTTGGGGAAGTGGGCCACTGTGGCCAGTTTCCATCTGTCTGGAAAGTGCCCGCTTGTTAGCACGAAGTTAAAGATTTTCGATAGTAGTTTTATTGCATCCTCAGGCAAATTCATGAGCACTGAGGTGGGAATGCTGTCTGGGCCAGGGGCTTTTCTCTTCTTGAGATGCCTGATTAGCCATTTAATTTCGCTTGGGCATGTCTTACGTATCATGTTATGTGTTTCTTGTTCTTTGTAGTTTTCTGTTTCTGCCTCCGTGACTGCCGTGAAAAGTGGGCAAGATGGAGTGGGATTGGGAGTTAGTGTTTCTTGTAGCGCATCCGCTAGCGTGTTCGCTTTTTGTTGGTCAGTTGATGCGATCTTTTGGTTGTGATGTAATGGGGGAATGTGGACCTTATCTTTAGTTAGATAACGGGCTATTCGCCACACCGAGTCTCTCTCATAGTTGAGGTTGTCGAGTGTGTTTTGCCATTGCTGGGATATGAACTGTGTAGTTCGTTCCCTGACGAGTGCGTTGAGGTGTCTGAAGTATTCTTGGTCTACCAGATGCCTCGATTTCTGCCATTTGCGCCTGGCACGGTTTCTTTCTTGCGCTAACATGTGTATGTCTTGCGGAAGTTGCGAGTTATTTGACTTCGGTTTGGTTACCGGTACCGCTTCTGTTGTTGCGGTTAGGATAGCTTTTTCTAGTTGTTCAACAGCTATGTTCAGATTTTCAATGGTGTTAGGTTCTGCTGTAGGGAGGTTTTCGCTCACAATCATTGCGAACTTGTCCCAGTCCGCTTTGTTGTAGTTGCGGCGCTGAGCAGGGGGTTCTTGAGTTATAGAACCCTCCAGAGTTATCATAACCGGTAAGTGGTCAGAGGATAGCTCATTTTTGACCTGGAGGTTTATTCTGCGCGTTAAGTTGCGTGTGATTGCTATGTCCAGGATTTCTGGGCGCTGGTTTCTGCTGAAAGGAATGTACGTTTGTTCGGTTGGTGTGTGAATTATATAGTCCGAGTTGTTTTCTAGGTTTAGGAGGGCCGACCCTTCGCGGTTGGTCTCGTTGCAATCCCAAATTTGGTGTTTTGCGTTGAGGTCGCCTGCAATTATTGCCCTGTTGTTTAGCTGCATGAGCGCATCTATGTCTGCTGTGTCCAGTGTGCCTGGTGGAGCATATGCCGCCGTTACTAATACGCGATTTTTATCTATGGTGGTGTATATACTTGTGGCTTCAAGTGTTCTTAGCTGAGGTAGTGGTGCTAAATCGTGAGCAATGTTTTGTTTTATTATTATTGCGGTTCCTCCTCCGCGCCTGTTCCTGTCATTTCGGTGTATTGTATATCCTTTTAGGTTGAATCTGTCGCGATCACAGAGATGGGTTTCGGTAATTAGCGCTATGTGTGTATTGTGTTGCGAGAGAAAGTCTTTTAGTTCGGTCTTTCGTCTGCGCACTCCTCGGGCATTCCAGTTGGTGATATTTAGGATGGGTGTGTGATTCATAGGAAGCCTGGAGAGGTAAGGAGCTGGAAGAAGTCACGATACGAGGCAAGGATGGAGCGGGTCTCCGACGGGAGCTTTTGCTAGCCCAGGTGGACCAGCAAAACGTGGCGGACCGTGTAGAGAACGGCCGCCGCTGCGTAATTTGAGGTTGCCGGCGGTTGCTAGCTGGCTCGCCGAGGGGGTCGCTTTGAGGCTTGCGCTGGCTGTCTGCTCTGCGTCAGCCAAAAAAGGCTGGAAGAGCGGAAGCTGGCTGCTCTGCTTCAGGCTAAAATAGGCTGGAAGAGCGCCTCTCGTAGATTTCTTGTAGTACTTCTCACTCGGCGAATTCTCGAAGTGTGCTATCTAAGTTCCAGTCCAGGTGGACCAGCAAAAAGTGGCGGACCTTGTAGAAAATGGCCGCCGCTGCACAGAGAGATTGCCGCCGGTTAGAGGCCTACGCTGGCCGTCTGCTCTGCTTCAGGCCTAGAAGGCTGGAAGTGCTAGAAGCTGGCAGCTCTGCTTTAGGACTAGATGGCTGGAAGAGCACCTCTAGTCGTCTCGTTGATCTCTTGTCGTCGTTCTCTCTCGAAGAACTTGCCACCCTCTTTTTTCGAGTAGAGGAGGAAATTATTTAATCACTGACCGCAGCCACGATGGGAGTCTGGACTGAGAGTGTGGGACTCTCCGAGCGTCGGTATACCCACTAAAGCTCCTCCAGCGGATTGAAAGGATAAAGTTTGCTGTGGTACCGCCTAAAGCACCCGCGCATTCCAATGTGATGTTACTGGGCAGCAGTACGGTCACCAGGGGAGTAAGGGTTGTGTGCTGGGAGACGGCCCATCCTGCCCCCTCAGCGATGTTTAGGTGAGGATAAGAAGGGATTCCTGATGGTAGTGGTGAAGGTTAGTGTGGGGGAGTTCTTCTGTTCAGCGGTGTGTTGAAGTCCAGTACGATGCACTCTACGGCGTAGAGTCGGTCGTAGACAGTTTGAAGCCGGTCTGAAATTTAAGTGGCGAGGTTTTCATGATAACGTTCAACCCTTGTCTGGAGATGTTGAAGTTCTTGTAGTTTCTGTGTGATTTCTGCTATGGACCCTTCCAGAGCGGCTAAGCGGGCACCGAAGTTCAGGAACTCAGCATGAAGATCCTGAATGGCTTCCCGCGTCGCTGCTCCGGTCAAGTGTTCTGGTGATGATTCCATGGTAACTGTTGTAGACTGTAGTGGTGGTGGTGTCATCTGCGGTGGCGTCGAAGGAACAGGCGGTTTCGGCGATGCCTTCCTGCGAGGATGCAGGGGGCAGAGCGCTTGGCCGGGGAAGTGAGTCGTCCCTCCACAAGTTGCACAATAACGGCGACGTCGGCGCAGATTTTGCTGCTTGCACGAAGCGGTGTTGCTGCAGGCGCCACAGTAATGGAGCCTTGCTTCTGCCTTACAGGATATTGCATTGTGCCCGTAGGCACTGCAGCGTGGGCAGGGAGCCTGGCGTTCCACTCGGCTGGCCTCGATGCGTAAGCACTGCCCTAACAAGGGCAGGCCCGCCCTCAAGGCAGCTTCGTTGTCGCCAGGATCTGCAAACTCCATGCTTACGAGTGAGCTGGGTCCCTGGGCTCCGATGATCCTAAAGGCCACTGCTGGTGAGCTTCGGTGGTGAGGAACCTGATAGGCAGATCCCGCGGAACCCCTCAGATGAGAGCATTGTACAACCCTTGAGCCGCAGGCTGGCTCTGCGGTGGCTGGGAAACTCCCAGAATCGGCAGCGTGGATACCGGTGAGGGTGGCGGCGACAGCTGGCGCGGTCGGAGCAAAGCTGCGCTGCCGGGTGACGCCCGAGGCGTAGGTTGGCCCTGGCTGCGGCGGCTGCGGTGAGTTTCCTCAGCACGTGCCGGGGCAGAAGAGAAGGTTCCTGCCTTAGCAGGCTCGGCGGCTCTGCGATGCTTCCTCTTCGCCATCTCGAAGCTCTATCTCCCTCACACACATTTTTTCGAATGGAGGAGAAATTGATTTAATCAGAAACCTCATCCCCGATGGGAGTCGGGACTGAGAGTGTGAGACTCACTAATAGTCGGTATACCCACTGAAAACTCCTCCACCGGAAGGAAAAATGGAAGAAATAAAAGTGGAATAAACGTGGCTTTTTGCGGTCCCGCGTAGCACCCACGTTAGTACGTGAAGGCTGTTGGGTACTACTCTATGGGCGGGAGCGCGTAAAAGTAGTTACTAGGCTGCAACCATGGAAAGTGACTACAACAATAGTGAGAATGGCGAGGGTTTGGAAGAGAATGGAAGTTAGGATTGAGAATGGTACTGATGATGACGCTGCTGTTGCTGGTTAAACTCCTTGCATTGCTGCAAGAAGTTACGACTCTTTCCGGGTTAGTCTTCAGCTTGGGACCAAGAGATGAGTCCCGAATGGCTTCGGTGATGGCTTTCAGTCTGGATGAAGTGCTGTCGAACTGCCCAGCCAGGAAACCTGTTGAGCAGCTCATGTGGTTAGAACATCCCTGATGAGTTCCTCCAGGGCAGTCAGTTTCGTCGTCATGTTCAGTAACTCCGCGTGGAGATCCTGAATGGCGTCACGCAGGCCCTGTACTTTCTTGATGATCGACGTTAGTGATGATGCTGGTGTCGGCACTGGTGATGTTGCTGGTGTCGGTGGCTGTGGAGCTGTCATTGGCTGCGGAGTAGGTGCTCGTGGCTTCAGCGGTGCCTTTCTGCGAGGATGCAGGGGGCAGAGCGCTTGGCCAGTGAAGTGTGTTAACCCTGCACAGGTTTCACAGTAGCGGCGGCGGCGCAGGTCGTGCTGAGTACAAGATGAGGTGGTGCAGGCGGAACCACAGTAGTGGCATCTTGGTTGTGCTGAGCAGGTTGTCCCCTCGTGCCCGGAGGCACAGCAGCGCCTGCAGTGGACCTGGCGTTTTACTTGGCTGGCCTCGATGCGTAAACACCGCCCTACTGCATTAGAACCTAGGCCGGTGTGCAATGGCTGAGGGAATATGTGGGGCTTGCCGCTCAAAGCGCGAAATACCCACTAAAACCCTACCACGTGTTAATTGCGTATTGCTGTGTAAAAACGTGCATTCATGCTTGCATGCTTTACTCGGTTCCCACATAGCACCCCGGTTACTATGTGAATCGCTACTTGGCTGGCATGCATTGCATGCGAGCGCGTCAAATGTTACTGACTGGTATTGCGCATGAAACCTGAACAATACCGGTGGGTTATACTTGTATTTTCTTATGTTTGCAATGTATGCTTAATTTAATGCTTAAATTCTAGTTTGTGTGTTTGCCGGAAGTGCCTGCGTGTCATATGACTTAACGTTAGCTTACTGCTAGGTCGGATGTGTATTATAGAACTAATTATATGCATAATTGAAAATCACTAACCACAGTCCCGATTGGGAGTCGCAGCTGAGAGTGTGGGACGCACCAATAGTCCCATACCCACTATAAACTCCTCCACTGGATGGAGAAAGTGAAGAAGGAAAAGTGGAATTAAACGTGACTTTGTGCGGTCCCACATAGCACCCGCTTTAGTATTTGAAGGATGTTGGCTGCCACCCTATTGGCGGAAGCGTGTAAACGTAGTTACTAAGTTGCAGCCATGAAAACTGACAGCAACACTAGTGGGAATGGCGGTGGTTTGGAAGAGAATGGACATTAGGAATGAGGATAGTACTGATGATGCTGCTGCTGTTGCTGGTTGAACTCCTTGCATTGATGCAAGAAGTTCACGACTCTCTCCGGGTTCGTCTTCAGCCTGGGACCAAGAAATGAGACCCGGATGGCTCGGTGATGGCTGTGAGTCTGGATGAAGTGCTGTCGAACTGCCCAGTCAGAAAAACCTGTTGAGCAGCTGATGTGGTTTGAAGATCCCTGATGAGGTCCTCAAGGGATGTCAACTTCGTCGTCATGTTCACGCAGGCCCTGGACTTTCTTGATGATCGACGTTAGTGATGGTGCTGGTGTCGGCGCTGGTGATGTTGCTGGTGTCGGCGGCTGTGGAGCTGTCAGTGGCTGCGGCGTAGGTGCTGGCGGCATATGCGATGCCTTCCTGCGGGTATGCAGGGGGCAGAGCGCCTGGCCGGTGTAGTGCGATGACCCTTCACAGGTTGTGCAGTAGCGGCGGCGGCGAAGGTCGTGCTGGTTACACGATGCTGTTGTGCTGGCGGAACCACAGTAGTGGCATCTAGATGGTGCTGAGCATGTCGACTCCTCGTGCCTGTAAGCACAGCAGCGCCTGAAGGCGACCTGGCGTTCTACTCGGCTAACCTTGATGCGTGAGCATTGCCCTAACAATGGCAGGACCACCCTCAAGGCAGCTTTGTAGATGGCAGGGTCCGCAAACTCCATCCTCACGAGCAAAGTGGGTCGCTGAAGTCCGAATATCCGAGTGGGCACTGCTGGTAAGCTGCGCTGATGATGAACCTGACTGGCAGGTTACTCGGGACCCCTCGGATGACAGCGCTGTACCTCTCATGAGGCACAGTCTGGACCGGTGCTGGCTGGTAAGCTCACAGGTTCGGCGGCGTGAACCCCGGTGAAGGTGGTGGCAACTGCGGAGGCGGTCGCGCCGTAGCTGCGCTGGATGGCGGCGAAGCGGCGGTCGAGGTATATGTTTCCCCGGGCTGCCGCGGCTGCGGCGGGTTTTCCTTGGCGGGTGCCGGAGGAGAAGAAGGCCTTGCCTTAGCAGGCTAGGCAACTCTACGTTGCTTCTTCTTCGCCATTTGGAGCTGAGTGCCAAAAGATTTTTTTCCCATTGGAGGTGAAATGATTTAATCCCTGACCCCAGCCCCGATGGCAGTCGGGACCGAGAGTGTGGGACTCACCAATAGTCGGTATACCCACTAAAACGCCTCCACGGGATGGAAAAAGGAAGAAGGAAAAGTGGAATAAAACGTGTGCGTTTCCCGCATAGCACCCGAATTAGCATGTGAAGCATGTTGGCTGCCGCCCTATTGGCGAGAGCGGGTTAAGGTACTTCCTAGGTTTCAGTCATGAAACCTGAATGCAACACTAGTGGGAATAGCGAGGGTTTTGAAGAGAATGGGCGTTAGGAATGAAGTTATTACTGATGATGCTGCTGCTATTGCTGGTTGAACTCCTTACACTGCTGCAAGAAGTTCGCGACTCTCTCCGGGTTCGTCTTCAGCCTGGGACGAAAAGATGAAACTGAATGGCTTCGGTGATGGCTGTGAGTCTGGATGAAGTGCTGTCAAACTGCCCAGCTAGGAAAACCTGTTGAGCAGCTGATGAAGTTTGAAGATTCCTGATGAGTTCCTGCAGGGCTGTCAGCTTCATCATCATGTTCAGGAACTCCTCGTGGAGATCCTGAACGGCGTCACGTAGGCCCCGGACTTCCTCGATGATCGGCGTTGTTGATGGTGCTGATTACTTCACCTGTGTCGGTGGCTGTGGAGCTGTCACTGGCTGCGGCGTAGGTGCTGGTGGCTTTGGCGTGCCTTCCTGCGAGGATGCAGGGGGTACAGCGCTTGACCAGTGAAGTGCGTTGACCGTCTACAGGTTGCGCATTAGTGGCGACGGCGGTGCAGGTCGTGCTGGGTACACGATGAGGTGGTGCAGGCGGAACCACAGTAGTGGCGCCTAGGTTGTGCTGAGCAGATCGCCTCCTCGTGCCCGTAGGCACAGCAGCGCCTGCAGGGTACCTGGCGTTCCACTCGGCTGGCCTCGATGCGTAAGCACCACCTTAATAAGGGCAGGCCCGCCCTCAAGGCCACTTCATGGTCACCAGGGACTGCGAACTCGATCCTCACGAGCGAAGTGGGTTCCTCAGCTCCGAAGATTCGAGTGGCTTTCAAGGCTGAAGCCTGAAGGCCACTGCTGGTGAGCTCAGCTAATGAAGAACCTGACTGGCAGGTCCCTCAGGACTCCTCGAATAACAGCTCTGTACCTCCCAAGATGTGCAGGCTGGATCTGCGCTGGCTGGGTGCTTCCCAGGATTGGCGGCGTGGGTGCTAGTGAAGGTGTCGGCAACTGCGGAGGTAGTCGCAGCAAAGCTGCGCTGGCTGGCGGCGAAGTGGCGGTTGAGGCATAGGTTGCCGTTGGCTGCGGCCACTGCGGCGAGTTCTCCTCGGCGGGTGCCGGACGAGACGAAGATGTTCCTGCCTTAGCAGGTTCGGCGACTGAGCGAAACTTCTTTTTCGCCATCTCGGAGCTGAGTGTAAAAAAAGAATGTTTTTCCGTGGGTGGGAAAAATGCATTCCTGCATTCTACCCCCAGCCGGTGTGCAATGGTTGGGGTATATGTGAGGCTTGCCGCTCAAAGCGCGGAATACCCACTAAAAACCCTACCACGTGTTAATTACATATTGCTGCGTATAAACGTGCATTCATACTTGCATGCTTTAGTCGGGTCACGCATAGCATCCGGTTAGAATGTGAATCGCTACTTGGCTGGCATGCATTGCATGCGACGCATCAAATGTTACTTGCTGGTATTGCGCATGAAACCTTAACAGTACTGGTGGGTTATATGCGTATTTTCTTATATGTGCTAAATTTAATGCTTAAGTTCTAGTTTGCGTGTTGTTGCAGGGAGAGCCTGCGTGTCATATGACTTAACGTATACTTACTGCTAAGTTAGATGTGAATTGTAGAACTAATTCTATGCATAATTGAAAAATTGGTGAGGTTGCGTCGTGTGCTTTTCGTCAAAAGGGCACAGGCGTCTGTCGTGGCATCCGGCCTTCTAGGTCCTTCGTTGTACTCGTCCTGGTGGTCGGCCTTGTCCTCTTTGTGAACGACTCCATAATGCAGTGGCCCGTCTTTCACTGCCCACGTCATTCACGGTGGTAGGCCCCTTCTCCCGGGCCGCCTCAGCGGTTGCTGAGGACTTGAGGACTTTGCGGCGGGCTGAAACAGGAATACAAAAATAAGAAGAAGATTAGTAATGGGATATAGAGATTAGAATTCCTGTGTCTGTGTCCTTTTCACGTTTGGAGTAGATTATTTAGAAACTGTTGAATTTGTTCTTCCGTGTTGTCTTGCGATAGTGTTCTATCGAATTGAAAAAGTGGTCTATTATGTTTGTAGTTTTCGGAATCGTAGTTCCCTAACGCTTTAACAAAATCATTGTGATGTACGCGTTAGCTTTTATACATGTCGTAAGTTAGCTTTTTAATGAGTGCTTTTACTGTGTGCATTTTAAGTTCCTCGTGGAGTAAATCAGATTGCGCTACGTACGGTGCCTTAACTACCATGCGCAAAATTTTATTTTGAAATACTTGTAGTCTTTTGATATATGTTTTGGCGGCATACCTCCAGACAGGTGCAGCATAAGTGAGTATTGGTCGTATCAGTGTTTTAAATAGCGTGAGATCCATATTGAGATTCCCCTGGGAGTCCATGTTGATGAACGGGTAGAGCTTGCCTAATTGGGCGTTTGCTTTTCCCCGTAATTGAGTAATGTGTTTCTTCCACGTTAGGCCTTGATCCATTTTGAGGCCAAACCAGGTTACTATGTCCTTCCATTTGATGTTTTCACCAAATATGGCAAGTGGCGGTAACTAGTGTTTCGGGAATCTGTGGTTGTTGCATTTTGTGAATATTACCGCTTGCGTTTTTGGAGCGTTTACTTTAATGCGCCATTTTGAAAGCCAGCCCTCTAATTTATCGAGGGCGTTTTGGAGCCTTCTGTGGATAAATTCGCTTTTGCCTGATTGTACCATGATGGCTATATCATTCGCGTAAATGTATAAGTTAGCGTTAGCGGTGTTTGGAATATCGTTGATGCATATATTGAATAGTGTCGGCCCGAGCAATCTCCCTTGTGGGACTCCTGCTCTGATTGGTCGCTTGGTAGAAAGATGGTTGTTAACTTTCGATTGAAATTTTCTGTTGTTTTAATAATTTGCTATAAGTTTGATTAGCGAGTTATGGATGTTAAGTGTTTTGATTTTCTTTAATATTCCGGCGTGCCAAACTCTGTCGAATGCACGATCAACGTCAAGACAGAGTGCGCCTGTGGATTTTCTTGTATTGAATCCGTAAGTGCTGTTTTCCGTTGCCCTGAGTAATTGTACGGTCGTTGAATGTTTGGCGCGGAATCCTAACTGTTCTGGAGTTAATGTATTTTGTTTAACTAGCTTAACGTTGAGCGTTTGAGTATTACCTTTTAGAGAAGTTTGGCTATTGTGCTCAGTAGACTAATTGGTTTGTAGTTATGGATAGCTCTTTCCCTTTCTTGGGGAAGTGGGCCACAGTGGCCAGCTTCCATCTGTCTGGAAAGTGCCCACTTGTTAACACGCAGTTTGTGGTTCGTTCCCGGACCAGGGCGTTGAGGTGTCTGAAGTATTGTTGGTCCCCAGATGCCGCGATTTCTGCCATATGCGCCTGACTCGATTTCTTTCTTGCGTTAACATGTGTGTATGTCTTGCGGCAGCTGTGAGTAATGTGTTTTCGGTTTACTTAGCGGTACCGCTTCTGTGGTTGCGGTTTGGATAGCTTTTTCTAGTTGTTCGATTGCTGTGTTCAAATTTTCAACAGTGTTTGTTTCTGTTGTAGGAGGTGTTCACTCACAGTGATTCCGAACTTGTCCCAGTCCGCTTTGTTGTAGTTGCGGCGCTGGGCTGGAGGTTCTTGAGTGACAGAACCCTCCAGAGTTATCATGACCGGTAAGTTGTCAGAGGACAGCTGGTTGTTGACCTGGAGGTTTATTCTCCGTCTTGAGTTGCGTGTGATTACTATGTCCAGGATTTCTGTGCTCTGGTTTCTGCTGAATGGAATATACGTTCGTTCGGTTGGTGTGTGAATTATATAGTCCGAGTTGTTTTCTAGGTTTAAGAGGGCCGACCCTTCGTGCTTGGTATCGTTGCAATCCCAAATTTAGTGTTTAGCGTTTAGATCGCCTGCAATTATTGCCCTGTTGTTTAGCTACATGAGTGCATCTATGTCTGCTGTGTCTAGTGTGCCTGGTGTAGCGTACACCGCGGTTATTAATACGCGATTTTGATCTATAGTGGTGTATATACTTGTGACTTCAAGTGTTCTGAGTTGAGGTGCTAAATCGTGAGCAATGTTTTGTTTTATTATTATTGCGGTTCCGCCACCACGCCTGTTTCTGTCATTACGGTGCATTCTATAGCCTTTTATTTTAAATCTGTCGCGATCACAGAGATGAGTTTCGGTAATTAGCGCTAATTGCGTATTATGTTGCGAGAGAAAGTCTATAAGTTCAGCCTTTCGCGTGCGCACTCCTCGGGCATTCCAGTTAGCATGTTCAGGGTGGGTGTGTAATTCATAGAATGCCAGAAGAGGTAAGGAGATGAAGGAAGTCTCGGTAAGTGGCAAGGATAGACTGGATCTCCGACGGTCCCGACGTTGCCAGAAGATCAAAGACGTGGAGGCACGTCTCTCGTACGTCAGCTGATGGCCATCCTTTGCGGCGGATCCGGTGGTAGGTGGATGTCTGGTGTAGAAGTCTCGGATCTGCGAGGGTCTCTTCTCTGGTCGGCTCCTCCCTCACAGATTGACGTGGCTCACGTGGTGGTTGGTTAGGTTTCGGAACACTAGACACCTCAATCCGTGCGGTCGTTTGAGCTGGCCTCCCCGACACGCCAGAGGAGTGTGGTACCCGCGCTGAAGCGGCCCCCGGTGCACTGCCCCACTCTCCGCTCGCCAGAGCGACCACCATTCCCCGCAACGTTGCGCTCGCTGCATCTTGTCTCTGGTACTCGGGACAAGCCCGGTACCTGGCCCCGTGTCCCGAACTGAGACATAGGGCGCACTTCCTCTCGGGGATGGGGACGCTGCACGTCAGCGAGTCGTGAGGCGCCGTGCACTTAGAGCACACAACAGCGCTCGAAGTGCACTTTTCCTCCGTGTGCCGAAGCTGCTGGCAACGGCTGCACTACACCGGGATAACTGGCCTACGGTACGGCTCCACCTTCACACGCAAGTGAAGCACGTACTCGAGCTGCCGCAATTGGTTTAGGTCGTCGGCCGTCCCCAGGTCCACCAGTTAGAATGGAAGAGGCTTTCGGGCCCGGTCAAACCGTCTTAGTTGCACGACCCGTAGCATTAAAAAGCGCTCGGCGTGCAACTCTGCCTTAATGGCCTCCTCCGCGCCGTCAAAGTATACGTGCTTCACCACTGCACGGAAGGTCTGGCGGTCATTCCTCACCGTCATCGTAAAGGAAACTCTGCGTTCCCGCAGAAAGGCATTGATCAGCTCGTAGTCTACCGCTGACCTAGTGCGCACGAGAAAGTCTTGCGAAAGTGGGGCCCTCGAGATGAAGTACCCATCGTTAGGATGCAGGGCGTCCAACTCCTGCAACGTCGGGAACAAAATAACGTGGGTTTTGGACACATAGATGGGAGGTTGGAGTTGGGAGGAGAGAGCTTGGGCGTAGGAGGAAAGAGCAGCGGAAGGGGCTGTGTTGGGTGCAGGAGCAGGGCGAGAGAAGGGAGTTCGGGTAGGAAGACTGGAGGTGGATGGGTTAGGAGGGGTAGGCACGTGGGCTGGGCGAGGAGAGGACTGCCCAGCAATGGGAGAGACAGAATGTGGAGGAGGAGTAGGACGAGAATGGGAGGAGGATGATGAGGAAGAGCGTGACGGGGCAGAGGGGTGCAAAGGCAGCCGGAGTGACGGACAGGCTTGGAATCACAGAAGGGCTGCTGTCCATACCAGCGGGGTTAGGGGTAGAGCGTTGAGTTGGTGCAGAGGAGCGAGGAGTGGGTGCAGAGGAACGAGGAGTAGGTGCAGAGGAGCGAGGAATGGGTGCAGAGGAGCGAGGAGTAGGTGCAGAGGAACGAGGAGTAGGAGCAGAAGGAGAGGAAACAGCGGAAGAGCCAAACTGAAGCTGGGTCTTAACAACCGTTTGCCTGGTGACCCGCATCCCCGACGGGGAGCCCTTCATGGTCTTGCGCTGCTTGTCCATGGTGAAGGAACAAGAAAACAAGTATATATCTATATATAAGTAAACCTAGGAAATCGGAAGAGTAGAGAAAGCTTAAGCTACATAACTGGGGGCTTAAAACTAAGAAAAGAGGAAAAGATGGTAGAGTCGAAGAAAAACAACAGCTGGAGGGCGCTAAAAAGCCCGAAGAGCAGAGGTCCTACCCGTGAGGGCGCCTTTTTTTACCGTGGGGGGAAAATGCATTATTGCATGCGACCCCCAGCCGGTGTGCAAATGGCTGGGGGATATGTGGAGCTTGCCGCTCAAATCGCAGAATACCCACTAAAAACCCTATCACGTGTTAATTAGGTATTGCTGTGTAAGAACGTGCATTCATGCTTGCATGCTTTAGTCGGGTCCCGCATAGCACCCCGGTTAGTGTGTGAATCGCTACTTGGCTGGCATGCATTGCTGGTGTTGACCATGAAACCTGAACAATACCAGTGGGTTATTTGCGTATGTTGTTAATATATGCTTAAGGTCTAATTTGTGTGTTGTTTGCAGGGAGTTCCTGCGTGTCATATGACTTAACATAAACTTACTGCTAAGTTAGATATGTATTGTGGTATTAATTCTATGCATAGTTGAAAAAATTGCAAGGTTGCGTCCTGTGCTGTTCTTCCCAGGGGTTCCTGTTCGTCAAGGGACACAGGTCGATCTTAGGATCCGGCCTTCTAGGTCCTAGGTTGCACTCGTTGTCCTAATGGTGACGCTTTGTCGTCTGTGTAAAGGACTCTATAATGCAGTGGCCCGTCTTTCATAGCCCACGTCGTTCACGGTGGGAAGCCCTTTCTCCCTGTCCGCCTCAGCTGAGGACTTGAGGGCACTGCAACGGGCTGCTCTGAAACAAGGAAGAAGAAGAGGAAAAGATTAATGTCGTGTATTTAGTGGAGAGTAGTCCTTTGTCAGTGTCTTTGTCATGTTTGAATGAGATTGTCGAACAAGTGTTGTATTTTAACAGTGTAATAATTGGATGATGTTCTATCGAATAGTGATAGGTGTCTGTTGTGTTTGTTATTTACTGTATCGTAGGTTCCTAATGTTATTAGTGGGTTGTAATGCCGGTGTAATTTATCGTACATATCGCATGTTAGTTTCTTAATGAACCGTTCAACTGTATGCATTTTGAGCTCTTCATAAAGTAGATCGGATGGTGCTGTGTAAGGTACTTTGGCTATCATGCGCAGGATCTTGTTTTGGAATCTTTGTAGTCCTTTGATGTAGGTAGTGGCGGCATATCCCCATACTGGTGCAGCATAAGTGAATATTGGACGTAATAATGTTTTGTACAGCGTGAGTCCCATATTAGATTTAATTGGGAATCAGTGTCGATGAGTGGGTAGAGCCTGCCCAGTTGTGCGTTGGCTTTTCCCCAAATCTGCTGTATGTGCTTTAACCAGGTTAATCCTTGGTCCATTTTAGTCCTAACCAGGTTACCGTGTCTTTCCACTCAATGTTGTCTCCAAATATGGTGAGCGGTGGTAGCTGGTGTTTGGGAAATCTGTGGTTAATGCGTTCTGTGAATATAATGGCTTGTGCTTTTGGTGCATTTACCTTAATGCGCCATTTTGTAAGCCAAACCTCAAGATTATTGAGGGCGGTTTGTAGTCTTCGGTGTATGAATTCGGTTTTGCCATATTGTGTCATTATTGCTGTGTCGTTAGCCTAAGTATATAAGTTTGTGTTCGCGGTTTTTGGTATGTGGTTTATGTATATATTAAATAGCGTCGGCCCAATCAGGCTTCCTTGTAGGACTCCTGCTTTGATTGGCCGCTCCGTTGAGAGGTGATTGTTTACTCTGGATTGGAGTTTTCTGTTGTTTAAGTAGTTCGCTATAAGTTTGATTAGCGAGTCGTGTTTGTTTATAGTTCTGAGTTTTTTTAGTAGGTCCGCGTGCCATACTCGGTTGAATGCTCGTTCAACGTCAAGCATTAGTGCACCTGTTGATTTGTTTATGTTAAAACCATAGGTGATGCTTATGGTTGCTCTGATTAATTTCAGGGTTGTCGAATGTTTGGCTCTGAACACAAACTGCTCCGGAATTAGAATATTTTGCTTAATTAGCGGTGTGTTGAATCGTTTGAGAATTACGTTTTCGAGAAGTTTGCCTAATGTGTTCAGTAGACTAATTGGTCTGTAGTCTGCGGGTTGGACAGATTTTTCCCCTTTTTGGAGAAGTGGGCCACTGTGGCCAGCTTCCACCTGTCCGGGAAATACCCGCTTGTTAGCACATGATTGAATATTTTTGAGAGTAGCGTTATGGCATCTTCCGACAGATGCATGAGGACTGCTGTTGGGATGCTGTCCGGCACTGGGGACTTTAGTCTTGGGAGGTGACTAATTAGCCACTTGATTTCGCTTGGGCAGGTTTATCGCAGTTGGTTGTGAGTAACCTGTTCTTTGTAGCTGGCGGTTTCAGTTTCCGTTTTTGCCGTGAAGTGTGGGCACTATGGTGTGGGATTCGGTGTTAGCGTTTGCTGTAGCGCATCGGCTAGTGTGTCCGCTTTTTGCTGGTCCGATGAGGCTATTGTTTGTTTGTAGTGTAGGGGTGCAATTTGAGTTTTGTCGCGTGTTAGGCAACGAGCTATTCTCCACACAGTGTCTCGTTCATATTTGAGGTTCTCTTGTGTTTGTTGCCTTTGTTGGGAGATGAAATTTGTTGTTCTTTCTCTTACTAAGGCGTTTAGATGTCTAAAGTTTTCTTGGTCCGCGATGTGTCGTGATTTCTGCCATTTTCGCCTAGCTCTGTTACTTTCTTCTGCTATCATGTATATGTCTTGTGGCAGTGGTGGTTGGATTGGTCGCGGTTTACTTAACGGTACCGCCGCGGTGGTTGCGATCTTGGTGGCTTGTTCGAATTCAATTACAGCCACATTTACGTTTTCGGTCGTGTTCAGTTGGATTGTAGGTAGGTTTTGGTTTACTGTCGTCGCAAATTTTGCCCAGTCCGATTTGTTGTAGTTGCGGCGCTGAACTTGTGAGTCTTGTGCCGCAGAACCTTCGAGGGTTATTAATACAGGTACATGATCAGACGACAGCTCATTTTGACCTGTGGGTTTATCCTGCGATTTAGGTTGCGAGTAATTGCTATGACCAGTATTTGTGGTCGTTGATTTCTGCTGAAAGGGCTTGAATTATGTAATCTGTGTTGTTTTTAAGGATTAACAGGGCCCTACCTTCGGAATTGGTTTCATTGGAGTCCCAAATTTGGTGTTTTGCATTTAGATCGCCAGCTATTATTGCTCTCTGGTTTAATTGCACGAGTGCGTTTAGGTCCGCTGTATTTAGTACACCTGGGGGGCGCATATGACGCCGTAAGTAGTACGCGATTATTATCTAATGTGATGTGGATACTAGTTCCTTCTAATGTTCGAAGTTGAGGTTGTGATGCTAGGTCATGAGTTATGCCTTGTTTTATTATGATAGCAGTTTCGCCTCCGCGTCTGTTTCTATCGTTGCGGTGTGTGGTGTAACCTTGAATGTTAAATCTATCTTTGTCGCTTAAATGGGTTTCAGATATTAGGGCTATATGAGAGTTATATTGTACAAGAAAGTCTTTGAGTTCAGTCTTGCGTCTTCGCAGTCCGCGTGCGTTCCAGGTTATGAGGTTTAGGATTTATGGTGTAACTTTCATAGGAAGCCTGGGGTGGTAAGGATTTGGAAAATGTCGCGGTATGTGGCCAGGATGCTTCGGGGCTCCGTCTCCTCCGAAAAGGCGAGAAGTTGGACGATGTGTGCGCAGGTGTCCCTGATGTGCGCGTCGGACCATCTGGTAGCCATGGATCTGTGGTGCATCTGTCGTTGGTGTTCCAGTCATGGGTCGTCGCTGGGATCAGCTCTTGAAGGTCGTTCCCTCGTGGTTGACGTGGCCTAACTGGTGGTTGACTCGGCCTCTGATCCCGGGTCCCACTCTCCCGTACAGGAGCCTCTTCCCGCGCCCCAGCCACACCAGAAGGAGGTAGTACGCGCGCCGGTGCATGTCCTTGGGCACGGGGTCCACTCGCCCGCTCGCCCGCACGTCCACTTCCCATTATGTTGCGCGCCGCAGCAACTTGCCTCTTTTATTCGGGACAAGCCCGGTACCTGGCCCAGTGACCGACACAGAGGCAAAGAGCGCACTTCCTCTGGGGTGGGGGAACATTGCAGGTTCGCGAGTCGTGCGAACCTGTGCATTTAGAGCATACCACCGCGATCGCTGTACACCTGTCCTGCATGTGACGGATGTGCTGGCATTTGCTACACTGTACCGGGATGACCGACCGTCGGTACAGCTCCACCTTCACATGAACGTGGAGCATACAATCGATCAGCCGTAGCCGATCCAGGTCATCCGCCGTTGCCAGGTCCACCAGGTAAAAATGGGAGAGGTGTTCGGGCCTGGTTGTAACGCCGGAGCTGCGAGACACGCAGCACTGAAAAGTGCGCGGCCTGCAGCTCACCCTTAATTGCCTCCTCCGCGCCATCATAGTACACGTGCTTCACCACGGCACGGAAGGTCTGGGTCTGGTTGGTCCTCGTGAGCTGGAACTAGACCCTGCGATCCAGCAGAAAACCAGGCATAAGCGCGTAGTCCCCAGCGGACGTAGTGTGCACTAGGAAGTCCCGCGACAGCGGGGCCCTGGACACGACATAGCCCTCGTTGGGATACAGGGCATCGAAATCTCGGAGCGTCTGAAACAAGAGTAACATGGTGCTTGGATACGTAGATGAGAGCCTTGAGTCGGGAGGTTAGGGCTTGGGCGTAAGAGGATGGAGGTCGGGTGGGGGCTGGGTAAGCGGTCGGAGCGGGATGGGAAAGAGAGGGCAGAATAGGGAGGAAACCAGGAGGAGGGTCGATTTGATGGTCAAGAAGGGCAGGAATAGGAGAGGACGGGCCGGGATAGGGGAGACAGGACAGAGGGGGTGGGGTGGGCTGAGGGACACCGGAGCGGACGGAAGAGGACGAAGATGAACGGGAAGCAGGGAGTGGTGTGTCAAGGGCGGCAACGGAGATAGGAGAGGTAGCGATGGAGAGACACGTAGTCACAGCAGAGCTGTTATCCATGCCGGCAGGGTTGGGTGGGCAAGGGGTGGAGGGGAGACGGAAGGAGTAGAGGAGCGGGACGTGGAGGGAGGAGCAGGAGAAGGGACAGTTTGGGAGGAAGCAGAGGATGGACCGAAGGGAAGCTGAGTCTTGACAACCGCTTGTCTCGTGACTCGCACCTTCGATGGAAAGTGCTTCTTGAGCTTCCGTTTGGCCATGAAGGTAACACAAGAAATACCAGAGCACTTAAAAAGGAAGCGTAGAGAAAGCGTAAGATCTACCTATCGGGGAGCTTAAAGCCTAGAGAAAGAGGAAAAAATAGGACAGTAAGAGAGAAAGAACAGCTAGAGGGCGCTAAAAAGCTCGGAAATCAGTGGTCCTACCCGAAGGTGCCTAGATTCCGGTCAAGAGACTGTAGGCAGCGGACGTGCTTTTTCTACCCAGTAAGACTGTTGGTAGTCACAGTCAAGCCTGCTTGTCTTTGGCGCTAGGCCTCGGCTATGCCGGGCCGATCCAACGATGAAGGTTTCTTTGCTGCGAAGAGCTTCCTCGCCTCTGGCTCGGTGTCGCTTCGCTGGTATCGGCTGGGCTCATTGTTGGTAGATCCTTCCTCGTCGGCTCCCAGGCGGCGCTTTTTTCGAGTGGAGGAGAAAATGATTTAATCACTGACCTCAGCCCCGATGGGATTCGGGACTGAGAGTGTGCGACCCTCCAAGCGTCGGCATACCCACTAAAAACTCCTCCACCGGATTGAAAGGAGAATGTTTGCTGCGGTACCACTTAAAGCACCCGTGCATTCAAAGGTGATGGTTGAAACTGGGCCGCAGTGCGGTCACCAGGGGAGTAAGGAATTGTTGCTGGGAGATAGAATTGACTAAGGCTCAGTCTGCCCCGCAGCGAAGTAAAGGAGAAAACATTGGGATTCCAGGTGATAGTGTGAAGGAATAGAGGCGATTGGATTTTCGGTTAGGTTGATGTGGATGGGAAGAGGATTCAGAGGGGTGTGGCATCATATGGGATTCGATAAAGTTCCGAATTAGGATGTAGCTTTCTTGTAGGTGGTTGTAGTGGTCGGGGAGTTCCTTGAGGTTTTGTCTGTTGGAGTTGTTGGTGTTGGTTTGTAGCTCTCGGATCCCCGCTACTGAAGCGCCGGGGGCGCCTAGTCGCGTAGACCGGTCGTCGCTGCCGTCGGTGTAGGGTTCTACGAGGTGGCATTCGAGTCGTTCCAGTTTACGCTGTGCAGACGCGAGAACCCCATCTTCGTCCGGTAGCTTGAAGGTCCTATTGGTGATCACCCTGGCTGAAGTTCGCTGCTTGACCTCCACAGCGGAAAGTGTGTGAAGGTTGCGCGACGTAGCTCAGCCTGCTGTGAGCAGAGGTCCTTGATCCCTGCCTGAATCGCTGACAGGGTGCCTTGAATTCCTAGGTGAGCGTTCACTGTATTGTCACTGGTCGTCTGCTTGGCCCTTTCTAAGGGGCTGCTCGAATCGCTGGGGGATATGGTTGGTGTTGTCGTGTTTCGTGGTTGTTGCTGTTGCGTGCTCCAGAGATACAGGGGGCATTGTAAAATGTGTGTTCCCGGAGCAGGTGGCACAGAAGCGTCGGCGTCTTCGGAGGTCTGTTGAGTGCAGGCTGCCATAAGGGAGCCCGACCCACAGTAGTGGCATCTGGGCGCAGCGATGCAGGCTTCCACTGAGTGCCCGAAGGCACTGCAGCGTCGGCACGGCACCGGACGTTCACCTCTGATGGTCTCTACACGCAGGGTCCTCCCAAGTAGAGGCAGTCCTGTGGCTATGGCCACTTCCACGTCCGATAGGCTCCCAGGTGTAGGCGGACCATCAACGTTGGGCCTCTAGCAGAAGTGATGCGTGAGGCCCGTATTGCCGAGCGCCAGTGCTGTCGTACTGCTTCCAGCACAAAGTGTGGTGGTAGATCTCTGGACACACCACAGATGACGACGCTATGACACCCATCCATCTGTGATTGCGCCGGCGTCGGTTGTCGTCCCAGATCCCTCGGAGGTGCTGGGCAGGTGGCTGGCGGCGTCGGTTGGCTCTCTTTTGTTGAAGAGGCACAGGCAGCGGTGATTGGTCGCTAACCCGCTTCCGTTGGAGAAGCCGGCTCAGTAACTGGTGGCGTCAGTGTGCTCGACTCACGATGAGGAGCCGAGACGGCGGCGGTCTGTGTTTTGTAGGAGACCATCTTCGGCCTACAAGGCCGAGAGACCGGGTCAGTAACTGGCGGCGTCTGTGTGCTCGACGAGCCGAGACGGCGGCGGTCTGTGTTGCAGAAGAGGCCATCTTCGGTCTAGAATGCCGAGAGGCCTCCTTGTGCGAAGCATTTTTCAGCTCCGGCTGAGGAGTGGAGCTAGTAGCTGGCGGCGATTCTGATTGGGCCGGCTCTGGCAAGAGGGCGAGGCCTACTGCTGAAGGCTGCTCTCTCGGCAGTGGCGGGAACGATTCGGCGGTTGCCGGTGTGTCTGCAGCGTTCCCCGTGGCCCATGGTCCCACTCTGTTTCGTCGGCTGTTGTCGTCGGCGTAGCGGTGCTGAAAGAGTGATGTCTAAAACAGACGGTTCTGATGCGGCGCAGTCGACAGCTCGATGTGGAGTCGGCGTTTTTTTCCCGTGGGGGGAATAATGCATTGCTGCATTCGACCCCCAGCCGGTGTGCAATGGCTGGGGGGATATGTGGGACTCGCCGCTCAAAGCGCGGAATACCCACTAAAAACCCCACCACGTGTTAGTATGTGATAGCTATTAGTAATATCGTGCATTTTAGTCGGGTCCTGCATAGCACCCCGGTTAGTCAATGAAAGGTGTGTAGCTGGCATGCATTGCATGTGAGCGCGTCAATAGTTAGTTACCCGGAATTACACATGACTGGATGCCCTGAGTTACCCCGGGTGATTAATCGTAGATTACACTAGGTAATTTTGATACTATAATAATTGGTTATACTCTATGGAATTACTGAGGTTTGCTTTCTTGCAGTTTTATTACAATCGTTAGTATTGTATATCTAACCTATGTTAGAGCAAACGTTTTATGGAAATACTCTTAGGCTATGAGGTTAGCCAGTCGTCTTGAGTTCTGAGTTCCCTCCCTTGGGAAGAGCGTCAAATATTTCAGCCAGGAGGATATCCTTGGACGTCCGTGTTGCAAGGCTGTCTTGCTCGTCTTCTCGTGGTCATTGGTTGAAGCCGTTTGTCGTTGTGCCCACACAGATAAGCAGCCAACCCATCTCGGCGCACCTGCACGAGTGTGTCACGCGGGGAGTCCCTCTTTTCCCGGAGCCGCCTTGGCTGGGTAGCGCAAGGACTTGAAGGCTGGTGCATAGACTGGAACTCTGTAACAGTGAGAAGGTCGTGTAGTGAGATTAGTCTTGTTCTTGGTAATTTTGTGTTTAGGCGTATCTCAGAAGGTTGTCTAGGAATTCTTGGATGTTAGGTTCTGTCGCGTTGTGGAATAGTGTTCGGTCGAAAATTGAGAGAGGATGCTTATGTTTATTCCCTTCTGTCGTATTGTTGCCTAAGTTGTGAGCATGAATGTTGTTATGTGTAGGAAGCTTTTTGTACGTGTCAAACGTTAGCTTTTTAATGAATTCCTCGATGGTATGCATTTTTAGTTCATCAAGTAATATGTCAGCGGGAGCTGTCGTTAGCACTTTTGATAGTAAGCGTAAGATTTTATTTTGGCAAGTTTGTAGTCTAGTGATGTGTGTTTTAGCGGCGTATCCCCACACAGGTGCCGCTTAGGTTAGAATGGGGGAATTAGTGCTTTGTAGAGGGTTAGGCCTAATTTAAGGTTTAGTTGACTATTTAGGTTTATTCTAGGGTATAATTTGCCCAATTGGGCATTTGCTTTTCATCTGACTTGGTTTATGTGGGGTTTCCAAGTCAAGCCTTGGTCCATTTTTAGCCCTAGACATGTTACGTTCGCTGTCCAGTTTATGTTCTCACCGAGGAGTGTGAGCGGTTGTAAACTGTGTCTTGGGAATCTGTGATTTGTTCGTTTTGTGAAGATTATTGCCTGGGTCTTTGGGGCATTTACTTTGATCCACCAGTTTGTGAGCCAACTCTCCAGCTCTCTGAGAGCATTTTGGAGACGGGTGTGTATAACTTGTGGTTGGAAGGATTGCGCCATTATGGTTGTATCGTCCGCATGTATGTAGAGGGTGGTATTTGCTGTTTTGGGGATGTCGTTTATGTATAAGATGAACATTGTATGCTTCCTTGAGAGACGCCCGCTTTGATGGGTCTAATGGAGGACCGACTGTTGTTCACCGAGGATTGGAACTTTCTGTCCTTCGGGTAGTTGGATATTAGTTTTACTAGCGAGTCCTGAATGCCTAATGAGGCTAGCTTTTTCAGTATTCCCGCATGCCATACTTTGTCGAAAGCCCGTTCGTTCCACGTCGAGGAGTAAAGTCCCAGTGGACTTTCGTATGTTGAAACCCTAAGTTGTGTTCTCTGTTGCCCTTAACAGTTCTAAGGACGTTGAGTGTTTCGCTCGGAAACCGAACTGTTCCGGGATTAGAATATCGCGCTTAATGATTGCTGCGTTGTGTCTTGTTAGTATTACTTTTTCTAGCAGCTTGCCTAATGTGTTCAATAAGCTAATAGGGCGATAGTTATTCGGATTGGAAAGATTCTTTTGCTTTTTCGGGAAGTGAGTAGTTGGGCAATTTGCCGTCTTTCGGGGAAGAGTCCTTGTGTTAATACAAAGTTGAATATTTTTGCTAATAGATGTACCGCATCATCGGGTTGGCGTTTAACAGCTATATTAGGTATTTTGTCTGGTCCCGGGTCTTTTCGTTTGGATACATGTTTGATTAGCCATTTAATTTCGGATGGGTAGGTTTTACGAAATAAGTTGTGCGGTTGTTGTTGGTGGAAGTCGCGGGTTTCCATCTCTGTGTCTGCTGTGAATTGTGGACAAGATGGAGGGTCATTCGGGGTAAGAGTGTCTTGAAGCGCATCAGCCAGTGTGTCGGCTTTTCCTTGGTCTGTGGTAGCTATTTTACGGTTTTGATGTAGTGTGGTTATGCGTACTTTATCTCGGGTCAAGCATCTCGCAATGCGCCATACTGAGTTAGTTTCGTGATCCAGACTGTCTAGCGTGTTCTGCTATTGTTGGGCGGGTTAAATTGAGTTTCTTTGCCTAACCAAGTTGTTGAGGTTATGGAAAGCTTCGAGATCGACTGTGTGGCGTGTTTTCTGCCATTTTCTTCTTGCTCGATTTCGTTCCGCTGCCAGCGCTTTGAGGTCTGCTGGAAGCTTGGTGTCGAATGTCTTTGGTACGCGTCCTGGGACTGCCGTAATTGTTGCCATCTTGATAGCATGTTCGAGCTGGTTTACGGCCGCGTCGAGCTCCGCTTGGGAGTTGTGTTGTTCCTGGGTAAGGTTTTCGCTAATGGTGCGTTCAAAACTTTTCCAGCTTGCTTTTGTGTAATTGTACCTCGGTGATGGCTGTGTCATCAGAATCAGACCTTCTAAAGAGATTAATACTGGGAGGTGGTCAGACGATAGTTCCTTTCTAACTTGCAGGCAATTCTTTGGTTGATGTGCCTGGCGATTGCTATGTCCAGGATGTCAGAGGTTTGATTTCTTGCGAAAGGGATGTAGGTGGGCTCGTTGGGAGCATGAATTATGTAGTCAGAGTTGTTTTCATGCTGGAGTAATGCATTTCCGGCTGTATTGGTGTGCCTGCAGTTCCAAATTTGGTGCTTAGCATTGAGGTCTCCTGCAACTAGTACTCTGTTGTTTACTTGGAGAATTTGATCAATTTCCCCCGTGTCTATTGGCCAGGTGGGTTATACGCCGCTACTACTAGTGTTCGGGAATTCTCGATGGTGATGAATATACCTATTGCTTCTAGGGTCGAAAATTGTGGGAGTACAGCTACGTCATGTAATTATGTTTTGTTTTATGATAATGGCTGTTCCTACACCGCGGTTGTTCCTATCCTTCCTGTGAGTAATGTAACCCGGTATGTTAAATCTAATGTTGCTGTCTAAATGTGTTTCGTTGATGAATGATATTTGTATGCTGGTTGCATTTAGGAAGTCTGAAAGTTCTGTCTTTCGTCTACGTAAGCCTCTAGCATTTCAAGTGAGTACTTTTTTGGATGGGTTTAAGGGCCATTAAGGAATCCAGGAGTGGTGAGGAGTTGGAAGAAGTCGGCGTAGGTAGAGAGGATAGAGCGGGTCTCCGACAGCTTCTCGATGAGATGACGGAGCACGTGGGTGCAAGTCTCCATCAGATCTTCATCGCTGATCCCGCGTTGTAGTACCTCCTGGTACATCTCCCTCTGGTAGCTACATCTGGGGTCTTCGGTCGTCTGCGGCTGTTGACGGGGAGGATCTCGCCTTCCGTCCCTGGGTGGCTGCGGCTGCTCCTTCCTGGTCCCGGGCCGGCTCCTGTTCTCCCGATCAGGCACCGGGCCACCTACAGCCCGCACAGGCTAGCTTGTGGAGCCGTAGCTCTGGCTCGAGCCACCTGAGTGGCCTTCGGTGATGGGCGCACATTTGCCGGTCTCCCTCTACGTGCCTTGCCCTCCTTAAGGTTGCGAACCAGGGCAACCTGCCGCTGGTACTCTGGGCATGCGCGGTAGCGAGCCGCATGGCGTCGTCCGCGACTTAGAGCACACTTCCTTTCAGGAAGTCGGACATCGCAAGAGGCCGACTCATGCGGCCCAGTGCACTTCGAGCACACCGGGGCTGACACCGTGCACCTTGCTTACGTATTCCGCAGCTGGTGGCACCGGTTGCACCAGACTGGGATGATAGGGCGGCGGTAGGGCTCAATCTTCACCCGGAAGTGAAGGACGTACTCGAGCCTCCGTATTCTGTCTAGGTCATCAGCGGTTGCCACGTTGACGAGGTACATCGGAATAGGTGTCCTGCCCCTGTTGAATCTTCGGAGCTGGACCACTCGGAGGACCGACAGGTGCGCCATCGTCAGCTCCTTGATGGCTTCCTCTGTTCTGTCTAAGAGCACGTTCTTCACGACCGCCCTGTGGGTCTGGTTCTGCGTAGTTCTAGTCATCTGAAATGCTACCCGCCTTTCTTGAAGGAACGCAACCAGGTGTCCGTAATCTGCGAGTCCTGGTTCGCACCAAGAAGTCGCGAGATTCGGGGCCCTTGTGATAACGTAACCCTCGTTGGGGCAGGCAGCATCAAATTCCTCCATTAACCTGCACAGAGAAGCAGAAAGATTACGAGACATAGATCGGAGGCTGAAGGACGACGTTGAGGGCATCAGCATAGGAGCGGGAGGGGTAGGCGGGAATGGGGATGGGGTCGAGTCTGGATGAGGGTTCGGGCTGGGGAGAAAATGAAGTGGAGTAGGGGCCAAGGCGAGGAGGAGAGACAGGGTGAGTGACGGGTTGTGTGGGGAGTGGGTTGGGAGAGGAAGGAAACCAGGAGGAGGGGGATGGGATGGGCAAGAAGGGCAGGAATAGGAGAGGACGGGCCGGTAATAGGGCAGATAGGAGGAGGGGGTGGGCTGCGCTGAGGGGCACAGGAGCGGACGGAAGAGAACTAGGATGAATGAGAAGCAGGGAGTGGGGAGTCAAGGGCAGCCGGGTTGACGGACAGGCATGGAATCACAGCCGAGCTGCTATCCATACCAGCGGTGTTAGGGGTAGAGCGAGGAGTGGGTGCAGAGGTGCGAGGAGTCGGTGCAGAGGAACGAGGAGTGGGCGCAGGGGAGCGAGGAGTGGGCGCAGAGAAGCGAACAGTAGGTGCAGAGGATAGAGTAGGAGCAGAAGGAAAAGTAGAACAACCAAACTGAAGCTGGGTCTTGACAACTTGCCTGGTGACCCGCATCCCCGACGGGGAGCCCTTCATGGTCTTGCGCTGTTTAGTCATGGTAGGGGTAACACGAAAATAAGTACATAAATGAAACTAGGAATTTGGAAGATTAGAGAAAGCTTAAGCTACCTAACTGGGGGTTAGAACTATGAAAAGAGGAAACGATACTAGAGTCGAAGAGAAGGAACTGCTAAAGGGCGCTAAAAGCCCGAAGAGCAGGGGTACTACCCGTGAGGGCGCTTATGGTTCCAGTCAGAGACTGTTAGCTGCGGACGTGCTTCTCTACCGTATTAGTCAGTTGAGTCACTGGTAGACCTGTTTGTCTTTGGACTAAGCCTCGGCAATGACGAGCCGTTCGAAGGGACCTCCGCCGGTGACCGCAAGTGCAGGAGAGACAAGCGGCAAGCGCTGCTACTCCCGACCGCTGCGTTGACTCTGATCCTTTCTTCGCACCTTTATAAGGCTAGTCGGGCTCTTCTGGTGCTCTCCTGTAGTCCTGTTGTCGCTCTCGAAGTTCTCCGGCGAATCTCAGCGCTTTTTTTCGAGTGGAGGAGAAAATGATTTAATCACTAACCTCAGTCCCTCCACCGGTTAAGTCGTGGGTTTGTAAGGAAGTACAAAGGAAAGCTAGCACGGTCCCGATACCACCCGTGTTAGTCGAACGAAAGATTCTCAGCTGCCGCCCAATGGGCGGGAGCGGCGTGAAGTGCAGTCCTAGCCTACAGCCATGACAAATAGCCCTCACTGCAGCCCAGGGGTTAGGAAGTGGTAATAGAAAAGGGGGTTCAAAAAGAGATATTACGAAGGGATGGTGATGAAGGTGTACTTACTCTGGCTCTGGATGCCGTCGTCGTTTGGACTTGTCTTGCACAAGCGCACGGCATTTTGCAAGAATTCGCTGCTGGCTCTCGGAGATGACCAGCGGTGACTTCTCTGGTGGTTGTGATGATGCTGAAGGTCTTCCTTCGTCGAAGCTGGTCTCCAGGTTTTGCAGCCGTGCAGAGATGAGGTGCAGTTTGGCCAACAGGTCAGTGGCGGTGGTTTGTTGCTGAGTAGTATCAGCAGTGATGGCGGTCTGCAATTCCTGGAGCTTCTTGGTGGTGGTGGTGGTTGTGATGAAGTCGTCCAGAGCCGCGATGCGCACACCAATGTCCAGGACGTCCGCGTGGAGAACCTGAACGGCGTCGCGCAAACCCTGGATTTCCTCGTGGATCTGCGTTGAAGATGCTGTTGTCGGCGCTGGTGATGGTTCTGGTGTCGTTGTCTGTGGAGGTGCTGATGACAGCGATGTTGGTGCTGGTGGCTTCAGCGGTGCCTTCCTGCGGGGATGCAGGGGGCAGAGCGCTTGGCCGGTGTAGTGCGTTGTCCCTCCACAGGTCGCACAGTAGCGGCGTCGGCGGCGAAGGTCGTGCTGCTTGCACCTTGCAGTCGTGCTGTGGGCACCACAGTAGTGGCACCTCGGTTGTGCTGTGCAGGACGTCTCGACGTGCCCGTAGGCACAGCAGCGCCTGCAGGGAGCCTGGCGTTCCACTCGGCTGGCCTCGATGCGTAAGCACCGCCCTAACAAGGGCAGGACCGCCCTCAAGGCAGCTTCGTAGTCGCCAGGGTCTGCAAACTCCATCCTAACTAGTGACGTGGGTCCCCGTGCTCCGATGATCCTAGTGGCCTTCAGAGCTGAAGGCCACTGCTGGTGGGCTGCGGCGATGAGGAACCTGGGTGGCAGGTCCCTCGGGACCCCTCTGACGACTGCACTGCACCTCCCTTGAGGCACAGGCTGGCTCTGCGGTGGCTGGGAAGTACCCAGAATCGCCAGCGCGGATGCCGGTGAGTGAGGCGGCAACTGCCGAGGCAGTCGCGGCGAAAGGGCGCTGGCTGGCGGCGAAGCGGTGGTTGCGGCATTGGTTGCCCTAGACTGCGACGGCTGCGGTGAGATCTCCTCGGCGGGTACCGGAGGAGATGAAGAGGTTCCTGCCTTAGCAGGAGCGGCGGCAGAGCGGACCTTCTTCTTCGCCATCTCGGAGCTGTCCTCAGCGGTTTTTTTTTCCGTGGGGGGAAAAATGCATTATTGCATTCGACCCCCAGCCGGTGTGCAATGGCTGGGGGGATATGTGGGGCTCGCCGCTCAGAAGCGGAATACCCACTAAAAACCCTACCACGAGTTAATTGTATATTGCTGTGTGTTAACGTGCATTTGTAGGCATGCTTATAGTCGGGTCCCACATAGCACCCCGGTTAGTATGTGAATAGCTACTTAGCTGGCATGCATTGCATGCGAGCGCGTCAAATGTTACTTGCTGGTATTGCCCATGGAACCTCAACAATACCAGTGGGTTATTTGCGTATGTTTCTTATATTGCTAGTATTTGGTTAATAATGCCTAAGATCTAACATGTGTGTTGTTTGCAGGGAGTGCCTGCGTGTTACATGACTTAGCATTAACTTACTGCTAGGTTGTACTGTTATTGTGTTATATTAGATTTAGATAAATTGAAAGATTTTGTATTGTGTCCTGTGCAGTCAATTGGGCACAGGCGTCTGTCTTGAGATCCAGCCTTCTGGGTCCTTCGTTGAGCTCGTTGTCCTGATGGTAGCCATTGTCGTCTGTGTGAACGACTCCATATTGCAGCGGCCCGTCTTACGCTGCGCACGTCGTTCACGTTGGGAGGCCCCTTCTCCCGGGCCGCCTCAGCTGTTGCTGAGGACTTGAGGGCTCTGCGACGGGCGTGGGCTGAAACAAGGGTAGAAAGCAATAGAAAGATTAGTGCTGGGATATAGAAATAGGAAGTCCTGTGTCAATGTCCTTGTCATGTTTGGAGTAGATTGTTTAAGAACTGTTGGATTTGTTCTTGCGTGTCGTCTTGGGAAAGCGTTCTATCGAATAGCGAGAGAGGTCTGTTATGCTTGTAATTTACGGAATCGTAGTTGCCTAATGCTTTGACTAGATCATTGTGGTGTACGCGTAAGCTTTTGTACACGTCGTAAGCTAGCTTTTTAACGAATTCTTCTACTGTATGCATTTTAAGTTCCTCGTGGAGTAAATCAGATGGCGCTACTTACGGTACCTTTGCTACCATGCGCAATGTTTTGTTTTGAAATTGTTGTAGTTTTTTTATGTATGTTTTGGCGGCATACCCCCAGACAGGTGCAGCATAAGTAAATATTGGTCGTATTAGTGTTTTATATAAAGTGAGACCCATGTTGAGATTCAGCTGGGTGTCCATGTTTATGAGCGGGTAGAGCTTGCCTAATTGGGCGTTTGCTTTTCCCCGTAATTGCGTGATGTGTTTCTTCCACGTTAGGCCTTGATCCATTTTGAGGCCAAGCCAGGTTACCGTGTCCTTCCACTTTATGTTTTCACCGAATATGGTAAGCGGTGGAAGCTGGTGTTTCGGGAATCTGTGGTTGTTTCATTTTGTGAATATTATCGCTTGCATTTTGGGGGCGTTTACTTTAATGCGCCAGTTTGTGAACCAGTCCTCCAAACCATTGAGGCTGTTTTGGAGTCTTCTGTGAATAAGTTCGGTTTTGCCCGATTGTGTCATAATTGCTGTGTCGTCCGCGTAAATGTATAAGTTTGTGTTAGCTGTTTTTGGAATGTCGTTGATATATATATTGAACAGTGTCGGCCCGAGCAAACTCCCTTGTGGGACTCCTGCTCTGATTGGTCGCTTTGTAGAAAGATGGTTGTTAACTTTCGATTGAAATTTTCTGTTGTTTAGATAATTCGCTATAAGTTTTATCAGCGAGTCATGAATGTTAAGCGTTTTAAGTTTCTTTAATATCCCGGCGTGCCATACTCTGTCGAACGCACGTTCAACGTCAAGAAACAGTGCGCCTGTGGATTTTTTTGTATTGAATCCGTACGTGATATTTTCCGTTGCCCTGAGTAATTGTAGGGTAGTTGAATGTTCGGCGCGGAATCCAAACTGTTCTAGGATTAATGTATTTTGTTTAATTAAGTGAATGTTGAGGCGTTTGAGTATCACTTTCTCTAGTAGTTTGCCTATTGTGCTGAGTAGACTAATTGGTCTAGTTGTGCGGGTTGGACAGGTCTTTCCCTTTCTTGGGGAAGTGGGCCACTGTGGCCAGCTTTCATCTGTCTGGAAAGTGCCCGCTTGTTAGCACGAAGTTAAAGATTTTCGAGAGTAGTTTTCTTGCATCCTCAGGCAAATTCATAAGCACTGAGGTGAGAATGCTGTCTGGGCCAGGGGCTTTTCTCTTCTTGAGATGCCTGATTAGCCATTTACGTATGTTTTACGTATCATGTTATGTGTTTCTTGTTCCTTGTAGTTTTCTGTTTCCGCCTCCGTGACTGCCGTGAAAAGTGGGCAAGATGGAGTGGGATTGGGAGTTAGTGTTTCTTGTAGCGCATCCGCTAGCGTGTTCGCTTTTTGTTGGTCAGTTGATGCGATTTTTTGGTTGTGATGTAATGGGGGAATGTGGGCCTTATCTTGAGTTAGATAACGGGCTATTCGCCACACCGAGTCTCTCTCATAGCTGATGTTGTCGAGTGTGTTTTGCCATTGCTGGGATATGAACTGTGTAGTTCGTTCGCTGACGAGTGCGTTGAGGTGTCTGAAGTATTCTTGGTCCACCAGATGCCTCGACTTCTGCCATTTGCGCCTGGCACGATTTCTTTCTTGCGCTAACATGTGTATGTCTTGCGGAAGTTGCGAGTTATTTGATTTCGGTTTGGTTACCAGTACCGCTTCTGTGGTTGCGGTTTGGATAGCTTTTTCTAGTTGTTCGACAGCTATGTTCACATTTTCAATGGTGTTAGGTTCTGCTGTAGGGAGGTGTTCGCTCACAATCATTGCGAACTTGTCCCAGTCCGCTTTGTTGTAGTTGCGGCGCTGGGCAGGGGGTTCTTGAGTTATAGAACCCTCCAGAGTTATCATGACCGGTAAGTGGTCAGAGGAAAGCTCATTTTTGACCTGGAGGTTTATTCTGCGCGTTAAGTTGCGTGTGATTGCTATGTCCAGGATTTCTGGGCGCTGGTTTCTGCTGAAAGGAATGTATGTTTGTTCGGCTGGTGTGTGAATTATATAGTCCGAGTTGTTTTCTAGGTTTAGTAGGGCGGACCCTTCGCGGCTGGTCTCGTTGCAATCCCAAATTTGGTGTTTTGCGTTTAGGTCGCCTGCAATTATTGCCCTTTTGTTTTACTGCATGAGTGCATCTATGTCTGCTGTGTCTAGTGTGCCTGGTGGAGCATATGCCGCCGTTACTAATACGCGATTTTGATCTATGGTGGTGTATATACTTGTGGCTTCAAGTGTTCTTAGCTGAGGTAGCGGTCTAAATCGTGAGCAAAGTTTTGTTTTATTATTATTGCGGTTCCTCCTCCGCGCCTGTTCCTGTCATTACGGTGTATTGTATATCCTTTTAGGTTGAATCTGTCGCGATCACAGAGATGGGTTTCGGTAATTAGCGCTATGTGTGTATTGTGTTGCGAGAGAAAGTCTTTTAGTTCGGTCTTTCGTCTGCGCACTCCTCGGGCATTCCAGTTAGTGATATTTAGGATGGGTGTGTGATTCATAGGAAGCCTGGAGAGGTAAGGAGCTGGAAGAAGTCGCGGTACGAGGCAAGGATGGAGCGGGTCTCCGACGGTCCCGACGTTGCCAGAAGTTCCAGGATCTGCATGCTGGGCTCTCGAAGGTCATCAGAATCCCAGCCTGTGCGGAGGATGTGGTGGTAGGTGTTCCTCTGGTGCTGGAGTCTCGGATCTGCAAGGGTCTCTTCTCTCGTCGGCGCCTCCCTCGCAGATTGACGTGGCTTACCTGGTGGTTGGTTGGGTTTTTGAACCCTAGGCCTTTCCACCCGGGCGGTCGCTTCCGCCGGCAACACCGTCACACTGGAGGAGGGAGGCATCCGCGCCGGAGCCGCCCCTCGCGCATGGCTCACCACTTTCCGCTCGCCCGAGCGACCACCATTTCCCGAAAGTTTGCGCGCCGCTGCCACCTTTCTCTGATACTCGGGGCAAGCCCCACCTGGCCCCGTGGCCCGAAGTGAGACACAGTGCGCACTTCCTCTCGGGGATGGGGACGTCGCAGGTCCGCGAATCGTGGGGAGCCGTGCACTTAGAGCAGACCACCGCGCTCGCCGTGCACTTCTCCTCCGTGTGCCGAAGCTGCTGGCATCGGCTACACTGCACCGGGATAACCGGTCCACGGTACGGCTCCACCTTCACTCGAAAGTGAAGCACGTACTCGCGATGCCGCAAACGGTCTAGGTCGTCCGCCGTCGCCAGGTCCACCAGGTAGAACGGAAGAGGCGTTCGGGCCCGGTCGAACCGTCGTAGTTGCACGACCCGAAGCACTGAAAAGTGCTCGGCACGCAACTCTGCCTTAATGGCCTCCTCCGCGCCGTCAAAGTAGACGTGCTTCACCACAGCACGGAAGGTCTTGCGGTCGTTCCTCGTCGTCATGGTGAAGGTTACCCTGCGCTCCCGCAGAAAGGCAGTCAACAGCGCGTAGTCCCCAGCGGACCTGGTGCGCACGAGGAAGTCCAGAGAAATCGGGGCCCTCGAAATGACATACCCTTCGTTGGGGTGCAGGGCGTCGAACTCTTGCAGCGTCTGAAACAGATTCACGTGGGTCTTGGACACATAGATGGGAGGTTGCAGACGGGAGGAGAGGGCTTGGGCGTAAGAGGAAGGAGGGCGCCTGGGGACTGGGTTGGGGGTTGGAGCGGGTTGAGAAGGGGAAGGAATAGGAAGGAAACCAGGAGGAGGGTTGACGGGATGGGCAAGAAAAGCAGGGATGGGAGAGGACGGGCCGGGGATGGGGGAGACAGGACGAGGGGGTGGGGTGGGCTGAGGGACACAGGAGCGGACGGAAGTGGACGAGGATGAACGGGAAGCAGGGAGTGGGGTGTCAAGGGCGGCAACGGAGATGGGAGAGGCTGTGACGGACAGACATGGAGTAACAGCGGAGCTGTTATCCATGCCGGCAGGGTGGGGTGGGCAAGGGGTGGCGGGGGGAGCAGAAGGAGCAGAGGAACGCGGTGCGGAGGGAGCAGGAGAAGGGACAGTTGGGGAGGAAGCAGAGGATTGTCCAAAGCGCAGCTGAGTCTTGACAACCGCTTGTCTGGTGACTCGCACTTCCGATGGAGAGTGCTTCTTGAGCTTTCGCTTGGCCATTGGGTGGTGGAAGGTAACGCAAGATATACTAGAACACTGGAAAAAGAAGAGTAGAGAAAGCTTAAGTTTTACCTAGCGGGGGGGGGGGGCTTAGCCTATAGAAAGAGGAAAAGATAGAGCAGTAGAAGAAAAAGAACAGCTAGTGGGCGCTAAAAAGCCCTAAAAGCAGAGGTCCTACCCGAAGGCGCCGAGATTCCAGTCAAAAGACTGTTAGCAGCGGACGTGCTTTTCTACCCAGTTAGACTGTTGGTATTCACAGGCAAGCCTGTATGTCTTTGGCTCTAGGCCTCGGCTATGACGGGCCGATCCAGCGGTGGCAGCTTCTTTGCTGCGAAGAGCTTCCTCGCCGCTGGCTCGGTGTCGCTACGCTTGTCTCGGCTGGGCTCGTTGCTTGTAGATCCTTCCTCGTCGGCTCCCAGGCGCCGCTCAGCGCTTTTTTTTTCCCGTGGGGGGAAAAATGCATTGCTGCATTCGACCCCCAGCCGGTGTGCAATGGCTGAGGGGATATGTGGGGCTCGCCGCTCAAAGCGCGGAATACCCACTAAAAAACCCCTCCACGTGTTAATCTATGAAAGCTAGAAATAATTTCGTGCAATTTTAGTCGGGTCCCGCATAGCACCCCGGTTAGTCAATGAAAGGTGTGTAGCTGGCATGCAATGCTTGCGAGCGCGTCAATAGTTAGTTACCCGGAATTACACATGACAAATGCCCTGAGTAACCCCGGGTGATTAATCGTGCATTATACTAGGTAATTGCGATATTATACTAATTGGATACATTCTATGGTATTACTAGGGTTTACTTTCTTGCAGATTAGTGCAATCGTTATTATTGTATGTCTAATCGATGCTAGAGCAAAAAGTTGTATGGAAATACTCTTAGGCTATGGGCATAGCCTGTCGTCATGAGTGCTTCTGAGTTCCTTCCCTTGGGAAGGTCGTCAAGTATTTCAGCCAGGAGGATGTCCTGGGTCGTCCGATTTGCAAGGCTGTCTTGCTCGTCTTCTCTTGGTCCTTGGATGAAGCCGTTCGTCGTTGTGCCCACACAGATAAGCAGCCAACCCATCTCGGCGCAGCTGCACGAGTGTGTCACGTGGGGAGGCCTTCTTCTCCCGGAGCCGCCTTGACTGGGTAGCGCAAGGACTTGAAGGCTTCTGCATGGACTGGAACTCTGTAACAGTAGGAAGGTCATGAAGTGATATTAGTTTTAGTCCGTTTTGTGGTATTTAGGGGAGTCTTAGGAGGTTCTCTAGGAATTCTTGGATGTTAGGCTCTATCTCGCAGTGGAACAATGTTCGATCGAAAATTGAAAGAGGACGCCTATGTTTGTTCGCTTCTGTCGTGTAGTTGCCTAAGTTGTGAACATGAGCGTTGTGATGTGTAGGAAGCTTTTTGTATGTGTCAAACGTGAGTTTCTTAATAAATTCCTCGATTGTGTGCATTTTTAATTCATTGTGTAGTATGTCAGCTGGAGCTATTCTTGGTACTTTTGATACTAGACGTAAGATTTTGTTTTGGCAATTTTGTATTCGTTTGATGTGTGTTTTAGCGGCGTATCCCCACACAGGCGCCGCATAGGTTAGAATGGGGCGAATTAATGTTTTGTAGAGGGTTAGGCCTAATTTAAGGTTTAGTTGATTGTTTAGGTTTATTAGAGGGTATAATTTGCCCAATTGGGCATTTGCTTTTCCCCTGACTTGATTTATGTGTGGTTTCCAGGTTAATCCTTGGTCCATTTTAAGCCCTAGCCATGTTACATTCGATGTCCAGTTTATGTTCTCACCAAAGAGTGTGAGTGGTTGTAAACTGTGTCTTGGTAATCTGTGATTTGTTCGCTTTGTTTTTTCAGCGCTTTATCGCCGCCATCCCTAATAATGGCGAATGGACGGACCTCTCAGGAAACATCACATTTCATATAAGGCGCTGTAACGTTTTACGTGTTTTTCTGTTCTATGTTAACACGCATATTTGGGTTATTTAGGGGTTTTAAGAAGATAATATATATTAAACATCACTTATTCCTTATTATCCATATGTTTTCTAGTTTTCATATACTTTCAGCTCAGTCGTGCAGAGATTTCAGAAATTAAATGCTGATTAAGTGACTAAAACTTCGATATTTCACTAAGATATCAGTCCGTTTTAACGATATAATGTGATCGCTGATCAACATTCAGATCAATTTTAAAAGCATTCCATAAAAACGGGTTTGTTGTGTACAACTCATTTTAGCCATTTGCGCGTATTAATCTCCACCATATGACGTCACACCCAAACAGAGACAGAATGTCTGGATCTATCGGACACGCTTAATTCGTCTCGTTAATACCTGTATATGATGTCACAACAAACCGAGAGAAGTACTCTCACACGCCCATTCCGACAGATACATCCATTCAAACGGCACCACCACCACCACCACCACTCACTGCAGTTAAGTTAACACCATCTCTATTACTACAATACTTTAGCAGCATACACTTAAAAGGTAGCGTAGACATTTGCGCGCATTATTTCATTAAATCCGTGTATATACTCTTATTATTTCATGTTTTCAGCTCCTTTTAATTCTTTCTTTCCGGGCGTTCTTCGTTCTCTATAGACACAGTAAAGAATATGGGATTTTGTATACGATTAATACTCAAATGTCGCAGAAAAGCGTTACCTTTGTCTCCAATCAAGTATAAAGCAATTTTTCCAGAGTTACGCAAATTTTGAGCTCCTATAATCGAACCAGGTTATGCTTTTAATAGTAGTATTTAGTAATTTAATTATTCTCATCGGCATCGGCAATTTAGGCTTTATTTGAACCACCTAAGATCCATAGGTTTGAAGAAGTATAAAGTCACCCCTTTGGGATTCGATGAAAGTACTTTTAGGTAATTGTTATGATAACAATATTTATTCACTGGAACCCCTGTTTGCTTTTTATTAGTCGTCTTTATCTATATTAGTTCATGAGCTATTAAATTAGTAAATTCCATTGTATCAGTATTCGAAACCAGAACGCTAGGAACAAAATTATTTATGGTTTTAACTTTGCATGTTCAACATGACTGTATGCACTTTACTTCATCAATCTAAATGATATATCCTAGAGCATAGAGGAAAATTAAGGAAGATATTGAAAGATAGGTTTCGAACTAAGGACAATTGATCTCCAAATATTTACGGTATTAACTACAAATAATAATTACAATTCAAGTTTGATTTTAGTTCTTTAGCGCTGACAGATTCGAAGATAATGGGTTTTTAAAAACAAGGACTGGAACTCATGACCTTAAATACTGGCGTATATACCCAAACAAAGCAACCATTGATATGCATTTTATACGATTTAATTGAACTCTGTATCTAAATCAGTTCAAGATCTATTAAATTTAGAACTAAATTACATAGAATTTGTATTCCAATTCAGAACACTGGGATAAAGAGTATTTATAATATTCATTGCAAATGTTAAACCTGTTTATACACACTTAACATTATCAATCTATGTGAAATGTCCTAGAGCATAGAGGGAAATTAAGGAAGTCGTTGAAAAATCGGGATTCGAACTAAAGACAATTGATCTCCAATTATTTACGGTATTAATTGTAAATAATAGTAGCTATCAGTCATGGTTTGTTTCAGCCCTCTTAGTTCCATAGAACGTTGAGTCTTAAAAATTAAGGCTCAAACTCAGGAGTCAAGGTACCCTCCTATACCTACTTTCGAAATCATATAACAATATAAATGCAATTAAGTTTTTGACGTCTTAATCTACATCAGTTTAGGAATTATTGGAAGATAGAATTGTAACGATACCCGGGATTCGAACCAGGTGATCCCCGTTAATTTGATACAAGATGTCGATGTTGCGGCGTGCTGCAAGGATGTAATTGCTTTTTATCGCATTGCTATGTCTCTTTTCGTTCAGGAGATACAAGCGTTTAAAGAGTAGGTATATTATGTTTTCGTTCCATTTATGTTTATACTACATGTGCCGCCTAATTAATTTACCGCGCATTTCGATTAGTTTAATTAAGCGTATAATGAGATTAACATGTTTACACACATTTTGACACCCTTTCTCGGTGTTTTGCCGACACAATATGCCACCCCTTTCCCCTCACACGTGTAAACACGTTTAAAGTCATTACATGCTCTGATAGGATAACACGACTTATTAATTGGCGCTCCTTGTCGCCCAAAGGAAAGGAAATTCAAGAAATTAACTACTAAAATGGAGGAGTCACAACTTAAGGGCAGGGTTTGATTGCCGTGGAGGGGATTCGGCTCCGCCTTAATAGGAACAATGCCCTTCGAGGAAGCAGCTATATTCCTCTACCAACCTCTGTTGGAGATAAATAGGCTTGTATATACCCGCAGAACTATTGTGATGAAAAATGCTTTATGTATGCTATCCTCGCAATATTCATACAAAAGAATCCACATTGTGTGCACAAATACCGGCACATAAAGATAAGTGTGATTTCTCATGTGTTTCCCACAAAATTGGCTCAAATCCCGAAGTTTGAGAAAAAGAATAACGTGTCCGTACATTTGTTTGGACTAAATGAAAAGCAAGAAATGTTTCCTAAACAGGTCGTTGATAAACAACTGACCGACCATCATGACCTTCTATCGAGTGATACTACTCGGCTATAACACTGTTTATATAAAGAAATTCGAGAAACTTGTTCGACGTCAGAAAACTAAACACGGTGGAGTGATATATACATGTAAGCGTTGCTTCCCGCATTTTGATGATCGATGTGGCAAAGCGGGCTGGAAAAACTACAAGAACATGCCAATATCTGCAGTCAATATGGCATCGCTAGGATAGTTATGCCCACAAAGAATAACTATTAAAAAATGTGGAGAGGATGTTGAAGCATGCTTATGTTATCTATGCGGATTCTGAGTAGTTTTATGCTATATCATAAACTGATAATCCTGAAACTTCCTCTGCGACTCCATATCAGAAACATTTTCCGATGAGCCTTTGTGTTCTGTCTAACCGTCATCCAGCGTTGAATGTCTACAAACTGGTCTTCCTACTCAACCCTGCGTATGTAGTGGTTTTGATGCTGCTGAGAAGTTTATGGAATACCTAACATTCCCTGCGGAGAAGATCGAAGACATATACAAATCTGCTAATTCTCTAAAACTTGAAGATGAACAGCAAAAGGATTTCGTGTCCTCTAAAGAGTGCTACTTATGTGCTAAGGAATTTACAGAAGAGAACTACAAAGTGCGCGACAGTGACCATATCAGCGGCAAATACCAAGGAAGTCTGCACAATACGAGTAATTGTAATTTAACCTGCAAAACGCCTAAATATATTCCCGTCTTCCTTCATCACCTGAGCGGATATGATTCGCATCTCATCGCTAAGGAACTGGAATGTACAATCGAGAGGGTGGAGGTGATTCCTAACTCTTAAGAAAGATACATCTCAATCTCTAAGTATCTTGGGGATATTAAGCTCCAGTTTGTTGATACCTTATGTTTCATGTATATAAGCCAGAATAAGCTAGTAAAAGAACCTAAGAGCATATCCCGAAACAGAGAAGTACTTAGGTCGTGAGAAGTCAAGTTTGATGGGTCATAAGGACGTGTTTCCATATAATTACGTCATTTCATGGGATGTCTTGAATGAGAAACAATTGCCTTCAAGGGAAGTATTCTACAGCAAATTAAATGAAGAAATTAGTTTTGATGACTACGATCATGCTATAAATGTGTGGGAGCACTTTAACATAGGCAATTTAGGTGAATACAACGATCTATACTTAACTTCAGGTGTTTTTGTTTGTGTTCAGATGCATTTGATTGGGCTTCGCCTGAACATATTGACCTCAATTATTGGAAAGGAGATTACCCTCACGGATATATTTTATAAGTGTATATCGAATATCTGCTGAGCTCCATGAGCTGCATAATGACTTACTATCCCTGCCCAAGTGTCTGAAACCAAAGGATTCTTCTATAAAGAAGCTAATTTCTCATGTTGTATCTCGACGAAAGATAGTGTGCACTATAGAACCTTGAAACACTCTCTCTCATGGACTACAGCTCACGAAATTTCATCGTGCACTACAATTTCGACAATCGCGATGGTTAAAACCTTAGGCCGAATTTAATAACAAGATACGGCACAGTGCTAGAAACGATTTTGAGAAGGATCTCTACAAGTTGTTCAACAATGCTACGTTCGGGAAACCAATGGAGAACATCCGGAATCGTATGGATATACAGCTTGCGTCAGATCGTAGCATATGGCTTCACGGCAGATTGTGTTTAATAAGCCAATATACATAGGAATGCGTGTGCTAGACATTTCAAAAACCCTCATGTACACGTTTCAATATGTGTTACTTCCGTATTATGGTGCAGAAAACCTGAAACTCTCGTATATGGATACTGACTCCTTCATCCAGGATAAACTACACATGTGCGAGCACCTACATACCTCTGGTTACCCGATAGAACATATATGCCATTCAGCACAAAACAAAAAGGTGTTCCGGAAATTTAGAGATGAAGCCAACGGAAAACCATTCAATGCTCTGTAGGTCTTAGATCTAAAATGTATGCACTCGATATTAATAGAAGTGTAGTTAAAAAGATTTAGGGTATTAAACGGACCGATACTAACCAATACATTACATTTAATATTTACTGGATTGTCCAAACAGCAGTGAAATCATAACTCCGATGAATTTAACTCAGTCTCGCCATCATATTGATTCAACGGTTGAATCTAAGAAATTCGCTCTATCATCTCATGACGACAAAAGAGTGATTGTAGATGATGGAATATCTACATACGCTTATGGTCATTACAGCATTGTGAGTCATGCATAAAAAATGTGATGCACGCCCTCATATGTTAGCTTTTTTCGTTGAGCCCGCTTAAAATGGATGTTTATGCAACTAACACTCATATAACCTGCATAAACATGATGAAAAGGAAGAATATGAATAATGGAAGTGGAAGACGTTAACTCTACCACTAGGAGTAACTTCTGGTGCTGGTCTCAAGCCCAGATAAACAGGAGTGACGCTAATAACAAAATAAAGCTACATTGACGTAAAGCGTTCTAATTAAGACCCTCAAATAATAAAACGCTCCAATTTCACTAAACAAAATAGAGGTTAGCTTTGTTTAGCCTGAATAGTTCTGATTAGGCAGGTTAGGATGTTTGGTGCTAGGTTAGGGTAGACGATTGCAGGATAGAATAGGCGAGAGGGTGATCCAGAGTAGGTGTGCTGGGATAGGTTCGGTTAGGGTGTTCGGTGTGAGGTAAGGTTGGACGATGGTGGGATAGAATGGATGATAAGAAGATTGTCTAAGCCAGGTTAGGTTAGGATATTTGAATATGCTTCAGAAAGACTGTAATCTACACTATGTTTATCCCTCCTCCTCACACGCTAGTAGATTGACATTCATAAGTTTATAAGCAACATAGAAGACAAATTTAAATATGAAAAGTACTGTAACAGTACATGAATGCTTATACAGTATCCCAAAAAATGAGTGAAAAATGCCTAAATTGTGTAAAGGGTGAAAACTCAACAAAAATACCATCAAATTCTTGTAAAACATAGCAAATGAACATTAAAACAGGATCAAGCTACTATAAACGTGAATGCTTGTTAAAATATAGTAGAATGGTTTCAAAGAGCCCAAAATACTGAAAAAGAGTCGAAAGCCTAGTGGTGGTGCTCCAAATAGCTCTACTAGAGCTCGAAATATCCATTCCTATATTCAAAGGATGTAAAATGGGCTTAAGGTGCTTTGAAATACCTTCAAAATGGCCCTAGAATATTCTAAAATTGACTCTCTTCCCGAAAATATACCCGACAGAGCCTAACGCACCTTCGAAATTCCTGGAGAGTTGCATAAGGTTACTTTAAAACAGCACAAAATACCTTATAAATGTCTCGAAATGTTCTAAAACTATACCAGTACCTTGAAAATACCTGCTCCATTGGCTAAAGTACAATCAAAGTACTCCCAAATGTTCGTATCAGTGTTCCAAAACATGCTAAACGCTTATACCTGTAAATAGTTGCACCGTTGGCGAAAACCAGAAGGCTCCAAAATGCTCAGCAATACTTACTCCAGTGTCTAAAGTACCTTGGAAGTGTTGCAAATGCATAGAAAGCTGCATAAAAGTACTTTAAAGTTAGCATGAAATACCTTCAAAATGTCTCGAAATGTCCTAAAGCCCTGTACCAATATTCTGAAAGTATCTTACCCATTGTCTAAAGCTCCTTCGAAACGTCTTACAATGCATGAAGTAGCACCTCCCGTGCTCCAAAAATGTGCTAAATCGCTTACGTCAATCCATAAAAATGGCTGCGCCAGTGGCTAAATAACCTTCAAAATGCTCTTAAATGCCTGACAGTACCTCACCACAGTGTCTAAAATGTTCGTAAAAGGGCTAAAATGTCCTCAAGGTATCGCAATATGCTCTAGAATACCTGCTCCAGTGTCTAGAAAGCCTGTAAAAGGGATCACAATATATCAAAGGGACCCTGAAAAGCTCGTAAAAGTGCTTCTGAAATGGCTGTTTCAGTGTCGGAAATGCCTGTAAAAGAGCTCGAAAGGACTGGAAAAATGCTCAAAATACCTGTGCCAGAGTATTTAAATGCTCAATAAAAGTGTTGCAAATACCATCAAACTATCTCGAAATGTCTATAAAACTGCTTCAAAATTACTGATTTAAGGTACCGTTTAGCTGATGCATGGATCCGTTTAGGTGATTAGAGGCTCTCCATTTGGACCGTGAGATGGCTTCTTCTAGGTTATGTTAGCTTTGTTAGGATCGGTTGGATTTGGTTAGTGTTGCGTATCTCAGGTTAGGTTAGGATGTTCAGTGAGAAATTACGGCATACGATGGTGGGATAGAATAGATGTTGAGAGGATGGCCAAGGTTGGGTTAGAATGCTTGATGTCATATAGACTAGACTAGATGATGATGGGATGGAATAGATTATGATAGGATGGTCTAGGTTAGGTTAGGTGATGAGATTATAGTTTAGGTTAGGTTAAGTGCGTGATTGGGGCATGCGATGTTAGGATAGAATTGATGGCGAGGGAATGGTTAAAGTTCGATAAGTTTAAAAGATGAGAGGATGGGTTGAGTTAGGTTTGTTAGAATGGTTGTAAAAGTTTAAGTTAGATATAATCATTATTGAAAGTTCGTATGTTATACATGCAATGTACATACGTCGTACAGCAGAATACATTGAAAAACATATCCAACAACGAACGTGCATAACCCTACTTCTCCATCTCCAATGATCCCTAAATTTTTCTCAAAACCACCCCCGAACACCTTCAATCCCTATCCTCCTTAGCACCTCCTGGCGTTTTCCCCATCTCTCCCATATATCACCATTTTGTGACCCTCAATCCTCATCCAACCTGGCATTTCACCTCGTTTTTCCTATCTTTTCCCATGTATCACCATTTTAGTGTGTTCGATCTGTACTTACCTACCTACTCCCATTACCATTACACGTGAGTTATGAGCAGGCCTCGGTGCAGGGTTCCGAGACGCATGAAATTAGGAGCGCACGAACCGCTGTGTTGTTTAGTTCGAGTGGAACGGCAGATAACGCCTGCAGGTAGCCCTTACGTCAACATGTAAGCATCTAGTCACAGTAGGGCACAAAATAAACGTTCACATTTTCCAGTGTGTATCGATTATGGAAACTAATTGCCTAACAGAACACTTTTACATGATTGTACATGTTTTAACATTCTGAAACAGTCATTTTCCATGACAGAAAAAACGTGCAAACAATATATATATATATATATATATATATATATATATCACAAAATTCATTTCTTCACAACTTCATTGCTTCATATGCATAAATATTTAAAATAAGTAAATATATAAAGTAATAACCTAAACAATGCAAATGAATACAATACGCTTCTTTACATGTCATTGCAGCGAATTACAGGTGCATTCGCAATGTATCAAATGAAAAACATCTCCATTTTCGCTTAAAATAAGTTTATATGTAGAAAAGTTTCATTCTACCTCACAAGACGTGACAGGTGCATAACGAAAGAATGGGATATCACACGAATCAACTTTCGTGGATATGTATTCATTGTTTTAACCCAATAAAATGTCCTTAATGGCACACATATCTGCAAAGCCAGAGTTTTTCTCCAGGACGTTTCTGAATTTGGCGTTCACACCTGCAATAACAGAGTCTGATTTCGACTCATTCAGTTTTTGAAGCAGTGCAATTACGAGCTAAAGAGCCCTAGGCGTTTCTATATCTGACGCCTGCATATGTGGTATGGTTCTAGATATATCTTAAACATGTGTTTTAACGTACAGGAACGACTCCATTAGCTGTTCTGAAATCAGAGGTTTTACAGCAGCCACTGCACTACATTCCTCTGAATCAAATGTATTTATTACGTATATGACTTTGGGATAGTGTTCGGCAAAATAAGTAGATGCATCCAACCAACTGCCGCAACGCGTAATAATGGACTGCGGTTGTAGGGGCATATTAGGTGCTATTGCTTTAAATCCTTGTATCCTTGAAGGAGGATTCAAGAAACATTTTTTGACGTTGGATATGAAGCAGTCGACATCTTTGAAATTCGCTCTTAAGTGTTCGGCCACTCTATGAAGGGCGTGTGCCATACATTTTATATGAACTAATTTAGGATATAGCGCCTGAAGGGCTTTTGCTGTCTTCCCATGTATGATGCCGCATCTGTTACAGGCAATAAAACATTTTGTCGTTTGATTCCATGTGGTTACAAGAGAGACACTGAATTTTCGAAAGAATTTTCTATGCTCTCGTGGTTTACATTGTCCAGTGTCTCAGATGTCACTAACATTTTCTTGCCTGCACGAGCGGGCATCAAAACTCCCACAATGACGTTTGCTACTAACCTACCACAGCAACCTGTTGTTTCGTCCAGTGGAACCCAAAATTTCTGGTCTTGCACCACTTCCCTTATCTGTTTCAATGCATCGTCATATCAAGATGTAATGTAATGTTTTCTTAAGGTCGACTCTCGGGGAAGATTTTTACTGGTATATTTTTCTAGAAACGTTTTAAAATATTTATTTTTGGCCTTGTTGAAAGCGATGTTGGCATGTACCAACATGCTACACAAATCTCGATAAAGTTCTTTCTGATATTCCATGTTTGATTGTGATGTTGAAGGTCTCTGTAGAATGTGTAGTTTAATATTTTTCGTGTGTATTTTGTCATTGTAGTGTTTTTTATAGAATGTCCGTTCTGGTGTATTTTTTGCAGCAGTTACAATATGCAGTGTTCTTTTCTTTCTCGAGGAAATGTTCCTCTCCAAACTTCTCTATAATTGCATCCTAAAGGGAACGCTAGGTACTCGTATTCTTCGACATGTTTCAAAGTACTGTGGAGTATAAATAAGAGCAATTAACACTAATACAAATATCAATGAACATGTAAATACCACAAAATTACAGTTCTTTACTCCTGGATCTCGAGTACGTAAGGAGACTGCATCAACCGAGGCCAAGCGGCAATATGAATGTCCACAGTGACCTTCACTACGAACTCTGCAGGTTAGAAATGCTACCCCACCCACCGGGCTACGACATCTACTCAACCCCGTTCGTTCCCAACTGCAGTCTGCTAATTCCGTGACCCACAACGGAGGCCTGCTTATGAGTTCTCTGTAATAAGCACTTGTATTTGCTTAGATTTCATTGGTTACTTCTTAAATTGATATCTCTAGTGTCGCTTCATAGCTTCTAAGCTGCATTTAATGTTTTATGACTGTCGGTCTTATTTAGCAGATAAACAGCATTTATTCGGAATTCTACCCTTCTCGTTTTCACTGTCTTGGACAACAATGATGACGGAAATAAACCGTAATTGACTTCGATAAGAAAGCAACAAGTTGGCTAGACTAGCGACTATGTGATTCTCTTTCCTTCTGGCGTGTATTCCTGCTATATCCTAAATTTGTTATACTTGTTTTGCATAGTATAATCTATAAAACAACAACCATAATAATAATAATAATAATAATAATAATAATAATAATAATAATAATAATTTTTTCGTGCACATTACGCGTAACCTGGAGCGTACAGTCGGATACCTTAAAAATACATCTGGCGTAGTGATTTAGCTGTAAACGTTTTATGGGTTTCGGGTCTTAAGACGATTTTTATTGATGGCAATCTGGCTTAACATACCGCGCGAGTACGAACAAGCAAATACTGTTGGGCAATTCATCCCTTCACCCTATCTCGACGCTCCGTCAGAACTGGTTGGCTTGTATAGGGGCGTATCATTAAATTCGTTTAATCAGAGGGGTCACATTACACGATGAGTGAAAGTATGAAATGAATTTGAAGCCCTGAAGCTGCCTAATATTAGCTTAATGACTGAGAAGGAACACCGAATACGGTTTAATAAACAACCTCATTTAATACGAATTCGAACCTTCGCCTGCAACGTAAGACGCAAGAACCTTATACGTTTTTTATATTCGAAGCAGCACAGCTTCCGATTAGAACCAGTAAACAAGAGTAGAATGTTTGAAATTAAATAATTTATGTAGAACAGGATAATTACGAGACACTGAAATGTTTTCATGTTGAAGATTTATAAATAAGGAAACGCCTCGAAAATGTTAAGCTAATACTGTATGATACCGTAACCACTTCCTTTGGCAACACCCAAGTGAGATAATCTAGGTTACGTTTTACTTCGTGCCTCATAACTCTTCTCCTATGGGAAAATAATTAAAATACCAAAAAATCTATGCTCCAACTATATTATATACCACTTTCATAAGAAACAGTTCAATCATTTTACACAAAATTGTTATGCACATACATACAAACAAACATGTTTAAAATGAAATTTAACTTGATCCTTTACATTCATCCAAAATTCCAGATTTCCGGAATGCTTTGTTTTACACTTTTAATGTGTAACTAAATACCTGTGAGGGTTTGAACTAGAGAGAAACAAATACCTGCGCTCATTCTAATCTGGCAACGGATGATGTTAAACTTTAGTGATAAAATTTTCAGAAGTGAAATACTTTTCTTACGTACAAATGAAAAATTATAATTTCGCTGTTTATCATAAGAGTTTTAATTATTTTAGATGAAATTATTAACTTCATTGGCCTATTTTATATATTTATTTGATAAATATATGTTGTTCTGCTTAACAGAAGCTTATCGGATCCAACCACAGTAGAAACCCCTGCTATAAATTTAGAAAAGAATTAATTTTAATTAAACATTAAATAAACATGCATTGTCCCCTTTTGTTTTCAGCATACTAAAATTCCTTAAGTTATTCTTTTTAATTGATGCCTAACTTTTAGAATATTTTAGCCTTTCAGTAATGTACGTTCGCCAACCTTTTCCTCTTTGCTGTTAATAACATGTATAAATGAAAACAACTTATTTTATCCATCTGCAATTCATATAATCGCCTGTGATTCATTTTAATCGTTTGGACAATAAACTGACAAACGTTTAGTGTCATTCTAACATCTTTCTTAGCTTCAGAGTGTGATTGATAAAGGAGTTTTGGTTTTTGCTGCTTTGGTTCCTACCGTTGGACCCAGAGCTTCTCGACAGGATTTTGCTCCGGCGTCTTAGCTGGCCAGTCCAATTCGCTTAGTTTAATGCTGAGGCCAAATTACCGTTTCTTTCGCATTATGGAGATAAGTATTGTCGTAAGCAAAATGCGTCGCAGGCATTTCATCTGTAGGATATAAGCTTCTTACAGTAGGAATCACAGTTTCCTCGGGACTTGATAGTCGTTCGAATCCACTTTACACCAGGTGCTAAAGAGAATATCTCTGCACATGTGTTCCTCGGCTGGCTTTGCCTGGCTTCGGCCGAGCTTTCCCACTTTTCCAGGTTTATGCAAATACCCTACGACATCCTTGCATTGTTTTCAGTTTCCATGAATCGTATACCCAGTCTGTCACATGCCAATTATCCAACAGCGGGTGATGTGTAACGCACATGTCATCTGACGAATGTACAGATATGGCTAGCAAACGGAAGTAGCGCAATCGAAAGTCTCCACTTCTTTAATGCAAATCTAATGCCTTTAAAACCCCTTCACCCATACTCAGTGCTCAAACCGGAGGAGGAGATGAGCGGGGACATCCAAAAGGTCTCATTATACGATGTATAATTCTAGGCCCATTTTTAAACTTTCCTACTTTACAGATGCATGATGATTTGTTTTCATTAAGAAAGTAGTTCTTTTCTTATTTCCCTAGATAAACAGAAATTATAGTTTCATAAACTCATGAAGCACTAGATTAGAACTACGAGACAAATTTAGGAATACTTTTTTCTTTAAAAACTATAAAATGCTCTTTTACTTAATCGAATTATTTTTGTACGTGGGTTGACACACGTTTCCTCACAAAACCATATGTATTTGTTGCCTTCTGATTGTCCAAATGATAACTGATGCAAATAATGTCGACCCTGGTGTTGTCAAGTACTTTCCTTTTTTTTTACCTTTCCACATTTTTAACAAATTTGTGACCTACAATTAACTATTAAAATGGTGGCGAAAATGTTACTCCCATTGTCACTGCCATTGTTACTAAGTAGCTTAACGTGCTTAATTTCCCAGTATTTCTAATGTCCTATGTTAATTTAGTTGTTATTAATATCTGAGAAATTTCTTAATGTAAAATGGCTGTAGCACACATTCTTAATCTTTATTTAGCTTATTTACATATATCAAAGACTAAATAATGAATATGTTGTCATATTAGGAAATTATATCTTCCGACACATATGTTTTAAGATATCACATTTATGCACAAGTTGAATATTAAATATGTTCCTCGAACACCAGCACATTATATTGAAGCCAAAAAAGTCCATATAGGAAAGCTCATGGTGTTATTCAATTTTGGAGACAGAGTAAATCATGTTCAAAAGCCATATGGGGTAAGGGTCCGATTCATAGTAATCCCTTATATATAAAGGAGATGATTAAGCAATAAATATTTCCTTTTCATAAGGAAATACTTTTACCATTTGGTATACATAGACGGTAGTTATATTCTCACTGCTAAGCGCTCTCTTATTTCCGAAGTACATATCGCAACATGTTCATATGTTTCGCAGCCACTCGGATGCGCGAAGGAAGGTGTAAACAAACATGCATGTGGCCACATAGCCAGCCACCATTTTCATATTCGTTGTTGTTTTGTTCACAACAGTGTTGAGCACGTGGTAAAGGTTTGCGAGTTTTAAATAGTGCATTTATTAATTGGTTACTTTACTTAAAATTAAAATCGAGTAGGTTGTAAGTTCAGTTAGGGTTTTTGGTATTAGTTATACAGTTACATTAGTTAGGTCGAAAACATGCCAAAAGATAACATTTCAGCGGACAGGAAAGAAACCAACTGAAAGAGTGGTGCTGAGATACAAAGACATCGTAGAATGCAGGCAATCGGACGCTGCGTCATGTACTAACCTTAAATGGTATTCACTCGTGGACTGTTTTAAATCTGAAAACCTGAATTTCTAGCGTGAAGTGTTAGTATCTAGCTAGAAATATGTACAACACTCTGTGCACTGTGCATGTGCATGCGTAGAAGTAAACAACAAATACAATTACTACACCATCTAGGAGAAAGTATGAGAGCAAAGTAGCCAATAACTTACAATGCTTGTCATGAATAGCGGTTTTACAAGCGAAATCGGTGAAAATGGTACAAGATTCTGATAACCCAAAGCATATTTTCGAATTAAGAGTAAATAAGTGTGACTTTTTAAGTGACCCGTTGCAGTTATAATGATTAGACAAAATAGGCAAGGTGATGGAGAAAGCACTGGAGAGATGTACTCTGTTTATTGCAGAAATATTTTCGCATTCTATTTTTACGATTTTATTAAATGATTCCGAATAAATGCAGCGGAATGTAATTTTCTAGGGACCAAAGGATTTTGGACATCATAAATGTGAAAAGGTTTGATCAGAAAATATCACCTACATAGATAGTGTTATAGCACTGGTATTCTATGCATTGTCCTTTCAAATAAACCTGTCTCACGTTGCGACTTTTGGTAAACTGATATCGCTGCTTAAATTCAGCATCACTGTACGTTCCAAGTGGATTCTGCAAATCACGCAAATACGCTTATTACTGCGCAGTACAATTTCGTTACGAAATTCCATATATTCCACAAATAGCTGTCATTGTTAAACTCCGTTATAGGTAGTTGATACAAGATGGTGTCGACTCTCCTTATTGCATATAAGTGGAGGTCGGAGCTTCCTTATATGAATAAGTATTTCCTTATTCCCCTGAAAGAGTAACGTCTGTGAATTGAAAATCGCTGCTTAAGGACTTCCTTGAAATAAGCGACGACAATGCATTCACCCTAAAACTTACTTTAATGCACAGTATTAGTAATTGGAGATAAACGGCAAGGAAAAATCAAAGACTCGCTGAAACGGTCGGAAATCTTAGCTTTAACCTTTCGGAAATGTGTGATTTCAGCGTGGCGATGCAGTGTTTAACACATCATGCATAACCTCAGTACGTAAATAGAAAAATCTCCTCTCTCTGCTTACACAAAGTGCAGTTTCCAGTATTTAATTGGACATAACCTTTGAGCTCGGTACTGTGCTGTTCAGAAATGTGTTGGAATAATATCTGTTTCTAATTTTGAAGTAATATAAGTATGTTTACACTGTTTAGGTCAAGCAGGAGCCTGTTTTCAAGGCATGATTTGTGATCCTACACAGTGGCGGCTGAAGCATGAATGCAGTGGTAGTGCCAGGAATACCTCTCCGAAATTCTTACATGATGCAATAAATATACCACCACCATGCCATTTTAGTATGCTTGCCTCAAGGTTAGTACCCTAACCGCTACTGAGGTGGCGGTTAGCTCATCGCTAAGAATAACTCCCGGTTAGTTGTTAACCGAAGGTCCTTATACAAAAATTTGCCCTGAGAAGTTAATCAAGGCAGAAGTGGCACGGATCCATTCAATAATAATATAATAAGGTTGCAAACTCGCCATTTGCAGTCTCTTCCTGCAGCTTCTATGGTTTTCTAATGTCAGACAAGCCATTTCATTGCTCCTTTAAGAATAATCACCATGACCGTATTCTTGGTGTAGCCGTGGGTTATACAAATCATTTCAAATACATATTTCTTAATCTTATTGTATTCCTTAATTCATACTTTTATTCCCCATGGCACGGAGGCATTGCTCCAGGAGCCGCCCCCGATCACATAGTTATCTGACGTTGAATGTAACAGTATAAATTCTACGTGCGCGGAGTTTAGAAGTGTAGGAATTACGAGAGCACGTGGGAATCGGAGAGTCTGAGCTAAAACTGTACGGAAATGTTAACGTTGGAAATAGTACTTGCAGCATTTGACATTTGGCAAATACTGCTAGGTCGAACATTACTGGTTCACATCTTATTTAACATGTTTTAGCGTCATTACCCTCTTGTCTAGGAACACGGCATTTTATATTTACCCTGTGCGCACGTGGGTGGCTGCATGCGCGTACGCGCATACCTCAAGAAGAATTGAAGTTTTTATAGTGAGTCCTATTAAAAACACTCCAAACAAAACTTCACTTGAAATAAGAGTATACATTTTAGTTATGTGCATTAGCACCGAACTTATGGTCGTTCTCCGTGATATAGGGGTACCATGCTAACCTCTAGTTCCCGAGATCACGCTTCAAATCTGGCGGAGGGCGATGAGTTTTTTCCGGCGTAAAAATCCTTAGCATGGTTTCCCTCGGAAGGGAAGTAAAGCCGGTGGTCCCGTGTCGTAGACTTACGGCACATCAAAGAACCTCAAGTCCGATAAATAGGCTTCTTGAGCAAAATTTCCAGTCTTTCAAGCCCAATATAGAATGGGACGCAAGAACTATAGCAGCTAAAGAGTGTCCATAAATAAAAGTCAATTAATTACTGAACATATGCATAGTATGTTTGATGTTTAGGATTGATGCAGTGTTATTTCTAGTTGACTTTATATAACATAATAGGGTTCATAGTTTCTCTTTAGAAGAACTGATATAGTTTACAGTCTTCCATTATGACTTAATACATAATCGTTTCTATTACTGACTGCCTTGTTTTACCTGCTTGGCCTATTTTGCAAACACATTATACGTATGGGTCTTATGTGATGTACATTCGTAAGAGCATATTCACTAATATTTTGAATGAATACATACAGCTTACATTAAAACTTACACGTCTTAAAATTTTATTTAATGACAAAAGCCACGTGACAATCCAAAATATTAAATTTAAAGTTTTGTTTGGCTGTTAAGGAGTCTCAACATCTGTTTCCGAAATTTACCTATAATTCTTTTATTTTTGGGATCCTTTTATTTATATGTATGATTAGACATCATGCAATAATTTGTTTCAGTAATTGTTAAACTTAACAACTTTTGTCGTTTCTCCTATTCTTGGTATGTGGTTACTTTTCGGCTTCAACCAACATTACACCTGCTACCGAACCTTTCCAATCTGCGTATTACCTCACTTTAATTTTACGTTTTTCTGCTTTCTGTTCTACACTCGGGAAAACTTCGATATACATTTCCCTCAGTTATTTCTCTGACACACTGAAGAGCTTTATGTGATATTTGAATAACTGGACTTACTTTCCTGTCATCAAAAGATTAAGGGCAAACTTTGTAGTAATGCTTATACCATTGCTTATCAAACACTATTGTATTTATAATGTTTTACGCATCGGTCATAAGTATAATGACAGAGGATGCTTGGATCTCTCAAAATTCTTTCATAAGGATTAATTTGGAGATAGTAGTACGAGCTGTGCCAAAAATTGACCAGATGTTGTTCTGTAGTACCCCCAAAGGTTTGCTTGCATGAACTTTTGCATTGTAAAAGAAAACTGCTTTTATTTCTCCTTATTTAGGAGTAGAACTATTAACGTTTCTTTTTGCAGATATAAGTAAGTTGTAGCACTTCTTACCGGATAAATTCCAGAAATTTTGCAAATACAACTGCTAAATTTTCTCATGCTAGCATTTTACTAATGATGCACAACGCAGGTACTTTGAAGTAACCGACCACTTTCACATGCTCATCAGTTATCAGATCAGTCTGTGGCGATGGTCTCTGTTAATGTGTCTGCTAGAAATATGGTTACTACGTTGGGTCCTCACGGCAAAGGTCCGGAGTTGGAATCACGATTCTGGATGTGTTTTGTCATCTATGATGTTTTCAGAAAATTTAGAATAGCAGGTAATTTGTTCGAATGCAGGTACATGGAGCATTCTAGCTTTAAAAGTCCTTCCCCCTGTTCATGCTCTTTTCGGAATGATGTTTTGAGTAAATAGCATCTGATATGTCTTTATGTGCGAGAGACGCAGCAGAATTCTACAGCTGTACATTGTGTATGTTAACAGAATTTCCTTAGAGAGGAATTGCCTCGAATCGCAGAGGTATTGCGTTTTGCGAGCCATAAGGTACACTGCACAAGACACCTCAATTACAAAGCAATAAACCTGTCTGAGACCAGAAAATGACGGAGCGTTTGATCTATTCTGCCATTCATTAACCGCACGAGGTTCAATATCAGTAAATATTTGATATAGAGAATACTATATAATCCAAAGTTATATTCTACCATATCCAATACACCAGGAGCACCGGCAAATGAATCAGAAATGGAGAATGGCGTTCGCTAGGTGGGTCGTGCATCTAGCTACAGGAGATTCACGCTTCCGGTCAACCTTGTTACTTATAGACGAAGCAGGATTTCATAACACAAGCCAAATAAATCACCGCAACATGCATTGCTTTGTAAATCCTCGTTGGATGCGAGAGGTGGCCTTTCAGCTCCAAGGGGCCATGCATTTCAGCTGGTGAACGTGGGGAATATCTATTAAGACTGCATTTGTATGATGGTATGTTCATTGAAGAACGCTAATTCTGCTTTCTACAATACAGGCTACCTACTGCATCGAGTGCTGTTGCAGACCCGGATAACAATTTGGTACCACGTTTCCATTTATGCCGTCACCGCACGTTTGAGAGGCATTCTACTGGCCTTCACAGGTGGAGTATATAAGGCAAGGAGGAGGTGTGTATCTGTTTACCTTTTCGCGCATGCAGTGGCGTCCTGTTTTAAGAGCACAATTGTAGGTTACTCGCATATAAAAATATAACTTTAAGCAACAGCTTTCCTCGTCATCATTTATAACAATCATGTTTAAACATATAACTAAAAAAAACTCTGTTTTGCACAATATCTCCGTGAAAAATATCTTTAGCGGCTATGGCCCAAGGCTATTGTGAGGTCGACGCCGGGCAGTCGAGTAAACAGGGATAACTGCCGCCCGTCAACGCAAACATCGCGCGCCCTATCGTTAGATAACTAGGACCTTCTGGAAACTTCTTCTCCCCACTCCTCCAGAAAGTGTGTAAAAATAGTTCTAGAACATACAAGAACCTTATGGAAAGATTTCACTGACTCTATAAGCGAGAGCTCTCGCGGAAGTACAGTCGGTGGAGTCAAGTGTGAGTTGAGTAGCGTCGGTCAGTCAACGAGCGAATTGGCGTTCCGATAGCAAGAGCGATGTTCCGAGCAAAATGGTGACGGCTGCTGTGACGTGCAGCGAGTGCTACTGCGGAGCGACGGGTTGTGGAGGTCTTGTGTTCCACTCCCAAGTGAAGTGAACCGTCCGGCGTGAAAAGTCTACGTTAAGAAGGAAGTGAAGTGATGGAGAATTGAACTAGTTCACTTAGTAAAGTGACATTAGTGAAGTGAAATTCCAGTGAATTTGTAGCACTGAATAATAACTTAGAATTGACAGTGAGAACTGAAAGAGTGAAAATTGAAAAACTGGACAAAGTCACACTATCATGAAATGTGGGAGCATTTGTGTTTAGAACCAGAGTTCATCCAGCACCTAACTATAGTAATGCTCTATAGAAAAAAGTGGACCAGGATATAAGACATAAGTGGAAAGAATATCTTAAGGTAGATTTTGAAACTTTATGGGTCTTTTTAAGTAATTCTTAACATAAAGAGGCTTTCAGTTAACAGGGAAGCTACAAAGAAATTTATTTATAAATACCCTGGGGATTGGAGTGAAAACTTGTCTGAAGAGGTTCAAATGTTCAAATCTGTTCTGAAAGCTACCTTTCCAAATTTGGTCAAAATATCTGAGAGGAAAGGCTTTTCCCTAGTTATGTTGAATGGAATCTATATACTTGTGTTACAAGCTGTTGTTCCTAAGCTAAGCATTTCCCTTAGACTTTCCATCACTTTGACAGTAACTGTTTCATCTTATGGAAGAGGTTATAGCTAACCTTCAATTATTAAAAAACATTGTAGATGAACTCTAGGGCAAGAAAAACTGAACCATTTAGAGTGCCCATCCGTTGAACACTAACTAGCTTCAAGCATGTGTTTCTCTGAAGTACAAAAAGACTTCATAAGTAATAAGAGCGGAGATTCAGTCTTCCAGCGTCAGTCTTACAAATGTGTCTAGGCAGGATGGACAATAAGAGTTTGAGACACATTTGCCGCCTTTACTTCTAAGATTAATAAAGTGCAGATTTATTTGTGTAACATACAGAACTGTGAAGTCCGAAAATTATACTATTTCCGAAAATTCTAAAAATGCACAGCCTGTTTTCAGAAAGCATCTTAAGTATTATTATTATTATTATTATTATTATTATTATTATTATTAATATTTAACATTTAACCCGAGCTGAAAAATGGAATGGTAGGACATAAATAATTCACTAAGTGCAGGAGTTCTTCAGTCTTGTATTTCACATTCAATTCTGTCAAAACGCATTAGAAGTATACAGAATTTTATAAAATTGAGAGGTAGGCTCATTAAAAATTCTTGTAGGGGGTCACAAAATGTATTTACGTATCTATACTGTGAGGTTCCTATGTGCACAAGCCTAAATAGCATCATTTAGTTTTTGAAGTGCATTCTTTAAATTTTGTAAATTTTCTATTGTTTTCTTAAAAAAACCGTAATAATTTAAAATTTTTATGAACTTACTACCAGAATTTAAATCCAATTTCTGCATTGAAATATCTGTAGTTCAATGTCCTTCGGTACCACGACCATTTCACAGACATAGGAAGTATCAGAATTCCGTAAAGCCTTCTTGCACGCCCAAGATGATTCAAATTGATGACTTACAAATCTAAGCAACTACTCGATTGGTAAATGTTATATTTATGCAATTCAAGAATACTTTCATGTATCTTTAAGCTTTCCTCCGCTGGAGAACGCCCGGACGAAGAGATCAATGACAGCGCTCAAAAGCTTCTCAGCTGGGCCGACGCCAGTTTGGTTTCTCGAGAATAGTTTCATAAAAGGTAGCCTATTGGAATAGCGTAATTCGCATCGCCATTATACAAAATAGTGATTTCAGGCTTCACGCCGATTAATGAGAAGCCACCCGAGAGTGGTGAAAGGTTCATGTTTCAGCTCCTTGGAAATGTCTGTAAAGACATTGCAAACCCACATTGGATTATCAACTGTATTTAATACATAAAATATTTCTGCATAAAAACACATATTAACATGTATGTATGCAGGCTTCGACGGCCATTTTCCATTTCGGCATAGGCGGCGTCGTTGCTTTGGAAGTACACTCTGCGGACGTTTCACTGCAACCTATTTTGAGCTTTTTCCCTGGGCTACTGGTACTGCATTATTTTTGGGCAGACCCTGTCTCTGCGAGCCCTGGTGGCGATCATCCAAAAGGGATCTATCTACATAGCCTCCCCTACCATCCACTACATCTACTCTACGAGGATGGTTAGGAAGGTAGCGGTGTGAGGGCAGGTACCGTCGAAGGAAACCTGATGTTAGTGGGTAAGAACTAAATAGACACTTGCACACAAGGGAGTATGCAGGCAGAGTGGGGTTAGGTATAAGCCTTGGCAAGTAGCCCAGATCTGGGACCTAAGTGTTAGTGGAGGTTTTGCATGCAACAGGCAGGATTTTTGAGGTGAGGTATCATGCTTATTAAGGAGCTGGCGAGTACTTTGCCTCCTGTGAGCAGTGGTTGCAGCAGGAGAGGCAGCTGCGATGTCCTGAAACAGATGTACGGAGTTTTTTTTACAGTATTATGTGCATTTATAGTTATAAATATTATGTACATGAATATAGGATATTAGCATTCGTATAAGTAGGTATATTTACGTATTTGTGCTTTTTGTGTTTTGTTTATTAATGCTTTATTATATTTCTAAATTTATCTTTTTTATCATGCAAATTTGCTGCATATGCACAGGGTTAGTGTTAATTACGTGTCCAGGCGAGCAGCATGGGTCAACATCAACGGGGCTGCCTAGTCACCCCTGTCAGCCCCGGGTGGGAACTGCCATCCAACCGGGGACTTTGAGCCTGAGGCGGTGCTAAAGTGGAACTAATGCCCTAAGATACTGGTCTATGTCTGCAGCGGTGTCGGCATTGTGTTTGTTAAGGGGGGGTGGTTCTGTCAAAAAGCGCTATGGGCCGCTTATGCTTATTAGCATTTGTGGCATATTGTCCCAGTTTCGGGATTAGAGGACTGTGGTTTTTGCGGGTTGTTTCATACATATTGAAGGCTAACCGTTAGATTAATTTCTCCTCTGTGCATCCGCATTTCGCTGTGGACTTCGGCTAAGGTCCGGAGTACTTTATTTTGCAGTATTTGCAGTTTTTGTATGTGTGTCTTGGTGCAGTGTCCCTATGCTGGGGCTGCGTAAGTGAATATAGGGCTGATGAGTTTCTTGTACAGTGTAAGTCCTAGTTGCTTGCTCAGTTTAGAATTTCGGTTAAGGAGGGGGTATAGCCTACCCAATTGGGTTTTGGCCTGTTGTCGTATAGTTTTTACATGCTCGGCGAAAGTAAATTTGGAATTAAGCGTGACGCCTAGGTATTTATACTTGTTGGCCCAATATATTGTCTCCCCATAAAGTTTGAGGGATGCGCTTCCGTTAGAATGTTTTATTTAACCTTTGGAGAATAAAATTGCCTGTGTGTTATCCGTATTCACCTTTATACGCCCTTTTTTAAGCCAGGGCTCTAAGTCGTCAAAGGCGACTTGAAACCTATTCGTTATAACTTCGGTTTCCAGGATTGCGCAGCAATGGCTGTATCATCCGCGTAGATCAAGAACTGTGTGTTGTTCCTGTTAGGGATATAATTGATATATATTGGATAGGATCGGCGCAAGTAAGCTGCCTTGAGGTACTTCTGCTCAGATTTGTTGTGTGTCAGAGGTTGCGTCCTCTATGGTTACTGTGAAGGTTCGATTAGTGGGGTAATAAGCCAGAGGTTTAATCATGCTGTCGTTAACGTTTTGTTGTTTGGGCTTGTATATCAGGTCCAATTGATACACTATTTCAAATGCACGTTTTATGTCTAGAAATACTATGGTAGTTGATTTTTTTGTTGAAGCCCTGTGTAATACACTTGACATTTCTTGTGAGCTGTAGTGTGCTGGAATGGTTAGTGCTGAAGGCAAATTTTTCGCCAATTATGATATTGTGTCTTTCGACGTGCATTGCCATTTACTTAAGTATTACTTTTTCTGCTACTTTGCTCGTGATTTTAATTAGGCTGATTAGCCTGTAGTTGGTTGGATCGCTCTTCGTTTTACCAGGTGTTGGGAAGAACATCAATACGTCTGCAATTTTCCAGGGTGTTAGCAAGAAACCTTGCTGAAGGCAGTAGTTGCAGATATTGCTGAAGTGTACTTGCGCCGTGTCGGTTAAGTTAGGTAAAGTACCAAGTTTTGTATTTTGTCCGGGTCTGGGACTTTGCAATCCTGGAGGTGTTTGATTATTCAGCGAAGTTCACCTGGGTTCGTTCTCCTGCTTTTATTATGGGTGGGTTTAGTACATTGTTCATATTATTTTCAAATTCTGTGTCGTAGTCACCATTATCTTGTGTTGGGGGAAAGTTCCTTTTCTAGCGTGTCTGCTAATATGTTCAATTTGTCCAGGGAGTCTTCCGTTTATGTATTACCTAGAGTCTTGAGAGGGGTGTTGATTGGATCTTTTATTAGCCGTTTGGTTAACTACCAGGTTGCTTAGCCACCGGGTCGACGTTGTGCAAGGGTCTGATCACATTGTTGTCGCGCTATTTGAGATACACGTGTTTTAACTTGGCTATTTCCTGTTGCCGTGTTAATCTTATGGACCAGGATTTTTATGCGCTGACAATTGAGCCTTTTGTGGTCCCGTGCCCACATTGGGGTTAGCAGGTTCGTCCGGAAGACTATCTCGTGTCTGGACGGAGATTTAACTGAGACAGCTGCTGTAATTGTCTCCTATATAGCATTTTCTAGGGAAAGGCTGCGTGTCGGGGGGGGGGGAGGGTGATCTCTAGGTGCTGTGCAAAGGTTGCTCAGTTAGTGCGGTTGAAGGTTCTGATTGGTGGTTGAGGTTTGTACTTAGGGGTATCCTCGATGTGAATTTCTACAGGTAGGTGATCTGAGGCTAGCGCGTCTATCGTTTGAATCTCAAATTAAACACGGTATTTTTCAATATGGCAATTTCAAGGGTGTGTGGGGTATGGTTATGGTTCTTGGTATGTAGGTAAGTGTGTCGGTGTGTATGATAAAATTGTCATTATTAGCATGAACATGTGGTTATTTAGCGCGTTTTCTGCTGCGTTGCTGGTGGTGTTACTCAATGGCTGCTGGATTGCATTGTAATCCCCTGCTGCAAGTATAGTGTCGCCTAGGTTTATGAGGGTGTCAATGTCTAAGTTCAAGCCAGTTGGGGGATGTATATGCTTGCTACTCTTACGGGTTGTTTTGAGATGTTTAGTGTAATTGCGTTTGCTTCCATGTATTTAGTTTGGGAATATGCTTTTGGCAGTGTCTTAGGTTCTTTTTTATACCTATGGCAGTCCCACCAACGGCCTGTCCCTCCTTGCGATCCGATCTGTATATCTTGTATCTCGGGATGGAGAAACCTGCTTTGGGTGTTAGAAAAGTTTCGTTTAGCAAGGCTATTGTGATATTGGTATAAAGGTAATGTTTGAGTTCGGGGGCTCGGGTGAGACCCCCTGGTGTTCCAGAAGAGAATTTTATGATTATGAGTGTTGTTGGGTGCCAATTGTTCTTCCTTTGGTGGGTGGTTTTTTCCTTTCTTTCTTTTTCTCCCCACTTTGCTTTGTGTTTAATTTTTCTTTGGGGGGTTTGTGGAGTTACATCGAGTTGGAATGCATCCGATTAGCTAGCTGCGTCACTGATGCGATGAATTTCGAAATGTGGTCCGCATCAGTCGCGTGCGCGTTGTGTGCGGAAAAAGGCAAGCGAGCGTATCCAGGAGACTTTCATAGCCCCACAACATGTTACATTCGCTTAGCCTGAGCGTGTACCATTTACTTTCTTTGTTAACATTTACCCGAGGATTGTCGGCTTTGTCGGGACAAAAGTGCGCTGGATACCTGCCTGCGAAAGCGGTGATGGGATCTACAGCCTGTGTGCTGCTGGCTTTGGAGGAGCCAGGCTGCTCGTGTGTTGGGATGCTCACTGTCATTTACAGTCGCTGGTTGGTTGGCTTTGATGCCTGCGGCGTTAGAGGTGGTGTGGTACTATGCTCGGGGTTCATTAGCCGTGGGTCTCTTGTGGCTATACTTGGGTTGGGGCGGCGTTGCTGGCCGCTTGCAACCTCTACATATGTGCCTCGCTGTGGTGTAACTTGGCGCCATACGTTTGTAGCTCGCGGTTTGGGGAGTGTTTTCTGCAGTTGTGGGAAGGCTATGCGCTTGCAAGCATGGCATCCCCTCCATCTGGTCTCGTGATTTGTTGCGTTGCAGAGAGCACACCGCTCGATGCACTATTGCACTCGCGCACATGGTGCGCCCCGACACACTTGGGGCAGACTTGCGGTGCATCGAAGTTCCGCGTCAGGTGGCGGAACTTCAGAAGTTTACCGCACTGGGAGGGACGTCTGGGGAGATGTGACCTTCAACTCTTATTCTAAAATGTGCAAGATCTATTTAATAGCTTTTGATGACTGCGTTTGAACATGGATATGAGGGCACTACGTATTTTGGAGTAGATTTCGGTCATCTTTGTGACATCAGCCTTTATTGCTCGTAGTGCCTGTTGTACCTCTGTTGTCATGTTACTGTAGAGCCCCTTATTGACCACTTTGTATGTGCTTTCCTGTGGCTGTTCGGTTAAGTGGAAGGGATCTTTGTTATTCCTACAATTTTGGACAAAGCTATTATAGTCCTTGAGGTTCATGAACTGCAATCCATGATCATTGTTACGGTAGTGGGATGTATATCTCAAGCCTGTATATTTTATCAAAATAAGACGTGAGGGCGTTGAGAGTTTGCTGCAGTAGTCGGCTGTAAACACCTTCGAGAGGTTTTGCCTTTCTTTTAACAGAACGTCTGCCGGTGTTTGCTGCTTGGATACTAGCGCCGTGGCACCAGAGGTTGAATTGTGCATTAGCGGAGTATTTTCTGATACTTGGCTATCAGTGCTCAAACAGCTCCGTCACCCCAGGCTGCGTTTCTTTAATCGGGAATGGCGCCCTCTCTAATGGCGCGTCTTGGGGTTGGGGAGGCATTTGTTCTTTTCCTCTTTTGGTTCTTTTTGGAGGTTTGTCATATGACTGCTCGGGTGAAGAATAGTAGTGGGGACGTGTTGCCATACTTGGTTACTGGCAGTTTTTTATTTTCCTAAACTGAATGTAAGAATGAAGAGAGAAGGTCAAACAAAAGCCTAAAAGCCACAGCAAAGCCCGAAAGCACGCTTTAGCGCCTATCTTATGTACTAACCTATCCAAGGACTTAATAGATAGGACAGATAGAGAGAAATAGTACAGTGAGATAAAGCAAAATCAGTTAGCAAGCGTTAAAATGCTCAAACAACAGAGGGCGGACCTCAAGAGGCGCTTAAGCGAATCTCACGACCGCTTACTGTGATCGTGTTGCCCTACTTGTCTAATCTACAAGGAGTTGCTGCTGAGTTTTGAGTTTTTTTTATTTATGGACGCTCTTTAACTGCTGTGGCTTCGCTGTTGGTGTGCCGGATATTGTAGTTGTAGATGCCGCGGATCGCACTACGACAGCTGCTTGCCTGCCGTTCCCGTGGTTCTTTCTCCGTAGATTTTCACTCTTTGGCGATTCCCAGTTGACTAGGGGGAGTTGCGTTACCATGTCGGTATTTATACGCTGGGAGCCGCCTTCCCTCTTCCATTGGCTTTGGGTGACCAACCGCGCCGCGCTCTGTCAGTAAATCTTTCCGGACAGAATTTAATGGTTTTCCTCCCTCTATGTTAAGTGCTGTTATCTTTAAAGATTTCAATACTTTCCTGCATTATTCTATGTGTGTAACGCCCGCATATTTCCAGATGGCAGATCTGTTCAAAATCGCAGAAACGAGCATATTCGACCCACAAAATATTCCCAAGCAAAGAAATCCGCACTTGTAGAACACGTGATAAAAACAGGGCATCACATAGATTTTGGTGACATCAAGATTTTGACAATATCCGAGCGTTACACACAGAATATACGGGAAAGTATTTAAGTCTTTAACGCCAACAGCGAACTTAACAGAAAGGGAGGCAAACCACTAAATTCGGTCTGGAAAGCCTTACAGACAGAGCACGATGCAGTTGGCCACCGAACAGCTAATGGAAGAGAGAAGGCGGGCCCCGTCAGCATATAAATACCCGCACGGTAACGCATTCGGTACTGCCTTAATACGGACCAACAGTCTTCTCAAGCCCTCTGCCGTTCCTCCACCCGACCCAACCATGTACTTCCTGCAAGGAGGGAACATTGCTCTCTTTCTGGACCATACCCCCATTGAAAACCCTCCTTACTCATTCCCACTGAAACGTAAATATCCTCTAACTGGGCGCATGGACAGACGTCGATACATCGACTATTCTGAATCCCGAATTCAGAAACTTCTGACTGAACTCGCCGAACCAAACTTCACCTCATGCCGGAGATGAATTTATGTAGCTGTCCTCTCAGCGAGCACGAGTTGATGCGCTGGTGGACATGCTCACCAAGCACGACCTAGCAGTTACCGCCATACAGACCCCATGGCAACCGGCAACCGATCGCCACTGTGTCCGCCCTAGTGCGTGCCACTGACTACAACCCGGTACTACGCCCTGGCCGGTGACACACACACACACCACTGGCTAGGAGCCTGAACCTCAACCTGTCTCCTCTACTGGCGCAAAGCGCCTCTGCACCAAGTACAGAGGGGAAAATGGGCACCACCGAGGTTAAACAAGTCAGGCGCACCACCAAGGCACCCTCACCAATTTTCTTGAGGTTTGAAGAGGACTCTTGGAAAGTCATTCCCATTTCTGTGATGCCACAGAGGAGCTATTTACCGTGCGTAATGCACGGAAAACTGTGGTCATCCAACCAAACACACCAAAAGCTCAACGACATATCCGTCACTTCTTGGAAGCCAAAAAGCGGAATTCATCGCTACCCCCCCCGGCTGATGAAAAACTTCTGCACGCGACCATTTAGGATGTGCCCTAATGCCTAATGGCAGAAGTGCAAGACTTTCTTAAGAGCAAGGACTACCCAGTAGCAATATAGTAGACAAGCTCCGTAGTTCGAGGCCCCTATAAAAGTCCCCTGCCTCTGTTTAGGGTGACGCTCGAATTGTCCCCCATTACTGAGGGAATATACCATGAAAATATACCTACCACCTCGTAGACCCCAACAATGTAGAAATTGCCAACACTTCACACATGAATCGGTAAGGTGCAACCTGGACCCTGAGTATGCCTTTTGTGGTGTAAAGGGTCATGATAGAATTCTCTGTACCAAGCGCCTTCAAGAAGGAGCCCAGTCAACATGTGCTAACAGTGAAGGCGTCCACACATGCCACTATGCCAGATGTTCCATTTGACCGGAAGCTCAGTATGAGATGGAGTGTCCCAGAAGGGGAGCCCCGTTTCGAGTGGAAGCTGCACAGGGAGTCTCAAGACCTCACTTCCAAGGGAGGCGTATTACGTAACAAAATACCTTGGTCTACTTTTCGGACAACCTATCCGCTTCACATCTTAATGCTGCTGCAACGTCCAACACCACCAAGAAGACCACAGCTGGCCCAGACGCACGCAACCTACATATGCACCGACCCTTCCCTCCTTTCATTTTACCCCGCTCCCAGCCCCTCTCCTACCTCCCTAATCCCAACTTCGTCCAAATCCGATAAGCAGAACTACTTCAGATACACCACACTCAACATGGCCGACACTACCAGCCACAGCGATAAACCAATAGGACAAAGCCACCGAAACCACGCAGCACTTTTCACCTACCCTTCGGCGCAGCAGCTCCTCTTGCCCCTCAACAGGACACGGCGGCTAATTGATCTAGCCTTCTACGAGGAGATTGACCGTATTCCAGGACACCTTCGCATCCAGTTTGCTGCCGTTCTGGCAGAAGTACTGTTGTCGCGCCCACCTACACTTCAGCGAATACTGTGCCCATCCGCATGGTCTTTACCCTCTGTTGACGCCATTGCCAGTGAGCGGAACATACCGCCAGCTTCTCCACTCTCAACGTTAATTGACTTTTGTCCAAACGCCCAGAAACTGCCGACTTCCTTGCATTGCACAAGATCCAAGTGCTGCTATGCAGGAGACAGGTCTTCAATCTCCTCTAAAAATGAAGCACCCGGGAATGCGGTGTTATCAGCAGGATCGAGCGGATAGTCGTGCGGGTGCGGTCATATATTTCAACGATTATATCCGCTATCACCGTCTCTATATCCCAGTAACAATGTATCTCGAAGCTACTGGCATCCAAATCAGCACTACTCGGAGCCTTTAAACCTCTTTTTTTGTCTACATAGCACCAACTAGACCAATAGCTGACGCCGAGCTTGGGCTGCTATTCTCCTCTTCCGTGCCAATATAGCTGCAGAGGACTAAAACAGCGAGCACACTACTTAGTACTCCACATGCACCAACTCCTCAGCCCTAAAGCTCAACCCCTATGTGAGCTACATAGCACTCGCCGTTCAGGCCCCAAACACTCCTACCGCCCACTACGGTGACCTCAGGTTCTTGACTGGCTTGACATGGTTTTAATATAAAACCTGGGTCCTCATATGCACCTCTACTCATTTCCAGCGCTCTCCTCGGACCACTACCACATCCTCAGCCCCTTTGCTGCATGACCGACATTCAAGCCTCCTCGGCTCCTACCCACCCCCATAACTCAAATTGGCAAGAGTTCTTCAACATACTATCCCATGCAACACATCCCAGCAGGTGGATCAACTGGTTAACACCAGTACTGATGCCGTGGTGGCAGCCATCAGGAGTGCATCTCCAAAGCCAACAATGCAACGGAGCACCCTTGCGCCAGAGGATTAGGGACTTCATCCAACACAAGAACTGGGCCCGGAGACGTTTCCAGCTCTCTAGATCACCAGAAGATACAGTGCCTTCGTTTTATGCCAAAGCCTCAACCGCTTTATATGCGTATCGGCCGAACCGGCAGTGACGTGGGTATTATGCCACTGCGCAACAGCCTTGCAGGACGTGAAAATGGTACGTTTATCAGCCTTGAACTTTCCGTCGTTGCTTTGTATTTATGTTGTTAAGTGTTTCAACAATACATGTGTTACGAGTAACACTCGTGAGTAAATAGCGCGAGATTTACAGAACGGCAAACCCTGCAGTGTAGTAGATTGCGTGCGGAACACGCATTCGCGCGATCCGCGGCCTTTGCATAAAACTAAGCACTGTGCAGTCGTCTACTGCCCTCTCCAGGAGCAGATCAGGAATGAGCACCGGCAACACTCGATCCTCAATTGGGAATCGCATCTGTCCCATCTGAAACCGGAGGATGAATCTCTATGGCGGACCACTAAGCTACTGATCAATTTGTTACAGCGAAACTCACCCTTTCGTCACGGCAGGGACATCGCCCAATCGAGAAGAGAAAAAGCTGAACTGCAGGCAACTTTCCCGGAGACAACATTCGCAGCAGCGGACATTGCCGACCACAACAACCGGCACCAGATACAATCCAGTGTACCTGGCTTGCTTCGGCACCCTGTGGACTACTCCAATGTGGAGGAACTCTCCTGATACATTCGTCATCTACCTCCCTATACGGCTCCTGGGTTTGATTCAGTTTCCAGCGCTGTCCTCAAGACCCTGTGGATCACTTGGTTACAACTCCTGATAGACCTTTTTAATGACATTCTTCCTACTTGGCACTTCCCAAACAACCGGAAGTACGCAAAAGTACTTACCATCTGCAAAACTAGAAGGGCGCTTCCTCCCCAGAGAGTTATGGCTCAATCAGCTTACACCCAGTAATGAGTAAGCTCTTCGAAGAGGTAGTCCTGGCGCGGCTAGGGAATACCCTAGAAAGACACATCATCATTCGATTAGAGCAGTTCGGCTTCCGCACATCTCACTCCAATGTTCACCAGCTTCTTCAGCTGGTTGTCGAGATTTACACCGCCTTAAACAGACGCCATTACGTCACGGCACTACTGCTGAGCATAACCATGCATTCGACAGCGTGTGACACAACGGTCGGCTCTCCCATCTCCTCACCTACCAAGTTTCACCCGTATTAATCCATCTTATGTGGTCCTACCTGTGAAACAGAATCTTCTCCGTCGCCTACGAGGATTTCATTTCCTCCCCCCCCATCCCATACCTGCCGGTGTACCCCAACGCAATGTCCTGGGCTCCACATTATTTCTTCTTTACATCAAAACCCTTTCTATTCTACACGCTGCTCGCTCTGCTTCTTTGCAGACGGCACTGCAGTGACGTCGTCCTCTTCCAAAACCCATCTGTCAGCTATACGCATCCAGCACTATGTGGACCTGCTAACCAATCGTTTAACCGATGGCGGTTACATATCCATCCCCAGAACAACCAAGCAATCACCTTCAGCCGCGATGTCTCGGCGGATAACTTACGTATCCGTCTGGAGGGAGTAGAGTGGCGTGAATCATATCCGTAACATACCTGGGTGTCACCCTGGATGTATAGCTGACATGGAAGGTACATCTGGAAGCCTTTAGCAACCTCATTAGCAAGAGGATGGCGATATTATACGTACTGTATAAGAGAAAATCGCGCTTATCCCTGCAAAACAAGCTGCTCATATATCAGCAAGTCATCTAACCAGCCTTCATCTACGCCTGTCAAGTATTGCAAACTGCCGCACAAACTCACCACCGTCAGCTAGAAACTCTCCAGTCCCGCTATCTACATATAGCAACGAACTCTCCCTGGTACATCCCAATTTCCACCATCCAAAAAGACCAACACTTTCCCTCCGTCAAGGTCTACACCCACATCATAACTAAAACCCTTCTTCAACAAACTTCCCTCTAGCTTCGACGAACGTATCCGAAGACTTGGAATAAAGCGGAGCAACCTACAAACAACCTAGACTTGTGTTAGGAACCTCTAGCAACCTTCATACCTTTACACACTGTAACCCCCAAAAATCCTACTCCTTATTTACCGCAACTATCGCCTCCTATATAATAATCATCCACGGCCAGTAGCGAGAAAAATTCCCTGATCTGGCAAAAGACAGGGAGGCGCTCAGCATGATAATCTGCAACACTCATCTCCTAGCGTTAAACGCTGCTTTCGCTGCTGCATGCAGTACCAGTAGTCCAGGAAAGAAGCTCAACATAGGTTGCGGCGAAACGTCGGTAGAGTGTACTTCCAAAGTACTGACGCCGCCTATTCCGAAACGCAAACGAACATGGGCGTCACAACATTTCTTTCCCATTAGTCTACAGCCATGCAAATCTGACATTTCTTTAGAGATCTTCAGCTGGTTCAGTTAATTTTAAATGTTTGGGCGTTTCAACTTAGCAACAACTACTTGCAGTAGTCCATTTTTGCGGCTAGCATAACAGAATAACAAGGCACCTATCACTTCATAGGTCCAGCAGAGACAACCCACTCTCGAGACTACAAAGGTGGTCACTGCTTCGGAGGGCAGCACCCATCAGGTCCTAACATTAACACAGGCAAGGGAAGAGTCAACGCTTGGGTATACTATCACTACGTCACACAATTGCAACGGGGCAGTCAGATCCAAAGGTTTCGCCAAATGTCACGCGCTCACGTGAACTCTGAAATGGCTAAATGTTTTACACCTGAGTGTTTATATTCTGAACATGAAATACTTAGTAGGAATTAAATAATTATAATTACTTAATTTAATAATTATTAATTTACTAATTTAATTAGTACATAAATAATTAAATAATTAATTTAATAATTATAATTAATTCAGATTGTTCTTAGGCGTATATAGGGTGGTAGAATTTCTTGCAAACTTAACCCACATACTCGCCGTCAGTAGAACTGCACTCATAATGGCCCTTCCATAGTGACAGCCATTACTTTGTCGAAACCCGGATAGCAAAATTACATTTCACACCTACCACGAGGTACATCGGAAGTGCGTCGATATTTTTTTCAACGTGAATTCGGCAACAGTGTTTGGAAGTGTACGTTACCTGCTCTTTCATCGCAGAAAACGACAGCAGCAGCTGTTATTGCCGTTGCATGATACAGTTCTTTAACAGGGTGCCTCATCACTCCCGCCAGTACAAGTAAGCACGCACTCTCTTTAGACAAAGTTTTACATTTCTGCATGTCTCCCATAAGTCTAATTACTGGAATGAGAGCAACTTGGGCCAACACTGTTCGTTTCAAAGGACACTGCTACTTACACTTTCGATTATATCCGTTTTAATATATGCATTGGACCCCAGCGAACATTCCTTTTGAGCTACATGGTGTCGTTTGACAATCTCAATAACTGGCGCAGGTTTCTTGTATCATTACAACGCCTCCTTGCTTGCTGTTATGGTTGTACGTTGGGCGATATAATGAAGTTTTTAATGCCCGGTCATAGCACCAAAATTAAACTTTTATTGCAAAAGTTTTTCTGATGGAGACACCTTTCGATAACCTTCTCTCAGAGCTCCCCGAGCTCATTAAAGCTGCAGCAATGCACTTAAGTTTGCAATATCAGTTTGTTAACCATATCAGGCACCGTCTACAGTCTCTTGTGTCCACGTGAACTCCCTCCTGAATGAAGGAAAATCGCTAAGCAGAACTAGACAAACGCTGCAGTAGGGTGAGTTCATCGTTCTGGGTGTCCTTGGTCTTCTAAGTTACACCCAGTAGCCAAACAATACAATGGCTGGCGGCTTTGGATGACTGCAGTGCTCTTAGCATCCGCCTCGTTACTAATAAATGTACTATATAGCTTATCCATGAATATTCTCATCGTCTTTAACGTTGTTCCATGTTTACTAAAACAGACCATGTCCGAGTATACAATTATATTCCCATACACATGGCAATCACACTCCTTTACGCCGTTTTTAATTCCCCTGTGTATCATTTGGTATCAGAAATGTGGCTCAAACGTTTTGAAAAGTTTGTGGGAGAAGTACTTCTTTCGCTGGATTTCTCTTTCCCGTACTTAAACAAGATCCTAGCCTTATTTCATACTTCAGATAACATCTTCATACCAGGCTACACGAATTCGTTAACATCAAATCTGCCAGGTGAACCTTCAACGTTCCGGAGATTGTGTGTACGAGGGCTATAAGAATTTCGGTAAAGGTCATTCTTTTTCCGAATGAGTGTTTGACCTATTTCACGCCATCCCAGCAAAATATGCAACAGTCTGAGAATTATATGGGAATGAGAAGCTACTGTAGGCATTTCTTATCAAACGCCACTGCCATTCAGTCACTTCTTCATGCCATTTGTCAACGCTGCGGTTGAGGGGATTTTAACCTGTAAATTGAAAATCTAAACTCTTTCTATCGTTCTGGTATTTACTCCAAAAACTCCTCTAGCCCATTCCAATAGCTCTGCTCCTGTTCCTGTGATCAGAGACACTTCTGGTTCGGCTCCCCGATCAAACCTTCAGCAGCGGCAAACAGCAGATTCCAACCACCCGTCTATTTTTCCAAAAAGCTTAGCTGACCTCAGAAGAAATGCAGCGCCAACAACAAAGAACTTTTGGTAAACGTGCAGAAGTTAAACACTTTCGGCACAGGAACGAGGTACAAACCGTCATGATGTACACCGATAATAAACCTGTTATTAACCTGTCAATGGAGGAGCGTTTGCTTCTCTACTACTTAGTTCATATACCTAGATCTTATTTCTAAATTCTGCACAAATACACGCCTCTGGCTTATATAACGTTATTGCCAACACCATTTATTGCTTCAGTACTGTGTCTAACAGCTTTGGCTCGCTAAAACTCAGGAGAAAGGTAAAGAAATCCGCCAGCTACATCACAACAAACTTCTTCCCTCCTCATACAGACTGTTGCTGTGTTCATACTGCAGTCGTTGTACCCCCACAATCTTCACTGATAATACTCCAAGCCGTGCCATCACCCATGCTTATTGTTTGTCTTTTTAACCACCCTGGAATGAAACAATTGAGTCATGTTGGTATCGCAGCGCTTCGTATGCTGAGAGTTTAAAAACTGTCGTCTCTGGGCATGAACTTACCAATTATGCTATCGTCACATAAAACCCATACACAGTGACACCATCTGCAAAATATCCAGTTCCACAAGGACGATTCCCATATACTCACATCGATATAGTCGAACTCCTGCCTCTTTGTTCAGGAAGGCAGTACTGTATGACCGCTGTCGATTGATACCACAAATGACGAACGTCCGTAGTAACAAAATTCCTAACTGGATGGATTGCACGATTTGGATGCCGTTACGGAAACACAATTCTGTACCCAGCTCTTTAAAACTCAATTAAAACCGTGCTGTGACCTCCTCATGCTGACTGCCGTATAACACCCAACGTCCAATAGTCCTATGGAGAGATTATAGGGATCCCTAAAGAATAACGTAATTTACATTGAAAGTACCACCTGGGGCGACGCAGTGCTTGTATTTCTGAGCGTTGTAGCCGGAAATGAAAGGTGGTTTGTCTGGTTGTGGGTGTATTATTTCGGAAAAGGTTATAATTTGCCGGGCGCTTAAGGTAGAGGATGGATTGCTGGTTATGTATGAGACTCTTTTCTCAGGAGGTGTGGACAGGAGATGAATAACTCACGAAACTTCTCCTTCACTTGTCCCTTTTAAGTGATAATTCACACTAATACAATTCCTTCTCAAATACCCCATCACACATAATTAACCTTAAGAACCCTGTCTACAATTTTTAATCTAAATTAACGTATTTCCATATTTCTATTCCCCGTTATTAAGAAAAATATTCCAATCAGTCCTTTTAGGCGTTTTGAACTTAGCACACATTTCTGCGCGTATATTTTTATAATGAGTGACGCAACCTCCCCTGACACTAGCTTGACACGACGTAGCGCTGTGATACCCCTCTGAATCTGCTCTCCTGTTCTAGATACTTTTCTAGCCTACGCCCCTTTTCTATTTTCGCCAAACACGTTTTCTAGGCTTGTGACCTTCATATCTTCTTATTGGTTATTTCTATAAATTGTTCTCCGTTTTCATTGGTTCTCAAGAATTAGAAAGTTGTCTTCTTTGCGTCTGTCGTTATCACGTTATTTTCGCCTTATTGATTTTTTCTGTGCGTATGGCCGATTCTGAAGCTTCCCGTCTATTGTGTACCCAGCTAGCGGGTTCTTTTACTGCCTTCACAAATTCTGAAGGGCCTAAGTGCTTTCTAATGACCTCCCTTCTCGTTGCTCGTGAAATATTGCTAACCACCACGGTTTAAGCTCCCATCTGTCCGCTAAGAAATACGTGGTTTCATACATTTTACTTTTATTCATTTTGCTTGTTATTTACCTTCTCTTACTTATTACCTTCAGTTCGTTCTGTTAAACTCTCTTATTATCCTTTTTATTCCCCCTTTTATAATCCTTCTTATTTCATTTGTTGCTTTTCATTTTCAATATTTTAAATCTTTCTTTTCCTGTATTCATTCTTGTTAGTGTTATTAATATTCTCATTCTTATTATCTTGATTATTATAATTATTATTGCTATTTATTTTCGGGCGAATATTATTGCTTTAGCGTCCGCAAGACCTTCAAAAAAAACCTCAGGCTTCGGTACAGAGGTGGTGTATGGTTCACTGTTGCGCCACTCGGGAGAGCTCCTTCAGCTTCTATCATTACTGACATTTCTCAATTCTACGTAGAGCTAAGGGGAAGAACTGAGGTATTGGGATCAAAGTAAGAGAGCCACCATAGCTTCGATTCCACATTTTCCCACCCATCCCTGTCCGAAGCAACCACCCTTTCCTTCGTAAAGATGCCCTTCTTCGCGCCTTGCAACTATTTATACTGGACTTTGCAAAGTGAACGAGTGTATCGATAAAAAAATTGACAGTTGTCCTCGGGAATAAAGCAGTACCGGTAACAGCTCCTCGCGTGAAGCATACTTTGATGCTTACAGATTCCACTTTTTCTGACGCTCCAGATTCCGCGATACTGCTAACACTGCCGGCAGCATCTGTTATTCATATCGAGGTGATAGTTTATTTTCCGCACAGATTCCACTTTTTCTGCCTCTTAGCCCTCTCAAGTACATTGACTCTGTTCTCATCTATGCAAATGCTTCTTTTTCCGCTGTCAATTACAATAATCCCCGTACTCTTCTCTTCCCAATTTTCTGTTTACTAACCTCTAAATTCTTAGTGATTGTTTTATTCTGTAATTTTCCCCAGATCTCTTGTCTTTCTATATCCTCCACTATTTTTCTTATCGTTATCCAGAAGCCGTGGCTGTTTCTTTCCCCTGCTCTCCAAATATCTCCCATTCCCACCTTCTCCATAATTTGTTCTACTCCTGTCCACCAGCTATTTTGATTTATGATACTCCCTTATTAGCCTATACATATCTTAAAATTTTCACCCTCTTTTATGCAGCATCTAAACCAAAATTTCAATATCCTTTCCCATATCACTCCCTTTCTTCTTCTTCTTCCTAGTTCCACTAACGCTACTACCCGTGGTGCTGATCTTGATCACCCCAACAATTCCTTACAGAACATTCTCTAGCTCTGGTCTGGTGTTCTGCTTAATTCAAATCCCCCAAATTTCAGCTGCATATAGCATTCTTGCTTCTACTAAGCCTCATACATTTTTCTATTCCATTTAGTCGGCATTTCTAATTTATATTTGCACAACCTTACTCCTGTCATTGTCGCCTTTCCTTTAGAATCACCTTCCTACTATGCGCCTCCTATTCTCCATTGCTGCTGATCCTCACCCCTAAATAATCAAACAGCTTGACAACCTCAACTTTAAAGCCCCCATCTGCCACTTCTCTTATTTTTAATTCAATTCATCTTCTAAATGCCATCACTTTTTATTTGTTTATATGCACTTTCATTCCCTATTCTTCGCATAACTCCGGTAATCCATTAATTGCTTTCTGTAGCCCAATTACCGTTATAGCCGCAAGCATAAGATCATCTTATAATAAATCTGGTATCTCTCTATTTGCTTTTATGGGTCATTCAGGACTTAAGTTTGCTATCAGTCTGATGGAGTAGTAGGCTACTTGACCATCCCTTGGGTTCAGTAGTAACAGCCCCTTGTTCAGCTTCCAAGAGTGATCACAGCTCAGTACCCCCGGAGATTGGAGTTATGAAATACAGGGAAAATTCGAGTGTGCTTGCGCAAGCTAAGAACCAACTCCAAAACAATGGCAATGGCATAGTCAGTATGCGCCAAACTGTACAAATTGCACTGAACTCTGAAATCATTAGCAACATATGCCAATATTTCGAACGTGAAAAATTAATGAGACTTAAAAGTTTAATGTGCAGGTTACCTATGATGTTATGCTTTCTTCCAGCCTTAACCTATATACTGAGCAGCAGAGGATTGCCTACTTTAGGCTGATATTGGGTATCCACTTTCCTTATAAGAAAAATTCCCCTCTACGAAGGTTTACGAAGTAGTGAATTTTCACAACAAAGTTCCAGTATTTAGCCAATTCAAGACGTTTGTCAGATTGTATAAGCTCTGTTTCAGTTTTAATGTAATATATATTCACGCTACAATATTAGCAGACGTGATGATATCTCTGTCTCCCACCACATCATAGGAGTGTCAAAGGCATCACCCCTTTTCTCTTATTTAATCAATCAGGTAATCCATTGGAACATAAAAATTGGATATGGGGCCACAGTCCTTGCTCTGGTCTGCAAGTGAATGATCAAAACAGAAATTGTAGATCTTCAGATGTGACGAAATTGCTCACCGTTAATATTTTGTTGCAAACGAACCATTTATGTAACAAAATGTGTTAGAATGGTTGTTACATTTTTGTAGGATGGCAGTTTCTTTATATAAACTCAACCTCAAATCCCTAGGGAGAATTTACTCTGTGTAGCTTTATTTATCCTATTCATTGACTCATTCATTCAGCCCATCCTATCTCATCCCATTACATCCCATCCCATGTCGTCCCATTCCATTCTATTTCATTCCGTTTAATCACATTCTATCCTACACAATCCTATCTATAAGGAAATAATTAATACAGCTCATTATAAATTAAATAAATGCACTCTGTGTTCTCTTTACTGGGCATTTAAACTATCATTATAACAAATATCAAGCCTTCACATAAACAGAAAATTCCTAACTGGACAAAAAGGATCTCACTTCCAGCAGGTAAAATAATAAAGGTCCCGTGGATGCGGTGCGTGGCATGAATGTCGGCAGCCATTGTTGATCCCTACCCACCACACACAACTTGGACACGGGTGAACAGAAACCACTAGAAAGATGTATATTTTCTGTAAGCAGCAAATGAGAATTTATAAACTATCATAACTTATGGCCTTAAAAACTTGAAAGAAACCTTTAAATAATTTTCCTGAAATTACAAATAAAATATCTCTATCCGAAACCGTAACTGAGAAAACCAGGTTACATATTCGAAATCAGCATTACGATTTAGTATATGACACTCGCCTTTTCTCTGATGACGTTTTCTTGAGCAGTATTGTTGTCAGTGTGTTTGATATGTTTGATCGAGATTTCAGCCTAGAGAGTAAATCGCTAAAAGTATTCTCCGTTTCTATCATGTAACAGATACTTCTATCACATGACATTCCCTGAAGGTATCACGATAACTTGCTACTTATTAGTTCAGCGCTGTTAAATTTAGATTGTCATTTATCCGGGTCTAGACTGCATCGTATTATAACAAACGATGGCTTTAGTTGCTGCTGAAGAACTTTCTTTTTGTCGCTTTTGGACGCCCAGCGTAGTCCAACTTCTCGCTGCTCGGCTATTGACTGCACTCGACTCTCTGACTCAACAACTGTCCCAGCTATCTCCTTGTGTAGCCCTGCAACAAAGAGTGGCTGTTCTCGGTGAGGTGAGTCCTTCGGGAGGCTTCTCAAAAGCACCACCGTGGAAATTTCCAGAAGGGAGGGCACAGAAAGGGTTGGTTTCTTGGACCATTATTGCACGCGCCACTTGTTCTAAAGGACATTATTATGCGGACCAGCTCTTCAAGTTGCCGGCCGTATGCTCTAACAATCAGGTGGCCAGGTAGCATGCTCCCGCATTTGGCGCGAGCAGCCGGCATCTCTGCGCACACACAAAGTGTGTGGTCACACTGCTCCCTCCTGAGGGCTAGTCGTTCCGACCAGCACCGCATAGTGTGCTAGACGACCTAAGTGTAGTACCAAACTTCTTCCCTTGGGGCAGCATCTGACCGATAGACTACTTCGTTAACTCTCTTCACCACAAGTACAGCCCTTGCCATGATTGTTAAAGCTTGGGGCAACGCCCCTTAGTCCGGGTAGGGCGATACAACCACACCAGCTCACCCTGCTGGAAACAACGGCTGTTGAGTTGCGGATCGTAAAGGGTTTTCATTCGTTCGCTAGCAACCTGAATGTATTGAGGGGCCATCTCATGCACGTCGCGAAGACGGTCCACGAGGTTCTCCACGTAGTCGATTGCTGGCTGTTCTGCTCCAGGGGAAGGCTCCCAAATTTCAGGTCATATAGTAGACGCAACTCCCTGCTGAAAACCAAGCTGACTGGTGTCAACCCGCTGTGTCGTGTGTTGACGAGCGGTAAGCCAACTAGAAAAGCTGCACCCTGACATCCCAGTACCTCTGGTGATTGGCCATGACCGTCCTCAAATGCTCTTCTAGAATCTTATATGCCGCTCAACCTGTCTGGCTGTGGGTGGAGAGGTGTTGTGCACGTCTTGCGCTTTCCAAATTGCTCCAGTGTCTCCATCAGGTTGGACTTGAAGTTGGTGCTCTGATCGCTGTGTAGTTCCAGTGGTACCCAAAAGCGGCACAACAGTTCTTTCACCATGCAGCCCACGATCGCCTCGTCATCCAGTTTAGGGATGTCATACACCTCCGGCCACTTAGTGAAGTAGTCCATTACTACCCACAGATACCTGTTTCCCCTGTTGGACACATGGCATGGTCCAGCTACGTCGATGGCGATGCATTCGAAAATTGTTCCCACATTATATTACTGTATAGACCCTCGTTTTCTGTCCTGTGGTCCGCGACTTGCCGTACTTACTTGGAATTGGCGGAACAACGTCTCAGCGTCTGCCCGTAGTGTCAACCAGCTATAGCTTTGTCGGACCTTGTCAATTTTTTGGTTATGATCAACATGTCCTGTCGAATTCTCCGCATGTACTTCCTCCAGGACTTCCGTTACCTTATTCTGAGGTATGCTCTCTCCCTGTATTCACGTCAGGGACCTCCCAAACTATGAATTTCACACTTTTCTTGATCTTCAGTGAATCTCATTGGACCCAGGAGGACTTATACACACTACTTCTGGGTGTGATGTCTTTCCAGCTCGGCCTGTCCCCTGCTTCTACTACTCTCAGGAGCGGCCTTAAATCAACATCAGAAAGCTGCTCCCTCCTCAGACCTGCACTATTCCATCCATCTGCAGATGAAGACGGAAATCATCTTTACTTGGAGAGGGATGGAATAGAATTCACATCAAATTAAATTGAGTTTTATTTATGGATGCTAATTAACTACTATGGTTCTTAGCGTCCCATTCTATATTGGGCATGAAAGCCGGGAATTTTGTTCAGAGGTCTCTTTTATCAAACTTGAGGCTTTTTAAGTGCCGTAAATCTACGACACGGGAGCACCGGTTTTACTTCCCTTCCGAAGGAAGCCATGCTAAGGATTTTACGCCCGAAACAATGCATCTCCCTCCCCGAGGTTGAATCCGCGACCTCGGTAACAACCTCAAGACCACGGAGTACGACATCTGCAGGTACGCTGAAGTCGCACAGACAGCTGCGATACGCTCCTTCTCCTCAATATAAGTACAGCGGCCGCACTATTTTTGGCAGGGTCTTCTTGACAAGACATCAGCATTTCAGTGGCTGCGCCCTCTCCGAATGTTCTGATGAGAAGAAGGACTTTTGGAGCCTCTGGACACAACGGGCTGTCTGGCCCCCTAAGTTCTGGAAGCTCAACATCGAGGTAAGGACGGAGTGGTCAGTCCTCAGGTGGAATAGCTGACGGTAAAAATACACATGGGAGTGTTACAATGCCTTCACTACTACCAGGAGTTCCCGTCGGGTAACGCAGTAGTTCTTTTTCGCCTCGGAGAGCGTGTTGCTGTAGTAGGCTATTACTCGCTCCTGACTATCCTAGCCCTCTTATAGTCTCTTTGATCTTCTTCACTAGGACTTCAGAATTGTACCAACAGTTGTCGGATGCTTCTGTAATTCTCCTCGATCTCATGTCTTCCAGCATATATCGTACGTCAGCTTGCTTCGCTAGAGGGACTCGTCTTGTTGGTTGCCGGATAGGTCGAGCGTCTCCGCCGTTGACGTTATAGAGTACTCTGTCATCTGTAATCGCCGTTCCCTTGGCTGAAAATAGACTGATATCGTCTAAGCAGATGCCGAACCCTCTTCAGTTGTGCCGAGTTCAGACGTTCGGCCGCCCTCTTCAGCAAGTCTTCCAGCCGCGACCCCAAATATTGTGACGGTGCTGCCTCCTCGGACCCGCCGCACGGCGATACGCTCGCAGCTCACCGGCACTTCCGTAACTCCGTTGCGTTTCGACTGTCCTGATTGGTGTTCGAAGGATTCAGTGGCCTCGCAGGTACTTCTTCTCGGTAAGGCAACAATTCCCTGGCAAAGCATAATCCGTGTTAGTGCCTTTCGGTTCAGAAACAGGTTATTCACGGCTGACCTTAGGCATGTCTTCACCACCATCTTGATTCTTGCGGGAACAACCACCTCCTCCGTTAGGATCATCTTGCAGATCCCCGGGTGTTTGTTGGGACTCCGGAGCGTCACCTCGTCTCGGCCGACCTTCCTGCCGACGCCAACTGTCGCCTTATGGCTCCTGATTGCATCCACTTCTAGTATCACATCCTTGGCCACCCTTGCGACGAACAATGACAGGCTCACAGTGTTCCATCCCAGGGTAAACTCTAGCAGGGCCTCCTTCTCCACAGGCAATGTATCCTCCGGTGCCGTCACTAGCTTGAAGAACCGATTCGGTTTCCTTAACGGCAAGCCCTTTGCCACGACAGATATGATTACGGTCACGGCTTCGCCTACATCGACTAGTATCCGACACGGCTTTTCTCATGTCCAGCCTTCCGCGACGAGGCTATCATCTATTCTTCTACCCAAGGCGTGCAGCTTCAGTCGGGGGTAGTGATGACGGCCCCGAAAAGCCTCTCGTCAAGCCGATCGTCATTCGCTTCCCACCTGCACGCCGGCTTGATGTGCAGTGCCTTACAAGGCGTCCCGGCTGGTCACACTCCCAACCCATACCACGTGTTCTCCGATGACTCTGGGATGGTCCTCTGTCTCCCTCTTATCGGACACTCCTAGGCTTCAGGGTGGGTGCAGCTGTTACCTTGGCCGACTCCATTTTCAATGTGGCTATCAGCACCTCGTGGATGGTCTTGTAGTAGCTGAACAACGGATGCTGCTTTATCTCGGCGTTACGCGCGCCGTTGACAAAGGAGTAGGCAGCTTCCTAGGAGACATAACTGGGCGTTCATCAGAGCTTAGTTCATCAGCTGTTTAATTGCCAGCGCGAACTCCTGTATTGTCTCCCGTAGCTGTTGCAGCCTTGAGCTAACCACCGTAGGCTGCTACCAAACGATGGTTCCGGAACCGGTTTTCTGGGGCTTTCAGATGTTTTGACGCTGCAGACGTCGGGACGCATTGAAAACCTCCGCCGCTCGTACATGGAGGCTATCAGCTCTGTGGGCTCCTCTCGCGCTTAACAAGGGTGTGGGCGTCGACGGCGGCGAGTTGTCGGTGAAAGACTTCGAAGGTGGACGTTGCGTTGTATCTGGGTGGCTTGACGTGCGCAGATGTTTTGACATTTACTGACATCTCAGACTTCAACGCCTTAAGTCTCAGGTAAAACGTTCCTTCCACAATGGCGTTTAGTTCCTTGGCGCTGCTTTCGACGTTTCCTTCCAGGGCTTTAAGACGTTCCCTGAAGTCCTTCAGGGGGTTAGCGCGTTAGCCGAGGTCTTCCACCTTTCTGCCGAGCCCTTCTATGTCCTTCACGCCGGCTTGTTGCTCGTCAATTTCGATTGATATCTCCGTCTTCATCTTGAGCATTTCTGTCTGCACCCTCTTCAGCTTCTCAATTCCGGATTCCATTTTCATCTTCTCCATTCCGGATTTCATTTTCGTGGCCATCTTCTCCATTGCGGAATTCATTTCGTTACTTCATTTCCCATCTTCTCCATTCCCCATTCCATTTTCTCCTTTCCACATTCCATCTTCTCCCTTCTGGATTTCGTGGTCTTAATTTCAGTAATAATTATTTAATCTTTGCCTCCATTGTGGCACTCAATTCCGATCCTGATGCCAGTGTAAGAAATGATGGCTTTATCTGCTGCCAAACGACTTATTTTTTCGTCACTTTTAGACTCTCAGCGTAGCGCAAATTCTTGCTGTTCAGCTGGCGACTGCACTCTCTCGACTTTCTCAACAACAGCTCTAGCAACCCCCCTTCTACACCTCCGCACCTATGGGGGAATGTTCTCGATTTGGCGACCTCTTTTGGGTAGGCTTCTCAAACCTACCGTCGGGAAGTTTTCCAAATGGGCGGGGAGCGCATATAAAGAGTTTGTTGCTTGGACCATTATTGCGCGGGACATTTGTTCTAAAGGCCATTTATTCACGGATCATCCCTAGGATGTATGGTGTTGAAAACACACATGAATGCATACGAAGGGCCTGCGAGGCCCTGTCGTTATGTTAAATTGTTCTCTTTTCATGTTATACTCATTTTTGGAATTGAATGTATTTGTTTCAAATTTATTGACATGTTGAAATGTTCTTAAGTTATACTAAAAGAATGTGGTGGGACTGAGTAATATTTTATTATTTTTGAAACAGTTTATTTTTATCGATTATAATCACTTACATACAACGTGTGCAAATAATTATATTAATGCTTTTATAAGATGTAGTTCTACATGTTATAAGAGTTATTAGGTTCAATTCCTTGATTTCCAACATCCTTATTGTTCAGTAATAGGAATAATAAGTTATATTTTGAAAAACAATTATTATACATTTTTCATAAAATCTTGCATTTTTTAGGTTACAACATTTGAAAACAAGAAGCACAAGGAATGGCACTATGTTCTTTACAGATGTTTTTACACTTCATACATATCATGGTGCTTATCCTGTGTTTGTTATATGGTCAATATTTCCACCTTTTCTCTTTTCTGATAGGGCTAATTGATTCATCGATGAGACATCGTTTTGCACACATCTGTGCATGACAACAGTTATTTTCCTTGAGAGATTAGGGACCTGAACTCGAAGCTCCATTAAAGTTCTTATCATGTCCTCTACTAAATCACTTGAGAACAAACGCCTTTTATCGGTTCTTCCACTATGTCTGATGTTGGGCAGAAAATAAAGTTTCACTGCTCATTGCTGCGACGTCCATCATATTCATCCATAATGCAAATGGCCATCTCCTCGTTTGCCTCTTGGAGGTGTAATGTCAAACCTTTGGTCCATTTGATCTACTTCATCCCTTGTGGAGTTATAGAACTTTATTATATATAGTTTCCTTTGCGTGAGTTTGAGCGATGGCTTTGTTGTAATGCATTGTGCTAATGAGAACTACTGATTTTTCCTTTTTGGGAACACAACTCACCATTGTGATATCATCTCTAAAGACAAATAACGAGGTATTTGCTGCTTTTGAAGCGGACGGTTTCAGGTCATTAGGAATTTCTGTTTCATTTTGTTTCATTATACCCACCACTTTAATTTGTTTCTGAAGCATCTGCTGCCAGCTGAATACTAGTGAATAAGTTGTCAACAGTAATATTTCTGGGTGATGCGTCTGCGGTTTTAATAAAATCTTTCACCATATTCAATCCCAGACTTTTCTGAATAGGTTCATGCGGCTTCCTTCCCCTGTACACTACTCCGTCTAAAGCATATGCAGATGTAGCATCACATAACCAAAATATATTTATGCCATACTTGGCGGGTATTGAGGGCATATACAGGATAAAGCCGCATCTTTCCCGGAATGGAAGTAACTGCTCAACTGTGAGCGAATCAATAGGAACAATTCATTTCTACACTTCTCAAGCAACAGTACTCATACATAGCGAACAGCTGCAAGTTTGTAATCTACAGATCGAGCTTCACAGGTGCGCCTGCCATCGAATCTTATTATTCTCCTTATATCCTCGAATCTGTTTACTGACATTGTGAGTAGCATATTACAGAGAGAGCGAGGCCACTTTTGCGTTTATATGGGAAAGGATAGGGAAAACGAGGGTAGATGCGAAGGTTCAAGGAGGAAAATGCGTTTATACGGGGAAGATAGGGACTACGAGGGTCGATGCTAGGCTAGACAGATGGTGAAGGAGGGAGGGATGCTTTATACGAGAGAGATAGGGAATACGAGGAGCGGGGCTAGTCTAGACAGAGGTTAAGGAGTAGAGTATGCGTTTATATGAGGAATATATGGGAAACGGAGAGAGATGATAGGCTAGACAGATACTGAAGGAGGGGAATGTAAGTTTATACAGGTGAGGTAGGAAACCAAGGAGAGATGCTAGGCTAGACAGATGCTGAAGGAGGAGGGGATACGCTTTATACGGAAGGGATAGGGAAATGTGGAGAGCTGCTAGGATAGACAGAGTTAAAGGCAGAATGTATTTTATGTGAGAGAGAGATAGCAAACCGAGGAGAGGCATTAGGTTAGGAGGGTTTGAATGGTAGAGTATGCGTTTACATGGAGAGACAAGGAAAACTAGGATAGATGCTAGGTTCAGAGAGCATTCTAGGAGGAAAATGCATTTATATGAGCGCAGTAGGGAATACGAGGCTAGGCGCTAGTCTAGACAGAGGTTGTGGAGCAGAGCATGCGTTTATATAGGGAATTATGGAAAACGGGAGAGATGCTGGGCTAGACAGAGGCTGAAGGAAGGGGAATGTAGGTTTATACAGGCGAGGTAGGAAACCTAGGAGAGATGCTAGGCTAGACAGATGCTGAAGGAGAGAGGGACACGCTTTATACGGAAGAGATAGGGGAAACGTGGAGAGATGTTAGGATAGATAGAGTTAAAGGAGGAAGAGGTTTGACCGCAAAGACACCACCAATTAAAGTTTACAAATGCTTTGACACCCTTTGACGGTATTTTCTCGAAACTACGGGAAAGTCTTGCGGAGCTAAATTTATAAAATATCTGTGACAGGTAATGTTCGTCCATGCATAGCACTGTCTAACATTTTTAAAATAGAATCAAAGGTTTATACTGCTAAAGTCCTGGCATCGCGGCTCTAAAGGGTTGGACGCAAACCGAAGTATCCCCGCCGCATGTATCTTGATTGATTAATGTAATTAAGTGTATATGTAGGGTAAACCGGGTAGTATCACAAGTGTTCATGGTAATTCAGTGCAGCGATTTGTACCGGACCTAATTAATGTAATTTTCATATGATTGGGGTAGAATATACGGTATTTAAGTCATTTTAACAGGTAATTCAGATAGCGTCACAGATATTCACGGTAATATAGAGAGTTATTAGATTATAAGCACTTCTCATCCAACATTACAACACTTTTATATAATTTTTTCTAAATCTTAGAAACTTTTTATACGTTAAACAGTTAGTGCGCGAGACGGAGAGGGACAAACTCTATATCGGTTTACAGTGAAGGTATATAGAAGTATTCTAAACTAAACCCACATCGAACGTCCTAACCTATCCCTACCTTGACTTCTCATTGTCTGTTCAATCCTATCATCTTTTAACCTAGCCAACGTAACAAGACGTAACAGGAGGTCAAACTACGTAAAATATGCACGTAACCACGTGAAAAGGCATCACACTACGTAACATATAAGCAGAAACGTAACACAACGTAACAACACGTAGCAACCATGTAAACACGTAACAAAACGTAAGAACAACACGTAACCAAACCATTGCTAAGCCAAACTAAGTTAACCCATCCTTCATAACTGAGACAATCACAACGCGAGCCTAGCCTGGCTTAACGTAATCAATCACAGACCATCCTCTCATCATCTATTCTACTCAGGCATCGTCTAACCTAATCTGGCTAACCAGAGATAACATTGAATTTCTTTTAGTGAACTTGCGATGTTTTATTCATATTTTGTTATTTGAGAGTCTTAAATGAAAAGCTTTGCGTCAACATACCTTCAATTTAATTCGTTGTAGGTGGCTCACCCCTTTATCTAGGCTTGAGGCTAGCACTAGGATTGCTGCTAATGGCAGGGTTAACACCTTCCCTTCCATCGTTTTATTATTATTCTTTCTTCATCAGGCGTCTGCTAGTTGCATACACAGCACACGGATAAACTTCCATTTTTTAAGATTGTAGTCAGTATAACTCTCGAATGTGACGTACTACTATATATCACTACGTTTTATGCCTTTAATCTTTTTATCAATGAGTCATGGATATCTAAGGCGTACACCTCAGGTCGTAGTCCGACAAAGCGCTGGATGATTTTACCATTAGCCTCATCTTTAAATTTCCCAAGCGCCTTCTTGTTTAGAGCTGAATATCATATATGGTTTGTAGGATAATCAGCTGTATCTAGGTGTTCGAGAGAACGTAGCTTGTACTGGTACACATCTTCAGTTGTTACACTATGAATGAGCGAATCAGTGTTCATATACATAAGCTTCAGGTTTTCAGCTTCATAATACGGCAGCAACAAATCATAATGATAGTGGTACATTAATGTCTTGGAGATGTCCAACACACTCATACAAAAGTATATAGACTTGTTGAATACGATCTGTCACGAGGCCATATGTACAGGAGCTAGGTTGGTATCATCGATAAACGTAGGCTTAGCGATCAGCTTCTCTAGCGTCTTCTCATTTGTAACCAGTCTTATATCCATACGATTACGTAGGTTCTACATAGTTTTTCCAATCATGGCAGTGTTAAACATTTTGTAGAGATCCTTCTCAAAATCACTTGCAGTCTTTTGTCGTAGTCTGTTGTTAAATTCTACACAAGTTTTTAAGCACCGCGACTGTCGGAATTGTAGCACAAGATGAATTTTTGTTAGCCGTAGTCCATGATTAAGTGCTTACTTCAAAGCCATGTAATGTACTACATACTTCTTTCGAGGTCCTAAATGGGGTATCAGTTTCGTTGTACTCGAGCCCTTAGGCTTCATACACTCAGGCAGGATAGGCAGGTCGTTGTGTAGATCGTGAAGTTCTGCAGGATACTCGATATCAACTTCTAATATATAACCATGAGGATCATCTCCTAGTAGTCATTCTGAGTCGACCTTTTCAGGTGATATCCACTCAAATCCACCATAAGGGAGGGCGTGATACATGGCCCAACCATATTGGTTACTGGCGTCCGCATATGTAATACATTGGGTTGGTCTTGACGGATCATACTTCTCCATGTAGGCGTTGTTTGCTTCGGCATGCCGGTAGGAAACTTGACATAAACCTCCTCTTATGCCGGATTCCGAATGAGTAATTGGTCATAATCCTGTAACAATTCCAGCTGAACTCCTGTACACAACAACATGGCGTCCCATGTAAGTCCTGGAGAGGTGAAATAATGAGCAGGATCGACTTTTTGTGTTTTGAGGGTTTAGCCTCTAAATGTCTCAAAGACATCAGCTAGAAGAAGTACATCAGAGATGAAGTAGAGGTCGCTGTACTCACCTAGGTTTCTTACATAAAGCAGCTCCCACACGTTTCTAGCATAAACGTAGTCAGCATCACTAATTTCTTCTTCATTTAATCTATTGTAGAAGGAGTCCTTAGGAGGCAGGCAAGTTTCGCTCAAAACATCCCATGAAGTGACGTAATCATAGGAAAATACGCCCTTACGAGTCATCAACTTCATCTTGTCCTCTCCGAAGTGTTCCAGTGTTTCAGGGTACGATGTTAGATTTTCACCAACTTATCCAAGCTTGTACTGAGAAACCGAAAGCTATCCACAAACCGAAGCTTTATATCTCCTACATACTTGGAGAATTATATATAGCTTTCTTCAGAGCTAGGAATTACTTCCACCCGCTCACATTTACCTAACAGCTCCTTAACAATAAAGTGTGAGTCATACGCACTGTAGTTGTGCATGAAGACTGGAATATGTTTAGGCGTTTTTTTAGGCCAAATTACATTCATGATGTAGAGTTCCACGATATTCACCACTGATATGATCATGGTCGCGTACTTTATAGTTTTCTTCAGTAAAGTTTTTTCCCCACAAGTGGCATACTGTAGAGGATTTGAAACCCATCTGTTGTTGATCTGTAAGTTTCAGAGGCATGACAGATTTGTACATATCTATAATTTATTTTGCAAGGAACGACAGGTATTCCATAAACTTCTGAGCAGCATCAACACAGTGATATACATAGGGATGCTTAGGAAGACAGGTTTCCAGATTTTCAACTTCGGATGGCGGTTTAATATGAAAGTAGAAACTCGTAGGTACATGCTGCTGATAAGGGATTGTATATGAAGTTTCAGGAATGGGTATACGTGTATGACATGGAGCGAGAATGCTTTCAAAGTCTGCGTAGATGACGTAAGGTATTTCAACATCCTTTCAAAAAATTTTAAACTGTACAATTGATTTTTCCTTTGTAGGCATAACTACCCTTGCAACACCATGCTGATTACAGATGGTAACATGTTCTACCAGTTTTTCCAGTCCACTTCGTCCGCACTGATCATCAAAGGGTGTAAAACAGAGCTTACAGGTATAAACACGTCCATTATGCATAGTTTTCTGATGTCGAATAAGTTTTTCAAAATTCTTTATACAAACGTAGTGATGTTTTCCACTACTGTCACTCAGTAGAAGGAGGTCACGGTGTTCAGGTAGTTCAGTCTCAGCAACCTTTATCGGATACACTTCATGCTTCTTATCCAGGCCGAAAACGTTGATAGACATCCTGTTAAGCTTCTGAAATTTAGGTATTTGAGAAAATTGAGTTGGATAAGTAACACAGCTGAAGTCATGTTTATTTCGAAGTTGCTCGTACTTTCTCACCCATTGAGGTTTGACGATTACGAATTTGGCTAACACAGCATGAATACATAAAGCATAGTGATCCTTATAATTCCGGATGTGAATGCAGGCTTCTTTAGCTCTAACACATGGAGGCAGGGGTATGTAGCTACTTCCCCGTAACGGATTGTACTTGTTAATACCAAGGTGAATTCCCTCTACAGCAAACAGAGACCAATTGTTGCCCTTAAGTTGTGATTCCTCCATTTCAGTAACCAACTTCATTATTTTCGTTTCCAACATGGAGTCCAGGTCCGTTTCTAGGAAAACAGCTTCATTACGGGTTTTAAATGTTTTGTCGCAGGTGTCTCCGATACTGTTAACAAATCGACACTCAGCTAGCAGATTTATTTTCACACTTTTGTGAATACTAAGCTCTTTATGTACAGCCTGGATTATCAGGTGCATATTCAGGTCTTTAGTTGATTTACAACGTATAAAAGGTGATTTCAAGCGTCCATTGAATGAAGTTTCATAATCCCTCATGTCACAGTCATCCATGGTAGATAATAACCCTTGCTTAGTAGGTTCTGATCTACGTTTCTTCCCAAGCCTGTTTATTTCACACACAACTTCGTGTCGGCGACCCTTATAACTGTCTTTGAAGGCTACATTACAATATTTACATTTAAAGAGTTTCTTACAACGTAGCTCATGCCTTCTTTTATCATACCCACTTATTCATCTTTTCTATGATGTAATAACGTATTAATCCTTCTTCAAGGAAATGTGCGCCCCTTCACCTTGATAACACTTTAGAAAGCCATTTTTTTCTGAGAGAACAGTGAGGTTGACACCTCAGAGTTAATTAACAGAATGAAGTCCAATGCTCGAGATCACACTATTTATAGAGGAGGCACGAAACTTTTTGATCAATTATATCCTGAATTTTAATACTAAAAACGGTGAATAAACGTCTATGTGCTTATATTTCAATTCGTGTTACACTGATGTTCGAGGGTCTCCGTACAGGTTCGTGTGCTTAGAGTAAGTGTAAAGCATTGTGAAAATGTATGTATTGTTCGGGTGTAATCGTACAGATTCGGGTGCTTGACTCGTGAGGGTGATGAACGATTTGTCAATCGAACAAAGGATAAGTATCTTTTGAGCAAGCATTCACCATGCGCAACGAAACATAGAAGCACAAAGATGCGAATGAAAGTAAATCGTGATGGCATACACGACTCGGGCAATCGCCAGCAGACTAGGAAACCACGAAAAACCTGAAGTCAGAGTGAGAGACCAACGAGAATCGAACCAGGGCTCCTAGAAGCACACGTGAAAGATGTAAATTATATAGAATGAAAGAAAATCCTGATAGATGAGAAAGCACTGAGACATTCGCTTGCATACCAGGGAAAATCACGAAAAATCCGAGGCCAGAATAAGCGGCCAATGGTAATCGAACTCCTGAACCCTAGAAGCAAACGTGAAAGATGCAAATGAAAAAGAATTAAAGGGAAAGGTAATCGGAATCACTGAGGAACTACTATCATTCGCCTGCAGATCAGCGAAACTCACGAAAAATCCGAGGTCAGATTGAGTGACCGACGGGAAATCCAACCAGAGGCCCTAGAAGCACACGTTAAAGATGAGAATGAAAGGGAAAGGAAATCGTAATAGATGAGAAACCACCCAGGCATTCGCCTGCAGACCGGGAAAAACCACAAGAATTCCGAAGTCAGAGTGAGCGACCAACGGGAATTGAACCAGAAAGACCTTCAGATTGTACACCTGAAAGATGTAAATCAAAGGGAAAGTAAATCGTTGTAGCATACACCGCTCAGGCATTCGCCTGCAGACAGGAAATCCACAAAGAATATCCGAGGTCAGAGTGAGCGACGGACCGACGGTAGTTGAACTCCTGAACCCTAGAAGCACACGTTAAAGACGCGAATGAAATGAATTAAAGGGAAAGGAAATCGGAATCGAAGAGAAACTACTAGCATTCGCCAGCAGACCAGCGAAAACCGCGAGAAACTTAAGGTCAGAGTGACCGACCCTACGGAAATCGAACCAGGGACCTCCGAATGCATACCACAGACGTTATCATCTGAACCAGACCGTAAGAGGAGGTTTATCCCATACAACCCATAACAAAAGGCCGCTATGCCAGATGACGTCACACGTGTAGACGGACTGTCTGGTATCAGTCGGACATGTTGAAACGCGTAGAGAACGCACGAATATTCAGAGAGATGTTTCCATTAAATGCCTACCATACCCACCACCGCAAACCCTTACACATCAAAGTTAACATAATTTCTGTTATAATACTTTAGAAATAGCATAGAGGCTTTCTCACCTTTTTTAATTAAATTCGTGTATTTTCCCTATTATTTTGTGTTTTCAATCCTTTTCAATACTTCATTTCCCTCATCCTCCTCATTCTCCACAGAATTAGTGCACACTACAACATTTTGGTACGCTTAATGTCCATTTATCAGAGAAAACTACGCGTAATACCCATTTATCACAGAAAACCACGCTTAATACGCGGTTATCTCAGAAAACCGCTAGATTTGACTGTAATCACGAACAAAGTAAATTTTTCCTAGAGCTACTCCGAATTTAAGCTTGTAGAATCGTATTAGTAACAGGCAGGGAAAGTGAAGGATTGGGGTGGTATCACCAGCGAGAGTGAGGATAATTCGGTCTACGACCAAGCTAGAGATTCAACGTGAGTCAGTGCCACCGAGTGGACCGTCCAGGGAGGAAGTGTGGCTGTCGCATTCACTTTAAGGCACGCCAACCTCTCGCGTGTTCTTTGATTTGTTTTCCCTTTTAGTCATGCATTCATCTAAGAGATGTAATAATCTTCAGGACGACAGTAGTTGAATATGCATTACAAAGAAGCTAGCTTATGATATAAACGTCTATTCAACGTCTTTATCTTAATTACTTGTGATGTTATTCGAAGATAAATTTGTATTCATGTCACTGGATTCAAAAAAAGCCTATTGTTCTGAATCTCTGCCGGGCGGCATTCAGACCAGCACAAAAAAGAGCAATAGCTCTTTGTTTTACACCTCAGCTGGGCGGCCTGCCAGTAGCGCAAAAACAGAGGGCGTGGTCAGCGGTTTCTCGGGCCAGGCCACAAAGCAGGGGACGTAGTCGGCGGAACAGAACAAAGGGTATCACATTACATCTTATCAGTTGTCGGCATCTCTTTGTGCGCCCGGTCTCTCATCTTTTTACTACAAGGAGGTAATTAATTCGTTATAGACCTTTTTAATTGACCCTCTGTCACAAAAAAGTCAATTATTACAGGTAAATGCATATATCTCCTGAATGGAAGGAGATAGAGGTATGCGGTAAAGCGTGATTATATCCTTGAATGGTGGTGCGTCATTGACTGTTGTTCCAAGAAGACATGGTGGTCTTGGGTTGAATTCAGTGACATGAATACTAATTTATCTTCGAATAACTTCAAAAGTAATTACGATAAAGACGTTGAATAGACGCATATATTATAAGCTAGTTTCTTTGTAATGCATATTCAACTACTGTCGTCCTGACGAATATTACATCTCTTAGATGAATGTATGAGTAAAAGGTAAAATAACTCAAAGAACACGCGAGACGTTGGCGTGCCTTAAAGTGAATGCGAGAGCTACACTTCCTGCCTGGACGGTTCCCTCGGACGCACTGACTCACGCTGAATCCCTAGCTTGGCCGTGAACCGAATTATCGCCACTCTCGCTGGTGTTACCACCCCCTCTCCTTACCTTTCCCTGCCTGTTACTACCTTCCCCCACCTCTTTTGCGCGCACTCTCTCGTCCACCAAGAGAAAGTACGCTTTCCGGCCTGCGGGTAACAAGGTGGCCATAGCCATATTGGAGGGTTTAACGCGCATGGTCGTCATATTGGGATATTTAACATATGAAGACCGCCATTATATGCGTTAAACGCGCGCTTGAGTTGATTTTAAAAGAAATTTAAAAATGGATTACAAGACAATATCTTTAACAAAGACGACCTTAAAAATGAAATATGTCAATCTTTAGACTAAATGCAAATAGCTGGCAGCGGTGACTTTAAAATGTGTACACACTTTGAGCTAAAAATACAATAAATTTCCTAATACGATTCTACAAGCTTAAAATCGGAGTAACTCTGCAAAAATTAATTTGTTCGTGATTGCAGTCAAATGTAGCGGGTTTCTGTGATAGCTGCGTAATAAGCGTGGTTTTCTCTGATAAATGGACATTAAGCGTATAAAAATGTAATGTGTACTGATTCTGTGAAAAATGAGGGGATGGGGAAAAGAAAGTATTGAAAAGGATAGAAAACACAGAATAATAGGGTATATACATGAATTTAATTAAATAAGGAGAGAAAATCAACTACGCTATTTCTAAAGTATTATATAGAGATTATGTTAACTTTGTTGTGTAATGGGTTGCGGTGGTGGGTATGGACGGCATTGAATGGAAACATCTCTCTGATGATCGTGCGTTTTCTAGACGTTTCAAAATATCGGGCTTATCCCAGACAGCCTGTCTACAGGTGTAAGGTCATCTGGCATGGCAGCCTTTTGTTATGAGTTGTATGGGATAAACCTGTTTTTAAAGTCTGGTTAAGACGATAACGTCTGTGGTTTGCACACGGATGTTCCTGGTTCGATTTCCGTAAGGACGGTCACTCTGACCTTAGGTTTCTCGTGGTTTCGCTGGTCTGCAGGCGAATACTAGTAGTTTCTCATCGATTCTGATTTCCTTTCCCTTTAGTTCATTTAATTCGAGTCTTTAGCGTGTGCTTCTAAGGTTCAAGAGTTGGATTACCGTCGGTCCGTCGCTCATTCTGACCTCGGATATTTTTCGTGGTTTTCGCTGTCTTCAGGCGAATACCTGAGCGGTGTATGCTACCACGATTTACTTTCCCTTTCATTTACGTCTTTCAGGTGTACAATCTGAAGGTCTCCCTGGTTCGATTCCCGTTGGTCGCTCACTCTGACTTTCGGATTTTTCGTGGTTTTCCCTGGTCTGCAGGCATATGTCTGGGTGGTTTCTCATCTATCACGATTTCATTTACCTTTCATTCTCATCCTTAACGTGTGCTCCTAGAGCCTCTGATTCGATTTCCCGTCGGTCGCTCACTCTGACCTCGGATTTCTCGTGATTTTCCCTGGTCTGCAAGGGAATGCTAGTAGTTTCTCATTGATTCCGAATTACTTTCCGTTTAATTGTTTTTCATTTGCATCTTTGACGTGTGCTTCTAGGGTTCAGGAGTTCGACTACCGTCGGCCGCTCACTCTGGCCTCGGATTTTTCGTGATTTTCCCTGGCCTGCACGCTAATGCCTGAGTGGTTTCTTATCTATCACAATTTCCTTTCATTCTATATAATTTACATCTTTCAGTGTGCTTCTAGGAGCCCTGGTTCAATGCCCGTTGGTCTCTCACTCTGACCTCAGGTTTTTCGTGGTTTCATTGGTCTGCTGGCGAATGCCGGAGTGGTGTATGCCATCACGATTTACTTTCATTTGCATCTTTGTGCTTCTATGTTTCGTTGCGCATGGTGAATGCTTGCTCAAAAGATACGTATCCCTTGCTCGGTTGACAAATCGTTCATCACCCTCACGAGTCAAGCACCCGAATCTGTAGGATTATACCCGAATAATAGATACAGCTTCACAATGCTTTACACTGACTCTAAGCACCCGAAACTGTACGGAGATGCTCGAACATCACTGTAACACGAATTGAAATATAAGAACTTAAAGTATTAAAATTGAGGATATAATTGATCTAAAAAGGTTCGTGCCTCCTCTATAAATAGTGTGATATCGAGCATTGGACTTCATTCTGTTAAATATCTCTGAGGTGTCAACATCTGTATTCTCTCGGAAAATAATTGGTTTTCTGAAAGGTTATCAAGGTGAAGAGGCGTACATTTCCTTGAAGAACGGCTAATACGTTATATAATTGATCAAATAAGGTTCGTGCATCCTCTATAAATAGAGCGATCTCGAGCATTGGACTTCATTCTGTTAATTTTCTCTGAGGGGTCAACATCGCTGTTCTCTCAGAAAAATTGGCTTTCTGAAGTGTTATCAAGGTGAAGAGGCGTACATTTCATTGAAGAAGGATTAGTACGTTATTACATCATAGTAAAGATGAATAAGTCCTCATATAAGGATATTATTCCTAGTGCCTCAGGATATTCTTGTGGTAAATGCTGCAACAAATTCGTCCGTGGGTATGATAAAAGAAGGCATGAGCTACGTTGTAAGAAGCTCTTCAAATGTAAACATTGTAATGTAGCCTTCAAAGACGGTTATAAGGGTCGCCGACACGAAGTTGTGTGTGAAATAAACAGGCCTGAGAAGAAACGTATATTAGAACCTACTAAACAAGAGGTATTATCTACCATGGATGACTGTTACATGAGGGAATATGAAACTTCATTCAATGGACGTTTGAAATCATAGTTTATACGTTTTGAATCAACTAAGGACATGAATATGTACCTGCATGATGCGAAACAGCGGATAAACCAGGCTGTACATAAAGAGCTTGGTATTCACAAAAGTGTGAAACTTAATCTGCTAGCTGAGTGTCGATTTGTTAACAGTATCGGAGAAACCTGGGACAAAACATTTAAAACCAGGAATCAAGCTGTTTTCCTAGAAACGGAACTGGACTCCATGTGGGAAACGAAAATGAAGTTGGTTACTGAAATGGAGGAATCACAAATTAAGGGCACAACTGGGTTCTGCTTACTGTAGAAGGAATTCGCCTTCGTATTAACAAGTACAATCCGTAACGGGGAAGTAGCTACATACCCCTACTTCCATGTGTTAGAGCTAAAGAACCCTGCATTAACATCCAGAATTATAAGGATCAGCTGTGCTTTATATATTCATGCTGTATTAGCCAAATTCGTCAGCGGCAAACCTCAAAGGGTGAGCAAGTACGAGCAACTTCGAAATAAACATGACTTCAGCTGTGTTACTTATCCAACTCGACTTTCGCAAATACCTAAACTTGCGAAGCTTAACAGGATATCTATCAACGTTTTCGGCCTGGATGACAAGCATGAAGGGTATCCGATAAAGGTCGCTGAGACTGAACTACCTGAATACCGTGACCTTCTACTATTGAGTGACAGTAGTGGAAAACATCACTACGTTTATATAAAGAATTTTGAAAAACCTATTCGACATGAGAAAACTATGCATAATGGACGTCTTTATACCTGTAAGCATTGTTGTAGGCATTTTGAAGATTAGTGCTGACAAAATGGACTGGAAAAGCTACTAGAGCATGTCGCCATCTGTAATCAGCATGGTGTTGCAAGGGTAGTTATGCCTAAAAAGGAGAAATCAATTGTACAGTTTAAAATTTTTTAAAGGAGGTTTAAACTATCTTACGTCATCTACGCAGACTTTGAAAGCATTCTCGCTCCATGTCATACATGTATACCCATTCCTGAAACTTCATATACAACCCCTTATCAGCAGCAAGTACCTATGAGTTTCTGCGTTCAAGTTAAACCGTCATCCGACGTTGAACATCTGGAAACTGTCTTCCTAAGCATCCCTATGTATATTGCGGTGTTGATGCTGCTCAGAAGTTTATGGAATACCTGTCGTTCCTTGCAAAAGAAATTAATGATATATACAAATCTGTCATGCCTCTGAAACCTACAGATCTACAACACATGGGTTTCAAATCCTCTACAGTATGCTACTTGTGTGGAAAAACCTTTACTGAAGAGAACTATAAAGTACGCGACCATGATCACATCAGTGGTGAATATCGTGGAAGTCTACATAATGAATGTAATTTAGCCTGAAAAACACCTAAATATAGTCCAGTCTTCATGCACAACCTCAGTGGTTATGACCCACACTTCATTGTTAAGGAGCTGGGATGTAAATTGAGCGGGTGGAAGTAATTCCTAGCTCTGAAGAAAGCTATATATAATTCTCCAAGTATGTAGGAGATATAAAGCTTCGGTTTGTGGATAGCTTTCGGTTTCTCAGTACAAGCTTGGGTAAGTTGGTGAAAATCTAACATCGTACCCTGAAACACTGGAACACTTCGGAGAAGACAAGATGAAGTTGATGACTCGTAAGGGCGTATTTGCCTATGATTACGTCACTTCATGGGATGTTTTGAGCGTAACTTGCCTGCCTCCTAAGGACTCCTTCTACAATAGATTAAATGAAGAAATTAGTGATGCTGACTATGATCATGCTAGAAACGTGTGGGAACTGTTTAATGTAAGAAACCTGGGTGAGCATAGCGACCTCTACTTAATCGCTGATGAACTTTTTCTAGCTGAGGTCTTTGAGACATTTAGAGACTAAACCCTCAAAACACACAAAGTCGATCCTGCTCATTATTTCACCTCTCCAGGACTTACATGAAGCGCCATATAGCTGTATACAGGAATTCAGCTGGAATTGTTACAGGATTATGACCAATTACTAATGGTGGAATTCGGCATAAGAGGAGGTTTATGTCAAGTTTCCCACCGGTATGCCGAAGCAAACAACGCCTACATGGAGAAGTATGATCCGTCGAGACCAACCCAATTTATTACATATGAGGACGGCAATAACCAATATGGTTGGATCATTTGTCACGCCCTCCCTTATGGTGGATTTGAGTGGATATCACCTGAAAAAGTCGACTCAGGATGACTACAAGAACATGATCCTCATGGTTATATATTAGAAGTTGATATCGAGTATCCTGCAGAACTTCACGATCTACACAACGACCTGCCTATCCTGCCTGAGTGTATGAAGCCTAAGGGCTCGAGTACAACGAAACTGATACCCCACCTAGGACCTCGAAAGAAGTATGTTACATTACATGGCTTTGAAGCAAGCACTTAATCATGGACTACGGCTAACAAAAATTCATCGTGTGCTACAATTCCGACAGTCGCAGTGGTTAAAACATTATGTGGAATTTAACAACAGACTACGACCACAGGCTGCAAATGATTTTGAGAAGGATCTCTACAAACTGTTTACAACCCATGTTTGGAAAAACTATGTAGAACCTACTTAATCGTATGGATATACACTGGTTACAAATGAGAAGACTTTAGAGGAGCTGATCGTTAAGCCTACGTTTATTGATAGGACAATATATGCTACCAACCTAGCTGCTTTACATATGGTCTCGCAACAGATCGTATTCAACAAGCCTATATACATTGGTATGAGTGTGTTGGACATCTACAAGACATTAATGTACCACTATCATTATGATGTGTTGCTGCCATATTATGGATCTGAAAACCTGAAGCCTATGTATATGGACACTGATTTGTTCATTCATCGTGTGACAACTGAAGATGTGTACCAGGACAAGCTACGTTTTCTCGAACACCTAGATACAGCTGATTATCCTACAAACCATATATGATATTCAGCTCTAAACAAGAAGGCGCTTGGGAAATTTAAAGATGAGGCTAATGGTAAAATCATCCAGCGCTTTGTCGGACTACGACCTGAGGTGTACGCCTTAGATATCCATGACTCAATGATAAAAAAGATTAAAGGCATACAGCGTAGTGCTATATAGTAGTACGTCACATTCGAGAGTTATACTGACTGTCTTGAAACCGAAGAAATCATCAGATTGCCCATGAATATGATCCTGTCCCGGGAGCATGCTCTTGCCACAGTGCAAGTGAATAAAATTACATTGACTCCATACGATTATAAAAGAGTTATTGCTGAAGATGGAATAACTACCTATGCGTACGGACATTATCGTATCACAAACAGTGCTTAAAATAATTCAAGTCGAAGACCAAGATTTTCTCGTGAGTCTACAATGTTAAAAAATGGAAGTTTATCCGTGTGCTGTGTATGCAACTAGCAGACGCCTGATGAAGAAAGAATAATAATAAAAAGATGGAAGGGAAGGTGTTAACCCTGCCATTAGTAGCAATCCTGGTGCTAGTCTCAAGACTAGATAAAAGGGAGAGTCACCTTCAACGAATTAAAATAAAGGTATGTTGCCGCAAAACGTCTCAATTAAGACCCGCAAATAATAAAATCTGAATAAAACATCGCAATTTCACTAAAAGAAATTCAAGGTTATCTCTGGTTTGCCAGATTACTCTAGACGATGCCTGAGTAGAATAGATGATGTGAGGATTGTCTGGGATTGGTTAAGTTAGTCTAGGCTAGGCTCGTGTAGTGATTGTCTAAGTTATGAAGGATGGGTTAGCTTAGATTAGCTTAGCAATGGGTTGCTTACGTATTGTTCTTACGTTTTGTTACATGGTTGCTACGTGTTTTTACGTCGAGTTACGTTTCTGCTTACATGTTACGTAGTATGACGTCTTGTTACGTCTTGTCGCATGGTTAGTGCATATGTTACGTAGTGTGACGTCTTGTTACGTTTGCTAGGTTAAAAGATGATAGAATTGAATAGACAATGAAGTCAAGGTAGGGATAGGTTAGGACGTTCGGTGTGGGTTTAGTTTAGAATACTTCTATATACCTTCACTGTAAACCGATATAGAGTTTGTCCCTCTCCGTCTCGCGCACTAACTGTTTAACATATAAAAAGTTTCTAAGATTTAGATAAAATATATAAAAGTGTTGTAACGTTGGATGAGAAATGCTTATAATCTAATTAATCTCTATATTACCCTGAATATCTTTGACGCTATCTGAATTACCTGTTAAAACGACTTAAATGCAGTACATTCTACCCCAATCATATGAAAATTATATTAAATAGTTCTGGTACGAATCGCTGCACTGAATTACCATGAACACTTGTGCCACTACCCAGTTTTCCCTACATATACACTTAATTACATTAATCAATCAAGATATATGCGGCGGGGATACTTGGATTTGCGTCCAACACTTTAGAGGCGCGATGTCAGGAGTTTAGCAGTATAAACCTTTAATTCTTTTTTCAAAAATGTTAGACAATGTTATGCATGGACGAACATTACCTGACACAGATATTTTAGAACTTTAGCTCCGCGAGACTTAACCCCTAGTGTCGAGAGAATACCGTCAAAGGGTGTCACAACATTTGTAAACTTTAATTGGTGGTGTCTTTACGGTCTAAACCACTTCCTCCTTTAACTCTTATCTATCCTAACATCTCTCCACGTTTCCCCTATCTCTTCCGTATAAAGCGTGTCCCTCTCTCCTTCAGCATCTGTCTAGCCTAGCATCTCTCCTAGGTTTCCTACCTCGCCTGTATAAACCTACATTCTTCTTCCTTCAGCCTCTGTCTAGCCCAGCATCTCTCCCGTTTTCCATAATTCCCTATATAAACGCATGCTCTGCTCCACTAGCATGTCCACACCTCTGTCTAGACTAGCACCTAGCCTCGTATTCCCTACTGCGCTCATATAAATGCATTTCTCTGAACCTAGCATCTATCCTAGTTTTCCTTGTCTCTCCATGTAAACGCATACTCTACCATTCAAACCCTCCTAACCTAATGCCTCTCCTCGGTTTGCTATCTCTCTCTCACATAAAATACATTCTGCCTTTAACTCTGTCTATCCTAGCAGCTCTCCACATTTCCCTATCCCTTCCGTATAAAGCGTATCCCCTCCTCCTTCAGCATCTGTCTAGCCTAGCATCTCTCCTTGGTTTCCTACCTCACCTGTATAAACTTACATTCCCCTCCTTCAGTATCTGTCTAGCCTATCATCTCTCTCCGTTTCCCATATATTCCTCATATAAACGCATACTCTACTCCTTAACCTCTGTCTAAACTAGCCCCGCTCCTCGTATTCCCTATCTCTCTCGTATAAAGCATCCCTCCCTCCTTCACCATCTGCCTAGCCTAGCATCGACCCTCGTAGTCCCTATCTTCCCCGTATAAACGCATTTTACTCCTTGAACCGTCGCATCTACCCTCGTTTTCCTATCCTTTCCCATATAAACGCAAATATGGCCTTGCTCTCTCTATAATTTGCTACTATTGTGGCTTTATATGTAGGATTTCTCTTTTCATCCCAGAGTAATTCCTTTACAGGGACATCCCAACTCCTCTCAAAACCAGCAGCAGTAAAAGGCCAAGAAGAACCTCCATTTCAATAAGTAAAAGGTTTTCTATGTTTTGCCATGTAAAGTAGCCACTCTTCTGCCATATATATTTGTGCAGTTGATGACTTCGTCCAGTATTTTCTTGGAGATAAAACAGTCTCAGGCATCCTTAGGTTTACGAGTTCTCAATCCACGATCGGGGTCGGGTGCCTTCTTTATGATATTGTGAATAGGCCTTCCAGAATTTGTAGAAGGACCTAAATTCCAAATGGTTCCATAATAACTAACGTATGTGCTGGTATCTCTGAGTTGCTGATGTGAAACTTCATTTTCAGACTCTGATGAAGTAATACTATCTGAAGTACTGTAATCTTCCAGTACATTCGTATCAGCAGGTACAAAGTTTGATTCTTCACTACTTCTGTCTTCAAAAATACTTCCTTCTTCGCATGAATCACCTTCTTCAAACCAGTGAGCGACAACACTTTCAAAATTAGCTGCAGTTGCACGTACTGACTTGTTTTTCTTGAAGAGGCCATAAAAAAGCCTGTCACTCGAACAACAACAGATTCAAAAACTAAACAGGTCATGTTGGTAACAATACCGGCATTGGGGCAACAAACTAACTAAACTGATGTGACAGTGACAATAGCAGCACAGAACAACAATACTGTGCAGCAATGAAGCATATGATTGCTAAAAGCTCAATAAATAAAGGTAGTTCCTATTATTTTTGCACCACTACCACCGTTGTTGATGAATTAATAACTGCTTCTAAACAAATATAGAAGTCAATATGGAATAGAGAACATGTATAACTGTAAGGGGGCTTCTGAAGCCCTGTATATGCATTAATGGTGTTTCGACAAATATTTTGAATCGTGCAAAAAACCTGAAAAACAATTTAGCTCAGACTTGATAAGAGGGATGCCAAAGGGTAAGAGGAAGAATGTTGGAAAGAAGTTTGAAAACGAATCAAGAATTATAGGAGAATTTAAAAAGAAAGACCTTTATGGGTCTCTGAGGCCCTGTATATGCATCCTAGGGTTAAAGGTGCCGGCTGTCTGCGCTAACAATCAGGCGGCCAGGTGGCATGCTCTCACATATGGCGCGGCCCGCCGGCATCTTGGCGCACGTGGTCAGAGTATCCTGTTTGAGACACATCTGTATGCATTTGAAAAGGAGAGCTGTGTAATGGTTTCTCAAACAAAATTTATTTTTCAAAACATCTCCAATATCTTGAGAAACATTCTTTTCTTTATTTCCGCCTATAAACGTTTCCGTTTTTTCATTATTTTGCAACAGCCGCCATAAGGGAGCTACTACGCTGGCAGAACTAAATAAATTTTCACAGAAATGAAAGATACATAGGAAATGGCACAATGGCTTTAAACTGTTAGATTCTAGTATCTATTGTATGCTTTCGATTCAGCCAGGGTTTAGCTGTAATATTTTCTCTGTAAACATATAACCTAAAAATTCAGTTTCCTTTCTGAATAAATTACATTTCGTTGAATTAAGCCATTCTATCTTCTCTAAATATTTTTTGTAGAGCATCTTTATATGTAATACATGGGTGTTAAAACCTGCGCCATAGATACAACAAGACAAAGAAAACAGAGGAAAAAATCCTCCACAGTTTATGATTTACTTATTGTTTTTCCAGAACCTGTAAATGTTCATCTTAAGACGCCCTGGAAATGGTTGAAAGCGCAGAAACACTATGCTTAAATTAATCTTTTGTTCTTATGCATAAGAGCAATGTATTTATTTACTGTTTTCTAGCTCCACTTACCAAAATAAAGCCCATAAATCGTTTCTGAAGCCCTTTAATTAAACATCTATGCAATTTGTCTTAATCTGCAAAAGGTCAATGAAAGCTTCTCCTGTAATTGAAAGTCCTGGAGAACTATATACCGACTATTCGATGCTATTTCCCAAGGGCACAGTAACATTATATTCTGCAGTGTTGAACGAACTGTTCTGATTTTAAATGTAGCTCACCATAATATACTTCTGGTATATCTCAATCTATTGTTTATCTATGATTTAAGGAAAGTATCACTCCCAAAAACCTATTTTATTTATAAATTTCAACATTATCTTTATCATAATGTATTTCTCTTTTGCAATTACCACACCATAAGCCACATCACCAGTTGGAGCGGAAATTATGTTTACTTTCATGGCACATTACGTTCTCTAGAGTGTTTTATTTATACAATTGTAGATGCACCACTATCAGTCATTACATTACATTACATTCAGTACTGGCTTACCATTCCTTAGTCACCTAACATGCATGTTCCTGGCAAAGATCCTAACTTTGTATATTCGGTCAATGATTGCTGTAAGTGCTATAATTTTCTTTTAGTTTGCTTGCTTTTTTCTTTTTGTATACTTTAGGTACTGTGAGTGTAATAAAGTCTAGATGGACTAGCGTACACTGTTTGTTATAACTATGAAGTAACATATCACTCCACCGTGTAGTTCTGAGCTTGTGTAGAAAGTTGTGCCAACCTTGCATCAAGTCTAAAAATGCTATGCCCTGCTCTTTCCGCCTAATCAGCTACAACGTACCTTTAACACGCACTTTTTAAGTGCTTTACCAGTTCTAGTAATTCAAGCCTCACTGAGCTTTTGTTACATTCGATGCCTTTTTTGCAGCCAATGTATATACTTTTTTCTCCACGACTTATTTTGGACACGATCTGATTGTACGGTATGGCACAGTGAGTGCATTGTCCATAATAACAACACTGTTTGTCTCCAGTTTAAGAAACGTTTTTCGAACCAGGATCTGAAAACAACGCCAGTAATTTCTTCAGGTAGTTCCCACTCTTTTTTGGATTCAAAAACTAAATCCCCGTCTTGCACAAAACCAGAATCGCTACCTATATGCAGGAGAATCAACCTCTTCCCCATCCAACTTGAATTTTTAAGATCCGTGATAGTCACATCAAAAATGCCCGTTTGTCTGTTTTGACAGTTTGTAGTTGCATAACCTTCATTGGCCATGGTTTCATCTGAGTAACACATGTTAGTCCACTTTTTCCTTAGTTCTATTTTACGCAAATATGTCTGCGCCACAGTACAATATCATCCCTGTCAACAATCACACCTTAACGATTTCTGCGTAAAAACTCAAATCGTACTTCTCTTAACAGGTTCTAAAGGAAAATCGTTTCAAGTCTGGCAAATCACGATCACCGTTTATAGCTATCAACACCTTTTTCTAAAGTAGGAAGTTAATTATTTGCGTAAAATGCGTGCACTTCGCGACACACCTCAGATCAGATATCACAAATTAATTGCAAGTCTCAACCACAACCTTTCTCACACTTTCCATTTATTGCTCGAATTTACATGCAAATGCTAGCCTTGACACACCAGTAAATTGTAAGGTTAATGTCGCAATTTTGTCTACGGTAGAGGTTGGACACTTTGCACGAAACTTGCTGAATTATTGTTTCCTCACCAATGTTTAAAGGTTTTCCTTTTCGATATTTTGCTACTGCAGAAGACGCATCCTGCTCGTCACACATGTTAACACCCGCAAGTACCAAACTGATTTGAACGTAACGTTCCCCATACTGCAGCAAAACAGAACGCTTGCGCAGGGAAATTTTAACCGTAATTCTTTTATTAATGTCGCTTTTCTTCAATCCGAATTCCTATCTTTTTAGTATGGTGTTAATATGCAACCTGTATTACCCATTTAATTGCTACAAATTGCGCGTATGCGCGGTAACAATTTCTACCCGCGCAACCTGACGGTCGATGTGCGTGCTAAGGTTCGTTTTCGTTCACTTCAACCTTAGGATAAAACAAGCATAAATACTATTGCTAACTGAATATATGCTTTCGTTGTCTCGTGTAGTGTTATTTATATTGCAGAACAGACAGTTCTGTACGTCTGTCATTACTCCCTTGATGCTTCCGAGAGTTTAAATATGTGTTACTTTCATGTTCCAGGGGAAGTCCTCCATTCGCATATCTGAAATGAAACTAAATTCCACAATAAAATGAATGTAATAGATTACAGACTTTATCGGTGATTATCCATACCTGACTTGCTACTTGTTTATCACGCCTGCTAGTTTCCGTGATCGCGGGATCAAACCCGGCGGAGGGCAATGAATTTTTTCGGACGTAAAAATCATTAGCATGGCTTCCTTCGGAGGGGAACTAAAGCCGTGTACGCGTGTCATAGATTTACGACACGTAAAGGAATCCCAACCCTGATAAAGACGCATCGGAGCAAAATTCCCAGTCTTTCGCACCCAATATAGAATCGGACACTAAGAATCATAGTAGTTAAGGAACGTTCATAAATAAAAATCAGATTTTTATCACTTCTGTATTGGGCCTGAATTATACTCCTCCTTCAAAATGAATTTTGACATGTAGCATTACCCATAACGTGTGTGTTGTGAAATCCTGAACTATTACAAGCCAAAAAGTGGAACTATAATCAAATATTAACGAAAATTGTGCCTGTGTACAGAACGCTGCAAATGTTTTCCGATGGTCCAGGGGGTATAGAGAAAGAGAGGTCTTCTCGACTAGTCATGCCTGGGTATAGCCGACAGTAAGTGCCAGCTCAAAGGTCACATTTACTTTTGTGTATGCTCGCATAATTCAGCGACCTAGCTCTAAGAGGAAAGAAGACGAAACTAAATACTTTTCTCTTCACTAGATTTATCCAAGCAAAATAAAATAACGTTTTCTTTACATAATATTGCACTGTTCATGCGGGTGCTTCAGAAGTTTATGATGCATTATTCAGTAATTTTCTTGAGAAACAAGATGCACATGATGTATATCTTGTTTTTTAGGTTTGTTGCTAATAATAATAATAATAATAATAATAATAATAATAATAATAATAACCGTTTCATAATTAGCATTAATAATATGAATGTCAAACTGTTGAATCAGTTTCAGCACAGTTATGTGCAACATTCAGTTTTCTTCAAAATGAGATATATTTTGCGTTTGTTACTGAAAACCGAATATAGATTGTTTTATTTCAAACATAATTCCTCCTTCACACACTCACAAAACAAAGGAAGAAAAACCGTGCAAAATATAGTGGACGTAGAGTAAAAACAGCTATTGTATCTAAAAGGAGTAACTGTTAATAGATACGAGGAAACAACGTTTAGTGCAAAATATGCAGTTCCTATATAGCAGTTTTATTCGGTTAGGGTAACATATAAGCTACATTTTCAAAACAGTGATCCGAAAGTGTTAATGCAGAACGGTTGATGTGCTTTTGTTGCAATTGGTTCATTTGAAAGCATTCTATTCTGAAAATTAAATTGCTTTTAAAAGTAAACTTGCCTTCAAATTACAAGTCTGAAGAAAGCAAAAAAAAAAAATAAAAAAAAAAAATTAAATGCTTTGTATTACAATTCACGTTCTGAATTCTTAAAATGCTTCTCTTCCCCGGTCTGGAATGGGATGTGTAACGGAGGGGATTATACCCCGATACAGTGAATGAGGATATTCTGCTTGTGCCCCTCGAGGAGGTGCCCTCGGGAGGGAGGAACGCCGAGCGGCCGGAACCAGGAGTGACGGCACAGCAATGACAAAGTTTCTCAATTTGGCAATTTGAGAAGCCCCGACAGTCGGGCAGGCAAACCGGGGACCCCACCCCACACAAGATCCAATGCCCTCCAAGAGGCGGTCCGTATACGCCGGCAACCAGCCGAAGATCGAGAGACGGATGAAGTTCCACAGAGATCGTCCTTTTTCCCTGCCACGCCACTCCGGAACACCATCGCCGACATTTCCAACCCTGAAACAGATCTAATGGGGTTAAGGATGAATGAAATGAGGAATGGAAGGATATTCGGGGCTGAGAGAATCAGCAATCGCCTGATTACCCAGGAGAACTCCCGAAAATACCCATGGGTCAGAGTGGGCGGTCTTCCGAAAGCGAGTCGCACGCGTTACCGCAGTGCCGCCTGGACGGAAGCGGAAGATCGGTAGTTCAAATCTCGGGTATGACATTGAACTTTTCAATCTGATTCTATCTTTCCAACCTTGTCCTGCACACGGCTTGAGTGAAGGTCTTCTTGTTAATTAAGATGAACTGCCATTACAAACTTCGTTGTAAATAAAGAAGAATGCAGTAGCTAAAACGATTTTTATGTGGTGCCTTTGAAACTCCACGCTCATTACAATACCACGCGAAAAATGTAACATGTTGCATTCACATAATTTCTCTTCTCACCATTCTACAAATTATTTTTACTAAATCTTATTTTTCTGTCTGCTTCTTATAATACAGATAAACTTCCAATTCACATTTAGCCCATCTCTGTGGTGTGGAGGTCTGCCTCACATTCAAAAGGTCCCGAGTTCGAATCTCGGTTTGAGTGAGTTACCTGGAAAAAGCTTTTTCCAGGGCTTCCTCTTATCCTGAGAAGATGAAAGTCAGATAAACGTAAGCTCTCGGGACCTCAGCCCATTTGAGCATCATTTTAACCATTTCGTTCATTCACCGTCCTTAAGGTCCTATCCAGTTAAAAGACTTTAATTAATTACCAAAAGAAGAAGCTCACATTTACACATTTCGTTGTAGTATACGTAGATAAAGCGATAGTCACATTTTCAAAAAGCATGTCACTACGTGATGCTTTGAAATTCCATGCTGTTTGTATGATCGCGACAAAACAAAACGAATAGCGACTTCTCAGTTACAAAAAGTATTCAAACCAATACAAAAAAGATCTGAGAAATAGTTAATCTCATAAAATATATGTATGAGAAACTGCGTGCTTTAACGGGACCTGCATTTCTTGTGTAGCAAAACTTTGTCCATCTTTTACAGTTTACCATTATACAAAAGTCATTCAAAACGAAGAAGACTTGAAAAGTTCTTATCAGAAAATTCAAAATATAGATTTCGGTTGTCATGAAAATATCTTAAACAGACGGTATTTTAATCAAACTCGTTAGAGCCACTTTTGAGAAAATCACAAATTTCTAACATTTTTCCATGTCAAGGGTTGTTCGGGGTGGGTATATTTTCTTGAAAATCTTTGTGTCACGTGTTTGAAAGATGATTAACTTAAATATCAAGTTTGGTGTTTAACCGACTTTTCGTTCTGGAGTTATGTTGTTTACAGAACATACAGGCATATGGAGCTTTTGCTATAAAATTTGTGTTGCATTCACATGACTTCCTCTACTCACTCTTCCACAAACTATACAAAGGTTCTTCTTGCATCTATTTCATGTTAATAGAGGTAAACCTTCATCAGTTATTTACGCAACGTTGTAGGTATACGTAGAACATATTAAGCTAAAGCGATAGCCAAACCCCTTAAAGCTGATCGCTATGTGATAGCTTTGGATTGATTGGCTACGGAGGGGACTTGGCGCTGATCCACATAGTGGATATTGTTCCTACACCTCACAAGGGGGCGTCTCCGGGAGGAAGGATGAGGCGAGAGGAGACCCCGGGCGGCCGGAACTAGGGGTGACGGCACAGGAATAGCAGGGTCCCTAAGTTTTCAGAACAGACTCCCTGTCAGACAGACAGGCAGATCGGAGAACCCACCCCGCACAGAGGGATCCAACGCCGCTCAAGGGGGTTAGGATACCCCGATAACCAGCCGAAAGACGAGGGACGAAGAGAGTCTCAAGGAGCATCATTTTCCCTTCCAAACTGCACCGAAACACCATCGCTGTCACTTCCAACCCTGAAAGAAAGCAACGGATGAAAGATGAAGCGAAATGAGAATTGAGATGAAATGGAGGGACAGGAAATTCGGGGATATGAGAATCCTTCTGAGCATTCGCCTGGCGACCCGGGAAAACCTCCCGAAAAAAGCCATGGATCAGGAAGGTCGGCCATAGGAATCGAATCCACGATCTCCCGCATGCGAGCCACAGCCATGATAGCCTTGAGATTCTGTTCTCTTTGTATGAACACGAGAAAGAAAGAAAGGCGGGAAGAAGGAAGGAAGTAAGGGAAGAAGGAAGGGCAGAAGAAAAGTAAGGAAGTAAGGGAAGTAAGATGGGAAGTAAGGAAGTAACGAACTAAGCAAGGAAGCAAGGAAAGAAAAACAATAGCTATTTGCAGTTCAGAGAAGTATAAAGTATTTAAAAATTCAAACTAATAACAAAGAATATTTCAGAATAGGTAAAATATAAAAATGTTATTTGACATAAAAATAAAAATGTTATGTGATATAAATGTTGTGGTTTATCAAGATCTACATTTGTTGTGCAGTAAGATTTTCTCTCTCTCTTTTGCGATTTACTAGTTATCAAACGTCATTCACAATCAAAACGAATTTACAGACCATTCCTAGAAAATTAAAAATATACATTTTATTTATCATTAAAATTATGTATTTTAATCTAAATCCTTAGAGCCATTTTAAAAAGAATAAGATATTTCGAAAAATGCCCAATATAAAGGGTAGTTTGGAGTGGGGGATTTTCTTTAAAATCTGCGTGTCGCATTCTTGGAAGAAGTTGAACTTAAACACGAAGTTTGGTTTTTAACCAACTTTTTGTTTTTGAGTTATGCTGTTCACGGATACACAAACAAACAAACACACACACACACACACACTTTTACCTTTTTCTAAAAATAAATTCATTGGATTCAGGGAGTCGCAAATGTGATTTCTGGTGAAATTACATTGAATATTTAGGTGGAACACAATACTTTCTCTACTTACTGTAGCTACGTGGTAATGCTAAAAAAAACTTAATTTTGATTTAGGGGGTCTCAAAATGGCATTTCCTGTGAATCTCGTTATTCAATTTTGGGTGGAACACAATACTATCTCTACTTACTGTAGCTACGTAGTAGAGAAAGTAAAAATGCTTACTTTGGATTCAGGGGTCTCAAAACGTGTATTTCCGATTAATTTCGTTATTCAATTTTTGGGTGGAATAAAGTGTTTTCTCTACCTCCTGTAGCTACGTAGTAGAGAAAGCAAAAACGCTTTCTATGGTTTCCGAGGGTCTCAAAACGGGTATTTCCAGTGAATCTCGTTATTGAATTTTTGTGTGGATTACAATACTTGTTTTACTTACTGTAACTGTGTAGTAGAGAAAGTAGAAATGCTTACTTTGGATTCAGGGTGTCTCAAAACGTGTATTTCCTGTGAATCTCTTTATTGAATTTTTGGGTGGAACACAATACTTTCCCTACCTCCTTTAGCTACGTAGTAGAAAAAGTAAAAAGGCTTTCTTTAGTTTCAGGGAGTCTCAAAACGTGTATTTCCGGTGAATCTCTTTATTGAATTTTGGGTGGAATACGATACTTTCTCTACCTCTTGTAGCTATGTAGTAGAGAAGGTAAAAATGCTTTCTTCAGTTTCAGGGAGTCTCAAAAAGTGTATTTCCGGTGAATCTCTTTATTGAAGTTTTGGGTCAAATACAATACTTGCTCTACTTACTGTAAGCGCGTTGTAGAGAAAGTGAAAATGCTTTCTTTGGATTCAGGGAGTCTCAAAACGTGCATTTCCGGTGAATCTCGTTATTGAATTTTTGGGTGGAGTAAAATACTTCCTCTACTTACTCTAAGTGCGAGGTAGGGAACGTAAAAATGATTTCTTTGGATTCAGTGGGTCTCAAAACGTGTATTTCCGGTGAATCTCGTTTTTTAATTTTTGTTTGGAATACAATATTTTCGATACTTATTATAGGTAAATAGTAATAAAAAGAGTTTTGTTATACATAAACGGCTGTTTGTCATTTCGGCATCTTGCATGCAACCAAATAGGGAGAAGTGTAACTTAGACTGTAACTTATAATAATTTCTGGCCTAAACTGTTTTCACGATTAAGATAAAGTGCACAGAGAAACCATACTTTATGAGGATACTATGATAAATAAAGAACATGTGTTAGTTGATAATGGATAGAGACAGCAGTGAATATTAAAAACCAAACATATTTGTTTTAGTACTTGCTTGTTATACAATAATATGATGCCTCTAATTCCTAAAAATTAGTTTGTATACTGCTTATGTTGCTGTGTTGTAATGTTATTGCTATTTTCTGTTCACAGTTATTACATTCTTACAGCTAAGTCTAAGGGAAATGTGTTGGAGTGATATTTTCTTTAGCACTACCCTTTAGCATTCCCTAACCTTATAGATCCAGTATGAGCTAAGGCACCGGGCATAACCTCTCGATAAGACACCCCACTTACTCCGCTACAGGTGGAACGGAAAACATTTGGAGCCTTCTGTACATGTTGAAGCTTTAAATGCTGAAATTAACTCAAATAATTGCAATTGTTTAACTGTATGCTGACTTTGCTTTTCTGTACTAATTTCCAATAACTACCTAGTCAACATTTCTTAAAATTGACATAATTTGCCCCTACACCTAGAGTAGGTCGTATCAAGGGCTTTATTATTCTCCTTGCAAAGCCCGTTAGATAGCTATCGTGCAAGTGTTTCGTATATTCTGTGTTACAGGTTAAGTAAGAATATTTGTACCCAATTGGTTTGAATTGTCTGCTGATCGGAGCAGTGGCTAAACGTCTTATAATAAGTGACTTGGTTAAAGATTAGGATTACATTTTGACGTTTAAAACTTTCAGGCGCTGGTTCATAATGATCAGTTCTCGGAAATATAGCCTAGTAACTTCTAGGTTTTGCAATGAGCCTACGGCATGTTTACTCTATCGCCTTTGAACAGCCTCTACGCTATTTATAAAGGAATTGTGGCTGGTGATTGGCTCGGAAGATCGGCTAATCACGCGTCTTGTTTTCCTGCTCCAACCCGGTATCTTATCATTGGTCCGGCTTAAGTTAATGAGCGGCACTGTTTTCTCGAGGGTCTGTGGCAGTCCATTTGTTGGTGAAGACGGACTAACTGCACTAATTGATGAGGCATTCGCCAGGGTGACCGCCACTCTGCCTCCGCCTCCGGTGCCGCCAGCGGCACCCGGAACCTCTAGCGCTCCTATAGCGGGTTCGCCACAGGACACCGCAGCTGACGGCACACTAGCCAGGCTTCGCCGCGTCTCACACGTCACCACCGCTGGAAGGTAGTACTGCATTGCCCTCATGCCCCACCCTGGCCGCCGCCGCCACTACGACACCACTGCCTTCGACAACCCAGCCAGCCAAATCGCAGCTTCCGCACACAATCAGCAACAGATGTTACCTAGAGCCGCAATCGCCAATATCACCGCGACCGCCAACTCGGCCAGTCGAACAATCACCTTCACGCATGGCTGAAGGAATGGAAGAGGAATACATTCAGCTATTTTGTTTCCTTATTTCTTATCGGGGAGGTTGAAGACGCTTATAATATTTTATTTTATAAGTATTTTCAGCTTAGTCGTTTGCATGAATGAAACAAAGCCCGCGTCTATTTTATTTCCACTTTACTTGTTTGTGTTATAGTACTAGTGACCGTTATGAGATTGAATTGAATCCAAAAAGAACAGTACCTATTCGAATTTCAGTACATTCAGCACTGACTCCATCGCAGTATCTGTGTATATGGTACGCAAACAATTAAGTTGTGTATCAGTAAATAATATGTTGATCAACGAAAAACCTTTGTAGGACCGGCCTTCTAAAGTACCTTGTTGTTCGTCTGAAAACTGTTTATACTTTAGCAAACCAATACACTGAAGTACATAAATAACAGAATTTGTTACAAATCCAACCTCTAAATGCACTTGTCTCTGGTTCACCGTGATCCCCCTGTTACTACTACCAGATCAGAACTAAGCCATCTGCTCCGTACGTCTCTTATAGGAAGCTCCGTGATATCAGCTTGGATTCTTTTTTGAAAGGTTAAATTCTTTGCAAACAAACTTCTGATGCCGGATAGTGAATGCGCCTGAATTGCATCTATATACAGCGTGGACCATTTAAGTTGAGTGTACAGTATCTCCAAAACTAAGCGTTGTGGAAAGAAATATCTTGAATAAAAGTTGCTTTATATTATGGGGGAAAGTAAATGCCATTAATCGTGTTTTGCTTGCAGGACGTTATGATGGTCATTTTAGGGTCAGTTTAATCTTTCTAAATGGGAACCTACAATCTGTATGTTGTTTTCTCATTAGAAAATGGTTTATAAAAAGGCTGTTTATTTTGTGATGAATAAGAAAACAAAATAAAAAATGTTGGTTCCCAAATACGAAGCGAACTAGACCCTCAAATGACCATCCACGGATGGTTCAACCATTCATTGCACGTTCGTACACAGCCATACAGAATGTACGCTGGTGTAAGAACAATTGCAAAGTGCTTTATACAAATATTTTTTAGCTTTTTATGAGGAGTAAGAAAAAACAAAAAAAGTAGGTTCCCATTTTTAAAAAATTAAATTGACCCTAAAATGACCATCACAACGTCCTCCAAATAAAACACGACTAATGACATTTACTTTCCCTTATAATATCAAGCCACCTTTATTGAAGACATTTCTTTCTACAACACTTAGTTTTGGAGACATTGTACAGACGGCTCCAAATGTTTTCCGTTCCGCCTCTAGCGGGATAAGCGGGGTGCCTTAGCTCATACATGCTCTACAAGGTTAGGGGATGTAATAGTGTTAAAGAAGTATCATTTCAACACGTTTCCCTTAGACTTGGCTATAAGAATGTAACAAATGTGAAAAGAGAACAGCACTAACATTACAGCACAGCGACATAAGCAGTATACCAACTAAATTTTAGGAATTAGAGGCATCATATCATTGTATAATAAGCAAGTGTTAAAACAAAATAGTTCGGTTTTCAATATTAACTGTTTCTCTACCCATTATCAAATAACATAGGTTCTTTCTTTTCATAATGTCCATATGAAGTATGGATTTTCCGTGCATCGTGACAAAAATTTCGGCCAGAAATTATTTAAGGTTACAGTCTAAGTTGCACAGTAGGATATATAGAGGAATTCTGGCGCAGTTTTTTGGGCATATATGGGAAAGGATAGGGAAAACGAGGCCGGATGGGGCGGTCCAAGGAGGAAAATGGGTTTATATGGGAGAGAGAGGGAATACGACTGTAGTAATAGAAATGTATGTTCAGAACCGAAGGAGATGCCGACAACTGATAAGGTGTAGTAAATAAAATGTTCCTTCAATAGCTCAAACAGATGCACGGCAACTGATAAGGGTATTTACATGTGTTTTAACGCATGTAAACACATGTAAACATGTGTAACCGCTAATGACCGCCGCTAATGACACGTCTAATGGATATGCGTGGTAATGCATATGTAAACATGTGTAACCCGCTAATGACCGCCGGAGATGCCGACAGCTGATAAGATATAATCGACATCGTTCTGTGTTGTCGCCTCCCGCCGGCTCCCTTTGAGGTCTTAGATACCGCCTGATCTCGTGTCGCTAGGCCTCGCCACCTCTCCCTCTTTGTGTTCTTACCTAATGCCGATAGGTCCTACCCCTCCCCCACGCGGTCTGGTCGCGTGCCGTAGCGTCCTGTCTTGAGGTGTGCGGTAGGGAATTGTTTTCTCGATGCCTGCCGCCCCTCGGCAAATCAATTAGGTAATGCTCGTCAAAAATTATTGAAAAAAAGAATTGGTATTTTATGACTACTAATGCCCGCACATTGCATATCTAATGCTCCTCGAGCAATTAAGTTTTTTGATTAATTAATTGTATATGAATTGACTAGGTAATGTTCGTCATCGTATATGTGTGTAAAAGTAGCACGCTCACGGGAACAGCCCGGCATGTAATGAAAAACCCCTCAACCTACTTCTGTCTGAGGATAACGGTAATATCCATGTATACACACATTAGCTGACAACGTTAGACGCTTTCACCACATTAATAGACTTTAAGATTGCATCCCGGATCTGTATGCAGTCATTATCGGACAATGTCAGTAATTGTTTTCCTAAGTGCCCTGAAAAACCCCCAGACACTCAATGTAAATACCTTTTAGCTCGTAGAATTTCCATCACAAACTGTGGAAAAACCCTAGTCTAGACAATTTTTTCCCTGATAATTAATGATTAAGTTTCAAATCTCTTATTTCTTTCAATAAAATATTGTGAATAAAGTATTCAGAATTCACATTGGCGGAAAGAAATATTACATACGGTATTAAAAATAAATAAGCGTGGTGAATACTGCATATGTTATTAAAAATAAAATAAATACGGATAACATTATAGTTAAATATTATAAATGTTATTAAAAAATAAATGATGCGGTTAACATTATAGGTGAATACTATATATGTTATTAAAAATAAATACGGTTAACATTGAAAAAAAGAATTGGCATTTTATGACTACTAATGCCCGCACATTGCATATCTAATGCTCCTCGAGCAATTAAGTTTTTTTTATTAATTAATTGGCTTCTGTCATCTACCGTCTAAAGTAAAGTTTAGATCTGTCTTGGCGTAGAATTTCCACCACAAACTGTGGAAAAACCCTAGTCTAGACAATTTTTCCCTGATAATTAATGATTAAGTTTCATAGCTCTTATTTCTTTCAATAAAATATTGCGAATAAAGTATTCAGAGTCGACAGCCAGAGCGATCATTTATTGCTCGTTCAGTGATAATCGAAAGGGCTGGTGATAATCGTGCATCTGAGATGAATGATTGCTGGAGCGAGTGCGGAGAAGATTATTTTCACTACGTATACTGCCATACCGAAACATGCAATGGTTTAATGCATTCAGTGTTGTGTACTCAACCATCGCATCATGATCAGTTGACTACACTGGAAGTGTGCACAGAGAGCTGTCCTGTTTATCGAGGAGCGAACATGTAAGTAATATATATATTTCTATAACTCGGTAATATATTGTACGCACGTTAAATGAAAACTAACTTGAAATTATTTTATTCTTTCAGTGAAAATCGCATTGGTGATGATGTGGAGGATCTTAGCGATGTCGATGAAGTTGACGATGTTTTCGTCTCGAAACATCTAACTGAATGTGATACAGAGTCGTGCACGGGATACATGCATTCTGTACTTTGTACTAAACCGGCCCAGCATGAACGCATGGCATCCTTCTTCCTATGTAACGACAACTGCGAGGTCTACCAGCGCAGGAAGAGAAAACTCGAGTAAGTAGAAGAAATGTTAAATTACATATTCATTTACTGCTTCTAATGCTACTCTATGTCTAACCTAAAATTAAATTATTACAGACTGCGAATGACTGAGCCTGAGGTACCCGTGCCAATAGAGGAGCTGGATCCTGAGAGACTCATTGTCAATATAGAGGAATATCCAATCGCAGAGCGCAATACGCAGCCTATGGATGAGGATGCTGCTCCACTACCCGACATTACTACTACCCCTGATGATAAAGCAACGAGGGTATAGGAGGGGATAAATCAGACGATTCCAGATTGCTCGCCCGAGATACACGCAGAATCGTGCAAGCCCGTGAAGTGAGTATGACACACTTTGATAGTACTTTTTTGTGTGGCAAGGGGAGAGGATTTTTCTAATATATGTATTTTCTCTTTCAGAGGGCATGAAATCATTAACTAAACCTATTTCTAACATTGTTTTGAATATATGTTGCAGGGGTGTGAGGAGGGAGCGGAGGAAGAGACAGAACGAGCCTGGGAAGAGAAAGCAGAAGAGGAGGTGTAAGAGGAGGATCCTCAACGAGCGTCCTAGGGTCTTCTTATTCATTGAAGATACCCTGCATTCGCCGGGGGAGCATGGAGAATCGATCACGGGCGTTTGATGACGTCAGCATCTCCCCCTCCCATTCCGTGAACATTGGACTATACTATGACATACCCTCCCTCTACATAAATTGTGAAAGTGATAAATCAATTGTTTATATTACAAAATCAGACTGGGATATAATATCCAAAAACATTTCAATGATTGAAGATTACCTACGCCAAGAAAAAAAATTGCATGTGATGAATATTGTGACAATGTAATTTATGCATACAATATTATTGTATTTTTTGACCATTCAATTCATTTCATAAATACATATTTAAATAATAATGTAATATCTTTAGACATTGAGGGTGTAAGGAACCTAAAACGTCTATTGCCCTATATTGAAAGACATTTGAATATTTTAAATGGTTTCTGTAAGTCAGGAGCAATTAGTTTTTCAGGGAGTAGGAGGGGAAGAAGGAAAATGCTTGAAATGTATGCTAAAGTCAATAAAAGAGTGTTTTAGTATATGAATTCAATTTATTATTCATAAACTTATCCTTGTACATTCCTTTACAAAAAAACCATTCACCCAAATATATGCATAATTATATAAGTGCTTGCATCACGTGAGAAAGAGGTTTGTAGGTAAATACTTTATCGTGTAGAACCAGGCAGTACAGCGACGTCTGGGCTGGTATATTTGCAGATGCTTGAATCTCGATTCTGATGTTCACAGCTCCATTTATAACCTCCTCGGGTTGGTGAGAACAGTCTATTACGAATAATGGTGCACGGTGAAGAAAATCCTTTCTCTTCAAGAGGGGATAATTATCTCTTTCATAATAGGAACTTTGAAATTTACAGTACATTTCATATAGTGAAGCAAACTTTGAATTTTTAAAGTCCAAGTTCAAATTATGGTAGGGGTAGCATTCACTGTTGAGGAATAGTCTCAAATTAGTAATGTTGCAATGATCAAACTCGGAACTGTTCTTGCTATAATCACCCAATCTTGCAGTCTGAGCACACACTATGATGAAGCGAGGTTCTCGAGCTTAGATGTTGTTGCTACATTCCACGTGAAAGATCTTGTCTGGGATACAGCAGGCTGGGTATGAAGATCCATAGATCGAAAGGCAAGGTGTAGAGGTTTATCAGACTTGACAATTTTTAGAATGTGAACTCTTTCAGCATCGGAAAGGCGAATTACAGGCATCCTCCATTCGATTCTAGTTAACTTTATATTAGCTTCCTCTCCATTCGAACTCAGGACACAGTTTCTAGAATCTTTGGATCTTATGAGAATCAATTCAAACTTGCTGTTGAGTATAATCTCCTTATGGTCAGCAGCAAATCCTAGAAGCATTGAGAGAGGGACTACAGCATATAAAGCTCCATTCGTAGCGTGTACTGTATCAACTTCTTCACCAGGATAGACCCATCCAGCATTCAGCAGCCGATTCGACTCCATAGGGTTGAGAGTCACATAATTTCGTATAGTTGTAGTAATTCCAGGGTTTCTTGTTCTGTCTATAGTTGTAGCATTCATATCTAGACGTATCTCATCAAACATGAATGTTATAGCATTATTAGTGAGCTTCGATGTAGTAGGGGATCCATCTACCTTAGTGAGAGCACCTTCGATGTAGAGATAACTCCTGTTAGGTAGCGTATACAAATCTTCAGCTTAGCATGGTATTCTAATTTCATCGTTTACATCCAGAGCGGAGGTGTTGTATGGAAGAAAAATATGCTCCTCCTCCTTGGTTATCTTGTCGTCAAAGGCTGGAACTTCTGTCACGTTTAAGATGTCCATTATAGCGTCCTGTAACCTAACCCTTCGAGGAAGTTGCGGTTAGCACGTGTTAACTCCTCGGAAGCTGGAGAGTAGTATGCTTCGAACGCTGTGTACGTCGTCTATTATAGTATTTGCGATGTCTTTTAAAATGTATTACCATTACGTCTTATGTGGAGTCTTGTAGTGATAACTTCGTTCCTGAAGTTGATCGCCTTTCCGTGTTGATCTACCACTCAAATAGTGATCTGGTCTATATAGTTTGTATCTATGACCGGTAAATATATTGGGTTCGAAGGTTCTTGAGAGATATGATAGCTTGGTGGAACAGAAGGGAAAATCTCGTAGAGCGAATGTCCGCTTTTACCGTCAATGAAAGTGCCTGTTGCAATACTGCACTCCACACGTATGATACTCACTTTAAATATATTCACAAGATCGTCAGATTCGAGCGCTTCTCCAGCAGGAATTATTTTAGTGTCTGTGAATCCTAGAAGCGAACCAATAGATCTATCCTTAGAAAAGTCTATTGTATAAGGACATTTAATTTCAGCCTTCATTGTATTATTGTTAGGCCTTATGAAGAAGACTTCATCATTCAATCCTAGTTTATCCTTTAGAAATGTATTGATATCGGCAATCTCGTAGGTTCCATGAGGGATGACAATGGTTTCAGGTTTACCATTATGAATATAATGAAATCTATTATTACTTTCATCGACATTTGGTATTGAATAGAATGTTTCAAAATTCAAGAGAGCAATCTCATAATGACCTGGAGGATCTAGCTGTAGAGGCGGGTTTAGATACGTTGAAATAACAGTGTCTGACCCACTCACTGTAAACTGTATAACTCATCTTGACGATGAAGCAGCTTCTAGGATAAAAGAAATTGCAAGCACAAGTGCCCGCAGATGACTGAATCGAAGTTCTGGTATCTCTGTGTATTATAGTAGATTTTAACGTCTTGTAGATATTTCTCAATCTCAGGAGGCGGCTTCAAATTACCGAAACTATCAAAGTAGTATGCGACATCACCTTCTTTCCTTATAGCAACCCAGTGTGTTCCTTCATTATCTGATGTATCGAGATTGGTAATAAGTCTCTCTTTGCAGTGTGGTTTTAAAGGAAGTTTGTCAATCATATAAACCCCTCTAAAATAAGGAATTTTTAAACGTTTAGCATAATATTCGAAGGCTACGTTACTTAGGGCTTCCTCCGGTATATGTACAATCCTCTTCCTCCGTTTTTTGCCTTCTTCTTTAAACCATCGCCTTTAGATCCTCTTTTTTTTCGAAGACCTTGCTATTTTAGATGCACTGGCTGAAGACGACATCAGCGGCATTGCAGGTAAGAATCCTCCTTTATTCCTCTTCTTACACCTTCTCTTCCGGAGTCCCTTTCCTCGGGTCTCCATCAACTTGTTATGCCTCGCATCTTCTGCTAAGTGCCTATCAGCAGCCTTTTTTTATTGACTGCAGAGGCTATCTGAGCAGCGCCGCCTGCTGCAGCGCCTAAAGCAGCAATGATGGGTATCAACGGTAAAAACCCTCCTATCTTCTTCCTCTTTTCGGCTCCCACTGCAACCTTTCCCTTCATGATTGCAGTTACTAGCCTTGCAGCTAACCTTTCACCAAAAGTTGAATCTGATGACTGCACACGCTTCCAAGCCTTCTCTGCAAGAATCTTATCCGCTATTTGTCTTGAAGCGGTGTCCTTATCCTAAGCGTACGCGAGGTCGTGCTGTTTGCAAGCTTCGTCTAATTGGTTAATTCCGGGGTCTCCTCTTTTTAGACGTTTTTCCAATTTAGTACCAGGCCCGCAATATCTATATCCAGGTAAGTGAGCTTCAAAGGGGAGCGAATTAATTATGGAATTAATAATTCCAGAGCCGCGCTTATACTGGAACGACCTCCCTCTCTTAGCTCTCATGATATACTAAGCGAGTAATTGCATGCATTAGCCCTTTTATATCATTGCATTCAATCATTAACTACTTTACATCCGGTAATATATAAACATCGCACATACATTTTTATAAGTTAGTTGTTAACATGGAGCTTGTTAAGCAGCACTGCTCTCTACCTATTCAGGTATTAGACTTTGAAAGTGACTTAGAAGTGATCGTCATGGCAAGTTATTTCCATCTAATGTCAGAGCTCTTATTTTAGGGAGTTCCAGTGCAGGGAAAACAAACGTATTACTCAATATGCTACTCTATGAGAATGGACTACGTTTTGAAAATTTGTATATTTATTCAAAGTCTCTCTATCAACCAAAGTACCAATATCTAATTGAAGTGCTCGGAAACATCGAAGGTATAGAAGTGAACACCTGCGACAACGGGGATGATGTTTTGCATCCTTCTGAAGTCGAAGAAAATTCAATCTTTATATTTGATGACGTCATCACTGAAAAGCAGGAAAAGATAGCATCCTTTTACAGTATGGGTAGACATCGAAATGCCGACTCTGTATATCTAGCGCAGTCCTATGCTAAAGTTACAAAACATTTAATTCGCGATAATACAAACATGATAATACTCTTCAGACAAGACAATTTAAACTTAAAGCACATTTACGAAGATTATGTAAATATCGACATGACCTACAATGAATTTAAAGATGTATGTAAGAACGTTTGGGAGAGTGTATCAGAAGGAAGACCCTTTGTTGTGATAGTTCCTGAATTTCACATGAATGAGGGGCGATATAGGAATGGTTTTGATGTATATATTAAGCTCCATAAAAAAGAAAATGATCATTCGTAGTTAATTATGAGCATCAATAGGTTCGGTTCTCAGAGAACTGAGCCAGTTAGAAGAGTGTTTGATCGTTTTATCATAAATAGAGATGTCAAAGGAAACTATCAATTCAAGAATAAGAGATTGTGCAACGTTCACGATCCTGAAGATAGTCATGATGCCTCCAATAAGAATTATGTGGATACTCTCGAAATTAGGATGCACGATTTCTCTCAGCAAGCTGCTAACAATGTTGAGGTTATGGCTAAGACCCTGATCGATGAATTGATTTCAAGATATATTCTCAAGAGAGATAAGGAAAATAACATTGTGATTGATAAATTTGGATTGAAGGTATTGCTAGATCCTGTTCACGATAACGATGCTGTGAATAAAAAGTTCATCACTGGATATGTCAATTCACGCACGCAGTCGAGAGATGGTAATGGTAACATTATATTCGACAATAAGAGAATCACTGATATAGCAGATCCTCTCGGAGATACGGATGCTGCAAATAAAAGATATGCTAGAGCTATGATCATTAGGAAATCGAACGAGACGCGACAGCAGTTAAACAGGTACTTGCCAAAGGAAATCGAGATGCAAATAGGTGAGAAGCTGCTAGACATCACAGCAAATCTGAATAAAACTACGAGTAAAGTGGATACTCTAACAACCTCTACAAAAGACAGAGTGGATTCTGTAATGGACCGTATTAAACAAGTTACCGCAGAGCTTGATAGAGAAAAAACAAATCTTCAGAATCTCTGCAATCAGAAAATTAGTAATTTAGAAAAGTTAGCGATGAAGCGAGCTTCACATTTAGAGGCTACAGTCAGACAGTTAAAGACAGAGGTTTTGAATACTCTCAAAACTGATTCCTGCAATGATAAACTTAAGAAAGTGGAAGAAAATGTAAATATGATGATGGACGCCTACAAAACTAAAATGCATCAAATGACGAGTCTAGAAGAATCAGTCAGAAGCCAGTACGCTAATACGCAATCTTTGCTGAAGCGTTCAAGACACATACGCAGGAACATAAGAAAGAAACCGAGCAACTGAGAACTTCGATAGAGATGTTAGCTAAGGCTATCGATACGATGAGAACTCAAGCTGGACGCAGACTATAAATTGAAGGTAATCGTGTATTTTCACATCATTTGTAAGATGGATAGTGAAAGCATAAGACTTAAAGAGTCTGTAGCCGAGCATACCAAGGCTGTAAAAGAAAAACTGAGAGCTCTAAAAGGTCTCAGATTTGAGACTCAGCATGTCATGTCCGAAGCTTTGAAGCCTGTAACCGCTCCCCTCAAGGATATTTTGGACACTCAACGAGGGTTGACTGTGAAGACCGTCAAGAATGAAGATGGTGATTCTACAAGTATTTCTACTTACCTTCAACACGTTCGCTCAAAATACAAGGATCGCATTGATACATTGTACGGTGTGAGATATCAGGATGGAAGTTATATGCTTGGAAATAAAGATATTCATTTTATAAATAATCAAATATTGATAGGTGATGAAACGTATGAGTCTACCGCCGGTTTGACGGAGCTCATCTTTAAGCGAACGCCTCAGATTTCTGCATACACCAGTGAAGACTTGGAGACGTACGCTAAGATTATGAAAAGTACTTTTCTTCGTAGAAGTGGTTACAACAGACACGGTCGTTTGAAATCTGGTAAATCGTATAAATACAAGAATATAATACGACCATTGCTCAATACACATTCAGGTCTAGGACTGGCATGGAAGGAGTATAAGCCTGATAAGGAGGTTGACTACGTTTTCTGGAGAAATCCTAACACATTAGTGAATAGACTGAGGTTACTTATTGCTTCGAGGGACGCCGGTAATAATAGTCACGCTCAAGAGATTGAGGAAATTATCCTGGAGTTGAAAGCATCTAAAATTATAGCATGACCGCCAAACAGAATATCGCCAGAGAGCTTCACGGATCGGCGAGGAGGAACTATTTACGACGCAAAATTATCAGCAAATGTATGAATGATTTATTACAAATTGATTTGATTGAAATGATACCATATGCAAGAGTGAACAAAAATTTCAAATACATTCTGATCGCAATCAGCTTTTACTCTAAAATGGCATATGCAAAACCCTTAAAGGATAAGGGCGGAGTTAATGTTGCAAAGGCTATGGAGGATATATTACAAGAAATGGATGTTCCTCCCCGGAATATTCAAAGTGACAACGGGAAAGAATTTTATAACAAGTTCTTTAAACGATTAATGTTTAAGTATAATATTAACCACTACAGCACCTATACCAATGTGAAGGCTGCGGCTGTTGAACGTTTAATTCGAACCTTGAAGAATATGATGTACCGAGAGTTTTTAGTCCAAGGCTCATACAAGTGGCTAGATATTTTACCTAGAATCCTTGTAAAGTACAATGATACTTTTCATTCAACTATCCGCATGAAACCTAATAAAGTGAAAAACAACGATCTTCTTCTGACTGTGTATAATTATAATCAAGAACGAAGAGAGAAGAAGGCTTCAAGGAAGTTTAGTGTTGGTGATTATGTCAGGATATCTAAACATAAAGGACATTTTGAAAAGGGTTATGAATCTAACTGGAGAGTTGAAATCTTCAAAGTATTTCGTGTGAAGCGTACCATGCCTACAACATACATACTAAAGGATAGGAATGGTGAAATCATAAACGGTGGCTTTTATGGTCATGAACTAAAAAAGACTAACTATCCTAATACATATTTAGTAGAAAAGGTTATACGTAAACGTGGAAACAAAGTTCTTGTAAAGTGGTATGGTTTTCCAGATACTCAATGGATTGATATAAAGGATTTGGTGTAATGTGTGAAGAATTAATAAAGACTAAAGTTTTATGGTTGTAAAATCATGAGTATTTTTATTTAAAAACTCAAGCCTCCTCTCATAAAAACCCTCTCTTATGCCTTCTCTGTTCTTTTCAGGCAATTGAGTTGAAAGTTCTGTATGGGAACTGCAGACGCCACCTTTACACTTTCGCTTTCTTCAAATTCCTCACCTGTTATTAAAATTGCTGAAGGACATGTTGGATCTGGATTTACTATTTCAATGTCCTTCACTGTGGTGATTACTTCTGAATGGAATCCAACTTCATCATCAAACTCATTGGCGATTGAATAGAAGAGCAACAATTGTTATTTGGCTACTATTGTCTAAGAAAGGCGGTACATACATACGCCTCCAGTTTTGTACAATCGTACCTTGTCATTGACATTTGCTTGCTTCATTCTTTTCTTTATGTTCTCATAATATCATTTCAGGGATTTTCATTCACACTGGATGATCTTCCTAGAATTGTACTCATTTGCAATTTATTTCCATGTCTCTTCCTTACGCTTAGCAGAGCTATCAGTCATTTTATTTTCAACACTAATTTGTGTTCTAAAAACAATGTCGGTCATATATCTTTCTCTTCTTTCTTAAAATTTGCTGCCTGAGTCTTTTTATTACTTTCGTCCTTCTCCATTTTGCAATTTGTTTATGTATCAGAGACAAATGAAAGTTGAATGGCATTAGCAATTGTGAATTGATTCAATACAATTGCAGTGATTTGAGATTAGTGAATAATGAATAACGTTTATTTCTCAATACTCAGTACATAATTAAGTTATATATTTTAGACTATAATAATATTTGAAAATATTAGGCTATTTACACTATAAATTCACTTCTTTGTTGTTTGCCTATACCAATCTATGGTCTCAGTACATACAACTCCTGGTTTTCTGTGTATCGATGACCCTCTGTCTACTTGCTTATGTTTCATTATATATATATATATATATACCTTTATTTATTTATTTTTTATTAATGTGCCATATGTATGATTTCCAATTCAGTTGTTAGTCATTTATCATACCTATAAAGTCACTGTAGTTTGTTTCTGGAATAATTTCTCCATTTCTTATCTATTTTTATTTTGTTACTAATTGTAGAGCTCTTTTTTTAATTCAGAATTCATCAGGCTGTCTTTTTAACATTTAATACCATATCCAAACTATCATAATGCTGTTGTACTAGTTTTAGCATAGAATTTGCTTTTTCTCAACCTCAATTATTGTTTTGACTTTAATTATTAATGTCATGTCATCTGCATATCGAATGGCTAAGCCACTGTTTCTTAAAATCAGCTCAAATATATCATTCATATATACCAAAAATAAGAATGGCCGTGGTTTAGAACCTTGCGGAACCCCCTGTTTAATAGTTCATAGTGTGATTTTATTTTTTCCATTGTTTCATTTTTCTTATTTGTGTAATTTATTTCAATACATTGTGTTCTGTTTCTTAGATATGAATTGATCCAAGCCTTTGTTAATCCCTGAACTGCTAGTTTTCTAATTTATCAATTAACACTAGGACAACCCGACCTTTCCCTGCCCGCTCTAACATCCAGAGGATCATTTTGACCCCTACCATATAACATTAACATTCTGCATCATTATTTCAAATTTATATTTGTATTCAATTAGTATATTTTAATGTTTTTACATGATTTATATGCCAGTTAAAATGCAGAATTGTGAATTCTGCAACAAAACACAAATAATATCAATTATTAAAAAATAAATAAATTTCATTGAAACCCATAAAACCCAAACAAGAGTAAGCAAATGATGGAGTTTACTTAGTTTTAATTGCATAGAAAAATTGAATTATTCATGTTTACAGCAATTTTAGCTAGTTCATACTCTACACAATTGACACATTTATAATCAGGTTTCTTTGTGCATTTTCGACAAACCATTTTCTTACAAACAGTACACTTGGAAGTAGTTTTATTACACTTGCAGAATTTAAGAACTTGACATTTATGGTATTTCTGTGTTATATCGTCTTCATTTTCATAATCGTCTGTAGTCCTACAAAGTGAGCGACTCTTCACATAGAGTGTAGTTCTTACGTTTTGTTACTTGGTTACATAGTTGCTACGACGTGTGACGTTTCTGGTTACGAGATGTCACGCGATGTTGCGTGGTTATGTGCTTATGTTACTTAGTATGACGTCTTGTCATGCTGTTATGTTACGTTCTGTTACGTGTTGTTACGTGGTTACGTTAGATGATGATAGGAATGAGAAGATCCAGAACATACAAGGTGGGAATAGGTTAGGACGTATACTTCACTGTAAACCGATATACAGCTTGTCCCTCTCCGTCTCGCACACTACTGTTTAACATATATAAAGTTTGTAAGGTTTAGAAAATAAGTATATAAAAGTGTTGTAACGCTGGATGAGAAAAGTTTTATAATCTAATTACTCTATATTACCGTATAAACCTACATTCCTCCTCCTTCAACCTCTGTCTATCCTTGTATCTCTCCCGTTTTCCATATTTCTCCCATATAAACGTATACTCTACTCCTCAAACCATGTCTAGACTAGCACCTCTCATCGTATGCCCTACCGCTCTCATATAAATGCATTTTCCTCCTTGAAGACTCACTCAACCTAGCACCTACCTTCGTTTTCCTTGTCTCTCCATATAAACGCATGCCATGTCATTCAGACCTTCCTGACTAGCCTAGCACTTCTCCTCATATTCCCCTACCTCTCTCATATAAGATGCATTCCCTCCTTCAACCCCGTCTAGCCTAGCATCGACCCTCGTATTCCCTATTCCTCGCCTATAAACGCATACTCTATCATTCAAAACTCCTATCCTAATACCTCTCCTCGGTTCGCTATATCGCTCATATAAAACGCCATATTCTACCCTTCAAGTCCTGTTTAGTATAGCATCTTTCCTTGTATTTCCTATCTCTCTCGTATAAAGCATATCCCTACATCCTTTAGCATCTGACTAGCCTAGCATCAGCCCTGGTATTCCCTATCTCTCCCCTATAAATGCATTTTCCTCCTTGAACCGTCGCATCTACCCTCGTTTTCCCTAGCCTATCCCATATAAACGCAAAAGTGGACCAGCTTCTGTCTATAATACCGTCTGTCCCCGTTTTCCATATATTCCTCATATAATCGTATACCGTACTCCTTAACCGCCAACCTAGGAAGGGACAAGTATCTTTTTGAGCAGACATTCGCATGCAGACCAGGGAAAACTACGAAAAAATCAAAGGTCTGAGCGAGTGGCCAACGGTAATCCAGTCAGAGTGCCTTAGAAGCACGTAGGTTAAGATAGAATGATACAACATGAAAAACGTGGTAGCATACGGTGCTCAGGCATTCGCCTGCAAACCAGGGAAAACCACAAAAAAATCAAAGATCTGAGCGACTGACCGTCGTTAATCTGGTTACGTGGCATTGTAACGTAATGTTAAGCTGTAAGGGTGGTTCAGGGGACATGATAGGCAAAAAGGGGAGCGGCCCTACCGTTTAAAGATTTGAACTTGGAGTCTGTCCCATCCGTCCTGACGTCTCCGGCTCTGTGAACAATTTCTGTCTAGAGGCCTAATGTTTCAGGAGAGCATCCTTTCCCCTATAACTGCATGTTTAGAAGGTCTAGACTATCACTTTTGTCTTTAGGAAATATGTTCGGGTTTTTTGTGAAGGAATGTAATAGGATAATGTTTTATAAAAAATAAATGTTGTTTATATTACATAGCCCTCATTTTTATTAATCTTTTTATACACCTCATATCACACAGTCCAATATTAAGATGGTTCTGGCTTCTAGATTCCCATTTATTCAAGTCTCTTTAGGTTGATCCGCACCAAAACAAAACCCAGGTGAGCAGTGCACCGTTATAGCGTATCCTTCCGCCATTTGCGTCAGAAATACTGTCATATTTTCACGACCATGTGACGAGTACAGGCGGCACGTGATGCAAATAGAACAGGGTTCAACAACTTAAACGCTGACTAGCATATTCTGTTAGAGTTGAAGGTGAAAAAGCTGACAGTTGCAACAAAATAAATGTTTACACATGTAATAATAGTTAATTCTAAAAGATACGAGCGAAAAAGAAAGCAACAGGTATGGATATTTCAGATTTATTCGCTCTCTGGAAGCGGCACTTTAACAATTGTTGGCGGCTCATTTTTAAGAAATAAATGGTATATTGTTGCCTGAATTGCATTCTTGTCACATTATTACGTCACGTATTTCATGCACTTTTACCGTTTCTTAAGGTAACTGTTAGATATTTCTCACATAACTTACAATAAACTTCCAGCCTATTGTTTTTACTTTCTATACTACGTATACTAAGTAGAAGTATTGTATTCCACCCAAACATTCGATACAGAGATTTCACCGGAAATATATATTTTGAGATCCCCTGAATCCCAGAAAAGCATTTTTGGAAACATGTCCGTGTGTGTGTGTGTGTGTCTGTGAACAGCATAACTCAGAAACGTGCTAGATTGGGTGATTATAGCAAGAACAGTTCCGAGTTTGATCATTGCAACATTACTAATTTGAGACTATTCCTCAACAGTGAATGCTACCCCTACCATGATTTGAACTTGGACTTTAAAAATTCAAAGTTTGCTTCACTATATGAAATGTACTGTAAATTTCAAAGTTCCTATTATGAAAGAGATAATTATCCCCTCTTGAAGAGAAAGGATTTTCTTCACCGTGCACCATTATTCGTAATAGACTGTTCTCACCAACCCGAGGAGGTTATAAATGGAGCTGTGAACATCAGAATCGTGATTCAAGCATCTGCAAATATACCAGCCCAGACGTCGCTGTACTGCCTGGTTCTACACGACAAAGTATTTACCTACAAACCTCTTTCTCACGTGATGCAAGCACTTATATAATTATGCATATGTTTGGGTGAATGGTTTTTTTTTGTAAAGGAATGTACAAGGATAAGTTTATGAATAATAAATTGAATTCATATACTAAAACACTCTTTTATTGACTTTAGCATACATTTCAAGCATTTTCCTGCTTCCCCTCCTACTCCCTGAAAAACTAATTGCTCCTGACTTACAGAAATCATTTAAAATATTCAAATGTCTTTCAATATAGGGCAATAGCCGTTTTAGGTTCCTTACACCCTCAATGTCTAAAGGTATTATATTATTATTTAAACATGTATTTATGAAATGAATTGAATGGTCAAAAAATACAATAATATTGTATGCATAAATTACATTGTCACAGTATTCATCACACGCAAACTTTTTTTCTTGGCGTAGGTAATCTTCAGTCATTGAAATGTTTTGGATATTATATCCCAGTCTGATTTTGTAATATAAACAATTGATTTATCACTTTCACAATTTATGTAGAGGGAGGGTATGTCATAGTATAGTCCAATGTTCACGGAATGGGAGGGGGAGATGCTGACGTCATCAAACGTCCGTGATCGATTCTCCATGCTCCCCCGGCGAATGCAGGGTATCTTCAATGAATAAGAAGACCCTAGGACGCTCGTTGAGGATCCTCCTCTTACACCTCCTCTTCTGCTTTCTCTTCCCAGGCTCGGTCTGTCTCTTCCTCCGCTCCCTCCTCACACCCCTGCAACATATATTCAAAACAATGTTAGAAATAGGTTTAGTTAATGATTTCATGCCCTCTGAAAGAGAAAATACATATATTAGAAAAATCCTCTCCCCTTGCCACACAAAAAAGTACTATCAAAGTGTGTCATACTCACTTCACGGGCTTGCACGATTCTGCGTGTATCTCGGGCGAGCAATCTGGAATCGTCTGATTTATCCCCTCCTGTACCCTCGTTGCTTTATCATCAGGGGTAGTAGTAATGTCGGGTAGTGGAGCAGCATCCTCATCCATAGGCTGCGTATTGCGCTCTGCGATTGGATATTCCTCTATATTGACAATGCGTCTCTCAGGATCCAGCTCCTCTATTGGCACGGGTACCTTAGGCTCAGTCATTCGCAGTTTGTAATAATTTAATTTTAGGTTAGACATAGAGTAGCATTAGAAGCAGTAAATGAATATGTAATTTAACATTTCTTCTACTTACTCGAGTTTCCTCTTCCTGAGCTGGTAGACCTCGCAGTTGTCGTTACATAGGAAGAAGGATGTCATGCGTTCATGCTGGGCCGGGTTAGTACAAAGTACAGAATGCATGTATCCCGTGCACGACTCTGTATCACATTCAGTTAGATGTTTCGAGACGAAAACATCGTCAACTTCATCGACATCGCTAAGATCCTCCACATCATCACCCATGCGATTTTCACTGAAAGAATAAAATAATTTCAAGTTAGTTTTCATTTAACATGCGTACAATATATTACCGAGTTATAGAAGTATATATATTACTTACATGTTCGCTCCTCGATAAACAGGACAGCTCTCTGTGCACACTTCCAGTGTAGTCAACTGATCATGATGCGATGGTTGAGTACACAACACTGAATGCATTAAACCATTGCATGTTTCGGTATGGAAGTATACGTAGTGAAAATAATCTTCTCCGCACTCGCTCCAGCAATCATTCATCTCAGATGCACGATTATCACCAGCCCTTTCGATTATCACTGAACGAGCAATAAATGATCGCTCTGGCTGTCGACTCTGAATACTTTATTCGCAATATTTTATTGAAAGAAATAAGAGCTATGAAACTTAATCATTAATTATCAGGGAAAAATTGTCTAGACTAGGGTTTTTCCACAGTTTGTGGTGGAAATTCTACGCCAAGACAGATCTAAACTTTACTTTAGAAGGTAGATGACAGAAGCCAATTAATTAATAAAAAAAACTTAATTGCTCGAGGAGGATTAGATATGCAATGTGCGGGCATTAGTAGTCATAAAATGCCAATTCTTTTTTTAATGTTAACCGTATTTATTTTTAATAACATATATAGTATTCACCTATAATGTTAACCGCATCATTTATTTTTTTAATAACATTTATAATATTTAACTATAATGTTATCCTATATATTTTATTTTTAATAGCATATGTAGTTTTCACCACGCTTATTTATTTTTAATACCGTATGTAATATTTCTTTCCGCCAATGTGAATTCTGAATACTTTATTCACAATATTTTATTGAAAGAAATAAGAGATATGAAACTTAATCATTAATTATCAGGGAAAAAATTGTCTAGACTAGGGTTTTTCCACAGTTTGTGATGGAAATTCTACGAGCTAAAAGGTATTTACATTGAGTGTCTGGGGGTTTTTCAGAGCACTTAGGAAAACAATTACTGACATTGTCCGATAATGACTGTATACAGATCCGGGATGCAATCTTAAAGTCTATTAATGTGGTGAAAGCGTCTAACGTTGTCAGCTAATGTGTGTATACATGTATATTACCGTTATCCTCAGACAGAAGTAGGTTGCGGGGTTTTTCATTACATGCGGGGCTGTTCCCGTGAGCGTGCTACTTTTACACACATATACGATGACGAACATTACCTAGTCAATTCATATACAATTAATTAATCAAAAAACTTAATTGCTCGAGGAGCATTAGATATGCAATGTACGGGCATTAGTAGTCATAAAATGACAATTCTTTTTTTCAATAATGTTTGACGAACATTACCTAGTCAATTCATATACAATTAATTAATCAAAAAACTTAATTGCTCGAGGAGCATTAGATATGCAATGTGCGGGCATTAGTAGTCATAAAATGCCAATTCTTTTTTCAATAGTGTTTGACGAGCATTACCTAATTGATTTGCCGAGGGGCGGCAGGCATCGAGAAAACAATTCCCTACCGCACACCTCAAGACAGGACGCTACGGCACGCGACCAGACCGCGTGGGGGAGGGGTAGTACCTATCGGCATTAGGTAAGAACACAAAGAGAGAGAGGTGGCGAGGCCTAGCGACACGAGATCAGGCGGTATCTAAGACCTCAAAGGGAGCCGGCGGGAGGCGACAACACAGAACGATGTCGATTATATCTTATCAGCTATCGGCATCTCCGGCGGTCATTAGCGGGTTACACATGTTTACATATGCATTACCACGCATATCCATTAGACGTGTCATTAGCGGCGGTCATTAGCGGTTACACATGTTTACATGTGTTTACATGCGTTAAAACACATGTAATTACCCTTATCAGTTGTCGTGCATCTGTTTGAGCTATTGAAGGAACATTTTATTTACTACTTTGCACTTTTCCCTATTTGGTTGCATGCGAGATGCCGTAAGACCGCTTATCTATACCACAACTCATCTTTTTACCTTCTCTACTATTTACCTTTAATAAGGTGGGAAAGCATTGTATTCCACCCAAAAATTAAAAAAACGAAATTCACCGGAAATACACGTTTTGAGACCCAGTGAATCCAAAGAAAACATTTTTAATTTTCCTACTACGCATTTACAATATGTAGTGGAAGTACTGTATTCCACCCAAAAATTCAATAATGAGATACACCGGAAATACGCGTTTTGAGACTCCCTGAATCCAAAGAAAACATTTTCACTTTGCATACTACGTAGTTACAGCAAGTACTGTATTTCATCTATAAAATTCAATAAAGACATTCGCCGGAAATACACGCTTGGAAACCCCTTGAATCCAAAGCAAGCATGTTTACTTTCTCTACTACATAGCTACAGTAGGTAGAGAAAGTATTGTATTCCACCCAAAAGGTCAATACAGAGATTCACCGGGAATATACCTTTTGAGGCTCCCTGAAACAAAATAACGCATTTTTACTCTCTCTACTACGCAATTACAGTAAGTAGAGCAAATATTGTATTCCACTCAAAAATGCAATAACGATATTAACCGAAAATACACATTTTGAGACCCCCAGAATACAAAATAACCCTTTTATTTTCTCTGCTATATAGCTACAGTAGGTAGGGAAGGTATTGTGTTCCACCGAAAAACTGAATAACGAGATTCACTGGAAATACCCGTTTTGATACCCCTGGAAACCATAGAAAGCGTTTTATTTTCCCTACCACGTAGCTGCAGTAAGTAGAGAAAATATTGTGTTTCACCCAAAAATTCAACAAAGAGATTCACCGGAAATACACGTTTTGAAACTCACTGAAATCAAACAAAGCGGTTTTTCTTTCTTTACTACGTAGCTACAGGAGGTAGAGAAGGCACTGTATTCCACTCAAAAATTGAATAACGAAATTCACCGGAAATACACGTTTTGTGATCCCTGAATCCAAATTAGGCACTTTTACTTTCTCTACTACGTAGCTACAGTAAGAAGAGAAAGTATTGTGTTCCACCCAAACATTGAAAAACGAGATTCACAGACAATACACATTTTGATACCCCTGAATCCAAAGTAAGCTTTTTTTAAGCATTACCACGTAGCTGCAGTAAGTAGAGAAAGTATTGTGTTCCAACTAAGTATTCAATGTAATTTCACCAGAAATCACATTTGCGACTATCTGAATCCAATAAATTTATTTTTAGAAAAGGGTCCAAGTATGTGTGTGTTTGTGTATCCGCGAACAGCACAAGAATGCGACACGGAGATTTTAAAGAAAATATCCCACTCCAAACTACCCTTTATATTGGGCATGTTTCGAAATATCTTATTATTTCAAAAATGGATCTAAGGATTTGAATTAAAATACATATGTTAAAGCTCATTTTAATGACAAATAACACGTATATCTTTAATTTTCTAGGAATGGTCTGTAAATTCGTCTTTATTGTAAATGACTTTTGATAACGAGTAAATCGTAAGAGAGAGAGAGAGAGAGAGAGAGAGAGAGAGAGAGAGAGAGAGAGAAAATCTTACCGCACAACAATTGTTGATCTCGGTGAAGCACAAAATTGATATCAAATAGCATTTTTAATTTTATGTCAAATAACATGTTTATATTTTACCTATTCTGAAATATTCTTTGTTATAAGGTTACGTTTTTAAATACTTTATAGTCCTCTCAACTGCAAATAGCTATTGTTTTTCTTTCCTTCCTTACTTTCTTCCTTCCTAACTTCCCTTTCATCCTTAACTCCCTTACATCCTTAACTACCCTTACTTAACTTACTTTCTTAACTACCTTAACTTCCCTTACTTTCCTAACTTTCCTACTCTCTTACTTCCTTTACTACCCTAACTTCCTTACTTCCTTTACTTCCCTTACTTCCCTAACTTCCTTTACTTCCTTACATCCTTAGTAGGAAAAGAAGACCGGTTTAAGAGCACAAAGAAATACCGCCGACTCCACCCCCTTTCTTTGTGTGCTAACCCTTAAAAGCCGCCAGCTCCTCCCCCTTGCTGTGTGCGCTAACCCTTAAAGCCGCCGAAGACGACCCCTCCTTTTTGGCCTCACCTAATGTCGCCTGGTTCTGTGCCGGTGGCCACACCCCTACATTTGTGCTCTACTAGCATGCCGCCCGGCTCAGTGCCGCTGGCCACACTCCTCCCCTCCCCTTTGTGGTCTAACCCCGTACGCTGTCTACACCCCCTCTTTGAGTGTGATGTTCTGAATGCTTCCCTGTAGAGTACTGGAGGTACGCTGGCCACTCCCTCTCATTGTGGCCTACCCTCTCCTTTGTGGTCTAATCCCGTACGCTCGCCACGTCTCCCTCTTTACGGGCTGTTCTGATTGGATTCCTGTAGAGGAGTGTGGGTAATAGGGTATTGTTCCCGCACGCAGGCCACTCCCATTCCTCTCTTGCGGCCTGACCTATACGGCTAACGTCCTGGATTCGCGCCACTAAATGCCTGGACGCGAACACTTGATCGAAGTATCCCCGCCACATGTATATTGATTAATGTAATTAAAAGATGCTCCTCGATCGATGAATACGATTAAGTTTTTTTGATAGATTAATTTAATTAATTGTATATGAATTGACTCGTGCGCACCTGGTCGCCATCGTATATGTGTGCGTGGGTGTTAAGGTGATTATTGCACATGTATAATTATTACGACTAATAACATTTTGTTTAATTCTACTTTTGAGGGAATATATATTTTGGGTTTATAAGAACATTACAACACTTAGATGAATCCATAGCTGAAAGGACAGAGTTGCCGTAACAGTCGTTAACGCGTGATAATTTCGCTGAAAACCCGCTCGCAACCCTTCCTCTATGCAGCGTCACACGCGAGTGACCGGTCCCTCAAGAGCAGCGAGCAAGCTAGCATTCAACCCCCTCCATCCCCCCTCGTGGTACAGATCGCCTCCTGCAGATCACGCCCCTCTAGGCGAGAGAGCGGAAAGCTGGCTCTTCCGCTGAACGATGAAGATGGCGGAAGTCGACATTTTAAAAGTTTAACGAATGCACGGCGGCGGCGGCCATGTTGACTCCAAGGAAAGCTAGCATAAATCATTCGAAATGTCCAGTAAGAAACTTCACGTTTCAAGATATTTTTTCAAGGTTTGTTTACACATAGGGGCGGCTCTGAAAAATAAATACGGTTAACATTATAGCTGAATATTACATATGTTATTAAAAATAAATGATGGCGGTTAACATTATAGCTGAATATTACATATGTTATTAAAAAATAAATATATACGGTTAACATCATAGTTAAATATTACATACGTTATTAAAAATATACAATGGTCTCGCTGATCGATGAATACAATTAAATAATTTTGATTATTTAATGTCAATAAGTGTATATGAATTGACTTGCGCATTTGGTTGCCATCGTATGTGTTCGTATGTTAAGGCGATGATTACGCGCGTATAACTATTACGACTAATAACATTTGATTAATTTTACTTTTGAAGGAAAGTATATTTTGGTTTTATACGAACATTACATCGCTTAGGTGAATGCATGACTGAAAGGACAGAGTTAGCGTAAATACCTAACACGAGACGTTAACGCGTGATTCTTTCACTAAAAACACGAGCGCGCGGTCCATGTCTTGTAGGCACTGACTCAGTAATGATCTCTTGCACCTGCATGCATGGCTTGACCACGTCATCCCTTACCCAAACACCCCTTCACTCTCCGTGCCTGTCACTGTCTTCCGCGCAATTATTTTTCGCTCTCTCTAGCGGAGAGCGACGAAAGTTCATGTTAAATATGTTATTAATAAATAAAAACTGAACTAAATAAATAATTAAATATGGAGATAATCCTAAACAAGACACCTTCCTTGTTACTCTTTACCAAACAGCTGAAAAGAAGCGCAAATATATCAAGACAGACGATAAAGCACTCCACGCGCATAGGTATGGACTTAAAAACAGTCATTTTCGATAAAGTACCCCACCCGCTCACGCATGCAAGCGCATAGGTAGGGTCATTAAAACAGACATTGTCGATATAGTACCACACTGCCAGCGCAAGCATACGCGTAGACATGGACTTTAAAACAGTCGTTGTCGATAAAGTATAGCACTGCCAACGCAATCACTCGCATAGACATGGACTTTAAAACAGACATTGTCGGTAAAATACGCATACATCACACACACTCTCTCTCTCTGTCTCTCTCTCTCTTTCTCTCTCTCAATCCTTTGCAGGCCCGGACTTTAAAATAGACATTATCGATAAAACAGTCCACGTGCATAGGCATGGACTTTAAAACAGGTATTTTCCATAAAGTATAGCATTGCCAGCGCAAGCACGCGCGTAGGCATTTACTATAAAACAGGCATTTTCGATAAAGTATAGCATTGCCAGCGCAATCACTCGCATAGACATGGACTTTAAAACACACAATGTCGGTAAAAATAAGCATCCATCACACACTGTCTCTCTCTCTCACCTTTGCATACATGGGCTTTAAAACAGCCATTATCGATAAAGTACCATAGCCCGCTCACACATGCAAGCGCATAGATAGGGACTTTAAAACAGGCATTGTCGGTAAAGTACCGCACTGTCACCGCAAGCATCCTCGTAGGCATGGACTTTAAAACAGTCATTGCCGATAGAAAACTCCTCCTTCACGTAAACACTGTCTCTCTCTCACACGCACTCTCTCTCTCTACCCTACGGCAACGATTTATATAGCGGTTTACACACCCTTGAAAAATATATTGTACAAGGTTGAAGATGGTAAACCCAAGCACTAGCTGATTTAATGGCCGGGATTCCTCAGAAATATAGCATCTAAGGAGTGTAAATGGATTTTCCCTAAGACACTGCAAGATACATCGAGAGAAAACAAGGATAATTTATTTTCATTTCTAACGCAAAAATTATATTATAGTCAAGAAAGCTTATTTGTTTATTCCATTTAAAAAGGTTGGTGTTTCAGCCGCCATATCTAAAAAAATTATTTCATCCCCATCATTCGAAAGTATACATATCACAATTCTATGAGAGATAACGTGTCTATGCACATTCGAGGGGTCGCGGCAGGTTAGGTGATTTACTGTGCAAAGCAAGCCCTCCCATTAAGAGCTTTATAAGTGTCGGTGTAATACTTTCCTACGGGGTATGATGTATAGGTCCTGTACGTAAACATTCGTTACATGTACAATTATTATTCCCGTAACAAAAACGAAAATTATTCGTCTAATAGACTTTTGATTGTTTAGAAATGTAGAATCTAAAGTGGTATTGAATACCAGAGAGAAATCGAACTGTAAACTCAAACCAATAAATACACGGACTTTCAACACATGCATTATTCTCTTAGTAAACATAGGACGAGAACGTTTTTAAACACCCCTCCCTTCGAAAGATATTTTGAATATTCCAGCAGAGAGATCGAGCCATTACGGAGACTTCAAATTATAAATTTCATATTTGTTTAAAAGCTTTTTCTTCATCGGGGATCTTCGAAAAATTCGATGAGTTATGCAGTTGCACACCCCTTTGCCATAATATTTTGTATACCCTTTGAAGACTGTATACCTGGCTGGGGGTCTCGGAAATTCCTCCGGCGACCGGCTACCGTCATTTAGGACCATGTCGAACACTTCTTTATTAAGGAATCTATTGTGCTTTAAAATGATTTCTCTTCCCCTAAAAAACCCGTACTTATCGGAAAATCCCTCTCATACAGACGACTGTATAAATATCATAACTTAATTTTTTGCATGATATCGACAATTAAACTAATCTTTTATGGAATGCTAAACAAATAAATATGATTTGGAGAGGTTGATATGAAGAGTATGGCGTTTTAGAATTAAAATGCTAGAAAGAATTCAAATTAAGCCTTCGAATGTATCTGATAGATTTTCTTAATTGGTCTTTGAAGCTAGCCAGTTTTTTACGGTCTGCTTTATAAATGAATGAAATATTTAATGAACGACAGTCTCATTTAGAATGGGTAAAAGGTGTTTAAAAGCTGTTATGATAAAAATTACGTCGTGGTAACGTGTGAGGTTTGAATTGGAGAGATCGCCGGTTCGATTCCAGGTGACCGCCCTGTCTGACTTTAGAACCTGCATGTAGGTCTACGAATACATAGCCCGCCCATTAACGATTTTTTATAAACGAGGGTGTAACCTTACAAGGAAAATTATATCAACAGAAACAATACCTTATTTTTCGTTATTTTCACTCTAAAATTATTATTAAATAATACGTGTCAGACCGACACTTCAAATATAATACTAGCGCGAATTTTATTTTTTTTTTTGTGATAATAAACATTGAATTTTAGCGGTTTAAGCGAGGGTGTAACCTTACAAGGAAAATTATATCAACAGAAACAATACCTTTTTTTCGTTATTTTCACTTTAAAATTGTTATTAAATAATACCTGTGAGGTTGGTGCTAGCCTTACCGTCGCCATTCACATTCATATCATGTTAGAATAATACTTTGATTGCAGACGGACGCTTCAAATATAATACTGTAGCGAATATTTTGGTAATACATAGATACAGTGCATCCATCGCATAAACGGTCTTTATAAGAAAGGGTTCAGTCGGTAACGTCTGTGACTTGCATTCGAGGTCGTGGGTCGATCCCCAGCAGCAGACGCTCCTGACCCCTGGATTTCTCGGTTTCCCTGATGGCTAAGCGAATGCTGTGAAGGTTCATTACAACGCGAATTTTTTCCTCCACCGCGTTTCACCGATATTCTCCTTTCACTCAGGTTTTCATCTCTCCGGCTCTGACTGGTAATATTTACTACTGAACGTCTGCACTCATGTGATACAGATGCTTTATGAATAAAGAAACGTATATGTATGTAGCTAAAAGGACAGGGATGTCGTAGTGTTTAAAACAGAAATTTTTCGCAGCCTCGAAGTAAAATACAGGGAATACCTCAAAACACGCATCCCGGGAAGTTAAGTGTAAAGGTTCTGTATATAGAGTGCTATCCTTAAACATACGCAGGAGGAAGGGGAAAGCCATTCGAGTGTATGGTTTTTACTTCTCTTGTTGATGTGACAGCATATACAGCTAGTAATTCCACATTCTTAAACATATCGACCGCTTACTCTGGTCTCGCATTTTTTCGTGGTTTTCCCTGGTCAGCATGCGAATACCTGAGTGGTGTATGCTAGGGCGATTTCCTTTCATTCTATATAATTTGCATCTTTTCCGCTTGTTTCTAGGATCTCTATTTTGATTACCGTCGACCACTCGCTCAAACCGGGGATTTTTCGTGGTTTTCCCTTGTCTGCAGGCGAATACCTGAGTGACGTATGCTACCACGTTTTCATTATATTTTATTCGCATCTTTAAAACGTGCTTCTAAGGACGCTGTTTGTATTACCGTCGACCACTCGCTCAGACCGGAGATTTTTCGTGATTTTCTCTGATCTGTTGGCGAATGCCTGAGAGGCGTATGCTACCACGTTTTCATTTTATTGCATTCGCATCTTTAACACATGCTTTTAAGGCACCTGTTTGGGTTACCGTGAACCACTCGCTCAGAACGGAGATTTTTCGTGGTTTTCCCTTGTCTGGAGGCGAATGCCTGAGTGGCGTATGCTGCCACGTTTTCATTTTATTTCATTCGCATCTTTAACACGTGCTTCTAAGGACGCTGTTTGGATTACTGTCGACCACTCGCTCAGACCGGAGATTTTTCGTGGTTTTCCCTGATCTTTTGGCGAATGCCTGAGAGGCGTATGCTACCACGTTTTCATTTTATTGCATTCGCATCTTTAACACATGCTTTTAAGGCAGCTGTTTGGATTACCGTCGACCACTCGCTCAGAACGGAGATTTTTCGTGGTTTTCCCTTGTCTGGAGGCGAATGCCTGAGTGGCGTATGCTGCCACGTTTTCATTTTATTTCATTCGCATCTTTAACACGTGCGTCTAAGGCCATCTGTTTGAATTACCGTCGGCCACTCGCTCAGACCTGAGATTTTTTGTGGTTTTCCCTGGTCTGTAGGCGAATGCCTGAGTGGTGTATGCTACCTCGTTTTCATTTTATTTCATTTGCATCTTTATCATGTGCTTCTAAGGCCCTCTGTTTGGATTACCGGCGGCCACTCGCTCAGACCTGAGATGTTTCGTGGTTTTCCCTGGTCTGCGGCGAATGTCTGAATGACGTATGCTACCACGATTCCTTTCATTCTACATAATTTGTATCTTTCATTTCATTCACATCTTTTTTGATTCTAGGTTTCGTTGTGCATGGTGAATGCCTGCTCAAAAGAATACTTGTCCCTTCCTCAGTTGACAACCTCACGAGTTAAGCACTCGAATCTGCGCGATTATACCCGAACAATACATCTTCACAATACTTTAGACTTACTCTAAGCATCCGAACCTGTACGGAGACGTCCGAACACCGCCGAACAGTACATCGTTGCAATACTTTGCTCACTCACTCTAAGCACGCGAAGTTATACGAAGACCTATGAATACATGCAATCACACATAAACACCTCTGACCGACTCTCTAAATACTCGAACATGCAGGAAGGCATACGGGCATGTGCTTATCTGAACCCATAATGAGATTGAATGACAGGCTTTAATGTAGATATTTATTTACAACCATAACAAGAACACATCACATCTAAACACTGTCTTAGACAGGAACTTTCTCTTTAAGACACGATTGTATGCTATTCGCTTGTTTATATTCAATAGAGGTTCCAAACTTACATTTCGGACAAAAAATTGTAGGTAATTTAGGGCGCTCTTAAAGTTAAGATAATTTTATCGAGGATTCTCTTAATGGAACGCATGACATGCAACATTTACCAGGTAATGCTTCTTACATAGGCTTACAATATCGAGTTCGCGGCTTTAGATGCATGTATCCGACAATCAACTAATTTGTTCACGGTTTTGCTTGAGAAATCTTATTGGGCGTGAAAGACTGGTAATTTTGCTCAGAGGCCTCTATCAGGCTTGAGGTTCTTTTACGTGCCGTAAATCTACGACACGGGACCACCGGCTTTACTTCCCTTCCGAAGGAAGCCATGCTAAGGATTTTTACGCCCGAAAAAATTCATCGCGCTCCGTCGGGCTTGAACCCGCGACCTCGGGAACTAGAGGCTAGCCACCACTACACCACGGACGACGACACACAGCTAAGGTCATTTGTGTGTAACACGCTAACTAATCGAGTGGAATGGCTCAGGTGGTAAGTCTGTGACTTGTATTCGGATCGAGGGTTCAATCCCAGTAGCCCAAACCCCCCCTGATTTACAGAGGTTTTTTTCAAGGTTTTTCGCTCACTAGACGAATGCTGTGAAGGCTCGTTCCGCCTCTGAATTTTTCCTCTCATCGTTTCACCTCCATCCTCATTTTACTTTTTCATCTTCTTGGTTGTTTCAGGGTTGAAACTAGCGGGGAGGGACTCTCGGCATAAGCAGAGCTTATGCTTTCTGTAACTTTCATCCATGGAGAGAGTGTGGCCCCGAATCCTGAACCTCTTAGGAGATGTGTAAGTCTGTAGTCCTCAAGAGGAGCCATAGATTGCGTCAACTGCCACCAGGGAATTTTTTTAACCGTGAAAGGTAGAGACCCTGCCCCCTACCCTTTGACTGTCACGTCGTCACGCTATGTAGCAACGTCGTCACGCTACGTGACAACGTCGTCACGCCACGTAACAACGTCGTCACGCTACGTAACAACATCGTCACGCCACGTAACAACGTCGTCACGCTACGTAACAACGTCGTCACGCTATGTAACAACATTCAGAATGCCCCTGATCATCAACATACAGTTGACAGAGACGCGGCACGAGTTGGAACGTTCCAAGATCTGGAAACGTTAGGGACACCCAATGCAACCTATACAGACCACCAAACTTTACTTCAGAAGGTGACAGATCATTGACCTGAAGATGGTAGAGACGCGTAACTAGTTGGAACGATTCAGGAGCTGGGGGGTGTTAGGGACATCCAGTGCAATGCAAGCTGTACAGATATAAACCATCCACCAAACTTTAATTCAGAGTAACACATCGTTGACATGAAGATGGTAGAGACACGCGACTAGCTGGAGCGATTCAGGAGCTGGAAACTTTAGGGACACACAGCAATGCAAGCTGTACAGATCTAAACCAACCACCAAACTTTGCTTCAGAAGGTGACAGATTATTGACCTGAAGATGGTAGAAGCGCGCAGCTAGCTGGAACGTTCCGAGATCTGGAAACGTTAGGGACACACAGCGCAATGCAAGTTGTACAGATCTAAACAGACCGCCAAACTTTACTTCAGAAGGTAACAGTTCGCCGAAATGTAGATGGTAGAGACGCGCAGCTAGTTGGAACGATTCAGGAGCTCGGGGGGGTGTTAGGAACATCCAGCTCAATGCAAGCTGTACAGATCTAAACCAACCACCAAACTTTAATTCAGAGTAACAGATCGTTGACATGAATATGGTAGAAGCGCGCAACTAGCTGAAACGTTCCGAGATCTGGAAACGTTAGGGACACACAGCGCAATGCAAGTTGTACAGATCTGTACAGACCACCAAACTTTAATTCAGGAGGTAAAAGTTCCTCGAAATGTAGATGACAGAGACGCGTCACGATGTTGAACGGTCCGAGATCTGGAGATGTTAGGGACAATCCGTTGTGCGGAAGATGAGTGTTTCCAGAGAGCATCCTTTTCCACGAATGTTTCCAGAGAACAGCCCTTCCCTATGCCCGCACTCGCCATCTTCTGGTTGCGCGGCATTGTAACGTAATGTTAAGCTTTAAGGACGGTTCAGGAGACATGACAGGCAAAAAGGGGAGCCCCCTACCGTTTAAAGATTTGAACTAGGAGTCTGTTCCATCCAACCTGGCGTCTATCGGCTCCGTGAACAATTGCGGTCTAGATGACTAATGTTTCAGGAGAGTATCCCTTCCCGCTGCTATGCATAGATCGAGGATCCCTTCGCTGTGCTCATGCGAGATGTATACATAGTTGCGTGTTATGAATTCATTCATTCGCTTTTAATTCCCTCGAGCGTTAGCACTTGCGTATTCATTTAATTTCTTTTTAGAGTTCTGTCATGAGCTATTACCGGAGAAAATCTGTGCAACCAACGTATGAGGAACTCAATTTGTCATACATCACACATGGAGGAAAATGTGTAATTAAATGCTGTATATACGGTCGGACTTTTAAGAATGGTTCTTTGTCAAGATTTAAGCTTCATAGAGCAATATGCTATACTGAATCGACTCTCTCTCTCTCCTCGAAGATCCGAAGATGTATAGATGTTATACCGGATCGGGCCTCTATCCTTCACTCGAGTCTACTGCTGGTGAGGAATCAGGATACAGCGGAAGTCGCGAGAATATGAAGTCTTCATATGATGATGATGATTCAGTGATATCTACGCTTGAAAATCCGAATAGACGTAAATATATTGAGGTTACTGATTGCATCGAGGGACGCTGGTAATAATGGAAATTATAAGTAAGCTGAAAGCTTCTAAAGTTATAGCATGTCAGGATCGAGAAATTGTGTTAATCAATTTCGGCCATGGTTAACAGGAACTTTGAAATATCAAGAACTTGTACTTATAAAATACATCATCCAGTCATTTTTGAGATGTTTAATTTTTTTTACGGATAATGCAGGTCTCTTTCTCCGTGATGTATATGATTATATAACTGAGTGTTTAGAAGGTCTAGACTATCAACTTTGTCTTTAGGAAATATGTATGGGTTTTTGTGAAGGAATGTAATAGGATAATGTTTATAAAAATAAATATTGTTTACATTACTTTTTTTGTAAAGTGTTGTGGTTTTTACAGGTACTCAGGTCAATTTAAAGAATTCGGTTTAATGTATAGGAAGAAGGTGAATAAGAATAAATATGTTATGGTTGTATAACTGGTGGTTTTTTATTTTATTTTATAACTTTATGTATTTAAATGTCACATACATCCTTAGCATCTATTGTTTTTTTTAAATACATCCTCTGTTTGTATCTTCTAACACGCTCTCTTGTTAGAGGTAGTAGAGGCAGCAGGGGTAGTAGAACCTGATGTGACTGATTATAGGTTAGACGCCTCCTCGCCTGTCTATGGTATTGCTGGATCCTGTGGGTGGTACTACTGCATTGTGGGATGTTGGAGGTGGTAATATGGGATTGCGGGATGTCGGGGGTGGTAGGTGTTGGTTGTAATTTAGCAAACCCTGATAGAGGGGTTGCTGAATTTTTAATTTTCTGAGAGGATGTAGGTGATATCGAGGATGTGAATGGCGGGATAATCGTAAAAAAGGGTTGTGGTGTAACTTCAAGCACTCTTATTGTAAACGCTGAAAAAAGGGAAGGGGAATCAATTGAAAATGCTGGTAATGTTAGTGCGCTGCTGATGGAATGATTCTCCCATGCCGCCTCTAAGGTGATAAAGCGCGGCGTCCTCCAGGGCGTGTCACACATCTAACCGGCTCCTGAAAGTACAATAATAATTGAATTTATATAAGAATTACTCTGCAAATAAAGTATAAAGATTGTAGTCCTTTCAGTTATTGAATGGAATAATAATAATAATAATAATAATAATAATAATAATAATAATAATAATAATCATAATAATAATAATCATAATAATAAGCGTGGGAAATTCAATTTATATAAAAACTGCTTTGCAAATAAAGTATAAAGCTTGTAGTCCTTTCATTTATTGAATGGAATAATAATAATAATAATAATAATAATAATAATAATAATAATAATAATAATAATAATAATAATAATAATAATAATAATAATAATAATAAGCGTGGGAAATTGAATTTATATAAACACTACTCTGTAAATAAAGTATTATGATTGTAGTCCTTTCAGTTATTGAATGGAATAATAATAATAAGCATGAGAAATTGAATTTATATAAAAACTACTCTGTAAATAAAGTATTAAGATTGTAGTCCTTTCAGTAATTGAATCGAATAATAATAATAATAATAATAATAATAATAATCGTGAGAAATTGAATTTATATAAAAACTACTCCGCAAATAAAGTATAAAGATTGTAGTCCATTCAATTACTGAATGGAATAATAATAATAATAATAATAATAATAGTAATAATAATAATAATGACGTTAATAATAATAATAATAAGCGTGAGAAATTGAATTTATATAAAACTACTCTGCAAATAAAGTATAAGGACTGTAGTTCTTTCAGTTATTGAATCGAATAATAATGATGATGATGATGATAATAATAATAATAATAATAATAATAATAATAATAATAATAATTATAATAATAAGCGTGAGAAATTGAATTTATATAAAAACCACTCTGCAAATAAAGTATAAAGATTGTAGTCCTTTCAGTTATTGAATGGAATAATAATTATAAGTGTGAGAAATTGATTTTATATAAAAATTTCTCTGCAAATAAAGAATAAAGATTTTACTGAGTTTGGGATACTGAAAATAAATAGTAATACCTTACCATTCACACCAGATCCACCGGGAATATCCGGATATGTACTCGCTTCAAGCAGGGGATGAATCTCTACGTCTATTAGGGGACAGAAAACCCACGGAACATTCTCCCGTAAGGAGTCTATCGATAGGGCTGGATTCTCCTGCATCGCCGCAAGCGAGGCCAGGAATGTAGTTTCCTGCAAGCTGTTGTACGCCCTAGGTATTTCTTCCTTCGGCTCCATATACTGGAAGAATTAGAGTTTATACATTACATCAGGTTTATATTAGAGATAGAATGAGTTTAAAGAAGTTCTTGTTTAAGGCGACAATGCACTAAATAAAAAAATTTCACACTCTGATAAATTAAATTCGCGCAGCTAGCTATCCGTCAAGTACCCTCGAAAGAAAATATTCTATTGCATTTAAAGAACATTTATTATTCGACACGGACATGGAAAATATCTCTTTTAACGTAACGGAAACAGAGTGAAAGTTTTCTGAATGCGTTAGGGAAAAATGTAACGTAGGCAAATAACTATTAACTGAAGAACGCTCAGTCGAGGCGTACAATCTGAAGGCCCGGGTTCGAAAGAACATCTGAAGGCCTGCATATAAAGAACATTTTTATTCGATACGTCAGGTGTTCAAATAATTGTATTTTCACTAAAAGGAAAAATAATTCACTCCCTGAAACCTTGTATTTAAACACACGGAATAACAAGTTTGCTTTTAAAAGAAATGAATACTTCTATAAACTGTTCACATTTTATGAGAAAATGAATTCGCGTAGTTAGCTATTAAATGCAGAATAAGCTTGCCTAAAATGAATAGTTAACTAAACTGTTCACATTTTATGAGAAAATGAATTCGCGCAGTTAGCTATTAAATGTAGAATACGCTTGCCTAAAATGAATATTTAACTAATCTGTTCACATTTTATGAGAAACTGAATTCACGCAGTTGGCTATTAAATGTAGAATAAGCCTGCCTAATATGAATACTTAACTAAACTGTTCACATTTTATCAGAAAATGAATTCCCGCAGTTAGCTATTAAATGTAGAATAAGCATGCCTAATATGAATACTTAATTAAACTGTTCACATTTTATGAGAAAATGAATTCGCGCAGTTAGCTATTAACTTTTAGAATGCTAAGCTATTTACATATAAATGTCCGACATTAAAACCAAGAATGCAATTAAAAGTTAAATGTACCGGTAATAAGGTAACTTTTTAAAGAAATTGAATTGGTGTTACAACTTACCAGACATGATATTCGATGAAATTTTTCACGACGTAAAGTAAAGGGTGAACAGTGCTTAGATTACTATCTTCTCACAATACAGAGTGAAAATTGACGGAGAAGCTGCTTCTTTTATATAATTCCCCGATAAAAGCTGAAGGGGATGAGAGATGTGATGGTATATAATACAGCGATTTTGATTGGCCACTCCAAACAATCGAGCAGAAAGCGTCGTAGGGGAAGGTGCTAGTCTCGCACACGGGTATTTCATAAAACACGTTTAAACATGACGCTGGGAAATCCCTCAATCACGCCACCTCTGTAAGGGAAATGCTACTGTATATGACGCTAGAAAATAAAAAATATATATATTACTTTTATATTATCATTAAAATTCAATGTTTATTATCACCCAAAAATATTGGCGCTAGTATTATATTTGAAGTGTCCATCTGACACGTATTATTTAATAATAATTTTAGAGTGAAAATAACGAAAAAGAAGGTATTGTTTCTGTTGATATAATTTTCCTTGTAAGGTTACACCCTCGCTTATAAAAATCGTTAATGGGCGGGCATTTAAGAATGTGGAATTACTAGCTGTATATGCTGTCACATCAAAAACAGAAGTAAAAACCATACACTCGAATGGCTTTCCCTTCCTCCTGCATCTGCTAAAGGATAGCACTCTATATACAGAACCTTTACACTTAACTTCTCGGGATGCGTGTTTTGAGGTATTCCCTGTATTTTACCTCGAGGGTGCGAAAAATTTCTGTTTTAAACACTACGACATCCCTGTCCTTTTAGCTACATACATATACGTTTCTTTATTCATAAAGCATCTCTATCACATGAGTGCCGACGTTCAGTAGTAAATATTACCAGTCAGAGCTGGAGAGATGAAAGCCTGAGTATAAGGTGAATATCGGTGAAACGGGGTGGAGGAAAAAATTCGCGGTTGTAATGAACCTTCACAGCATTTGCCTAGCAATCAGGGAAACCGAGAAATCCAGGGGTCAGGAGCGTCTGCTGTTGGGGATCGAACCCACGAACTCGAATGCAAGTCACAGACGTTACCGACTGAACCCTTACTTATAAGGAGCGTTAATGTAATGGCTTGCACTGTATCTATCTATTACCAAAATATTCACTACAGTATTATATTTGAAGCGTCCGTCTGCAATCAAAGTATTATTCTAACATGATATGAATATGAATGGCGACGCTGAGGCCAGCACCAACCTCACAGGTATTATTTAATAATAATTTTAGAGTGAAAATAACGAAAAAAGGTATTGTTTCTGTTGATATAATTTTCCTTGTAAGGTTACACTCTCGCTTAAACCGCTAAAATTCAATGTTTATTATCACCCCAAAAAATAAAATTCGCGCTAGTATTATATTTAAAGTGTCCGTCTAACACGTATTATTCAATCATAATTTTAGAGTGAAAATAACGAAAAACAAGGTATTGTTTCTATTGGTATAATTTTCCTTGTAAGGTGACACCCTCGTTTATAAAAAATCGTTAATGGGCGGGCTATGTATTCGTAGACCTTCATGCAGGTTCTAAAGTCAGACAGGGTGGTCACCTGGAATCGAACCGGCGACCTCTCCAATTCAAACCTCACACGTTACCACGACGTAATTTTTATCGTAACAGCTTTTAAACACCTTTTACCCATTCTAAATAAGACTGTCGTTCATTAAATATTTCATTCATTTATAAAGCAGACCGTAAAAAACTGGCTGGCTTCAAAGACCAATTAAGAAAATCTATCAGATACATTCGAAGGCTTAATTTGAATTCTTTCTAGCATTTTAATTCTAAAACGCCATACTCTTCATATCAACCTCTCCAAATCATATTTATTTGTTTAGCATTCCATAAAAGATTAGTTTAATTGTCGATATCCTGCAAAAAATTAAGTTATGATATTTATACAGTCGTCTGTATGAGAGGGATTTTCCGATAAGTACGGGTTTTTTAGGGGAAGAGAAATCATTTTAAAGCACAATAGATTCCTTAATGAAGAAGTGTTCGACATGGTCCTAAATGACGGTAGCCGGTCGCCGGAGGAATTTCCGAGACCCCCAGCCAGGTATAGTCTTCAAAGGGTATACAAAATATTATGGCAAAGGGGTGTGCAACTGCATAACTCATCGAATTTTTCGAAGATCCCCGGTGAAGAAAAAGCTTTTAAACAAATATGAAATTTATAATTTGAAGTCTTCGTAATGGCTCGATCTCTCTGCTGGAATATTCAAAATATCTTTCGAAGGGAGGGGTGTTTAAAAACGTTCTCGTCCTATGTTTACTAAGAGAATAATGCATGTGTTGAAAGTCCGTGTATTTATTGATTTGAGTTCAGAGTTCGATTTCCCTCTGGTATTGAATACCACTTTAGACGCTACATTTCTAAACAATCAAAAGTCTATTACACGAATAATTTTCGTTTTTGTTATGGGAATAATAATTGTACATGAAACGAATGTTTACGTACAGGACCTATACATCATACCCCGTAGGAAAATATTACACCGACACTTATAAAACTCTTAATGGGAGGGCTTGGTTTGCACAGTAAATCACCTAACCTGCCGCAACCTTTCGAATGTGAATAGACACGTTATCTCTCATAGAATTATGATATGTATACTTTCGAATGATGGGGATGAAATAATTTTTTTAGATATGGCGGCTGAAACACCAACCTTTTTTAAATGGAATAAACAAATAAGCTTTCTTGACGATAATATAATTTTTGCGTTAATAATGAAAATAAATTATCCTTGTTTTCTCTCGATGTACTTTGCAGTGTCTTGGGGAAAATCGATTTACACTCTTTAGGTGCTATATTTCTGAGGAATCCCGGCCATTAAGTCAGCTAGTGCTTGGGTTTACCATCTTCAACCTTGTACAATATATTTTTCAAGGGTGTGTAAACCGCTATATAAATCGTTGCCGTAATGTAGAGAGAGAGAATGCCTGTGAGAGAGAGAGACAATGTTTACGTAAAGGAGGAGTTTTTTTATCGGCAATGACTGTTAAAGTCCGTGCCTACGAGGATGCTTGCGGTGACAGTGCGGTACTTTACCGACAATGCCTGTTTTAAAGTCCCTATCTATGCGCTTGCATGTGTGAGCGGGCTATGGTACTTTATCGATAATGGCTGTTTTAAAGTCCATGCATGCAAAGGGGAGAGAGAGATAGACAGTGTGTGATGAATGCTTATTTTTACTGACAATGTGTGTTTTAAAGTCCATGGCTATGCAAGTGATTGCGCTGGCAATGCTATACTTTATCGAAAATGCCTGTTTTAAGGTCCATGCCTACGCGCGTGCTTGCGCTGGCAATGCTTTACTTTATGGAAAATACCTGTTTTAATGTCCATGCCTATGCACGTGGACTGCTTTATCGATAATGTCTATTTTAAAGTCCAGGCCTGCAAAGGAGTGAGAGAGAGAGAGACAGAGAGTGTGTGATGGATGCGTATTTTTACCGTCAATGTCTTTTTTAAAGTCCATGTCTATGCGAGTGATTGCGTTGGCAGTGCTATACCTTATCGACAACGACTGTTTTAAAGTCCATGTCTACGCTTATGCTTGCGCTGGCAGTGTGGTACTATATCGACAATGTCTGTTTTAAAGACCCTACGTATGCGCTTGCATGCGTGAGCGGGTGGGGTACTTTATCGAAAATGACTGTTTTAAAGTCCACACCTATGCGCGTGGAGTGCTTTATCGTCTGTCTTGATATATTTGCGCTGCTTTTCAGCTGTTTGGTAAAGAGTAACAAGGAAGGTGTCTTGTTTAGGATAGTCTCCATATTTAATTATTTAGTTCAGTTTTGATTTATTCATAACATATTTAACTTGAACTTTCGTCGCTCTCCGCTAGAGAGAGCGGAAAATAATTGCGCGGAAGACAGTGACAGGCACGGAGAGTGAAGGGGTGTGTGGGTAAGGGATGACGTGGTCAAGCCATGCATGCAGGTGCAAGAGATCATTACTGAGTCAGCATCTACAGCACATGGACCGCGCGCTCGGGTTTTCAGTAAAAGAATCACCCGTTAACGTCTCGTGTTAGGTATTTAAGCCAACTCTGTCTTTTCAGTCATGCATTCACCTACGCGATGTTCGTATAAACCCAAAATATATTTTCCTTCAAAAGTAGGATTAAACAAATGTTATTAGTCCCAATAGTTATACGCGCGTAATAATCGCCTTAACACACGAACACATACGATGGCAACCAAATGCGCAAGTCAATTCATATACACTTATTTACATTAATTAATCAAAATTATTTAATTGTATTCATGGATCACCGTGACCATTATTTATTTTTAATAACGTATGGCATATTTAACTATAATGTTAACCTATTTATTTATTTTTAATAACATATGTAATATTCAGCTATAATGCTGACCGCCATCATTTATTTTTTAATAACATATGTAATATTCTGGAATAATGTTAACCGTATTTATTTTTCAGAGCCGCCCCTATGTGTAAACAAACCTTGGAAAAAGTATCTTGAAACGTGAACGTCCTTATCAGACATTTCAAATGATTTACGTTAGCTTTCCTTGGAGTCAACATGGCCGCCGCCGTGCATTCGTTAAACTTTTAAAATGTCGACTTCCGCCATCTTCGTCGTTCAGCGGAAGAGCCAGCTTTCCGCTCTCTCGCCTAGAGGGGCGCGATCTGCAGGAGGCGATCTGTACCACGAGGGAGGAATGGAGGGGGGTGAATGCTAGCTAGCTGCTCTTGAGGGACCGGTCACTCGCGTGAGACGCTGCATAGAGGAAGGGCTGCGCGCGGGTTTTCAGCGAAATTATCACGCGTTAACGACTGTTACGGCAACTCTGTCCTTTCAGCTATGGATTCATCTAAGTGTTGTAATGTTCTTATAAACCCAAAATATATATTCCCTCAAAAGTAGAATTAATTAAAATGCTATTAGTCGTAATAACTATACATGTGTAATAATCACCTTAACACCCACGCACACATACGATGGCGACCAGGTGCGCACGAGTCAATTCATATACACTTAATTACATTAATCAATCAGAAATTCTTAATCGTATTCATCGATCGAGGAGCATCGTTTAATTACAGTAATCAAGATACATGCGGCGGGGATACTTCGATCGAGTGTTCGCGTCCAGCCATTCAGAGGCGCGAATCCAGGACGTTAGCAGTATAGGTGAGGCCGCAAGAGAGGAATGGGAGTGGCCTGCGTGCGGGAACAATACCCTATTACCCACACACCTCTACAAGAATCCAATCAGAACAGCCCGTAAAGAGGGAGACGTGGCGTGCGTACGGTATTAGACCACAAAGGAGAGGGTAGGCGACAATGAGAGGGAGTGGCCAGCGTACCTCCACTACCCTACGGGGAAGCATACAGAACATCACACTCAAAGAGGGGGGGACATAGACAGCGTAAGGTGTTAGACCACAAAGGGGAAGGGAGGAGTGTGGCATGCGGCACAGAGCCGGGCGGCATGCTAGTACAGCACAAAGGAAGGTGTGTGGCCACCGGCACAGAACCAGGCGACATTAGGTGAGGCCAAAAAGGAGGGGTCGTCTTCGGCGGCTTTAAGGGTTAGCGCACAAAGCAAGGGGAGGAGCTGGCGGCTTTTAAGGGTTAGCACATAAAGAAAGGGGGTGGAGTCGGCGGTATTTCTTTGTGCACTTAAGTCGGCCTTCTTTTCCTACTTTCCTTACTTCACTTATTTCCTTAGCTTCCCTTATTTCTCTTCTGCCTCTCCTTCTTCGCTTACTTACTTCTTCCCTTCCTTCCTTACTTCCCTCATTTCTTCTGTCCCCCCCCCAGGGGCTAACCTTATGTGAGTACGGGTTTGGCGTAACGGGGTGCCCGAGCCTTTCATCGCCGTCATTTCTTCCACCCTCGTCCGGTCGAGGTGGGTTCGTGCTCGTGACCGGGGACTCAAGATAGGCTCTAGTGCGTTCTGTGCAGTTCATTCCATGACGCCCCTCAGCATCGTTTCTTACTTCTCTCTTCTGTTAACATATTTCATCCCACGTCCATTCATTTACACATCTATTTTCCTTCTTCGCCGGCCTACTGTGCATGCGAAACGCCCACACACTTTTCGTTTTATTTTACCATTCTATTTATTTTAATCTTCCGTGGACACAGCCTGAAGGATACCCGCGCACTGGGTGCGCAGCTGGGTGAGAAGGAAATGGCGTCATCCCCAACACCCAGGGTCGTCATGTAGGGTTTGTGTTTGAATGCGCTGTTCAACAGCAATCCCGCGGTGGGCCAATGCATGAGCTGCTGACTTCCGACGGCCATTGATTCCTTCTGTCTATGTTCTGGGAGGTGTGACCCTGGGGTGAGACGTGTATGGATAGGCCACTCACCCAAGCCGGGGTAACTCCCGGTAAGTCAGAGCCCGAGGTCGGAGACGGTTGCAATGGTGGAGGATTTCTTTCGCTATGGAGCCCCCTTTCTGCATTACTAACAACAAGCGCCGAAAAGTTAATGTAACAGAAGTAGCACCACCGACATCTGATGTTACTTTGTCATTTCACGAACAGAAGAAGGACAAAGTTTTGAGTAGGTGAACCGTTTTATTATTTAAAAGGGCATTGATGCTATTGCTGGTGCGGTGCAGTCCTGCACTCGTCTACGGAATGGTTCCTTATTAGTACAAAAAAGTCCGAACAGCAAAGTAAGACCTTGTTACGCGCTACGCTTCTCCGCGGTTATCCCATCCGTGTTGAGAAGCACCGCACCTTGAATTCCTGTCGAGGCGTCGTTAGCAATCATAGCCTCGATGGTATATCGGACGAGGACCTAGTCGAATATCTTTCCGACCAAAAGGTAACGGCAGTTCATCGAGTGCACGCTAAACGAGACGGATTGTTTGTACCTACTCGTACGCTCTTTATCACATTCGATGGCGTCGATCTGCCCACGAATATTTAAGCAGAGTACGAACGGATTGCGGTGAGGCCCTATATTCCTAGACCTCTGCGTTGTTTTAAATGCCAACGTTTTGGGCATACGCAAGTCTCTTGTAAGAGTACCGTATCCATCTTTGCCTCATGTAGCCAGGCATCACATGATGGTACCTGTTCCTCAGCCTCCGTCTGCGTTAATTGCAAAGTGTCCCATTCTTCGTCATTTGCGACTGTTCGAGGTGCTTGGACGAGAAGGCGATCCAGGAGATCCAGGTAAAGGAGAAACTCTCCTTCGCACGAAGCCCGGAGGCGTTACCATGCGCGCCAAACTTCGCTCCTGCGATCGGGAACATTCAGTTCTATTGTTGCCTCGCCAGTACCCCGGAAGGATGCAGAGATTCAAACCTGGAACATGACTGCATTGACCGCCACTACCATTCAGCCATCCATTACAGCCACAGTTGTCAAGCCATCTAAAGCTGGTCCAAAGGTTATAAAGCCACAGGGCACTGAGAAGAAATTGAAGCAGTTATTTCGTAGGGAAGATTTTTTGAAAGCCCCTACTCGTGCGCGCGGCAAGAAAAGTTCACCTTCTCCTCCTCCTCGAAGGTCACAGTCCCAGGATGCTCCTGGGACAAACCCCGCTCAGCGGCCCCTCACCTATTGCCACCCAGAACCGATCCTCGGCGCTTGAATCGGCTTCTGGCACTGAGCGTGTGGGCCCTCCCTTCGAGGAGCCTATGGAGTCTAACCAAACCCATACAAAAAGCCCGCGCCCCAAGGTTAAGCAAAAAGTTATTTTGAGCCACCCTTCTAAGTAAGAAGTTTATCCCTTTTATTCATGGCTATCCTGACCTGGAAGTTACTGGTAATCGATCGCATAGGGCGGAACTGCAACTTTTATTGCGTTCCCATTAACCTATGGTCGTGTGTTTGTAGGAGACTAAGCTTCGCCCTCACGATCCTTTTGATCCCCGAGATTATACTCCGGTTCGCTACGATCTTGAACCGGGTGAGGGTACTCCTGCTCATGGAGGTGTCATGTTATTAGTGCGTAACCACGTTCATTTTCAAACTCTCACTCTTACGTCCGACTTGCAAGCTGTTGCCGTTAGGCTTCAATTACCCGGCTTTTTCTTTTCTGTTTGCTCTGTGTATTCACCTCCATCGTCTCCCTTCGCTCACGCGGACTTTCTAGATCTCCTCTCCGCTCTCCCAACACTGTTTATTCTGTTGGGAGATTTTAATGCCCATCACCCCCTGTGGGGTTCGCCAAGGGCTTGTGCGAGGGGAACTCTTCTTTCGGACATTTTTGATCAGTTCAATCTCTCCATCCTCAATACAAGTGAACCTACTTTTGTTTCTGATTCTTCTGGTACATTCTCTCACTTGATCTTGCCGTTTGCACACTCCAGCTTGCTAGTCGTCTGCAGTGGAACGTCGTCGCTGACACTACTCCAGCGACCATTAGCCCTGCACCGTTTCTCTTCTATCTCACCACGTCCAGCATTCCAGATTACCTACCTTGATATTCAGAAAAGCCGACTGGATATTGTATTCCAGTCTCGTGTGTTCTCAGGACTAGCCCTTCTCTGACGTTTACCAAACGGTGCAGCACCTTTCGTCTACGATTCTATCCGCCGCCGAACGCACGATTCCCCGTTCACCTTCTCTCCCTCGGCGTATTCCTGTTCCGTGGTGGAACGAGGCTAGTCGGAACGCCGTTCGTGCCCGTAGAACTGCACTTAGGGTGTTTCGGCGACACCCCACATTGATAATTTGGTTACTTTTAAACAATCGCGCGCCAGAGCTCGTCGCATTATTCAGGATAGCAAGAAGGCGTCCTGGACTCGTTTTGTTGAGTCTTTTAATCGCTTCACGCCTTCCTCTGTTCTTTGGGATAAACTTCGTCGCTTTTTCGGAAGAGTGTCGCATTATGCTGTGTCTGGACTTCAGGTAGTAGTGGAACCGGCTGCCATTGCTAACACTCTTGGGTGCTGCCTTTGAGGCGTTTTAAAGTACTGCCTATTATTCCGCCGGCATTCGCTCTCTCAGAGACCGGCAGGATTTCGAGATCCATAATTTTGGGTCTGCTAATACGGAGAGTTATAATCCACCTTTCACAATCAGGGAGCTGGAGCACGCTCTCCATTGCTCTAGGCACTCCGGTCCTGGGCCGGACGGCATTCATGTCCTGATGTTAAAGAACCTTTTAGCCGACAGTAAGCTCTTTCTCTTACAGGCCTATAACCGTGTTTGGCAAGACGGCTTTTCTCCTTCCGTTTGGCGCGAAGTTACTATTGTCCCTATACTTAAGCCTGGGAAGGATCGCCAACTATTTTCCACCTACCGTTCTATCTACCTCACCAGTTGCATTTGCAAGGTGATGGAGCACATGAGCAACGGGCAGTTGACGTGGTGGCTTGAGTCTCAGAAACTTCTAGCTAACGCTCAGTGCGGATTTCGTCGCCATCGCTCTACCGTCGACCATCCGGTGTCTCTGTCAACGTATATTATGAATGGATTTCTGAGAAAGTGTCAAACAGTTGCTGTGTTTTTTGACCTGGAGAAAGCTTATGCCACTTGTTGAAGGGGCGGCATTTTACGTACACTTAACGCATGGAATATCCGCGGTCGTCTTCTCATATTTCTTCGGGAGTTTATGACGGACCGCGTCTTTTGTGTACTTGTGGGCTCGTTTTATCTAGTCGTTTTATTCAAGAGAACGGTGGACCGCAGGGCTCTGTACTCAGTGTCACACGTTTTGCGATATCTATCAACCCCATTGTTGATTGTATTCCAGCTGGCATTTGCTCGTCCCTTTTCGTCGACGATTTTGCTATTTATTGCAGTTCACGGCGGACCTGTCTTCTCAAACGCCGTGTCCATAGCTGTATTGACCGTCTCTACGCCTTGAGTACGCCAACGGCTTTAATTTCTCCGCCGAGATATCCGTCTGCATCAATTTCTCGCCCGGAAGGCTTTCCCTTCGCCCTCTCTGCATCTTGGGTCGGAGGTGCTTCGATTTGCAGACGAGCTGAATTTTTGGGGTTGATCTTTGATCGAAAGCTGAGCTGGACTTGTCACATTTTCTTTTTAAAAGCAAAGTATCGCCGTTCTCTTAATATTTTACGTGTTTTAAGCGGTACATCCTGTGGAGCTGATCGGACCGTTCTTCTGCGTTTTTATCGCTCCTTTTTCCGATCCAAGCTTGATTACGGGTGCATTGTCTATTCATCGGCACGTCCATCTGTGTTACGTCGCTTGAATGCCATTCATTATCGTGGTACAAGGGTCGCTACAGGGGCCTTTCCATCTAGCCCTGTGTCCATTCTGTACGCTGAAGGTGCAGAGCCTCCGCTGTCTTTCAGACGTGAGATGCTTTTGTGCAGCTATGCATGTCGACTCTCAAGATTGCCTGACCACCCGTCCTTCGAGTTATTTTTCGAGGATTTGCTTGATCGGCAATATTTAATTCGCTGCTCTGCATTGCTCCCTCCAGGGGTTCGATTGGGACAGCTTCTTCGGCATCATTACGTTATGCCAGCGCCGGCGCTTCCCAGAGGGGAAACGCTTTTTCCTGCATGGTTGAGCGCTGAGGCCCACTGTCGCCTTGGGTTAACGTTGATGCCGAAGGATGAGACCCCTTCTTCAGTTCTTAGATCAGTGTTTTTAGTTCTCCAGGCGTAAATCGGGAACTTTCATTTTATATACACTGATGGGTCTAAGTCTGATGTTGGTGTAGGGTGTACCTTTGTTTTATGTCAGCATAGTTTTACCTTTCGTTTACTGGGGCAATAATCGATTTTTACCGCCGAACTTTTTAGTATTTATCAGGCACTTTTATAAATCCAGCGGCATGAGTTACGGCTCTGTGTTCTTTGCGCAGACTGCCTGAGTGCTCTTCAGAGTATTAACGCGCTGTACAATTACCACCCACTTTTACAGCGCATACATGATCTCCTCCACTCGCTCGGTGTTTCTGGCACCAGCGTCTCCTTCGTTTGAATTTCGAGTCATGTGGGCATCTCAGGTAACGAGTCTGCCGACGCCACTGCCAAATCGGCGCTTTTATCGCCCACATGTTTTACCTGAGTTGTTCCCTCCTTAGACTCTTGTTATTTTACGACACCGCATCCTCTCGCGTTGATGCAAAGAGTGGGCGGCCCTTAGGGGGAACAAGTTGCGGGAGGTTAAACCTCTCCCGGCTGTCTGGGCCACCTCTTCTCGTGATTCTCGTCAGGAAGAGGTGATTTTAACACGACTTCGTATCGGACATTACGTTTTTAGTGATATACACTTGCTTAGTGGTGATCCCGCACCACTCTGTGATCAGTGTGCTGTACCCTTAACAGTGTGTCACATTTTAACAGAGTGTCAGGTTTTAGCACAATTGCGCGTTCGTGTGCCTCTGCCTGTTGGTTTAGCCGACATTTTGGCAGACGACGCGTATACTGTAGAAAGTCTTTTACGTTTTATCCGTGAGAGCGGTTTTCTTCGACGCATTTAATGCGCTGAGCGGCTTTTTGTTTTGTTTTGTGATTTTATATTGTGGATTTTAATGGGGGTGCTGTTTCCCTCTGGGGTCATATGACGCTCCGGTCCCTTGGCTTCTACGGATCCTGAGACGTAGTTTACTCTTTTATTGTTTGACTTCCAAAGCTTTTAGTGTGGTTGTTTTTAGACTTTGATATTTATTTTATTGTTTCGACTACGCGGGTTTGTGTCCCATATTTTAATTTCTGGATTTTAAATTTTATACATTATAAGGGCGCTGATGACCTTAGCTGTTTATTGCCCTTAACCCCCATATCATCATCATCACTTCTTTCCTTCTTCTTTCTTTACATACAAAGAAAACAGAATCGCTAAGCTATCACGTCCGTGGCTCGCATTCGGGAGGTGGTGGGTTTGGTTCCTATGACCGACCTCCCTGATCTCCTGGTTTTTGGAGGTTTTCCTGGGTCGCCAGGCGAATGTTCGGAAGAATTGTCACATCTCCGAATTTCCTGTCCCTCCATTTCATCTCAATTTTCCTTCGCTTCATCTTTGATCCGTTGGTTTGTTTCAGGGTTGGGAGTGTCGGCGATGGTGTTTGGGTGGAGTTTGGCAGTGGAAAAGGTGCTCTTTGTGACTCTCTCCGTCTCTCGTCTTTCGGCTGGCTATCGGGGTATCCTAACCCCTTAAGCTGCGTTGGACCCCCTCTGTGCGGGGCGGGTTGCCCAGTATGCCTGTCGGTCTGCCGGGAAGTCTCTATCTGAAAACTTAGGGATCCTGCAATTCCTGTTCCGTCACTCCTAGTTCTGAACGCCCGGTGTCTCCTCTCGCCTCACCCATCTTCCCGGAGACGCCCCCTTCTGAGATGTAGACACAATCGTGCCGAGTCCCCTCCGTAGCCAACCAATCCAAAGCTATCACATAGCGATCAGCTGTAACGGGTTTGGCTATCGCTTTAGCTTAATATGTTCTACTTATGCCTACAAGGAAGTGTGTAAATAAGTGATGAAGGTTTATCTGCATTAACATAAAATAGACGCAAGAAGAAGCTTTGTAAGAATAGTTTGTGGAAGAGTGAGTAGAGGAAGTCATGTGAATACAACACATATTTTATAGCAAAAGCTCCATATGCGTGTACGTTTTGTAAACATAACTCAAGAACAAAAAGTCGGTTAAATACCAAACTGGATATTTAAGTTCACCATCTTTCAAGCATGTGACACAAAGATTTTCAGGAAAATCTCCCCCACCCCGAACCCTTGACACGGAAGAATGTTCGAAATTTGTGATTTTCTCAAAAGTGGCTCTAACGAGTTTGATTAAATACCTTCTGTTTAAGACATTTTCAAGATAAACGAAATATATATTTTGAATTTTCTAAGAGGAGCCTCTCAAGTCTTCTTCGTAAATGAGCCCGAGGTCCCTAGAGCTTAGTTATCTGACATTCATCTTCTCGGGATAAGAGGAAACTCTGGAAAAAGCATTATCCAGGTAACTCACTCTAACCGAGATTCGAACTCGGGACCTTTTGTATTTGAGGCAGACCCCCACACCACAGACATGGGCTAAATGTGAATTGGAATTTATCTGGTTTTATAAGAAGTAGACAGAAAAATAAGATTTAATACAAATAATTTGTAGAATAGTGAGAAGAGAAAGTTATGTGAATGCAACACGTTAGATTTTTCTCGTGGTAATGTAAAGAGTGTGGAGTTTCCAAGGCAGCACATAAAAATCTGACTATCTTTGAGCTACTGCATTCTTTTTACACATACAACGAAGTTTGTAATGGCAGTTCATCTCGATTAGCAGAAGACTTTCACCCAAGCCGTGTGCAGGATAAGGTTGGAAAGATAGAATCAGATTGAAAAGTTCAATGTCATAGCCATGATTTGACTACCAATCTTCCAGTTTCCTTCCACATGGCGCTGTGGTAACGGGTGCGACTCGTATTCGGCAGCTCCCTATTTTGCTTCCCGGCGACAGCCCATTCTGACCTATGGGTATTTTCGGGAGTTCTCCTGGGTCGTTAAGCGAATGCTGATTCTCTCAGCCTCCGAATATCGTTCCATTTCATTCATCCTTAGTCCCGTTAGGTCTGTTGCAGGGTTGGAAGTGTCGGCGATGATGTTCCGGAGCGGCATGGCAGGGAAAAGGAGGATCTCTGTGGAACCTCATCCGTCTCTCGATCTTCGGCTGGTTGCCGGCGTATACGGACCGCCTCTTGGAGGGCGTTGGACCCTCTGTGTGGGGTGGTGTCCCCGATTTGCCTGCCCGACTGTCGGGGCGTCTCAATCTGGAAAATTTAAGAACCTTGTAACTGCTGTGTTGTCACTCCTGGTTCCGGCCGCCTGGTGTCCCTCCCTCCCGGGGGACCCTCTCGAGGGGCACAATATGCTTATTCACTGGATCGGGGTTGAATCCTCTCTATTACACATCCCATTCCGTTCCAGACCAGGGAAGAGAAGCATTTTAAGAATTCAGAACATGAATCATAATACAAAGTATCTAAATTTTCTTCTTCTTTTTTTTTTGTTTTCTTTATATTTGTAACTTGAGAGCAAGTTTACCTTTAAAAGCAATTTAATTTTCAGAATAGAATGCTTTCAAATGAACCAATTGCAACAAAAGCACATCAACCGTTCTGCATTATCACTTTCGGATCACTATTTTGAAAATGTAGTTTATATGTTACCCGAACCGAATAAAACAGCTATATAGGAACTGCATATTTTGCGCTAAACGTTGTTTGCTCGTATCTATTAACATTTTCTCCTTTTAGATAGAATACCTGTTTTTATTCTACGTCCACTATGTTTTGCATGGTTTTGCTTCCTTTGTCTTGTGAGTGTGGAAGGAGGAATTATGTTTGAAATAAAACAATCTATATTTGTTTTTCAGTAACAAACACAAAATATATCTCATTTTGAAGAAAACTGAATGTTGCACTTAATTGTGCTCAAACTGATTCAACGGTTTGTCATTCATATTGTTAATGCTAATTATGAAACGATTATTATTACTATTATTATTATTATTATTATTATTATTATTAGCAACAAACCTAAAAAACAAGATATACATCATGTGCACCACTATTCTCATGAAAATTACTGAATAATGTATCCTAAACTTCTGAAGCACCCGCATAAACAGTGCAATATTCGATTTTTTAGCAACATATTATGTAAAGAAAATGTTAGTTTATTTCTCTTGGATAAATCTAATAAAGAGAAAAGTATTTAGTTTCGTCTTCTTTCCTCTTAGAGCCAGGTCGCTGAATTATACGAGCATACACAAAGGTAAATGTGACCTTTGAGCTGGCACTTACTTTCGGCTATACCCAGGCATGGCTAGTCGAGAAGACATTCCTTCCCTCTCTTCCTCTACACCCCTTAGTCCATCGGAAACATTTGGAGCCTATTGTGCAGTCTCAGCTTAATTGGTTTACCCTGAATAAAGGAAGCGCAGAAGTTATTTAATGTTAAATGAGAATGTTAAACACATACAGAAAATGTTTTGTTTTTAAGCAATATATAGTTTGTTCATGAAGAAACAGGAAATTGGATATTTATGTAGGACAGACAGTGCAGACGAACCACCAGCAATTTCACTCGCTGCATTTTTCGGATGCGGTAGAACATGTCACTGATTGATCCTACTGAATAGTGCATAGGGTGCCTGTTGGTGTCGTTCACTCTCGTCCGGTTAGAGTGAAAGTACCACATCCAGTTGCGCTCCTTCAAACCGTGGCTAGTAGCTTGTTTGTCTTAGCGGACCATGTGGTTGCAAATTGCAAGTACTATTGGGATATCACAAGCTTACTCTCTATAGAGTACCGTAGTCGTACGCAGGACTTTCTACGCTCAGCACAATTCCACACATTGGGTTGAATAGTGGACGCAGCTCTATGCCAAACGACAAGCTCTTTTGAGCCAACCTGGTGGCGGTTCCTATGCACCCCATTCCTGCAATACTTTCGTCATAAAGGTTGATTCACCTATAGTTCTAACAGGACAGCGAAGCAACGGATCAAATCTCCCTGGTGTGAAAACGTTTTCTCGCATAGACATGATATATTTCAGTAGTCCTAGATCACCAGCAGGAATTTATTTCCACGGCCAATCTGGAAAATGACCTAAGTTGCATTGCTTCATATGACTCTGCAACGCTATAGTGTGTGCGATCCCGGCTTAGGTCTGTACACGTCGTTTTGACACGCATACTTCTTGTCAGCGGAAGGATTCTTATCGTCTATTCTTTGCAACAACCCATTGCTGGTACTCCTGTATGCTCCATTTGGGTTCTAGGTGTTCTGTATTCCCTCTTGAGCTACATCAAAGATTACTTCTTCCTTATGAATCTTTCCATCATAGATTTCCTCACCCTTATCGCAACCTTGGTCATAAATGAATCCTTTCGGGCCACAGGAATTTAGAGATTTAAATTGGCAATGCTCTATCGCTGTACATTGTTGCTGGTGAAACGGGCTTTACGCGCGTAAGCCATAATATGTCACTATATTTTTAAGAGGAGTAAATCTCGTGTGAACTTGCAACAGTATTTCAGTTGTCAATTACACAATGACAAATATAATCAATGTATAACGTGCATTAGTTAAAATAATGATCAGTGCATAATGTATTAATTAACATGAACTAAATATCTGTGTAACATAGCATAAGATTTCTTAATAGTAGACCAGAATGGAAAGTTAGTGTAAGAGAAATCATGACAAAAGCTTAGCTTGAAGATGGAGTAGCTGGCAATTGGGCCTTGAGCTAAGCGGAGTAACATTGGGGTGAGGCGATCGCGAAAGTTGCAGTTTAGAAAGTTAGCTTGGGTTCCCAGCTAAAAGAGGCTGCAACCTCAACGTTGATTGGTTCTAAAAATTAGACTCTACTTTTAGCGCGAAAGTTAAACCAATCCTAAAAGTTATAAGCTCTTATGTAAAAGCCTTACGCAAAACTATAAATTACGGGAACAAACCAGAAGCCTCCGTTAGTTCCATTTTATGTTCAATGCAGGACACGTATCGCTAAGAGTAAATTTTATCACACGTAAATGGTTAACATTCAATTGCGACGTGTTAAATGTAACGCCAAAGTGCAAAGTATTGTGAATGTAATAATCAGTTTAAGTCGGTACGAAAATAACAAAGTAATTAAAGCAGTTATGGTACACGGTGACAAAGTAAATCACGTAGATGTTTTAGAATGTAGGTAGAGTTTTAGCGAAGGCCGGAATAGACATATTCAGGTTGTGAACATGTACATACGCGTCCATAGTGTGTTGGGTTTTCTAATAAATTATCAGAAAAGTCTTCACTGATATCACTGATCATAACATCCTCTCCGATCAGACACCCCTTGACCCAAGAGATACATGCTCGACTGCAAACAATAGCTAGCTGGTGCCACATCAACCCATGAAAGAACAGCATAAAGGTGATTAGGTATGATAACAGGTGAGATAAAGACCACACTAATAACCCGCGCACAATGGCTCCCTGAACGTTGGGCGAGAATAATGGGAGAGGATAGACGAAAAAAAACAAAGATAGACGACGGAGAAACACTTCGAGACGAAGAAAGAGGAAGATGACGACAGACCCAACGACGCAGAGCATCCAGAGAACGACGCAGGTATTCTAGTCACCACGACATTGAGAGGACGACGCAGAACTTCGAGATACGACGGCAACTGGACGACAAGAGAATCGAAACCAGGATTGCTAGAATACCGCTACAATCAAGAGAGAGAGAGAGAGGTAGGACTACACCAAAATTATTACAGGACACTTGTAAAGAGTCACCCAGGTCAGAAATCATCACAAGGTCCGATACAGTGTAAATATTTATATAAATTATGTAGTAAAATAGATTGTGATAACAAATTTCAGGTTATATGCTGCTCTGAAACAATAAAATAAGCAAAACAATGTCTGCTAATGCGCTGGAAAGTAATAACAGAAATATTACTATGGAGGAAGGGAATTATGAGCAGACACATTTCGAAGTAGAAATGATAGAACATGTACTGTTAGAATCTGAAAGCGCAAGTGCATCAGCTGGAGCAACACATGTGAACTAAGGCAATCACCTCCGTAGAGCAAACAGCCATAAATACACTGGTGTGCAAAACCTAAGGACGAGATGGGTAAAGTAACATAACAAATGAACTACTTGGTGGAAGTAGAAGAAGGTGCGGGAGCATGTTGCCAGGGGTCTCTCACACGTCTCTCAGCTGGATGTCACATGTCATGAGTGTAGCGAACCTATAGTGCCAAATGGATCTGGTCCCGCAACACGGGGCAGATGACGAAACGGGACAAGACGGTGTCTGGCAATTTGCGAGCTGTTACGGTGCACAGTAGTAGTGTTCTTCATTGCAACATGGCCGGTAGACACCATTTGGCTGACTTCACACGGGGAAGAATTATCAGTGAACTGGAAGAAGGGCGAAGTGTGACGAGTGTTTCTCAGGAGTTTGGAATTGCTCACAGCAATGTTTCACGTGCATAGGGAACCTTCCAAACCACACGCACTGCTATCCCAAGGAGAGGTGGTGCTCGACCACGCTCAACTACAGCAGCAGATGGCCGCTACATTGTGCAACAGGCAAGAAATGATCCACGCTAAACAGCGGGTGCAATTGCAACCACATGTAACAGGACAGTTAGGCACGCAATCTCACGATACACAGTGGCACGGGACTACACAGAGGTGGCCTCTTTGCCCGACGGCCAGTACATTGTGTTCCATTGAGATCCGCACAGCGGCGGCACCGTTTGCGATGGTTCCAAGAGCATCAAAATAGGACCAAGAAGGAATGGGATCGCGTGCTCTTCTGGGACCAGAGCAGATTCAGTCTAAGTAGTGATTCCCAACGTACCCTCATCTGGCGAGAGGTGGGAACACTTAATGGACCAAGGAACATCCTTGAACATGATCGTTTTGGCGGTCCGGGTGTTATGGTTTGGGGAGGCATAATGTTGCATGGGCGCACTGACCTCCACACGTGTGGGATGCTTTGGGGAGACGCATTGCAGCACACCCACATGCACCAACGACCATCCAACAGTTGTCAACAGCACTGTTGGAGGAATGGAACGCCCTACCACAAGAACTGCTTCCTTGTGGCCAGTATGGGTGCACGATGCAGAGCATGCATTGCATGTCCGTGGTGATCATACACCCTTTTAAGCATCGTGTATCTGTTTATGTAAGTACAGAGAGCCATCATATGTCGTGTTGACTTTAGTGTAGCTTATGGTCCTTGAATAAATGTGGAATTTCTGTTCGTCTCATTGCATATTTCGTTTAGTTGCCTACTGTAGCATACCGTAGCAGTTCCCTCTATGTATGATTCAAGTTTCATCGAGCTATGTTACTTGGCAGTGTCACAGCATAAGAAGATTACTTTCGTGCTTAGGTTTTGCACTCCAGTGTATAGCTGAGCAGACAAGGACGCGCGCAGGCAGTTCTTATGAACAAAGAATGACTCAGAATAGCCAGAGATAAAGAAAGGAAATAAGTAGGAGCTTAGGGCATGCTTGGAGAAAAATAAAGGAGAAAAAGATGAGCAAGTCATGGATATGATGGCTAGTAAAGTAGGTAGAATAGGCAAAGGGCTTAATAGTAATCTAGAAAATGCATGTAGTAGAATAATTAATGTCAGAACTGCGTTAAAAAGGGCAGTAAATGAAACCAGGGTTGATCTAAATGAGATGCAAGCTAACTTTATTGAAGAAATCAATGAAATTCAGAAACGTTTGAAATCTGAAGCTGCTTCTCAACAGAAAAATCTAAAAAAAACATTAAAGCACAATTTCAACTCAAAGGTCACCACTGAGATTAGCCGGCATCATGCAGAACATATAGAAAGCCATCGAAAGATGGAGCAAACAGTATAAATGCTCTAAGGTAGCGTAAGCCGCTTAGAACTTAATTCACGGGGCAATACAAGTGAAAGTCTAAATGTGACAGATCAAAGCAACAATGAACAGAATGCATGTTCAATAATTTCGAATCACGTGAGTGAAGCGATTGCTTCACCCATAACCAACGCAGATACCCACAGTTCACGAAGCAGTGAACAAAAGACATTGAGAAATACCCAGTTCTTATATGCAATCATATATTAAACGACTTACCTCTACTAAACCTTAGAGAACTCCAAATCACTACACCATATCGAAGATTTGGAGCAATACTTTCAGCTAAAGCAGGTTCCAAAAATATTAAAAGTAGTTATAGCAAGAATGTGTTTGGACCAGAAAACACTAGATTGGCTGCAGATGGTATCAGGCTCGGCACTAAATTTTGAATTCTTCAAGCAAATATTTAGAAACAGATTTTGGAACAGCGGCATTAAGCACCGTGTACGCACTAGCATTATGCACGGTCAATTAGATCCAGGATATGGTATTTTAATGACCGTTTTATCTCCTTAGACATGCAAGTCAGCTTACAAATTCATCACCTCAAATGAGTGAGAAAGACTTCGTTAGTTTACTCACGAGACATTATATAGTCAAGTAGGTTAAATAAAAGAGATCAAGAACACTGTTTTGAGCGTACATGGGAAAATATAGGGAAACGAGGGAAGATGCTAGGCTAGGGGGACATTCATGGAAGAAAATGAGTTTATATGGGAGAGATAGGGAAAATGAGGAGAGTGAATACGTGGAGCTAGTGCCAAAGAAAGGCAATGTACCTTATATGAGAGAGGTAGGGGATACGCAGAGAAGTGAAAAACTAGACAGGGTTGAGGATTAGAGTATGCCTTATATGGGAGAGATAGGGAATACGAGCGCCGATGCTAGGCTAGACAGTGGCAGAAGGAGGGAATGCGCGTCGTACGAGAGAGCTGGAGAATACGCGAAGAGGTGCTAGGCTAGACAGATGCTGAAGGAGGGGGACTGTAGGCTTATACGGGAGAGATAGGGATAACGAGGGAGATGCTAAGCTATATGCTAAAGGTAGAATTCGTTTATATAAGAGAGATAGGAAACTGAGGAGAGGTATTAGGCCAGCAAGGGTTGAATGACAGACCATGCGTTTAAATGGAAGAGACAAGTAAAGCGGAGAAAGATAGAGAGATACTATGCTAAAAGATAGTTGGAGGGGAAATGCATGTATATGGGAGAGGTAGGGAGAACGATGATGGGTCTTAGGGATTGTGGTTAAAAACTGCGACACAAAGCACCACATTTTTCAAGAATTTTAACAATAACGTGTAGATCATTTGTACGGCATTTGAGCAGCAGTCTTGAGTGGAAAAAACCCCTAAGTCCCAGTAGTATAGAAATGATAGAACCAGATCACTTAATAATCAGGAATTTCAATTAAAACGCTAATTAAGTCCCCCTCCTCCTGCCACGTCCTCTCTGGTACTTTTTGTGGCAGCGGAGATCATACATTTTGTTCTGCGTAATGAAAAGTTTGACAGGAAAATTACAGTTCTGCTATTAAGCTCTTCCATCCCTTGTCCAAAGGCTAATGGAGTGTAATAAATTATGCTTTGTAATCGTGCCAACAAAGAACAGACGCTATTCTCCACATTCCATTGTATTCCCCCGCACACGTGTGCGTTAGGAAAGCCAACCTGCAATAACCCACTTCCGCTCTTCATTCCACTGTCTGGTTTTTATACCTGACTGTTCTTACACACACCTGCGATATAAAAAACGCCAGACGGACGCCATACCCCACCCCTTGGGCAAGCTTCATTAACAGAGAATACCTGGGAGCAATACATTTTTCTGGCTGATAGAGAAGGTTACAACTGTGTGTCATTATAGCAGCCGATATCCCAGCGCCACTTACGTTCCCACGGAGCAAGCTCCATTGCCTGCTAAGCGCTAAATTTCCCACTCGACAAGGGAGCAAGCCCAGACCTCGCCATCATGGCACCAACTCCGCCCGCGGGGCAACATTCATTAGATAACAAGGAGTTCTCTCCGAGAGCTC